>CM062812.1:66685674-68001507 GCA_031772625.1 Pinus tabuliformis
TCACTAGAGCTCTAGAATTATTCAATGATTTCATGATATTTTGTTAATTTGTTATCCAATCTCGATCCTCCTATGGTAGGGAGCAAGTCCCTAGATTATATCCTCCTCCAAATCTTCCTAATCTGCCCAATATTCTCACAATATTTTACAAAAATAAATAATATTAGGCACAAATAAGCAATTATCTCTAAATCTTCCTAATGAACATATTAAAGCCAAAAAACATTATTAAGTGTAAAAGGAGAGGTTTAATATAGCCTTCATGTGTCTAAGAAAAGTTAGATGAACGTTAATTTGTGTCTAATTTGGAAGTCAACCAATATTCACAAATATATTTTTACTTTTAACTAATAAAAACTTAGAATTGAAATAGGAAAATATTTTATCATATTATGTATCTAATTAAATTATACATTAAATGTATATAGCTAATTTGTATAGTATGTATTTATCACTACTTTTATATCAATATATTATAATATTTTATTTAAATTATATAATAAATTTTCATATAAATTCTATACTAATTTTTCATAGTATAATTATTATTTTAATATAATTCTATTTAAGTTTTTTAAATAATAAAAACATATTTTTATTGCAAAAATATAATTTCTAATGAGTAACTTTAGAATAATGTACTCTTAAATCAAATCCTATCATATCATATCATACAAAATTTAAATAGGAAAAAATCTTATCATATCATACAAAATTTAAATAGGAAAATATCATATCATAAAAATGGTTCATTATCATATTCTTTTAATAAAACAAGTGATCACAATTTAGCTTTTGAGTGCTGAGGTATGTGAAGATCTTGGGCAATATATCATGTGTATTGAACATGTTTGTCTTGGCACTCTTGATTAAGACTGAGTTTGACCTCTCAGAGTGGTTCCTTAGAGTTGTATTAGACCTCTGAGACACTAATAATGTTAAATAGTTTCCATAGGCTACAATTTTGAGTAAATTATGTGATTGTGAGAGGTAAAATCTTGTTTGCAAATTCAAGACATCAAATCACCATATCACAAATTACCATTATCCACGTGTAAATATTTTGAGTACAATATCCCCATGTCAATGGTGTGAGACATCACGATGAAAAAGAGGAGAGAAGAAGACGGAGGTGATCAAGAATTTTCTCAATGTACTGAATCCATCACGCTCTTCGATACCTAACAATTAGCTAAAAAATCTCCTTGTGAATGAGTACGTATCGAGGACGAGATCCTTCATCTTTGACAAAGTGAGACTATGCGACCAAAGGATTAGGAAAAGTTGAAGAGTTGGCATGCCTTTAACAATTTTTAATATCTTTTCTACCTTACGATATCACTTTTTCCACTTTACAATAACACTTCATGTAATATTTTTAAAGGTTTTGCTTACCTAATTTACAATTTTAGGTAGGCTAATTTTAAAAATTTTATATGCTTTGTAATTTTTTTAAAGGGTTTCCTTACCTAATTTACAATTTTAGGTAGTCTGATTTTAAAAAAGATTATCTGATTTTTTTAGCTAAGTGTTACTTAATTACCAAAAAGTTCTGAGGGTCTCATAACAAATATTGTGAAATTGTGATCTAATATGGTTGGACATACGACATTTAGAAGAAAGTGACTTCATCTTCAACCCTCTAGAGGTACAAAGATAACAATTTCTTTTGATCCATGGTGTTTTGGGAATTGTCCAACACCTTATATCATTGTGGACCTTGTGAGAATTTGTTGTTATTTTATTAATGCTAATTTATCTTTAACCACATGTACTAAATTCTTCCCTTACTCAATTGCCTCAAATCCCATAACAGAAATTTCTTCCATCATATGATAGATTACCACTATCTACATTTCATTATGAATTCATACATTCAAATTGGAATTAGACAATCATATAATGAAAACTTTGTTCCATCAACATAATATGTACATACATCAACTCAGAATCTCTCCTTCCTCTATATGGCTTGATTTCACATTCATTTGATCATCCTCCATTTTCCTCACACTTACTCTCTTTATTCTTTCCCATAGGCTTATAATAAAAAAAAATTAGAAACATCACATATTTTTCTAAATCCTAAAATCACTCAATCTATCCCCATAATATCTCGTGCTTTACAAATCACTCAATCTATCCCCATAATATCTCGTGCTTTACAAGGAAGGTTTACTTTTAACATATCAACAAAATATTACATATCCAAACAACTTTTAAACTCATGATTCATTCACTTAGATTTCCTATAATAAATCAACTCAATATAATATTTACATAGAATAATATGAAATCTTCTCAAAACGTCAAGACCCCCTTTTGGAACTTTGTCCTCCAAAAGCTTGATGGTTTAGAAGCTCTAATTCTCTTGCATCAGTGTTCATCACCTCTTTATAGTATCTTAATTTTATTTTATCTTCTAATTTTTTATCAAACATAAATTTTTCCTTGAATTTAGATGTAATAATATTTTTAATATTGATTCTTTTCTACAAAATTTCTTATTTTCCAATGATTTATCCAAGATTGGCGTGTTTATGCCATCCATCCTTGAGCTATAAGTGATTTTCACTAGAATTTGAAACAAATTTAAAAAGCATATTGTCCCTCGGGTTATTTATGATATTTTTGTCCATTAGGTATCTAGTCACAACCATGATCTCAATGGGGGGGAATCACTTCTATAAGGAGAATAAGATAAAATGTATTATCTTTAAATTTTAGGTTTAAAGTGATCTAAAACACTTTTGTATTTTCTTTATCTTCCTCCATGATTCTCTAGAGATACTACAACCCCAAAATTTGCAACCACATAGATGGCAATAGTGAACAAAGTCACAAATATGAGTTTCTTCTTATCCCATAGGTAAAGATACACTAATTTAAATCATTTTCAAGTTGATAGTATTATTTTCACCATTCATTTATCCTTTTTTCAATGCTAATGTTTTAATTAAGCACGTGATGAAGATCAAGCTTAAGATATTTTTAAGGATTCATCGCTTATAAGGAATTTTTCGCACCTGAAATTAATGTAAGTGATATTTTCCAATTTAGTCATCATAACCTTCATTTTGCAGTGTTGATAGTCATGCTCATTATATAGGAGAAATCCTTGAGGATTTTTAGTTGCTTGTATAGATCATAGAGACTCATCACCATAAGAAAATATCATCAATGTAGAAAAGAAGAATTACGACTACAATAATAAAAATTAGATCAAAATAACTTACTTATTCAAAACAATCCTAAAACTTTCCAATTTGTATGCCAAAAAAATAAAGAATAAAAGAATATTTATAAACTCTTATATTACAATTAATTTATTTCCACTACTATTTAGTATTCTTAAAACTTGAAAATAACATTCTTATACAACATTATCATACTAACTCTCAATTCCAAAAAAACTTTTAACTATTCTATCTTATTCCCAACCTTAATAGTAAGCGTAAACATTATGTTAAAAAAAAATACTAAAATTAATAAAACACTATATAATATTGCTTTAATAGTGGCACTTCTTTAAAACTATTTTAAATGTATTAATATGGTCCGTGATTAAAGAATAACTCCTAAATATGATGTCGCCTTTCACATTTTTAAATACCTTTCTAGTCATAATTCCCATCTTTCAATGTATGAATTTAATATAGCACTAAACCATTTATATTGTTATTATATTTTTTTAACTTTAAAAATATATCATTAATTATTTAATTATTTCACATTTTTAAATACCTTTCTAGTCATAATTCCTATCTTTCAAAATATGAATTTAATATAACAATAAACCATTTATATTGTTATTAATTTTTATAGCTTAAAAAAATATATCATTAACTATTTAATTATTTTATCAAATATTTAGATTTTTTTTTTTTTTCTCTTATGATCCTCTTTCATTAATAATGTAATTATTTAATTATTCTATCAAATTTTAGATTTTTTTTGTTTTCTCCTCTTATGATCCCCTTTCATTAATGATGTTACAGAAAAATATTTACATTTCATCTTCTTTATTATTATGATTTTATATAATTTACAAATTTTAAAATATATTAAAATAATTTGATACTAATATTAAAAAACTTATTTTTAAATGATATTTTAATTTTTTAATATATTATAAAATGTTTGTACAATTGGGTACAATCTTAATTATCATTATACAATAACATATATTTATTCAAAATTTTAAGAGGTACACTTATATATATGTATATAGATAGCACGCCTTCACCTCTCATTATGAGGGTGTATTCATTGTTTCTATGTAATAGTTTGTAAATTTTCACTTTATTCCTAGTATTTTTAGTTCATTTTTAAGTTTTATTTTTCATATTTTTTTTTATAAATTTTAAATTATATTTGAAAAAGAGTGGCATTAGTATTATATCATTTTTAAGTGATATTTTGATATTATTATGTTTTAGGAAAATATTAGTACAAATTGACATTTTCACTTGTCATCACTTGTTAACAAATGCACAACTTCGTACAACTCACCAGAGTGGAAATGTGTATTTGTGCCTAAATAGCACACCTTCACTACCACAACTCATAAGAGTGGAAATGTGTATTTGTGCCTAAGTAGCACACCTTCACTACGTATAGAGGAGGGCTAGTGAGGAGGTGAATTTGTACATACACTTTATCAAATGTGAAAGTGTGCATGTGTTCACTATAATATCATTGTAAGTAGTCAAGCTTTCTTATGGCTCTATTTGAAATGGGAGGAAATATTCTATCACTAAATAATGTGATGATTACAATAAGATGGTGATTTTAAATTATGTATCATGGAGAGGTAGGGTGTGTACAAGAGATTTCTCCTTCAAGTAAATTTTATGATTGTTACACAGTGATTTGTCACTGTCTCCCTGCCAGTCTCCCTACTGTGTCATGAATTCAAATTAATCATGCTCATGCTCTCTAATGCTGCCAAATGACCCACTTTGCCAAAGTTTTTCCCATCATCGTGACTGTTATTAAAATAACCGCGCTGACTGGCGCCTCATAATACAACGAATGCGCTGCCAGCGCGGAAGCACACGTGTTTTCCGCGCTGGTCGAATTTCATGAACCAGCGCATCTTCTATTTATATTGAGTCGCGCTGACATAACCTTCCCTGTTATTAAGATGCGATGTCAGCGCTCCAGTGCAGTTATACGCCCGCGCTGATCTTGTTTGGGCGAGTTTGTTCTAACAGCCGGCCTTCCAGATGACTCCAGACCTGGTTGTTGGCCTTGTAAATGTCGCCCTCCCTTCTCTGGCATGTTTGTTTCGTCATTTGAGCCACCTTCCTTGGAGATAAGCTCATCCTCCCACCATTCATGGAGACTCCTTCTCCTATTTAAGCCTCTACCATTGCCATGAGCAGCTAGTTTGGATAGTGTGGAGTTGATAGTGCTTAGAGTGCTGCTGCTAGTAGGTAGTTGGTGTGACAAGTGTGGATTTGCTAGAGAGCTTAAGGAAGGTTGTGAAGTGTTGCTTTCTTGTGTGAACTTGTGTGAGAGAGAGAGAGTTTTTGTCTTGGGAGATCTACCTCCAAGGGTGAATGCTTAAGAGACTTGCTGGCTGGACCCTCTTGAGAAGGACTCAACGTCAGAACTTTGGTTGTACTCTTCTCTGTTATTGATTAATAATAGATGACTACTATTATGGTTCCACTCTCATTTGTCTTTGTAATGGTTAATGTGAGTTATGTCCTTTCTGACTGATGTATAATTGCATTTATTAGATTTCACGCTTGTGTTTGTGTTTCTCTTTGTGTGTGCAGGTTTCTATCCACGAGGATTGTGGAGGATCATGACTGGCCAAAGCAAAGGAGCGAGAGCGGTATCTCTTCATCAAACAATAGCGTTGGAATCCAAGTAGGTGTTCATTGCCTATCTTTTATTTGCAATTAGGAACTTGCATAGTAGCATTGACTGATTGTTGCTAGACCCATTCTGGGCTAGTAGGGATCGCCTCTAACCGTAGAGGGGATTTACCTCTCCAACAATTTGGCGACTCCACTGGGGAGTCCTTTTTCGTAAAGTTGTGTCTCTCAAGCCCGAAAAAGTATAAAACAATGCTCGAAAGAACCGCCCGACCAGTATGATCGAGGAGTACTTTTCATAAGTAGTGACTTCGACCCGAAAAAGTAGAAAAGCGGTCAGAAGTACGTCGTTTTGGAGCCAATAATGAGTGCGAAACGACAAACACCTAGCAATCTTTTTAGTTTAAACGGTCGAAAAAAGAGCTTTAAAGGCGACCGCCTCTCGTTCTTTTAACGAGCTGAGAGGGGGGCTCGGCCATCTTTTCTTGCTTTACGTCGAAAAAGAGCTTAAACACGACGTTGCAGGACCAAGTGTGTGTAGAACTGTCGTGACCCCACCGGTATGAGAATCTGCACAAGAAACACCGCACGCGTAAACTTGTTCGAGATAATATGTATCACATGCATAAAAACATAGTAAATTGACATTGGCACCAAACACACAAAAAACCCACATTTATGAAAAATGGTAATTAATTATAAAATTTTACCATAAATAGGGGGGTAAAAGGAGGTTTTTTACCATTGTTACCATTTTGAGTCGTGGAGGACGTTGTGGAGCTGCAAGGTTGACGGAGCAAATTCCATTCCGTGCGGACATCAACCACCCTGCAATCTGTTCCAGGTAGGTTCTCCTTCTCCTGCGCTTTATTTTGAGTCATTTTAGCCGCATTTCCACGGTGGGAAGTGGTTGTTTGGGCGAATTTTGTGAACTTCAATTTGCTCTCGGTCAGTGCGGATTTCCTCATCGGGTCCGCGCTGATCGAATAATTTTTACACATACCACCCCCGGATCAGTGCAGAAAACACGTGTGCTTTCGCGCTGACCCAAGGAAAAAGACAAAGGGTGCCATAATCAGCGCGACTGCTTTAAAAACAGCCGCGCTGACGCCGCGAAACTAAATTTTTAACAATTTAAAGGTATAAATTTCAACGGTCAGGGCTCTAATGATTTTTTGTGGCCATGCAGGACAAAATGGCATTTGTTTGGCAAGAGAGAGCTCACGATAATGAGGATATAGCGGCATTTGCCGATGCTGGGTGTTGTAATGCAATGCGGGGATGCGGGTTACTCAAATTCTTCCTCACTCCGCGCCTGCGAGCACAGCCCGATCTCCTCGAGTTCCTAATCAGAGCCTGGAATCCTGTTGATGGAAAGTTTACGATTCGAGGTCGTGATATCGAGTTCGATTACACGGATATCTATTTTTTGACCGGGTTATCACGCCGAGGTGAGATGCCCATTCTGGAGGGGCAGCGACCCAGTGGTGAAACCCTAGATATGCTGATGGCTCGGGTGTGCCCACAGGCATGCAAAACGCGGAGTGGGAAGGTAGGTATTCCTACGGTGGAGGACATCGTCCTTCGAACCATACTCTTCCTGGTGACCCGGGCAGCGGGCTCTTTTGCCAATCACGAGGCTTCGAAGACCAATCTCTTACTAGCTCTCGAGTGTTTGAATCCCATAGTATTCAACTGGGCAGCAACAGTAACAACCAGCATGAAGAGACAGCTGAGCAACTGCCGACGTGGTGAGTCGAAGCAGTTTGGCTATGGGTCCATTTTACTCCCGCTCATGCTGGAGCGGGTACCAGCATTACAGCTAGAGGACATGGTCGTGGATCCACCCAGAGGCCCCCAGGAGACGAGGGCTAGTCGATGGGGCCATGTCATGCCGCGAGGAGGTGGCGGCCGACCAGTGGCATGGGGAGTGTATTTCCGAGAGTGGCTGGATCGACAGGTTATTTTTGTAGAGGACTGGCCATATGCTGGCATAGACTTCCGCGGAGATCCAGACATGCCACTGCCTGCGGGAGAGCATTGGGACGATGGTGGTAAGCCACTTGATCTCTTTTTAATTTTTATTTTTGTAATGTTTTTTAATTTTTCATGTATATGTCTTTACGATGAATGCTATGGTATGCAGATGTGGGACCAACGAGACCCCTTGGTCTGGCCCCAGAGGCGCGGAGAGAGGCACAAGGCGCTGGAGCCCTGGCCCTGGCTCCTCCAGGAGTCAATACGATGGAGACTGTGATACAGAACCTCGAGGGCTTACTGGCAGGGGTTCCAAATTACCAAGGGATAGAGGAGGTCCCCATAGCATCTCAGATCCACACAGTGGGGGTAGAACCCAGGATGCACCGCCTTTTGAGGCGGGTGGCACGAGCAGTTGTATGCTACAGAGAGCATAACCCACCACAGTAGACATCTAGGTCTTATTTCCCACTGATGTTTTTTGAGAGACATGTGTCTCAAATGTACTGAGGACACCGGCCTTATCTAGACATATACACTTATTTTTGAGCACCTTGGTGCGCCACGTGATATATATATATATATATATAATGATTTTGGATGGATCTTTTACATGTGATGATGTTTTTATATGCTATGCAAATGTCTAACACAAATATAATCTTAATGTATCAGTTGCATAACACACGACCCACATATTTTAATTTTTTTGCAAGCTTAAAAGCACACACGACAACACACATGCAAACTATGCTTGGAAAAGGATTTTATATATACACATGCTTATCCTATGGTCTTATTATGTTTTCTATGTCTTCTTGTATAATGTTTATCTATTACGCAAATGTCTATCTAATACATGGTTTGCCAATGCATCAGTTAATGTGTTTAATCGTCTCGGAATATGTTGATATGTGATGTAATCAAAATTCCTTTCTAACAATCTTACACATAAATACAACCTTAGAATGCGTTGGTCTCTGACGGAATATCGCCCGTTGAGTTGATGGACGACAAGTTGAGAGTCCAGGTTCACCACCAATGCACGAATGCCGAGATCAACTACTTCGGTTAATAACTCAATTACAGCACTGTATTCGGAAACATTGTTAGTGGTGCGACCCAAGCACACACCTTGAAGATCTAGCAACTCACCGTGAGGATCATAGATCGCCCACGCCGCAGAAGAAAAATTGCAAGTGCTACGGCAGGCGCCATCAGCAAAACCAACATAAGGTGCACTAGACATCTGCACAAGAAGTAGAAAACACAATAAGAGGCAAACACGCCTTCACACCAAAGCAAAACGTGAAATCATACACACATAACACACTTGCTAAAAAGACATGTATGTACAAACTAGGTGCACGAAATCATGCATAGTATTTTTTCAAATAAAGCCCGTTGCGGGGCTTATCGAGAGGATTTCCTTCATAGTCAATCAGCTCATATGCCCCCTTCTGCAAAACTCTCTTCACAATATAGGGGCCTAGCCACATGGATTCGAGTTTGCATGCCCCTAGCTTATCCTTAGCTTGATCATAGAGCAGTACTAGATCTCCCTCAACAAAGGAACGAGGTTGAATGGTATGGTCAAAGTGAGCCTTAACTCTCTTCTTCTGTGCTTCAATAGCTAGAGAAGCTAAGCGACGGGTCTCGTCTAGCCGTTCTAAATAAAGAAGCCATTCCTCCACCAGAGTGGTGTTGGGAAGCAACTCGACGGCTAACTTTAACGAAGGAATCTCACATTCAACAGGAAGGGTGGCCTCCAGTCCATAAACTAGCTGAAAAGGGGTGAAACCGGTGGCGTCCTTCACAGAGGTCCGGTAGGCCCACAAGGCAAGGAACAACATCAGATGCCAATTAGACTTGTGTGTACCAACGGTACGTTGGAGCATTGTGATCAAGACTTTGTTCATAGCTTCAACTTGGCCATTGGATTGAGGGTAGTATGGCATCGAACTATCTTGACGCAAGCCTAGTTGGGTTGTTAGTTCCGTCATCATGTGATTACGGAAATGTTTTCCGTGATCCGTGACGATAGCCTGAGGGACTCCAAACCGCGTAATGACATGATTAAACAAAAACTGCGCCGCTGTGTGACCGTCTTCATTCAATGTAGGCATCGCTTCGGCCCATTTGGTGAAATAATCCACGGCAACGATAATATACCCATGCCCCCAGGCCGAACGAGGGTTACAGGATGTATAATCGATGCCCCATTTGGCAAAAGGACCTACGGTAACAACAGGGTGCAGTGGTGCAGGAGGTGCACGCATTTTCTGGTGGTAGATCTGGCATTCATGGCATGAACGGACGGCAAGGATGCAATCCTTGAATATGGAAGGCCAGAAATAACCAGCACGGAGGATTTTCTGGGCAGTGGCATATCCGGACATATGGCCGCCATAAGCACCAGAGTGGCAGTCATTCAACACCCGCTCAGCCTCCTCGAGATTCAAACATCGACGGAGAACAGAATCAGCGCCGAGGTGGTACAGGGTATCGCCAATAATGCGATAGGGTTGGGATTGATGACGAATCCTCCGTCGAGCATCTTTCGATACATTGGGACAGAAGGAAGACGTCTGCAAATATACTATGATGTCCCCATACCAAGGGTCGAGGGTGCTGATTAGAAACAATGTTTCGTCTGGGATATGCTCTTCTGAAAGAGATGGTGCAGAGGGAGATGGCAAAGAACAGAGCAATTCAGCAAAGACCAGAGACTTCTTAGACTTGGCAGCAGTAAATTCCAAGTCAAACTCTTGGAGGATTATGATCCACTTCGAGTATTTTCCCCCCAGCAACTGGCGCGACAAAATGTATGTCATAGGGTTGCAGTCAGAAATCACGGTCGTGGCGCGCAATAGGATATAATGCTGGAAACGTTGGATGGTGCAGACAGCAGCCAATGCCAACTTCTCGACATAAGCGTAGCGAGTTTCCGTATCCAAGAGGTTGCGGCTAAGGTAATAGATAACGTGCTCATTGCCGTCATCATCATCCTGCACTAGAACCATGCCAATAGTGGTATCGGCGGCAGCCAGATAGAGAGTATAGTCACGATGGTAGTTGGGAGGTCGTAATAATGGAGCAGAGACAAGGAGGCCCTTGAGTCGCTCGAAAGACTCCTGAGCGATAGCATCCCAATGAAAGGGTGTGTCTCGCTTCAATAACCGTGTGAAACCCTTAGCCACCTCGGTATAATTCGAAATGAATCGTCTAAGGAAATTTGCTTTGCCCTGCAAGCTCTGCAACTGCTGCAAAGAAGCAGGGGGAGGAAGATTCAAAATGGCCTTGACTTTGAGGGGATCCAGACGGATGCCTTCTCGGGAGACGATAAACCCGAGTAGTCGGCCCGATTCCACGCAGAAGACACACTTATGAGGATTGAGCCTAATACGGTAGTGTCGACAACGGAGAAAAATTTCGCGAAGATGGGAGGGATGGTCCTGACGCTTGGCTGAATGAGCTGGGAGGTCATCCAGGTACGGCTGTACAATGTGACGAATGTCATGAAAGGCATAGGACATTGCACGTTGAAACGTAGCGCCGGCATTCTTTAGGCCGAAAGGGAGCTTCTTATAGGCAAAAGTGCCCCAAGGATAGATAAAAGTCGTCTTATGTTGATCAGCGGGGGTAATGTTGATCTGGTTGTATCCAGAGAAGCCGTCCATAAACGAGTAAATTTCGCTTCCTGCACACTCATCGATAAGCTGATCGATGAAGGGTGTAGGGAAGTTATCTTTCGGACAGGCACGATTGATATCGCGGTAATCAACACAGACTCGAATAGTGCCCTGCGTTTTGTTCACGGGGACTATATTAGAAACCCAATCCGTCAGTGTAATGGGGTAAATGAAACCAGCCTTGAGAAGCTTTTCGACTTCTGCTTTGATAGTTGCGGCCTTTCGGGGGTGCACAGGGCGTAAGCGCTGACGAACAGGCTTAGGACCTGGATAGGTAGGTATTTCGTGCACCACGATACTAGGGTCGATGCCAGGCATTTCTTCATAGGACCAAGCAAAGACATCACAAAATTCGCGAAATAAGTCAGTGTAGAGTTGAACTTCCTCTGGAGTGCAAGTGACTCCGATATGAATGTGCTCGACAATCCCTGGTTTCACAGAGATGTCAATAGGTTGGGTTTGCGTTATGTTTCCCATATTGCCCTCAGAAGACACTTGATAAAGCTGAATAGGTGTTTGAAGGGGCGGGGATGGGACACACGAAGCAAACCGCTCGAGACATGCGATCATTTCCGGATGGGGAGGGAGAAACGAAGAGCGGTGGTGATGATCTGACCAAGGGAGCTCTTCGAGAGACATGGTCTCTATGATGGCTCCATCGGAAGGAAATATTTCCTTTAATGGATCCGATGTAGCCTCATCTCCAAGCCAATGGAAATGAACATATGAATCGGGAACACTGCTCGGAAGAGCAGGTTCAGCAAGGGGAGCCGATGCAGCGACAATTTTGACGTAGTTGAGCTCGGTAGGACTCAACGGCATCATATCACCCCAGGAGTCTATCTGATTAGCGGGCGGAAGGACCCACGGATCAGAACGTACAGAGATCATGTTAATAGGGGTGAGATTCGGAGGTGGGAGGGGAAAGACTCCCATTAAAGCGAGATCTTTGAAAATTTCGGCACCCACACTCTCGAATGACTTAGAGGTATGCTCCACAAATGGCACATTCCCTTCAGAAGAAGAGGCGAAGAAGGAGAGCTGGTCCACCGTGACAATATTCCCCTGGTGAGGGAAACGAATGACACGGAAAAGGGAGGAAGCCACGGCTTGCATGGCGTATGTCCAGCTACGTCCGAGGAGGAGGTTGTAAGTAAGATTGGCGTCGACAACTTCGACCTCCACTTCTACCGTCTTCCCTTCCAAAGAGATAGGCAAGCGTTGGAGGATACCGTAAGGACAGGACTCTCTTCCATCAAAGGCTTCTAGCATCGTAGGAGACTGACTCAACGTAGGAGAACCAATAGCCTTCCAGCAAGCAACAGACATGATGCAAGTTGAGGCACCTTCATTAATGACTGTACGATGAATTATTTTGCCATTGATGATGACCTGTATAAGGAAAGCGACTTGGTGAGGCAGTCTCGGCGTGAAACCCTCGAGATCGAAAGAAATCAAATCTGAATCAGCCGGGTCTATGCCACTGATAGCCGATAGCAAGGACTTCCTCTGGGAGGGGCAGCTCTGGAGGACTTCTAGAGCAGACATAGCAGACGGAGCCTGAGCTAAGTCCTCAACAATGCTATAATGCTGGGCAGCACGAGCGTTAGGGTTGTAAGACGACTTCCAGAGTACACCTTTCGGAGGGGGTCGGGGGATCGTCTCAGTGCTGGGCCTTTCGATGTGGAGAGGACCAGAACTGGACGGAGGAGCGCTAGAGGGGATCTCCGGCTCTTTCCTGGCAGGAGAAGGATATTCTTTTGCTCGAGTAGAAACATGGATGGGAATCGTTCCAGCCATGAACACTTGAGAGCCAAACGAGGAAGAGGTTTGAGATGGGTCTGCCACCATTTGAGTTTGTTGGGAAGGGAAAGGTTCTTTAAGCACGGCAGGAGTCCCAGAAACACCTTTCAATAATCGACTAACTTCGGACCGCCTTGGGCAGTCCTTAGTGTATTGATCCTCGTCACAGATAAGACAAGGATATTTAGGTTTTCGTTTGGCTCCTTCCTTGGGTGGAGGCTTAGGGGAATCCTGCTTGGGCTGTCCGGATTTATCCTTAGCTTTCCCTTTCTTTTTCCCTTTTAAGGATTTATCCGCCGCGGTGGACTGAACGGCATTTACCTCGGAGGTACTTCCAGAATTAGATTGGCCCTGAGAAGCATTTCCATTAGAAGCGTTCTATTTTTGCTTCCCAGGGTTCGCGACCGATTTCTTTGAT
Organism: Pinus tabuliformis; assembly: GCA_031772625.1. Taxonomy (NCBI): domain Eukaryota; kingdom Viridiplantae; phylum Streptophyta; class Pinopsida; order Pinales; family Pinaceae; genus Pinus; species Pinus tabuliformis. The sequence goes on from CM062812.1 coordinate 66,699,393, forward strand.
GACGAGTTCACAGAGCCAATGACTCCGTCAACAGATGGTTTTGGCAGAGCCTTGGATTGTCCAAGCCTCGGGGCGTCAGGCAAATAATCATATAAAGTACCCGACTGAGAGTATACTAAGTCAAGGTACTGAGCACGCGCGATAGCTTTCTCTTCAGTTACACAAGCTCCCATGGCGATGTCCCGTGCGATCGCAGGGACAAAAGAAGTCGTGAACCAATCGGTCAGGAGTTGATCAGGAATCCAGAATTTGATCAAGCAACGACGCCTTCTCCATTCATGTATATGATCAGATATATGCGTAGCCATGTCCTGTTTGAGAGACGTAAGGAGATGTGTCCATGTCTCGTACCGAATGGGTAACTGAAAATGAGTTAAGAATGCCATAGCCAGCGAGTTGAAATTTTGAAACGTGCCGCGATTCAGCTCAATATACCACTTAGCGGCTGAGCCGGTGAGATTTCTTTGAAAGAGGCGGAGCCGGATAGAGTCATCAAGCCATGAGTTCGATGAACACCAAAGGTGATAGGTCATGACATGGGCTTGAGGATCTTCACCAGCTTTGCCATAAAATTTTGGGCAATCACTAGGTATTTTAGTCGGAACTGGTGGCCGATATGGGTTATGAAGAATGGGATCATTCGTCAACTTGGACACATCCGGGAGTTCCAACGTCGCTAAGAAAGGCAACTGAGGGTTAAAGGACATTTGTGGCTGTGGAAGAGAGGCAGTACCAGGGTTCCAACCAAGTGGTGGTTGCCCCCATGGACTTTGTCCGGATGGGCCCGGCCCGAAGGGGCCTGTCCCATAGGGACTTTTCCCGTAGGGGTTCTGTCCATATGTATTCTGTCCATACGGATTCTGTCCATATGGATTCTGTCCATATGTAGACAGTTGACCCTGGGTCTGCCCCCGAGCACCCCATGGATTAGCAACTTGACCTGCAGGTGCAGCGTACTGATAATTCTGGTAAGGAGTGACCTGCATCTGTTGATAATTTTGATACGAGGTAAACTGAGTTTGCCCCTAGGATTGCTGGTAGCCATACATTTGTTGAGCTCCATACTGAGCCTGATAAGAAGGCTGCGCTTGGTAAGAAGGTTGGGGTCGCGGCCCACCTTGCATTTGATAACCCATTTGAGTTTGGGGCCCACCTTCGATCAAGGTTACCTCCTGTCGACTTCAGCTCATTATCCAGGAAGGTGACTTAGAGACTCCCTTCAGGTGCCTTAGAGCCTGCATGCCTCAATGGCAGGTTCTTCGTGTTCGACGTGAGGTTTTCATCATTGGCCTCCGATCGAATGATTCTGCGGGTGTTCGACACCAGCTCATTGATTCACACGCCGCGGATTGTACCTATAAGTACCTTGAGGACCATTTTCATTATTGGTGGTACCTCTCACGTCTGTTAACAGTTTTCATTATTGACTGGTAATCAGACGATGTTCATGCATGTTCGACTTCAGCTCATGTATTCACATGCTTGGACTTGTACTTTGTTCGGGCCGGGTTGGAGCGCAAGACCCTGGTTTTTGTCTGTTGCAAACCAGGTTGCTATTTTGTGGATTATTATTACATGACTCATTGATGGATGGTTGCGCCCATACCTGAGTCTTTTGGGATGGCTGTGACCATACCTTATTATCATCATGGTCTCATCAGCTGGGTGGCTGCGTCCATACCACAGACCTTCTTCGTATGTCTTTTGGATGGCTTCGCCCATGCCTAGACTACATGTAATAGAGATATCAGTTGTACACACGTGCAGATTCTTCCTAGTGGTGTTCCAGTTCAGCGAGTTTTGTAAAGCATTTCACCCCTCCCACTGTCATCTGTTACACATTAATTTGTCACTGTCTCCCTGCCAGTCTCCCTACTGTGTCATGAATTCAAATTAATCATGCTCATGCTCTCTAATGCTGCCAAATGACCCACTTTGCCAAAGTTTTTCCCATCATCGCGACTGTTATTAAAATAACCGCGCTGACTGGCACCTCATAATACAATGAATGCGCTGCCAGCACGGAAGCACACGTGTTTTCTGCGCTGGTCGAATTTCATGAACCAGCGCATATTCTATTTATATTGAGTCGCGCTGACATAACCTTCCCTGTTATTAAGATGCGATGTCAGCGCTCCAGTGCAGTTATACACCCGCGTTGATCTTGTTTGGGCGAGTTTGTTATAACAGCTGGCCTTCCAGATGACTCCAGAACTGGTTGTTGGCCTTGTAAATGTCGCCCTCCCTTCTCTGGCATGTTTGTTTCGTCATTTGAGCCACCTTCCTTGGAGATAAGCTCATCCTCCCACCATTCATGGAGACTCCTCCTATTTAAGCCCCTACCATTGCCATGAGCAGCTAGTTTGGATAGTGTGGAGTTGATAGTGCTTAGAGTGTTGCTGCTAGTAGGTAGTTGGTGTGACAAGTGTGGATTTGCTAGAGAGCTTAAGGAAGGTTGTGAAGTGTTGCTTTCTTGTGTGAACTTGTGTGAGAGAGAGAGAGTTTTTGTCTTGGGAGATCTACCTCCAAGGGTGAATGCTTAAGAGACTTGCTGGTTGGACCCTCTTGAGAAGGACTCAACATCAGAACTTTGGTTGTACTCTTCTCTGTTATTGATTAATAATAGATGACTACTATTATGGTTCCACTCTCATTTGTCTTTGTAATGGTTAATGTGAGTTATGTCCTTTCTGACTGATGCATAATTGCATTTATTAGATTTCACGCTTGTGTTTGTGTTTCTCTTTGTGTGTGCAGGTGTCTATCCACGAGGATTGTGGAGGATCGTGACCGGCCAAAGCAAAGGAGCGAGAGGGGTATCTCTTCATCAAACAATAGCGTTGGAATCCAAGTAGGTGTTCATTGCCTATCTTTTATTTGCAATTAGGAACTTGCATAGTAGCATTGACTGATTGTTGCTAGACCCATTCTGGACTAGTAGGGATCGCCTCTATCCGTAGAGGGGATTTACCTCTCCAACAATGATTATAGATAACAAAACATTGTTAGAGCCATAATGAGAAAGGATATATACTGAGAAATATTTTAATGCAAATAATATGTCATAAATCACACTCATCACATAGTTGTTAATTATATGATAGGACTGAAATATGACATTGAAAAATAATCATGACCTTTAATGTACTTGAAAGTTTAGAGTGACGATGTCATCACCATAATTAATACTTTTATAGATAATCATAATATTTTTACACAAAATCTATATTTATATGTAATATTACATTGTTAGGATTGTAGAAAGATAGGATGTGGATTGAAAATAATTGGTGTGATAAATTCTTGAAAACTTAGATTCAATAATAATATCCATATAAAAAAATACATTAATATGTTTGACATTATAACTATGCGTCATTAGAACTTATCAATATATTGAATGTTAAAAAGTAATCACAATCTTGTCTTTACTATATAATGGAGAGAGAGGATGTCGTCATTAATCATTATGACCTCAATGGATAAACATGAGGTTAATAGCGAGAATATATGATCAATAAATAATAAGTTTGTCGTGAGAATTTATATTACATGTAAATATTAGAATGATAATAAAAAACTATCTCAATAGGTAGCATGACATTATTAAGACCATAATGGTTGGTGTGAGAATTTATGTTACATGAAAACATGATAATAGCGATAAGGATCTATGTTGATGGGTAACATGGCATTATTAAAACCATAATGGGAACGGATTTTCATGAGATTTATACTCCAAAACCAAGTTTTAAATTTATGAAAGTTCTACTAACAATAATGACTGATAAATGTCAAATGGAATAAAAATAATTTATGTTACGAAATCCACCAATATATAAGATATGGATAACACTAGTGTTAAAAATTGAATTAAAGACAATTGAGCCTCACACATTTCATTATGACATAATATCATAATTGTATTAATACATAGATATTCTAAGTATATTTCAAAATTTTCTTCTTCATAAATTTTCTTTTTAAATGTGTGTGTGTGTGTGTTTTCCGTCTCTTTTTTTAATGCATAACGATCATGTGAGATGATCCCAATTGAAACTAGATTTAGTTTATCAAAATTTGAGAAAGGTAAGGAATTACTTGGTTTGTTTTTCACTTTTGTTTCTATGCTTAAAATTATTTAAGCTAAGTGTTCCTAAATCGCCAAAATATTATGAAGGTCAAATAACAAATATTTTGAAATTGTGTTCTTATATGGTTGTATACAAGGCATTTTAGGAGAAGTTGACTTCATCTTCAACCCTTTAGAACTACAAAGATAACAATTTATTTTGATCGATGGTGTTTCAGGAATTTTCCAACACCCTATATCACTATGAATCTTGTGAGAATTTGTTGGTATTTTATCAATGCTAATTTTCTTCTTTATACTAGTAAATATAGAGATATATTTTTAATCATATATATTAGTGTTCATCACCTCTTTATAGTATCTTAATTTTATCTTATCTTTTAGTTTTTTATCACATATAAAAAAATTCTCGAATTTAAATTGATAGTATTTTTAATATTAATTATTTTCTACAAGGTTTTTTATTTTCCAATAATTTAACCAAGATTGACATATTTATGCCATCCATCTTTAAGCCATAAGTAATTTTGACTAGAATTTGAAACAATTTTAAAAATTCTCTTATCCTCCATGTTATTTATGTTATTCTTGTCCATTAGGTATCTATTCATAATCATGATCTCAATGCAAGAAAGAACCATGTCTATAAGGAGGACAAGGTCGGATGTATCATCTTTAATTAATAAGTTTAATTAATAACACACTTATGTATTTTATTTAACTTTCTCCATAATCCCCTAGAGATATTACAACTCCAAATTTTGCAACCACATAAGGTAACAAGAGTGAACAAAGTCACAAAGATGAGTTTCCTTGATGCAAGAGCATCCAGCTAAGGGCACCATGACCGGGTGTTGGTCTCCACCAAGGTGGAAAGTTTAATTAGCATTTGCTTTCTTTATATTTAATAAGTCAAATCAGAATGTAGGGACTTGTTTCCTTTTTTAATTTCAGTATTAGTTAGAGAACAGTCTAGTAGTCTAGTTAGTTAGGGTCACTGTCTTTTAGTGAATAATTGTTTTATAACTATTTCTTTTATTATACAAAAATAAAGACAATCATGTCAAATGTGAAATCTTGCAATGCAACCAGAATCGAATGCATTAACAGTTAAGTAACTAATAAATAAAAAACTGAAAAGTAACTACACACAGTTCAAATAACTGTGGAAAAACAAGTACAAATACAAAAATGTAAATGATTCTGAGGGTTCAGCATACGAATATAATAATAGAAGACAGAGAATAATTTTCTTTCATTTCGAATCCATCTGTAACATCATTTATATGTTTGTCTATGTTTTCCTAGTCATCATTGATATGTTTGTAGTTTCCATAGACATTCATTCTTGAGGCAAATTAAGAATGATTTACCTACGGTTGGTTGTAGCTTCTATTCATCCTTGAAGTAGATTCCCCCCGATTTACTTGGTGATCTCTGTTCATCCTTGAAGTAAATTGACCTCGATTTACCTAGTGATCTACTATATGCCTTTGTTGTCGATTGTCAACCTGTTCACTTCTCCTTGCTGCATCAAGATAACTTTTGGAGGTGGATGGCTTCTATGCTTGAGATGCTTCTTCAAAATATCCAAGACCTATCTTGATTAAAGGAGAACGATGCACTTTGATAATCTCATCTAAAGTTTCAGATCCTTTAGCAAATCTAAGATTAAGAGCTTTTGTTTTCTCAATATCTTTTCTAAGTCCCACAATTTCACATTCTAACTTTTCATTTTGTTTTTCCCTTTCAGCAAGTTGGAATGTCAGAGTATCTATGATCATACTCTTTTCTTCTAAACAGATTTTAAGTTTAGAAATTTCTTCATAGAGATCATCTTCATCTATAGCATCCAAGAAATCATCATCTTAAAAAGCCATCAAAAGTCTATAATCATTACATTTCTCATCTTCATCACTAATTGAAAATCCATCATTGTCTTCATGAGTATAATAGCTCTTCTTACTTACATTATTTTTCCTGTTCCATCTAATTGGTTCATTACCTTTATCAAGCTTATCTTTATGAGGACACTTGGCTGCATAGTGACTGACTCTTCCACAAGCAAAGCATTTGAAAGGTAGCTTACCTCTGAATCTTCCAGAACCTCGTTGAAGGTTCTTGACAAATTTTGATTCTTCCTCTCCTTCTGACATATGTCCTGACTCATTGTATTCTCCTTTTCCTAAGGCTTTGAATGCAGATTCTCTCATGTCTGATGGTCCCCCTTTTCTCATTTCGAAAGCAGTTAGGATTCCGTGCAGCTATGACATGGTAATGCCTCGTAGATTTTGCTTTTCCTCTATGGCAGAAACTTTTGATTCAAACTTAGAAGACAAAGATCTTAGAACCTTTTCAACCAAAGTAACTTCTTTTATCTCTTCACCCAAGTTTTTCATACGATTAACAATCTCATCTATACGTAAGAAATAATTAGCCACACTTTCATCATTGTGCATTTTGAGATTTTCATATTGAATTCTAAGAGTTTGTAGTTTTGCACATTTTACCTGATCATCTCCTTCATAGCTTAGAACAATCTTGTCCCATATTTCTTTTGCGGTTTTGAGCTGCATAACCTTGACGAATTCTGATTGAGATTAACTCCCTAACAGAGTATTGATAGCCTTTGCATTTGTTTCATACTGCTTCTTACTAGCTGTATTTGTAGGAGTTGCTAATGGAAATGTGTATACCGTTTCCACGATATCCCAAACTTCTGTACCAAGATATTGAAGATAGGTTGTGATTCTTACCTTCCAATAGACGAAGTTGCTTCCATCAAAGATTGGTGGCCTGATAGATGCCTCCTTTTCGTAGTTGCTCATGATGATAGATCTTCCTTCAAGCGATCAAGCTTCTTCTGAAGAACTTGGCTTTGATACCAATTGTTGGAAATAATACTGAGAGGGGGAGTGAATCAGTATTATCAAGTCAATTATTTTTCATTTCATAATCAGATTTTCATACGCTACTTCAGTTAGTGAAAACAATGTATATACGCAACTTTAGTTAAGGAAACTCACGTATAACTTGCAGACTTATAATTTAATTTATTCTTCAGATGTTGATCATTAATATGTGTGTCATAACCATATAAACAGTAACCAAGAATAGTAAAACAGAATAGATAGTCACACACAAGAACACAAGATATAAGGTGGAAACCTAATGTGGGTGAAAACCACCTACTGCAATTCGTCTCTATCTTCTTTCAATTAGAAACTTCTTTTTACAATGGTTTTGTACTAATGCAGTCTTATACTAGTACGCAGGCTTCTACCTGTAAAAGGCTACAACCTTCTCTCGTTATCCAGCTTCTCCTGGAAGGGAGCTACAACCCCCTTAGCTCTTGTACTATCCAAGGTACTAGTACGTAGGTGCTAACCTACATAAGGCTACAACCTTCTCTTTTCTTCCACGGGCCACGTTTCATAAATTTTCAGACTAGATCCATGAATAACATCAATCAAACATCAAGTATATCTGCACCAACCAATCTCCTTTGTACAAACCAATACTGAATCAACCAATCACTTCTCAGAAAGTTGTAACGAAAATACAGTAACAGTAACCAAAACCAATCCTAAACCCAGAACATTGTAACAATAAATAGAAGTAGCTAAAACATATTTCATGAGACGTATGCTACTTCAACATGCATAACCTATGTGCATACGCTTCTGTATTAAGGCGAACATGTGTATACGCTGTTTTGAATTAATGAACCAACGTGTATACGCGCCTCTACTGTGTCGAACATGCATACAGATCTATAAAAGATAATTTACCCTTTTCACTTATTCATACATCAGTTATACCCAGATTATCAGATTTATAGATCAAGTCATGCGCCAAATATAACAAATCAAAATCACATAAAGATACTACTATTCAAGCCTTAATATCTTGACCCATCAATAGAACTTATCCTTCTTCTAGCACTCCAATTCCTCCTTGGTTCAGATCCAGCTATGCACCATAACCCAATGACCAGTATTCTAGATCTTGCTCTTCATAAGATATTCAATCCTTGAGTCAATGCCTTTGCCAAATTATCTCCTTCCCCTTTTAGAGTCTTAGGCCTTACTTAATACCATGGTCCAAAACCATAGAGAATCAATACCATGGACCCAATACATGGGTTCAAAACTTCGAACGAGATACCATAGTCCAAAACCATAGGTCCAAATACCAAGGACTAAATACCATGGATCGAAAAATAATTTTTCCCACATGTACGCGCTTTTTCTTTCATGAAAGTGTGTGCATACGTATATACACCTTTTGATCGTCGATCCCGCGTGTATACGCAACTTGGTTAAGAGGAACCTGCGTATATCTCTTTTTCTTTCATTCTGAGAGCCTAAACTGTGATTTGTCATTTGAGTGAGTTGTCATCAAGGACAACACCTGTGTCATCATGCCAACATAGGAGTCAATGGAGATCATCACATCCTCAATAAATCCCTCGGGGGCTATTGTGTATTTGTCTATAGGCTACAACATTGTAGTGGTATTTCTCAAGGATCCTTGAAGGTTGATATTCAACATCATTTCCTTGGTCATGACATTTATTACAACCCCAAGGTCAATTAATGTGTTGGGAACTACAATATTATTGATGTGCACATCCACTACTAGGCTACTATGATCCAAGTACTTTGGGGAGATAACCCTTCCAATTATTAGATCAAACAACTCCTCAACAACATTAATAGTTGGGGCATCTCTTTTTATTCTTCTACGCCTCTTGAAACTTTCTTCCCTAATAAGCTTATTGTAAATGGTGACATATTTGATGGCCTAGAGAAGGGGTATTTTAACGCACATGTTCTTCAATTCTCCAAGAATTTCAACCTATTATGGGGTGTGATTTTTGGGTTGGAGCAACCTTTGAGGATAGGGAGGCATACTGGCTTGAGAGACATTATCTTCCTTCTCTTCCTTAAGATTTTCAAGTAGATAATGTGGGTGAGCATCTGGAAGTACCTTCCTAGACCTAAGGTTGATCTCGTAGATCTCCATAGCATAAGAATGATAGGATGTTTCCCCACCATAGACCTGTTGCGCCTATTTTTTTCATGTTTGAATTTGGATGAGCGAGCATATTGTGTTGTTTGGGTGGATTATTTGGGGGTAGTTGTGGTTGAGGAGGAGAAGGAGGCATTAAGGTAGGAGGTTATGTTTCGAGAGGCCTTCATCCTTATGAATGGTTTCCCCATTGTCGAGATTGAGGTTGATATGTCTAGAATGGTGGATTGGCATACTGAGGAGCATATTGAGGAGAGTAGTACCAAGAAGAGGGAATAAACCAAGATGAGTGTGTTGGAGGATACCAAAGTTGAAAGGGTTCATTCTAGTTTGGATTAAAATAAGGATAATATGCACCTTGCATGCCCTGCTGGTATGGCCGAGGGTCCCATGGCCTCCTTTTGTTGATGAACCATAGCTACTCTAATATACTCTCTGCCCCTTGATATACAACTTTTACGCTTGGAAGAGAGGGACATTTGTCTGTTTCATTTTTCCACACAAATAGAGCGAAGCTCTATGACATTCAGTGGGCACTCATTTCTAGGGTTCCTCTTGGTGCATCTAGGTAAAAATATGGCCAATGCCCTTTCTTCCTATTCCTGCTTCTTTTTTATTAACATAGTTTTCATTTGCAAGGTGAAGGTGTGCAACATCTCACTCATAAATTCTTCTAGAATGCTCCCTATTTCATCTTTGATGATTGAAGTAGAGGGAGAGAGTTGAGCATGCTTTGACTAGACCTACCCCTCTTCTTTGCAACCCTAGAATGATTTTTGAATATTTTATTGATGTCTTCATAGGTCAATTGTTAAATATCTCCACCAAAAAAAATATTAAGGGTCTCCATCAAATCCTCCCTAATCCCTCGAAGAAGTAAAAGCTTCAAGTATTTTTGGTCAAGGATGCAATTATCTCTTTTGTAATTGAGTTGAAATCTCTCTCCACCATCCTCTAAAGTTTCATTTTTCCCTAAGGTCATCATAAAGATATCCTCCTTAGTTTCAATTGACTTGCAATAGTCCCTATATTTTTTATTCAAATCTTGTTGCATTTGAGCCTAGGTAGTGATGTTTCCTCTTTCTAGGCTCATGAACTAATGCATGGCTACATCCTTCAGGGTGGAAGTAAACAATTTTAGCTTTCGTTCATCATAAGTGTAATCATAGGTTCTACAAACCATAACAAGCTCAAACATAAATGTATCAGGGTTTTTAGAGGCTAGGTCATGGAAGTGTGGGAGAGAAGTGGGGCTTATATTTTTCATTATGGCCTACCCATTGGTTTATCGGATAGGAAAGATCTCGGTCTACCAATTATCAACCATGTTTTTGGTAGGTGATATTGGTTCTTTCTCCCCTATGGGTTCTTCAAATATTTATGGTTGCTCACCTAAAGGATTCTCTAACTTCTTTGTGCTAAGAGGAGTAGGTTCAGAGTCACCAAATAAGAGTGATGGTTGAATGCTAGAAGGGGTGTGGGGTTTTGGTAAGAATTTCCCTTCATTATCCCCACTCCTACGAGGCGTAAAAGAATTTATGCTTTTTATGTTTTTATCTTTATTTTTTTAATTTATGTTTAAGAAAAGAAAGATTGGTGCAAAGGAAAATAAAATAGAAAAGAAAGTGGTTATAAGAAGAAACAACACCTACTTGGACACCTCCCTGGCAATGGCACCAAAAAGTGATAAGCCTCACTATTGTAACAAGAGTGTTGCATCTCCCTTTAATTATCAAACCAAGGTTCGTACAAACTCAGGAGGTGGCAGTGATATATTCACATTAGGCTAGCTATACTCAAGACATTTGAAGGAAGTGAACTCGAACAAGGTACACAAAGACCACTCTACCAACTAATTCTAAATTTTCAAGGAAGGAAATTGCAGGAAAGGAAAGTTATTTAACCTGCATTGCAAAAATGGGAATGTTACTCTATTTGTAAAAATGGAAACTTGCTTTCGCAGATGTAAATGCTAACCCTAATTGCAATAATGTAAAGGCTATACTACTTGCAAAAATGTAAACATTAAGCTACTTGCAGAATATCAAGCATTGAAAGGAAATCTAGTCTATGGAATGGAAATAATGATGCTTGAAACAAAAACCCTAGCTTAAGAATAAAGAAAGAAAATTAATCTATGTTGCATAAAAGAAAGGTCATGTAATCAACAATCCGTGCATTCCAATGAGTCTAGATACATTGACAAAATTCATTAGATACTTCATAAGGTAACTAAGAAAATTATTACTATGTTATCCAATTCATAAATCTGCTCACTAACCCTAATTATTGAAATGTGTGGCAGTGGTAAAAAGGCAGATCCTAAGTGGTCTTTGGTCATCCTCAATCATGGTTTCAGATACTAAGGGACATTATTCAAGGATAGGAGGAAAAAATTCAAGCATCAAGGGAAAATCTGGCCAAGTTTACATAGTTCTATAGGATGCTACAAGATTGTTATAGGATTACTACAGGATACTACAGGATTTCCCTATTTTTCTATAGGATCAGATCCGTGAGAATTTTGGGGGTGGAAAAGGTGATCTAAAGGTACGAAAGTATAATGGAGGGTAGATGAGGGTTGTATGAGACACTAGAAAAACCTAGTACCCCTCAAGGGCCAATCTTCAATAACCAAGAAATATGCTCTTGGTGAACAATTCTTTGAGGAAGTTATTGAGGTCAAAGAAAGGGTGGTGGTGATGGGATAAGGATTGTAGATGTCAATTTCCACCCTAAAGATCAACAATATTGCTTACACACCACAGAAATTTATTCAATCTTTCCAAACTCATACAACATATTGACAATGTAAATTGAAAAAAATTGAAATGACAGAGAAAGGATGAGTTGAATTTTATTTGAAATCTAAATATTGCATTGAAATACAACCTATATTGTATTCTACACTATACCTACATCCACAATACGTTATACTTCATATGCTCAAAGAAAACTACTAACCAATCAGTAGCTTGCAGAAAACAGAGTTGCAAGGAAAGTACTAACAACAACTACAAAATAAAGCAGCTATATGTTTTTGTCTTGTCAATACATTAGCCTCAACCACACTTCCCACAAGAGAGGTGGTAGATAGACCTACACAAGCAATTTTCATAAGAAAATTCTACTAAGAAAGGAAGAAATCGTTGTTAGGAAAGAAAATGCATAAGTAAAATACACATGAGATAGACTAGAGCCTTTGGGTTGGGCCCTAACCCAAGGGGACTCATCCCTCAACAACAAGCTCAGATAGAAGATAAAAATCTCCTTGAGATCCTCCCAATCCTTGAGTGCATCAGTTGTTAGTGGATCTTTGTATTGTGGGTGAGAGGTGAGTAAATGTAAGGGACAAGCCTCCTACATCTTCTACAACTTCCTCCAACGTATCTCTACATAGTAAATACACTCAATTTCACTCTTTTCCTGTGCATTAATCACATAAGGCGACAAGATATGATAACCATCCTCTAGTCTTCCTAATAAACACATAATAGTAAAACAGATGTTAAGGAAATAGGTAAATATAGGCTTGAGAAAGGCCATATGGGCCTTATTCTTTACCTATTAATGAGGCCCATTACTTCTATATCACACAAGGTTATTTTTTAGGCAATTTGGACTATATCACTAAAAACTAACTTCATGTCATATACCCCTAATTGCCAATTTTTTCATCAAAATTTTCCAAATTTTTCTAAGTGTTTTCCCAAGGTTAGAATGACCCGATTAAATCATTATTTTTTCTTCTACTAGAAGATGAATAGCCTCAATACTTATAGTTTCATATTAATTATTAAACTTTGCGAGTGAAAAGCTAAGATCTTGCTAAGAGTTTCCACTTAACAAGAGTGATTTTCTTTCCGAGGATTTACATAAGTGTGGTAGTGATTTCCAATCATAGCAAATCAAACACTTGTTAAGTGAAATAAGAAAAATGTATGTATATGTGTGTGTAATCAAGTGTGATTTTCTTTATTCTAAAAACATAATCTTACTCATTCAACAATCTACCTTTACTAACTTTCAACTCTTAAACGAATAAGGTAAACATATAAAAGGTTAGGAATCATTCTCATAACTACCAAGTAGCCATAGCAAAACTTATATGTAAGATCAAAGCTATGTTGAGTTTCCTCCTTGTAAGGATTCATCTTAGGCTTCTTTCCATAAGATCATTCTTCCAGGTCTAAAATTCATCCTACAATACTTTAGATGCCATACAAAAGACATTCACATCGTAACAATAATATATTATGGGTATTTAACAATTTCATGTCTATAATAGAGAGTGAAATATATTTTCACATAACAACCAAATTGTTATTTTAATAATAACTAGATTGTTATGATTATAATTAAGGCATTCCCCAACTTATACTATCACTTGAGTTCATAATATTAAATTTTTCATTTTATTTCTATCATAATAATACCATTCTAAACCTGCCCCACATCAAAATGACTCAAATCATTCTAAAGATAAATTTTTACCATGAAGGTTGAGCTTATAGATCCCGGGGAACACTATATGATGATATCCATGGCATCATTTGATGGAGTGTAGAATTTGGAAACTACACTAAATTCCTAATGTCATAAATAGAGATTTCATTTTTTTATGTATTCATTTCAATAATTTTCCCATAAGGATTTCCCATTAAAAATGAATCTTCTCAATTCAACTATGTATGCATTTTATTATTTCATTTGACATAAAATATATAATAGTAGAATGACAATATTTAACACTTACATGAATTTGATGGAAGTATAGAAAATTGACTAAGTGTGAGTAATTTTCCACCCAATTGTATGTACAATTGCACTTTTATTTCTATGATTGACCACCCCTTAACTAGACCATGATATCACAGAGATGAATCTAAGAACCTCTAAGTAGGAAAAAAAATAGTCTCTTAAGGGATAGTCCTGCAAGGAAAATCCTTGTTAGCTCTTAGTAATGCTGCAAAATCTAGAAATTGATTTAGTTGTCTCTCCACAACAAAAGAGAAAGTTTACTTTTGTTGCTTCATAGTCCTTTAGGGAACCCTCGTTTAGAGTGTTTTCAAAGCACCTAGAATGGCCCTAGATCACCGTCCAACATTCCCACATTATTTCAAGGTTTGAACCAAGGATTTTAAAACCAAGTTAACACAACCCTCGGCTCATATCACATCTTAGCCTTCGCTCAACTTCTTTGAATCCAAATTTTTGTCCCCCTCCAAATCATGTGTACCCCTGTTTTCCACAGGTAATTTCCTTTTTCACATGTAGGAGGTGTCATCCTTGAATTTTAATGTGGGTATTCATTCCACTTCCTTGCATATGTTGTTTAGTGGACTCTGTGAACTATTATCTCACATTTAAATAATTTTTGGAGGAGACACTTCAACAAACAAGTGTTTTTTTCTTATGATTAGTTAAGAGAATTCAAAGACTAGAAAATGAGTGAAATTTTTAAAATTCAAATATCAACATAGAATACTTTCAGTAAAGGGTGGCTTGGAATTATTTTCACAATGAATCACCAAGGCCCCCCTCACTATTCCCGAGTCATGGTCTCATTATCTCTATAGGCACTCATGCCTTAGCCAACTATTTGTCTTTTTCAATAAAGTAAAGTAAGTCATGTTATCATTATCCCTATAGGAACTCATGCCTTAGCCAACTAATTGGCTTTTTCAATAATCTTCAATAAAGTAAAGTAAGTCATGGTATCATTTTCCCTATAGGAACTCATGCCTTAGCCAACTATTTGTCTTCTTCAATATAGTAAAGTATATATACAATGCATTCAACTTTAGATAGTAATTAAATATTCTTGTGGAGTTAACACAATACTAAATATAATTAGTTACAATTTAATTCTGGCACCAAAATGAGGAAGATACATATGCATAATGTGATGAAATGAGTTCATAATTATTTCAATTATCATGAAATAAAATATTTGAAGGTTTACTAGATTCAAAATAAAACCAAAATTGAATATGAGATTGAGTGGATTATTACATTTTTTTCCCTATAAGATTTTGATTTATTTTTCGAAGAAAAAATTCACGGGAGAAGTAAAAAGATGATTTCCTACATTAGTGGATGACATTCCAATTAAATAAACTAACTTACTTTAATGAGAATAATAAAACCAGATACCTGAATTGACATAAAACTAACCAATATCCAACAACATTAACAACAAAACTTGAACTAACCAGATAAACATCTCAACTCACTTGCATATCTCATTTTCAAAACATTACCCTCTCTTCAAATCTAACCAATAATATCATCCCAAATTCTTAAATCAACCAATCAAATCATCTCAAATTCTTAAGTCGAAGACATGAGTGTTAGAACTTGTGACACATTACCTCATTGAAGACAAAAACTAAAGCCAACCAATGGACTTGTTTATAGGCCCCTTTGTTCATAGACACAATATAATTATGTCTAGGAATCTCCTTGGGAACGCGTTCGTATCTGAAAGGAGATCGTTAAGCTTTGACAAAGTAAGACATTGTGGGCCAAAATCAGTGGAAGAACAATCTTCTCGTGAATACCTAGCTATGGTAATAGCATACTTGAAAATCGGTACGCCTTTTAATATTTTTTAATGTCGCATTCAAGATTATTAAAAAGTCTCAATAGTTCACAATTCCGAATGACTTATAGTTGTCACATTAGTTAGTAGAACATTGTTAAAATATTGATACATACGGATTGTGATATTTGTAGAAGTAATTACGTGTAAAGCAAGTTATATTCGGTCTCCCTTGATTTCCATTTCAGAACGAAGAAAACAATATATCGTGGCTGGTAGCTTTTGACTGTGAAAGAGTTTAAAGTAGACCCTTGTTTGAGATTAAACACTACGTTTTGGATTTGGTTGATCATTGATTAAATGGTTTTGTTTAGGTATTTTTGTGCAGGATTTTACCTCAAATCTGGCAACCAAAATATAACAGTTCTAAAACTGTAGTTTCATATATATAGAAATAATAGTTTTATATATATATAGAAATAATCGTTTCATATATATATAAATAATTTATATTATTAGATTTATATTTTGGGAAACAAATATTTTTATTAGAATTTTTGTTGGGATAGTAAAGTAAAATAGTGAATTATAAAATAGTTGTAATTTTTTTTTAAATTTATCTATACAAACATTTTCAGAATTTCTTAATTTATTTATATTATCATAATTTTAATTTAAACAACCAATTAATTAAATAAATAAGATAAAATAAGATAATTGTTGGTTAAATTTTAATTATGTTTATGGGCATTCCCTCTTATTTGCATGTTAATCTTTATTTTAAGCAAAATTGTGATCTTATGGTTATAAATCAAAAACTCTAGCATATTCTCTCTTGTCTCTTCTACATCAATGGATGGAATTTGAGTAATAGTTGCATTCTTAATCCTTGATTATATATTTACATTTACATAATTTGATTATAAATTCACTATATTATTTGTAGCTAGTCGGGATTTCGCTATCACAATCAGAGGACATGTTACATTGGAATGGTGGACTGCATAAAGGACAAGTCATAGTACAAGAGGCCTACTCCATTATCGATCGCTATCACAATCGGAGGACATGTTGCATTGACTGCATATTTGATCGCTATCACAATCGGAGGACATGTTGTATTGGAATGGTGGACTGCATAAAGGACAAATCATAGTATGAGAGGCCTACTCCATTATTGATCAAGTGGTGGATCCAGAACTGCACAACTCTTGATTGCCCAGGTCATGGTGTTGGAATGTGCCTTAGAAGCTCAAATGCCTCCTCTGGTTGGTGACTCATAACCAAATCCTAACTTGGGAAAACCTCATCTAATGGGGTTTTCAAGACCCCGGTCGTTATGTCCTCTGTAGTAAATAGGGAGAAGACATCTCTCACCTATTCCTACATTGCTCTTTCTCTAGATTTGTCTAGTTTGGTGTGATACGCCTTCTAGACTCCAATGTTGTCTTGGACTAGACAGATATTGCCACTTTCCTTCAGCGACAGTTTGCGAACATCCGGACACACTGATCACTACCCTTCTTTCTCCTTTGGGGTATTTGGAGGACCAGCAACACTCTTATCTTCGACTTTGTCATGCCAGATATTAACCGGTCCTCCTTTTCGATTGTGGTGTATTATAAAGAATTCTCTCTTGAGAACCATAAGTCTTCCAGACCTCCTTGCTCACTCACGGACCTTTGGTCAGTTTTCCTATTGGATTCTTTGATGGAACCAACTCTTTCAGATCATATGGTAGCGATATGATGATTCACTTGAACTCTGCACATTTTTACAAGTTTTTATGGAATAGTCACTCTAGCTCAAATACCAAGGTTGAAATTTTGGCTTTATGGGGTGTCCTGTTTGGAGTTAAATGGCTTGGACCGCATGAAATTGCCATCTTTGGGGACTCCAAATCAGTAATTGATTGGGAAAATGATAGCGGCAATCCACAATCCCTGACCCTCATCAATTGGCAACACAGGATAAAGGTTTTGTCTATGGCCTTTCGGAAGCTCTCCTTCTCTCACATCTTTCGAGAACAAAATAGTGAGGTAGAAATTTTGTCCAAGGTAGGATGAAGCACAACCCTGGGCTCAATCCATTTCCAGGAGTTTGGCTCTAATGGCATGCTTCTATCTAGGTAGATCATGCTCTGATTCGGTGGCTATGTTTTATGTTTTTCTCTACTTCAAATTTTTCCCCTCAGATCATTGTTTTTCTCTCATATTTTGATTTTCCTACATCACCATTTTGTTTTAGATCTGTCATGGCACTACTAGATTTTTAGATCCACATGACACAAGGAATCCTGCTAGTTTTTAAGATCCACATGACACAAGGAATCCTGTTGGCTTTTTAAATCCACATGACATAAAGTTTCCTGCATTTTCTGGCTATTTGATCTATAATGCTATGCAAATGTACTTTCTATTTTCATAATATCAAAGTCTTTTTTCTGACTAGAAAAAAAATTCACTATTTGATCTATACTCCTATATAAATGTACTTTCTATTTCTATAATATAAAAGCCTTTTTCTCTATACTTCTATATAAATGTACTTTCTATTTCTATAATATGAAAGCTTTTTTCTCTAACTAGAAAAGAAATTCACTATACTATTGGTTGATACTTATCTATCATATTAGTAAAAAGTAGAATAAGTAATTGTTTTCCTCTAATTGTCTCCTCTATCAAATTATAAATAATAAGTACTTTACATTTCTTAATCATTAATTATACTTTCACATTTATTAATTTAATTATAAATTTACGATACCATTTGTTAATACCTATATATCAAATTAATGAAAAATGAAATACCTAATTAATCTCCTCCCACTCTTCTTACTATTCTTATGAAATTTTCACTATTTATAATTATTATATCATTCAACAATCCCTAGTTCATTCAAATATTTATAATTATTGTGTCATTCAACAATCCCTGATTCATTCAAGTAACGGCATAGGCCTATGCGATTCAACAATCCCTAATTCATTCAGGTAACAGCATATGCCTATTCCCTAGCTATGAACTATGCTAGTTAAACAAAACAAAAGAATAAAAAGGGAAGAAAGTATGAATAGACAGCTGCTCACTTCCTGGAACTTACATTGGGCAGGTAATAAGATAAATTGAGACGTTCTAGGTTTCCCTGAAGAGATAGGGAATGGGCCCGTCAACTCCCAGTGCGTACGAAAGATTTATTTTTCATATCAATAGGTTGTTGGACTTTTATTTACACAAGGGTTCGATCACGTGAACCCTAGGAGATGAAAGTCGTCCGCCTCCAATCACAATCTTCCTCTTCTTCTGGCTGTTTGATTGATACTTTTAATTCTTTTGACAGCGTTTCATGGGTTCAGTAGTACCAATCGACTGTACTCATTATACTAGCCCATGACAAGACTGGTAGATTCGTTCCCCAAGTTGCCCTTGTATTATTAGTGTCAGTAGCAGCGCGAGAAATAAGCGGGAGAAAACGAGAAACCAAATTTAGTATCATTGACACCAAGTCTTTTTGGGCCCAATTCTCGGATTCCATGACGTCCAAGCGACAAAGGGATGAAGCTCCTGCTTCTTCACCATGGCCTCGTGCATGCCATGATAGAGATGAAGACATAGGCACAAGTTCCCTAATGAAAGAAAATGTGAAAAAAGAGAATAATGCTGCTCTGTTTCCTCGCTACCCAAATGAGAATTTAGGTTTTCTGCAATACCCCACTGGAATATCAATGGGAGAGAATGTGGCCCAAGAAGATTGTGGCAATCATATTGGATCCACTTCATTGGAAAACAAGATCAAGAACGACACAGTGGCGCCTACAAAATGGCAGCCGAGTTTCAGTGTAGGGTTCGAACACCCTATCCCTGATAGGGCTAATCAAAGTGAGATTTGCCATAGTGAAAAGCGCAAAGATCAGTGTAGCGAGAGTGTACACATTGATAGAAAACGAGAGAAGTCGATTAAATTGTTTGGGTTTGAACTGAGACAAAAGCCGACTGTAACAGAAAACCGATCAGACCCGCGTCATGATCATGAAAGGTTTAATGAATATAGCAATTCTGGTATATACAATCGTAAGTATGAGTGCCAATTCTGCTGCAGAGATTTCGCCAACTCTCAGGCCCTGGGTGGACATCAAAATGCTCACAGGAAGGAACGCCAACAGGCCAAGCGCGCACAGATTCAGGCCGGCAGAACAGCTGCTGTGCCCCCATTTGCTAACAGAGCTCGCAACAGTGTTCCTGCTGCTGTACCCGCTTTTTATGGTATGCATTGTGCTGCAGGCTCTGGTCTCTCGATTCCGCATCGTATGTCTGTTTTTGGGTGCGAAATCCCCCTGCCTCCGGCCGCCGCGTCTCTTTTCCCACATTTTTCGGATTATCACCCGCACCGGGCACCTGTGGGACTGGGATTCGGTTCAGCTCTACGGCCTGCACC
Source organism: Pinus tabuliformis (assembly GCA_031772625.1). Lineage (NCBI taxonomy): Eukaryota > Viridiplantae > Streptophyta > Pinopsida > Pinales > Pinaceae > Pinus > Pinus tabuliformis. The sequence continues at coordinate 66,719,499 of CM062812.1, forward strand.
TGTCCGGCTTTCACGGTTATACGTTCCCATTATGAAGGTTGAGGGTGACCAATTTCGAGGGGACTGTTGAGAGCATCCATAGTTAAGTAAAGAGATTGTTGAGAAGTTATGAGTGTTTAATGTTAAGTTGTATTAGAAATTTTAGTTAAGGGACTGTCAGGAGTTGGGAGCGTCCATGGTTAAGCAAGGAGATTATTGAGAAATTAGAAATGTTTAATGTCTGTATAAGAAAAAAAGTTTGTTGAGAAATTGTGAGCGCTCATTATCAAGTTACATAAAATAAAGGTTGAATGTAAAAAAATAGTGAGACAAATGGGTGATACAGACTGTCTTGTTGTATAAATTATCTTTAACCTGGTTAACCTTCATTTTTTTTATTGTTTTCTTTTCCGTGAACCCACCCACCATTACCAGTACCAAAATTTTATGTCTCCAAGGTTTTAAGATTTCATGAATTCAGTTCGTAGCAATTAGACCAAGGGATTTAAGATTTGCATGATCGTTCCTACCCAACTGCCATTAATTCTTACCATCTCATTCTAAACAGCACCCACATCATTTAGCTTTCCCACGCACCCTCTTAGTGTTTATGTTTTTCTCCAAATAACTAGAATCGTTAGATTTCATAATGTTCCTTTGAATATAAGGTTATATCTGTTACTTTTGACATGCTGCAATGGTTCGCTCTCAAGGATTGACTTTCTAAGTTATTTAGGATGGACTTTTCTATAACTCACATACATCCTTTGCATATTGTAATTTGTGTAATTATAAAACTATCTCTACATATATAATAAAGTTGGAACTATAACTAGAGCAATCATTGTTCCTTTTGAGACGGTGGTGGTATCTTCATTTTGATACAGTGAGAGCAATCAGTGAGAGTGCAATCATTGTTCCTTTTGAGACGTTGGTGGCATCTTCATTTTGAAACAGTGAGAGCATTCAACACTTTATGGGAATATTTTTATTCCAAAAATCTAGTTTGTATTTTTAAGATGTTTATTGTCCCAAAGGTGATTGTAATTTTGAAGTTTGGATGAACACTGATACTATTCTCAGAAACGCGAAACACTAGTTGGTTGATTATCATTGTTCTAGTCACATTCCGTCTTCAAATATGCTTGTAAACATGGCTTTTCAAGTTTTAGTTTTGATTTACGTTCTTTACTCATTTTTTATCAATTTTATGAAAGGATAAGAATTTTAAATATGTCTTATTTGAAAGAAAAAAACAAACAATAACAAAAAACAAAAAAAGGAAATGAATTTTAAATATGTCTTATTTGTTTAATAAGAATTTTAAATTTTTTTATTTTTTCCATAAATTTATTATTGAAAAGTTTTATTTTTATAATTCAAATATTAGGTTTAGTGAAAGGAATTTAAAAATTCTTAGGTTTTTGTAAATCTATTATTGAAATGTTGCATTTATATAATTCTAATATCTGGTTTGCATTTATATAATTTTAATATCTGGTTTAATTAAAAAAATTATAATTCTAATATTGGGTTTAGTTAAAATTTTCTTTATATAAGAATATTTTACTTTTAAATTTTAGCTAATTAGCATATGTCTAAAAGCCTAACATAGTAAGTTGAGGATTTACTTTTATGTAACTATCCAAATTATTCCTAATATTCCTAAAAACTAATAAAAACAAGAAATGAAGTAGAGATATGGCATATGAACATGGACAAATTTTTTTATTATAGACATATTAGGAAGGTCAAAATCTAGGATATAGACAAATCCTAAGAACCATCACATAGCAACATCCTAAGAACCATCAAATAGCAACATGTCTTAAGCTTCCCTAAAATGAGGAACCAAAATCTTTAGTATGATTAACTCGGTTTAAAATTAAACAATAAAGAAACCTTCGAGCATATATATAATAAAGAAACCTTGGAGCATATATATATTTCATAGTTCTTTCCCAAATCAAATAGATCTAGTGGGACAAGGCTGAAAACCTTTGAATCTAAAAATCTTTAACTATAATTTATAAAAGAAAATAAATTCATATCTTCCATCTCAAAGAGATCCAACTTTTATGCCTATGCATATTTCTCCACAATATACACATTAAATAAAGGATGGTTGATTACTACTAAGGTAGAGGGTTTGTGTATGACAACATCCTTGAATTGAGCTATATGTTTTTAGGATGAAGACCCTCCATTTCCCACAACTCCACTAAGCAAGCACAAAACCAAAGTGATAGTTGAACTTTTGTAAATGCTAAAATCAAACAACAAATATAAATAAAGGATGGTTGATTACTACTAAGGTAGAGGGTTTGTAGATGACAACATCCTTAAATTGAGCTATATGTTTTTACGATGGAGACCCTCCATTTCTCACAACTCCACTAAGAAGTGATAGTTGAACCTTTGTAAACACTAAAATTAAACAACAAAAATTAGTCAACAAGTTTTCTACCTTCAAAATGAGAGTTGTTTCTTCTCTATAAGGACCCTTCATGAGCACCAATTTATGTTTTATATCTACCACTTAATCAAGGGGGTCCACCAATGAGAGTAAGGTTTTATCTATAAGAGACTTGACCATGACTTAAAAGCTTTCTTTGATATCATGCAACCTTCTTGGTTTAAGATCTTCCCAACAACGTTCTTTGTATCAAACATTACATCAAACACTTAGTTTGTATGTCTTTTTATCAAACACTTTCAATACATAAGTTTCATTAAACACTTACTATGAATTTTCAACTAGAAGCCAAAACTACAATTTGCCAACCGTGTTCATAATACAAAGACCCACAACCTTAAACATTCAAATTTTGTTAGGCTATGAAAGATAATATTATCGAAGATTGAGTTTCAAATTATCTTTTTCATAATTTAAAATTGTACCCCGAACACACATTTATAAAAACATATAATGGCAATTGTATATAAAAAAATTAAAAACAATTGAAATTTTATAATGGAGAAACACAACATTGGGCCGATCATATTTACCACCACTTTCATTAAAAATATTTTTCTACAACCCCAACCACCATTCAAGCTTGTAGGTACTTGGGCTTCACAACCACAATCAAAAAAAAGTTAATAATAAAGAGAAAATAGCTTCCCACCATCTCCTTCACTATTCTCCACCGTAGTCATCACAATCATATATAACATTAGTACTCATTAAATTATTTTCTGAAACATGTTGAATCTTAATGTATTATCATTTCGAGAAGGGAGAAGAGAAATTACCCAATAAATTCAAATCTTATTTAATTAAAGAATATTTTAATAATAATAATAATATATTTTTAAGAAATGTTAAAGATTGAAACAACCAATTTTCCAAATGATCAAAATAATAATTAGTATAGATCTATGTTAAAAAATTTATCAAGTTCCATGAGGGATGAGATCTCTTGAAGATGAGATCTCTTGAAGTGAAAATTGTTTTAAAGTGCTAGATTTAGAAAAATGCTTGCGCCTTGAGAGATTTGATGCATCTCCACACTTTAGGATTAAGATGGATCTATGCTAGTTTCGTGAAGTGCCAATCCATGCTGAATAAGAAAAGAATTACACATATCTTTCATTTTAAACAATATACTAATAAAATATTCTAACCATAAGATTCTTTTTCAATTATTTCATATAATATATATAAATAGTTGACATTAAAATAATTTACATGGGTCAACCTTAAAATATTTTATTGTAATTTTTCTCTCCCTATGAATTGGTATATTTTTAAATACACATCTTATTCATTTTATTGTCCACATTAAATAGATTTTTGTTATAAATAATTGTTAAACACTATATATCAACTCCATATTAAGAATAAAAATGAATTACATATTTCTATCCTTCAAAATAAGAAGTAAGAAGTAATTAAAAAATCTCTCTATATATATATGTGTGTGCGCAAAGTAAATATATCAATTAACATAAACATTCAAATATTTTATTTATCTTTATAAAATTATATAAAATTGTACAATTTATATGGACATTTTAAAAAATTATTTATAGTTTACACTAAAATATTTTTTTGGTTATATGATGATGATGGTGGTGGTGGTGGTTAACGTCCACTGAGACCAAATTGCTCTATCGGACCAATAATTTTCTTAGTTTTAAATTGTATGGCTCCTCGTCTTTCTTGGTGAGATTGGTGATGTAGCTTTCTTTTTTTTTCTCTACGATCTCCCAACTTCCTTTATCTTGCATCTCCTTCATCTCTTGTGGTTCTTGGGACATTGGTGTCTTAGCTTCGCGATCTGTTGTGTTCGTCCTTTTGAAGATAGTCAGAGAAGAAGTTTGGTCTAGGAGATCTGCTTTGCTATTTGCTATTAAATGAAGATTTATTTTGTGCGATATTCAAATCCTCATAACTGTTGATGCTTGAGGGGTTGTCGAGTTGGGCGGGGGTTTCCCCCTACTTGTTTTGAGAGTTGTTTCTTTCTTGCCCGATTTCATGTGATTCAGAGTTTTCTCAAGAGTATTCTTCTTTGATGACAGTGTAGTGTTCTTTTCGTGCTACTTCCCACAATGTAGATCTGTGGGGATTTTTTCTAGCATTTTTCTGGGAGGCTTTTAGGCAATTTTTGGATAGATGACCTGTCTCAAAGCAGGATTGACATCTAAAGAGGACACTTTCATAATCAAGTTTCTGGTTCCACACATAGTCTTTACTTGTTAGGTTTATTTCAGCTGGGAATCCGGTGCTGAAGTCCATTTCCACGCAGATGTGTGCATAGGTGGTTCTGGCATATTCCTATGTTTCTGGGCATCTACAGTAAAATTTCCCAATTGCATTTCCAATGGCTTTTAGTGAGGAGAAATTCCAGAGATGCAAGGGTAGGTTTGGCAATCTCACCCAAACTGGTGCTGAGGTTATGACTGTTGTTGAGGGATCGAATGATGGGTTCCATGGCTTCATGAATATATATATATATATATATATATATATATATATATATATATATATATATATATATATATATATATATATATATATATATATATATATATATATACTATTTCAGTATATAAAGGTTAAGAGTATGTTTTTCCTCTTATAAAGTTAAAAAAGGTAGAGTATGTATGCCTTTTTAGACTTTAACAACCAAAATGTTGAAGAGAGGAGAATTTATTGTCCCACAAACAAAAGGAGTCTCATATTGTTTAAGTAAGCATTGATGTTAAAATTAAATTATTATTATTATTATTATTTATTACTAATAACAATTTTTTTAGATGATTATTATTATTATTAACAAGAACTTTTGTTTTAGATGTCACCTCACAATTCCATATTGGATAATGAAAATATTATACATTTCCATTATAATTAAATAATAATAAAAGAAAATAGAAATTAAAATTATTAAATTATTTTAATTTATAGAGTATATTGATTTTTTCCATTCTAAAAAAATTATAACAATTTATAGATAAATGAAATATATAATTAATTTAATTATAATATGATATAGAAAATTGGGAAAAAAAATATTATTAATAATAAAACAAACTATAATTTTGAGTTAAATTGATATTTGAATTACAAATTATATTATATTATATGAGAAAACAATATATTATTATAATGTATTAATTAGATATGAATTTGAGATTTTAGATTTTTGCTATAAGATTTTTGTTGAAATGCTTATGGATCTATGGTATAGCATTTTTCCTTATCTTTAATGTTATAATGTTTGGAACCAATATTGTTACTCATTTCTAAGATAGAGAAAAATTAGAATTTGTGTGTATAGAGAAACCAAAAGTAAAAAAAGCCAAAAAAAAATCATAAACTCTAAAATCCTAAAAATAATAAATATATAGTAATATATGTGATTATTTAAATATTTTAAAATTAATAAGTATATTAATGAATTTTATATTAAAAATATATTATGTTCAAATTATTATATAAAGAATATAATATATTATATTATATTATATTATATTATATTATATTATATTATATTATATCATATCTTATCTTATCTTATATTATATTATGTATATTATAATATATAAAATAGATTTCAGTATAATATGATGTATAATATAATATATAATATGTTAAAAAGAATATCATATATTATATTAAAGAATAAAGAACACAAAATATTATAATTTTTTTATTAAAATTTAACCTCTCATATTAATAATAAATTAATATTAGTTAATTTAAAAGAGAAAAGGAAAGAGGATTAGTTAGAAACTAATATCGAGGTTAAGGTAGAAATTTAATTCTCACTATTTTTTCATCTTTTATCATTAATTTATCTATTTTAGAGCAGTTCTCAATACTAGTTATGAAGATAGTTCTATATCTCAATAAGTCTATCATAAAAAGACGCACACTTAGCAATACCTCCATGCTAACTCCCATCAGCATGCACAACCAAGGTATCAAGGCATTCTATAATGACACTAAAGAATCTAAATAAAAATATATAAATTTATGAACAATGCTATGGGAAAAGTCCATCTCCCATACATTCATGGTATCACTCATAAGATTCCTAACATTATAAAAAAGAAGAATATCATGACCACCTTTAAACCCATAAATATCATTGAAAGCTTCCTTAGTTTTTTCAAAGACCCCATTGATCCTTCAAATTAGAAAGGGGTTTATTAATTCCTTGTTCGTATGGGATTCCCTATTTTGGTGAAACTAGGTAGTCCATAAAGACTAGGATTAAAGAACACACCGCTGACATAAAACATAATCATTAAAAATCTTCAACATTAGTTGAACATTCTATGATCTAGATTGGATCATTATAGTGTTTTTCATCCATCTGGATTCATTTAGAGTGGAAAAAATGGAGGAATCAAGTCACGGGACCGTTTTTACCGGCGGGACCCAGTTTGGCAAAATGGGTTATGAAACCTTCCAAGAGCATTTTGAGGTATCAAACGATGTTTTTTGGGGGTAGAACTTTGACTATTTAGTGCAACATCGTTTCACGACATTCTACACACAAATATCTTTCTAACGATGCAAGAAGTGCGTCAAATCAAAGTTTGTATGCAAAAGTTATGCCACTCAAAAGTTGACTTTCCTGCCTTCACACTTATAGTTCAGGAGGATGCCGCGTCAACTCCCATTATTCATGGAAAAGGTGCTATCCATGTGTTTTTGATGTAAAAGATTGCAAGAGAGTCTATATTGTAACTCTATGTTGGACACCTAATCCTTTATGGGTTGGTGTGGAATGTGAACAACCACCAGAGTCCAAGAGACCTTGGAATATGGAATCCAATAGTCACACCATGTACTATTAATATATATCATGTCAATAATATATGAAATCAAATGCTTATCATTTACATTAGTTGTTTGCATTCCATGTGAGTTTAACATGGTATCGCAGCCATGATGTGTGGCCTTTGTAAACCAATGTCCTTTTCCTTGTGGATTTTATTCCATTATGAGCGTTTGTTAAAATAGAAGTTGTTACCTATATCAATTTTTTCCATTCCCCTATTGTGAGAAGACCAGCCCCTGCGACTACAAAGAGGAATATAGTCATACTTGTCTCTCTCTGTACATGTCATTTTTTCCCTATTCGCTGCCTCTCAAAGATTTGCATGTCCATTATTCTTCGTTCATTCTTGCTTGAACTTGAGTGTTTTCAATGTGCGCCTGACCTAACACTCCATTAATTTGGCCTATGTCAGAAATATATTTTCTTGATGCCATACCCTTTCTGCTACTCAGAATTGTTGTCAAGGACGGTTTCTATTTTAGATTTTGCCTTGAACAACGATTAGTTTGACCTTCTGCTCGTTGGCCTTCTCTTAGCGCTATCGATGCTATTCTCTACCTGCCTTCTATGAATACACACTGCATACACTGCTCAAGAGTACAAAGCTAGAAGATGAGCAATGAATCTGCACATTCCTTGAAAATATTGTATTCAACTATATAGGAAGAGTGGAAGAGGAACCAAATGACAAATATGAGAGCTAGATGTCCGTCAACAACCATAGGTCCATGCAAATTGGATTGATCACATATGGGGTTTGGAGACTCGCAGATTCATTAAGGCGGGACAATCAAGCAAGGGTTTCCATCATAATAGCAAGAACAATGTAAACATGAAGTGATCCAAATCGGATCCATAAACGACTGCCATAGAACCACGACTATATCAGGATGAAACAAATCCTTGAAGAATCCAAAACAGCAATCGAAAACACCATGAACCAGTGGCCATGGCAGCTGGCGTGGAACGACGAGGACCTCAGTCAAAGCGCATTGACTGAGGCCTATGGAGACTACGCAGGAGGTCGATGTAGCCCCTGGGAACCCTAGAATGGGAAAAGGAGCTGGTTTTCGATGCACGATTGCGCGTCGCTAGACAAACAGGGCTGAAATGGTAGAGCCTTAAGCACTCGGTCATGTTGGGAGCCAGAGGACCATGGGCAGAGAAAAGTAAAGCACCATCGTACAAAGGTGGGACCCACAACCTGGAAACCAGCGGTTTGATCGGGGCGCCCTTGAATGGTAAGAGATTTTAGAGGAGAGCGGAGCAATCCCACTCAGCGATCGACGCGTGGCAGTAGAGGTGAGAAAAAAACCACCGTGATCGTGCGTTATCGGTCAAGGAAGTCAACTGCGCTCGGTGTGAGAATGACATTGGATCTGGAGGAGCCCAGATCGGACGACTGAGATTGCTACCGATAGACAGAGTGGAACTGACAGGGAACTAAGCTATGATTTAAGGTAATTTGGAATCCGTTGACCGCCACGGTGGAGAAAGAAATGAATCGACGAACAGGTTGGCGTTGTTCCAATGAGGACACGTGGCTACCTCTCGAGCGTTCATGCTGACACCGAATAGGGAACTTCAAGCCCACAGGCGACAGGTGAGTCAACGCAGGCGGGAGAGGAATCGAACATGTATGGAGACTGAATGGATAAAGCCGTTGAATGGGGATTCAGATAGAGAGAATGAAGAGTCCAAGTGACCAAGAGAGACAGTGAACAATGAACCCTGAGAGGAGGACTGAGCACAGAGAGCAGTAAAGCCAAGCAGAGGAGAAGACAGCAGAGAAATACAGTAAGCAACACAAAGACACAAATAGTTTTTAATAAGGAGTTCACCCTATTCTCTAGGGCTACGTCTCCGGTCTAGCTTCAGTGGTGGCCTTGTTTTATTGTGTCTTTCAGCAGAGAAATTACAATGCAGGGACTCAATATGAGTTCTCCTGAAGCAGATTTGCTTTCCAGGGTGGTTCTTGGATTCCCCAAGCCACTTGGAGTACACAGACTCTTGTTCTTCCTACCAGCTCTGAGACCCCCGGTTTACAGTGGAAAGAGCCAACTGTGATGTTCAATCTAGACAGATTCCTCTACGGGAAGGCTTGATGTTTGAAGAATCAAGCCTTCCCATAGAGGAATCTGTCTAGATTGAGCATCACAGTTGGATCTTTCCACTGTGAACCGAGGGTCTCAGAGCTGGTAGGAAGAACAAGAGTCTGTGTACTCCAAGTGGCTTGGGGAATCCAAGAACCACCCTGCCAAGCAAATCTGCTTCAGGAGAACTCATATTGAGTCCCTGCATTGTAATTTCTCTTCTGAAAGGCACAATAAAACAAGGCCACCACTGAAGCTAGACCGGAGACGTAGCCCTAGAGAATAGGGTGAACTCCTTATTAAAAACGGTTTGTGTCTTTGTGTTGCTTACTGTATTTCTCTGCTGTCTTTCCATTTGTTTTCTGTGTATTGGCAATCTAATCAATCCATTGTTTCAATAACACAGAACACACACACCAGCACATGGGTCTGTAATGCCTTTTGTTTAATAAATCTTCAATTGAGGTCACTCATAGGGTGATTTTCAAATCAAGTGGTATCAGAGCTTTAGGCTATAAGGTTGGACAAGCTTGTGTTGGTTTAGCTATGAATGCTCACTAGATCAAAGCTCAAATTAGGAGAAGGAGAGTTGGTGGAAACTAATCCTGAAATTGGGAGAGTCTATTCTCGAAAGACAATGTCAGAAGAAGGATCTATAGGGCCAAACCCTCAATTCATAGAAAGTTTCCTTGCTATAAATTCTATGGTAGAGGAAATATATAGGGACTTTAGAAAGCATAAGGGTGAAGATTCATGAGGCTCTAAGCAAGATAAATAAGAAGATGAATCTCATTCCCATGACCACTCCAAAGGAAAGGAGAAAGAAGAAATCTTCCCTACACCTCCTAGTAGCCCTGTGCATAATAAGAAGGCATCTTTGATTAAGTTAGATGTTAAATTTGATTTTCCTATATATGATGGAGAGCTAAATGCTGAGAAGTTGGACAATAGGATAAGACAAATTGATATGTATTGCAGAGTACAAAATATAGACTCAGACAAGAGCAAGATTCAACTGGCAAGCCTTCACCTAGGGGGAACTTCCTTGGTTTGGTGGGAAGGCAGAACCCAAGCCGATATGAGGAAGCATGGTAAGACAATCTCTGTCTGGAGTGAATTTCTTATTGCAATCAAAAAGTAGTTATATCCATTGGCCTACATGCAACAAGCCATGATGAGTTGGCAAACTCTTCGGCAGTTGAAAGGGAAAAGTGTACAAGGGTATACTCAAGAGTTCCGAAAGAGAGCATTGATGTTGGGTATTTCATTAGACTCACCAGAAACTGTTTTGGAGTACATTGGTGGTCTACACAGATACATGAGGCACACCATCCTCATGTTTAATCCCACTAGTATAGATGAGGTATCTGTACAAGCTACTCATCTAGAAGCTAGAGGAAAGAATGGAAATCCAGAAGTTGGGGGACCACCCCAACCCACTGTAAGCAAGAGCAAGGAGAAAAGAAAGCAGAAGTGGAAAGGAAGGAAGGCTAACATTGCACAAAAAGGCAAAGCCTCATGCACCCATTGTAAAAAGGAGGGGCATGACGACGAGCACTATTGGATTCTACATCCGGAGCTAAGACCTAAGAAGTCCGAGGGCAAGAAGAAGAATATTGTTACAGCTATTCAGAAAGATTTGGGGTCAGTCTCGGGAGATGAAACAATCATTGCAGCCACAGGTATAAAAGGTAAGAATTCTGAAGCATCTACTAGTAATTCTGTTCAATTTGTTATTGATGAAGAACATGAGAGAAAAAGGCATGATCTTTTTCATATTCGAGTTGTTTCCAAAAATCAGAAGATTGATACTTTGTTTGATAGTGGCTCACAAGTAAATCTAATTTCTGAAGCAATTGTAAAGAAATTTGGATTAGCAACTACACCTCATAAGAAGCCATACCCATTAGGATGGTTGAATGATAAAGCACAACTACAAGTGACTAGACAGTGCAAACTCAAGTTTTCTTTTGGGTCAACATTTGTAGATGAGGTTGAGTTAGATGTAATTCCTTTGGATATATGTGGAATTGTTTTAGGAAGTCCTTACTTGTATGATATAAAGGCTATTTTCTATAGAGCCGAGAACAAGTATCTACTTGTTAAAGATGGAATCGAATACTTTGTAAGAGCTCATAAGCTCAAGAATAATTATACCCTCATAAACTCAGGACATATGAAAAGAATGGTAAATTCATGCAAACAGTTCTTACTAATGGTTGTAAAGGAAAAGAAAACTGATAAAACCAATGTATTTGAGGGTTGTAATTCTGATCAGCAAGCTAATATAGAAAAGATTGTTTCAGAGTATGATGTCTTGTTTCAAGAACCTCAAGGTATGCCACCCAAAAAGGGAATATTACATGATATTATTTTGCAGCAAGATGTTCCTTTGCCTAACATTGGGATGTACAGGTTATCTGCTTTAGAGAATGTTGAAATCAAGAAGCAGGTGCAGGAGTTGCTCGAGAAAGGGTTCATCAGGCCTAGCACATCACCACGTGGGTCACCAATCGTTTTGGTGAGAAAGAAAGATGGCTCGTGGAGAATTTGCATTGATTACCGAGCAATGAATAAGATAACAATCAAAAATCGTTATCCCCTTCCTCGCATAGATGATCTTTTAGATCAATTGAAAGAAGTTGTTTATTTCACCAAGCTGGATTTGCACAGTGGATACCATCAGGTCAGAGTTGCAGAGCAAGATGCATGGAAGACTACTTTCAAAACAAGGTGGGGATTGTATGAATGGCTGGTTATGCCTTTTGGCTTGACCAATGCCCCAGCTACTTTCATGAGATTAATGAATGATGTACTTAGACCTTTTCTTGATGATTTTGTTATTGTGTATCTAGATGACATTCTGATTTTTAGTAAAACGTGGGAAGAACATTTAAAGCATGTTAAGCAGAGATTAGATGTTTTGAAAAGAGAAAAAAATTATGTTAAACTCTCCAAATTTGAATTTGGCAAAACCTCTCTAAATTATTTGGGTCATATAGTAGGGGGAGGTGAATTGAAAATAGATCCCTCTAAAGTGGCAGTCAATGTAAACTGGCCTAAACCCAAGTCTGCTACAGAAGTGAGAAGCTTCTTAGGAGTAGCACAGTATTGGAGGAAGTTCATTTCAAATTTCTCCTCAATTGCAGCTCCCTTACATTCTTTGACAGGATTGAACAAGGTGTTTCAGTGGGGAGGCAAACAGCAGAAAGCCTTCGACATCTTGAAAGAAAAAATTAGTACAACACCGATACTAGCACTGCCAGATCTACAAAGACCATTTGAGATCCAAACTGATGCTAGTGACTATGCAATGGGAGCAGTGTTGACACAGCATAGTAAACCCATATGTTATCATTCTAAGACTTTTAATCCTGCAGTAGTCAACTATCCTACCTATGATAAAGAATTGTATGCATTAGTTCAGAGTGTGAAAAAGTGGAAACATTACTTAATGGGAAAAGAAATAGTAATACATACTGATCATCAGCCACTTCAATATCTACACTCCCAAACTAAGTTGCAACAATCAAGACATTACAGATGGATGGGTTTTCTACAACAGTTTCATTTAGTCATCAGATATAAAAAGGGCATACATAACAAGGTTGCACACATGTTATCTAGACCTATTATAAATGCATCTACCATAATTAAGCATAATTCTATGTTGTATGAAAGCTACATAGAACAGTATCCTCAGGATATGGACTTTAAAAATGTATATGCAACTTTGAGTCAAGGCAAAAGAGTAGAAGAATTGGACTATCATGTGAAGGGCCGACTCTTATATCATTATGGGAAAATCTGCATTCCACAAACTGAGAGAGCAAAGATAATTAGGGAAGCACACACTTCTATGATATCAGGTCACTTTGGAGTAAGTAAAACAGTTGCACAGCTGCAAAGGTTCTGTTATTGTCCAAGAATGAGTGAGATAGTTTCTAGATATCTAAAGGGGTGTGCTATGTGTGCTAAAAGCAAGCCCAGCAACCAAAAACTAGGCTTGTACACTCCATTGCCAGTTCCTTCTCACCCTTGGGAAAGCATTTCCATGGATTTTGTTGGAGGACAGCCTAAATCTGGGAAAGGTCATGATTATCTATATGTTGTTGTGGATAGGTTCAGCAAAATGTGTATTTTGATACCCTATAGTAAACAGATTATAGCTAAACAAACTGCAAATTTATTCTTTGAACATGTATGGTTTCATTTTGTATTACCCACTTCTATTATATTTGATCAAGACACCCGATTTGTGGGAAAGTTTTGGTCCAGTCTGTGGGAACTAATGGACACCAAATTAAAGAAAAGCACAGCTTTTCATCCACAAACAGATGGCCAGACAGAAGTAGTTAACAGGACAGTGATCTAGTTACTGAGAGGATATTGCAGCAAACACCCTAAGCTTTGGGATGAACACTTGTGTTATGTGCAACATGCTTACAATAGAGCCAAAAACTCTTCTACCCAAAGATCTCCTTTTGAGACCTGCTTTGGTTTCATACCAAGGTCTCCCTTGTATTTTGTCTTTGGTAAGGATACCATGGTTGATGGACACAGTGATGTGGACAAAGCAACTAGGTTCATTGAACAGATCCAGGAGATCCACCAGGCAGTACAGGAATAGCTGGAAAAGAGCCAAGCCAAGTATAAGGCTAGGCATGATAAACATCAGATGGAGCATAGTTTTCAATTTGGAGACCAAGTTTGGTTGTATATCAGCAAGGACAAGATGCAAGGTGAAGGTAAGAAGCTAAAACCTATCAGGTATGGACCCTTCAGGATACTTGAGAAGATTGGTGAAAATCCTTTTCGCCTTGATCTGCCAGCTTACATGCACATCTACTCAGTCGTGAACGTAGATTGCTTGAGGTTGTTTGAACCTTCAATGATTGAGGACCCTAAATAGCAGAGTCAATTGCCTTCTGTTGATGACCTACTACCTGAATATCTTAACGAGTTGCAGGAAGATACAGTGCTAGACAGGAAGGTAAGGACGACGCGTAGTGGACAGGTGGAATACCTCAGAAGTAGGCTTAAAGGTTCGAAGACGAGAAGTGTGAAGTGGATTAAGATTGGACAAGTGAGACAACAATTTCCTCACTTAGTCAATGTGTTATCACTTAAGAATTCTAATGCCAAAATTTCTCATACTAAGTTTGATGATAAAGGTCGGTGCTAGTCTAAGTTTGGTTCTTTGTTTTCCTTAGAGTCTGAGTCTTAGGAGTCAAATATGCATTCTCATTCATCACTGGTCATTCTCATTCATCACCAGTCTCATATCCATGTGTCAGTTTTGTTTAAAAATTACTATGTGCCACAAAGCCCTTAGGTGATTTCGTAGCGCATATAACCATTTTGAAGTGTTTTCGTAGTGCATAAATCCTTTTTTGTAGTTTCGCAGCGCAACTTATTTTAGGTGATTTCGCAATGCGACACATCTTAGGTGATTTTGTAGCGCATAATTCAAAATTTACACTAACTGCACTGTGAAATCGGAGATTCGTGCATTCCGCAGTGAATCTTTCCTAACTGTCAAATCTATCAAGTTAAGTTATGGTTGCGTCATTCATTGTCAGTTTATGCACTCCACATATCATGTCCAACCGCTTATCTCCATTATTATAGCCACTAGGTACATTGGTACACACAGATTGCAAGTTCCAAGAAAAGCCAGGTATCCACTGTCTTAATGATGACTATATTCGTTGCATGACAATTCTGCATGTTTTCAATTTGAATACATTGTTATCAAGCGAGGCAGTTATCAAGCGAGACAGCCATTCAAACAAGGCAGAGATTGAAATTTGAGCAGCGACAGTGTTTCAAACCTTCATGGAGGGATTGGCAGAAAGGAAAGACCACAGATCAGGCAAATGTTTGAGAAACGAACCTGTAGGTTTAGACATAACCTTGAAGAACAGAGAAGTCGAGCATGCATTTAAACAAGCTGGATGTTGGAATTTTTGCAAGAAACTCCAGGGAGGTCATGCACAAGTCACCAAGGAATTTGCCTTGAATTTCACAGGACTAAACTCAAAGGTTTGTATGTTGGAATTGCAGGTCTCACCAGAAATAATATCCACAGTTACGGAGATTCCAAGAGGGCAAGAAAGTTGGTTCAAGAATTTCAAAATTGATATGACCCCATGCAAAGAATTTCTAAAGCAGGAGTTCATTAACTCAAATTTAAGCAAGTCTATTCCTAGAAGTTATGTCAAAGAATCATATGCCAATTTGCTTACTTGTATACAGAAGTACCTTACCTGTGAAGGGAGATATAATAAGGTGTATTCATACCATTTTAAACTTCTGTTGCATTTCACAGGAAAGACATCTATTGATCTACCTTTCTACCTATTCCATAGCTTAATCAAAATGTGTGACAAGGTGCAGCTAAGGAAAGAAGCCTGTGAGACTTCATTATTCCACCATGGTTTGGTTAAGTTGATTGTTCTGCATGAACTCCAGAGTGTTGGTAGGGACTAGCACACATTCATATTCATGTCTGGTTTCAAGAACAAGACCGGTCTCAGCCCTCAAGCTGCAAAAGATCTTTCAACAACAACTGGTCATCAGGAAGAAACCAGATCCAAGATGTTTTCAAAGTTAAAGGCAAGGAAACAAGTAAGAGGATCCACCAGGCCACTGACAATCCAGGATACACCCCAACAGTCCCTTAAAGAGAAAACTCAGGTCAAAGAAACTGCACATGAATCAAGCACAGGTGAAGGATTTCAAAGAAGAAGGACCAGGAGCCAGGTGGCTAAAGAAAAAGGTAAGTCAGTGAGTATTGAAGAAAGCCCTGTTTCAAAGGGAGACTTAAATAATTTATTGCAAGCCATTGACATTGAAGAGTCTCCACTAGTTCAAGCAGATTTGATAGAGTCAGGATAAGACAAGGCTAAGAGAGTCAAAGCCTCGAAAAAAACTCAAGTTTGATGATCAGGTTGATCAATTCATTTTTAAGCCTAGGAGACCCATAACGAGGAAGTTTAAACATGTAGGAATTTACAGGGTAAGTTCCTCAGAAAGAACACCAAAAGGACACCGCTCACAACCAGATCACAGATCAATACACCAGTATTTTTGACGTGGTTAAAACCCTCAAAGAGGGAAACAGTCCACGGCCTGCGCCAACGTGGCTACTACAGGCAATTTATTAATCAAAGAATGAAAATTTACATAAGCTTCTCTCATGCACGGATTACCCGAACAATGACCCTCCATGCGCTTTAAATAGAACTCATGGACCAATCGGGTGTCAAGCCACGGATCAAGTGTCGGTAATACCGAGGAGAGAGTGAACCGTCGGATCACTACATATCGTGACCGTCGGATTGTAAGTTACAAAATGTACAACGGTAAAGAAACACACTTTACCTAACTCTATACCTAACTCTACACTAGACCAAGTTGAACTTAACTATATCCTATGTGTCGGAATATCCTAACATCCCCCCTTAAGAACAACTTGGGATAGGATTGAAGGATTTACAAATATGACACAATAGGAGAAAGAAGGAGGCACTAGAGCCCATCCCCCCTTAGTGACAACTTCCTGAACTCCAAGCATATATCGAAGTTTAGTGAACTTCGCCTCTGTGAGAGCCTTTGTGAAGATGTCTGCAACCTGGTCATCTGTTGAACAATATTGCACTTCAAGAACATGGTCATGAATGAGCTTTCTGATGAAGTGCATGTGTAGTTCAATGTGTTTGTTGCGCTGATGCTGGACTGGATCTTTGCATAGCTGAATGGCACTTTGATTATCACACCAAAGTGTGGTTGGATGCTGCTGCTCAAAGCCAAACTCTGATAGGATCTGACGAAGCCACAAGGCTTCCTTACTAGCTTCCACGGCACCACGATACTCTGCTTCTGCTGACGAAAGAGAAATGGCAGCCTGTTTCTTACAAGCCCATGTAATAGGTCCTGAACCAAGAGTGAAGACATAACCGGCAGTAGACTTCCGATCATCAGGGTCACCAGCCCAATCAGAATCAGTGAAACCAACTAATAGAGGAGCTACTTTGGCACTGTAATGAATCCCAAACTGTATTGTACCTCGAACATAACGAAGTATTCTTTTAGCTGCTTTCCAATGACTTTCACGGGGGTTTTGCATAAAACGAGCAACAAGGCCAACAGCAAAGGAAAGGTCAGGACGAGTATGGGTTAAATACAAGAGTTTTCCTACAAGTTGACGGTATAAGGTAGCATCAACTTCAGGAGAAGTACAAGAGACTGAAAGTTTGACTCCAGACTGAAAGGGAGACGGGGCTGGCTTACAGTCTTCCATGTGAAAATGACGAAGAATATCACAAGCATACTTGGACTGGGAAAGGGAAATACCCTCCTTGGATTGCAAGACTTGAAGACCGAGAAAATAGTGTAAGTGTCCTAAGTCTGTCATTTCAAATTTCTTTTTAAGGTTGGACTTCACATGGTTTATAAGGTTGGGATCACTACCAGTGAGAATAAGATCATCAACATAAAGAACAAGGATGATAAGAGAGTTGCCCACTTTCTTGGTGTAGACAGTATTGTCATAATAACACCTAGAAAAGCCAGATTCTAAAAGAAAGCTATCCATTTTGGCATACCAAGCCCGAGGAGCTTGCTTGAGACCATAAAGAGATTTCTTAAGTCGACATACAAGGCTAGAGTCTGTTTGGATGAAGCCAATGGGTTGTTCCATATAGATTTCTTCATGCAAGTCCCCATGCAAGAAGGCAGATTTAACATCCATCTGATGGACTTCCCATTTTAAAGAGGCAGCAAGGGAAAGAACAAGGCGGATAGAGTTCATTTTGGCAACAGGGGAGAAGGTTTCAGTGTAGTCAATGCCTTCAACCTGTGAAAAGCCCTTAGCAACAAGACGAGCTTTATGTTTATCAACTTTCCCATCTGGTCCATACTTGGTTCTGTAAACCCATTTACATCTAACAAGTTTGCGTCCCTTTGGTAGAGGAACAAGATCCCATGTATCATTTGCCAACAATGAATGATATTCTTCATTCATAGCTGCTTCCCAATGTGGATGGCCTGAAGCTTCTGCAAAAGTGTCAGGATCATGATTTACTGGAGCTTGAGCCAGTAAAGAAGATGCTCTTTCAAACTGAGAACGTGTACGTCGCTGATCTGTAGGATCACCGGCAAGATCACCTGCTGCATCCCGAGTAGCACGGACCCATCTTGGAAGTTGAGGATCCTGAGAAGGTGGGGGAGGATTGTCATCCTCACTTTCATCATCTGAAGAAGAAATGGTTTCAAAAGTCGAAGAGATAGGAAGAGGTGGCACATCCGCCGGACTAGGCTCGCAGGCCGATTTATTTTCATCAAATTTTACATCTCTTCTAATGATAACATTTTTGGACTTAAATGGAATAAGTCTATAACCTTTTACATCTTCAGAATATCCAACAAAAGTACATTTCTCACTCTTATGTTCTAAAGCTTTATGCTTTTCATCTGGAATATGGGCCCATGCTTCACTTCCAAAAACACGAAAGTGACTTACATCTGGTTTAATGGAACTCCAAGCTTCTTCTGGAGTGATATTCTTTAGAACCTTAGTAGGAGTGCGATTTATTATATAATTTGCACAATTAATTGCTTCGGCCCAAAAACTAAGACTGAGTCCTTTAGATTGCAGCATACAATTAGCCATTTCCTTTAACGTGCGATTTTTCCTTTCAGCTACACCATTTTGTTGTGGAGTGTATGGAACAGTATGTTGCATTTGAATTCCATTTTCGGTGCAAAAGTTGATGAAGGTGTTTTTAACATATTCTCCACCATTATCAGTTCTTAGCTTAAGAATTTGATGTCCAAATTGTTTTTCAACAAAGGCTTTGAAGGCCAAAAATGTGTTAAATACTTCGCTCTTGAGTTTTAAGAAGTATACCCAAGTGCGTCTGGAGAAATCATCAATGAAAGTTAAGAAATACTTGTAGCCAGATAATGAAGCAACAGGAAGTGGACCACATAAATCACTGTGCACAAGCTGTAAAGGGGCTGAGGCGTGCCAAGAGGCACGTTTTTCAAAACTGTCCCGATGATGTTTTCCGAGTACACATCCGGAACAAACACCATCTCTACAAGATACCATAGGAAGACCTGTCACCATATTTTCTTTACATAGATTCTGAAGGGAGCGATAGTTTAAGTGACCAAATCGCTCATGCCAAAGTTTGCTCACTTCATCATTATGAGCAACAAATACTGAGGGAAGATTTGATGACCCAAAGTTGTGAAACTTATACAACCTTGTGGAATCATCAGCAATACCAGTAGCTAGAATCTGTTTAGGATCTCTTAGATCCTTGATTACAACATCATGATGTGAAAATTCAACAATTTTACCTTCACCTGAATGAGTTATCTGATATACAGATAGAAGGTTGCAGGATAAGGTTGGAACACATAATACATCATTAAACTGACCATTGTCTAGATGAACAGTTCCAGTCCCTACAACATTAAGAGATCTATCATCACCAACATATATATTTTTGGTGTTACAATCATTTAAAGAAGAAAACATGGCTTTGTTTTTGGCCATGTGATAAGAGGCTCCAGAATCAATGAGCCACTCATGAGAATGAGAAGAAGAAGATACATTTAATGCATAACCAGACTGAGATGATTGACAACGACATGCAGAAAGTGCCATTCCTGAAGATGAAGTTGAAGTTGGAGTTGAAGAATGCTCCACATGGATGTTATGTTTCTTCATTGTGGCTTCCAAGGCTTCCATCTTCTTAAAGCATTTAGATTCTAAGTGTCCATCTCGATTACAATGTCTATCAGTCTTCTTCCATTTGTTTTTATTGGTCCTATCATTTTGCTGAAATGATCTTTCATTTTGAGGCTGAGTTTTCTTAGGACCCTTGTTTGGTTTAGGACCATTCTTTTTAGGATATGACTTCTTAGGATTCTTTGAATTTGGTTGCTGCTGGGCGGCTAACGCTTTCTTGGAAGAGTTTCCAAGATTAAGAAGACCAAGGTGTAAGAGTTTTTCTTGTTCTCTTATTAAAGAATCACAAAAAGAGTCAAAGGAAGGGGCCTTGTAGTCTTTTCCTTGACAAATGAAAGCTTCCCTTGTAGAATGGAAGGTGGAAACAAATACAGAGTAGGCTGGTCCCAACTTAGTAAGGATGGAATAAATAAGGTTACTATCTTCTTTCTTAACCTTAACACCTTCCAAGAGATATCTAAGGGTCTTGAATTTGGACAAGAAATCTTCAATGCAAGAAAAATTATTAGGATCCAATGTAAGCAACTCATTTTCAAGTTGATGGGCTCTAATTTCATTTTTAATCCCAAAAACTTTAGTGATTTGTTCCAATGCTTCATGAGGAGTTTCAAGTTCTGCAATATGGAATCTAAGATCAGGAGAAATAGACATCCCTATCAAACCACGTGCTTGATCTTGTCTATTTTCCCATTTTGCAGCCTTGTCTTCATCTTTTGGTTTCTTCTCTTGGTCTGTGGCTATTCTGTAGAGACCTTTACTTCTAAGTAAATCTTCCATGTAGGATATCCATTGGAAGTAGTTAGTGCTGTCAAGAATGACTTGGCATGGACTTTCCATTTTTTTTAAAAACTGAAGCTGAAGATGCTGAAAGTAAGTGTTCCAATGGATAGATCTCGAAAAATTAGGCGGTTTTAAAAAAAAACGGCTCTGAAAAAGGCTTCCGGATGAAGAAGTTATGGCTTTTTGAAAAAAAATTGTTGAAGTTGTCAGCAAAGTGCGCGAATGTGCGGAAATGAAAAAATCCGCACCCACAAAATGGAGACTTGAACCCAAGACCTCTACTCTCTTAAAATAGCTTTGAACCAATTGATCTATACAAAAAATTTGAGAGAGAGAGAGAGAGAGAGAGGGGGCGGGGGGGGGCTTGGTTTGCGTGCTTGCCTTGAGAAAGCTCTTTTTCCCTACAAAACACAAAACACAAAACCCAACACGAACATGCAAAGAAAACGAACCTTATGGCTCGAAGTTAGCTTTAGCCAAAAAACTAGATATTTTAAAAAAAGAACCTTGCGGCTCAAAGTTAGCTTTAGCCGAAAAACTAAATATTTTTCTCAATGTTTCTGATTTTCCGAGATCACACTAAGGTGCAGGGAAAAGAGCATACGCATGAGAAAAATCCTTCCTTTCTGTTTCTGATTTGCCCAGATCGCACAGAGTCGCAGGGCAAAGAGAATACGCAGAAATGAAAGGTATAGATCCGGTTAAAAAAAAACTAAATAAACCGAAACCGAAATAAGCAGAGAGAAAATAACAGTGAACTGCAAATAAACACTGTATACCTCCAGATCTTAAAAAAGACGCAGCTAGGGCTACCGGAAACCTTTTCGCGTGAAACGAAAGGGGTTCCTCACTGGAACAGATGCTCCGAACACAACAGAGCTGTCCTCTCGGCCCTAAAGCAATCAGAAACAGCAGATCTAGGAAACAGCAGTCGGATGCAGTTCTACCGGCTTCAGATTTGGATCACCAACGGACGCGGCCCTCAAATAGCTCCGATACCATGTAGGAATTTACAGGGTAAGTTCCTCGGAAAGAACACCAAAAGGACACCGCTCACAACCAGATCACAGATCAATACACCAGTATTTTTGACGTGGTTAAAACCCTCAAAGAGGGAAACAGTCCACGGCCTGCGCTAATGTGGCTACTACAGGCAATTTATTAATCAAAGAATGAAAATTTACATAAGCTTCTCTCATGCACGGATTACCCGAACAATGACCCTCCATGCGCTTTAAATAGAACTCATGGACCAATCGGGTGTCAAGCCACGGATCAAGTGTCGGTAATACCGAGGAGAGAGTGAACCGTTGGATCACTACATATCGTGACCGTCGGATTGTAAGTTACAAAATGTACAACGGTAAAGAAACACACTTTACCTAACTCTATACCTAACTCTACACTAGACCAAGTTGAACTTAACTATATCCTATGTGTCGGAATATCCTAACAAAACAAGTACAGGAGGTACTACCAAGAGCAGATGAAACAGGGGAGGTGACACGGCATCATGAAAGAAAGGATAAAGGTAAAGCAGTTTCCATTCAAGAAGAAGATAGTGTGGAAAACTTGAAAAGGAGATTGGAATCGGCCAACTTTGAAATTGCTAGATTGAAGAAAACTGCCAGGAAATTTGCAGTTAAGGAGCCTTATTTTAACCAAATGCAAGCTCGGTGGGAGGACCAAACATTTCAAATACCTGAGGTGGTTGATTTTAGTGTTCAATTCTGTAGATGGACTGTTCCTGCAATAAAGGAAGCTCAATTTATCAGAAAGGTCAATACAAACCTTAGATCTAGGATCAAGGTCATGAAGAAACAAATTGAAGACTTAAAGATACATTTAAGCTAGCTGAAAGAATCTCCTTAAAGAAATCTCACTTCAAGTAAGGCTATGTTTCAAATTTTCATGGTTTTGCTTGGTATAATCTTTCTTGAAGAATCATACATTTCCATTCAGTTTTGAAAGGCCTTGGAGCAGTTGAAAGATTGTTTAAATAGCAAAAGGCTCAAATTGGCAAAATTTTGGTTGAAACTATGTTTTTTGGAATAACACAGAAGTTTCGTAGCGCGCTACGAAACTGCTGAAGATGATGACTAACGCTCAGCAGTTTCGTAGCGCGCTACGAAACTGCTGAAGCTACACAATATAATCTCAGTCAACCGGTTTTGAAATACAAGTGGAAATTTTGAAAAGGGAATATCTTCAAGGGATCATCTGAAGCTATTAACTCTCAACAAGGTCAAGACAAGTGGAGGAAACATGTATTCGAATCCAACTCTAAACATTTTGTCACAAAGTGAGCACATTTACTACAGTCCAAGATATGTCAGACAGCTTGGAAGAACTTTTGCCTTCACACATGAAAAAGGTTGACAACACATCAAGGACGTGGCAATCTGATATATTTTGGATAATCAAAGGTGAAGGGCATGGTTCTTTGGATTCGAACATTTTGAGGCAAACCAAAGACCGATAAACAGGGGTAGTTTCCTATGTTTCAGGGGCAATGGAGAAGATGTGACATTGAAGACCAGCATGGAGCTTTGAACATCCACCACAGCCAAACTAAAAAGGGACCAGATGTCAAAGAACGAGAATGATTGTAATCAAGGCTATTATTAGCATAATATGGAGTTAGACTCCTACTTGATTTAGATCTCTAGAAAGTCTAGTTGCAGTTTGTTACATTTAATAGGCAGTTAAAAGTTGAACAGGTGTCATTAGAAGTAGATTTCGAGTTCCCCTCATGTTTGAGGAGGAATCTCAGTCAGGTAGAAGAACTCTATATATAGAAGAAGATGTAATGTACAAAAGGTTGGAAATTTATGTAAAAAAGCTCTGTTATTAAGCTTATGTAAAGACTCTGTTTCTTTTGGTAATACAGTACTGGCTTCTACTGCTCAAGAATCATAGAGAGTTCAATGTATGAGTTCCTTTTGTTGTATTTCCATGTTGTCTATAGTATTATGAGTATTTTATTACTTAGAAATCACTTGCAGTGTTCTAATTTCCTTCATATACTCGTAAAATGTCCTTTTTGTGTTTGATGTACTCTACCTATATTGAAATCTGAATGCCTTGATTTTATTGCAAAGCCAATTCTATCGTTAATGCTAAATGACATATGACTCCATAAGCCCAATGGATTCTTGTTAATTTTGATTCCACCAGCTTCATTCCTATTTGTTTCACAAAGAGTTAGCCATCTTAATCATAATCAAAAATCTTCAATCCTTTGAGAGAGCCCTCTCAGGCTAAGGAGGCTAAGCCTTAGCTAAAATATTGGTTTGAAACAATTAATTGAAGTCTTCCTGGTCTGTAGCCTTCCAGGGCCTAATTTTGAGATAACATTTTGGTGCGTCTACCGGAGCCTGAAGATTATTCATTCCCGAAAACAAGAGACTGAACTTCTAAAGGTAGCAGGAGCTCAGAAGACTTTTCGAGGCTGCATTCTACCTTGGTGACTCCATACAATTTCAAAGTTTAAAAGGTGGCTTCGAGAGGGAGATATACACAGAGCAATCCTGACCCAGATCCACCTAAACCTGTGGACAATCCAAACACCATTTCAAGGAGCAGACAAAGATTTAGTGAAACACCAAGTACTCCATCTTTTTCAAAATCTTTGCTCTCTGAATTTTCAAGAAGTCCTGAGGACAAAATTTTTTATGATAAGATTCATGAGGTGTTGTTGAGGTCTGAAAACAAAGAAGAACTTATTGGAATTATTTTATATTTACAAAAAAGAGGTATTGATACTTCATCCTTAGTGTCACAAAAAGATAAGGAGGAATTTTGGGAGGTTGTTACTTCTGAATTGTTGTTAGAAGGGGAAGATTTAAATAAACTCAAAGAGCTTGATCCTTTTGAAGTATTACTTAAATCTAAAACTGGTCTACCCCTTCCAAATTGGAGTACATTTGTCAGTGGTTTGCAAAGTCCAAAAAGTCCTTTTCGTACCAGCACTTTATCCTCTGCCTCTGCTAGTCCTAGTAGTTCTCAGACACTAGGAAATCCACCTCATATCAGTTCTGGTTCCACTCTCCCTACAGTACCTGTCATCACTGATCCTCCATTCATTATGGCCATACCTGCTAGGTATGCTCCATTAGCCCTCCCTGTTGTTTTACATGACCTTCCTAGAAAATATGGTGCTAGAATTCCAACATGGGGTGGGGATGAAAATATCACAACAGAAGAACATGTAGATAGATTCAATGATTTTGTGGACAGAGAGGAAGTTGATGATGAGGATGTGAAGCTTATATTGTTCGCACAAACTTTCATTGGAGAGGTTAGAAAATGGTTTAAGGCTCTTACAGCTGGAAGCATTCACAGTTGGGCAGAGTTTGAAGATAGTTTTCTAAGGAAGTGGGGAAATAGAACTAACCCTGTCCAAGCTCTTACTGAATACAAAAATCTTAGAAGTTCTCCTGATGAAACTGTCCAAAACTTCTCCAAGAGGTTTAATAAAATATACAATTCTATTCCAGCCCATTTGAAACCTCCTGGGGCCTTGGCACAGCTGAGATATGCCAAATCATTTGATTCTGACTTCTCTCTGTTACTCAGATAAAGGGATTCTGCTACTCTTGCTGACATGCAAAACGATGCAATTAAAGTGGAGGTGAACATGATTGCTGCTAAGAAATCAAAGATGGCAAAGGCTAAACTGAAAGAAGAGGAGAAACCTTCCACTTCAGCTCCAGAAGATAAGTTTGAAACAATGATGAAGACCATGGAAAAATTAATGGATCGGTTGGCTCTTGGGAATACCTCTGCTTCCCCAGCACAACAGGAACCTCAATTTAGGAATCCTCAGTTCAGAAGACCTCAAAATCAGCAAAGGCCAAGAGAGAACAGAAATCAACAGCCAGATCCTCCAGTAAGACCTCCTTTCCAACAAAATTTGGTGGATGAAGAAGATGAACCTGAAATTCCTGAGGAGTCCATCCATTGTCTTGATGAAGAAGTGTCAGGGATTTTCTTGACTAAGGAAGAACATGATGAGTCCAGTATGACCAAATCAGGAGAAGAGCCTTCAGACTATTTAAAGGGCTATCAGCATGCTATCTTTGAGATGCAAAAGCAGTACAATCTCAGGAATAGAAACGTGCCCATTACAGCAAGCAAAGCACAGCCCAAGAAGGATGCCTCAAAGGCAGTTGAAGATAAGAAGGACAACTCAAAGGTTGCTGAAGGTAAGAATGATTCTCCACCTGACAAAAAGGATATTCAAACTCCATCACCTACTAAAGAAATTGAGAAGACTGTTTCTATTTTTAACCTTGAGAATGAGATTGCAAAAATCAAGATATCAGTCCCCTTTAGTGAAATCCTCAAGGTAGATAGATACAGAAGTAAGATTGTTGAAATGCTCAATTCACAACCAGGAGTAGCTGATATCTTAAATGTACAAGAATATAATCCTATTATTTACTTGGGTCCAAGACTTGAAGATGAACAGAATGAAGAGTTTCCTCCTTTCTACATAAGCATTAGCATTCATGACATGACTTTACATAATGCTATGTTAGATTCAGGGGCATCTCATAATCTTATGCCCAAGGTGACATGGAAAGATTGGGATTAGAGGTAACTAGACCATATAAGGATTTATTTTCCTTTGATTCAAAAAGAGTTCAGTGCATTGGTTTGATTAAAGATGTTGTTGTGGGTCTCACACAAATTCCAGCAAAAACAATTGTCATGGACATTGTTGTGGCTAACATTCCACCTAAGTTTGGGATGCTTCTTTCAAGATCGTGGGCAGCAAAAATCAAGGGCATGATGCAGATGGACCTTACCTATGCTACTATCCCTATTTTTGGTGAACAAAGGAGGTTATATCGGGAGACCAGAATGGCTTATATGGTAAGCAACAAAGATAAGCCTCAAAACTTTCCCATTTATTCATGTGACACTAGTCTCGGATCAGCCATCCTTTACAATGAGTCAGCTGAAGAGGAATCAGAGGATAAGCTTTCAAAAAATCAATGCCAAGGAGATCAGCAAAAAGATGAACATGAGACAACAGGTTGGTGGTCATTATATTTTGATGGATCAGCAGGAAGAGAGGGGGCAGGAGCTGGGATTTGGATCACAAGTCCTGATAAAGAAAGTAAGTTTCTCTCCTACAAGTTGAATTTTGACTGCACTAACAATATGGCCGAGTATGAATCTCTGATTTTGGGATTAGAAGCTTTGTTAAAATTGAAAGCTATAATATTGTTGTTTGTGGAGATTCTTAATTGGTAATAAAACAAGTGGAAGGTGCTTACCAAGCCAAGGATGTAAGGATGAGGGCATATAGAAACTTAGTGTTGGATATGTTGGAAAAGTTTCAGGCTCATACTTTTAGTATCAAAACCAGAGACCAAAACTCTATTACAGACTCTCTTGCTGTTTTAGCTAGCCTTTTTATTATTCCTATACACTCTTCTGAAAAATATGAGGTGGAAGTTCATCACAGACCAGTTATACCAGATAACATCATTAATTGGCAGGTCTTTGAGGATGATCAGCAGGTGAGGAATTTCATTGAGTTAAAGGAAGAATTTCAGAGCACTCAAATGGATCAGCAAAATATGTTTGTGGAATCAAAGGAAAAGCCTGAAGTCTTACAATTAAAAAACAACTTGATTCTAAAGGGTCTCATTCCCCTTGAGAAATTGTTTGATCAAAATGATGTATTCAAAGCACCAAAATTACAAGCTGATGAAGAAGAGGTGGAAAGCTGCAATTTAGGAGATTCAGTTGTGCCTAAGATGGTCAAGATTTCAAAATTTCTTTCAGCTGATATGAAGACTAAATATGTTGAGATGATGAAAAGGTTCATTGATGTTTTTGCATGGAGCTATGTTGACTTGAAACAATATGATTCCTCAATTATACAGCATACCATTCTTATTAAGGAGAATGAAAAGCCTTTCAAGAAAAAGTTAAGAAGAATTAATCCTCTTCTTATGCCATTGATTGAAAAGGAAGTGAAAAAACGTTTTGATGCTAAGATTATTGTTCCAATCAGATTCTCAAATTGGCTTGCTAATTTGGTCCCAGTCAGGAAAAAGAATGGAGAGATCAGGATTTGTATAGACTTTAGAAATCTGAATAAAGCTTCATTGAAAGATAATTATCCTCTTCCTAAGATGGATTTGATTATGCAAAATATTGTTGGTTCACAAAGGATGTCTATGCTTGATGGTTTCTCAGGGTACAATGAGATTCTTGTTCATCCAGATGATCAAGAGAAAACAGCCTTCACAACGCCATGGGGAACATTTATGTACGCCAAGATGCCTTTTGGTCTCATGAATGCAGGAGCCACTTTCCAGAGAGCAATGGATATTTCTTTTGCTGAAGAAAAGGACAAATCAGTGGTGGTTTATCTTGATGACATCACAGTTTTTTCAAAGAGAGAAGAAGATCATTTGAAGCACCTTGAAAGAGTTCTGCTGAAATGTAGAAGGTTTGGTATTTCTCTTAATCCAACCAAAAGTATTTTTTCTTTAACCTCTGGCAAACTTCTTAGTCATATTATTTCTGAAGAAGGAATTAGGATTGATCCTAATAGAGTTAGTGCAATTCAAAAATTATATCTTCCAAGAAGTAGGAAAGAGATTCAATCCTTCCTTGGAAAAGTTAACTTTGTTAGGCGATTCATTCCTAACTTTGCTGAAGTTGTCAAGAGCATAACAAAGATGTTGAAAAGGGGAGTGGACTTTGTAGTGGATAGCTGAAGCAAAGAAATCATTTGAGGAGATCAAGAAGGCACTCACACAAGCACCTGTCCTTATCAGCCCTGATTTTACCAAAGAATTCCTTATTTTTACATTTGCTTCTGAGGATACAATTGCTGGAGTTCTGCTGCAAAAGAGAAGTCAAGGTACTGAACAACCTATTTCTTTATTTAGCAAGACATTATCAAATGCTAAATTGAAGTATAATATCCGAGAGAAACAAGCCTATGCATTGGTGAAAGAAATAAAGGATTTCAGGATCTATGTTTTTGCATTCTCACATTGTTGCCTATGTTCCAAATGTTGTTATAAAGGATATTCTAACACAAGCTGATCCAGATGGAAAAAGGGGCAAGTGGATAGCAAAATTGTTAGAGTATGACATTGAGATTAAACCCACAAAGTTGGTAAAGGGTCAAGGCTTAGCCAAGCTGCTGACACAATCAAATTTGGACTGTCTTGATATTAACTTGAGTACAGAGATCTCAGAAATTGCTGAAAATGAAGAGGAATTGGTCCAAATAAATGAAAAATTCTTTGTTTCAGAATGGTACAAGGATGTAGCATTTGTTTTGCAGCATAATAAAGCCCCTGCTAATCTTTCAAAATCCAAAGCCCGGTTTGTCAAGCTGAAATCTCTAAGATATTTTGTGTATGACCAAAATTTGTTTTGGAAGGATGCAGGAGGAATATTGTTAAATTTTCTCATTGAAGAAGAAGCTGACAAAGTAATTGATGAATTCCATAAGGGAGATTGTGGAGGACATCACTATTGGAAAGCTACTGCAAACAAGATCTTGAAGGTTGGATATTTTTGGCCAACTATGTTCAGAGATATCTATAAAAGGATAGCTACATGTCATGAATGTCAAGTGTTTGAAGGAAAGAGGAATCTTGTGCCATTGCCTTTGGTTCCTATATATGTTGAAGTGCCTTTCCAGCAATGGGGATTAGATTTTATAGGGGAAATCCATCCTCCTTCATCAGGTCAGCATCGCTGGATTCTCACAGCCACTGATTACTTTACCAAATGGATAGAATCAATCCCAACAAGACAAGCAAATGATTCAGTGATTATCTCTTTCTTAGAAAATAATATATTATCAAGATTTGGTTGCCCAATGAAGATTATAACTGACAATGCTCAAGCTTTTAAGTCCAAGAAGATGATTAATTTTTTCCATCAGTATCACATTTCTCTTGGACACTCTACTGCTTATTATCCACAATGAAATGGCCTTGTTGAATCATCAAACAAGAGCCTTGTAAGAATCATCAAGAAGTTGCTGCAGGAAAATAAGAAAGCTTGGCATTTAAAATTGAATTATTCTTTGTGGGATGACCAGATTTGTACAAAGAGATCCATTGGAACATCGCCATATGAGTTAGTAGACGATGTTGAAGCCATATTTCCAACATCCCTTGGAGTGCCTGTGATGAAGCTGATTCAAGGATTAAAGGAGGAACCAAATACTATTGTAGTGTCCTATCTAGGGTGCTAGACTAGGCTATATTTATTATCGACCAGGATGCGTAGACTTAGAGGCATGCGTCTAAAGTATATAGACATAAAGGATTATTAGCTAAGTGGTTATGATGGTAGGTCACAGGACTTCTTTACAGAAGATTGAGGTATGTTACCTATCACCCAAACACTTAGGTCACTCAGTTAATCTACCTAATTACCACACTGTCACTCAATTCATTTATCAAATTAAAACACTATGTATCACTTCAAACCAAGATTTCAATCTCCTTACAGAGACACCATGCATAAAACCCATGTTCAGCAAATACTCAGCATTCACTAATATTCATGCAAGATAAAGACATATGGAAATCATAAACATACTTTGAAATGAAAGCAGAGTTCACGACATTGCTTTAAAAGACAACAAAGGATCGAATCCCTTACAGGATACAATTCACGATCTCAGTGATGAACTGTTCAAGCACTATCATAAAAATAAACCATACGAAAACCAATCTTAATTGCTATGCACATCATTTAATACCATAAGTTGCAAATAAAAAGGAAATAACAGTATACCAGTTTAACGCAGGGCCCGTCCGCGTTCCAGAGGTATACTGGACTGTGATCAACCGATTATAAAATCAACGCAACAAGACAAAGATCGTGACTGCAACTGTGTTCTTGATATTAAGTTCAAACTCTGTTTTCAAACGATACAATGATAACCAACCATTGACTACACAGAACTGTCTTTACATATGTTTTTACAACCCTTACATTTCGAAAACGAATGTACATTCATGATGTGGCTGTTGCCGCTTTTATCATGTCGAGATTTTTAAAATGTTTCTATCCTAAACTGATTTCAAAAAGGAACAAAACTAAATCAATTTAGAATGCTTTGTTGTTGCTGCCTTTGTCGCCAACATGCTATACTTTGACCATCGTTGACCGCGCATGTAGGAGGGTCGATTCTGCTGTAGGATAGGTATTTGTCCATGCTTGGACATTCTACTTTTCATCCCTACCCTTCGCTCTAGCCTAGCTGTCATGCCACATGTCAAACAATGAACCAATTACAGGATGTTGGAACTTCCTGTATCCATTTTACCAAAAATTCCTAATTCTTTAACATAAAACTCCTAAATCAATTTTAATGCATTTTAATAACTATAGGACTATTAACTAATCAATTTTCAAGGGATCTAAGAGATATATGATGGAAAGGAGTAGGAAAATGATATGTTTTAGGAGGAAAAAGGAGGTCATGGGATGGTACCAACATCTCTCCTCGACTTAATGAATTAGCATGTCCTCATGCTAACCCTGAAGTGCTTCCCTTGAACTCTTTCCCTGCCTGGATCTCTGCTGCCTTTAGCAATGTGTCCACATTCTTTTTCACCTGGGCATCTTTCTAACCATGGAGCTCCTACTTTAATCTTTTGTATTTTTCTTTGAGGGTCTTCTTCTGGTTGTACCACTTAGTGGCCCATTTACAAATATCCGTTTTCTCAGCCTCAAGTTTATTGATTCGCTCCCTTAACTTTTCATTCTTCTGTTGAGTCTCTTTACTCTGCGCTCTGAGCATCTCATTTTCTTTCTTGATAACTTTTTCTAGCATATTAGTCTCCATGAGTTCTTCCTTTAATTTCTCAATTTGTTTCTCCAGTTTCTTTTGTTTCTTAATGGGAGGTGGTGAACCTTTTTCTTGCCTGTTATTGCTTTCAACCTCTATATCAGCTCCTGGTCCTGGTGGTGAGTGGTCACTACTCTCAATATCCATCGGTATGGGTGCATTGGATTCAAGCTGGTCTTCTTGTAACTGGGCTTTTGGTGCTCTCCTTGTTCTTCTTGAATAAGTGGTGAAAATTTTATCTTGCTCTGCCTTCTGAGCATCTTCTTTTCTCATTTTCCTAGTCCTTATGCTGCTCACAGGTGGAGGTACCTTGCTTGCTTTGGATACTGGGATCTCTTCATCGATATCCTTCATGAAACTTGAGTTCTCCTGCAGTTCTTCTTTGTCTTCCTCATCTTTAATTTGATTAGCAGCTAAGAACTCCTTCCACGGTTTCCCTCTTCTCTGCAATTCATGCTCAATAAGAATTTTAATTAAGCCAAAGTGATATAGGCTCTTGTCTTCATTTCCCTTCTGCTTTTGGATGGTCTTTGACATCTTGGTTAGGCTTTGTAGTAGAAAATATGGTAGACTGATAACACATTGCCTTTTCAAGTGTAGCAGTAATTTAATATGGTATAGATAGACAATACTATAACGGCCTTCGCAGGTTACGAATTTTTGGAGAATATAGACCATCTCGTCCCAGGGATGCATCAACCAACTCCTTGGAACGCCTTTCTTCCAGTTAACTGATGAGACTTTGGATCTAGACATAAATTGAGTCCACGACTTCTCTTTAAATTGCTTTGTCTTAAAGTACTTCTCCCCTTCTGGGCTAATCCCTATTGACTGGGCTATGGTGTCCTCCGAAACCCTGAATGAGAAGTTGCCTATCAGGGCTTTCTCTCCATTGAATGTGAAAGCAAATTTTTTGGTAACCTCTTCATTACTTCCATGAAATTTCTCTAAAAAGGGCAACCATTGTATCTCTCTGAGAATTGAAATGCAATCTTCATGATATTGAGAACTGTCGAACATGCTCGGCTCGACCCTATTGGTCATTTTGGCAGAGGGTCGTGCTCTAGCAATTTCAACAAAGAAATTTCAATTTGTTACCTGGTGGTGTCGCTCCCTTAATATCCAGTATGATGCTCGGTCGACTGTCTTGTGACTTTGGTGGGAGTCGAAACCGAATGGTTATATTTCCCTCTTGTGGCGCTCACTACTTTCAATCCTTACTGTGGAAGTCACAGGAGTCAAATGCTAGCGTGAAATAACTGAGAATGATGGTGGGATAACCACTACACTTACTTCATAGCGTATTCATCTTTTGAAACAGAGGAATGGATGTACCGCTTGTATAGATGCCATCATAGGAGCGCTGGAAGTGTATATGCAATACTGGGGTATGATTTCAGGGAGTCCTCTGAATCATTTGGCTACGTCGGGTGGTGGAATCATAATTCGGCCGTGTGGAATACAATGAATAGGCCCGCTTTAACATTTGTTTCTTTCCCTTTTTTTAAAAAAACACAATCCACCACGTGTCCTGTTTCTATTGGTACTCGGCCAAATGGAAGATGTTGGTATGACTGTAGGGTGTGATTGGCATAACAAGGTTGATATGAAAAGGGGTAATGGATTTATAAGTATGAAATAGGTTGGGGTATGAAAGATGATAAGAATTAACAGTGAGATAAGGGATGATGGAAAACGTAGTGTCCTTGAAATCGTTCATAACAGTCACAGTCATTAAATTTAACATTAAAAATTAATATAAGAAATTAAATGCTAAGAATAAGGAACATATTACACTTTTGTTGGTTGTTGTTGCATTGGCATGCTGAGTAGGACTAGTCTCTTTTGACTATTCTTTGTTGTTCATCACAGGTCCCCTGAGATAGATTCGAATGCAACAGGTCCCTCTGAAATCTTGAAGATGTTCATGCAGCTCCTTATATGTATACAGGTTCCTTGAGCTTGGGTATTTGATGGAGTCTTGGTGCCCAGCAACCTGTGAATCCTTGTAGAAACTTGATGAAACTTTGTTGAAGTAGCCCTGAAGTAACAGTCTCTTAACAGGTCCCTTTTATGTGTCTTAAACAGGTCCCATTACTGTTGGTGTTGGTAGCATGGTCTTCTAGATAGAACAGGTCCCCCTGCATAATGTTTATAACCAGGTCCCTCTGAGATAAAACAATGACAAAACAACTTCTTTATTGAAATATGGAATGCTGGAACAAACTGCTTTGGAAATTTACAGTGAGGAGATGAGATAAGAAATCTTTAAGAATTTACAATGGAGAGATAAAATAACAAAATGCCGATGCTTCTCTCCCCCACTAAAGTTTTGACTTGTCCTCAAGTCATTATTCAGTTGGTAAATGAAACAATGAACAAAAGAAAGAGAATTCTTACCCGCCAACGAATTGGTTTTCAAGTAAGAATTCGGGGTTAGAGTGTTCCAGAGGCTGGTTTTCACATCTAACCCATTGTTATTATATATATTTTTTTTAGTTTTTTATTTTTTAGTTTTTGTTTTGTTTTGTTTTTTTTTTAATTTTCTTTTTGAATTTCTAAATTGAAAGGAAATGAACTAAGGCAGGGATACTGCAGCTGAGGGTTG
The DNA here is from genome assembly GCA_031772625.1 of Pinus tabuliformis. Taxonomy (NCBI): domain Eukaryota; kingdom Viridiplantae; phylum Streptophyta; class Pinopsida; order Pinales; family Pinaceae; genus Pinus; species Pinus tabuliformis. The sequence continues at coordinate 66,753,877 of CM062812.1, forward strand.
CAGTATCTCAACCTCTCTTTGTTGAGATAGTATTTGGAGAAAATCTTGCTTGCTGATGGGCTTAGTGTATAGTTTCAGGCGATGACTATTGACAGTAAAGGAATGACCTTCTCCATCAATAGTTTTGAGCTTGACTGAACCATTGTCGTAAGCCTGAATAATTTGGTATGGGCCCATCCAATGGGTGGTAAACTTGGCTTTATGATCTCTGAATTTAGAGTCAAAAAGTAAAGCCCAGTCACCTTCCTTGAACTGCTTCTTCTTGATATGTGCATCATGCCACTGCTTCCTTTGTTTTTGCATGAGGATTGTGGTTTCCTCTGCTTGCTGCCTCATTTCATCCAGCTGGTTCAACTGCTGAATTCTTTCTTGTTGTGCTTGGTCCAAGTCAATTTGCAAATCTGCAGCCAATTTAAAAGTATGTATTTGAAACTCGATAGGAAGCATTACCTCTTTGCCGTACACCAATTGATATGGTGTAAATCCTGTAGTATCCTTCCACGTAATTCTGTAAGCCCAGAGTGCATCTTTGAGCTTCTCTTCCCAATTCTTCCTGTTCATTGCCACAATTTTAGTAATGATCCCTTCCAAAGTTTTGTTTGTGGATTCCACCTGCCCATTGGCCTGTGGATGGTAAGGGGTACTTTTCCTATGCTTGATTTGGTATTTGTCTATGATGTCCTTCACTAGCTTTGAGGTGAATTGAGTACCTTGATAAGTCACTATTTCCCTTGGTACTCCATACCTTACAAAAATCTCTTCAAAAAGGAAATTTACCACTGTGTGTTTGGTGGCTCTAACCAGTGCTTTTGCTTCAACGCACTTTGTGACGTAATCAGTACATACTAAGATGTACTTCTTACCATTGGAGGTTGGGTTAATGGGTCCTATAAAGTCTAGAGCCCATTTGTCAAATGGCTCTAGGTGAACTTGGGGCTGAAGGGGCATCTCGTCTGTAGTTGTTGGCCTGCCCATTCTTTGGCAGCTATCACAACTCTTCACATACTTCTTGGCATCCTTGAAAATGGATGGCCAGTAGTATCCAAGAGTAAGAACTTTGAATGTTGTCCGCTTAGCTGCAAAATGCCCACCACACGGTTCATCATGGCAAGATTTTAAAATATCAATTATCTCATCATTTCTTACACATCTTCTAATGATCATATCATAACCAGTGTAAAATAAATCGCCATTAAGCCATGAATATCTAGCACTTTGTTTGACTAGTCTCTTCTTTTCCTTTGCAGTAAAGTGTGGAGGTGTCCTTCCTGTAAACAAATAATTGGCCAAATCAGCATACCAAGGATTTACTATGGAAATTGCAAATAAATTTTCATCTGGAAAAGAATCTTCAACCGAAACAACCTCACCTGGATTTTGCAGTCTAGAAAGAAAATCTGCCACCTGATTCTCTTTACCTGGTCTATCTAACACTGTGATGTTAAATTCTTGTAACAATAATAACCATCTGGTAACTCTGCCACTAGTTATTGGTTTATTCATTAAATGTCTAATGGCAGAATGATCAGTATGTACAAAGACCTCATAACCAGTTATATAATGTCGGAATTTATTCACAGCATATATGATGGCAAGTGTTTTCTTTTCTGTGACTCTGTAGTTTAACTCTGTGGGTGTTAGATTTTTGCTAATGAAATAAATGGCATAATTACAAGATTCCTCTTTTTGGCCTAATGGGGAACCCACTGCAGTGTCAGATGCATCTGTAAAGATATGAAATGGTAGGCTCCAATTAGGCCCTCTCAAGACTGGTGCGGTTTATAACTTCTTTTTGAGTAGTTCGAATGCTTGTTGGCAGTTCTCATTCTAGTTGAAAAGTACATCTTTTGTTAGAAGTTTAAACAAAGGTAAAGCTATTTTACTAAAATGTTCAATAAACCTTCTGTAATAGCTTGCGTACCCAAGGAAACTTCTTACCTCTCTTTGATTCTGTGGAATTGGCAAATCAACAATGATCTGGATCTTTGCTGGGTCAACTTTGATGCCTTGAAAAGAAATATAGTGGCCTAATACTATCCCTTCGTTTAACATCATAAAGCACTTTTCATTGTTGAGGGACAGATTAGCTTCAATAAATCTTTTCAAAACTCTCTCAAGGTTCTCTAATGCATGTTCAAATGAATTGTCGTACACTGAAAAATCATCCATGTAAACTTCAACACAATCATGAATTAAATCAACGAAAATAGCTAACACAGCTCTCTGAAATGTAGCTGGAGCGTTGCAAAGTCTAAATGGCAAAACATTGTAAGCATAAGTGCCCCAAGGATAGGTGAATGTGGTTTTGTCCTGGTCTTCTGAGGCTATCCTGATCTGGTTGTAGCCACTGAAACCATCAAGAAAATAAAATGATGATTTCCCAGCTAGGGTGTCTAACACTTGGTCAATAAATGGTAGTGGGAAATAATCTTTGAGCGTTGCTTTGTTCAGTTGTCTGTAATCAACACAAATGCGCCACTTACCATTTTTCTTGGGCACTATAACCAATGGGGATACCCACTGACTGTCAGAAATAGGATATTGTTGAGGGCCCGGAAATCGGGTCAACAACAAGGGGGATACCCACCCGGTCCGGAACCTGGTTGGCGGCTCCTTGCCCGTTTGGTGTAGCGGGTCTGACTGGGGATAATGGGACCAGCTTCCCAATCTAAAGGATGTATGTGTGTGTAGAGTTTGATTATGCTGATTCTAGAAGTATTATAGAGCTAACTCAAATCTAACTTGTAAATTGATTCTATGCTATTGTAATCTAATGAAAACAACACATCTAATCTACGCTAACCCGGGATATATCTCTTCTATTATGCGATCTAAAAATATTTCATACAATAACTGGTAATAAATATCATTCAGCTATCATAAGAATATAAATCAATCAAGATAAACCATTTTGCATAAGAAGTTAGGCAAAACAGTTGTGAACAACATATCGCATAATAAGTTATTCATATGTCAAGCATAAATATATGACTCCACCATACAGAAGTGCCAAATGGTAACCCAGACATTCATACATCAACATATAAACAACTAAAACTGCATATCACTCTAATAATATAAGCAGAAATTCGTCAAGAGATAAAAGTACCATTTATGACTGATTTTCACTCATAAACTTCAAGCAATAATGATTTATCTCTACTTACTTCTAACATCTACAAAGAGTACATAAGTGCAACATCAGTAGCAGACATTAAAATGCAACCATAAATAAATCTCGATCCTTCCATTCATCAAAACCTCCTTTGAGGGTGCAGAAGTGCATGTTCCGAGGACAAGTTTTTGACAAATTTCTGGACCCTTCTCCAATGCAATGAGAAGGGTTAAAATACTACTTCCTAATTCTAATAATAGTATCATTACAAAATTTTAGGATACGGTTTTCAAATGACCGTCCTTTTTCTAATCTAGTAAAAAGAGAAAAAACAACATTCTAAATGAAATCACTTATGAGCTTGGTCTTTAAAGTTGCAAGTGCCCAGCATAGGCTTGAGAAGAGTCGGCTGGCTGATTTCTGCGCTGAGCTGGGCTGCGAAAATGGCATCTACGAGAGCTGGTGCTAACTTCTCGCCTGCGTTAGTAATGCATTTCACCGTCATCCATTGGCTGTGCGGTTTAACCAAATACGTCCAATAACATTCCCAATTCAGCTTGACCAATGCTTGGATTTCTTTCCCTTTTGCCTATGCTTTCTGCCTCCATTCTGTTTCTAGTTGCAACGTGTTTGGTAGGTACCCCGGGGTGGTCTCTGCAATTAAATTTTCCCTGTGTAAATTTTCATTTACACAGTCGATAAGAATGCTTGCCTGTGTCGCTGCTGTCTCTGCTGCTTGCTCCGCCCGCGTGATTTGATCGTCCCATTTATTAAAGAGCAACTCTTTATGATTTTCATTAATCCTAGGTGCACCTGCTCTTTTCCCTTCCTCATCATCTTGCCAAGTCAAATATTCTGTCACCCTCTTGTCGTTCTGATCATAGTCGCTCCGCAAATCCACCATTTGACTGGTGATTTTGTCGCTCAGCACACAATAGTGACTCCATTGTGATATTTTACGTCCCAACTCTTCCTGTTGCTGCAGTAGTTGCTCGTTCAAGCCGATAGATTTTGAGATAAACTCTGCTAGCTTAGGCTCATCTTTATGCGTTTCTTGCAAAGTCTGCAATTGTTTTTCTTTTTCTTCGAGACTCCTTTGATAGCCTATCTGCATCCGTTGAAAGTCTTACTGTAGCTTTTCAAGCTGTCTGGAAGCTTCAGTGTTCGCGTTGGCTTGTTGCAACTGTTGTTGTAGCAGTTCTATATGATTTTCTTGTTCCTTTAATAGTTGTTGAACTTCAGAGGCCTTATCAATAGTTGTAGAAGCATACGCTCCTGCAATCTGAGACAACTTCGTAAGATTTTCAGTTGGATTATTATTGGGGTCTTTCCATAAGACGTCCAAATGTTCAGCCTCTTGAGACAGTGTGTTTTCAAGCTTTCTTTTCTTTCTCTGTCTCCTTACAACTGCTTTGTGTTGGGGACTATAGAATACATCCAGTGGGGGAATTTCTTCTACGTTAAGTAGAAGTTCTAAGGTTGGGGCGATAGGAAGGTGTTCAGCTTCTGTGGCACTACTGACCATGGTCGAAACGACTTCTTGCACCACCTGTGTATTATTCACAGGTGTTTTCGGGACTTGCCCTTCAAGATTGATCAATTCATTGAAGGTTTCCCACTCTTTATCTAGCTCTGTCGTGACAAGTGGTGCTTCGATGACAAGAGGGGGGACATCTCTTGGTGGTGAGGCGATAACTTGCTGCTGAGACATTGCACTCGACTGAGCTGTGTCTTTGGTTGTTTCTTCGTTTTTTCCTTGGTCGTGACCAGACTCTTCAGGATGCTCAGATACTTCTTGTGCGGCGTTGGACTTAGACCTGGAAGTGCTGGAGTTTTCACTGAGGCTGATGCTTGGAGTTGGTTCTCTAGTAGGTAGTCGCAGCCTCTCTAGTGGAATATTGGCCAGCCTTCTTTCTCTGTATAACGTGAATTTTTGGAGGTCATCTGGAGACAACCTCGACTGAGCTTCCCGCAAAATTTCTTTGAGCGAACTTTTACTCTGAAACAGATCATCAAACGGATCTTTCTTTCCAGAAAACACTCTTATCTTGACGTTCGTTGTGAATTCTTGGGCCACATCATTTGGGTCGAATGGCCTCGCTGGAAACTTAAATAATTGAAGACACGTCACATTCTCCACTTCGCCAAAAGCGTGTCCTACATTGAACAAAGAGAAGGCCCCACAAGTTACGGGAAATTGAGGCCATATGGCCTTCTTCTTGTCCTTTAGGTCTTTGGTCAGGCCGCCTTCAGAACAGGTTTGATAAGCGATTTCCCGAGCCAAAAGTTTATCATGGATATATAGGGGTAGGACATGTGGAGGTACAGTGCTTCCAAAAACTCTAATGTAAGTAAACCATTCTTCCCCAAACCATCTCGCAATGGGGATGATGTCAATTTGGGCCTCGGGAGATCACCTTGGGGGGTCCTTATCATAAATCATTCTATATAAGGGCAAAATAAGCCCATGGCAAATCTGGTAAAAGTGAGGGGTAAACTGGGAATCCCATAAGACCTTATGATAAACATGGATGGGCAATGGGTCTTGGGTAGTCCATTTCCAACCCATAATAGGGAATTTAGATACAAGACAAACAGAATCCATAATATAGGCAGACAGATAAAAAGGAGGATAGACCCTTTGAGACAAGGATCTCTTAGACCGGTAATTGAGAACAGCCGTGTATAGAGTATCAGAAAGGATTTTGGCCCAATCTAGGATGTCGGCATTGGTGGCAGCATCAATTAATGGCAGCCATTTAGATGAAAACTTGTTGATATCTGGCATCCCAAATAACCTACAGAGCATGGCCGCAGCAAAACAATATGGAGAGGTGAGGGAACCAGTGTTGTACATACCTTTTTTATCCTTTTTTAGCGGCTCGTCTCTTCTAGACCATTCCTTAGTGGTGTCTGATAGACCTGGATTTTCCGTCGCGAACTTCTTAACAAATTGTGCATTATAGGTCGCTTGCGGTTCAGGAAGATGATACATAAGCTTCAAATCTTGCGCAGCAAATGATCCCACGAGCCCATGTCCATGAACTTTGAATTGTCTGTTCTTCAATTCTGCATCATCCAGTATCCACTTGATCATATCTGTGTATGGTAGAATTTTTGGTCTTGCCGCTATTCTGTGAAGGAATGAACATACTAGGTCCTCCAAGGATGCCTCAGAAGAGCGTGGTGCACCCGCGACAGTAGTCACCTTCATTATTCTAGGCTTTTCTTCCTCTAGCAGCCTGTACATGCCTTCCCATGTTGATATCCCTGCGTCTTTGTTACAGGCTATGTCTGTGTACAGGGGCGCCATCTCCTTGGTCTTCTCCCTCGCTTCGGAGCTTTGAGCTTTATTTTTCTTTCCCATTTCTCTTTGTGTTTCTGTCTGAGTCATCTTAGCGTTTTGTTCCTGCAGATTACGAGTGAAATGGAAATGACTGATCCAGAAAGGTGATGGGAGAGTTTTAAATGCAACAGATAAATAAAATATGCCACCTTACGTGAAGCAAATCTCTACCAAGGCACGCGTCTTTAATCCATTTAATAACTGACAACTAATTCATTTACTATCATTAAAAGCGCATGATTTCGGGTCAGATTATAGTAAGTGGCTTTTTCTTTGAATGGCGCGCCCGAAGGATTCGTACCGAAGTGATTTATGATTTGCTGACGTAATCTCGCATGTCGCGCGATCGCTAATTGCATCATCGCAAATCGCATGGATGTGGCATCGCAGCGATCGCAATATCGCAGATCGCAGGAATTTGATGTTTACCAAATCTTGCCTAGCTCATTTCTGCGATATGCGATCTAGCGATCGGCGTTATCGCAGATCGGCGAATCTTTAAGTTTTTCTTTATGAGCATTACTATTTTGCGATGCGATGTCATTATTAACACGAGGATGGTGCGCATAAAAAGGGAAATGAAGGTGTTTCCTATCCTTTTGCAATGCGACCTTAAAGGTTTTCTCTTTTATCATAGACTTAGGCTTAAAATATCCAAGAGGCTTTTTTCTAAGCGTATGATTGTGACTTCAAAAAGAAACTCTTGCTTTTCCTAAAAATTAACTAAGGGTCCCCATTCATTCAGTATCATGGCCGATACTTAATTGAATAAGGGGGGGTGTTGCTGGCCACAACAATTGGCGATTCACTTGGGAGAACCAATTATCTCTGCTTTTATATTGACGCTTTCAAACCCTTGAAAAAAAAAATTCTTAAAGAAAAACTTGAACTTTATTATAAAGATAAAGCAAATGATACTTTAAACTGTCAATGATGTTTTGTTTCAACCTCTTTTTATTTCAATTACTTGCGTCTTCAGCTTGTCTTTGCATTTAAATCAGTCATTACTTGGTCTTGTAAAACATAAAATAAAGTCTTCCCTATGTATCAACCTTTTTTTAAATATGCTCCTTTGTCGTAGGTAGAGCCTCTGCTGCCAGAAGGCATTCATAGCCTCGACAGGGTTACCTATTACCCAGCAATGATCCTTTATCCTGCCTAAGGTTATTTACAACTTTTTCAGAGAAAATCCCTTTTTTGAAACTTTTTCCTTTTTATTCTCTAAAGAACAATGTCTTGGTTTGGTGGCCAAATTATGACACAGTCATTCACTTGATTTACACTTTTGCTGAACAAGCTGGCTCGTGATGAGACCCCTTGTCTTTTGATTGCAACAATCTTGAGTCATTGCCCTATTTTGGTAGACAGTTTTGGCAAAGTCAACAAGTTATAATATCTGTGATCATGATAAGCCGGCTCGCGACGAGACCTCTTATTCTTTGAGATATAGTGTCTTTTTGGATCATTCCTCTGAATGTTGCGTTTTCCTTTAGCAGGGAGGAAGTCAAATTTTCTTTCCTTAAGAAAGTTCTGGACGACAATGATAGGGCTGTTTGGTAATGGCTGTTTCTACAGAGAATCTTTATTTTAATATTGATACCTTTCATTGTGCTGACCTAAAACAAATTCTTCACTGAGATAGCTTTCTTTAAATTTTTTGCAGTTGAAACTATCATCATATCTGGGTTAAAGTTCTATTGATAATAAAGATCAAATTCCTAAAAGATTTGTTGTTCATAGAAGCAGAAGTTTCAAAAATCTTTAACAGAGAAAAGGTGTCTTTAGTAAATGCCAAATGCCGTTAACCAAAGCAAACATTATTATGGAGAAAAATATTTCACGCAATGAGAGGCAAGCATTCCCTAGGGTTATGTACAAAATAACTTTGCCTATCAATTATTAAAAGAAAACCTAATAACCTATGCTCCTACTCCTATTCTAACTACATTCAGAAAATCAACTATGTGAAATGATATTTCCAATGGAACCATCTATTCATTTTTATTCCTAGCCGTATGAAACTTTCAAACATCAGTGTTAAGAACCAAACTTTCCTTGGATCATAAATATTGGCTGTGGAATAAGAACATACAGCCTCAATTGGAATTCTGTCTGATTTTCCTTTCTCATGAGAACTTTTTTCCAACTGGATACCTATTGGATCATAAAAATTAGGATGAATTTCTGTTATGAATTGATGATCTCGCAATAGGAAGGATAAAAATTCAGATTGCGAAAATGATTTTTTGGTTTCAATGGTTTGTAACCTGTTTTTTGTTAACGCTGGGTTTTTAGCAATTTCGTTTGAAATGAAAGTTCTCATATATAAATTGCTAAAACATAATCTATCAAAAGTTTGAAAATTTAAAAAGAAATCTGATTTTGTACAAAATGAGTTCAAGTGATAAAGAAATGAATGATTATTTGTACAAATATTGTCACAGCACAACTGGGATTTACTTGTAACATCTTGCTCCTCACAAGTACTGGCCAGGTCTTGTGAATCAGGAAATAAGTTATGATTGCGAACAGGAGTGGAGTTTTCCTCATGATATGAATCATAGATCGGGGTATTGTCTTGGATAGTAAAATCATCCAAATGATTTTTTACTTTGAAATGAGGGTCGTTTGATATGATTTCTGATTCAAGCTGTTTCTTATTATCTGAACCTAGTTGAGTTACTTGTGATAACTCAACAACATCATCGTTGTCAAAGTAACTATCACTAAAGACTCTACAGATTTCCCTAGGTTCCTCTTTTTTATTATATATTTTCAGACAAGGGAGGTCAAGCAGCTCTTGTTTGACATTAATCAAAGGATGTGCTAAAGCTGTCTCTTTATCTTGAAGACATAATGATGAGTCGTTTGAATAACCCTCTGTGTTCTTTGAGATATCTTTAATGTTGGGAGGGGAAAAATTGTCATCACTAAAAACATCGGGATAAAGAGAAAAATGTGAATCTGGAATAATGCATTTGAAAACATCATAAAAAAAACTTTGTTCATCAGATCCATCATAAACATCGGGCTTTAGATCATACCTTTGTGCGCTGATACTTTTTGAAAGAGAAATAGTTCGTTGTTCTAACCTTGGCATTTGTATTCGTTGATTCGTAATGATATTGTCTAACTTTGTATCAGAGTCATCTTCTGGTTCCAAGGTAGTTTCTCTTTCATTATTTTCGTTTTTGTTCTCGGGCATTATAGCATGCATGACTCCTAAGCTTTGCAGATTTTCTTCTTTACAGATGATTTGTGTATTTGACTTGACATGCTCATTCATATTAGAAGAAAATGAAACAAAGGTTGAACTAATTTCTGCTTGATCGGACATAGGAGGTAGGGAATACTCATCGTAGTCTGAAGATTCTTCATCCGTTAGCTCACTCTCAAGATCATACTTTAGGCATTTAAGATGAAATTGCATATTAAAATCCCTTACTGGTTCATCTTGCTTCCGTAGATAGTCAATTTCATCATATACCTGGTCGTAGTCATAACAATCAAATTCCAAAATGAAAGTCTTGACGAATTGGTCCGAGCTGTCGATTGATGCAACTGGGAGGGTTCTGCACCATTTTCTAGCTTCCGCTGTGAATGTAAGAGTAAAAATTCTGCACAAAACATCTTCATCAATTCTCTGAATATCAGAACTTGAAACTTTTTGAATGAACTGAAGGGCATGATTAAATGCAGAAGAATTATTCTTACCATTGAATTTTACCTGAGACAAGAGCCTTACCACATCTGGTGGAGTGTTGGAAGAGGTAGGAACATGGATGCAACTCCAAATAGGAATTCTATGAGCAGCCATTCTGTTTCAAGCTTTATAATTTGGAAAACATTCCAATAGACACTATGCTCAGGCCCTCCTTCTAGCGCCAAATATGTTGAGGGCCCGGAAATCGGGTCAACAACAAGGGGGATACCCACCCGGTCCGAAACCTGGTTGGCGGCTCCTTGCCCGTTTGGTGTAGCGGGTCCGACTGGGGATAATGGGACCAGCTTCCCAATTTAAAGGATGTATGTGTGTGTAGAGTTTGATTATGCTGATTCTAGAAGTATTATAGAGCTAACTCAAATCTAACTTGTAAACTGATTCTATGCTATTGTAATCTAATGAAAACAACACATCTAATCTACGCTAACCCGGGATATATCTCTTCTATTATGCGATCTAAAAAGATTTCATACAATAACTGGTAATAAAGATCATTCAGCTATCATAAGAATATAAATCAATCAAGATAAACCATTCTGCATAAGAAGTTAGGCAAAACAATTGTAAACAGCATATCGCATAATAAGTTATTCATATGTCAAGCATAAATATATGACTCCACCGTACAGAAGTGCCAAATGGTAACCCAGACATTCATACATCAACATATAAACAACTAAAACTGCATATCACTCTAAGAATATAAGCAGAAATTCGTCAAGAGATAAAAGTACCATTTATGACTGATTTTCACTCATAAACTTCAAGCAATAATGATTTATCTCTACTTACTTCTAACATCTACTAAGAGCACAGAAGTGCAACATCAGTAGCAGACATTAAAATGCAACCATAAATAAATCTCGATCCTTCCATTCATCAAAACCTCCTTTGAGGGTGCAGAAGTGCATGTTCCGAGGACAAGTTTTTGACAAATTTATGGACCCTTCTCCAATGCAATGAGAAGGGTTAAAATACTACTTCCTAATTCTAATAATAGTATCATTACAAAATTTTAGGATACGGTTTTCAAATGACCGTCCTTTTTCTAATCTAGTAAAAAGAGAAAAAACAACATTCTAAATGAAATCACTTATGAGCTTGGTCTTTAAAGTTGCAAGTGCCCAGCATAGGCTTGAGAAGAGTCGGCTGGCTGATTTCTGCGCTGAGCTGGGCTGCGAAAACGGCATCTACGAGAGCTGGCGCTAACTTCTTGCCTGCGTTAGTAATGCATTTCATCGTCATCCATTGGTTGTGCGGTTTAACCAAATACGTCCAATAACATTCCCAATTCAGCTTGACCAATGCTTGGATTGCTTTCCCTTTTGCCTGTGCTTTCTGCCTCCATTCTGTTTCTAGTTGCAACTTGTTTGGTAGGTACCCCAGGGTGGTCTCTGCAATTAAATTTTCCCTGTGTAAATTTTCATTTACACAGTCGATAAGAATGCTTGCTTGTGTCGCTGTTGTCTCTACTGCTTGCTCCGCCCGCGTGATTTGATCGTCCCATTTATTAAAGAGCAACTATTTATGATTTTCATTAATCCTGGGTCCACCTGCTCTTTTCCCTTCCTCATCATCTTGCCAAGTCAAATATTTTGTCACCCTCTTGTCGTTCTGATCATAGTCGCTCTGCAAATCCACCACTTGACTGGTGATTTTGTCGCTCAGTGCACAATAGTGACTCCACTGTGATATTTTACGTCCCAACTCTTCCTGTTGCTGCAGTAGTTGCTCATTCAAGCCGATAGATTCTGAGATAAACTCTGCTAGCTTAGGCTCATCTTTATGCGTTTCTTGCAAAGTCTGCAATTGTTTTTCTTTTTCTTCAAGACTCCTTTGATAGCCTATCTGCGTCCGTTGAAAGTCTTCCTGTAGCTTTTCAAGCTGCCTGGAAGCTTCAGTGTTCGCGTTGGCTTGTTGCAACTGTTGTTGTAGCAGTTGTATATGATTTTCTTGTTCCTTTAATAGTTGTTGAACTTCAGAGGCCTTATCAATAGTTGCAGAAGCATACGCTCTTGCAATCTGAGACAGCTTCGTAAGATTTTCAGTTGGATTATTATTGGGGTCTTTCCATAAGACGTCCAAATGATCAGCCTCTTGAGACAGTGTATTTTCAAGCTTTCTTTTCTTTCTCTGTCTCCTTACAACTGCTTTGTGTTGGGGACTATAGAATACATCCAGTGGGGGAATTTCTTCTACGTTAAGTAGAAGTTCTGAGGTTGGAGCGATAGGAAGGTGTTCAGCTTCTGTGGCACTACTGACCATGGTCGAAACGACTTCTTGCACCACGTCTGTATTATTCACAGGTGTTTTCGGGACTTGCCCTTCAAGATTGATCAATTCATTGAAGGTTTCACACTCTTTATCTAGATCTGTCGTGACAAGTGGTGCTTCGATGACAAGAGGGGGGACATCTCTTGGTGGTGAGGCGATAACTTGCTGCTGAGACATTGCACTCGACTGAGCTGTGTCTTTGGTTGTTTCTTCGTTTTTTCCTTGGTCGTGACCAGACTCTTCAGGATGCTCAGATACTCCTTGTGCAGCGTTGGACTTAGACCTGGAAGAGCTGGAGTTTTCACTCAGGCTGATGCTTGGAGTTGGTTCTCTAGTAGGTATTCGCAGCCTCTCTAGTGGAATACTGGCCAGCCTTCTTTCTCTGTATAACGTGAATTTTTGGAGGTCATCTGGAGACAACCTCGACTGAGCTTCCCGCAAAATTTCTTTGAGCGAACTTTTACTCTGAAACAGATCATCAAACGGATCTTTCTTTCCAGAGAACACTCTTATCTTGACGTTCGTTGTGAATTCTTGGGCCACATCATTTGGGTCGAATGGCCTCGCTGGGAACTTAAATAATTGAAGACACGTCACATTCTCCACTTCGCCAAAAGCGTGTCCTACATCGAACAAATAGAAGGTCCCACAAGTTACGGGAAATTGAGGCCATATGTCCTTCTTCTTCTCCTTTAGGTCTTTGGTCAGGCCGCCTTCAAAACAGGTTTGATAAGCGATTTCCCGGGCCAAAAGTTTATCAGGGATATATAGGGGTAGGACATGTGGAGGTACAGTGCTTCCAAAAACTCTAATGTAAGTAAACCATTCTTCCCCAAACCATCTCGCGATGGGGATGATGTCAATTTGGGCCTTGGGAGAGCACCTTGGGGGGTCCTTATCATAAATCATTCTATATAAGGGCAAAATAAGCCCATGGCAAATCTGGTAAAAGTGAGGGGTAAACTGGGAATCCCATAAGACCTTATGATAAACATGGATGGGCAATGGGTCTTGGGTAGTCCATTTCCAACCCATAATAGGGAATTCAGATACAAGACAAACAGAATCCATAATATAGGCAGACAGATAAAAAGGAGAATAGACCCTTTGAGACAAGGATCTCTTAGACCAGTAATTGAGAACAGCTGTGTATAGAGTATCAGAAAGGATTTTGGCCCAATCTAGGATGTCGGCATTGGTGGCAGCATCAATTAATGGCAGCCATTCAGATGAAAACTTGTTGATATACGGCATCCCAAATAACCTACAGAGCATGGCCGCAGCAAAACAATATGGAGAGGTGAGGGAACCAGTGCTGTACATACCGTTTTTATCCCTTTTTAGCGGCTCGTCTCTTCTAGACCATTCCTTAGTGGTGTCTATTCTGGATTTTCCGCCGTGAACTTCTTAACAAATTGTGCATTATAGGTCGCTTGCGGTTCAGGAAGATGATACATAAGCTTCAAATCTTGCGCAGCAAATGATCCCACGAGCCCATGTCCATGAACTTTGAATTGTCTGTTCTTCAATTCTGCATCATCCAGTATCCACTTGATCATATCTGTGTATGGTAGAATTTTGGGTCTTGCTGCTATTCTGTGAAGGAATGAACATGCTAGGTCCTCCAAGGATGCCTCAGAAGAGCGTGGTGCACCCGCGACAGCAGTCACCTTCATTATTCTAGGCTTTTCTTCCTCTAGCAGCCTGTACATGCCTTCCCATGTTGATATCCCTGCGTCTTTGTTACAGGCTGTGTCTGTGTACAGGGGCGCCATCTCCTTGGTCTTCTCCCTCGCTTCGGAGCTTTGAGCTTTATTTTTCTTTCCCATTTCTCTTTGCGTTTCTGTCTGAGTCGTCTTAGCGTTTTGTTCCTGCAGATTACGAGTGAAATGGAAATGACTGATCCAGAAAGGTGATGGGAGAGTTTTAAATGCAACAGATAAATCAAATATGCCACCTTACGTGAAGCAAATCTCTACCAAGGCACGCGTCTTTAATCCATTTAATAACTGACAACTAATTCATTTACTATCATTAAAAGCGCATGATTTCGGGTCAGATTATAGTAAGTGGCTTTTTCTTTGAATGGCGCGCCCGAAGGATTCGTACCGAAGTGATTTATGATTTGCTGACGTAATCTCGCATGTCGCACGATCGCTAATCGCATCATCGCAAATCGCATGGATGTGGCATCGTAGCGATCGCAATATCACAGATCGCAGGAATTTGATGTTTACCAAATCTTGCCTGGCTCATTTCTGCAATATGCGATCTAGCGATCGGCGTTATCACAGATCGGCGAATCTTTAAGTTTTTATTTATGAGCATTACTATTTTGCGATGCGATGTCATTATTAACACGAGGATGGTGCGCATAAAAAGGGAAATGAAGGTGTTTCCTATCCTTTTGCAGTGCGACCTTAAAGGTTTTCTCTTTTATCATAGACTTAGGCTTAAAATATCCAAGAGGATTTTTTCTAAGCGTATGATTGTGACTTCAAAAAGAAACTCTTGCTTTTCCTAAAAATTAACTAAGGGTCCCCATTCATTCAGTATCATGGCCGATACTTAATTGAATAAGGGGGGGGTGTTGCTGGCCACAACAGATATATAAAATTAACTCTCAACAGTTTTTGCAATTCTTCTCTGATAATATCTTGGAGCATGGGGTTCATTCTTCTCTGTGGTTGCCTCACTGGTTTGATGGTGCTATCTGTATAAATATGGTGAGTGCATGTGTCGGGGTGAATCCCATGCATATCAGTGTAGTCCCAAGCAAAGGCTTTCTGGTATTTCCTCAATAGTCGAATCAATTTCTCTTGCTGAGATGAGTCTAGGTGATTGCCTATGTTCAAAGTTTTCCCTGGACTAATCTCTATGATCTGACTCTGTGTGTTGGTGATGGATTGAACTGGAAAAATGTCGTGAAATGTGGTTTGAAAAGATTGAATGGTGCATGTTTCCTGAAAATTTTGGGCCAAAAGTACATCTGCAGCATGATATTGGTCATTTCTCAAATTTTCGGAAATATCAGGTTGAGAAAGGAATAATTCTACCAAATCATTATTGTTTTGTTCTTGGAAATCATAGATTTGGTCAATGCTAAAAACAGATTGTACTTCTTCTTTATCATTGAATTTATCATCAAGCCACAAATTGTGTGTTACTGCTGGTGATTGTGTCGATGGATAAAGAGTGAGTTGTTTTCTTTCGGTCCCTCTTGAAATGATCATGTTGCCCGATCGACATCCTATGAATGCATCAGCAGTCGCTAACCATGGTCTACCAAGGATGATAGGGTGCCCTCCTAAATTGGATTTGGGTTGAAGAACTAAGAAATCCACTGGATACTCCCAAGAGTCCAGTGAGACAATTATGTCCTCCAAAATCCCTTCAAGAATCACTTTAGACCTATCAGCTAGTTCTAGAACAATCGTTGTATGTTGCAAATTTATGAGCTGGAGTGTTCTCATGGTTTCAAGAGTCATGACATTGATTGCGGCCCCAAGATCTATCAAAGTGTTTGGAATTTGTATGTTGTTAATGATGGTGGTCACTTTAGGAACGCCGGGATCAACATACTTTTCCATGGAGATGGTATTGGTCATAAGGCCTGCTAAATGTCCTATAACATGAATGGTTTGAGGATCAATCCTTTTTCTAGCAGGCTTCTTGAGGCATATGTCTTTGATGGCTTTAGTATATATGGGAATGTCTTTTATAGCTTGCAGCAATGGAATTTTTATGTAGACATTCTTGAGTTCATCTAAGACATCAAACTGTGGTATAGACAGTGGAGGTTTTATTTGGACCAATCGATCTAGAAAAGGTGGATGCAGTGGTTGCATCTGCTTATCTTTGGTATCATCGTTTGGTTTTCTTTAATTTGTCATTTCATTTTCATTTTCTGTGTTTTCTTATTGCTTATCTATTATTGGAGAATCTTTGTGGAGTACCCTACCAGACCTCAAGTTGATATTTTGCAAGGGTAGTGTGGAATATGAGGTTCCCTCTTCTACATTGTAGGTTGGCCTCTCTGCTCTATTATTTGGATTTGGGACAGTTTGAGCAGGAATTTGAGTAGGTTTGGGAGGTTGTGAGTTAGCTGGAAATTGCAGTTGTGGTGGATTTATTGGTGGAGGAGCAGGCAGTGCTTGTTGAGTAGGTTGAGGCTGATAAACAACTTGCTGAGGATACTGCTGATATGGTTGAGAATGTGATGAATACGGCTGATGGTATTGTTGATATGGTTGTGAATATGGTGGGTATGATTGAGGATATGTATGATAGGATTGAGAGTACTGTTGAGATGGTCTCCATTGTTGCTGTGGGTGGTTTTGGTGCTGCCATGGCATGGGTACATTCCATGAATTCTGTGCATACATTTGATCATTTACAGGAAATTGCAAATTTTGATTTGGAAACATACCTTGAGGTGCTGGCCTTGGCTGCCATGGTCTCTTTGTGCCCATGTAATACACGTTTTCCATCTCTGCATTAGCTGCCATATTACAGTTCTGCAAAACCTTAACTTTAGGACAATTAAACATATCATGATGTTCAGTACAGAAAGCACAAACTTGGATGTTTTCTAGTGGGCAGTCTTTTAATGCATTTTTCTTCTGGCATTTTGGGCAGAAGATAGCCATTATCTGATCTTCATCTTCTTATTTCTTCTTAGCTTTTAAAGTGTCAATTTGGTTCCCTAGGGTGCTTAACATATCTGTTTTAAACTGTTCTAACAGATTCCCTATTTCAGCCCTTGTGACACTTGTGGAGGCAGATTTTGTGACTTTGGATGACAGGGTTATTTTTCCCATTTTAGCTTCGCTCCTTGAATACTTTTCGCACAACTCAGTGATTTCTTCAAAGGGTAAGGCAGAAATTTCACCTTTGCCCATCAAGTTAAGATCATCCATGTATTCCTCTTGGATACCTTTCAAGAATATTGTGCGGATCAGATCAAGAGGCATAGTTTGGTGTTTGGATTTTTGTAAGTTGTAGACAAACTGTTCTAAGTATTCCTCTAAGGTTTCATCCTCTTGCTGGCTCATTCTAAAGATATCATCTTTAGAATCTTTGGATCTACAATAAGGTTGATATTTCCTTAGAAATATTCTTCTCATGCCATCCCATTCAACTATAGCATGCTCACCAAGCCTCATGAACCATCTTAAGGCTGATGCCTTTAATGTCGCTGGGAAGAGTCTAAGCCTATGGGCATCATCTGTATAGCCATATGTTCGACATACAATGTCAAACTCGAACAAGAATGAGTCTGGATCTTCCGAAGCCATACCATAGAAGTTTGGTAGCACGGATGGAGGTATGTTTTTCATTTTGATCTCATCATCTTCTTGTGGTTCATGTATAGGAAACTTAAAAGTTGACTCTTCTTCATCTCTCTGTCCGTGATTTGGTACTGATCCAGCTCCTTCCTCAGCCATTCTAATAGGTCTCTCTGTGTCAGTGTTACTTGTTTGAAAGAGGAGATTAAAGAAAGATTGTTCGGTCACTGTGCTACTTTCTCCTTGTGTGGAAGATCTAGGAAAGTGCTTCTTCTGCGATTTATGTGTGAATAAAGTTTGCCTTTCGATGAGAGTAAGTCTTTGTCCTGACTTTTGTTTTTCTTCTAATGTGTGGATGACTTCCTCAGCTGGTGTTGTATTCCCTAAAGAGTCTGCTCCTGATGATGATGGGTTAGTTTTTAGATGGTGGGGGGTTTTTACGAATCTACCCTGACTGTCTCTAAATCTAGGCATAAATGAACATGATTTCTAACTGTGTTTTTTTTTGGTTGTTTTTGTTTATTGAATTTTTTTTTCTTTTTAAATCCTTTAAGTACGCCTCCCCGGCAACGGCGCCAAAATGTAGTGTCCTATCTAGGGTGCTAGACTAGGCTATATTTATTATCGACCAGGATGCGTAGACTTAGAGGCATGCGTCTAAAGTATATAGACATAAAGGATTATTAGCTAAGTGGTTATGATGGTAGGTCACAGGACTTCTTTACAGAAGATTGAGGTATGTTACCTATCACCCAAACACTTAGGTCACTCAGTTAATCTACCTAATTACCACACTGTCACTCAATTCATTTATCAAATTAAAACACTGTGTATCACTTCAAACCAAGATTTCAATCTCCTTACAGAGACACCATGCATAAAACCCATGTTCAGCAAATACTCAGCATTCACTAATATTCATGCAAGATAAAGACATATGGAAATCATAAACATACTTTGAAATGAAAGCAGAGTTCATGACATTGCTTTAAAAGACAACAAAGGATCGAATCCCTTACAGGATACGATTCACGATCTCAGTGATGAAATGTTCAAGCACTATCATAAACATAAACCATACGAAAACCAATCTTAATTGCTATGCACATCATTTAATACCCTAAGTTTCAAATAAAAAGGAAATAACAATATACCAGTTTAACGCAGGGCCCGTCCGCATTCCAGAGGTATACTGGACTGTGATCAACCGATTATAAAATCAATCGCAACAAGACAAAGATCGTGACTGTAACTGTGTTCTTGATATTAAGTTCAAACTCTGTTTTCAAACGATACAATGATAACCAACCATTGACTACACAGAATTGTCTTTACATATGTTTTTACAACCCTTACATTTCGAAAACGAATGTACATTCATGATGTGGCTGTTGCCACTTTTATCATGTCGAGATTTTTAAAATGTTTCTATCCTAAACTGATTTCAAAAAGGAACAAAACTAAATCAATTTAGAATCCTTTGCTGTTGCTGCCTTTGTCGCCAACATGCTATACTTTGACCATCGTTGACCGCGCATGTAGGAGGGTCGATTCTGTTGTAGGATAGGTATTCGTCCATGCTTGGACATTCTACTTTTCATCCCTACCCTTCGCTCTAGCCTAGCTGTCATGCCACATGTCAAACAATGAACCAATTACAGGATGTTGGAACTTCATGTAGCCATTTTACCAAAAATTCCTAATTCTTTAACATAAAACTCCTAAATCAATTTTAATGCATTTTAATAACTATAGGACTATTAACTAATCAATTTTCAGGGGATCTAAGAGATATATGATGGAAAGGAGTAGGAAAATGATATGTTTTAGGAGGAAAAAGGAGGTCATGGGATGGTACCAACAACTATACAAAGAAGAATCAATCAGCCAATAGCCTTGCAGGAGAAAAGAAATGAGGTGTTTAACAGTCATCAACAAAGTCAGAACAAAATCAAGAGAATATTTGATAAAAAGATCAAAGAAGTTACCTTTCAGATCCATGATAGAGTGTTGAAATGGGAAGCTAGAATTGAAGAAAAAGGTAAGCATGGTAAATTTGAAAACTTGTGGAAAGGGCCATATCAAATTTCTGGTTTTCATGGAAATAATACTTACATTCTGCAAGAGATTGATGGAAAACCATATGTTGGAGGACTTGTCAATGGCAGGTTCCTAAAGCATTATTATTGATAAAAATTCTGCCATTTTATCACAACATTGTATATACCTGTTTTATCAGTTTTTATTTTGTTTCAAATAATGACAAGCTGAATAGAAAGCTCAAGCCCGAGGTGAAGGCCCAAGAAGCTGGAAAGAAATGCTTGTCAAGGAAATCTATGTTTATCATAAAATGGAAAAATCACTGGACCTGCGAGTTCTTAGTGTACTACAAGAGCACACTATCCCAAGTGGAGCCACTGTTATCACTTAAGAATTCTAATGCCAAAAATTTTCATACTAAGTTTGATGATAAAGGGCGGTGCTAGTCTAAGTTTGGTTTTTTGTTTTCCTTAGAGTCTGAGTCTTAGGAGTCAAATATGAATTCTCATTCATCACTGGTCATTCTCATTCATCACCAGTCTCATAGCCATGTGTCAGTTTTGTTTAAAAATTACTATGTGCCACAAAGCCCTCAGGTGATTTCGTAGCGCATATAACCATTTTGAAGTGTTTTCGTAGCGCATAAATCCTTTTTTGTAGTTTCGCAGCGCAACATATTTTAGGTGATTTCGTAGCGCGACACGTCTTAGGTGATTTCGTAGCACATAATTCAAAATTTACACTGACTGCGCTGCGAAATCAGAGATTCGTGCATTCCGCAGCGAATCTTTCCTAACTGTCAAATCTATCAAGTTAAGTTATAGTTGCGTCATTCATTGTTAGTTTATGCACTCCACATATCATGTCCAACAGCTTATCTCCATTATTACAGCCACTACGTACATTGGTACACACGGATTGCAAGTTCCAAGAAAAGCCAAGTATCCATAGTCTTAATGATGATTGTATTCATTGCATGAGGAACAAGTCTGCAAGTTTTCAATTTGAATACATTGTTATCAAGCGAGGCAGCCATTCAAACAAGGCAGAGATTGAAATTTGAGCAGCGACAGTGTTTCAAACCTTCATGGAGGGACCGGCAGAAAGGAAAGACCACAAATCAGGCAAATGTTTGAGAAACGAACCTAAAGGTTTAGACATAACCTTGAAGAACAGAGAAGTCGAGCATGCATTTAAACAAGCTGGATGTTGGAATTTTTGCAAGAAACTCCAGGGAGGTCATGCACAAGTCACCAAGGAATTTGCCCTGAATTTCACAGGACTAAACTCAAAGGTTGGTATGTTGGAATTGCAGGTCTCACCAGACATAATATCCACAGTTACGGAGATTCCAAGAGGGCAAGAAAGTTGGTTCAAGAATTTCAAATTTGATATGACCCCATGCAAACAATTTCTAAAGCAGGAGTTCATTAACTCATATTTAAGCAAGTCTGTTCCTAGAAGTTATGTCAAAGAATCATATGCCAATTTGCTTACTTGTATACAAAAGTACCTTACCTGTGAAGGGAGATATAATAAGGTGTATTCATACCATTTTAAACTTCTGTTGCATTTCATAGGAAAGATATCTATTGATCTATCTTTTTACCTATTCCGCAGCTTAAGCAAAATGTGTGACAAGGTGCAGCTAAGGAAAGAAGCCTGTGAGACTTCATTATTCCACCATGGTTTGGTTAAGTTGATTATTCTGCATGAACTCCAGAGGGTTGGTAGGGACTGGAAAACATCCATATTCATGTCTGGTTTCAAGAACAAGACCGGCCTCAGCCCTCAAGCTATAAAATATCTTTCAACAACAACTGGTCATCAGGCAGAAACTAGATCCAAGAGGTTTTCAAAGTTAAAGGCAAGGAAACAAGTAAGAGGATCCACCAGGCCACTGACTATCTAGGATGCCCCAATAGTCCCTTAAAGAGAAAACTCAGGTCAAAGAAACTGCACATGAATCAAGTACAGGTGAAGGAGTTCAAAGAAGAAGGACCAGGAGCCAGGTGGCTAAAGAAAAAGGTAAGTCAGTGAGTATTGAAGAAAGGAGACTTAAATTATTTATTGCAAGCCATTGACATTGAAGAGTCTCCACTAGTTCAAGCAGATTTGATAGAGTCAGGAAAAGACAAGGCTAAGAGAGTCAAAGCCTCGAAAAAAAACTCAAGTTTGATTATCAGGTTGATCAATTCGTTTTTAAGCCCAGGAGACCCATAACAAGGAAGTTTAAACAAGTATAGGAGGTACTGCCAAGAGCAGATGAAACAATGGAGGTGACACAGCATCATGAAAGAAAGGATAAAGGCAAAGCAGTTGCCATTCAAGAAGAAGATAGTGTGGAAAACTTGAAAAGGAGATTGGAATCAGCCAACTTTGAAATTGCTAGATTGAAGAAATCTGCTAGGAAATTTGCAGTTAAGGAGGCTTATTTTAACCAAATGCAAGCTCGGTGGGAGGACCAAAGATTTAAAATACTTGAGGTGGTTGATTTTAGTGTTCAATTCCGTAGCTGGACTGTTCCTGCAATAAAGGAAGCTCAATTTATCAGAAAGGTCAATACAAACCTCAGATCTAGGATCAAGGTCATGAAGAAACAAATTGAAGACTTAAAGATACAGTTAAGCCAGCTAAAAGAATCTCCTTAAGGAAATCTCACTTCAAGTAAGGCTATGTTTCAAATTTTGATGGTTTTCCTTGGTATAATCTTTCTTGAAGAATCATACATTTCCATTCAGTTTTGAAAGGCCTTGGAGCAGTTGAAAGAATGTTTAAATAGAAAAAGGCTCAAATTGGCAAAATTTTGGTTGAAACTGTGTTTTTTGGAATAACACGGCAGTTTAGTAGCGCGCTACGAAACTGTTGAAGATGATGACTAACACTTAGAAGTTTCGTAGCGCGCTACGAAACTA
This sequence comes from Pinus tabuliformis, assembly GCA_031772625.1. Lineage (NCBI taxonomy): Eukaryota > Viridiplantae > Streptophyta > Pinopsida > Pinales > Pinaceae > Pinus > Pinus tabuliformis. The sequence continues at coordinate 66,776,579 of CM062812.1, forward strand.
CTGAATATGATGACTAACGCTCAGCAGTTTCATAGCGCACTACGAAACTGCTGAAGCTACACAATCTAATCTCAGTCAACTGGTTTTGAAATACAAGCGGAAATTTTGGAAAGGGAATATCTTCAAGGGATCATCTGAAGCTATTAACTCTCAACAAGGTCAAGACAGGTGGAGGAAACATGTATTCAAATCCAACTCTAAAATTTTTTTCATAAAGTGAGCACATTTACTACAGTCCAAGATATGTCAGACAGCTTGGAAGAACTTTTGCCTTCACACATGAAAAAGGTTGACAGCACATCAAGGACGTGGCAATCTGATATATTTTGGATAATCAAAGGTGAAGGGCATGGTTCTTTGGATTCGAACATTTTGAGGCAAACCAAAGACCGATAAACAGGGTTAGTTTCCTATGTTTTAGGGGCAATGGAGAAGATGTGACATTGAAGACCAGCATGGAGCTTTGAACATCCACCACAACCAAACTAAAAAGGGACCAGATGTCAAAGAACGAGAATGATTGTAATCAAGGCTATTATTAGCATAATATGGAGTTAGACGCCTACTTGATTTAGATCTCTAGAAAGTCTAGTTGCAGTTTGTTACATTTAATAGGCAGTTAAAAGTTGAACATGTGTCATTAGAAGTAGATTTTGAGTTCCCCTCATGTTTGAGGAGGAATCTCAGTCAGGTAGAAGAACTCTATATATAGAAGAAGATGTAATGTACAAAAGGTTGGAAATTTATGTAAAAAAGCTCTATTATTAAGCTTATGTAAAGACTCTGTTTCTTTTGGTAATACAGTACTGGCTTCTGCTGCTCAAGAATCATAGAGAGTTCAATGTATGAGTTCCTTTTGTTGTCTTTCCATGTTGTCTACAGCATTATGAGTATTTGTTTACTTAGAAATCACTTGCAGTGTTCTAATTTCCTTCATATACTCGTAAACTGTCCTTTTTGTGTTTGATGTACTCTACCTATATTGAAATCTGAATGCCTTGATTTTATTGCAAAGTCAATTCTACTGTTAATGCTAAATGACATATGACTCCATAAGCCCAATGGATGCTTGTTAATTTTGATTCCACCAGCTTCATTCCTATTTGTTTCACAAAGAGTTAGCCATCTTAATCATAATCAAAAATCTTCAATCCTTTGAGAGAGCCCTCTCAGGCTAAGGAGGCTAAGCCTTAGCTAAAAGATTGGTTTGAAACAGTTACTTGAAGTCTTCTTGGTCTGCAGCCTTCCGGGGCCTGATTTTGAGATAACACAATGCTTGAGGAAAACCAACTTTTGGTGGTCCAAAAGCTTTTCAGTTGGGAGGCCATGATCCAAATCAGATCCATAAATGACTGTCATAGAACCATGACTATATCGAGACGAAACAAATCCTTGAAGAATCCAAAATAGCAATTGAATACACCCTGAACCAGTGGCCATGGCAGCCGGCGCAGAACGATGAGGACCTCGGTCAAAATGCGCTAACCGAGGCCCATGGAGACTACGTAGGAGGTCGATGTAGCCCCTGGGAACCCAGAAACGGGAAAAGGAGCTGGTTTTCGATGCGCGATTACGCATCGCTCGCCGAACAAGGCTGAAATGGTAGAGCCTTAATCACTCGGTCACATTGGGAGCCAGAGGACTGTGGGCGGAGAAACGTAAAGCGCCATCGTACGAAGGTGGGACCCACAACCTAGAAATCGGCGGTTTGACTGGGTTCCCTTGAATGGTAAGAGGTTTTGGAGGAGAGTGGAGCGATCCCACTCAGCGATCGACGCGTGGCAATGGAGGTGAGAGAAAAACTGTCGTGATCACGTGTTATCGGTCGAACAAGTCAACTACACTCAACGTGCAAATGACGTTGGATCTGGAGGAGCCCAGATCAGATGGCTGAGATTGTGTTCGATAGATAGAGCGGAACTGACAGGGATCTAAGCCGTGATTTAAGGGGATTTGGAATCCATTGACCGCCACGGTGGAGAAAGAAACGAATCGAAAAATAGGCTAGCGTTGTTCCAATGAGGACACGTGGCTACCTCCCAAGCGTTCATGCTAACGCCGAACAAGGAACTTCAAGCTGGCAGGCGGCAGGCGAGTCGACGCAGGCCAGAGAGGAACTGAACAAGTATGGAGACTGAATGGATAAAGTCATTCAACGGGGATTCAGATAGAGAGAACGAAGAGTCCAAGCGACCAAGAGAGATATTAAACAGTGAACCCTGAGAGGAGGATTGAGCACAGAGGGTAGTAAGGCCAAGCAAAGGAGAAAGAGGGCCAATCTGACCACTGGCAGCATCGAGCACCAGAGAGCTTGAAGAATCATGGCTTCCCGTAGAGGAATATGTCCGGATTGAGCATCACAGTTGGCTCTTTCCACTGTAAACCGAGGGTCTCAGAGCTGGTAGGAAGAACAAGAGTTTGTGTACTCCAAGTGGCTTGGGGAATCCAAGAACCACCCTGCCAAGCAAAATCTGCTTCAGGAGAACTCACATTGAGTCCCTGCATTGTAATTTCTCTGCTAAAAGACACAATTAAACAAGGCCACCACTGAAGCTAGATCGGAGACGTGGCCCTGGAGAATAGTGTGAACTCCTTATTAAAAATTGTTTGTGTCTTTGTGTTGCTTACTGTATTTCTCTGTTGTCTTTCCATTTGTTTTTTGTGTATTGGCAATCTGATCGATCCGTTGTTTCAATAACACAGAACACACACACCAGCACATGGATCTATAATACCTTTTGTTTAATAAATATTCAACTGAGGTCACTCATAGGGTGATTTTCAGATCATGAAGTCAAATATAAGGAATTTGGTCAGTCATGGTAGGTGAATTGGTGCCACAAGAGGTGAATAGGAGATGGAATAGCTATATTTTCATGTACAGCATGAAGTCCTTTCTCGTGCAAGACCATTGACCCCCCTTGATCTTTGCATAGAATCTACTGCACACACCATTTTTCTAGCCTCCCATACGCAGTTGGCCCTTTCCATGCATCTAAAGCCCTGAGTTATGGCCCACCTCTCCTGATCAAAAGCACTGTCCTTTAGAGTCCAAAAATGCGTTATGGTGTTTTGTGAAAAATCCATCTCGTACAGAAAAGTCATTACTTGAGGATCCTAGAGCCCTTCAAACATTTATCTATGTTGTCCTCTTCGACATGTAGAAATCTATGTACTTCAAGGGGCGTATGAACTGCCATCCACGTTGAGCGTATAAAGGACTCCCCCCAGTCTCACAGAATGCCATAGGACCTACTAATCCACTCCAGTCAACTCCCATATGCAGGTTATCAGAGCATTAAATACTCCTGACTGTAAATACCTCCCTTCCCTCGCACTTTTGGTGCAAAATCCACTACGTCCAAATCCAGCGTCCAATTTCTGAGATTGAATGGTATTGAAAAATGAGGCCGTTTTTTTAGAGGTCCTTCAACGTTTCAGAGGATCTTTCATCCTTGAGCTGAGTGGGAGTGGGAGGAGGAGGATAGCTTGGATCCTTGGATCCTTGAGGCTATTCCAAGTCCATCTCCATCACTCAAGCACAGAAGGAAAGTGTGGTTACCAATTATGAGGTGAATAGGAGATGCATTGGGTTGTTGTGAGAGGGTTTGAAAGGAGAACGTGAAACGTCGAGCTGTCTATGTGAGAGGGTAGGTATTACAAGAGAAAGACATAAAATTTGAGCCACTTCGCTAAAATACAAAAATAATGGCCATTACCACAAATCAAAGGACCATCGTACATAAAACGAAGCCTCTAGATTTCAAGTTCAAGGGAGCCACTCTAGCCCAGTGTGTCTATATCAAATCATCGTTGTAGTAAATTCAGAGGCCGCCACTTCTATATGCTCGCTTGACCTAACCTGAGTTTACAGCGACAGAGAGCAGAGGTAATAGACCAGGCATCAGAGGTATACCCTTAGTTTCCCATTGACAGAGAGACAACCCATTGATAGAGACAGAAAAATAGCAGCGGATTGATACAACATACCAGTATCAACCTAATTTCATGACTGCCAAATTATTTTGTTTCAAATGACAACGAAAGAGCTTCACTGACGTGTTGTGGTCAAGACTGTTGATATCCAGTCTCTTGTGCTAGTTTCAAAACGACTACCATAGATCAATAGTATTGTCTGCCTTAAAGGGATATTGCACACTGGTTGTTTGCTGCACAGTTGTAGAAAATACTTTTGCAGTCACATTGGTTCATAGTTGTGAACAAATTTTAAAGTATAAGTTTGACATTGGAGAAAATGACTCAAATTGGTGAAGTATTAGAGTTCTTGAAAACTCTGATACAATCTACTGTTAATGAAACATTCCAAAACAGTAAAGGCTCTCTCTCAGAAATTCAGACCTGTCTATAACATGCACAAGAAAAAATTGATTTTTTGTAGCTTGAATCACATCTATAGCAAGATGAGTTACATAAACGTAGTCATCATTCTGAACCTGTTTCTATTCAGAACATTGAAACAAACTCCCATAAATAGAAAGTCAATAATGCTACAGCTAATTCATATCCAGTGCCCAATGAAACAACAGAGTTACATGCAGATGCAGAAATTCAGCCTGCACTTCCCAAGTCAGTCATCAGACCTTGGGAAGACCTTGTCCATAAAAAGCATAGAATAGGTCTTGGATATAATAAGGAGGTTTCCTTTCATATTCAAGATTACTCAAAGTCCATCAAATTTCAGAGTGTTGGGTTTCTTCAGGGCAATTCACCTTCAACTGCTCTAGATTCTACTCCTCTTCCACAACAACAACAACAGAATTTTATATGCCAACATTGTGACCGAGTTGGAAATGTGAAATATAACTAACATGATATTCATCCATGTGAGCATTGTCATAAAACCACGCATTCTTCAAACAAATGCTTCAAAAACGAGCCTCCTACAAGAAAAAAGATTCATCTTGGATGGATTGCTTCTTGGCAGTGGGCTTCAACATCCAAGAAGATATTTCAGTCAGATGTCATAACTTGTTCTAGAGTATTGAACAATCTTATAGTTGAGTTTTCTCCATCATCTCACCTTGTATCTGACATGGGGAGAAGTGATGGTCATCTACAAGATTCGAAGCCACATCAAGCAAGCCTAAGCCACAACCTTCCATACCAGATTTAGAGTTGTAGCCAGAGACAAAGATGCCCCTGAGCATGCCTTCAGTTGGTGATTCCTCTTCAAAGAATCGGGGACACTTCCTCTAGCAGAAGACTTCAGCTTCTTGCCAGTTTTGGAAGAGCTCTAGGAATTGCATTAAGCATTCCAGAGTTGGTGGGCATCCTTAAACCATCACAGTTTGAGACCTCCCTTTTCAAGTTGAGGTTCTCCCTTTTTTATGCGAGGTGAGACCTCCCTTTTCAGGTTGAGGTTCTCCCGTTTTTATGCGGGGTGAGACCTCCCTTTCCAGGTTGAAGGTCTCCCTCTTCAAAACATTAGGATCACTTCCTCTAGTAGAAGACCTCAGCTTCATGCTAGATTTGGAAGAGTTCCGAGAACTGCATTAAGCTTTATGTTTTGGTGGTCATCCTTAAACCACCCCCTTATACCAACATTTCAGAGAGCACATTCAGCCTAGTGCTACCATGAAATTTTTCACATTTTGTATGACAGCTCTCTTCTTGGACTAATACATACCCCTTCGGATTAAGGGGGGAATGTTGGACACCTAATCCTCTATGGGTTAGTGTGGAATGTGAACAACAACAGAGTCCAAGAGACCTTGGAATATGTAATCCAATGGTCACACCATGTACTATAAATATATATCATGTCAATAATATATGCAATCTAATGCTTATCGTTTACATTAGTTGTTTGCATTCCATGTGAGTTTAACACTCTAGTTAAGAGTTGATGTAGTCAAAATCAACCACTAGTAGGCTATCGAGTTGTGTTATAACCGGGCCGCTAGGAGTAAGAGGCATTCCATTCTTTCAAGACCATTTTCTTCCATATCTGAGAAAAGATAGCCATGAGAGATAGGAGGTAGAGGACACAGAGATGATTTGTTCATTGTAGCATCCCACGAGCCACGGGCTTTACTTCTTTATAATTGCAACAATATTTCCAAACAGAGAAAGAGAGTGAAGCGACCTCGCCTTCTAGCTGGGTTTTCTCCTGAAAGGGTTTCCAAAGCATATTTTGTGTCTTATGTGTGTGTGTGAGCTTATTTTTTCGTTCTCTATTTTTCTACATAATTTCCATTCGCATGCATGCACTAATTACAGTTAAATCTACAGCTCTTTAAGTTTAAATAAATTGTATTAGTGTAAATTTTTCACATTTTAACATAATATTATCAAATTTTTTGTAACGAACTATTGATTGGAATGTTCACAATAGTTTACGTATCATTATAACAAAACTAAACACCATAGTTGTATTGAAAATTCTTGCATCCTTTCCAAAATCGATCATTGTCATCATAAAAAATTTAGGGAAGCCATCGAGATAAGCAAGCACTCAAATAATCTTAATAGAGATGAAAGCTAGAAAATGGTGAGAATTGAATTCCCACCTTAACCTTAATGTTGACTTCTAACTAACCCTTTCCCTTCCCTCTTTTAAATTAACTAATATTAATTTTTATGATTAATATGGTATGTTAAATTTAAATAAAAAATATAATATCTTATGTTATTTCATATAATATATTATATTCTTAATATGATATATCTAATATAATATAATTTTCTTTATATAATATTACATTTTTTTTATATGACAATTTGAGTATATTATATTCTTTAATATAAATTTCATTAATATACTTAGGAATTTTGGAATATTTAAATGACCACACAATTATAATATTAATATACTTAGGAATTTTGGAATATTTAAATGACCACACAATGATAATATTATCTACATATTACCATATATATATACTTTAGGTTTTTAAAGTTCAGGGTCTTTTGTCAGTTCCTAATTTTCTATATTAATCCTAGTGATGATTAGTCTTTTTCATCTTACAAGGTTGATCTTCAAGTTGGGCCATATATGTTGGTTCAAAACATTGAATATAAAGAAACAAATTATGCAATGTATCTAGATATCAATTTATTTATATATAATATATTTTTTAAATAATTAATAAATTAAAAATTTGCCTTTTATTTAGTTATATTTTTAATTTTATATTTAAATGAATAAAAAAAAATAATGAGGTTCTGTTAGGGTTATGGTTTCTTCGACATAAAATATTTAGAATTTTTTAAGCACACAAAACCTAAGATCTATCTTCCTCATGTTTGTGGATGATCAATACATCGTTTGTTGAATACTAACGCCACATATGAGTGGGCCAGAAGGGATGGGAGAGATCCCATCCTATAAATTAGTTGTAACTAGTGATAAACCAAAAAATAATATAGAGGCTAAACCAAATAAACAAAATGGAATGGCGACATAAATTGCAATGCTAGGAGCACAGTGACAAGAATGATTGAAAGGAAGATGTTTGCCTCAAATAGAATTGAAGCTGAAATTTGTAATTCCAAAGAATAGGCTGGAGAAATATAGGCAATACATGAAGGATCATTCCCTTATCTATAAATTCATAGGAATTTGGCCATCTGAGCAAGATTTGATTAGATGGATACAACTCAGATGGAAGCCAAAAGGACACATTGATCTGAAATTGGGAGCTTGAGGGTTTTTTACTGTAATCTTTACAAATGTCAATGATTACACCAAAATATTTAAGAAAGTCCCTTGTTTATTCAATAATGTAGATCTTTTCATGAGATTCTAGGAGGAATGTTATAATTTGTTATGAAACCAGCTCAAGAAAAGATAGAAAAGATAGATCGACGCCTTAGAATTCAGCCTCTTTGAGGGGGCAACCTCCTTTACATTACATAAATGAACAATTCTTGGATGATACAAATGACAAAACCTCATTTCTATATATAGGAGTCTAGGGAGTCACAATATAATCCAGCCGACCTAACAATAATAATATAAAGCCACAAAAATAACAATAGAGGGATTCTATGGGGCACAGAAATAATAATATGGGGGTAATAGGGGCACAACAATATAAATAAGGGGAATAACTACAATAGTAATGGGGTAATCACTATTATTATAGGGACCCAACATAATCCCTACCCAGAGAAGTTTATGGAAGCACATGTTTAGGTGTGGTCATTTTCATTACGCATTGACTTCTAGGACCAAGAAATCCGGGAAGGCATAGGAAACTCGATTGACACATTCTTTAAAATAAGAAACTCTATTAAATGGGTTTGATACACATCCTATGCTAGGATTTATGTGTATATGAACATCACACAAGCATTTTTGGATTTGGTATAATTGGAATATCATGATTAGATCAGGAAACAGTCGTTTAAATACTAACATGTTCCCTTCAGGTGTTGCAGATGTCATGAAAATGACCACATGTTCAAAGATTACCTTCTCAATAGAGAAGAAGTGAAGGAAGCCATAAATAAGGAGACAAAAGTTAATGTGGATGAAGATGGTTTTTAGAAAGTTAGCTCTAAGTGAAAACCCTCTAGTAATCAATCAAGTCAACCCTTAGCCAGGAGTAAAATAGTAGGAAATAAATTTGTGGCACTGGCCATCAAGGAGGATACACCGAAGTTGTAAGAATACCTAATGTTTGTGTATCCAAAGTAAAGGGTGTTGAACTAGAATCCAACATTGAATCATAAAGAATAGTTAGATCAATTCTCATGGAATGGAAGTGGAAAAAGAGGAGATCAAGGATAAAATATAAGAGTTGAGTAATTATGAGAAAATTTTAAAGAAAATGCTTGTAGGTTGGTGTAACTTGGATTCGCGATTCATTCCAAAAGAACATAAGAAGAAATATGTGGAAATTTTCTAGAGATTGAAAAAATATAAGGAACTTTCAAAATGAGATCAGGGAGAGGCTGAGAAAGGTCCCAATCAAAGAAACTAGAATAACTCAGAGAAAGTTTCGTCCCAGAAAAATAGCATGAAAAGGGTTTAGAGACCCATAAAAGAATAAATATAGATAGTAGGTAAATATGTGGCGAATACATGACACATGATTCCATTGTTGGAGGGTTCTACCTCCTCAAGATTATTTATCACATGAATATAGTAACTTGGAACACTACAGGCATCAATAGTCGAGGATAGTAATGGTATCTCAAAGAAAGAATTAGTAAGGAGAAGCTTGAAATCATATTTGTACAGGAAATAAAGATACCTAGAGATAAGATCAAGGACATTCTTAGAAAAATAGGGATCATATATGACATTATGGCACTGGATGCAAAGGGGATCATGGGAGTCCTGGTCATAATTTGGAACCATGAAGATATTTCTTTCAAAAACTAGATCTCTTACCCCAAATGCTACCTAGAAAATTCAAGTACATAAGAACCAGAGAAGTAGTGACACTCATAATAGTATATGGCCCTAATACCCCAGACAAAAATGATATTTTATTGAATAAACTTCAATAAAACTAGAAGATTGATGGGGATGAACTTTGGTTGATTGTAGGAAGCTTCAATCTAATAAAATAACTCGAAGAAAGGAAAGGAGTATTGTGTAGAATAGATCCAGAAGTATAGAGTTTCAAATAAGTAATTCAAGATCTAAAATTGGTAAATATCCTTACTATTAATGGATTTACACTTAGAATAATAGACAAGGCGGTCAACTTCAGGTGGACAATAGGTTTGATATATTTTTGGCCTTAAGAGGATTTGATGGAGAATGATATTTTTATGGAAGAGGTTACTCTTCCTTGTATGGGATCTGATCACTAACTTGTGAGATTAGAGATAGATCTAAAGATATCCCTGAGAAATAGTCCATACCATTTTGAGAGTTTTTGGCTGTGAGATCCTCATTTCAAATCCTTGGCCAAACAATGGTGGACAAAGATCATGCTTCAAGGGATTAATATTATGCATAAATTCAAAATAAAGTTAAAAGGGTTGAAACAAATATTGGAATAATATAGAATTTGGTAACATAGTGGCCTACGAAGAGGAGCTACAAGATCGAATGACCCAGATTCAACAACATATCATTAACGAAGGTTGGAAACAGGATTTAGCATAAGAAGAGTGGAACTTAATTAGTATAATTGAGGAATGAATGAAACTTTTAATTACTATATATGTAAGATTAATATTTCAATCCAAGGTCTCGTAGACTTTAAGGCATGACACATTATATGCCAAAACAAGTCTTCTAACAACCTATAAACTAATATCTATTTTCTTAATCAACACTTTCACATTCCACAAAACAAATAAGTCTCTTAAATCCAAATCAACTACGCAATCCTCATGGAATTATTTAGAAATAAAAACCCTATCTAATAGTCACTGGGGTTTCTTAACTCTAGCTCCTTTCTGTGTTGAGCAACTCAAAGTCTATCTCAATTATCTAGATGAAAAAATAAATCAAGAAACCCTATTATGTGCACACCTTCAAAAAAAGAACATAACTCCTAACCCAATATCATTTCTGGCTTATAGACATAATGTGCTATTTATTTGTCCATAGGACAAAAGGATTTGGAAATTTCTATTGTTAAACACTCATAAAGTAACAAAGAAATAAGGTCTCCTTTTCATGGCTCCTTCTGGGTTGGCATACTTAGTTCTCTACTCAATTGTTCAAGGGATCACAAGATGAAATCAAGGACCCTTCTAATTTACACACACCACTAGAGAAAAAAAAAAATGAGTTTCCTAATCCCAACTCCCTCTAGGTTGCAGGCCTAGTCCCTTGCTCACTTTTCTAGGGGATAAAGAGATTATGATATTATTACATCACCAATAGAAAAGGACTGCAAACTTAATTAGATTCTCCTTCCTAACTGTTAGCCTCCTGTTGCAACAGGTGTTCATCTTTCATGATTGACAGTTTTACATGCCAAATATGTCATACTTTGCATACTGCAATGCTCCATATTTCTTAAAGAGGCCAAAGAAGAGGCCATGAAAATCTGCCAGTCTGAATGACCACTGCTGTATTCCAATTTTGATGACTTAACCATTTTTGAAGAATGTTCTGTAAAAGGGAAGTCCAAACAGCTTAATCTTGGCTTCCTTAGGTTTCAATTTCTTGTTTTAGAATGTAGAGAATTGATATCTGTCCAAACAGTTTAATCTTCGAAGATTTATAGATAGGTAGAGAATAAAAGGAGCCCAACTGCTTAATCTGGGCCCTTGGCAGAAATAAGTGTAGATTTAGATAGTTGGGCAGTCAAAAGAAAATTTATAAAGCAGGGTCTGCAAGTCTAAGTGCACCCAAAACAAAAATAAGAAAAAATGCTAGGTAAGTAGGCTGGGTAGGTAGTTTTTGAGGTTGCAGAATGTTGATATGTGATCAGTTTTTGTGTTTTAAAGTGATATTGTACTTCAGATCACAGGCAAAAGGAAGTTTTCATTTGGAGGAGCTCAAACTGGACATCTCTAACCTCCCCTTCTTCCTCTTCCCCAAAATCACTCACTAATTTCCCTGAAGAGGTCAAGATCTGCTTCATTCCTCTTCGTTTCATCATTTTCCATATCATTTGCCTGGTGAAGATCTGCTTCACTCAAAGATTTCCATTCTTCCTCTATGAGTCACTTTTCCCCCTTCGATAGCCTAAGATCCACATACTTAGCGCTTTCTTTTCATTTCCATATTAAATACTGACTCTACTATGTAAATCCCTATCTGTGTTCCCCTTCCCCTACTAAAATTATGTTAATAGCTCCCCTATATACTTATCCCCTCCCCCTGGTTGAAACATAACCATAAGTTCATTAGGAATTGCTAAGTTTATCTGAAACTCAGCAAGAACCCTCATCTCCACCCTCAAACTATCTCTTCATGCATATTACTCCACCACACAGCATAAAATTCCTTTCATGTGTATAAAAACCATCTTATTTGACTTATTTTCACCCTCCCAAGGCATAAACCCCTCGTTTTTCCTTAAAACCCTTCTCAAACTACACAAATCCACCGTTTTAGGCTTTCGGACCCCTTCTGATGCCTTAAAAACCTGTTAAAACCCCCCAAACTCCACCAACCCAAGGTTTTGGACCCCCGCGGCGCTGTATTAAGATTCGAATATTCGCGGGCCACATCCCTAAACCTCCGCCGCCTCATCTTCGTCGTCAACCGTTAGATCTAGCGCGCCGCAGATCAACGGTGGGTAGGTCCTTTCCCCAGTGAAGCCGCCGAGGGTTAACGCCTGGGAGATCGGCGGTTTTACCGTCGTATTCCCGCCACGCGTCACCCTCTCTGCTGTGGCGGAGCCCCCTTTGCCAATACCACTTTTGTCCCAAGGCGGTGCGCCCAAAACCGAAAACCGCCTCCGCCCAGTGACATCATCCTGCTACGTGATCAACCTGCGTCAGGCCTCCTACCAAGTCGTCACTGCCACCTCACCTCCTCCGCCGTACCGCCACGTCACCTGGCCATACTGCTGACATCATCTGCTGATGTCACCCTGCCACGTCACCTCTGTACTGGGACCCACTGCTGATGTCATGCTGACGTCATCACTCAAAAAGGCGCGAAAGGCGAAAATCGTGCTTAGGAAGCCCGGATTCAAAATCTGAGGCAGTTTTTCATGCGCGATTAGCACCTAGCGTTAATCGCGCATGGCTACGGGAAATGGGCCAAAATGGAAAGCCCCTCATCGCGCAGCCCCCAGCAAGCCTGAAAGGCGCAGAATGACCCGTTTTTCTTCGCGAAGCAATCAGAAATGGGCAAACACAGTTTTTAAAGCAACAGAGGGCCGAGCAGCTGCCATGAAGGATCGATGGGACAGTCTAAACCATTCAGAAGATATTAAAGACTCCAGGATCAGCACCAAAAAGTATCAGGAAGCGGCAAAGAATATCAGTTCAGCAACATCAAATCAGGTGAAAATTAAAAACCTTCATCAAAGTCAGCAAAGCAGTTAAGGCCATTTAAAAGCCTATCTGTTCGGGATTAGTGCACATTAATGCCAGCAAAATAGCAGCAAAACCAAGTTAGAGGTGGAGATAAAGGACAAATCACAATTATTATAGGAGGACTGCACCGAGCCACCCAAGACAGACATTAACTCAGTTTTGATACAACTGCCCTCAGCGCAGCTCAAAGATATTTTCATGTATTTATTTCTGGATAAGGTTAGGTTAAAGTAATCATTTTCTTTCAGACCTGTTTAGGTCGGCTGTAATAGATTAGTTTTTGGATAATTTTCCCTATTTATATCGACCCTCTGTATTGTTTAAAGGGTCGGTTGGTTGATAATCCTCATTAGAGACTCGCACTGGATATCTGAAATGTTTTACTTAATCAAAGATTGCTGAAAAGCTTTGGAGGAATGACTGTCTGCTCTGTGTCTAATGGTTTGAAGAATTTAATGCGGAATTCTTGTGCTGCTATATGAATCAATAAGTTTTCCTTACCTCTGTTATTTCGATTTCGCATATGCTCAAGTCATAGAAAAAAGGATTGGTTTAGAATTTGCTTGGTTTCACTCTATGCTCAGTTTATGTGGCTTCTTAATGTTTTCCTCTTGAATTAGGCATGAATATGAATTCTGTTATGGCTCATGTTTGACCTATTTTCACATATAAATGACTGTTATCTAGGAATTCTTAACTGCTCCTAGATAGGGCTCATTTGCCTTCTCTTTGCTAACCTGAATGAGAGATTCTTAATTGCCCCTCATTCCTTAGCCTTTAATCCACCTCTTTTACCTTGAATGATTGTTTCATATACAGCTAGCTTGCTCCTTATTCCTTCTTGTGACCAGGAAAACGCACCAGCAGTCCTACTCCTTGACTCCACACCCAATGGTTCTAAAACTTTCATGCTATCCCTGCCTCTTTACTTGAAAGCATCATCCTTCCCACCAAAAAACAAAACAAAACCCCTTGAACTCAATAACTAGCCTAAGATCCTTATCAACAAAGCTAAATCAGAAAGAGAGAGCCCTCTCTGATTGCAGGTGGGCTAGAACCTGCAGTCCAAAGATTGGTCTGTGGTTACCTCGGCCATATCCTTTTGATGCCGACCAGAAGGACAACCTGAGTGATAACATAATGGCGACTCCACTGGGGACCACCTCAGTTATTTTCACAAATCAAGTTGGAAAACTACATAGGAACAAAAATCAATGCTATATGTTCCTTAAAACTATAGATGAAGTCTGAATGTCGGTCAGGAAGCCTTTGAAGCTGTTCTTGCTTTGCAGTTACAGGAGTAAATAAATGCTGCTTCAGTCAATCTTCATGCTAGGTTTAAACTACAGATAGCTGTCCCCGAAATTTAATTAGTTCCTTGCCAATTCTAAAAACATTCACAGAAAATACCAAAACAAATTCTGAATCTGGCTCCCAAAAAGAATTCTCATTATACTAGGTCAAATCCAGACCCAAATCCACCAGCTGCTTTTGAAAATCCAAACTTAATCCAAAAAATCCTTAGGAAGCAAGAACAAATAGAAGAAGCAATTCACCCAAGCAGCGTTCCAACCCCTGTCAAAGTTTTATTTCGTTCAACCCCTACTTCCCCTTGTTCATCATCTAATTCCCAAAGCACTCCTTCCACACCTCCATTCACTGCACATACTACCATTACCACTACTGGTGTTCCAATTGTCCCGGTTGTTCCACTCATCCCTATTGTTCCGGTCATCCCTGTAAACATGGCCAATAGATATGCACCCCTGCAATTACTTGCGAATCCTGGGGCTATGCCTCAGGATTATCAAACTAAAATCACATATTTTGATGCAACTGGCACTTGCACAACCCTTCAACATACAAAGAAGATGCAAGAATACTTTGAGAACTACGAAATAGATGATGATAGTGTGAGAATGAAAATTTTTGTTCAAAGTTTAACAGGTGATGTAAGAACTTGGTTCAGATCCCTTGCTGCAAATTCCATAACCACTCCGGATGAGCTTTACCAATCCTTTACCAACAGATGGGAGAAAAATAAAGACCCCTTGCACATACTTGTTGAGTACGATACAATAAAAAGAGGCCCTCAAGAGTCTGTCCTAGATTACTATGCAAGATTCAATAATGTTTATAATGCAATACCACAGAACCTAAGACCTCCACCTGACCTTGACTTGTATAAATTCCCTGATGGATTCAACCCAAAAATATGGCCTACCAGTTAAAAGAAAGAGCCCCTCAAACCCTTGCAGACATGCAGAATGTTGTTGTTAGCGTAGAGGCCAACCTGATTGCCAAAAGAAATAGAGCTAGAATGGAGAGAAGAACCACTTTCAAAGAAGAACCCACAGCCTTAGATCATAAACTTGATGTTATTATCAATGGCATGCAAAAGCTGGGAGACAGAGTAGAAATTGTTGAGAGGAAATCATCATGGGAAGGACAACAGTCCAGTACAATAAGGAACCCAAATTTCAGGAAAACGTAGAATACAAATGCTGGTAGGTCTAGCCTAGACCATGATATAATACCATCTTTTCATGAAAATTATGCGGAAGCTTCTACATCTAGTGAACCCCCAGAGGACACTCACATGAACCTGGTGGATTCGAGGGCTGAGCAACAAATTTTCCTAACTCAACAAGACCAAGATGAGCATGACTTTAATCAATTTCAGACTAAGTCCGGTGAGTCTTTTGATTTTAAACAAGGCTATGATATTGTTGTATATGAGGTCCATAAACAATATAAGCTGAGAACTAGGACCATTGACATTCCTGAACCTAACAAACCAAAGGATGGAAAACAGCCCAACAAGACTAAAGGCAAGGCTGTCATAACAGAACCAGCTGATATACCCGTCCCAAACCCGCATCAAGTGACTGTAGAGGACATAACACAAATGCAGCCTTCTATTGACCAGCCTCGGCCACCTTCTTCCTCGAAAGAAAATTTGAACAGCATTCCGAAAAGCCCTCCCAAAACAGAAAAACCGCAATCAAACACTTCCCATAACACTGATAAACAAGGCCAAGTTGCTAATACTCCAATGGAAAAAGGGAAACCTGCTTCTCACATTACTAAAACCCAATCTGAAAAATCATTCGACTTAGAGGCAGAAATAGGTAAATTGAATATATCCATCCCCTTATCCGAACTGGCCAAACATGATGTGTATAGGCAACAAATTCAAAGGTCACTTCAAATGCCGGAGGTAAAGGATGATGTGAATGTTCTTGATGATCAACCTGAGCTGCTGTTTGGTCCAGAAGTTAATGGAAAATCAACATATGGATCTGTCTTGCCCTTTTATGTCAATTTACATATACATGACAAAGTCCTGCACAATGCCATGTTTGACGCAGGTGCCACCCACAACCTTATGCCCAAAGCAGTAATGGAAAATTTGAACCTTGATGTTACAAGACCCTACAAAGATCTATTCTCCTTTGACTCAAGTCAATTCAAGTGTTTAGGCCTCATCAAATACCTGTGTGTCTCCTTAGTCCAATTTCCTAACAAGACAATCCTCATGGATGTGGTGGTTGCTGACATTCCACCAAAGTATGGCATGTTATTGTCAAGATCTTGGGGAGCAAAACTCCAAGGATCCCTCCAATTAGACCTCTCTTATGCCACTATATCTGTCTTTGGGCAACCAAAGAGACTGTATAGAGAAACACTGATGAAATATGTGGTAACTAGTGAGAGCAAGCCTGAAAATTTTCCCATTTACTCAATCCATTCTGATATGGATTCTTTTATTTTATTTAATGATGAAATAAGTCCTCCCATTGATGACAAGCCGTTGGCTTTAGAAATGAACACACACATCAATGAAGAATCGGTTGCCCATACTGATAAAACTGTCAAAACAATCAAGGCAACCAGCTTACAAGAAGAACCTCCCCAAACAGAAAATTCAAATCTGTCCGCTGCAAGAATGACTGAAACTATTGACACTAACCACAAGCAAGAAATCGTATGGTATTAAGAGTTTGATGGCTCCGTCAACAAGTTAGGAGCAGGGGCAGGTGTCTGGATTCACAATACACATAACAACCATGCAGAAGGCCATGCCTACAGACTAAATTTCAAATGCACTAATAACATGGCAGAGTATGAGGCTCTCCTCTTAGGCCTTAAACAACTCAAAGCTCAAGGAGTTGCAAAAGTATCCATTTTAGGTGACTCTGATTTAATCATACAACAGATGAAAGGTAATTTTTTTACCAATGACAATAAAATGAGGGCCTATAGGACTGCTGCCACTAGTATACTCAACACATTCACTAAATCCAAGCTTGCCAAGATTTCAAGAGAGCATAACATTCATGCACACAACCTGGCCACTTTTGCTAGTACATGCAAGCTTCCCTTTGAACCAAATCATCATTTCACTGCTGAAATAAAACACAGGCCTGCTGTCCCAAATAATGTTAAAGATTGGCAAGTGTTCGAGAATGATGCCCAGATTAACAATTTCCTCACCCTTGAGCATGAGTTTTCAAATATTAACATTGACATGGATGCTATGATGGATGAACAACAGCAAACCAATGAAAATCAGTAGGCTATAACACCTATAACGGCCAAACGAATGTTGAACCCAACTGTTTTTTATAACACAAATATAGAAGAACTGAAACTGATGCATTTGGAGGAAATAGCCGAAACAGAGGCTGAGATAGTTGATCTGAAATATAACTTACTCCCTGCTGGCCTCACTCCGTTGGAAGACATGTTTGATGCTAATGATGTTCCCAAGAAACCGAAAATGCAACCCCTAAACGCTGCTATAGAATAACATAACATCGGGACAGCAGAAAAGCCCAAATTGATCAAATTATCTAAAAATTTTCCACCTGATTAGAAGCCCAAATATGTTGATTTGTTCAAAGAATTCCAAGATGTATTTGCTTGGAGTTAAGAGGATTTGAAATCCTATGACACCTCAGTAATCCAACACACCATTCCCTTAAAACCAAACCAAAAGCCCTTCAAACAGAAACTGAGTAGAATCAATCCCATGCTTCTCCCTTTGATTGAAAAGGAAGTCAAAAGAATGTTTGAAGCAGGTATCATAGCACCCATCAGATTTTCTGAATGGGTATCCAATCTTGTTCCTACAAGAAAAAAGACAAGAGAGATTAGGCTATGCGTAGACTTAAGAAATTTAAACCAAGTCTCCCTAAAAGACCACTACCCATTGCCCAAAATGGATCATATTCTACAGAGAGTAGTGGGATCATCTAGAATTTCTTTGCTAGATGGCTTTTTAGGTTTCAATCAAATACTGGTTCACCTGGATGACCAAGACAAGACAGCCTTTACCACACCGTGGGGAACATTTAAGTATGTGAAGATGCCATTCGGACTTAAAAACGTTGGTGCCACCTTTCAAAGGGCAATGGATATTGCATTTTCCAAAGAAATACATGATTTCCTAGTTGTATATCTTGATGATCTAACCCCTTTCTCTAAATCTGATCAAGAGCACCTGAAACATTTAAGGCAAATATTCATGACATGCAGGAAATATGGTATTTCCTTGAACCCCAAAAAATCCCTCTTTGGCCTTGAAGAAGGCAAACTCCTTGGCCATATCATATCAAAGGACAGGATTAGAATTGATCCTGAAAGAATCCAAGCCATCCTCCAAATCCCATATCCAAGAAACATAAAAGAGTTGCAAGCATTCCTGGGAAAGATCAACTTCCTAAGGAGATTTATTCCAAATCTAGCTGAGCTGATAAGACTGTTAAGCAACATGTTAAAAAAGGATGCCAAAGTAAGATGGTCTCTTGAAACCAAACAAGCCTTTGAGGGCATAAAATCTGCCTTAACCCAAGCCCCTATCCTCACAAGTCCACAATTTGATAGGGACTTTATCATATTGTCTTTTGCATCTGATCACACCATAGTTGCTGTCCTTTTGCAAAAGGATGATCAGGGAGCTGAAAATCCAATTGCATTTTTCAGCCGAGCCTTAAGAGATGCCCCTTTGAAATACCCAATCATGGAGAAGCGGGCCTATGCCCTGGTCAAAGCAATCAAAGATTTCCGAGTGTACATTTTATATTCACATGTGATTGCGTTTGTCCCAAACGCTGTTGTAAAAGACATATTAACCCAAGAGGGATTAGAGGGCAAAAGAGGCAAATGGATTGCAAACATCCTTGAGTATGAAATAGAAATAAAACCAACCAAGCTCATAAAGGGACAAGGTTTAGCCAAACTGATGTCCGAAACAAACTTTCAAGCCTTAGACATTAACCAATTGGACAATGAACAGGAGCTGGCGACTCCGCAGATCAGTGAAACCTTTTTGCAATCCCCATGGTATGCTGATATATGCTTTGTTTTGTTAAACCTGTTTGCTCCCCCAGGATTGTCCAGAACTAAGAAGAGATTTTTAAGAATGAAGGCTTCAAAGTTTTGTGTCATAGATGGTGCATTATTTTGGAAAAATCATGAAGGTATATTGCTAAATTGTTTAATCATGAATGAAACTAACAATGTCATGAAAGAATTCCATGCAGGTGACTGTGGAGGACATCTATATTGGAAGTCCACTGCTGATAAAATTCTAAGGGCTGGTTTCTATTGGCCCTCTCTTTTTGCAGATGTAAAAAAGTTTGCCATTTCATATCACAAATTCCAAATCTTTGAGGGAAAAATAAAGTTGTTGCCCCTGCCCCTTAAACCCATCTCAACTGAAAAGCCTTTTCAACAATGAGGTCTTGACTTCATTGGAGAAATCCATCCCTCTTCCTCAGGCCAGCACATATGGATTTTAACAGCCACCGACTATTTCACCAAGTGGGTTGAGGCCATCCCATGCAGACAAGCCAATGACACCATTATTATCCAATTCCTTGAGTGCAACATCCTTTCTAGATTTGGCTGCCCTGAGAAGATCATTACTGATAACGCCGCTGCTTTTAAATCCAAAAAAATGATCAATTTTTGCCACAAATTTCACATCACCTTGGGGCATTCCACAGCCTATTACCCCCAAGGTGATGGCTTGGCTGAGTCATCTAATAAGAGCCTGATTAATATCATAAAGAAAGTGCTAGAAGAAAACAAGAAGAACTAGCATAGAAAGCTCACAAATGCCCTATGGGCAGACAGACTTTCAACAAAGAAATCCATTGGGATGAGCCCTTATGAGCTAGTATATGGCATGGAAGCCAGGTTTCCTTCATCTTTGGGCATCCCTACTATCAGACTATTACAGGAGATTCAGGCTGAACCAAAGGACATTCAACGAAGAATCAACCAAACCATTCATCTTCAGCAAACCAGAGAGCAAGTTTATGACAGAGCTCAGATTTTGCAAGAAAAGCTCAAAAGGATGTTTGATAAGAGAGCTAAGGTTGAGGATTTCTATATTGGTGACAAAGTTCTAAGGTGGGATTCACGGAGAGAAGACAAGGGAAAACATGCAAAATTTGATTTTTTATGGAAAGGGCCATTCGTTATTTCTGTTATTCAGGGAAATAACACATATTTTCTCAAATCTGTAGAGGGCAGCACAGCTGAAGAAGGCCCTGTGAATGGCCGAATGTTGAAACATTACCATGATCCCTTTTAAAGGGATACAATCCAGCTCTGTACATATCTCTTTGTACATTGATATTTGTATATATCAGTGCTTTGTTTTTAGTTTTTGTATAAGCAATCTGAGTGTTAGAGGAGTAGCAACAATGTTTGTGAAGACACAGCCAATTTCCAGTATTCTATTCTTTAAAGCTCTGTCTCTGCATTAATCTCGGTAAAACAACAATAGTAGCACGGTCATATCAAAGAAATTCATGGTAAAAGGAAACAGTGGGCAGCTTGCAGTCTTCAGTCAAACAGTATCAATAAGAGAGGAGCATTTTTTAATTTCACATCAGCAATTGTTTCTAGACCAGAGCTAAAGGAAACACATCAGTTTTGATCTCTGTTTTTCAAAGGCACAATGCTCAAGCAATACTGTACATAACATCAAGCACGCAGAAGAAAGCAGGCAATGATATGCAGTTTACAGTAATTCAGTTGAGGAAGGGGCTGTTCATATTTCAAAGTTTCACACTATAACAACCAACATAAAGAAGTTTTTCAATCTATAGCAACAATAGAAGATCAAGGCAGTCTGACCTGTTGTTCTTGTCTTTTCACAAGGAAAAGCCATCCCCAAGTGGAGCCACTGTTAGCCTCCTGTTGCAACAGGTGTTCATCTTTCATGATTAACAGTTTTACATTCCAAATATGACATACTTTGCATACTACAATGCTCCATATCTCTTAAAGAGGCCAAAGAAGAGGCCATGAAAATCTGCCAGTCTGAATGACCACTGCTGTATTCCAATTTTGATGACTTAACCATTTTTGAAGAATGTTCTGTAAAAGGGAAGTCCAAACAGCTTAATCTTGGCTTCCTTAGGTTTCAATTTCTTTTAGAATGTAGAGAATTGATATCTGTCCAAACAGTTTAATCTTGGCAGATTTATAGATAGGTAGAGAATAAAAGGAGCCCAACTGCTT
The DNA here is from genome assembly GCA_031772625.1 of Pinus tabuliformis. NCBI lineage: Eukaryota > Viridiplantae > Streptophyta > Pinopsida > Pinales > Pinaceae > Pinus > Pinus tabuliformis. The sequence continues at coordinate 66,798,050 of CM062812.1, forward strand.
AATCTGGGCCCTTGGCAGAAATAAGTGTAGATTTAGATAGGAGGGCAATAAAAAGAAAAATTATAAAGCAGGGTCTACAAGTCTAAGTGCACCCAAAACAAAAAGAAGAAAAAATGCTAGGTAAGTAGGCTGGGTAGGTAGTTTTTGAGGTTGCAGAATGTTGATATGTGATCAGTTTTTGTGTTTTAAAGTGATATTGTACTTCAGATCACAGGCACAAGGCAGTTTGCATTTGGAGGAGCTCAAATTGGACATCTCTAACCTCCCCTTCTTCCTCTTCCCCAAAATCACTCACTAATTTCCCTGAAGAGGTCAAGATCTGCTTCATTCCTCTTAGTTTCATCATTTTCCATATCATTTGCCTGGTGAAGATCTGCTTCACTCAAAGATTTCCATTCTTCCTCTATGAGTCACTTTTCCCCCTTCGATAGCCTAAGATCCACATACTTAGCGCTTTCTTGTCATTTCCATATTAACTACTGACTCTACTATGTAAATCCCTATATGTGTTCCCCTTCCCCTACTAAAATTATGTTAATAGCTCCCCTATATACTTATCCCCTCCCCCTGGTTGAAACATAACCATAAGTTCATTGGGAATTGCTAAGTTTATCTAAAACTCAGCAAGAACCATCATCTCCACCCTCAAACTATCTCTTCATGCATATTACTCCACCACACATCATAAAATTCCTTTCATGTGTATAAAAACCATCTTATTTGACTTATTTTCACCCTCCCAAGGCATAAACCCCTCATTTTGCCTTAAAACCCTTCTCAAACTACACAAATCCACCGTTTTAGGCTTTCAGACCCCTTCTGATGCCTTAAAAACCTGTTAAAACCCCCCAAACTCCGCCAACCCAAGCTTTTGGACCCCCGCGGCACTGTATTAAGATTTGAATATTCGCGGGCCACGTCCCTAAACCTCCGCCGCATCTTCGCCGCCAACCACTAGATCTGGCGCGCCGCAGATCAACGGTGGGCAGGTCCTTTCCCCAGCGAAGCCGCCGAGGGTTAACGCGGGAGATCGACGGTTTTACCGTCGTACTCCCACCATGCGTCACCCTCTCGGCTGTGGCGGAGCCCCCTCTGCTAATACCACTTTTGTACAAAGGCGGTGCGCCCAAAACCGAAAACCGCCTCCGCTCAGTGACGTCATCCTGCTACGTCATCAACCTGCGTCAGGCCTCCTGCCAAGTCATCACTGCCACCTCACCTCCTTTGTCGTACTGCCACGTCACCCGGTCATACTGTTGACGTCATCTACTAACGTCACCCTGCCACATCACCTCCGTACTAGGACCCACTGCTGACGTCATCACTCAAAAAGGCGCGAAAGGCGAAAATCGTGCTTAGGAAGCTCAGATTCAAAATCTGAGGCAGTTTTTCATGCGCTATGGGAAATGGGCCAAAATGGAAAGCCCCTCATCGCGCAGCCCCCAGCAAGCCCGAAAGGCGCAGAATGACCTGTTTTTCTTCGCAAAGCATTCAGAAAGGGGCAAACACAGTTTTTAAAGCAACAGAGTGCCGAGCAGCTGCCATGAAGGATCGATGGGACAGTATAAACCATTCAGAAGATATTAAAGACTCCAGGATCAGCGCCAAAAAGTATCAGGAAGCGGCAAAGAGTATCAGTTCAGCAACATCAAATCAGGTGAAAATTAAAAACCTTCATCAAAGTCAGCAAAGCAGTTAAGGCCATTTAAAAGCCTATCTGGTCGAGATTAGTGCACATTAATGCCAGCAAAACCAAGTTAGAGGTGGAGATAAAGGACAAATCACAATTATTACAGGAGGACTGCACCGAGCCACCCAAGACAGACATTAACTCAGTTTTGATACAGCTGCCCTCAGCGTAGCTCAAAGATATTTTCATGCATTTATTTCTGGATAAGGTTAGGTTAAAGTAATCATTTTCTTTCAGACCTGTTTAAGTCGGCTATAATATATTATTTTTTGGATAATTTTCCCTATTTATACCGACCCTCTGTATTGTTTAAAGGGTTGGTTGGTTCATAATCCTCATTAGAGACTCTCACTGGATATCTGAAATGTTTTACTTAATCAAAGATTGTTGAAAAGCTTTGGAGGAATGACTGTCTGCTCTGTGTCTAATGGTTTGAAGAATTGAATGCGGAATTCTTGTGCTGCTATATGAATCAATAAGTTTTCCTTACCTCTGTTATTTCGATTTCACATATGCTCAAGCCACAGAAAAAAGGATTGGTTTAGAATTTGCTTGGTTGCACTCTATGCTCAGTTTTTGTGGCTTCTTAATATTTTCCTCTTGAAATAGGCATGAATATAAATTCTGTTATGGCTCATGTTTGACCTATTTTCACATATAAATGACTGTTATCTAGGAATTCTTAACTGCTCCTAGATAGGGATCATTTGCCTTCTCTTTGCTAACCTGAATGAGAGATTCTTAATTGCCCCTCATTCCTTAGCCTTTAATCCACCTCTTTTACCTTGAATGATTGTTTCATATACAGCTATCTTGCTCCATATTCCTTCTTGTGACCAGGAAAACGCACCAGCAGTCCTACTCCTTGACTCCATGCCCAATGGTTCTAAAACTTTCATGCTATCCCTGCATCTTTACTTGAAAGCATCATCCTTCCCACCAAAAAACAAAAAAAAAACCCTTGAACTCAATAACTAACCTAAGATCCTTATCAACAAAGCTAAATCAGAAAGAGAGAGCCCTCTCTGATTGCAGGTGGGCTAGAACCTGCAGTCCAAAGATTGGTCTGTGGTTACCTCGGCCGTATCCTTTTGATGCCGACCAGAAGGACAACCTGAGTGATAACACTAACATAATCAAAAAACTTTCTCAAATAAATATGTTGGTTCCTTCATTTTTGTGACCAATTTTGTTGGAAAATAGTTGCAGAAACAGGAAACACAAGCTAGAAAAGTGAATGGTTAAACTAGCCAAAAAGCAGAACTAGAAAAGAAGAAAGTGGAAACAAAGATAAATTAAGCAATTATATTTGAGTTCATCAAAGCCGTGAAAGGAGAGATGAGTCATTAAGCTTGATGAGATCAAGTAAATGTGGACCAAATAGATAGATCTCATCAATTTGGTTAAAGTGGACCATAACAAGCAAGCGTGGACAAGGTCCAAGAGGTCAAAAATTATATATAAGCACGCAGAGAAATCTTCAAAGAGAGATATTAGAAAAGGTTCGTTATGCTACCAGAATGAGAACTTTCTCTCTATAAAACATTTTGTTGTAATTTGTCATAGTTTTGAGTTGTAATGAGAGTTTTGGACAAAGTTCTAAACAGATCCTACAGAGTCTCTATGGAATGTAATGTAATGTTTGAACTAGCCTTAATCTATATAAAAGTTGATTGTTGTGGGGATCCACATGTGTGTATATATGAATGAATGTGATTGTATTGTATAGATCCTTTCAAAAAAAAAAATCTTCTGTTAAATTCCTTGTTATGTATTTATTTACTTTTGCACAAGAGTTATTTAGTATATTTGTGGATGATTATGAGTTTAATGTGCATTTCAATTGAGGAATGAATATTATCACTTCATAAAACCCCATAACATCACTTATAAGTATCATCATGCCTCACATGATACCTTCTTCCCTTGCAGAAGATTGAAAACGTTGGAAACATGCTAGACTACCATGGGCCCTTTGTTGGCACCCTGCGGTCAAACCTTGTGTTGGGCCCTACCATTGTTACCCCTTTTCACACCCTATCCTACTATTTTTACCATAACCTATCCTGCTTTACCCTTTTTGACACCGTGAAATCACTCTGTTGGAAATACTGAGAGGGGGGTGAATCAGTATTCCTTAGCAATTAGCACTTTTAAATTTTTCCAGAGCATTAGTTAATCTTCAATTATTATTAATGTTTATGCAGTAATAATAGTAAATAAAAGAACACGGTAGAAATAAGAATTTTAGGTGGAAAACCCCCTCTGAGTCAAAAACCACCGAAAGGTTTTCTAATAAATTCTTTAATCTTCAGCCCCAATTGAAATGAAAGTAACAACTTCCTAGAATTCTAGAAAAGAATTCTTCTCCAGCTCCCACTGGAAGGATGCGCCAATGCCCTGGTTTCTTCAGTATTCAACTGAATGGATGCCCCAACATCCTAGACCAACCTACCATCCTGAAGTGTTCACAAGTTCCAACCTGTAGGTGACTTCATGCACCAGCTTAGCACCTCCTTGCCACCCTATAAAGACTGAAATGAGACAAGAGTGTGGATTCTTGTACCAAGGACAACGATCCACGATAAAATATGATTTGCAATGATTTTGACCAAACACTCCATCACACTATGAGCTGTAACCCAACCATGACATCATCCCAACAGAGACTCCTATACCTCCTAATAATGCTTTTGTCTTTAGGAAGATTGACTCTTTTACAATAATGACTCTTCCAATGATGACACTTTTACAAATGACTCTTTTACAAATTTACAATGATGACTCTTGGCCTTGACACTTCTTCACAATATACGGATGGCTGCCATGTCTTCAAAGGATGTCCCACTGCAATGCCTCCTTTGATTTGATACTTCTTCTCTTGAATTCTTGCTTATAGTTGTACTTGAATCTTCTTCTACTTGCACACAAAATTTTCCTCGTGAAACCAATCCCAAAAAAAAACAAAATACCCTTCAACTTACCTCTGCATGCAAAACACATGTAAGTGCATAATAATGAATAAATACAAATTAAAATTACAATGCGTACCTGAAGTGTGCTTGTCACTTTTGTTGTCGACTTGTAGCAGCCGTAGAAAAAGACTCCCACTCCTTATATAGGCCTGGACTCTATGCAAGACTATATCCAAAATTGACCAAAAGATATATACAATAAAAACGGATGACAGACCCTAGACTTGTGATGGACCAAGTTCTAAGTACAACAACAGAGACCATTCTATCAACTATGACAAGATAAGTAACATGAACTTACAACATCATATATATTTAGCAAACTTCGTGTAGCATCAAGAATATTTAGCATAAAATGTGTAGTATCAAGAATAGAACATTCGAAAAACTAATTGTGACATATAGAGACATAAAGATATAACCAAGAAATTGTATATACTTACGTTGTCCTGCAAAACATATGTGAGATATGATACTCAAAATTAAAATGTAAACACTAATCATACATACCTTGTTGTAGGACACTTACCCTTGACTATTGATGTGTGATCCTTACTGCAGTGATCCTTGAATGCATGTTTTTTCTTGCCTTCTAGGAGCTCAATATTGAATCTATTGTATCTATGTAATTTTGTATCTCCAAGGTCTGATATGTTGTCTTGTCGTAGCCCTCCGAGTCCTTTTTCCAACCCCATAGGTCATATCAATATTGGATTCTTCAGGAAATAGTTATGCCCAATCTCCCACGATGGCCTGATTATATGCTGGTTCAGTAGAGCGAACTTGTACGAAGTGCCATGTGTCATTGTTGTGACCTTCGGCCCTAAAAACGGTACTCAAAAAACTATAGTATGACCTCTTTCTGTGACTATTTACGAAATTTGAATCCAATTCTCATAGAGAAGTTATGACAATTTTCCCAACGTCACCTGTTTGACATGGAATTTGGGAGCCTCCAAAAACCCTAATTTCCTCATATCATATCTCAAAAAATATAGTGTACTAAGATCTAAAATTCAGTCACTTGGTTCATCATGATTTTGGCTCAAATGGGTTTTAATTTTAGCTTCTTAAACTTCTTAGAAAAAATATTATAGTGAAAATTTCACGATGCCCTCTTTGAAGCCACAAAATCCCTACTAGAGGAGGATACGAGGGTCATTATTTATATGAATGTCTTGAGTTGAGAGGGTCCTCAACAAGTGAACATTGGAGGGATTTTAGGAGAAAAATTTTGTATTATTCATTATTTACTATTCAATGACCATAACCAATTATGAGTGCCATGCCAAAACCCCATAGGGTTTTAGCCCACTAACTGGGGTTACTAACTTCAAACATGAATATCTCTCAAACCATGAAGAATTCCTTAGCATTCCATATATCAACAGAAACATATCAACAAGTATAATCCATATAGAATATCCTTGACTCGGAATAGAGTAAGTTGTCAAGTCAAAATTCCCATGCAATATCGAGGTAGCCCCTGGTGTTGTTTGGGTTGACATCAGTGACAACCATTGATCAACAATCTCCCCCTTTGGAATTGATGGCAACACAAGAACTCCCCCTATGATCATGAAACCTCTTCCTACTGCCTTCTCTCCCCCTTTGTCATCAATGGCAAAGGGTAACTCCCCCTAAAAAACAGTCATCCTGCAAACCTGTACACACCTACACTCTTCGTTTCTACTTGAGTAGATAAGAGAAAGAGTCTAATGAAAACTTGGGAGAATCCCAAGCTTTTGGTGAAGATACTCAAATTCTTCACGAGGTAATGGTTTGGTAAATATGTCAGCAATTTTTTCCTTTGTGCCAACATATTCAAGCTTGATATTCTTTTCAGTGACCTGCTCTCTAAAGAAATGATATTTAATCAGAATGTGCTTCATTTTGGAATGCATCACGGGATTCTTAGAGATACTGATGGCATTGGTGTTATTGCAAAATATGGGAATAGGCTCATCAAACTTGACTTGAATATCTTGCAAAGTTTTCTTCATCCAAAGAACTTGAGCACAACAAGTTGTTACCACGACATATTCTGCTTTTGTTGTGGATAACAAGATTGAAGACTGCTTTTTACTTAACCATGAAACGAGACAACCACCTAGATAGAATGCTACTCCATTGGTACTCTTACGATCTTCAACACTTCCTGCCCAATCTACATCTGTATAATCTTGGATGACCAGATCATTTCCTTTTGGATACCATAGACCATATTCCATTGTGCCCTTAAGATACCAAAGAATTCTTTTGACGACAATAATATGAGATTATTTTGGTGTTGCTTGGAATCTTGCTACTTGTCCAACTACCTACATCACATTAGGCCAGAAGTTTGTCACATATAAGAGACTACCAATCATGGATCTATACAACCTTTGGTCCACATCCTTTGACAAATTTTCTAAGCTTAACTTGCAACATGTTACCATGGGGTAAGGATTGGCTTGCAATCTTCCATCTGGAATTTCTTGAGCATATCTTTGATGTACTTGGTTTGATATATGAATATTCCTTTATCCTACTGAGAAATCTAAAGAACTAAAAAGTATTTCAGTTTGCCAATCATAGACATTTCAAACTCACTTTGCATTTTTGTTGCAGAGTCTTTACTTAATCTGTCATCACTGCTTCCAAATATTATATCATGCACATATACTTCGATAACTTTTAGGTTATCTCAATCCACTTTCACATAAAGATTGTTGTCCGTGCTTCCTTTCTTGAATCCCTGTTGATGTAGATATCCATCAAGATGAGCATACCAAGCCATAGGAGCTTGCTTGAGACCATATAGAGCCTTCTTTAATCTGCAGAAGTAGTCTTCATTTTCAAATACCAGAAAAGCGTTAGGTTATTCAATGTAAAATTCTTCCACCAATTCACCATTTAGAAAAGCTAAGTTAGCATCCATTTGCTATACCTTGATTTTTATCAAGCAAGCATAAGTGAGAAACATCCTAATAGATTCCAATCTGGCAACAGGAGAAAATGTTTCTTCAAAATTGATCCCTTCAACCTGTGCATATCCTTTGCAGCATAATCTTGTCTTGTTCCCTGTAACCTGTAATCCTTCAATTATTTTTCTCCCCCTGAACCTATAATGAAACTGCCATCTTGTTCAAACTACCTTCCTGTCAATCGTAGACTTGTGCCATATACTGTTGCATAGCCTCATCCTATACAAACATTAAGGAGTCAACAAGCCATATTGTTTAAAATAGTGAGTCACCTAACGGGCCATCTTAACTTGAGTCATTATTTGAAGCAACTGCTAATTCCTCATGACCTTTTTCTTTTACAAATCCTGAAAGCATAACTGTTGAAACTTTTTCATTTGCTTGTCTTCTTGTACCTGTTTCCTTTTCCATACCTTCTTATTCCTACAATCTTGGGCCATGTGCCCATACTTATGACACTTGAAGCATTCAATATTTGGCCCAATCATTTTTTTCTGGAGACACATCTACCGATGAAACTAAAAGGTACAATTCAAAGGCCATGAATATAATTTTGAATTTTTTTCCAAATTCTGTGAAAACAAAAGTTGGTCAATGTTCAACAGCTAAAGCTCTTTGGGAAAAGCTTCATAATCTCTATTCAACAAAGAAATCAGGTCAAGATGTTATTGAAAATTCAGATCCTTATGATTATGATGGAGAAATGAGAGAAATGAGTACAACAGAGTTTCAAAATCAAGTGATCAAGGTGATAAAGGAACTCAAAAGTCAGAAGGAAAATAAAATACTTTTGGAATAAGAATTGAAGATAGCAAAATAACTCATCAAATAAAATGAAGAGTCTAAGAAGATGATTAGTAGTCTTAGAACTCAATTGGAAGAAATCAAGAATACAACAAAATGAGACCTAAAGAGAGAAGTCCAACAAAAGCAACAAGAACTCGACACAGCATTTGCAAAGATTTGCAGGGACCACACCATGATGCAGTGAAATCTACAGCAACAATTTTTCATCGTTGTTTGCCTCAAATATTTCGGCTTCCCTCTCTACTTCAAGCACTAGTTACTATCATTGCTGCTACAAGACCTTTCAAAACAATAATGAGATCTTGCTATTGATATCAATGTCTAGTCTGTAAAGATCCTTTCATCACAACAGTAGTACTTCAGTTGTGACTAGTATATAACTATTCAATAGATCAAGTAGTGCTGCAATGAACAACTTGTTACAGTGTGATCCAAAATGGATCCAAGAACTCTCTAAGTCTTTAAAAATCATTTAAAAGATCAAAATAATCATAAGATAAAACCTTCAAAACGATGGAAAATCACTATTGGGAGGCGAAAAACATAAGAAAACAATGAAATCAGGCTTATCAAAGGCTTACAGCAACTTTGCACAGCAGCCGTCAGATCTAGCCTATCAACGGTCTAGATCTGATTGGCGAATTGCAAATCAGCGATGACAGGGGGAGGAAATCGGAGCGCAGCACATGAAACTTGCGATGGCGATCGACGGAGTCAACAAGGACCATCGATCAAGCACACAGATCGACAGCCCACGTTGCATCGCAGAATCGCAATCGACGAACACAACAGAATGCTCACTAAATGGCCTGGGGTTATCGCGATATGCGATTGCGATCAATGACATCGGAGCTTCATAGAGGAGTGAGATATATATATATATGGGAATATAAACACTATTTGTAAAGGATTTGAGATCCGCAAAATAGCATTTTTAATATATTTTCATATATTTCTTTATTTAACGAAATATAAAGGCAAAACATCGATGCGATAAAACCTGGACCTGAAGAGGCTTGGGAATAAAAATGTATATTGTTTCAAGTCCAAAGGAAGCCATTTTTACATTATTTTCAATGTTTTAAACATATTTCCAAAATACAAAGGGAAGCCTTGGAACAAGGCCAAAGCGACTTGCGACAGCGATTGAGGATGGACCTGATATGAGAATAGACCAGATTTAAGGACTTTTGAAGTTAGGATGGATAGTGATTCTGGTGAATTTTCACATTTTGAAAGCATTTCTCTGTGTTAATAGGAAGTGGTTGGCTCAGGGGTTCCAAAGGCCTGAGGCACTCTTACATTGCAGAATAGGTGGCCACCTCCCCTTTATGCATTATGCAATGATTGTGTAATGCTAGAAGAGGGATTCGAGCAGACAGAGGCCGGGAGACAAAAAGTCGAGAAGGAGAAATGAATAGGCAACCTAGATTGGCTTTAAAGGCACAGATAGAGATAAAACAGAAGTAAGCAGTATTGCAGGCAGTGCCAAGACAAAGAGCAAAGACAGAGACAGGGAGTGATTGAGAGAGTTTATGTACTCAGAGAAGCTTGAGAGGTTCAAGCAAACTCTTGCTGTTGTATCTGTTGTGTGTTGAGACTCAAGTTGAGCTCACACTATTGTAAAACTCTGTTATGAAGACATAATAGAGAGGTCACCACTGAAGGCTGGACCAGGAGATGTAGCCCAAGAGTATTAGGTGAACTCCTTATTAAATTTGTTGTGTTTATGTGTGTTGTCTATTATGCTTCCTTACTACTTCATTGTATGTGTATTTTGCAATCTTATCGATCCATTGCATAAAATAACATAGGAAAATCCATGCACATGAGTCTGTGATACCTTATTAATTGTCTTAGATCTCATTATCAGATTAAGTGGTATCATATCTTTAGGTTTCTAAGGTTAGACAAGCTTGTGCTGGATTGGTGAATGATAACTAGGTCAAAGCTCAAATTAGGAGAAGGAGGATTGGTTGAGACTAATCCAGAAATAGGAAGAGTCTATCCTAGGAGGAAAATGGTAGAAGAAAAATCCCTTGGAATCAGACTCTCAGTTCATGGACAGTTTCATGACCATGAGAGCCATGGTAGAAGAGATATATCGAGAATTTAAGAAAGGTCGAGGTGAAGATTCTTCAACCTCTAAACAAGACAAAGGAACATAACAATATCTTCTAGATTGCCATTCTAAAGGAAAAGGGAAAGGAAAAGAGGCTCCTCTAACAACGCCTCCTGATAGCCCTGAAAATAAAAAGAAGAAAACATCTCTGATTAAGTTAGATGTTAAATTTGATTTGCCAATATATGATGGAGAATTAAATGTACAAAAGCTAGATAACTGGATTAGATAGATTGATGTGTATTGCAGGGTGTAGAACATTGATTCAGACGGGAGTAAAATTCAGCTAGCTAGCCTATGCCTTGGAGGAACTTCCTTAGTCTGGACAAGTTGATTTGAAGAAGCATGGTAAAATTATTTCTGTCTGGAGTGAATTTGTTTCTACCATGAAAAAACAGTTCTATCCACTAGCTTATATGTAGCAAGCTGTGATGAGTTGGCAAACTCTTCACCAATTAAAAGGGAAAAGGGTACAAAGCTATACCCAGGAATTTAGAAAAAGAGCTTTGATTTTAGGCATTTTTTTAGACTCACCTGAAACTTTGCTTAAGTATATATGTGGTCTACATAGTTATTTGAGGCACACCATTCTCATGTTTAACCCTACTAGCATAGATGAGGTATCTATTCAAGCTACACATCTAGAGGCTAGAGGCAAGAATGTGAACCCAGAGATTGGGGGATCATCAAAACCCATTGCAAGCAAAAACAAGGAAAAGAGGAAGCAGAAACGGAAAGAGAGGAAGGCAAACGATGTACAAAAATACAAACCTTCATGCACTCACTGCAAAAAGGATGGACATGATGATGAACATTGCTGGTCTTTGCATCCGGAGCTGAAACCCAAGAAGTTCGATGGCAAGAAGAAGAAGACTGTTGCTGCTATACAGAAAGATTTGGGGTCAGACTCGGGTGATGTAACAAAAATCGCAGCCACAAGTATAAAAGGTCAAAATTCTAAGGCATCTAATAGTAATTATGCACAAACTATTGATAATGAAGAAAATGAGAGGAAAATACATGAGCTTTTTCATGTTAGAGTTATTTCCAAGCATCAAAAGATTGATACTTTATTTGATCGTGGCTCACAAGTAAACTTGATTTCTGAAGCAATTGTAAAGAAATTGGGACTACTAACCACACCTCACAAGAATCCATATCCATTAGGTTGGGTATGTGATAAAGCAAAGCTACAATTGACTAGACAATGTAAACTTAGGTTTTCTTTTGGGTCAGCATTTGTAGATGAGGTTGAGTTAGATATCGTTCCCTTGGATATATGTGGAATTGTTTTAGGAAGTCCTTAATTGTATGATAGAAAAGCCATTTTCTATAGAGATGAAAATAAGTATCAACTCATTAAAGATGGAATTGAATATATTGTAAGAGATCATAAACTCAAGAATAATTATACTCTCATACTCAGGGCAGATGAAAAGAATTGTAAATTTATGCAAGAAATTTTTACTGATGGTTGTAAATGAAAAGAAACCTGATAAAACCAATTTATTTGAAGGTTGTGATGCTAAATAGCAAGCTAATTTAGAAAAAGTTGTTTTAAAATATGATATCCTATTTCAAGAACCTAAAGGTCTGCCACCCAAAAAGGAAATTGTACATGATATTAATTTGCAGCAAGATGCTCCATTTCCTAACATTAGAATGTACAGGTTATCCACTTTAGAGAATGCAGAGATCAAGAAGCAGGTATAGGAGTTGCTCGAGAAAGAGTTCATAAGACCAAGCAAATCACCATGCAGATCTCCAATCGTGTTCGTGAGGAAGAAAGATGGTTCGTGGAGGATGTGCATTGATTACCGAGCACTGAATAAAATAACGATCAACAATCATTGTCCTCTTCCTCGCATTGATGATCTATTGGATCAATTGAAAGAATCTGTTTACTTTTCCAAGTTGGAATTGTGTAGTGGTTACCATCAGGTGAGAGTAGTAGAGCGAGATGCATGGAAGACTGCTTTCAAAACAAAGCAAGGGTTGTATGAATGGCTAGTTATGCCTTTTGGCTTAACTAATGCTCATGCCACTTTCATGAGAGTTATGAATGATGTATTCAGGCCTTTTATTGGTGATTTTGTAATTGTATATTTGGATGACATTCTTGTTTTCAGTAAAACATGGGAAGAACATTTGAAGCATGTAAAATAGACTCTAGATGTTTTGAAAAAAGAAAATCTCTATGTTAAATTATCAAAGTGTGAATTTGGCAAAATATCTTTGAATTATTTGGGTCATATTGTAGCAGGTGGTGAATTGAAGATAGATCCCTCTAAGGTTGAAGTCATTGTAAACTAGCCTAAACCCAAATCTACTACAGAAGTTAGAAGCTTCCTAGGAGTGTTATAGACATTTTTGTGCCTTACAGCTATAAGCATGAAATTTCCATAATCCAAGGGATCCAAAGTCCCTAAACATGTTGGTCCTACCCCTAGAGGAACAAGGCTAACAAACCATAGAAATTCACAGAAGTTCTCCACCAGAAACTGCTCAAAAACAAGTCAATTCAGGATCAATTCAGAGGCTCCACTAGCTGTCTGCGCTGAAATGCAGAGATTACACTGGCTAGGTGCACTGCAACACAGGTAGAAGCACTACCAAGGTGCGCTGAGTGGGAAATGACAAATGGCAAGTTCATTCAACGAGGTGGAAAGACCCTGGAAGCTTCCAGAATCTTCTCCAATGACACTTGCCTCAATGAATTCGACTAGTGATGAGTAAGAGGCTCTTAGTCTCCAAGTGGAAGCAAGAACTGACAGAGGGAGAGGACACTAGTCAAATCTCAAGCTGACTCATCCTCTCTCCAAACATCTATATATGGATCTCTCCTCCATGAGATCCAGGAGGCTGGAATTTTGTTATTGCAAAGAATTGTTGTTGGTTTGAGATTGGAATCATTGGGTGCTTAATGCTTTGAAGGGAGGTGAAGAAAGGATTTCATTCGCTGGGAGGTAGGTGCTGGATTGGAGCCCTCTTGGTTGTATCTCCTCCTGAACCTTGTTATTCATCAATAAAGCTATCTTGGTTTCTCCTATATACTGATGTATCTTTGATGTATGATTGCATTAGTATGTTTAGTTTATTTCTAATCCTGAACTAGTTATGAATGTGAATCTATGTCTTTGTGTAGTGTTCTCTTCTTGTGATCTTGCAGGAACCTGTTGAAGCTGGGCGAGCGAGAAGGAAAGTGGCTGGGAACTCTCAAAGAGAAGAGAAACCAGATCGAGGGACAAACGGAAGACACCGGTTAGTCCATCCATCTCTCTTCATTCTTAATTCATAAAGGAAGAATACTAGAATAGCTGTGTCTGTTTGTTGCTAAGGCACTGTCACACCTTAGGTGGATAGGATCGTCCTGCATAGGCATTTTTCCCCACAACAAATTGGCGACTCCGTTGGGGAGATCTGTTTAGTCATTTTATTTGTGTTTCTATCATTGTTTGTTTCATAGACTCAAGAGCAGCAATCGAACTGCATCTGCTATTTTCAGATGCAAAGTAGACAGCTGTTGCTTTGATCCAATCACTGGATTTGTCTATGATATGAACAATGGACTCACAAATGATTTGATGATCCTTTGTGATAGATCTTAGCCCTCCTTCAAAGCATCCCTTTGATTGTACCTTGCTTGTTGCTTTGATTTGGCCTGAAACTGTAGATTAAATAGCAAACCGTGACCCAGAACCCAGAAACAAATCTCGTTTCTGCTTCAGCGCAGACTCTGTGAAGAGGTTCTGCATTTCAACGCAGGTCTCGTGAAGGCTACCTACGCTGAATGTCAAAACCTCTGTGTTGGGGGTGCGCTGATCCAGCGTAGGCCTTGTGCAGCTGGGGTTCTCTGCTCTGTTCTGCCTTGTTTTGATCTCTGATTTCTACAGCCTGTAACCAGCATAGGTACCTGTCTGATAACTCCTTTTCTCTGCTTAAATTCCGCCTCCTTTTGTACAAAAAGACTGTGAGTGTTTTTATGTGTTTGTGGCGTCATTTACAGTTTTCCTTTGCAAGAGTGAAATAGTCATCCTGTAGCCCTTGATTCAGATCTGTTGATTGTGATCTTAGGAGAGAGTTCATTGGCTGTTGACAGTTGATTATACGTTTACTTTTGCTTTTGGTTTGAGTTTGTCTCTTTTAAGTGTCGAAACAAGTGTTCATTTCGAAAGTCGTAAAGTGTTGTATTCTCTTCTACCCTTTCTGATTTCGAAAAAGCAAACTTGTTTGTATTTGTCATTTAAAAGCAAATTCAAAGTTGTACAAAAAGCTTTCTTTTTAGGCATCAATATTAAGAGAGCGGAAAACAAACACCTGCATTGTGCATTGGCATCTTGATAAGTTTGCATGTTTGATTTAGGAAAAGTGCATTTAGAGTGTGTTGATTGCTCTTTGAGAAAAGATGGTGTCTTTCTTTTCCCTTTGTAGCTAGGATTTTCATTGTTGAAAAAGAGATAAAATTTGCTTATCATCTTTTAGATTGCATTTAGGAGCTGTATCTACATCTCGTGGTGAACCTCAAAAGGCAAACTTCTAAGAAAGATCAACCTAAAATAAATTGAATGAACTTAACAACGCTTTGTAACTTAACGCACAACATAGAGGTCTAGGCTAGAGACGTGTTTCGGCGTCGTAAAGCCTGGTGACTGTCGATCTCGCTGATGGTGGGTGATTCCTCCTGAGGGACGATAGCGCCAGTACAGATTGTGCTCCCACGTATCGTCGAGTATATATTGGGAGACCCCTTTAGGCATAAAACCTTTATCCTTAGGAAGCTGTGTCGGCCGCCCTACTGATCGCAATGCACTGAACACAGCATTCAGGAAGATTGACCGCCCGTACCTTAAAAAGTATTCTGCGGTTTTGCGAAAAGTTTGGCACACCCTCTACCTAGAACTCCAGAGCAATTCCTTTTGGCCTTTTTCAGACTCTATAACGGAAAAAGTGCATCCAAGCATTTGTCACTTCGGGCTCGTTAAAACATCGAAGGAGACTAGAGTCATCTTTAGCTTTTTCTCGACTCTTTAAAATTGAAAAAGCAAGTTGTGTCTAAAGCGTCGTTAAAATTTATTTTAAATGGAATAATCATCACCATTCCCTTGTTGATCTTCGAAGTTAGTCTCTTTTCATCGTAAGTTCTTGTAGAATCGCTAGAAAATATTTTGGATAGACTAGATATGTATGAACAACCGTCGACATCCAGGACTGTGTCATCCGACACAGCAGCGGCAGAGCCTCCTGCTGCTACCCGAACGATGTTCGATGGTATACCATCTGTCCCGGCAAGTTATCAACAACAAGCCGGAGTCCCATCAGGGACTGCTTCGACGACATGGTTAGTTCCTATTCCTTCATCCGGATTATCATCTGGTATTTCTTATGTTGAAACTCAACAAATTGATCCAATGTGTCTTCAAAGGCCAATCTGCCCTTTAAGTACTGGATTTCCACCATATGGAGGGCAGTATGCCTTTTCCTTGTTCCCTCACGGAGAACAACCATATGGGAGTTTACAACAAAGTTCAGGTCAAACTGGAATTACATCCAGCGGTTGGGTACCAATACTGCCTCAGCAACCAAGGGTTGCATATTCAATGCAACCAGTCCACCCTGTGTCGAATATTCCCACTATACCTGGTATGGTGATTGCGTCGCAAGTACAAGCGCTACCTGTTGTATGTCAACCCCAAGTTTCTCAGGTTGCAATACAACAACCTCTTGTCTCGACAACTCAATCACAACCTCAGGTTAGTGCCTCCTTATCTGGAGCGACTCAGGCTCAAACAAGTACTATGACTCCTCATCTTGGTCAATCATCCAGTATTGGACAACAGCAAATGGTCGAACAACCAGGGCTGGTTCAATCTCAACAACCGCAATTCCAGCAATCATATCAAGGACCTGAGCAACAAGTCTTTATAAGTAATGGGCAACTGCATTTCCAAAGCGGTTATCAACAACCATACTATAATGGTTATGCCCATCAACCTTGTCAAAGTTGCCAGCATCAAATACATTATGCTGGTATGCAAAGACCCACTGCTCAGGCGATTCCATCTTATCCTGGGTATGCTTCGCCTAACCTGAATCAACAGTTGCCCTTTGTAGCAACTCGAGAATTACCAGATCTAAACCGGCTGACGAATGATCCAATTGCTTATGCCCCTTGGTGGCCAGCGATTCCGCATAAACTTTTGTTAGATATTCCTAAATGTAATGGAAATCCGGGTGAAGATCCGTCGAATCATGTGATGACATTTCATCTGTGGTGTTCATCAAACACCCTGAATGATGATTCGATAAGACTTCGCCTTTTTCAGAGGACGTTAATGGGTCCAGCGGCAAAATGGTATATTGAATTGCCTAGATCTTCGTTCGACAATTTCAGTACCTTAGCCATGACTTTCTTAACCCATTTTCAATTACCGATAAGGTATGAAACGGGAACGGAACTCCTAACCAATTTCAAACAGACAACAGCCACTCACATATCTGATCATATACATGAGTGGCGACGTCGTCGTAGGATGGTAAAAACGTACGTCCCCGATTAGCTATTAGCTGAATGGTTTATCAAGTTGTTACTTCCTGCCATAACGGAAGATGTGGCAACGGGGGGAGTCGTAACGGAAGAGCAAGTTATCGCTCGTGCGCAATATCTAGACTTGGTCTATACTCAGTCTGGCACGCTCTACGACAAAATACCTGACGCCCCTAGACCAGAATTCTCAATTCCTCCTCCTCCTAAATCAAACAATGACTCTCACGCCGGCGATGGCGTGATTGGCACGAAAAACGCGAAATCGACAAAGGCTACGTCCAAGAAAGCCCGTAAGATTTCAGATCAAAATGCGAAAGACGAACTTCTTGCCTCGGAAGTAAATGCCATGTCGACCGACAAGGGCAAAAAACTGAAGCAACCAGGGGGCAAGAAGAAAAAGAAAGGGAGGAAAAAGAAGAAGGATGAGACATCTGCTGAAAAAGCTTCTGCAAACCCTTCTGGGCAAAGGAAACCCCTTTTCGGGTGTCAAATATGCGATGAGGACCATTGGACGAATGAATGTCCATACAAAGC
This sequence comes from Pinus tabuliformis, assembly GCA_031772625.1. Lineage (NCBI taxonomy): Eukaryota > Viridiplantae > Streptophyta > Pinopsida > Pinales > Pinaceae > Pinus > Pinus tabuliformis. The sequence goes on from CM062812.1 coordinate 66,815,691, forward strand.
TGAGCTTAAAAGATTCTTTAAGAGTCCGAAAACCTCAGCAGTATTGACTGATCCGTTTCCAAACCCGGGAACCAAACTGGTTGCTAATCAAAATGCTTCCCGATCCCAAGTGCTTATGTTGTCTATCTCAAAGTAGCAAAATGATGCTTTGACAAGGAATAAAGATTACGGGAATCCACAGCTGTCGAATAACAAGGCTAATGAACAACCTAGTAGTTCGACAACAACTTTGACCAAAGTTGTGCCAGCCATCATTCCTGAACAAATGATAAAGTCGCCAAAGGGAGTAGTACACAAGTCGACATTTAATCCTTGTGCAAAAATAGCACAGAATTATAATATAATAGAGGACCTGACCCAATCGCCATCCGCTATGTCGACACTTGAGGTACCGCAAAATTGCCTCTCCCAAGAGCAAGCTTTATTATCAGCAATAGGTGGGATTGGCCCAATGGATTCCAATCTTGTGGCCTTTGATCATAAAGGATATGACCCTCAGTTACCAGCTCAACTAGCTTTCCTTATTCAAGTGAAAGCCCTCAACAAAACTGTTCATCGAACAATTATTGATGAGGGGGCATCTACGTGTATTATGTCGATGAGTTGCTGGAAGAATTTAGGCTCACCACCCTTGTCGAGATCGTCAACGACATTAAAAGCATTTGATGGACGATCATACACTCCATACGGGATTTTAAGTAACTTGCAAGTTGAACTATGGGGCAAACCAGTAGGAATTGATGTTGAAGTAATTGATGGAAACCTCAATTACAACATCCTACTGGGAAGGCCCTGGATATATGCCATGGCCGCAGTTGTGTCGACCTACTTCAGGAAGATTGCATTTCCCTTTCAAGGAGGAATTACAGTCGTCAACCAACAAACATTCCTCCCCGACAGTTCACAAGTTACGGGAAGCATTCCAATGATCCATGGAAGCGATCATTCGCTTCAAAATATTGGAGTAGGCCTCCTAAAAGACCCTGCCTTAATGGGTACTTTTGCCCTACCGCCTCCAAGTAATCTGGCGGAAGTGGCCACAGTGGAAACCTACAATATGAAATCTTCTATATCTAATGGATTCGGAAGATTCCTAAACATTTTGTCAGCATGGATCATCGCCCTAATAGAAATATTGTAGCAATCAATTTTCTTGGCCTGGGGGGCAAACCAAAATCAACACTCATCGAGTGTTTAGATAGATAGGTCTAAGGAATATGGCACCTCTTCAAATCCTTTGTCACTTGTACATTCTACAAATGAAGGAATCATTCAATCAATGGTAATTGACGGGGCGCCATGGAATGATTCCCACCATCGTTCCCTTCTCCCGGATTGTGGAGAAGATACTAAAGATGACCTTTATCATCCTTCAGTTTTCGATTTTCTATCAAATATTGTAAATATAGTGGGCTTTGAGGATAATTCTTTTAAAGTGTCAACCTCATTAAAAAATGAAACAAATCCCCTTTCCAAATCTCAAAGGTAAACCTTCATTCCAACCACCGAGTTGAATGCAATGAAGCTTGGGGGGCGTGCACCTCGATTTGCGTTATTATGCTGGGGGCATGCAAACATAAGATCGAGCAGTTTTAGCACATAGTTCATGCTCGTTAAAAAATAAACATAAGTTCGAGCAGTTTTAGCACACAATTCATGCTCGTTAAAAAATAAACGCAAGATCCGAGCAGTTTTAGCACATAGTTCATGCTCATTAAAAAATAAACATAAGATCGAGCAAATGTTTCCACCCGCGTTTAAGCTCGTTAAAAAATGAACTATTCCGGTAAATAACCACTGTGAACGTAATATCATCAGCCATTAAAGCCTTGGTCGTGTTTGCCCAACACCTCCACTTTTCCATTGGCCGATCATTCACCTCCATATGATTGTTTACCCATTTTGAGGAACAGCTGCGAAGAGTGATTTCACTAGCCATCCTTGTGACACTGCCGTGATTTGGAAATTCCAATCCTTCCCTGGAATCAGCTGCTACCCCTTTTTATCACTCGTTCCTCAAAAGACGAGTCTTCTTTAAGCTCTTTTCATCTGACTCGTAAAATATGAAAAGATTGCCGAGTTTCGGCCTTCCAGCTCGTTAAAGCGACTGGAAGTGCTATCCCTCCTCTAGATTTTAATCTTTTTGGACCTGAGGGATTATTGCACAAAAAGATCGAGCGCTTGTTTTGTTCGGCTCATTAAAACTATCGAAAACTCATCCCTTCTGTATTGTTTTATACTTTTTCGGACTTAAGGGATTAGATGACGAAAAAGGACTTTCGGAGTTGACTTTACGTAACTTTTCAGACTCTCTAAAAATGAAAAGGACCGAGTTATCTTTGTCGTTAGACTCGTTAAAAGCATTAAATAGCGACAAACTTGTCTTTAGACGAGAACGAGTTTCACTATCGCTAGGCTCGTTAAAACATAGCGATGGGCTTGCCCGAAGGGAAAGTTATAGAACAAGCATATGTTATCCTCCTCAAGCTTGACAAAAATAAAGAGGTACTGGTCAGCAATGACTGGGGAAAAATTGGGAGAAACTCAAGAAAACTTTGATGGTAGCAAGTCGCTCTTGAACATGACACTTTTCCTCCGTACCACAGTCGGGTTGGTTTGTTTCATTCACCGGTCACATCACCATGGTCTCGCCATACCATCCATATTTGGGGTAATGCTATCGATACATCGCATAAGTGTCACCATATGTTCAAGAGAAGTCGTTCAGAGAAGTCACCTGTGTCCCATCCACTACCATACATTATACTCTTTCATGACCGCCACCCTGAATCATATGTCATCAGATCGTTTTCACCTCCATCAAAATCATTAGCTCCATTCCGTGTCATTGATGTGGGATTCATTAAGGCCCTCCTTTGACGGATCACTTCTTGTCGACATCAGCTCATTATCCAAGAAGTTGATCTAGGAACAACCCCTTCAGTACTTTGAAGCTTGCATGCTTCAATGGCAAGTTTCTCACTTCCGGCGACAGGTATACATCAATGACCTTCGACCGAAATATTTTGCGTGGTGTTCGACGCCAAGTCCTTTATTCACACCACGTGAATTGTACTACAGTACCTTGAGGGTCATTATCATTATCGGTGATTCCTCTCACGCTTGTTAACGGTTTACCTCATTGACCAGTAATCAAGCGATGTCTTTCCATGTTCGACTTCAGAACATTTCTCACATGGATCGACTTGTACTTAGAGTGAAGATCGGACGAGATTGAAGACCCCGGATCTAGTTTCATCCATCCGGGCTGCGATATATATTCAGAAAATAAAGACATAGAAATGTACAGCTTTACAGCACAGATAATCATCCTACCAAAAGGATGATGGCTCTATCAGAATCATCAGTCTATCATCAGACGATTGTCTGTTATATGCACATGAAAATGAATTTATAAAGCTGAGCATGGGAATGCCCGCCTCAGCTAGATCGTGAAAAAAGTATGAAAATAATGTATTGTATTGTATTGTATTACAGGTCTCCTCCCAGCATTGAAAGAACTTCGGATCCTCCTAATAAAGCATTTCACCCGATAAACGGCCTCACACTTTAGGGGGCAACTGTTATAGACATTTTTGTGCCTTACAGCTATAAGCATGAAATGTCCATAATCCAAGGGATCCAAAGTCCCTAAACATGTTGTTCCTACCCCTATAGGAACAAGGCTAACAAACCACAGCAATTCACAGAAGTTCTCCACCAGAAACTGCTCAAAAACAAGTCAATTCAGGATCAATTCAGAGGCTCCACTAGCTTTCTGCGCTGAAATGCAGATATTACACTAGCTAGGTGCACTGCAACGTAGGTAGAAGCACTACCAGGGTGCGCTGAGCGGGAAATGACAAATGGCAATTTCATTCAACGAGGTGGAAAGACCCTGGAAGCTTCTAGAATCTTCTCCAATGACGCTTGCCTCAATGAATTCGACTAGTGATGAGTAAGAGGCTCTTAGTCTCCAAGTGGAAGCAAGAACTGATAGAGGGAGAGGACACTAGTCAGATCTCAAGCTGACTCATCCTCTCTCCAAACATCTATATATGGATCTCTCCTCCATGAGATCCAGGAGGCTGGAATTTTGTTATTGCAAAGAATTGCTGTTGGTTTGAGATTGGAATCATTGGGTGCTTAATGCTTTGAAGGGAGGTAAAGAAAGGATTTCATTCGCTGGGAGGTAGATGCTGGATTGGAGCCCTCTTGGTTGTATCTCCTCCTGAACCTTTTTATTCATCAATAAAGCTATCTTGGTTTCTCCTAGATACTGATGTATATTTGATGTATGATTGCATTAGTATGTTTAGTTTATTTCTAATCCTGAACTAGTTATGAATATGAATCTATGTCTTTGTGTAGTGTTCTCTTCTTGTGATCTTGCAGGAATCTGTTGAAGCTGGGCGAGCGAGAAGGCAAGTGGCTGGGAACTCTCAAAGAGAAGAGAAACCGGATCGAGGGACAAACGGAAGACACCGGTTAGTCCATCCATCTCTCTTCATTCTTAATTCATAAAGGAAGAATACTAGAATAGCTGTGTCTGTTTGTTGCTAAGGCACTGTCACACCTTAGGTGGATAGGATCGTCCTGCATAGGCATTTTTCCCCACAACAAGGAGTAGCACAGTATTGGAGAAAGTTTATTGCTAACTTTTCCTTAATTGCAACTCCCTTACATGCTTTGAAAACATTGAACAAGGTGTTTCAGTGGGGAGGAAAACAGAAGAAAGCCTTCGACACCTTGAAAGAAAAAATTAGTACAACACCAATACTAGCATTGCCAAATCTTCAAAGACCATTTGAGATCGAAACAAATGCCAGTGACTATGCCATGGGAGCAGTGTTGATGCAACATGGTAAACCCATATGCTACCATTCTAAGACATTTAATTCTACAGAAGTTAATTATCCCACCTATGATAAAGAATTGTATGCATTAGTACAAAGTGTAAAGAAGTGGAAACATTACTTAATGGGCAAAGAAATAGTTATACATACTGATCATCAGCCACTTCAGTATTTGCACTCACAAACTAAATTGCAACAATCAAGACACTATAGGTGGATGGGGTTTCTACAACAGTTTCATCTAGTCATCAGAGATACGAAAGGCATACACAATAAAGTTGTAGATATGTTGTCTAGACCAATTATAAATGCATCTACTATACTTAAGCATAACTTGGTAATGCATGAAAGCTACATTGAATAGTATGCTCAAGATATAGATTTTAAAGGTGTATATGCAACTTTGTGACATGGAAAAAAAGTAGAAGAATTGGACTATTATGCTAAGGATTAACTCTTGTATCTTTTGGGAAAGTTATGCATTCCAAAAACTGAAAGAGTTAACATAATTAGGGAAGCACATACTTCTCTGATATCAGGTCATTTTGGTGTAAGTAAAATAGTTGCACACCTACAAAGCTTCTGTTATTGGCCAAGAATGCATGAAACAATTTCTAGATATATTAAAGGGTGTACCATGTGTACTAAAAGCAAGCCCAGTAATAGAAAATTAGGCTTGTACACTCCACTTCCAGTTCCTTCCTGTCCTTGGAAAATTATTTCCATGGATTTTGTTGGGGGATTGAAAAAATCTAGAAAATGTCATGACTATTTGTATGTTATTGTGGACAGGTTCATCAAAATGTGTATTTTAATACCTTGTAACAAACAGATTACAGTCGAGTCATGCATCTCTCCAAGAAACAATTATGGTATTGAATTGATCGTGCGCGTGCTGCCTCCACGTCCTGCCCTCCCTCGGCCCTGAGGCTCCCTGCTCGCCCTCGCCTGGCAGCCCTGCTACTGGGCTCCCGGAGTTCCTGCACCTGTTCCCCTCTAGACCGGCGTTTCTCTGTAGAACACCTGCCTATCAGCCTCGCTTGAGTTTGTTCCTCTTCAGCTCAGATGGCCCCTCCGAAGGCTCCACCGGAGGAGGTAGCGCAATAGCAGGCCTTTTCGGCTCTGATAAACTCTCTCCCACCTCAGCGAAATCGTCCTTCAATCTCCAAGTTTGTTAAAAAAATCGAGGGGTTACAGGAAGTCTCTCTCCCTCCTACTTTTCCAAGAATGGCTGCTCTTGCTCTTGCTGAAAAAGGACTTATAGGACAGTTTACTGGCCTCTGGCCCTCACCAAAAATAGTTCAGAGGTGGGTGGAAAGGAACTGGACAGATAAAATACAAGGGAAAATTTCTATCAGATTTTGTGGGAAGGGTTACTTCACCTTCCACTTTGAGACAAAGGAAGACAAGGATTTGATTTTTCGCAATGGACCTTACTTCATGGATTCTAGAGGGTTGTACCTAAACAAATGGACACCAGACTTTGATCCAGAGCTGGATATCCCAAACGCGGTTCCTGTTTGGGTTCGTCTCCCTCACCTTCCATTGCATTGCTGGGGAGACGAATCGGTTCGGGCCATTGGAAATGCAGTCGGGAAATACATCGACCAAAGCGAGCCAAGAGATAATATGCAGGCCTGCGCCCGAATTTGCGTTGAAGTGGACCTGGGCAAAGGTCTTCCTAAGGCCATTAAGCTTAAAGTTGATGACTGATCGCACATTTAGCAGCTCGATTATGAGCAGATCCCTTTCAAGTGTAAGGTATGTCATGAGTACGATCACTTTGCTAATATTTGTCCTGTTGAGGCCCCGAAAATCGGGTCGAAAACAAGGGGGATACCCACCCGGTCCGGACCTTGGTTGGCAGCTCCTTATCCGTTTGGTATAGCGGGTCCGACTGGGGATAATGGGACCAGTTTCCCAATCTATGTGTGTGTGTGTAGAATTCGATGTTGCTAATCTAACAGTTCCTATCTAAGCTATTCTAATTCAAACTTTAATCTAATTCTATGCTATTGTAATCTAATAAACAACACATCTAAATCTATACTAACCCGAGATGTAATTCTTCTATTATGCGATCTGTTAGAGTCGGTCTTGTAGCCCTCCATCAGCGATCAAAGCTCTTTGCATTTGCATAAGTAGGTGTCTCATCAGTGTCAATTTTTGCATCCCATTAGGCATGCCATGACCCTGATGGAGGAGCTGGTGTCTTTGTCCCCCTCTTGGCAGCTGAATAAAGTCATTTCAGTCCTTAATCTCTTTCAAGCTTGTCTTGTCTTGTCTTGAGGTCAAATTCCTAGGTCTAGGGTTTTGGTCAAGTTTGTTTACAAGGTCATGTCTTTGAAGGTCAATAAGTGCTCAGTAAGCCAGAGGGATGATTTTAAAGGTGTTTCTTCGCAAATTTCTGTCTTGTACAGTTAATTTTCACTTTGGATTTAAAAACCCTGTTTTTAAAGCCAAGGTCAATTTTCAAATTTTTGTAAAAAATGATGAAATTTCAAAAAGCTTCCAAGGACAAATGTAACCCTGGCTCCCTTGCCAAGATCCCTCAGATGATATCCCTGCAAAAAGCATCAAAGAAAAGCATCAAATCAGTCAATTTCAGGATAAAAGGAAACCATGTGGGTTGTGACATGAAATTAATTCAAACAAGGCTATAAAAGCCCTAATCTCCCTCTATCAAGCCTCATTATGCATCCAAGTGATAGAGCAACTGATTGCAAGACAGTTTGAGTGAAATTTGTGAGCTTGACAGGCGCGCGACCCGTCAGACCAGGCGCGCGACCCGTCAGAGGCGCGCGACCCGTCAGGCACCCTCCGCCAGTGCAAAATTATAACGGGCGCGACCCGTTGGGTGAGGCGCGCGACCCGTCAGCGCCCTCTTTGTAAAACCGCCTGAAAATTCACCAAGGAGCCACAAATTGCCAAATTTTGCAAGGTAGGCCCTCCATCATGAAAAATTATTGCTTGCTACAGTTCAAGAAGATCATGATTGTATTTTTAAAGGTCTTCATTTGCAAGTAAAAGTCTCCATTGTGCTCTTGGGCTTAAAGTTGTCAAAATGCCAATTCATGTCACCATTTAGCTGAGTCTATCATCATTCAGAGGGTTGTCATCATCATGTCAAGTTCCATAGGGTCATTCTACAACTTATTCATGCTTCAATTGCGCTTAGGCAAGGTCATTTCCCTCTCCTAGGGTTTTAAAGGCAATTTCTCTTGGGCGGCCAAATCATCGGCAAAACTTGTTTCCTGATGTTCATACACCTTCCCTTATCCTTAAAGTACCTTATCAAACACTTCCCATCCCTTAGATCCGCCAAATTCCTCATTTTTGCACAAACCCTAGTTTCTAGCTACAACCTGGCAATTTTCTAGGTTTGGCCTGTGTTTTGCCCTTTTGGACCCCTTCCCCTCACTCAATCTCTGATATTCCACTTTCCCCTGCTTCCTAACATCCCTCCCCACTCCCAAAAATTTCCCCAAGAATTTAGAAGCCCCCTATCCCTTCATTTCACTCCATTTCAACAAAATTCCTTGTTTCACACATCGGGGCAAGTTTCACTCAAATGATGTTCCAGAGCAATAAAAGATGAATTTTGGAAAACTGAGAGAGGTTTTTGTCCACAACATGCCAAGGAAGAAAAACCTCCTTCACTTTTTTCACAGGTGTCATGATTTTAAAGAAATGTCAAAAATACCGGCAAGAACGAAGGTGCTCCAAGGACGGTTGGCCAAAGCACAAAAACGAAGGAAAACGCCCGATCCACTCCAAATTTTGGCCAAAGCCTCTTTGACTGAGCATGGAACTTGATTGGGGACTCCCAGCCCAAATTTCAAGAAATTTGGAGAAAATTTTGTCATTTGTGAATTTTTTGTGCCATTTGCAGGTTTTTCCCATTAACGGGTCTCACCCCGCGCGTGACCCTTCATCATGGCAACTCCTTTTGGCAAAAACTCAGAATTTCTAGATTTTTCATGCAAAGTTACATATGCCCATGGATGGACTTGAGATTTTGTGCAGTTTTGGTCCCCCAAAAGGTCAGAAAACTACCAAAAAATGACTTTCTGGCCCTTTTTTGAGTTGCAGAAACTAGTCTTGGGAGAATTAAGTTTTGACAGGGCAAATGACCTCCAAATTCAAAAATTCCAGTTGGGTTGGAAAGTAGACTCACAGACCTTTCCAACAAACCAACTTTTTCTCAATTTTGACACCTGAAAGTGCCTCAAATATCGCTCCAAAGGCGCGTGACCCGTCAGGCAGGGGCGCGCGACCCGTCATGCAGTTTTTGCCAGATTGCATTGTACAGCCCAGAAAACGCAGATTTGACTCAGTTTGACTTTTTGGGATGAATGATGATTCTCTTTGATGTAATTATGGTACTTTTTAGACACTTTTACTCTTATGTAACACTTCTAGAAGATTCATTGATGAAAAGGGTAAATATTAAATGAATGAATTGGTTTCCTAGCTTATAGAGGCAAGTTGTTTTGACTACCTAGTTTGTAGTGCTTAGTTTAGAAGTGGTTGAAACAGCTCCTAGGATAGTGAGCTCGACCCATGGAGGCAGGGAAAGAGGTTAGATCATCTATATTATGTACTTTCTTTCTCGTTTTCATGGTTGGACTCTTGAGGGAGAAGCTATCATTGTATTATTTCACTGTATCTCTGCAATTTTTGGCTAAGGAAGACCAGGGTTTTGGAGTTCTCTTTGGGATTCTTGTGGACTCATGTGTTGATGGTGTGTTTCTCAATGTTCTTGTAAGATTTTTTATGTGATTCATTTCCTTTCTTTACTTCTGCACATTAAACAAATGAAGTGTTAAAGTAAGAATTCATGCTTGCCATGCTCTGCTTTTAAGTTTGTTTAATTTCAATGTTTTCTTCTGTCTAAAGAGAATTCAAAGTGATTGTTTGCTCTCTTTAGCTCCTCATCTTTCATTCCTGACCATTCACCTCAGTTAAAGGCATCAACGTTGTCTCCTACCTCGCCCCAAGGAACCCCCTGCAGAAACTGTGTCCAATCCCCGCACCCAAAATTGCCATCCCCTCAATTTGCCACCAAAAACCCTAAAAACCCTAAATAAAACTCTTTGATCAGTTTACTAGCCTAATATCAGTGTTACCTTATTGGTCATCTCATCTATTGAAGATTTTACGAGACAGACCGGAGAGAGCCTTCTCCTGCCCCGTGGGGCTAGCTACGAGGCTAAATGGTTTGATGTTGCCTTGAGGTTTACCTTTCTCAGTCTGACATGAAATTTCAAGCGCTAACACGATCTAAAGAGATTTCAAATAACAACTGGTAATAAAGATCATTCAGCGATTATAAGAAAGGAAATCAATCAAGATGAACCACTTCACATAAAAAGTTAGACGAAACAGTTGTGAACAGCGTATCGCATAATGAGCCAAATGATAACTCAAGCATTCATGCAATAATACATAAACAACTAAAACTGTATATCACCTTAACATATAAGCAGAAATGGTCAAGAGATAAAAGTACCATTTATGACTAGTCCTACTCATAAGCTTCAAGCGACAATGATTTATCTCTCCTTGCTCTAACATCTACTAAGAGTACAAAAGTGCAACATCAGTAGCAGATATCAAATGCAAACATCAAAAAATCTTGATCCATTCATTCACCAAAACCTCCTTTGAGGGTGCAAAAGTGCATGTTCTGAGGACAAGTTTTTGATAAATTTCGGGACCCTTCTCTAAATGCATGAGAAGGGTTTAAATACTACTTCCTAAATCTAATAATAGCTTATTTACAAAAATTCAGGATGCGGTTTAAATTGACCGCCCTTTTTCTAAGCAAAATTTAAAGTGAAAATTAATTTCAGAACTAAACTACTTTTGTATCTGGTCTTTAAAACTGCATGTATTCAGCATTGGTTTAAGGAGAGTCAGCTGGCTAACTTCTGCTTTGAGCTGGGCTAAGAAAATGGAATCGATGAGAGCTGGTACCATCTTTTCGGCCGCATTTATGATACACTTCACAGTCATCCATTGACTATGCGGCTTTACCAAGTATGTCCAGTAACATTCCCAATTTAACATGTTCAGCGCTTGGATTTCTTTTCCCTTTTCTTGTGCTCTCTGCTTCCATTCTGTCTGTAGTTGTAGTTTGTTCGATAAATATCCCGGGGTGGTTTCTGTGATTAAATTTGCTCTGTGCAAATTCTCATTTACACAGTCAATAAGAATGCTTGCTGTCATGGTTGCTGTTTATGCCGCTTGTTCTGCCGCTTCATCCTGCCAAGCCAAGTACTCAGTCACCTGTTTATCAATCAGATCATAGTCACTTTGTAAGTCGACCACTTGATTAGTGATCTTATCACTCATTTCGCAATAATAATTCCACTGTGATATCTTTTGGCCCAACACTTCTTGCTGCTGCAGTAATTGTTCATTCAAGGAAATAGATTCTGAAATAAACTCTGTAAGCTTAGGGTCGTCTCTGTGCATCTCTTGTAAATCCTGTAACTATTTTCCCTTCTCGTCCAAACTTCTCTGATAACCTATCTGCATTTGTTGGAAGTCCTCCTACAACTTTTCAAGCTGTTTGTGTGCCTCATTATTAGTGTTGGCTTGTTGCAATTGTAGTTGCAGTACCTGTATTTGATCTTCTTGCTCTTTCAACAATTTCTGTACTTCTGATGCTTTGTCAATAGTCGCAGAGGCATACGCTCCTATGATCTGAGATAGTTTGGTGAGATTTTCAGTCGGATTACTGGTGGGATCTTTCCACAAGACGTCTAATTGCTCTGCATCTTGAGAGAGTGTATTTTCTAATTTCCTTTTCTTTCTCTATCTTCTTACCACTGCTTTATGTTGGGGACTATAAAATATGTCTAGAGGGGGAATTTCTTCTACATTAAGTAGAAGCTCAGAAGATGGAGCAATAGGAATATGGTTGTGACTACTTCTTGTGCTACCTTTGTATTGCTCACAGGTGTTTTTGGGGCTTTTCCTTCAAGATTGATCAGTTCGTTGAAGGTTTCCCATTCCTTATCTAATTCTGTCGCGACTGGTGGTGTTTCAATGACGAGAGGAGGAGGATCTCTTTGCGGGGAGGCAATAACCTGCTGTTGTAGAAGTTCCATTGACTGAGCGGTATCCTTAGCTGACTCTTCGCTCCTATCTTGGTCATTTCTGGATCTTTTAGAGTGTTCAAGAATTTCTTGTTCAGTCTTAGATTTAGATCCGTTAGTGCTTGAACTCCCACTAAGACTAACGCTTGGAGTTCGTTCTCTTGCAGACAGTCGTAGATTTTCTAGAGGAATACTGGCTAATCTTCTTTCTCTGTATACCATGAACTTTTGAAATTCTTCTTGAGACAATTGCAATTTGGCTTCACGCAAAATCTCTTGAAGTGAGCTTTTATGTTGGAATATATTATCAAATAAATCCTTTTTCCCAACGAGCACTTTTATCTTGACTGTAGTTGTGAAATTCTGGGCAACCTCATTCGGGTCAAATGGTCTTCCTGGGAATTTAAATAGTTGTAAACATGTCATATTTTGTACTTCAGTGAACGCATGACCTACATCAAATAGCGAAAAGGCCCCACAAGCCACAGGAAATTGTGGCCATATAGCCTTATTTTTTTCCTTTAAGTCTTTAGTTAGGCCGCCTTCTGCACAGGTTTGATATGCAATTTCTCGAGCTAGGAGTTTATCAGGGATATACAAAGGTAGAACATGAGGGAGTGAAGTACTTCCAAATACTCTAACATAAGTGAACAATTCTTCTCCAAACCATCTTGCAATGGGGAGGATATCTATCTGTGCTTCAGGTGAGCACCTTGGGGGTTCTTTATCATACAACATTCTATACAAGGGCAGCATAAGTCTGTGACAAATCTGGTAGAAATATGGAGTGAACTGAGAGTCCCACAATATCTTATGATAGACATGGATGGGTAAGGGGTCTTGAGTTGTCCACTTCCAACCCATAACAGGGAACTTAGAAACATAACATATTGAATCCATAACATATGTGGCTAGGTAAAAAGGAGGATAAATCCTTTGAGACGTAGCTCTTTTGGACCGGTAACTGACAATAGCCGTGATTAGGTTATCAGATAAAATTTTGGCCCAATCTACAATAGTGGCATTTGTGGCAGCATCTAGTAATGGTAACCATTCGGATGAAAATTTGTTGATATCTGGCATTCCAAATAATCTACAGAGCATGGCAGCAGCAAAGCAATATGGGGAGGTAAGGGAACCAGTACTGTACATACCGTGTTTATCTTTCTTGAGCGGTTCATCTTTCTTGGACTAGTCTTTGGTGGTTTCTGATAGCTTCGAGTTCTCCTTCACGAATTTTTCTATGAATTACATGTTATAAGTTTCCTGTGGCTCAGGCAGATGATACATAAGCTTTAAATCTTGTGCAGCGAATGACCCGATGAGCCCTTGACCATGAACCTTGAACTGTCTATTTTTCATTTCTGCGCTATCAAGTATCCACTTGACCATGTCTGTGTATGGGAGAATTTTGGGCCTTGTTGCTATCCGATGTAGGAATGAGCACGCTAGCTCTTCTAGGGATGCTTTAGAAGAACTCTGTGAGCTCGCGACAGCAGTAACTTTCATTACTCTGGGATTCTCTTCTTCGAGCAGTCTGTACATGCCTTCCCACGTAGCTATTCCTGTGTCTCTGTTACAAGCCATATCTGTATACAAAGGTGCCATTTCCTTTTCTTCGGAGCTCAGGGCTTTGTTTTTCTTCCCCATTTCAACCTGCGTATTGCCTTGTATCGTCCTCCGTTCTCCATTCCTGCAATTCACAAGTGAAATGGAAATGAATGACCCAGACGGGTGATGGGAGAGTTTTAAATGCCGCAGACATACCAAATACACCACCTTACGTGACGTGATTCTTTGAAAAGCACGCATTCATATTTTAATAATAACTGACAACTAACTCCTTTATTAGCATTTAAAGCGCATAATCATGTGTCAGCTTATGGCAAGTAGCTTTTCTTGAATATCGTGCCCGAAAGATCTGCGATGGAGCGATTTTGCGATTTGCTTCGCAACATCGCACATCACACCATCGCATATCGCAATGTCGCAATATAGTAAAATCGCACAAGTATAACATCGCAGCATTGGTCTGGCCTAACATCGCAACCATCGCTATATCATGATATCACAATATCGTATATCGCAGAAGTTTTATGTATGAAAAATTTCATTAACTTGTTTCCTGCGATATGCGATCTTGCGATCAGCGTCATCACAAATCGATAAATCTTGAAGTTTTTCTTATAAGTTTTTTCTTATTGCGACACGATAGTTGTTCAATACCAAAATTTCGCACATGCCGGGATTGCACTTGAATGGTGGCGTTCTACTACCGTTTTACGATGCGATTTTAAAGATTTTTCCCTTATCATAAACTTAGGTCTTAAGTATTCGAAGGAGCTTCCTAAGCTTACGATGGTAACTTTATTTTGCGGAAAAGGAATTTAAGCACTACTCTTGCTTTTCCTAAATTTTAACTAAGGGTCCCCACACATTTAGTATTTCGGATGACACTTAAATGAGAAGGGGGGGTTGTTGCTGGTCACAACATGTCCTAAGCTTTCTAATGTTGATAATAATCGACAAGAGGAACAATGGGAAACTATAAAAAAGAAAAAAACAGCCCCTAGCCACAAGCTGCCTAATGAAGCTGGACCTTCCTCTCATAATCATCCCATCTCATCCAACCCTCCCACCTCACTCAATCCTTCCACCCCACCCTCTCCCCCTCATCCCTCCTCCCCTCAAGTCCCTCTTTCTTCTGTCCACCAGCCAAATCCCCTCCCTTCTTCCCCCTCCTCAAATCCCTTTCAGGTTCTTTCCCTTCCCAAAGACTCTCCTGTTCATTCTGAGCCTCCCTCCTCTCCTCGTTTCTTGGTCATTCCCTCCTCCCTTCCATCAGATCCTCCCCCTCCTAGAATCACTCGAAGCAATTCCAAAGATCATGGATCTTCTCTAGATGGTCAAAAGAAGTCGGGAAGAAAATCTTCCAAACAGCATAGGGACGAGAATGCTCAAAAATACATAGCTCTAGGACTCCAGAATCCTATAGAATCATACATACAAGGATCAATAGACAAGGAAACAGCAAGTAAAGATAAAGGAGGGAGAGCAACTCCTCGAATCACAGTTTTGAAATGATCAAAATTCTCTCATGGAACAGCAGGGGATTAGGGCACCCCTCTAAAATCAAAGCCTTAAAGGATCTCATAAGTCAAGAGCAACCATCCATTATTTTATTGCAGGAAACAAAACAAAGAAAGTTAGAAATTGATAAGATCATTGACCATCATAAGCTTTACACAGGATGCACATGCGACTCCAGAGGTGCCTCAGGTGGGATTACAACTATCTGGAATCATGAAGAATGGAACAGAGAAGCTGAAGTGATAGAACAACATTGGATAAAGACAGTGTTAAGGAACAATAAGACCAACCAGCAGATTGTAATCTACAACGTCTACGCTCCCAACCATTATCGGGACAAAGAAGCCTGTTGGGATTCCCTCAATGAGAACATAACAGAAGAAGACAGTGGCAATATTATCTTAGGGGGCGATCTAAATTTGATTTTACATGCCAATGAAAAACGTGGGGGCAGCTTTACTCCCGATCCTTTCAGAAATCAGTTGGAAGCAATAATGCAACACGGTGATCTGATTGACATCATACCAAAAAACCGAAAATACACCTGGAATAATCGCAGATTGGGTAGCAGCAACATTATGGAGCGACTGGATCGGTTTCTGGTCAACATCTCCTTCCTTTCCTCATATTCAGCTGTCAATGTCTCCATTCTGCCCTTCGCTATCTCAAATCACTATCCCATCATTCTAACTATTGATTCGCACAGCCCCCTTAGGCCTCTTCCCTTTAAGTACAATCACATTTGGAGCGATTATCCAGAAGCCAAAAGTCTGATACAGCAAACCTAGCATCAACACATCAAAGGATCTCCAGGATTCATATGGGAGAGCAAACTAAAAAATGTGAACAGAGCGCTCAAAAATTGGGCCAAAACGCATTATGATGAACCAGAGAAACAAAAAAGAGAGGTAAAAGCCAAGATCGAAGATTTCCATTCTACAATAGAAAATCAAGAGTATCATCAGGTTGAAAAGATCCAAGAGGAAAAGCTTTATAATCAGTTATGCACCATCAAAAGAGAGGAAGAAGAAAAATGGCATTTAAAATCTAGGCAGACTTGGCTGAAAAGCGGAGATAAGAACACCTCCTTCTTTCATAAGCAAGCTACTATACGGCAAATTAAAAATAACATAACAGCCATCATAGATAATTTAGGGATTCAACGCACTGCTCAAACAGCTATTAAAAGTGTTGCCTCAGACCATTTCAAGGAGCTCCTATCTGAAACAGGGGAGGAAGAACCCTATGCTGACTTCTTGCAGCATTTGCCAACAAAGATCACAGCAGATTTAAATAAAAGGCTGACAGAAGAGATAAAAGAGGAAGAAGTTAAGGAAGCAATCTGGTGTCTTCAGCCCAACAAGGCACCCGGGCTGGATGGTTTCTCAATATGTTTTTATAGAGAATATTGGGAGTTGATAAAAAAGGATCTCATAAAATACTACAAATGGATGCAGAGGAAAGGAAAAATAGGAGGCTACACAAATTCAACACACTTGGCCCTCATCCCAAAGGAGAACCGTCCTTCTAACTTCTCTTGATTTGGGCCAATATCCTTATGCAACTCCTCCTATAAAATATTCACAAAAATCCTTGCCTCCCGTCTCAAACCCCTTATGCCAATGTTAATTTCAGAAAACCAAGGAGGCTTCATGGCTAACAGGCAAATATATGACTCCATTCTCCTGGTACAGGAAGCCATTCATTCCAGTTACTCCAGGAACGAAAAGGGTTTCATTTTGAAACTAGACTTGGCAAATACCTTTGACAGGGTGAGGCATTCCTTTATTTTTTTTGTACTTCAGAAAATGGGTTTTTCTCGTTCCTTACTTGATATTATAAGAGCTTGTATCTCTGGCCCATGGATAGCTCCTCTTATCAATGGTAGACCTGGACCTGCTTTCCGTTCCTCAAGGGGTTTAAGACAAGACTGCCCCTTATCTACTTATCTTTTTCTCTTAATGGCAGAGTCTTTTAGCTGTGCACTTGACCATAAAAGGCAGACAGGCCTCATCACTGGTATTAAATTGAAGATGGAGTGAAAAATATCAACCACTCCCAATTCGCTGACGACACTCTGCTGTTGGGAGGGGCGACTACAATCATACTCAAAGATTCAAATCCTTATTAGATCAATTCATGATATATTTAGGGGGCCAGATTAACCATCTCAAAAGCTGCATTTACGGTTGGAATGCCTCAACTCAAACGATACAAAGCATTGCCACTATATTTGGTGTCCCTTGCAAGTTAAATTGGGGCTATTTCAGTTACCTGGGAATGCCGGTGAGTATTGGGAATATAAGGGCAGATGTTTGGGAACTAACTTTAGAAAAGATGAAAAGAAAAGTACAAAGATGGGAATGTCTTGGCTCAATCCAACTGGACGAATAGTGCTATTAAAATCGGGCCTTTCCTCCCTCCCTCTTTATCAATTTTCATTGGCTCAAGCTCCAGCTTCTTTTCATCGTAAAATGGACAGTATTCTCAAATTCTTCCTTTGGCAAGGAGGGAAAAATGAGAAGAAAAAGTTCAACTTGGTTGGTTGGAAACAAGTCACTCAAAACCAGGAGAAAGGTGGCCTTGGCATTAGATCCCCAATCCTCATGAATATAGCTTTTGGAGGAAAATTGATATGGAGACTCATTGAAAACCAAACTTCCTGGTGGAAGAGAGTCCTGGAGGCAAAATACCTCAGCCTTCCAAGGCAGAACCTTCTTAAAGCTAAGATCCCCAACAAAAACTGCACAAAGATATGGAAGCTTTGTAAAAAAGCCATAGTCTTCATGGCGCAAAACATCTCTAAGGTGCCCAAAGGAGGTAAGGAAGTTAACATCGGCACTGACAAAATCATGGGAAATCCGCCAATCAACAGCCTCCCAAGTATGAACTCAATAACACTCTTCCTCCAAAGAAAAGGGATATATAAATTAAACTAAATTTCTCAATGGGATGCTTTATCCCATGCTTGGATGCAATGGAATTTTCCTCCCATTCCTCAACGACTCAAAGGAAACTTTGATAACTTCTGTAAACATCTGCACAGCATCGCTCCCACCTTTGAAAATGACAAGGACGATTTCAGATGGGATCCTACAGGCAACATCTACACAATAAACGTAGGGTATGATTATTTGAACAGCAAGGAACACCCAGTGCCAACATGGATATACTGGAAAACTATATGGAAAGCAAAACCTATACCTAAAGTTAAATTTTTCATGTGGACTCTTTTGGAAGGAAAAACTCTTATGGCTGAGAACCTTAAAAAAAGAGGCATTGCGGGACCTTCCAGATGTCCTAATTGTCAAGATTCAGAGGAGTCTATTCAGCATCTTTTTATTTCATGCCCTTTCGCAGTCTCTTGCTGGAGTGGCATTCTCAGCAATCTATCGGAGAAGCTCTAAACAACTGGAAAAGAAGTTACCCCTGGAAATCTATGAAACACAATCCTGCCAAGAGAGTGTGGGACGCTCTCCCTTTTGCTATTCTTTGGACGATATGGATTGCCTGGAACAACATGATATTTAGAAATAAAGAGACTTCTATCAGGCATATCTGTATTAAGGAAAAATATTTGGTGGTTGAAACAATTGCCTTTAAGCTCACAAGAAAAATCAACATATCTAGCCTATGGGTCGAGGAAAAAGACTTCATCAGAAATATAACAGAGAAGATAAGTATTCCATTGACAGTGAATTCATGCAACAATCCAGGCAAGGCTAACAGGATTAGATGGAAAATTTGATTAAAGCAGACCGACTTCGACAACTGGCTTCGCTCAAGTAACATTCACTCCTTATTCTTTGACGGTGCATCTAAATCTAATCCGGGTGCTGCAAGAGTAGGGGGCATTATCTTCAATCCCCTTGGTGAGCCATTAGTTTCTTTTGAATGGGGTTTGGGGACTCTCTCCAACAATAGAGCTGAGGCCCTGGCCCTTTACCAAGGAATTCTTCAGCTACAGACACAGGGAATTAAAAAAGCTCTCATCTTCGGTGACTCTGCTATCATCATCAGCTTAATGAATAGCCAGCGGAAAGCTTCAAATATTCTCTTGCAGCAAATCATCAACAGATCCAAAATACTGATTAATCATGATATGGAATTCCAATTCTATCACATCCTCCGAACCATCAATCATGAGGCAGACAAACGGGCCAGCCATGCTTGCTCTCAGCCCAAAGGAAACCTGTTCTGTAACAATGAAGATTCGTTTCAGTTCCTCCCGTGATTTTCATGAATTATTTAAACAATTTATGTCATATGATCTGCGCTACTGTCAAAGCATACTCTGGTGAAATCTCCTGTAATCCCGAGGCCCTCTGCTGCAATCTTCAAATTATAACTTCATATCTTATAGCAGATCCTGTTGTATCTCTCAAATACTACTTTTCCTTTGGACTCTGTGATCGACCTAGATTCCTTCACGTGATCTGGCTTGCTTTGGATCTCTGCCCGTCGGCTATATATCATGGGAAGCTCCCCTCTCATCTACAAGTGCCCCTCTTCTTGCTCCCTTTTTTCCCAGATTTCGCTCCCTCTATTAGCAGTTATCATTCGACCTCCAACTCTGTGATTGCTCCATCGATCAGGGTTCCTTCCACCTAAATTTCCCTTCCTGGGTTGTCAAGCTTCTCCAGATCGCCTCAGCGCAATCCTCCCTTATCTCACCTTGCTTCCTATCGCACAGGTCTAGACTTTGTCCCAATTCCTGGAATTTTCCTTAGTTCTGCTGTCAATTTCCTGATAACCCCTTCTGCTCTTTCCCCTGCCTCTCAGCTCAACATATTGGTTATCACTATCGTCAATACAGCCTGTGGGAGTCTTCATCCAGAATCATGCCAAATCTGACTTGAAGTTCTTTGGATGGATCGCAGCGAAGACTACCTCCATTGTCGTGACCTGCAGGCAAAACTTGAGCAAGTTAGAGCTCATCAGCGTCTCTTGGATGAGAAAATCGAAGCTGCTTCCAGAATCATTTCAGCAAAATATGAAGCCGACATCGCCCTTTTCCTTCATCGCCTCTCCTCTCTGCAGGAGCAATTCATCTCTCTCAAAAACACTTGTGCGCACATTCAGGAATCTGTTGACATTCTTAGGTATATGATGGACAAGATCAATGCCCCAAGCACCAGCTCCTCTAGCATAAAAGTCACAGAAGCTGACAGCCACCCGGAGAACTCCACTGCTCGACAAATCAGTCACATAAGCATAGATTAGATGTTTTGTAAAGTTAGTCTGTTACTACTCCAGTTTGTCCGAATTTACACTTGTGTTAGAGTCTTTCAAGTAGATTATGGAAACATTTCAGCGGAATCCTTCAATGTAATTCAGATGCAAGCTCATCCTATGAGCTCTTCTCCTGTATTGCTGGAGCTTAGTCTCCCCTCCTTTTTTTGAATACATACAGCACCCGATTTCGTAAAAAAAAACAAATAGATTACAGCTGAAAAAATAGCGAAATTGTTCTTTCAGCATGTCTGGGTGCATTTTGGGTTACCCACTACCATAGTATCTGATCAAGAATCTGAATTTGTTGGGAAGTTTTGGTCAAATCTATGGGAATTGATGGACACCAGACTGAAGAAGAGCACAGCCTTTTATCCACAAACAGATGGCCAAATAGAGGTGGTCAATAGGACAGTGATCCTGTTGCTCAGGTGTTATTGCAGCAAGCATCCCAAGCTTTGGGATGAACATTTATGTTATGTGCAACATGCTTACAACCGTGCTAAGCATTCTTCTACATAGAGGTCTCCTTTTGAGAATTTTTTTGGTTTTATACCAAGGTCTCCCTTGGATTTTGTCTTTGAAAAAGACATAGCGGTTGATGGACACAGCGATGTGGACAAAGCAACCAGGTTCATTGAACAAATCCAGGAAATTCACCAGGCAGTGTAGGAACAGCTAGAAAAGAGCCAAGCCAAGTACAAGATAAGGCATGATAAGCATCGGATGGAGCATAGCTTCCAAGTTGGTGATCAAGTCTGGCTGTATATCAGCCAAGATAGAATGCAAGGTGAAGGAATGAAGCTGAAGCCAATAAGGTATGGGCCTTTCAAGATACTTGAGAAAATTGGTGAGAACGCTTTCTGCCTTGATTTACCAGCTTACATGCACATCTATTTAGTGGTAAATGCAAAAAAATTAAGATTGTTTGAACCTTCATTAATTGAGGATACTGAAGCGCAAAGTCAATTGCCTTCTATTGATGATGTATTGCCTAAATATCTCAATGAGTTGCAGGAAGATACAGTTCTGGACAGGAAGGTGAGGACTACGCGCAGAGGGGATGTTGAGTACCTAAGAATTTGACTCAAAGGTTCAAAACCCAGCAGTGCAAAATGGATGGAGATTGGGCAAGTGAGGGAGCTGTATCCTCACTTAATCGATGCTTGAAAATCAACTTTTGGTGGTCCAAAATCCTTTTTCAGTGGGAAGGCGTGATCCAAGAACTCTCTAAGTCTTTAAAAATCGTTTAAAAGATCAAAATAATCGCAAGAGAAAACCTTCAAAATGGTGGAAAAACACTATCGGGAGGCAAAAAACATAAGAAAATAGTGAAATCAGGCTTATCAGAGGCTTACAGCAACTTTGCACAGCAGCCGTCAGATCTAGCCGATCAATGGTCCAGATCTTATCAACGAATCGCAAATTGGCGGTGACAAGCAGAGGAAATCGGAGCACACCACATGAAACTTGCAATGGCGATCGGGAGATTCAACGAGGACCATCGATCAAGCGCGTAGATCGACGGCCCACGTTGCATCGCAGAACCGCAATCAACCAACACAAAAGAATGCTCACCAAACGGCCCGAGGTTATCGCGATATGCGATTGCGATCAATCACATCGCGATATCGCATTGGAGCTTCATAGAGGAGCAAGATATACACATATATATATGTATATGTATATATATATATATATATATATATATATATATAGATATATAGATATATATATATAGATATAGATATAGATATATATGCGATGCGATAAAACCCGGACCCAAAGAGGTTTGGAAATAAAAATGTATATTGTTTCAAGTCCAAAGGAAGCCATTTTTACGTTATTTTCAATGTTTTAAATGTATTTCCAAAATACAAAGGGAAGCCTTGGAACAAGGCCGAAGCGACTTGCGACAGCGATTGAGGACGGACTCGATAGGAGAATAGACCAGATTTAAGGACTTTTGAAGTCTAGATGAACAGTGATTTTGGCGAATTTTCACAGTTTGAAAGCATTTCTCTGTGTTAACAGGAAGCAGCTGGTTCAGGGGTTCCAAAGCCCCGAGGCACTCTTATGTTGCAAAATAGGTGGCCACCTCCCCTTTATGCATTATGCAATTATTTTTTAATGCCAGAGGAGGGATTCGAGCAGACCGAGGCCGAGAGACAGAAAGCTGAGAAGGAGAAACGAACAGGCAACCCAGATTGTCTTTAAAGCCACAGACAGATAGCAAACAGAAGCAAGCAGTATTGCAGGCAGTGCCAAGACAGAGAGAAAAGATAGAGACAAAGAGTGATTGAGAGATTCTGTGTACTCAGAGAAGCTTGAGAGGTTCAAGCAAACTCTTACTGTTGTATCTGTTGTGTGTTGAGACTCAAGTTGAGCTCACACTATTGTAAAACTCTATTCTAAAGACATAATAGAGAGGTCACAACTGAAGGCTGGACTAGGAGATGTAGCCCAGGAGTATTGGGTGAACTCCTTATTAAATTTGTATTATTTATGTGTGTTGTCTATTATGCTTCTTTACTACTTCATTGTCTGTGTATTTCGCAATCTTATCAACCCATTGCATAAAATAACATAAGCAAATCCATGCACATGAGTCTATAATACCTTACTAATTGTCTAAGATCTCATTATCAGATCACAGTGCCTTTGCTACATTCTGGCTTAGAATTTTTTCATACAATTAGGACTATTCTTCACAAGTTAGCATTCAACACCAAGAATACAAAGGTCACAACCTTCACTATTGTTATCTAGGTTATCACTTTCATGGGGTTAGTGTTACACTAGAGATCTTCCAACACATCCACGTAAAACATAAATGTCATCTAAAACAAATTGCCATATATTTGAAGATATTAAAGTATCATATTGTTATCATCATCAAGTCTTTATTGTTATATAGTCAATAAAGGTCATTTCCATGTTGTCACAGAAATGACCATCTTACTATCAACAAGGTTGCAGTCTTGCAATTATCAAGGTCATTGCACTGTTTTAATATGCTTAACTCATCCATATCCACAAAGGCACATTTATCATAATTGTTAAGAAGGCGTTGTGCATGTCACACATTGATATTGTAGGATCTTGCAAACATTACTGCAGAGAGCATGACAACACACACAAACCAAACGTAGCCTTTTATATATGTAACAATCACATAAGACTTGCAATAAATATGACAACCAAAACCATCATTAATATATGACAGATACATTGCTAGGGTTTGAGATTTCGGATGCTAGGCATGGTTAAAGAGGAGCTCACAACTGCCCAAGTGGATGCCTCTTAGGATATACCAAGTTTGAACCAGATCCAAACCAATAAGTTTCAATACCAGTAGGTCACAACTTAATGCCCAAAACAAGTTTGTGCTAGGATAGTCACAAAGCCGCAAATGATTCAACAAACAGAGCGCAAGTACTTTCCAGAACTTGTGCCCATAACATGCTTCAGTGACACCTGTAAAAAGAAGTCACAAAGGTCCAGCGAGAACAATTTCAACCTTCTTCAGGCCACTTGCAGAAATAAACTCAAAACCAAACGAAATCCAATTTTTCAAGCCCCAAAACCATTCCAGAATAGATCAACGTTTAATTTTCCTTCAAACCCTCATAAGCTTCGACTTTGAAGATAACCGCAGGGATCAATTGTTTCAGAAATTGTATTGACGGAATCAACGTTTAATGATAGAGTTCTTTCAGAGATGCATTAATTCTCCAGCACAATGTAACAAAGTAACCCAACGAATCCCAAAATAAACCATAGCTATAAACCCTCGGCAAACAGATCATAGAGTGTGCGCCATTGATGAGGGTTGAAGACTTTAAAAGGATTCTCGATAGTGGCTAGCACATATGCCCTAAGGAAATTCGCAGAGGTAATTTACGTGAGAAGTTTGATCCACCTACAAAAGAAGTTAAAAAAGAAACTCCCTTACACAAAAAAATCAAAGAAGCCCTTCCTGGCCGCAAAGCAAATCAAATCAACCAACTTCTTTGAAACCAAAAATTCAGTGTTTAGAACTTCATTCTTTGGCCACATATATTCACGTATTCTACTTTTGAAATTAAATACGACACTTTCAACCATCTGCAAGGAAACCCTAAGGCAAGCAAAACAATGAACCCAAAAACTTCTTGGCCGCAGAAATTGCTCGATGTATTGTTTAAGAGCCAAATAATGTTCTTGCTTAATCTTATGAAGATCCTTGGTTTATATACACTTTACATGATCAGAATGGATGTCTCTAGAGAGTCGAATGGATGTCTCTAGATAATCTGGGGCCCATTTTAATTTTTGAAAATAAAATTAAAATTGTAAAATCAAAATTTGAAATTTGATCCCCTTCCTTTTTTTTTTGAGAAAAAAAACATTGACTTTATGGAATTTAATCACAAATGATGCCACATCATTTTTATGGGCCAACTCATCAACCTTTTGGGGCTTTGGGACCAAATCTTGGGGCCTTAATTTCAACTGGACATATCTTACAAACTATGAGGGCCCATAGAATGCTCCACATACCACAGGAATCAGCAAGCCAAGAAGAATATAATGGCGAAGATCTCTGAGGCAGGCTCACTGATTTGTTGTGCCAAAAACATCAACAAAGACAGGGTGTCATCACCGTCCAAGGAACTCAAACCCTAGGGCTAGGGTTTCATCTAACTATATCATACCCTGGATGCCTGCTCATGCTATGACATCAATGACCTTCTTAATCATCTTACAACTATTCCTGCTTTGACATCAATGACAACTTGTTCAACACACTCTACACTGGTTAAAGTGTGTTATTTTACAGTGGAGGTAAGAATCACTAATAAGGATTGTTTTCATATATCTTTGGCTAGTTTAAGTAGGTTTAAGTAGGTTTTAAATGAATTTATATTTCTTGACTTATTAATTGACTGATCTACAGATGTGATTCTTAAACATAGGGAAGACACTTGAGTACGTGGACAGGTCATCGGAGGCCCAACACCTAGTTCAACGAACACATCAAGCAACGATTTTGTAGTAGCCATTATGTACTTAGTTTCGTACTCTATTTCAAGTTTGGTACCAAGCATCCTGTTAATGGTCAGCATTCCGAAGATAGATTCTCTTGTTTGTGAGCATGGTGTTAGTTTTCTTAATCCAAAGATAGTGTCACAAATGGAACAGTTTAGTTACGATGTGGGTGAAGTGATCCTAGGGATTTAGCTTAGCTTAAATTAGTCCATATCATAGATGTATTTAATTTCCTCAGTCATTTTGTTGTAGCCATTTTTAGGCCTGAATTCTTTAAAAGGGCCCAGTGTTTGTATGAAAGGTTACACACACAGAATGAACCAGTGATGAGGAGATTGTGATTAAACAGCATTTGACTTTGTTTTGTTTAAGATTGAAACTCTTTGACTCATGTTCTATTGAAGGTTTTTAATATAATCGTTTTGGCTTCTATATATATTCTTGGATTTATGTCTTCTTGATCTCTAAGTTATTGAGTTAGTTTACACTTATTCTAGGTTGTGGCAAGGGCCCACCACAAACCTTGAACAAGTTCTATAATAGTTTTTGTTAAGTAGAAAGTGTGTTTTGAATTCATTTAGAAAAATTGTACTTGAATATTCATTTCCTTTCATTTGTAATTTTGAGAATTTTCATACTTAGGATCGTACTTAAATTTCATTTAAATGTTGTCACAAATCTGAAAGTTATGATAGCTAGTGAGATGTTTCTTGAGTTTTTTCAAGCCCGTGGATCATTGTCATAGGTATACTTTGCATCTATTGAATTCTTTGATTGATCTCAAGATTCTGTAAGAATTGAAAAAGAAGGCTTCAGTTTGGGATGGATTTCTAAGGAACAAGTTCTTGCAATTTTAGGTTGAATCCTATGTTCTGAATGTAGTGACTTAATCATATGTGGATCTATATAATTTTGGAAAGAAACCCATGTAGCTAGTGTTTAGTCTGAATTCTTGTCAGGATTGATTAGGAATAGTGTGCCATTCATTTTTGGAACTGTGTGTGTTAACATTTGGAGAACAATGTGCCATTTGTAGTGTATTGATTATTTGACAAGCGGTATGTCATTCATTTGATTTCATAGTTAATCTTGAGTTAGATTTATCGATTTAGAATTTGTGAGTCTTTTTCTTACTTGCTCATATAATTAGAAATTTTTTTGTTATTCAATTACTCAATTAATTTCAAGTTAGGAAGCCTTATGTCATTTGTTCAGATGCTTAGTTAATTTTGAATGGATCTTTTAAATAGGAAATAGTGTGAATTATTTTTTGGGACATTGTTGAGTTTACTTTCAATTTCTAGCACCCTGGGGATTAGTTTCGTATAATGGTTTTTGAATAGAATGAATTGTTAGATTGATTTAAGAACATGGTTTGTGATGATTGCTAATCTTATTTCTAGGAGATTTTTTAGTTAGATGCACCATAATTGAGGATAAATTAGTAATTTAGATTGTGTAGTGAAATATGTTTCTTCACTTCAGCAATTTCTGGTGTCATTATTTTAAATTAGGAATAAAGTTTGGTTATTCTGCACTTAAATTTGTACTAAATCAGCATAGAGTAAGTCCATATCTGAATCGTAATGCCTTGTAACTCAAATATTACAAACTCCAATTGAAAATTTTAAATTTAGGGAATCCAACAACATATAAAACCCTAACACTCTGGGCCATCATGGTAAAATGTTTCATCAACAAATGGTTTCATTGCCAAGATCCAAAGATTAATTGGGGTTCTTCAATTATGGTGACTAGGATTATTAAGAGAAATTTTCAAGAATGATGGGAAGATAAGCTTGACTCGGTTTTTCATCAACAAATCAAGTTATGGCAAAAGAAACTAGATTGGATTAGGGACAAAATAATTTTACAGAACCTGCATGTGACCAATACGAAATCTTCTAGTGTAAATTGCCTAACAAACTATATAATTGGTTAAGTAGATTGCAACATACTTTGGTAAATGGAAGTGTTGTGTGAATCTTTAGGACTTTAACCACATATTATTTAGTTGCCTTACATCAATTGGATAACAAAATCACTAGGGCCATTTATTTTTGGGTACATGCCACATTGGAAGACTATATTATTAAGTTTGCTACAGAGAAACACCAATTGTTTCCTAAAGCTAAAGTAGTGTTCAATTATGGATTAAGAGTTAGGTTTCTCAAATAAATTCTTTTGTTTATTAACTTTTTTATGGTGGAAGAGAGACTATTTCCATTAAAACAACCTAATATGTTATTGTAAAACCATTGTACAGTGTAGGTTTCTAGGGGGATATTTTGAGCAGTTGTGGAAGTTGATAAGAATTTGCAATATACGGGGAGGATTTATAGAAGGCACAAGATTTGAGAGTGATTAGGAGGGCATGGATCTCCGAAAAATGGCGGGAACGTAAGCTACATGAGATTAGGATAAATGAACAGAGTTACAATAGATAGGTGAAATGTTGAGCAGTCTGAGGTTACAGAGAGGAGATATGAGGATCCCGTAGTTGTAGAATGAGACAGTGGGAGAAGGATTGACTTCTATAACAATAGGGGAAGTTAGAAGGGATGAGATAAGATATCATAATAGGGATAGTGGATCCCACCAGGAATAAGATGGAATCTAAACACTAGAAATTCCAGGACAGGTAATCGTGATGATTGATCTGAATACTCCCATGGATGAGGAGATTCACTTTTTCATGAGAAGGTTATTTGATGTGGATGATTCCTCTTCTATAAAGAGTAGTCTACAAGGAAGCCACATGGTTAGCTCTCTCCTTAAACTCCCCCCGGTACCTTATCAAAATCCTATCAATTTTATTTCAAAGATAGTCAAAATATTGAAGTTTCAGAGAGTTCATAAGATGTATGCTATTGGTAGTTTTGGTAGTTTTGGAATAAAGAATTACTAAGGGGGGGTGAATCAGTAATAGTTAAGTTCTTTCAAATTTTAAGTATAAGTCTTTAACTCTTTTCATTACAATATGTTACTTGTGAGAGCTTTCATACACAATACAATGATCAGCAAGATAAGGCATTACAATGTACATACAATCCACCACATGAGCAACACACACATATTGACACAGGTATTTTTACATGGAAACCAAAAGGGAAAAATCCACCAATATGTTTGTTATTATGATGTAAATTAAGCACCTACTTAATTACATAAAAAAAAAAAAAAAAAAACATCCCCACTCACAGGAGGCACTAACCCCCTTAATATAGAAATCAACTACTTTCTAAGAGGCACCAACCTCTTATGAATGCAGGTCACCATCTGATCTAGCCACTTTTCTACCTTTCATACAATTTTCAAATTGAAAACAAGGGAAATTACATATGCAGATAAATACAAATCTGATTCATTTTAGTATCATACTTCTACTCTTGGCCCTCTATGCTTCCACAGGAAATCTCAGCCTCGCATAGCATCACTGGTCCACAGTTCGGTCAAATTCTAGTAATACAGTTGTAGCAATTACAGGATTCTTGTGACACTTATGTTTGTTGAAATATGGCAACAAGAATATTCCAATTTAATTTGTCCTTGAATTAAATTGTGAATTAAAATTGAATTTAGTCTTAACAACTACTTGGAAATAATTTATTTATTTATTTTAAATTAATTAGTTGGAGAAATTCAAGTTAGAAGTCTTTCTGAAGTCATGCAGGAGTTATCCCTTAAATTAAGGAGATAAGATTGAGTTATATTTGAGTTGTAATTAGTTAACTCAGTTTACTGAGTTAAGTCTAGTTAAATTAGTTCCAAACTAATTGAGGAACTAATAGTGAGTTAATAGTCAGTTGATGCATTAATGCACTCAACTAGTACTACTCCAGTTAACTGAAGATTCCCTCATCAAAAACTCATGCATGTCTATTATGAGAAAGACCCTGTTGAGATAAATGTTCAAGGACAATGTACTATCAGTTGCATGTGTTTTCTCATAGAGAAAATTCATGCATGCAGTCAAGGATTCATCCTTGAGGATTGCGCAATTTTGAAAGAGGTTTTCCACTTGGTAAGAGAAGATCATCCACAAGGAACAGTGCAAGGAAATAAGAGCTTGAAGGGCAGAGAGGAAGGCTAGAGAGAAGCCAAGATTTCCTGTGAGCATCTGTGAGGATTGTATGGAGAGCTGGCTAGTTGTGAGAGCTAAGGCTTTGTATAATTCCTATGTATTTCCACCATGTATGATAATACAATAGTGTGGGGTTTTTTAGCTGAGGCTTTCCCCAAAGTATTTTCATGTGTATTGTGCCATTGATCCCTATTCTTCTGGTTATATCGTTCATCTCGATCTTTAAGCTTCCACAAATTGATAGTAGAAGTAGGTTATAATATTTTGCTTTGATTTATATTGCATTATTGGGTTAACCTACCATCAGATTTTCTACATGGTATCGGAGCTGTGAACAGTATACTGAGAAGATAATTTGAAGTTTGAAGTTCAGGGTTGCAGGTGAAAATCGAATTCATATCATACTTCAAGGTTAGCCAATGGCGTTCTATGGCTTGAGACTCAAGTATGCCTTAGAAGGTAGCTCGAATTACATAGCATGGAAAGATAGGATGGAGGTTGTATTAGAAGACAATGGCTTGAAGGAATTCATTGATCAAGAAATCCCAAAGCCAGCTTCAACTAATGCGCAAGAGTTGGATGAGTGGAAGAAGTGTGTGGCGAAGGTGAGATGGATCATCCTTGAGGGAGTTCGAGACCATATTGTCTCGAGTCTCCATGGGAAGGATACTCCATTTTCAATGTGAAAGACATTGGAAGTAGCGACCAGAGGAAATTGGCGCTCAAGGATAAGCTTTGGAGAATCAAGATGGAGAAGGGTGATACTATTTCAACATATCTGAACAAGCTCACCACCTGCAGAGATGAGCTTGGCATTGTGGGAATAACTACTGCTGATGATGATATGGTGAATCTCACTCTCCTTGGCCTTTCAAAGAGTTGGAATAGCTACCAGGACTCTGTGAATGGAAGGGAGAAACTATCGGATTGGGAACAAATGTGGTTATATCTTATGCCGGAGGAGATCAAGAGGAGCACACGAGATGGTTCTTCATCCAAGAATGATGATGAAGAAAATCTGGCCTTAGCAAGTAAGGTATGGAAAGGGAAGGGGAAGGCTTCCCATTTCAAATCAAATTCTTCTCATGGAGGGAAGAAGGGTGACATGTCTAAAGTAAGATGCTTTAATTGTCACAATATGGGACATTATGCGACTATTTTCCCATTGAAGAAGTCCAAGAAGAGATCCTCGGAAGGATCAAAAGGTGAGGCATTAGCCTCTCAGTTTGAAATGGACTTTACCCTCCTCGCATGCATGGTGTCATCGATGATGGGTTGTGTCTAGTATCTTGTCAGTGGAGCCTCATTCCACATGACCGGTGATAAAAATTTATTTAGTGCCTTGGAGGAGAAAGACCTCAAGATGCACATAGAGATTGGTGACGACGAAAGGTATAGTGTTTCAGGAATGGGCACGGTTGCTTTTCAGAGGGAGAATGGAGCTCCTCTCACCTTGACAGATGTGATGATGTGCCTGGATTGGAGAAGAACTTGGTATCGGTCACTGTTGAGAATGCAACAAGATGATGGAGCTTAGTGGAAAGGAGTCGCCTTCACTAAGTGGGCCCACAGGCAAATTATGGCGCAAAGTCTATTTTTAGACTATGTCTATTTTTAGACATATGGATCATGGTCTATGAGTTGCAGGATGTTGTTTATGGATGATTGGTCATGTTGGGAAAAATAGATGGACTTCTATTTTTGGATCACAGCAGGAGTGATCAGAGTCTATTTTTAGACTGCTAGTCAAAAATAGAAAAGTCAAATATTATTGTCTCATAATAATATTTAGACTATAAACTTTATCTTATCCTCTTGGAGAACTTCAGTTTGAGCTACGAATGTGGCACATGCAGCTGTCAGAAGGAAATACACTTTTCTTATGAGTCAGTTGAGCTATTTCATGCAGGACATCAGTTAGAACTCATGCATGTGAGTTCTGTGGAGTTGGATGTGGAGTTGATGGAGTTGTGTTCAGTTTGACTTGGTTAAACTAGTTGTAATTAGTCTAACTGCAAATAGACTAGTGATGAGTGATGTGAATTAATTAATTAAATTAATTCACTAATTATTAACTCATAATGCAACTGAATAATACATCAGTTAACTCAATGCATGTACAGTTCAGTGGAGACAGGTGTTAGAGGTTGAGATTTCTATCAGTTGTGAATATAGTTGTGCATGAGATCTTGCACAAGCAATGTATTGAGTATGCCCATGAAAATTGCACAGTATATTCCCAGTGAAATAACCTGTGCTCACGTGACTTCCAGGGTGAGTGATTTTCACATGGTATTGTGTGCAATAGAGGCAGGCAAAGCAGTGGAGAAGATTTGAACTTGTGACTTGTTCGGATCTGAGCTAGTTTTGTGTGTAACAAGTGGAGATAGTGCTGGATACTTGTGAGGAGTATTGTACTATGTAACGTTACATGTTCTCAATCATTAATATACAGATAGTGTGGGGTTTTCAGCTGTAAGCTTTCCCCGGGTTACATACTGTGTTAATGTGTGCATGCGATCGATGTTTCATTGTTTTTTTTTATGTTGCTAAATTGATGATCAACATAGAGGAGGTTATGTATTATGCATGTATTCCTCAATAGTGTATAATCAGGATAATCTCTATTGAATATGTGTTTATTATTCAAAATTTCTACATGGTATCGGAGTTGTTGATCATCAGATCTACTATTCAGAAAGTGTTTACATTCTATTTCTTCAGGCAGAGTC
The DNA here is from genome assembly GCA_031772625.1 of Pinus tabuliformis. Classification (NCBI taxonomy): domain Eukaryota; kingdom Viridiplantae; phylum Streptophyta; class Pinopsida; order Pinales; family Pinaceae; genus Pinus; species Pinus tabuliformis. The sequence goes on from CM062812.1 coordinate 66,847,822, forward strand.
TGTAATCGGGCCAAGTAGCCTCTGGATTCATCCTTCTTTCGGAAGGTGAGATATCTAGTAAAATCCCATACAGTGAATCTATGTACGAGAAATACTTTTTTCTCACGAATCTTAGATCAGAGGCGGTTGAGTTTGGAGCTGGTGGAATTCGAATTTGCAGCAGTGTTTTCTTGGTATCAACATGGCAATGTCTTTCAACGGATTGCAATTGGAGTATGCTCTTGAGGGCAGCTCAAACTATATTGCATGGAAGGACAGGATGGAGGCAGTGTTGGATGATAATGGGCTGAAGGATTTAACAGAGGCTAATTTCCCAAAGCCTACTGATGCTGTGCAGGTTGATGCTTGGCAAAAGAAGACAGCAAAGTGTTGAAGGATTCTGTTGGAGGGTATGAAGGATCACATTGTGTCCTGCCTGCATGGAAAGGCTTCTCCATACTTGATGTGGAAAGCGTTAATAAATCTATTCCAAAGCAAGAGCGATCAGAGGATGCTGGCACTCAAGGATAAACTCAGAAACATCAAATGTGAGAAGGGAGACAGTATGCCCAAGTATCTCACAAAGTTCACCCAGTGCAGGGATGAGCTGGGAAGTGTGGGGGTGACTGTCGATGATGAGGACTTGGTGAGCTTAGCTCTCCTTGGTCTTCCGAAGAGTTGGCATTCCTATCAAGACTCTGTCAATGGTCGGGAGAAATTGCCAGGATGGGAGAGACTTTGGTCAGATCTTGTGCAAGAGGAGATCAGGCGGAATACCAGGGACGGATCTTCATCAAAGGGACCTGATGAAGAAAATTGTGCTTTGGCTGCCAAAGCAAAGAAGGGGAAGAGCAAGAAAGCTTTGCGAAAGGCAAGAAGCAAGACATGTCCAAGGTGAAGTGCTTTCACTGTCACCAGCATGGACACTAAGGCTCTAGCCTCACAGTTTGAGCTTGATTTTTCATTGATCGCATGCTTGGTTTCAAGTGTGATGGGATTGGTGTGGTTCTTGGACAGTGGTGCGTCTTTTCACATGACAGGAGATTGAGATTTGTTTTCTGATCTGGAGGACAAAGATCTTCGAGTTCACATCGATATGGGAGATGATGGTAGATACAGTGTGACCGGTATCGGTACCATTTCCTTTGAGAGGGAGTCTGGTAAACCCTTTGTATTGAAGGAAGTGATACATGTTCCAGGATTGAAGAAGAATCTTATCTCTGTGGTGATGTTAGAAGACAAGGGATATGATGTTGTTTTCAGCGAGGAAAAGGCTTTCCTGCGCAGCAAGACAACTGGAGAAACTCGAAGATAGGGGTTCGAGTGAGGAACCTTTATCAGTTGCATTTAGATGGATGCACAGTAATGGCATGCAAGGCAGAAGGATTGGTGACCCGAGATGATGGCAAGCTGTGGCACAGGAGATTGGGTCACCTTCACCATGGAGCCTTGAAGATACTGCAACAGATCACTACAGGGCTTCCTAAAGGCACTCTTGCGCAGTCAAATCAGTGCAAGGGGTGTACTTTGGGAAAGTTTGTGAAAGCCACCTTTCACGAGAAGGATAGTCGTGCCACGATGATCCTTGAGAGAATTCATACAGATGTGTGTGGACCTTTCTCAGTAGCTTTGATAGAAAAGCATAGGTATTATGTGATTTTTGTTGATGATTCCTCTCGTAAGTCTTGGATCTTCTTCATGCAGAAGAAGAGCGAGACATACTCAAATTTTTGCGATTTCAAAGCATTGGTCGAGAAGGAGTCGGGAAAGAAGGTGAAGGCTCTTAGGAGCGATAATGGTGGTGAATACATCTCTAGCGAGTTCAAGGATTTCTGCAGTGCAGAAGGGATTCGAAGAGAGCTCATAGCTCCCCATAACCCACAGCAGAACGGGGTTGCTGAGCGGAAGGATAGAACGATCGTGGGTGTTGCATGGGCGATGTTGCATGATCAGGTCCTACCCCTTCACTTGTGGGCGGAAGCATGCAATACAATAGTTTATGTGCAAAACCATTGTCCTCACAGGATACTTGGCATGAGTACACCCGAGGAGACTTATTCTGGTAAGAAGCCTGATCTTTCTCATTTGAGGATTTTTGGTGCTAACGTTTACATGCATGTGACGAAGGATGCCAAGAAGAAGTTGGATTCGACCACAGAGGTTGGGATATTTTTGGGGTACACTGATACGCCCCACAACTATCGTGTGTATTTTCCAGACAGTGGTAAAACTATTGTGCGACGAGATATAAAATTTCATGAGGAGAAAGCCATGAAGTGTTCGCTTGAGAGGGAGATACACTTGCATGTAGATGAGGAGCTATTAGTTCCTAAGGATGAGCTTTAGGATGTGGATCAGCCACAGGACGAGGTTCATGGAGTGGAAGAGACCACTCATGCAGCACCAACCATCAAAGGTGAAAGCGCTTGACAGAAGCTGAGCGACTAGCTCAACATGTAGAGAAAGTTGTAGGACCACCTACAGCCCAATGCAAGCAGAGACAGTCACCTGATCGGTACATTGGATACATGGCTCTTATGAGAAAATGTGTTGTGACTAAGCCATCCTCTTTCGAGGAAGCTGTGGAGGATCCCGCATGGGTAGACGCCATGGTGGAAGAGTATGATTCGATTGTCAGAAATGGTGCATGGGAGATTGTTCCTAGACCGGAAGGGAAATCAGTGGTGGGTTCAAGATGGATCTACAAATTTAAGCAGGCAGTTGATGGGAGTGTGGAGAAGTACAAGGTAAGATTTGTTGCCCGAGGCTTTTCACAGATAGAGGGGATCGATTATGAGGATACCTTTGCACCTGTCGCAAGGTATTCTTCCATACGGACGATTCTTGCTCTCTCAACGCAGATGGGATGGCACATTCATCATATGGATGTGAAGACTGCATTCCTCAATGGACTTATTGAGGAGGAGGTGTACATTGAGCAGCCCGAAGGTTTTGAGATCTTCAGCAGCAAGTCGCATGTGTGCAGGCTCAAGAGAGCGTTGTATGGGTTGAAACAAGCACCACGTGCTTGGTGCACACAGATAGACAGTTATTTCACTAGACTTGGATTCTCTAAGAGTGAGGCGGATCCTAACCTATACCAGATTGTGGTGGAGGGTAAGTTGCTTATCATTGTACTTTATGTAGATGATTTGATTTTAACGGGTGATGAGCTGTTGATACTTTCATGCAAGGATGATCTTGCTAAGGAGTTTGAGATGAAGGATTTGGGCCTCCTTCATTATTTCCTGGGATTGGAAATTTGGCAATGCAGTGATGGACTATTTGTTTCTCAGGGTAAGTATGCTCGGGAGATACTGGAGAAGTTCAACATGCATGGCTGCAAGCCTGTTGATACTCCTCTTCCTAGAGGTTGGAGGAAGGAGGATGCCACTTCCGTAGAAGAAGTGGATGCCACTGTTTATCGCCAGTTGGTGGGGTCACTTATGTATCTGGTCAATACACAACCCGATATATGTTATGCTGTTAACCAGCTTTCACAAGCTATGGTTAAGCCAACCAAGCTCTTCTGGAAGGCAGGCAAGCAAGTATTGCATTATTTGAGAGGCACAACGGGATATGGATTGTGGTACAGACAGGAGGATGAGGTGAAGCAATGTGGCTTCACGGATGCAGATTTGGCAGGGAGCTCAACGGACGACATTACGTACCATCATATCAGAGATTGTGTGTAGTGGAGAATCATGTTACTTTCATACATTCCAACTGAGGATCAGGATGTTGATATCTTGACGAAGGCGCTCACCAGGAGAAAATTCAAATACCACCGAGGCAGGATAGGGGTTGTTGATAATCCATATCTTGTTGAGAGGGAGTGTTGAGAATGCAACAAGATGATGGAGCTTTGTGGAAAGGAGTCGCCTTCACTAAGTGGGACCGCAGGCAAATTATGGTGCAAAGTCTATTTTTAGACTATGTCTATTTTTAGACATATGGATCATGGTCTATGAGTTGCAGGATGTTGTTTATGGATGATTGGTCATGTTGGAAAAAGTAGATGGACTTCTATTTTTGGATCACAGCAGGAGTGATCAGTGTCTATTTTTAGACTGCTAGTCAAAAATAGAAAAGTCAAATATTATTGTCTCATAATAATATTTAGACTATAAACTTTATCTTATCCTCTTGGAGCACTTCAGTTTGAGCTACGGATGTGGCACATGCAGTTTTCAGAAGGAAATACGCTTTTCTTATGAGTCAGTTGAGCTATTGCATGCAGGACATCAGTTAGAACTCATGCATGTGAGTTCTGTGGAGTTGGATGTGGAGTTGATGGAGTTGTGTTCAGTTTGACTTGGTTAAACTAGTTGTAATTAGTCTAACTGCAAATAGACTAGTGATGAGTGATGTGAATTAATTGATTAAATTAATTCACTAATTATTAACTCATAATGCAACTGAAGAATACATCAGTTAACTCAGTGCATGTATAGTTCAGTGGAGACAGGTGTTAGAGGTTGAGATTTCTATCAGTTGTGACTATAGTTGTGCATGAGATCTTGCACAAGAAATGTATTGAGTATGCCCATGAGAATTGCATAGTATATGCCCAGTGAAATAGCTTGTGCTCACGTGATTTCTAGGGTGAGTGATTTTCACATGGTATTGTGTGCAATAGAGGCAGGCAAAGCAGTGGAGAAGATTTGAACCTGTGACTTGTTCGGATTTGAGCTATTTTTGTGTGTAACTGGTGGAGATAGTGCTGGATACTTGTGAGGAGTATTGTACTATGTAATGTTACATGTTCTCAATCATTAATATACAGATAGTGTGGGGTTTTCAGCTGTAAGCTTTCCCCGGGTTACATATTGTGTTAATGTGTGCATGCGATCGATGTTTCATTGTTTTTTTTATGCTGCTAAATTGATGAGCAACATAGAGGAGGTTATGTATTATGCATGTATTCTACAATAGTGTAGAATCAGGATAATCTCTGTTGAATATGTGTTTATTATTCAAAATTTCTACAGTCACGATGTTGGAGGACAAAGGCTATGATGTTTTCTTCAGTAAAAGAAATGCATTCCTAAGAGACATAGACATGAATCAGACCAAGAGGATAGGGATTCAGGTGAAGAATCTCTATAAACTAGAGGTAGATGATTGTGCAGAATTGAGTACGAAAGCAGAATTGGTGCAAAGCCAAGACATTGGCAAGTTGTGTCACATGCGGTTGGGCCATTTGCATCATGGGGCTTTGAAGATAATGCAGCAGATATCTACATGACTTCCCAAAGGTAAACTTGAGCAAGTTGACACATGCAAAGGTTTTACCTTGGGAAAGTACACCAAGTCTTCCTTTCATGATCGAGACAACCAAGGAGAGGCTATCTTAGAGCGAGTTCATACTAATTTGTGTGGACCATTCTCGATGGCATCCATAGCGAAGCAAAGGTATTATGTGATTTTCATTGATGAATATTCTCGTAAATGCCGGATTTATTTCATGCAGAAGAAGGACCAAAATTTCACAAAGTTTTGTGAGTTCAAAGCTTTGGTCGAAAAAGAGTCAGGGAAGAATATCAAGGCCTTGAGAAGCAAAAACGGTGGAGAATATGTCTCTCAAGAGTTTAATGACTTCTATGCAACAGAAGGAATTAAACGAGAGTTGACGGCACCTCATAACCCACAATAAAATGGGGTAGCCAAGAGGAAGAACAAAACGATTGTAGGGGCAGCACGGGAAATGTTGCATGAACAAGGCCTACCACTTCACTTGTGGGATGAGGCATGCAACATAGCGGTCTATTTGTAGAATAGAAGCTCGCATCACATACTTGGGATGAAGACACCAGAGGAAGCTTCTCTAGTAAGAGACCAAATGTGGGTCACTTTAGGATCTTTGGCTCATCGATATATTGCCATGTGACAAAGAATGCACGAAAAAAGCTTGAGCTAACAGCAAAGTTGGGGATATTTGTGGGGTACACTATACACCTCACAACTATTGGGTGTACTTTCCTACCAGTCAGAGGACAGTGGTTCACAGAGATCTCAAGTTTGATGAGCAGAAGGCCATGCAAGTTTCCCTTGAGAGGGAGCTCCAACTACAGGTTGTGGAGGAACTGTTGGTTCCTAAGGAGAAGGAGCCTCAAACTGATGTGGAGCAACCGCATGCGGAGGTTCCAGGAGTGGAGACATCCACTCAAGCAAAGTCTTCCAAAGATGGACAAAAGCACACAAGAGAAGCTGAAAAATTGTTGGAGGATGTGAGAGAGAATGTGGGAGAACCATCTTCTCAGCACAGACAGAGGAGGTCACCTGAGAGGTACACTGGATACATGGCCCTTGCTAGGGAATGTGTTGAGACTGAGCCATGTTCCATTGAGGAAGCAGTGCAGCAGCTGATTTGGGTTGATGTTATGGTGGAGGAGTATGACTCCATAGTTCGTAACAGTGTTTGGGACATGGTACCGAGACCGGATAACAAGTCAGTTGTGAGTTCCTGTTGGATTTACAAGGTAAAGCAAGCTGTTGATGGTAGTGTGGAGAAGCATAAGGTAATATTTTTTTCCCATGGCTTTTCACAGGTTGAGAGGATCATGTTGCTACATTATATTTCGACAGAGGAGAAAGATGCTGACATTTTGACAAAGGCATTGTCAAAGTGTAAATTCGAGTTCCATAGAGACAGGATCAAGGTGACAGATAATCCCTTTCTTGTTGAGAGGGAGTGTTGAAATATGGCAACAAGAATATTCCAATTTAATTTGTCCTTGAATTAAATTATGAATTAAAATCGAATTTAGTCTTAACAGTTACTTGGAAATGATTAATTAATTTATTTTAAATTAATTAGTTGGAGAAATTCAAGTTAGAAGTCTTTCTGAAGTCATGCAAGAGTTATCCCTTAAATTAAGGAGAAAAGATTGAGTTATATTTGAGTTGTAATTGGTTAACTTAGTTCACTGAGTTAAGTCCATTTAAATTAGTTCCAAACTGTTTGAGGAACTAATAGTGAGTTAACAGTCAGTTGATGCATTAATGCACTCAACTAGTGCTACTCCAGTTAACTGAATATTCCCTCATCAGAAACTCATGCATGTCTATTATGAGAAAGACCCAGTTGAGATAAATGTTCAAGGATAGTGTACTATCAGTTGCATGTGTTTTCTCATGGAGAAAACTCATGCATGTAGTCAAGGATTCATCCTTGAGGATTGCGCAGTTTTGAAAGAGGTTTTCCACTTGGTAAGAGAAGATCATCCACAAGGAATAACACAAGGAAATAGGAGCTAGGAGGGCAGAGAGGAAGGCTGGAGAGAAGCCAAGATTTCCTATAAGCATCTATGAGGATTGTACTAAGAGCTGGCTAGCTGTGAGAGCTAAGGCTTTGTATAATTCCTATGTGTTTCCACCATGTATGATAATACAATAGTGTGGGTTTTTTTAGCTGAGGCTTTCCCCAAAGTATTTTTATGCATAATGTGCCATTGATTCTTATTATTATGGTTATATTGTTCAGCTTGATCTTTAATCTTTCGCAAATTGATAGTAGAAGTAGGTTATAGTATTTTGCTTTGATTTATATTGCATTATCGGGTTAACCTACACAAATTTTCTACAATTTTGGTGAAGTGCATCTATCTTCGTTATTTTTGTATCTTTGTTATTCATATGTTTTCTCATAAATTATAATTATTTTAAGGAGAAGAACAGAATTTGTCGGAAAATACACTATGTTTCTGGCTTAGTGATAATTAATATGTTTTCTACTTAATGATTAGTATCGAATTTTTTAACTTCTCTGGTATAATTTGATTCCCTCATCTTTTCTTCCAAATCATTGAAAGAAATGTAACTAGGTTCAGTCTTCATAAATGTACTTTTGACATTTGTATTTATTCAAGAAAAGAAATATTATTTTTATAATATATGTCAATGAGTTTCTTGCTCATAGAAGTAGGTATAGCACATGTCAAAGTTCTATAAGTGAGTCAAAGAATCAAAAGAATTATGTCGAAGACCTTAAGGTATGTTACATTATGTATATTTATGTATAAAATTCAAAGAAGACACCTCCAAGCAAAGTCAAGTATCATACAAACAAAGACATCATCAAACTAAGCAATGGCACCATTAAAAGCACCTATTGCAACAAAGAAAATCAAGTCGGCCTAAAAGCAGCAAGTCGACCTTCAAGTCAGCCTAAAGGAGGGATGGACCACTATATATAGAGGTTGTCCACTCCCTCAAAAGACAACACATTCCTCTCTAAAATTTGTGAAGGTACAAGTCAAGAAAAAGGTAATAAGAGGAACAAGAAAAGGGTCTCTAAGGCAGTGAAGAAAGGAAGAAGAAAATGGAACTGTTAAAGGGCTAGTTACAGCCACATAGGCGAGGAAAGGAGAGATGTCTCTGTGGTTACGATAGTTGTATCTTACAGTTTACCATATCTCATTTTTTAGGGTTCAAACTAGGCTTACAAGACCTCTCTCTCAAGCGTAGAACAAGGGTATGCAGGCGAAGGGACTGAGAGAAGTATAACATAGTTCTTGTGAGGGTATTCCCTCACATGTGTGAAGAAATAGGGCTACACTACTGTTGCTCTAAGTCTGCAATATTTGTGAAAGAGAAGAAGGCTCGGTTGGGAGGAAACAAGGTCATATTCTCAAGATAGGAAGGCTCCATCTCAAGCAAAGGAAGAAAAGTTCAAGGTTCATCCTAGAGCATACAATCTAAGGTCTCTAGAGTTGCCGAAAGAAGTGTCGAAGGGAGGAATTCAAAGTGTTGGAAGGACAAGGAAAAAGTGTTGCAAAAGGAAGTAATCTTGCAAGGACTTGACTTGTGCTTGGAGGATCTTCTTATCAAGGCTCTAGGGTTTGGCATTGATCAATAGAAGATTCAATAAGATAAATTCACAAAAGGGTTTTCCTCTCAAGAGAAGAGAGGTTTTGGCCTTGGCAGAGAGCCAATATCTTGTGTTATTGTTCTTATGTTTTGGTAGTAGTTTGATAAAGTACACACACATGCATTAATAAGAAGAAGAATAAGATTAAGCTAACAACAAAAATTAAAAAGACTCCGCAAATTATTATCAAATAACAAAGAATCACACTACACTTATTTTCCCTAGATTCTTCAACATGGTATCAAAGCTAAGGTGACACATCAAGAAAATTTACCTACAAGATTGAAGCATCAAGCCAAATCTACTCAAGGAAAAGAATTCATATCACCTACTATTCACCAAGGAAGACTACATAGCAAGAAGAAGAGCCTTACATAAAGGCACCTACAAACAAGAGCATATTGAAGCAGGACCTACATCAAGCTACAAGTCATCAAGAAAATCTCATCATCAAGAAAGTCCACTTGGAGAAGGAAATTTGAAGAACATCAAGATCCTAGGAAGGCAAGACCTCAAGTCTTCAAGGAGAAATCAAATCCACTACATCTCAAAATCTATTAAGTAAGTACATGTCCCCTTCTGAATATACATCAATGTCTTTTTGCAAGGAAAGAAATAAATTGGTAGGTACAAATAACTTTCTTGCATGGAAGGCCATCACGAGTTTCTGATCGCGCGACTGAGGGTTTACATAAAATGGCCGCCAAAGCTGCAAGTTTCCCTTCTTCCACGGGAGTCGACAACACAAAGGTCATTGTACAGCTGATGCAGAACAATCGAATCAGCAAAGAAGGTTATCTGCGACAGGGGACTTGGTACCCTCTTCTGGAAAATGAGAGATCTATTGTAGATCTGGAACATGGTGCGACAGATTGAGATTTTGGAGCATACAGGAGAACTGCCGCCATTCTACTGACCACATTCCCCTCCCAATCTGTCGCAAACCAGACAGATCTGGCTCCCTGGGGCTGCAACAATGACAAATTCAAGGAAACGCGCTCGGAAACAATGAGGAGGGCTTTTTATCTCATTGTATTGGCATCTCCAAAAGCATACAGTTATACCCTGGCTCAGATCCAAGGACAAGAAGCTCACAGCGACCTAAATCTAGAGGTAAGGGAGCGTAAACTTAAACTCGTTGCATATCAGACCTCAGATCGGTACTATTATGATGCAGATCTTGATTTCTACCTATTTGAGCTACTGTCAATGAGTCCAGATTGGGCAACATTTATCTTGATCCATGGTACTATGCACAGATCGAGCCTTGGGTTCTTCGATCTAGACCCTCGCATGGTAGATCGACCCCATTTCTGGTCAGATCTGGAAGTCCATCCACTGATTAGAGGTGAGCAAAAGATGCAGAACAAAATCTCAGCGTTAGATCTGTCGAATACAAGATCTGGATCCCCGGTAAGAGGATTCCAAGTATTTGTAAAACTCCCAGAAGGAAAATCGAAACTAATTTGCGTAAAAGAAACTGATACTGTTAAGCAAATGCAGGAAATTATAATGCAACAGTTGGGATACCCTATCAGATCACAAAATCTGATACATGCGAGTAGAGCGCTTCAAGATACAAAATACCTCTGGGAATACCAAATTGCACCCCTGTCAACAATCATCCTCAATCTGAGAATAAGAGGGGGTACATCCGTCAATAGCAGGAATCCTTACAGGCTAAAGGAAGTGATACTGGTACAATTGGGAAAAAACCAGGTATCATTTCCTTCAAAAACATCCTACAAGGGAAAAACACAGAAGGAGCAGCACCAAATCAATCAAGTATGGATGTCAGGCCATACATTGTGGAACAGCTGAATCATACCCCAAAATACAGCATAGATACACCAGAAATAGATGAGAACTGCACTACATATGAAAGACAAGCAATAATATGCAGATTTAACTGCTATTGGCCCAAACTGGTTGATCTATTCCATTGGATCTTCACGAACTGGACCGTGCAATGCGAAATACATCTCTGTTCCAAAGGATTTTTCATAGTGAAATTCTTATCAGCAATAAACAAAGACATAGTAATACAGGAAGGACCTTGGTTCTGGGGATCCACAGGACTCTTCATCACACCATGGTTCCCAGAATTTGATGCAAACGCAATGGTTGTTTCCAAGATGCTAGTTTGGATTCGGCTACACAATATCCCAATACATTTCTGGAATGATCAAGTACTAGCTGTAATCAGAAATACTATTGGGTGCTACATCAAAATGGACACCCAGCAAGTGGAGGAACGAATTTATACTTTTGCACGAATATGTGTGGAAGTAGACCTCAGCAAAGGCCTGCCAGACCAGATTCAGTTGAAGCATAGACAGAGGAGCTGGACACAGGTTCTAGACTATGAAAATACTGCTTTCAGATGTCGAATATGCCGACAAACAGGACACCTTCAAAGCACGTGTCCAGCAGCCAAAAAAGACAATCGCAGAAAGAAGAAAGCGGAAAAACAAGTAAAGGGATGGAAATTTCCTCCACCTGCCTCAGATGACGAGGAGGAAGAAGAGATGGATTTTGCTAACCCCAACTAGACCAATCAGATGAACAAAGAACCAGCAGCAGAAGACACAAATCCACAGGAACATATAGACACAGCACTGGCAAGTTTATCAGATACTATGGATATGGGCAGAAATAAACGTCAACACATATCAGACTCATCAGACTCTGATAAAGACAATCCACAACCTGTGGCTAAAACAACGCTAGCACTTATAACTCCAACAGAGTCACAGGGGGTTTGGAGAAAAGTTGAGAAGAAGAAAGGGCAAAAAGTATGACTTTTCCCCACTTGTACATAAACATTTCTGCTTCACATGTTTATTTCTTGAAATCCGTACACCCTGCGTGGTGATGAAGGATCTTTGCATCTTTTTTTAGCAACATTTTTGAAGTCTGTTTATAGCATATGCCGAAAGGCATCTACAACATGTAATTTTTCAATCATAATGAAAGATTACGATTTTTCCAGTGGAAAAAAAAAACTTTCTTGCATGGACGAAGAGGATTGATTTACTTCTCAAGGAGAATGAACTTCTATAACATGTCAAAGGGAATATCACTATCCTTGCTAAGGAAAAAGCTCAAGCCTTAGCTATGTACAATAAGGATGAGACAATAGCTCAAAGGATTCTAATAGAATCAATCAAAGACTCTCTCATTCCTTATGTCTCCAAATTTCGAACATCAAAAGAAATTTATGATAAGCTAGTAGATCTATTCTAGTATCAACAACTGGAGAAGTAATATATCTAAAGAATGAACTGTACAAGATGAAGATAATAAAGGAAGGAATAGCTCCCTACTTCATGAAAATATCTGAAATGAGAGATCAACTTCAAGAGCTTGGGGAATTCATGTCTGATAGAGAGATGAAAATTGTACTACTCAATGCTCTACCTGAGGATTGGGGAAACTTTACATCAACCATATATGCCAAGAAGGAAGCAACCATACTCAGTGAAATGTGGTCTTTATGTAGGACAGAGGAAGCCAAACTTAAATCAAAGGAATATGTGTGATCAAAGGAGCAAGCATTTTCTACCATGGCCAAGAGAAAGGGAAAATTTGGCAAATTTGGTCCATGAAGAACAAACAACAAAGACATGTCCAAAATCCAATGTTTTGGATGCCAAGAATATGGACACTACAAAAGGAATTGTCCTAAGCTTAAGAAGGACAACAACAACAAAACAAAAAGGGAAGAAGCTCATGTGACTCAAGAAATGAAAGAAGAAAACAAGAAGAAAAAGAAGGAAGATCCTTCGGATCTCTACTATGACTAGGTCAAACTCTTTACTTCAAGTATTTTTTCAAAGTTTTTAGTAGGATAGGAGCATGTAGGAATAAAATAAAATTGCATGGCTAGAAACATCTTCTAGAATCTAGAAGCATGAAGTACATATAGTTCTAGATACTCATGAAGATGTAGCATTTATAATGAGAATAAAAATGCATGGGTAGAAATATCTTCTAGAATATAGGATCATGGTAGATATAACTCAAGATATTCATGTAGAAAGAGCATACCTAGTCTAGGACCTCATCCACGATGAAAGGAAAATTGATCATGATTAAGAATCTTAGAAGACCTCCATCATCAAAAAGAAAAGAAACATTTGCAAGGAAAGGGTCTTTAAGATCCAATGATGGAATCTTCAAAAGAAGGTTCATGATCCAAAGCAAATGTCTCATTGGGAATCCCATTCATGGGATTCAATAAAAGGATGATATGCAGGCAAGATAAGATGAAGCAAGAAGGGCCACACCAAGGACAACCAAATGAAGCTAAGATGATCAAGGGAGAATCAAGATGAGGTATGTATGCATCAAATTTTAGTCATGTAATCATTTGTATATTATTGATTCATGGGAATAGTTCTATAACATGATCAAGTATGAAAGAATCTCTTTGACCAAGGAAATTCTCGAAGGCATGTACTAATCTCTTTCACTAAGGACATGCTTGAATGCATGTACTACAATGCAATGAAGATCAACAAAATAATATGCTCACATAAGGAGCATAAGCTTTCTAACTACGAAGCAAGAAGAAATGATGACTCGTCCTTCTAACTACGAAGCAAGAAGAAATGATGACTCGTCCAGGAAGCAAGCAATAAAGAAATGCTCTCACAAGAAGCATAAGATGGTTGACCTATCTATCTAAGAATAAGAAAATGAGAAAAGAGATCAAACATGTGAATAACACCATGATCACCAAGAATCACTATCTGATAAGATACTTTGAAGAAATCTCCCAAAAGAAGGCAGGACAACTCTGAAAAGAAGGAAGGATCCTTGACACCTATGAAGGCCTTGGAGATATGAAATATGAAAATAATTGATTCTACTCTACAAAGATGTCATGATGAAGAAGCCATCCAACAAAATAAAAAGAAATGTTGAAGCAATATCAAGATGAAGTTATGATGGGCTACTAGGTCGAAGCATGTAAACAAGCAAATACAACCAAGCATCCATGAGAATAGTATTCAAAAGAATGGATAGATGAAAAAGGAGTAGCGAGATGACAAGAAAACCTAATATACGGTAAGAAGACACTTTCCACGAAGGAAGCAATGACATGAAAAACCAGGAAGGAAAGTGATCGATGGATGGTGCCCTACCTAGAAGAAGTTTAAACAAAGACTTCATGACATCGAAGAAAGGACGGAGATAAAGCAGTGGAAGGACCCATGAAGAAGAAGTTGCTGATGAATGAAAGAGCCCCTAGTTAAGATGGATCTCTAACAAGTCCTTGATCAAGAGGGATTTTTGGATCACCCTTGATTACAAAGGAGTGACAATTGTGTTTTTCCATTTTGTGGGTCATGCACTAGACCAGGACTAACAGTCGTAAGTCTAGATGAAGGCCATGAATGGAAATGTAGACACAAGATAGACACAACATTCCTGTCTTCATTGGGAAGAAAGAATGGGAGGATTAGGTAAGCATCTGGCATTTGATACTCTTTGAGGATGTGTAGGGCATCTACGACAAGAGTAGGCAAGAGGACCGATATTCTTTGAGGGATGGGAACCCAAGATAAGAATAGTACTAGAAAGTCATACTTAGAGAGCACCTAGGTGGGTATGTACCTTAAGAGACGATGATGAAGGTGTCTATAAATCATTGGTCTCGCCAGCATTGTAGCTCATGATCTCATGAAGATATGGATTTGTTAGTCAAGGCCTTGCACTATGACAATGTTGATTGATATGATGATATAATAGATGGATTGCAAATATGGTTTCTCTTATGTGAATTCTTCAGAGATTGATAATAGCCAAACACCTTATAATGTTTTATGAATACCTCCCTAGTTAAGAGGGAGTGTTGAAGGAAATGTAACTAGGTTTGATCTTCATAAATGTACTTTAGACATTTGTATTTATTCAAGAAAAGAAATATTATTTTTATAATATATGTCAATGAGTTTCTTGTTGATTGAAGTAGGTCTAGCACATGTCAAAGTGCTATAGGTGAGTCAAAAAGTCAAAATAATTATGTTGAAGGCCTTAATGGTATGTTATATTATGTATATTTATGTACAAAAGTCAAAGAAGACACTGTTGGGCCTCTGTTTTGTCTTATTTTTACTCAAAATATCTCATGTTTTTGTTGGTTAAATGATTATTGTTGCAAGTATTTGTTGCTTCACTTGTTTTAATAGGATTAAAACATTATTAATAAAGCTTTGTCTATTGCAGGTTTAAAATTGATTTCATCATGCTTTTAGTCAGGCTATGGACCTGCATTTACCTGCTCGTACCGTGCAATGGATTCCTGCACCAGTGTAGGCATATTCAAGTGCATGCATGTTTAGTCCAGGCATGTTTTTATGGCTTCCTACACTCTAAAGAGTTTTTGGACTACACTCACGTTCCTGCACTAAAGGATGTGTACAGTTATGTTATACTGCTCCAATATGATTTGTCGGAATTATAAAAAGTTAAAAGCATGTTTGCCTCCAAATATAGAAGGGAGTTGGCTATTGCAGCATCATATACCATTCTCCGTGGATGACATCTCGCATTGTGTTTCCTTCACGGTGCGAGGAGCTTGGATATTCAAAGTAGGGGAATCCAAAGTCCAGTCAACAAATGAAAGTTTTTCAACAATTATTACCACCTTCTATAATGATCCCGGAAAAGAGGCTGGAACATCTAGTGGAGCAGGCCCTTAATGTGCAGCGAGAAGCATGCATTTTTCAAAACTCCTTGGATCCGACCCTTTCTCTATATACTGATTATCAATGTGGACGAGATCAAATTCCTAAAACGACATTACAGGTGTTAGAGTCACATAAAAAGGAAGTGTGGTTTCTACGGTTTTCAAACAATGGGAAGTATTTGGCTTCTGCATCAAAAGATGGTTCTGCAATAAATTGGGAGATAACCGAAGCAGATTCTTTCTCCATGAAACATAGATTAAGTGCACACCATAAACTAGTTTCATTTGTTGCTTGGAACCCTGATGATAAAATGTTGCTTACATGCAGTATTGAGGAGGTTGTTAGGCTTTGGAATGTTGAGACTAGTGAATGTAAACTGACCTATGATAAAGCCAATAGTGGATTCACTTCCTGTGAAATTTAATGCAAGAGATAGATTTGATTACTTGCTGCTATTTCTGGACTAAGAGCTCCTCGATCCATTGTAATTATCATGGAGGTATTACACACGTACTTTTCCGGCATATGCGCATTCTGTTGTCTCATTCCCAATAGCGTTATCCTCAAGATCCAGAGGACAGATCTAATATTAATGTTCTTCTTCTTTGTATTGGTGATTTTGATGCCACTAGTGTTTTATTTGGTATTTTTGTACATTAAGCGAGAAATTAGATCATGCAGAACAGTGAAAGACAGACCCAGAAGGCATCTGGTTGTGGGTTCGTTGTTTCCATTTTTGGGGAATCGAAGGAGGCAATTATGCTTCTAGAATCCCCCACGTATACCATCATGGTGGAGTGACTTGGATGCATTCGGATAGTTGTGATGGCGAATCCCGTGGATGTAGAGCACATGATATTGATATTCCAAATTCTCTGATAAAATTCGTTCCTTTGAGCGATAGTCCTATGAGCAGTTCATCACCATGCAAAGAAGAAGAGAGAAGTCAAATCGTACTTTCCAGCAATATTACCATTCCAAGAAAAGAGGAACAATTTACCTATTTCGACATAGTTGCAAAACTAATTTTATTCCTAGCAAATTGTTGAGATCAATGATCTACACTCTTATATTTCAATTGGTTGTTAAAAGCCCCAAATTGTAATGTGATGCCTATATATAAGCTTAGGCCTGGAGCAAGGGAGTTAGTCAGTGAATCAATCTGTCGATAGCACAAGCACTCACAGGCACATAAGGAATGCACAGAAGGGAGGAGAAGCTGGTCCCAATGTAGCATCACGCAAATCATGGCTTATGGATCGCTTCTCCTACTTATTGGAGTTAAGTGTTTGTCTACATAATGTAAAACACTGATTTTAAATGTTAATCGAAGCATTTCCTGCCATGCTCTGATTATCTATTTCATGCATCTCATAGCTTTAATTCTTGTGTGAACCAGGTCGCTCATAGAGGGTGCGAGCTGGCTGGGTTGGCCGCCAGACCAACTCGACACCGCTCTGCATCTTTTAGATTAAATAGAATTTAAATTATTATTTACTGTGTGAAAGATTTAACTGTTTCCAGTCTCTTTCCTTCTTCAAATTGGTGTTATTAAATCTGTTGCAATGTTTTCCTTTTGACTACAATATTGATTTGATTTTCTACATTAGAAATTGTTCTTGCACTCGAAATATTTCTTTATATCGAATAAGGATTGCGTCCCTTCAAAACATCTGAATTTACAAGATTGGATTATGCATTAACACTCTGCCTTTATGAGTTGTAATGTGTAACTTGAAACCATTGAAATTATTCAGATCCATTTAATTTATATTCCAAAATCCGGGATCGACTTGAGTGTTCACGGTTTCAAGGTATTAACGCATTCATTCAATCTATGCTTACAAGAAACCATATGTTACTCAGAAGCAGATATCGCATATATATTTCTGTCATTTTAAATCATGATTCTTGTAGATCCGACATTTATGAAAAGGAAACTGCCTCATTCTTAAAAAACGATAATGTTTATTTTTCCATTGTAGTTGCCTTTAAACTCCTAGACAGTTCTACAAGATTTATTTCTAGGGACAAGGAAGGCGAGAGAACCTATATTGAATCCATCTCCTTCATAAGTTTATTTACACAGTAAATTTTGCCAATGCTTTCAGGTTAATCTTACACAGAGGTAGATGTAGTATAATTTGTGCAGGCAGAATGGTTTTTTATTTGCTCATGAATTTATTCCAGCATCTACAGTCTTTTTGATATTGTGTCGGCACTGCTTGGTTTCCAGTTTTGATTTCCCTTCTGTTTGCTCGTACTTAAAATTTCCTTTCAAATTATTAAATAGTATAGGATTGCCTTTTATTTCCCACGTGATTTTAATTTTTTGGATTGTTGTTTCTTGAATTCTCTTTTAGTGCAAGATTTCATTTACTGTCAAGCGCAAGATAGACTAGAATTTGCTTTGCAGGTTGCCAAGGACTCTCTCTGGCATTTCCAATGTTGTGCTTCGAATTTCACAAACTTTCTGGATTGACAAATTAAATGTTGGTACATTTATAAGCCTTATACTACACCCAACATTTTGGCATCGTTGTCGGGGAGGAGCTTAGGGGATTGACCTTAGTGACCAGTTGCATTTAGTTTTTTTCCTTCACCTAGTTTCTCTTGAAATTTTATGTTCTTTGAATTTATTTCTTTCCTGCACTATTGCTCTAAGGTTTCTCATTTTATCTTATGTTGTAAGAACTCCCCACCCTATATATATATATATAGATATATATATATCTATATATATATATATATATATATATATATATATATATATATATATATATATATATATATATATATATATATATATATATATATATATATATATATATACATTATTCATGTGCTAATGAATGTAACAGTTGGCTTGTTAAAAACAGGAAAATGGTACTTTGAGGAATCATCTAATGAGGAGTTTTTATGCTGCTATAAAGATACAATTCGTCTAATGAAGAATTAACAAGTGAAAATTTTAATATTTTGATTGAACATAAAAATAATGTTATTAAATCTTTGATTTCAAAATTGAATGATTTGTAGGAAGAGCAGAAGAAGGATGAAAAACCATTGCTTATCTTTTGCACCAATTGTAGAAAGAAGCACTTCCTTAGAAATTTTCCACTTAATAGCCTGAAAGTTTGAAATTTTTTTGAAGAGGATCATTCAAGAGAATGCTTCCCATCACTACCAGGATTACTAAAGGAAATCAGGAAATCAAGTAAGGAATCAAATCGACTACCAGGTATAACTCAAAACTCATCACGATTTGATACTTAGAATAATGTTTATTATCCTGAGAAGGTTCATCAACATGTTTATAATTCTGCAGTTTCATGGAAAACTTTTAATCCTCCTCCAATTGAACACCTTGCTTCATGGCCACAATGGTCCTCTCCTTGGCCCTCATCCTCAAGCCAGATACCTCCATGGCCTCAAGAATCATTTGGATCCTTCTCTCTATGGAAATCTCCCATGCAAATTCAATCACTTGAACATCAACAACAACTACAATGTATTTCTAATGCACCATCAAGTCATCCTCCTCCATGGTCCCATCTGCATGTACAACCTTACCCTAATCCATACCCTAACCCTAGTCCATACCCTATACCTAACCCTAATTCATACCATAACCCTATTCCTAACCGAAACCCTAATCCATACCTAGTCCTAACCCAAACCCTAATCCATACCTTAGTCCATACCCTATATCTAACCCTAGCCTTAATCCAAAACCTAGATCCAACCCTAGTTCGAAGCGTAACCCCAATCCAAATCCAAATCTTAGCCCAAGCCTTAACCAACACCTTAGCCCAAACCATATCATAAACCCCAATCCAAACCATCAAGTTGCACAACAGTTTGAAACACCTATTCTTCCTGCTATCGAACAAAATGTCACATCTTCCATGTTGGGAAAGGCAATGAATTTGGAAACTTCCCCCATTACCGCAGAACATTTACCCAAGGAAGATATAATTCAAATACCACCAGAGGAGCAATATTTCATTGGAACTTGTTCTCAAAATGTTGATGAAGCTCAAAACCCTAGAATCTCTCTCAACCATTCTTGTCAATTTGAAAATCAAATATTTGAGCCTAAACTTGAGGGATTTATCATTTGCCTTTCACCAGATTCTTTTTGCCTCTAGGAGAGTAACTATCAAACTATGGAAGACTTGCATCAGTTGGGGAATCATAAATATGTGGATTCCATTGAATCCTAGTTTCGAGCGGTCATCAAGCCACCTTATTTCCTCATCATTCAAAAACTCTTGGTACCATGTCAATTGAAGCAATTGGTTTCTCACGCTTTGGTATGTCTTGAAGTCTATTCTTTAAAACTAAGCATGAGTATAATTAGCATTTTGTTACGCACATGGCTTCATTGGAAATACACCTACACTTAAAGGTGATATTTCTCTTTTCAAAAATAGGGTAGGGTAATATGAGAATAATGAATAAAGATGTATAACAACACTCTTGAACTTGTGATTCCCTAAAAGCACAACTTTTGAAATTTCTATTATTATGTACTCTCATGGTAAGACTTGTCAGAAGAAATTTACACTTACTGCCTCATATTTTAAAGTGACTTTGATTATGGATTAATATGTCAGTGAAGGGTATTGTTATAAGTTACATGTAATACTTTTTCCTATTCTAACAAACTATCATCCAGAAAATCTTTTCAAGTTCCTCTTCGAAGGGACCGGTGAAAAACCTCCTATGGTGGACCATGCCTACAAAACTCTAATAAGCTTTCATAAAGAACCCTGACATGACCAACTCAAGGAATCTTTTTAGTCATTATCTCAGATGTTTTTTTAAATAAGTCTTTAGGGTAGCACGACCAACCAATAAAGAATAGTAATTAAAAACTTTTCATGCCATCCTGCACTCTTAAGGAGTAGATTTGCTTCCCCACCTATTAAGTAACCTATCTGAGGTTAATCATAATCAGAGTTTTTGTTTTAAACATAAACGAATTAATTGAGGGATAGGAGGTATCATTATGAGCCAACCTATTATGATCATGGTTCCTAAGGAGAATGACATTACCACACTGGTCACCAATCCAGGGTAATGGCTTTCAGTTGAAGAAGCTAGAAGACAAGAGGTCTCATCGCGAGCCGGATTGTTCATTCTTGTTAGTTCTTGTGAATGGCACTATCATTAGCTGGTTACCAAGGCAGGACAGTGGCCTTCAATTACCTTCTAAAAAGATAAAAAGTAAATTCTCTTAAATAACTCTGAGTCTATATCTAATAGGTGGTACACAAGCATTTCATGAGGTTAAAAGGTATCCCTATCAAGGCTATAGACGCCTGCTAGCAGCAGAGCCATGCCTATGGTATTAAAGTTAATTCTACACTATATTTTACTTGGTTGTTTTTACTTTCGCTAAACTCATTATCAATATCTTTAAGAATGGCTTTAAAATCCTTATGTTGTTATACCTTGGATTTTTGTCTTTTTGGAATGATTTTTTGGACATGGGACCCTTAGTGCAAGTAATCCATTATGCCCAGACAAGAGGAGCTCCAACTATACATGGATAATGGTAAAATGGTCATTGTGGGAAGTCATTACTATGTTTACTTTTAACACCATATTTTTTAAATCATGTCACTCATGTTTATAATGAGGTTGTTTAAGAGAAACTGCTGACCAAAGATGCCTCCGAGATATTTTTCGAAATTTTAAAAGCTGGCTCTTTTTATTCAAGTAATAACACCATCCTTGAAATTTAGTTTTTCCGTGGCAAATTTTGTTTTAGATTTTCTTGAAATCAGTCTAAGAAAATAAAGAATCCAACAGACTCTCTGTTTTTAGAGCAAGCTTTATCTAGTGCAGAAAATGTGATCACACGGAATTGTAGGAACATCATTTTGAATGCCTAAAAATGTTCCTAATTTTGTTTTTTTTCAAGGGAGTGGTAGTACCATATTTCCTTGCATGAGGACATGTAAGATGGTCAGCATGGGGGGACGTTGGGCCTCTATTTTGTCTTATTTTTACTCAAAATCTCTCATGTTGTTGTTGGTTAAATGATTATTGTTGCAAGTATTTGTTGCTTCACTTGTTTTAACATGATTAAAACATTATTAATAAAGGTTTGTGTGTTTCAGGTTTAAAATTGATGTCATCATGCTTTTACACATGCTATGGACCTGCATTTACCTGCCTGTACCATGCAATGAATTCTTGCACCAGTGCAGGCATGTTTTTATGGCTTCCTGCACTCTAAAGATTTTTTGGACTACACTCACGTTCCTGCACTAAAGGATGTGTACAGTTATGTTATATTGCTCCAATATGATTTGTCAGAATTAGAACAAGTTAAAATCATGTTTTCCTCCAAATATAGAAGGGAGTTGGCTACTGCAGCATCAGATACCATTCTCCGTGGATGAGTCTCCATGGATGACATATCACATTATGTTTCCTTCACGGTGCGAGGAGCTTGGATATTCAAAGTAGGGGAATCCAAAGTCCAATCAACGGATGAAATTTTTTCAACAATTATTACCACCTTCTATAATGATCTTAGAAAAGAGGTTGGAATGTCTAGTGGAGTGGGCCTTTA
The DNA here is from genome assembly GCA_031772625.1 of Pinus tabuliformis. Lineage (NCBI taxonomy): Eukaryota > Viridiplantae > Streptophyta > Pinopsida > Pinales > Pinaceae > Pinus > Pinus tabuliformis. The sequence goes on from CM062812.1 coordinate 66,869,960, forward strand.
ATGTGTAGCGAGAAGCATGCATTTTTCACAACTCCTTGGATCTAGACCTTTCTCTATATACTGATTATCAATGTGGACGAGATCAAATTCCCAAAATGACATTATAGTTGTTAGAGTCACATAAAAATGAAGTGTGGTTTCTACGGTTTTCAAACAATGGGAAGTATTTGCCTTCTACATCAAAAGATGGTTCTACAATAATTTGGGAGATAACCGAAGCGGATTCTTTCTCCATGAAACATAGATTAAGTGCACACCAAAAACTAGTTTTATTTGTTGCTTGGAGCCCTGATGATAAACTATTGCTTACATGCAGTATTGAGGAGCTTATTAAGCTTTGGAATGTCGAGACTGGTGAATGTAAACTGACCTATAATAAAGCCGACAGTGGATTCACTTCCTGTGAAATTTAATGCAAGAGACGGATTTGATTACTTGCGGCTATTTCTGGACTAAGAGCTCCTTGGTCCATTGTAATTATCGTGGAGGTCTTACACGCATACTTTTTCAGCATATGCGCATTTCGTTGTCCCATTCCCAATAGCGTTATCCTCAAGATCTAGAGGGCAGATCTAGTATTAATGTTTCTCTTCTTTGTATTAGCGATTTTGATGCCACTAGTGTTTTATTTGGTATTTATGTACATTAAGTGAGAAATTAGATCATGCAAAACGATGAAAGAATGACCCAGAAGGTATCTGGTTGTGGATTCGTTGTTTCCTTTTTTGGGGAATCGAAGCAAGTAGTTATTCTTTCATAATCCCCCATGCAGACCATCGTGGTGGAGCGACTTGGATGTGTTCGGACAATTGTAATGGCGAATCCCTTGGATGTAGAGCACATGATATTGATATTCTGAATTCTCTGATAAAATTTGTTCCTCTGAGCGATGTGCCTATGAGCAATTCATCGCCATGCAAAGAATAAGAGAGAAGTCAAATCGCACTTTCCAGTAATATCATCATTCTAGGAAAAGAGGAACAATTTACCTATTTTGACATTTAGTTACGAAACTAATTTTATTCCTAGCAAATTTTTGAGATCGATGACCTGCCCTCCTATATTTCAATTGGCTAATAAAAGCCCCAAATTGTAATACGATGCCTATATATAAGCTTAAGCTTTGAGCATGGGAGTTAGTTAATGAATCAATCTGTTGATAGCACAAGCACACACAAGCAAATAAGGAACATGTAGAAGGGAGGAGAAGTTGGTCCCAATGTAGCATCACACAAATCATGGCTTATGGATCGCTTTTCCTACTTGTTGGAGTTAAGTGTTTGTCTTCGTAATGTAAAAGACTGATTTTAAATGTTAATTGAAGCATTTCCTGCCATGCTCTGTTTATCTATTTCATGCATCTCATAGCTTTAATTCTTGTGTGAACCAAGTCGCTCATAGAGGGTGTGAGTTGGCTGGGTTGGCCGCAAGACCATCTGGACGCCACTCTGCATCTTTTAGAGTAAATAGCATTTAAATTATTATTTACTGTGTGAAATATTTAAGTGTTTCCAGTGTCTTTCCTTCTTCAAATTGGTATTATTAGATCTGTTGCAATGTTTTCCTTTCGACTGCAATATTGATTTGATTTTCTGCATTAGAAATTGTTCTTCCACTTGAAATTTTTCTATATATCGAATAAGGATTGTGTCCCTTTAGAACATCTGAATTTACAAGATCGACTTATGCATTAACACTCTGCCTTTATGAGTTGTAAAGTGCAACTTGAAACCATTGAATTGATTCATATCCATTTAGTTTATATTCCAGAACCTGGGATCGATGTAAGTGTTCACGGTTTCAAGGTATTAACGCATTCATTCAATATATGCTTACAAGAAACCACATGTTACTCAGAAACGGAGATCGCATATATATTTCTGTCATTTTATATCATGATTCTTGCAGAGCCGACATTTATGAAAAGGAAACTGCCTCGTGCTTGAAAAACAATAATGTTTATTTTCCATTGTAGTTGCCTTTAAACTTCTAGACAGTTCTACAAGATTTATTTCTAGGGACAAGGAAGGAGAGAGAATCTATATTGAATCCATTTCTTTCATAAGTTTATTTACACAATAAATTTTGCCAATGCTTTTAGGTTAATTTTACACAGAGGTAGATGCAGTAGAATTAGTGCAGGAAGAATGGTTTTTGATTTTCTCATGAATTTATTCCAGCATTTATAGTCTTTTTGATATTGTGTCGACACTGCTTGGTTTCCAGTTCTAATTTCCCTTTTGTTTGCTCGTACTTATAATTTCCTTTCGAATTGTTAAATAGTATAGGATTGCCTTTTATTTCCCGCAAGATTTTAATTGTTTGGATTGGTGTTTCTCGAATTCTCTTTTAGTGCATGATTTCATTTATTGTCGAGCACAACATAGACTAGAATTTGTTTTGCAAGTTTCCAAGGACTCTCTCTGGCATTTCCAGTGTTGCGCCTCGAAGTTCACGAACTTTCCAGATTGACAAATTAAATTTTGTTACATTTATAAGCCCTATACTACACCCAACAGACACCTCCAATCAAATTCAAGTATCGTCCAAGAAAAGACATCATCAAAAGAAGCAATGTCATCATTAAAAGCACCTATTGCAACAAATAAAATCAAGTCGGCCTTCAAGTGGGCCTAAAGGAGGGACAGGCCTCTATATATAGAGGTTGTCCACTCCCTCAAAAGACAATGCATTCCTCTCTGAAATCTGCGAAGGTACAAGACAAGAAAATGGTAACAAGAGGACAAGAAAAGGATCTCCAAGGCAGTGAAGAAAGGAAGAAGAAAACCGAAGTGTTAAAGGGCTAGTTACAGCCAAACGTGCGAGGAAAGGAGAGTTGTCTCTACAGTTATGACATTTGTAACTTATAGTTTACCATATCTCATTGTTTAGGGTTCAAACTAGGCCTACAAGGCCTCTCTCTCAAGTGTGGAAGAAGGGTATGCAAGCGAAGGGAGTAAGAGAAGTCTAACATATTTCTTGTGAGGGTATTCCCTCACACGTACGAAGAACTAGGGTTGCATTATTGTTGCTCTAAGTCTGTAATCTTTGTGAAAGAGAAGAAGGCTCGTTTGGGAGGTAACAAGGTCATCTTCTCAAGATGGGAAGGCTTCATCTGAAGTGAAGGAAGAAAAATTCAAGGTTCATCCTAGAGCATACAATCTAAGGTCTTTACAATTGTCGGAAGAAGTGTTGAATGGAGGAATACAAGGTGTTGGAAGGAGAAGGACGGAGTGTTGCAAGAGGAAGTAATCTTGAAAGGACTTGACTTGTGCTTGGATGATCTTCTTATCAAGGCTCTAGGGTTTGGCATTGATCAATAAAATCTTCAATAAGAGAAATTCACAAAAGGGTTTTCCTCTCAAGAGAAGAGAGGTTTTGGCCCTAACAGAGAGCCAATATCTTGTGTTCTTGTTCTTATGTTTTGGTAGCAGTTTGATGAAGTACACACACATGCATTAATAAGAAAAAGAAGAAGATTAAGCTAACAATAAAAAGTAAAAAGACTCCACAAATTGTTATCAAGTAATGAATAATCACACTACACTTATTTGCCCTAGATTCTTCAACACAAATCACATATCAACCTTAAGAATCCAACAAAGGTGCCTACCCTGCCTTGTAAGGTTGCCTCTAAAACCTGTCTTCGATTGAACCCAACCTATGACTCCATTTCCCAATGGCTTATTTTCCCAGTTTCAACCCAACCCAATTCTAAAAATCCAAACCTGAACTTAATAGCTAGCCTAATATTATTTAGAAGAACATAGCTAAATTAGATAGAGAGATCCCTCTCTGGAGTTGGAAGGGCTAGATTTCCAACTCCCAAAGTGGTTTCGTGGTTACCTTTGTAATTTGTTCCCAGCCTTAGAAATTACAAAGTGATAACACGCATATTTGCGGTCACAACATCAAATCTTGGAGGAACTCAGCACATCGAAGCATCAATCATATCAGTGATCAGAGAATTGAAACTTCTAAACATGAGAACCTTTTAAAAAGTTGCGATATGGGTGAAGTGTCGATGGTGTTAAAAACCATCGGGGAATGCTGATAAGGACTAACAAAGGGTTTCATTGCAAAAACAAAGGTGGGTGGGCCCTTTTCTCTCTCCTCTAGCAGGATACGTGGTGGCATGTGATTGGCTCCGATAAGCTAATGTGGCATTTGATGTTAGTATGATGTGGCGGTATGGAAGGACAAGTGGAAAAAAAAATTGGCATTTTGAGTGGGCCTAATGGGACAAGTCTGGGTGACACGTGTCACCACTCATAAGATTCCATATGGATCAATGAAATCATATCACAGGTTGGCGTATTGAAGGTTAAAGATGTTGACACTTTGTAACACTTGATACTTGAAAATTTTCCGATAAGGAAGCTCTGATATTAGGTTGGCACCACTGTCACAAAGACTCAAAGAACCAAGGGTGCTAAGCACTTAACAAAGGAAAAAGCAGGATCAAAAACCCTCTAGCACCTCAAGGTTAAGCAGCAGGTCACAACCCTTAGTCCTATGGTGAGAAATGCGAGAAGGGCTAAATAGAAGGAGCTCAGCATATTGGAGGTCGGCAATCGGAAGATTAGAATACTATACCACTGTGAAAATTGTGATATGGAATTTCTTTGATAAGAATTGTACAGAGAGTTAAAGGTGTATGGGTTAGTAGCTACAAGATTGAATGCGGGAATAGTGGAGTTGGTCTCATGAGTAATGGTGACTACCAAAGATCGTTGGGTCAAGCCAACAAGGACCACGATCTGCAAGAAAGAATCTTGGGTCTACCTTGAGGTGATAAAAGCCATATCTGTTCTCCGAAGCACATCTTTAGTGAGTAAATGAAGGTATGGGACTCAGGAAGAAGTGTGCAGGTCACTTGAGAATTAATTTCTTAGCATGGAGCTTCACGCAGTAGGCAATGAAAGACTGCCAGGTCAATCTCGGTTTCTGGATTGTGGCAAGCAACTGACAATTAATCGCTCCCAACTCCAAATAGTGTGGAATTCAAGTAGTTAAGAAGAAAGTGACAGGTGAAATGGCCGAACAACTAAAGAGTAACATCATGGAAAAGACGTGGCCTGATCGGAGGCCATCACAAGAATGGCGAGATATTTTCCTCAACCATAATTTAGTTTTCTTTAATTCTATTATTCTGTAATTTTTGCATTTTCAAGAACGGAATCAAATCTGATTGTAATCATTTTGGGCATCAGAACCTTTGCACGTTGAGACATCTAGTCAATTAGATAGCTAGAGCTTAGATGAGATATTATGTAACTGTTGTTCAAAGCGCCCCCTGTCCTTATAAATAGAGGGAAGAAACACTTAAATAGGGTTCCCAATGTCTCCATTCTAGAGGCCTGAAATCTGCTTTTGCAAGTTCTGAGCTCCATTTGCAGAGATAGTGGTTCCACTTTTGTTCAATTTTATTGTTCATAAGGTGCTCAGGCACATACAATTTTTAATTGTAATGGACTGATGATTTGGACTCCATCTTCAACAATTAATGAAGCATTTTTTTTTATTCCAATTGGAGCAATGTGCAGTGTGTTTTCCCCTTTGTATATCATTTCATGTATGTCTTTCCTCTTCTGAAATTGTCTAATGAAGTTGTCGGTTTCACTCTCTTATGGTCATATGTATGCTGCTAAGTAGTGAGAAGTACATGTGTAAACACAGATTTACTTGTGTTATTTGATATCCTGCAGTACCTTTGTAATCACGAAATTCCTTGTGTTATTTGATAGCCTGCATTACCTGTATGTAAGCACATATTTACTTGTGTTAATTGGTGGCAAATGTATTCATGAGGCATAGAGCTTGAGACCTTAATTCACGCTCCACTTTTTCTACATTTTCACCTCCTCACTCTTCCATATTTCTATTGGGTATTGTTTCTTAGGATTATGTGTTATGTCCATCCCTCTGCATCGATTTCCCTCCTTTCCTTCCTCCTGTTCATCTATACTACAACAACAATGTTGAGTTGTGTATTATTATGTGTCAGCCACCAGAACCAAGACATTTCTCTCTAAGATTAGCCATTATGTACCAATTTGTTTGCTTGAGTTTACCTTGGTGAAGGGCTATTGAACCAAGCTTTGAATTATCTGTTGGCAATGATTTCAAGTTATGATGTTTGATTAATGTCGATAAATGTTATTGATGTTACTAAGCTCAATGATGATAATTTATGTTGAATGTAAAAGGCTTCAAGTGATGTGAAGTTGAAAGGCTATGCTAATCATTGTAAAATCTAAACATCAGGCAAAATCCGGAATACATATAATTGTTTGAACAGAAAATGTATATAATCCAAATCCGATTTATCTCTTGTAATTATTTCTGAATGAGAAGTTAATTCACCTCTATTTCTTTTTACAGACAATTTTCTAAACTGAAAATGAAAGGACAAGCTTGTGAGCAGTTTTGGAATTCCAAGAGACTATGTTTCATTTCATATTCCTCCAAAGAATACAAATAGCCAAGAGGGCTTGCTTATAAAATAGACAATGTGGAATGGAACAGTGTTCCTTTTTTCTATGTATGGAAGTGGTCTGCATCATAAAAGGATGAGCAGTAGCAGAAGAGAAGAAGTGTAAAGAGAAGGAGTAGTTCAGTAGAAAACTTGATAGCAAAATTGGATATGAGGTAACTAGCACTTATGACTTGAGAAATTTATGTTCTTTTCTATGTTGTAGCTTGAAAAATTACATGTTGTATCATGTTGAGGTAGGAGTCTCCCGTGGGTTGTAGCCTGCGAAAAACTAGTGGGAGCTGAAGCTTTCGTTGAAGTAGGGGCCTCTTGTAGGTAGGAGCCTACAAAAAATCTGATGTAAAAAGGAGTAGCATCTTTTCTTCACATGACTTTCAACCTAAAATTTCATGGTTTTTCTCCCTTCGAGGTTTCTACTTATATCTGGTGTCTTCATGTGTTTGATTCTTGCATGTTGTATTAATGCAATGTAGTCTTGATAAACATATCAACAAACCCTTCTCCTTGAAATCTGCAAAATAAATACAATAGCTATTGAGCACAAACATAAAACATTAATACATAAGAAGAAGATAAGTTGAGCAAAAATAAAGAAATAAATTATTGATTCACCCCCCCCCAGTAATTTCACTTCTTAAATATCAATTGGTATCAAATCCAGTTCCTTTTGTAGCAGTCTAACAACTGGAAGGAGGTCCTAAGTAAGTAAAATGGCTAGCCAAGAAGGATGTTCAACAAATAAGGCACCTCTATTTACTGGTACAAACTATGCCTTCTAGAAAGTAAGAATGAAGACATATTTAATGTCTCTAGGAGTAGAAGTTTGGTCTGTTGTATTGATGGGGTATGAAGAACCAAAGGAAACAACTAATGATAAAGATGCCAAACTAAACTTTGTAGCTAATGAAAAAGATATGAATGCACTTCTCAGCGGTCTATGTGAGTCTGAATTTGTCAAAGTAATGCATTATGAGACAGCTAGAGGTGTTTGGGATAAATTAGAAAATATTCATGAAGGAGATAAAAAGGTGAAGATGGCCAAATTACAAGTGTATAGAACTCAATTTGAAACATTAAAAATGAATGAAGATGAAGATATAGCTAAATTATTTTTAAGAGTTGATGAAGTTGTGAATATCATGTTGGGTCTAGGTGAAACAATCAACGAAAGTGTAATAGTTCAGAAAATTTTGAGGTCATTACCTTCTAAATTCAATCTTAAGGTTTTAGCTATAGAAGAAACAAGAAGCTTTGATACCTTGAAAAGAGATCAACTACATGGCTCTTTGATAGCCTATGAGATGAGAATTCCAAAAGGAAAGGCAACCAGTAGAGAGGAAGATTTCAAGGCAGACAAGCACACAGAAGAAAAAGAGTGGTCATGCTTAGGTTCTGATGAAGAAGAAGCAAAATTTGTCAGAAGGTTGAAGAAAGGCACAAGTAAGTATAAAGGAAAACTTCCATTTAAGTGTTTTAATTGTGGAAGAGTGGGACACTATGCATCAAAATTCCCTTTTAAGAAAGAGGAAAATCAGTTTAAAGGGAAAGAGAAGAACAAGTCTAACAAAATACAGAAAGAGAGACAATTCAAAAAGAAAAATTTCTATGCTCAAGAAGATAGTAGTGGATCTGAAAGCTCTAACAAATCCTCTAGTGAAGATGGAACAAGTGAATTTATACTAATGGCCTTGGAAGAACTTGAAAAGGATTGTCAGGAATATGAAGAAGAAGAGGAAGGTGAGGTAGACCTTGAGGGGGAGTTAATCAATGCCCTAGATGAAATAGAAAGGCTTAAACTTAAGAATAGAAAGTAGAAAGAGATCATATTAAAATATGTAAAGGAAGAATCAAATTCAGAAGACATTGTTAAGTTGAAAGTTGAACTTGAAGAAGGAAATAAGGTGGAAGACATTTAACTGCAATAGATAAAAGAGAAAAACCATGAGTGTGAGAAATTGGAGGAAGAGGTGGTATGCCTAAAGAAAAAATTAGAAAAATCTCAGACTGAACTAAATATAAATATTTAGCAGATAAAGGGATCTGAAAAACTAGATGTGATATTGAATTCTCAAAGGTCTCCACTGATAAAGACATGGTTAGGTTATGAAGGAGAATTCAGTAAATCTAAGGCAGAGGATAAAATGACAATTACCTTTGTAAAATATGCTAGGAGAGAGGATGACAAATCACATCAATCGAAGAATAAAAATTTGAGCAACATTTCATCATCAAGTAAACAACTACAAAAGGACATTGTCGGTGTAGTATTGGAAGCAAAAGAAATGGAAAATCAATACACAACCTATGAGAAACATCACTTCTTCAGAAGACAAGGTTATCAAATGTCAAGTTGGTTAGATTCGCAAACAACATCCTCTAACAGGTACAGATATTTGTTTTATGGATATTATTATTACTGTAAAAATTTTGGACATAAAGCCATAAAGTGTAGAGATGATGTTAGAAGAATTGATTTTGGAAATTTTAAGATGAGAAAAAATGGATTCACAAATGTTAAAACAAATATGAATCTAGACAAAAATGAATTTTCTCCATTCCTTGATATCACTGAATGTTTCTACTGTCACAACTTTGGGCACAATACATATGAATGTAAGTTTAAAGACAATAGATTAACATCTCAGAATACATATAAAACAGTTGGATGCATGCAATGGAGAAAGAAGGTAGAAAAAAAGAAACCTGACAAGTGTGACTTAGTTTTGTATGCTCAAGATGAAAATAATGTTGGAAATAATACTGAGAGGGGGGGGGTGAATCAGTATTATCAGATCAATCAAACTTTTTCAATGCTCAGAAACATATACGCTACTTCAGTTAGGTGAACCAGCGTGTACACGCTACTGTGACTAAATAAAACAGCGTATAAGAAGAAAACTCATAATTTAGTTAGCTTATTCTTCAGTTAAGTTCATCAGGACATTATTCACCACATTAACAGTAAACAGGTGCAGTATAACAGAACAGATCAAAAGCCACACACATGAACACCAAGATGTAAGGTGGAAACCCAATGTGGGTGAAAACCACCTGCTGCAAGTTGTCTCTATCTTTCTTTAATATGAAACTTCAGTTTACAATCTTTTGTACTGGTGCAGCCTTATACCAGTACGCAGGCTACAACCTGCAGAAGGCTACAACCTTCTCTCGTTCTCCAAACTTCCTTGGAAGGGAGCTCCAACCCCCTTTGCTCTTGTACTAGCCAAGATACTAGTACGTAGGTGCTGACCTACAATCTTCTTTCCTTCAGGTACCACCTTTCATACATTTTCAGACTGGATATTCCTGAAGCATTACAATCTGTAGACCCCAATTCATTCAATTTACACAACAGATCATTGAAGCATAAAACAACCAAACTTTGAATCACTGAACCACTGAACCCTGTCAATCACCAGTTACCAGAACACAGAGCAGACTACAGAACTCTGCAATGACAGTCAGACCCCACTGTAAACCCAAAATCAAGCTTCAAAAGATATACGCTACTTCAATGAACAAAACCCGCGTATACACGCGTTTTTACCGAAGCCAACCTGCGTACAGATCTAAAAATAAACTTTCTCAATTTGCAGCTGTACCAGACATCAGTTAGACCCAGAACATAACATTGCGACAATATGCAGATCTAGAAATACGCAAAATCAACCATATCATGATAGTGCATTTCAAACCATTAGATCCCGATCTATCCTTAGATCTAGTCTTCCATCAACCGATGTGATCTCTCCTTGGCTTAGATCAAGCAACCCAGCACCTCCATATCAGATCTCTTTCACTCTTAGATATTCAAGCCTTGTCAAAAGATATCTTTGCCTAATGATCTTCTTCTCCTTATATAGCCTTAAGCCTTGCTCAATACCAAGAGCCAAAACCATAGTAACACAATACCATCAACTTCAAAACTAGGGATCGACACGCCCGTCGAGACACAATGGTCCGAAATCATAGGCACAACTTCCAAGGACTAACCACCATGGACCAAAAGGTACTTTTCCACATACACGCGCTTTTTCTGAATCCAACTAGCGTGTACACGCGACTTGGGCTTAACGAACCTGCGTATATGCACTTCCTTGGCATGCTGTACTAAGATCTGTCTTCTGATTAAGTTGCCATCACCTGTACCAACCTCTGAGCACCTGTACCAACCTCTGAGTGAGTTGCCATCAAGGACAACACTTGAATCATAATGCCAACAATCTCCCCCTTTGGACTTGATGGCAACCACCACACCAAGTCACTCTCCCCCTTTGACATCAAGGGCAAAGGGCTGTGCTCCCCCTGAGGACATGCTGATACCTCTGCTTGGCTGTGCTGACTCATGCTCCCCCTGACAGTAGACCAGATCTGCAAAAGATGTTCTTCAACAAGAACCAAGACTTATACACCATAAGGGACTTTCCTATCACCAAAAGACTCAATACTTACATCCATACTCCCTACCAAGAGGGGACATATCAGAAACAACCAATTATATATATATTACAGCATTCATCCCAGGCATAGTGGGGAAACCAACATAGGCCGTTACATGACCTTGACACCATAAAAGAGACATCGCAAGAGAGATACATGACATAGAGACAACAGATCTAGACCAAGACTTATGAAAGTCACCAGCAGCATATGATAAACATCTTTTTAGATCAGCAACCAGGATTTCTTTCTGAGCTCCTTTTCCTGAAATCAGCAACCAAAACATCTGAATGCCAACAATGCTTTATGAGACTTTTAAGCTGCTCCCCCTGAACCTGTGCCTGCTGCACCCCCTGAAACCGTGCCTGAAGAATTCTGACATACCCATTGCTGTTCAGAACTCCAGAGTTTGCCCTTGCTGTTCAGAACTTCATATACGCGATTTCTCCTGCATTAAACAGCGTATGTACGCGGATATAATCTCTGCAACAAGCGTACACCTTACACGCGACTTTCCCAGCATAAATCCGCGTGTATACGCGTATATACCTTTCGTAACTTGCGTATACCAACTTTTCTGTAGAACAGACAAGCTTCAACAGCAGGATGAAGCATCAACTACTCCCAGCTTTTGTCTGAGATATTCAAAAGTTTCCCTGGGCAGTGGTTTTGTGAGAATATCAGCAACTTGTTCCTTAGAAGGAACATACTCCAATTTGACCTTCTGCTCAAGCACTTGTTCCCGGAGAAAATGGTACTTGATTGGTATGTGCTTGGTCTTTGAGTGCATGACAGGATTCTTTGAAATGTTGATTGCACTAGTATTATCACATAAGATAGAAACTGGTGGAGTGCAAGTGATTTGAAAGTCCTGCAAGGTCTGCATCATCCAAAGAAGTTGTGTGCAACAAGATGCCGCAGCCACATATTCTGCTTCAGCTGTAGATAAGGCAATCGAACTCTGTTTCTTGCTGAACCAAGATACTAATCTGGAACCCATGAAGAAAGCACCACCACTTGTGCTTTTCCTATCATCCACACTTCCAGCCCAATCTGCATCTGTGTAAGCATGAAGAGTGAGATCTGCATTTCTAGGATACCATAAGCCATAGTTTTGGGTCCCTTGAAGATATTTGAAGATTCTTTTGACTGCCTGAAGATGAGTTTCCTTTGGGTTGGCTTGAAATCTTCCAACCATTCCTACAGCATGTGTAATATCTGGTCGAGTACCTCTCAAATAAAGCAAACTCCCAATCATGGATCTATAAGTGGGTTGGTGAACTGCTGCTGATTCATCATTAGCACTGAGGCTGCATCCTGTAACCATGGGTGTACAAACTGGCTTTGACTCTTCCATGCCATAATTCTTCAAGATCTGCTTGAGGTATTTGGTTTGAGACAAGAAGATACCTCCTTCATTTTGTTGGATTTGCAATCCAAGAAAATATGTCAATTCTCCAAGAAGTGACATTTCGAATTCTTTCTGCATAACCAAGGCAAAGTTTTGACTCATAGTCTCTTCATTGCTGCCAAAAATGATATCATCTACATAAACAACAAGAATTAGCAATTTGTTATTTTCAACTTTTATATAGAGATTGCTATCTGCTGATCCTTTTGAAAAGCCTTGTTGGTGAAGATATTTGTCCAACCGATAGTACCAAGCCCTTGGAGCTTGTTTGAGTCCATAGAGTGCCTTTTTCAATCTGCATACAAGGTTTGGATCATTCCCAAGAATGAAGCCATCTGGCTGCTCAATATATACTTCTTCTTCTAAGTCTCCATTCAGGAAGGCTGATTTCACGTCCATTTGAAATACCTTGAAGTTTTGAAAGCTTGAGAGAGCAAGGAACATTCGGATGGCCTCTAGTCTTGCCACAGGAGCAAAGGTCTCTTCAAAATCTATTCCTTCTTGCTGTGCATACCCTTTACAAACAAGTCTGGCCTTATTTCTAATTACTTCTCCATTTTCATTTAATTTATTCTTGAAGACCCATTTTGTTCCTATTACATTCTTATCTTTTGGTCTAGGAACTAATTCCCAAGTGTTGTTCTTTTCGATTTGCTCAAGTTCTTCATCCATTGCTTTGACCCAACATTCATCTTTGCATGCCTCTTTCACATTTTGTGGTTCAGTGGAGGAGAGTAGTGCCAAGTAGCTTGAAGCTTCTGCAAGTGTCCTTCTTGTTTGTACTCCTGCTTCTTTCTGCCCCACAATCTGAGTTTCTGGATGATTCTTTTGGACATATCTGGATGGAGTCTTCTCTTCTATTCTTGTCTGCTCCTCTGGTTCTTCTTGAGATTCTTCTTCTTCTTGAGGTTCTTCTTCTTCATCATTTCGCCTTTGAGAGTAACCTTCATCTTCTTCAATGTCTTCATGATGAACTTGCCTAGGAATATATCCCTTCTCATCAACCACTATATCAATACTGTCAACAATTCTGCCAAGTCTTTTATTGTAGCACTTGTATGCTTTGCTATGTGGAGAATAACCAAGAAGAATGCCCTCATCTGCTCTAGGTTCAAGTTTGCCAAGTTGCTCATCAGTATTCTTAATATAACATTTGCTCCCAAAGATTTTGAAATGCTTCACGGAAGGAGTTTTACCACTCCAAAGCTCATGAGGTGTTTGAGTGCTGTTTACTCGGACATTTGTTTTGTTAAGAATAATAACAGCAGCATGTGCAGCTTCACCCCAGAAGGTTGCAGGAGTACCTGATTCATCGAGCATAGCACGAGCCATTTGTTGGATAGTTCTGTTCATTCTTTCCACAACCCCATTTTGCTGAGGAGTTCTAGCTGTAGAGAATTCTCTTCTTATCCCATGTTCATCGCAGAAATCGAAAAATTCATTTGATGTGAACTCCCCACCTCTGTCAGATCTGAGGCACTTAATTTTGTGTCCTGATTCATTTTCAGCCAATGCTTTGAAGGATTTGAATTTTTCGAATGCTTCATCTTTGTGCTTCATAAGCCCTAACCAAACAAACCTTGAGAAATCATCAATGAATAATATCAGATATTCTTCTCCTCGAGGTGTCCTTTTCCTAAATGGACCACATACATCTGTATGGACTAGCTCAAGAGGCAAGCTAGCTGATCCTTCCTTCTCTGGAAAGTTAGTTCTGGTTTGCTTTCCAAACTGACAAGATTTGCATATGGTGTTGTCTGGAATTTTGATATCTGGAAGATCGCGAACTGCCTGATATTTGCATGCTTTCCTTATTTGTGAGAAGCTTAGATGTCCCAACCTTCGATGCCATAACCAGTGCTCTTCATCCTTGCTAAGATAGCATTGTTGTTGTCCTTCTTCAAATATGTACAGATTATTTGGAGTTCTTTTGCCTTTGAGAACTGTTATACCTGTATCAAGATCACGAACAAGACATCCATTCGATCTGAAAATAACCTCGGTTTTTTGATCACACATCTGGCTGACACTTAGTAGATTATGCTTCAATCCGTCAACATATAAAACATTTCTAGCCTTGACCCTTTCTTTCAAAGGAGCAATACCTTTTCCTTTTATAGTTGCAGGAGTATCATTTCCAAAAGAAACTTTCTTTCCCTTTTCTAAAGTAGAATAAGATTCAAGTTTTTCTTTATCACCTGTCATATGTTTCGAACATCCACTGTCAATGTACCATAGATTTTCCTGTCCTTCTGCATAAAAAGCTATCCCACATCTTTCTGTCTGAGGTTCCTTTATTCTCCATTTTTTGGTGCCCGTGGCTTGTTCCTTTTTCTCCTGAAACCTGCTCCTGCATTCAGAGTCTTTATGACCAAAATTATTGCAAATAGAACATTCAACTTCATTTTCAAGAACCGAAAAGTTGTTATAGGTCCTCTTTGTAATCCCTGTCATACTTCTTTGTTTTTGAGCTTCCCTAGTCATGATTGTTTTATATGCAACACACTGAGCTGCTTTGTGACCAAAGTTATGGCAAGAAAAGCATTGTCCATTGAAGAAGCTTCTGCGGTTATTGAATCTACCAGTCAACTGATTGTAATTTCTATTTTCATCTATTCTTGAGCCAAACTGAGAAGATTTTACCTGTGGTTGGTTGTAGCTTTTGTTCACCCTTAAGAAGGATTGTCCCTGATAGTTTCTGTTGGTAATTCGTCCCTGCTTTACCTGATTATCTTCATTGTTCTTCTGCTCATTTCTTCTTGCTGCATCAAGATAGCTTTTTGAGGTGGATGCTTGAGAGGTTTCTCCATTATAGCCCAAACCTGTCTTGTTTAGAGGAGACCGCTGCACATTGATAATCTCATCCAAAGTTTCAGATCCTTTGACAAACTTAAGATTAATAGCTTTTGTTTTCTCAATTTCTTTTCTGAGACCAACAATTTCACCTTCTAGTTTTTCAAGATGTTTTTCCTTTTCATCAATTTGAAATTGCAAAGTATCAATGATCACACTCTTTTCTTCTATGCATCTCTTGAGTCTAGTAATTTCATTATAGAGATTATCCACATCTACAGCATCCTCATAATCATCATCTTCAAATGCCATTAACAGCTTATATTTATTACCTTGTTCATCTTCATCACTGTTTGATAAGCCATCACTATCTTCATGGGTGTAGTAGCTTTTCTTATTTGCACTTTGTTTCTTGTTCCATCTAGCAGGTTCTTTTCCTTTATCCTTATAGGGACATTTTGCAGCATAATGACCTACTCTTCCACAAGCAAAGCATTTGAAAGGTAGCTTACCTCTGAACCTTCCAGAACCCCTTTGAAGATTTCTGACAAAATTTGATTCTTCTTCCTCTTCTTCTGGAACATGGCTTGCTTCATAGTCTTTTCCTGATGCCTTAAAAGCAGCTTCCCTTCTGTCAGATGGACCTCCCTTTCTCATTTCATAAGCAGTTAGAATTCCATGTAGCTGAGACATAGTGAGAACACGGAGATTTTCTTTTTCTTCTATTGCAGATACTTTAGATTCAAACTTGGGGGATAATGATCTTAGAATCTTTTGAACTACTATAGTCTCTTTTATTTCTTCACCCAAATTTTTCATGCAATTAACAATCTCATCTACCCGAAGAAAATAATTAGCCACACTTTCATCATTATACATCTTGAGAGTCTCATATTGAATCCTGAGAGTTTGAAGTTTAGCTTGCTTTACCTGTTCATCTCCTTCATAGCTAGTGATCATTTTGTCCCATATCTCTTTTGCTGATTTGAAGTGCATGACCTTCATGAATTCTGTTTGGGATATGCTTCCTAATAGAGTACTGACTGCTTTTGCATTTGTTTCATACTGCTTTTTCTCAGCTGGATCTGTAGGAGTAGCTGAAGGAAAAGCATAGCCTGTTTCTACAATGTTCCAAACTTCTGTACCAAGAGATTGAAGATATGCAGTAACTCTTACCTTCCAATAATTGAAGTTTGTCCCATCAAAAATCGGTGGCCTGATTGATGCTTCTTTCTCGTAGTTGCTCATGATGAATGATCTACCTTCAAGCGATCAAGCTTCTCTGAAGGACCTGCTCTGATACCAATTGTTGGAAATAATACTGAGAGGGGGGGGGTGAATCAGTATTATCA
The DNA here is from genome assembly GCA_031772625.1 of Pinus tabuliformis. Taxonomy (NCBI): domain Eukaryota; kingdom Viridiplantae; phylum Streptophyta; class Pinopsida; order Pinales; family Pinaceae; genus Pinus; species Pinus tabuliformis. Next base: position 66,886,452 of record CM062812.1, read on the forward strand.
GATCAATCAAACTTTTTCAATGCTCAGAAACATATACGCTACTTCAGTTAGGTGAACCAGCGTGTACACGCTACTGTGACTAAATAAAACAGCGTATAAGAAGAAAACTCATAATTTAGTTAGCTTATTCTTCAGTTAAGTTCATCAGGACATTATTCACCACATTAACAGTAAACAGGTGCAGTATAACAGAACAGATCAAAAGCCACACACATGAACACCAAGATGTAAGGTGGAAACCCAATGTGGGTGAAAACCACCTGCTGCAAGTTGTCTCTATCTTTCTTTAATATGAAACTTCAGTTTACAATCTTTTGTACTGGTGCAGCCTTATACCAGTACGCATGCTACAACCTGCAGAAGGCTACAACCTTCTCTCGTTCTCCAAACTTCCTTGGAAGGGAGCTCCAACCCCCTTTGCTCTTGTACTAGCCAAGATACTAGTACGTAGGTGCTGACCTACAATCTTCTTTCCTTCAGGTACCACCTTTCATACATTTTCAGACTGGATATTCCTGAAGCATTACAATCTGTAGACCCCAATTCATTCAATTTACACAACAGATCATTGAAGCATAAAACAACCAAACTTTGAATCACTGAACCACTGAACCCTGTCAATCACCAGTTACCAGAACACAGAGCAGACTACAGAACTCTGCAATGACAGTCAGACCCCACTGTAAACCCAAAATCAAGCTTCAAAAGATATACGCTACTTCAATGAACAAAACCCGCGTATACACGCGTTTTTACCGAAGCCAACCTGCGTACAGATCTAAAAATAAACTTTCTCAATTTGCAGCTGTACCAGACATCAGTTAGACCCAGAACATAACATTGCGACAATATGCAGATCTAGAAATACGCAAAATCAACCATATCATGATAGTGCATTTCAAACCATTAGATCCCGATCTATCCTTAGATCTAGTCTTCCATCAACCGATGTGATCTCTCCTTGGCTTAGATCAAGCAACCCAGCACCTCCATATCAGATCTCTTTCACTCTTAGATATTCAAGCCTTGTCAAAAGATATCTTTGCCTAATGATCTTCTTCTCCTTATATAGCCTTAAGCCTTGCTCAATACCAAGAGCCAAAACCATAGTAACACAATACCATCAACTTCAAAACTAGGGATCGACACGCCCGTCGAGACACAATGGTCCGAAATCATAGGCACAACTTCCAAGGACTAACCACCATGGACCAAAAGGTACTTTTCCACATACACGCGCTTTTTCTGAATCCAACTAGCGTGTACACGCGACTTGGGCTTAACGAACCTGCGTATATGCACTTCCTTGGCATGCTGTACTAAGATCTGTCTTCTGATTAAGTTGCCATCACCTGTACCAACCTCTGAGCACCTGTACCAACCTCTGAGTGAGTTGCCATCAAGGACAACACTTGAATCATAATGCCAACAAATAATAAATGGTATGTGGAGAGTGGTTGCTCTAGACATATGATGGGAGATAAAATAAATTTTATTTCCCTCAATGAAAATAAAACTAGAAATTCCACATTTGATAATAATGAAGCAAGTAGAATTAAAGGAAAGGGTACAATCTGTCTAAACAATGGAAGAGGAAAGGCTTAAGATGTATTGTTTGTAGACGGTCTAAAACATAACTTGTTGGGTGTAAGTGTGACAAAGGTTGTGATGTTCTTTTTAGAGCTCAATACTGTGAAATCGAGTCAACATCTCAAGGGAAGGTTTTGGCTAAAGGAGTTTGAAATAAGAATAATGTATAAATATTGAAAGAAGAGAATGAGGAATGCTACATCAACAAACAAGGTGAATCCTGTCTATGACATAGGGGATTGGGGCATTTCAATTTTGATCACATTATCAAACTCAACAAGAAGAAAGTAGTCAGAGATCTACCAATAATAAAAAGGCCTCAAAACACTGTCTGCAAGTCCTGTCAGATGGGAAAACAAACACGAACATCATTCAAAGTCAAAGATAAACTATCAAGCAGTAAGCCCTTGTAGCTAGTTCATATGGATCTATGTGGGCCTTCCAGAACAGAAGCACCAGGAGGAGAACAATATTTCATGCTAGTAATAGATGACTACTCAAGATTAACATGGGTGAAATTTCTCAGATATAAGTCAAAAGCATTTGAGAAATTCAAAGCATTTAAGGCATTGCCAGAAAATCAAACAAGGTGAAAAATAAATTGCATAAGGCCAGATAGAGGAGGTGAATTTACATCAAACAAGTTTGCAAACCTATGTAAGGAATGTGGGGTAAAGCAATAATATACTATTGCAGACACACCACAACAAAATGGAGTCGCGGAGAGACAAAACAGGTATGTTCAACAAATAGCTAGAGCCATGATGCAAGAAAGAAACATTGCCCAAACCTATTGGGCAAAAGCAGTGCATACATCAGTACACATTCTCAATAAGGTACATCTTAGACAAAATTGTGATAAGACACCTTATGAACTGTGGCACGAGAAACCAGCAACAATCAAAAATTTTAAAGTGTTCGAAAGTAAATGTAATATCAAAAATAATGATGAGAAGTTGGGAAAATTTGATGCTCAATCTAATGAGGGAATATTCTTGGTATATTGATCAAAAAGTAAAGGATATGGGTGTTATAATAAAGGATTGTATAAGATTGTGGAATGCATAGATGTAAAGGTTGATGAAGAGCTACCCAATAAGAACAAGAACACGGATTTTATCAATCCTCCAAACCATCATCATCATATCAATAAGGAGAATGAAACACAAGATCAATAATTAGTAGATACTGAGACTCATCCAAAAGGACCTTCAAGATCTACTCAAAAGAATCACCTTGAAAATCAAATTATTGGAGATAAAAGTGGAGTAAAAACAAGGAGAAAAATAGCAAAAAAGTATGAGCAAGGTCATATAGCCATGTTGTCACAGATATAGCCAAAGAGCTTTGAGGAGGCATGTAAAGACAAACATTGGATAGATGTTATGAATGAGGAATTAGACCAAATTGAGAAAAATGAGACTTGGGAACTAACACCAAGACTTATCGAGAAGAATATCATTGGCACAAAATGGGTTTTCAAAAAATTAAATGAATGAATAGGGTCAAGTTGTTAGAAACAAAGTCAAACTTGTGTGTAAGGGATACTCGCAAATATAAGGACTTGATTATGAAGAAACCTTTGCACCAGTCATGAGATTGGAGGAAATCATGATGTTTTTGGCCTTTGCATCAAATGGATGTGAAATTTGCTTTCCTAAATGGTGATCTTGAAGAAGAAGTCTATATGGAACAACCTGAAGGTTTATCATTGACAGTTAAGCCTAATTATGTATGCAGGTTAAAGAAAGCACTATATGGTCTTAAATAAGCATCACGGGCATGGTACTCTAGACTGGACAAGTACCTTCTAAAACAGGGGTTCAAGAGAGGAGGAGTTGATAGTAATCCATACATTAAGGCGAATGGAGATGAATTGTTGGTTATAGTTGTCTACGTGGATGATATTATGTTTGGTAGCAATAAGCATCATCTAGTAGAATGGTTTGCTAAAGAGATGAAGACCAAGTTTGAAATGTCTATAGTCAGAGAACTTACCTTCTACCTAGGGATCCAAATCCTACAAAACCCTGGAGGCATATTCATTTCTCAAGAGAAATATCTAAGAGATATGTTGAAAATATTTCAAATCGAAAACTGTAAATCCGTATCAACCCCCATGAGTACCGGATGTAAACTATATGCAGATGATGAATCACCTGATGTGGATCAAAGAAATATAGATCTATTATAGGAAGTCTGTTATACCTAACATCTTCTCAACTGGATATAACTTTGGTAGTCGGATTACTAGAAAGGTGTTAATCAACACCCAAAGTAATTCATTTGTTAGCAGCAAAAAGAATATTTAGGTACTTGAAGGGGACTACAAACTATGGTCTATGGTATCTAAAAGGCAAGGATTTTACTTTAACAGCATACACAGACGCATATTGGGTGAGTTGTGTGGATGACAAAAAAAGTATGAGCGGTGGTGCATTCTATATAGGAGAATCATTGGTGGCATGGCTAAGCAAAAAACAAACATTAGTTTCTCTATCTAACGCAGAAGCTGAGTACATAGCAGATGCAGCATGTTGCACTCAAGTATTGTGGATGAAACAAACACAGCAAGACATGAAGGCAAATTTTAATGAACCTATATCTATCAAGTGCAACAATAAAAGTGCAATAAGCATTTCAAAAAATCCTATGCTCCGTTCAAAGACTAAACATAACCCTATAAAGTACCACTTTCTCAGAGAACAAGTGGCTGAGAAAATAGTGAATATGGAGTGCATACCCACAAAGGAACAAATAGTAGACACATTTACAAAATCCCTTGCTAAAGAACCATTTGAATATCTGAGAAACAAGCTAGGGATAGTACCTATAGATTCTCTTCACTAATTTGACTTCAAAAGGAGAACCTAAAAGACTGCAAAGTATATGAAATTTGAGCACGATCTAAGGGGGAGATTATAGGAGCAAGAAGAAGTAATGAAGAGGAACACAAAGCTTATGATCATGACAATAATTTGAAGCAGTTAAAGAGGTCGAAAGAACAAAAGCATCATCAAAGTGGGAAATCAAGTCATGTTTCCTAGGAGTTATCAACATCAATCAGGTTCACCATTCAAAAGCCCATTCTTCAATGATATTTTTTTACATATGCATAAACTTGTAAATAAATTTATGCAAGTAGACACAGTACTAGTACTGTTAAGACAATTGCATATCTATTTGGTATCTATTCACATTATGTTGAAATTTAAGCATAACTTATTGTGAAATTGCATCATCAATTTTGCTCAAGATTCTTCATTCTCTGATTGCACCAATAAACATTGTGATGATTCAAGTTAAAAATTTGATGTATAAATCTTGAGAGCCATCCAAATATAAACATGGAAGCAAGAGAAAAGATACTTCCATCAAGCGGAGGAGCAGACTTTATATATGTTTATGTTTGGTTTATAGATGCATTCATCATGAAGCATCATGAGATCTACATCAGAACCTTATTATTGGCAATCTGCATGTGAAGACTTCTGCAAGTAATCAACTATTGTACCAATTTCAATGCATCAATAGGATGTCTTTAAATCCTTCAAGACTGTTATTTTGATCACTATTATTAATGCTTGAAGAAGAAAAATGAATGTATCAACAAAATATGAAAGTTCAAAGAAATTGCAGCAAGAGCATTGTCCATTTAAAAAAAAAATAGAAATTATCCTTGCTCATCAATCTCATTTCAAAGAAGCGACAGATTTTTGAAGAAAAATGGGACTTTGCAATATCAAATATCCCAGGAGAAATCTCTTTCAAATAAACATATTGAAGGACTCAATGCAAAAATCAACATTCAAATTTATTATACTACAAAAGAAGACGAAATTTTATAAAAATGTCTCTACAAATTGAAGGCCATGGGTGATTGAAACACCATGCCTCACTCAATTGTAGCACTTCAATTTCATTACTATTACCATAAGGATTTAGATAACACTGATGCTACATGATCAAAGTGAATTTATGAAGAAATTTTTGCAAAGCATCTCCATGTGAGTGGAGGAAGATCAAATTCCTTCACCTGAAAGAGTAAATCAAGAGTCAGTAATCCTACAAAAGAAGAAATGAAATTGTATAAAGAAAGAATTCTCCATGTTCATACAAGATTCAGAAATCAAATCTCATACATCTCATAACAAACAAATGAAGAGACATTTAAATACATTGTTCTATCAAATCTATTCTCTACAAGCATTGAGATGCAGTTTTTGGGCATTCAACTCCAAGAGAATCCAAATAACAATAAAATGTTAAATAGGAGATTGCCAGTACATGCCATTGAAAAGGGCATCACCAAGCATTGATCACTCTTCTACACAAAAAAAAAGTGGGGGAGAGATACATAATAGCTAAAGAAATCATAGAAAGTAATCATAAAGAGGAAAATTGGTCTGCATCAAAGAGAACCAAGCGCTCAAAATGATTTCAATATATCATGATAAAGTATGAATAGCGATAAGGAGAGTAACGCAAGGACAAAGAAGAGTAATGTTCAAATTGCAATTATGAAGGTCAAAAATTTGACTGGAGCAGAGATGTCAGGGACAGAAAGACAGGACCATACTTAGCATTGACAACCAGTGGATAGGAGCAGCGCTAAAATTCTCTAAGATATAATGAAATCTCTTGAGACAGTGGAATAATTGTATGCAGCGAAATAATAACATACACAGGAATACGAGGCAGTGGAATAATTGTGTGCAACAGAATAATAATAATGACTCGCAAAGGAATAATTATATGCAACATTCATATTTTTTATTGAATTTTTTTCTTCCCAACATTAATTGCCAGCTTGCAGCAACATTTGTGGTTATTATGGCATTCAAGCGTTCATTATCATTATTATTGTTGCACAATGGATATTCAATGTATTACTGAACAATAATGGTGGTTGAAGCATTATTGGAAATATTTTTTATCATTATTTCATCAAAGAGTCAAATTAGGGTTTTGAGCCCTAGGCACTTACCTCAACACATATTTCTTTATTCCCGCCAAAAAGAAGTTTTGATAGAATATAAAACGATCAAAATCCTTTATATGGTCAAATTGTTGGTCCTTGCAAATAATAGTTATATTTTGGTCGAAACGCCAAGAGGTATGGTCAAGTTGAGGAATTCAAAAGTAGAGAGATTCTAGAATTCGAAATTGAAGGTGTTGAAAATGGCTTTCATTGGTGACTCTGACTAGAGGTTATTGATGGTTGATTTCTTCTATGATGAAGAGGGGTCGAGATAATCAAGTAAAGGGGATGAGTTTATCCTTATAAATATTTTCGCAGCTACTCCTCTGAAGGACGAGTTATCTCTGCATATCTGGACATGTTTACTTCAGGAAAGGGACATATATACACTCCCTTACCAGGCCTATTATCTGATTTGTTTATCAGTCCTCTTATATGGTGTGTTCAGTGTGACTTTTATTGTTGGTTGGTGTGAAGATTTATTTTTATTGGTAACGCATATATGTATACCTCCTGGTCAGTGTGTTACTGAAGTTGTGGTTGTTGAAGTGTAGTAATGTGGGCCTAGATATTATATATTTTACCATTCTCACCTTGAGTGAATATCATATGCTAATAATTGCTTCTATATGCACATGCTCCCTCTGAGATTTTGAGCGGCCGATGGATGATCACTCTCTATCTTCTAGTCCATCTTTGTAATAATAACCATATTTTATCTCTCCAATGTTGTATTGTGGCACATTCTTCCTGAAGCAACCTACGGCCTAGCTTCATTTATCAACTAGCATTCATTACAAACTCTATGATAACTAGTGCATCCAGAATCTTATGTCTTCTTCAAGTCTAAGGACTTAATGTATCAGAAGTGGTGACTTGATGTAACGGATCAAATAATGGCATAGTATTCATGTCTACTGACCATCGTAACCAGCATGAATGTTGTTCAAATCTTGTGAATTTTATATCACAATGAGCATATTGAGACATATTACACAAGGCCTGTGAAGTTTACATAACAACGAGTATATTGAGACATATCACACAAAGAGAAAATCTTTGTTTTGTATAATTCATCAATCATTCTACAGTGGCATGTGATGCACCACGTATAGAAGTAGCAAAAAATATTTGAAGGTCCTAGTGCCTAATTTATAAAAGACAAAAGTGTAATATATACATAGAAAACGCTTGCATATGAATAATTGAGGTTTCTCTTGCATCTACCTATGTGCAACATTAAGAAGTAATCAACCAATCTGTTGGTAAGAAAAACACACAAATCTTGTTTGAACGATTATTTGAAATATCCAATCTTATCCAGACATGGTGTCTGCCTGTATAAAGTTGCGTAAGCGTTGGTCAAGGAAAGAGTTTAGTCAAGTTTTCAAATTTACCTATATTCAGTCATTTTTGTCAGGCCAGGCAGTAACTCTCCAATAGGTAGTAAAAGTGATTCTATTTATTTATTTAGGTATGCTATTGTTATATACAAAGGGTGTGACTGCTCAGTTCATCTCCTGATGACTGTTCACATTCCTCATTTAACTATTTACATAAATTCACCCAATCGCAGAGGATTAGGTGTCAACATTCCCCCCCCTTAATCTGAAGGGATGTTGGTGAGTCCAAGCATCGTTCTGAATCTTTCAAGCTTTTCTCTTCCAAGCGCTTTGGTGAAGATGTCTGCAATTTGCTCATTTGTGGAACAATGACGAAGATGGATTGTTTTGGCCTCAACATGATGTCGGATCAGATGATATTTAGTATTGATGTGCTTTGTTCGATCATGGAACATTGGGTTCTTGGCTAACTTTATTGCAGAGGTGTTGTCAATCATGAGTGGAGTTGATTGTACTTGTTTTACCCGCAAATCTTCAAGAATTTTCCTGAGCCACGCAATTTCTTTTGTTGCTTCAGTTGCTGCCACGTATTCTGCTTATTGTGGAATCTGCTGGAACTAATTGTTTGCGTGATCTCCAGGAGACAGCTCCTGATCCAAGACTCATAACATATCCTGAAGTAGATACCCCAGTTTCTTTGTCTCCATCAAAGTTTGAATCAGAGTATCCGATCAAACTGAAGTCATCCACCTGTGTGTACTTGATTCCAAAGTCTTGAGTTCCCTTCAAGTACTTTAGAACTCTTTTTGCAGCAGACCAATGTCCCTCACAAGGCTTTTGCATAAACACAGAGAGGATTCCAAAAGCAAATGAAATGTCTGGTCTGGTAGTAGTAAGGTAGTTGAGACTTCCTACAAGCTGTCTATACTTTGTTGCATCCTCAAATTCCTTTCCTTCAATAGATGTGAGCTTTAAGTTTTGTTCCATTGGAGTAGTAAGAGGATTGCACTCTGTCATGCCAAACCTGTTTAACAAATCTCCAATGTATTTCTTTTGAGAAAGAAATATGGATTTTGGATGTTGGGTTACTTCAATGCCAAGATAGTAATGAACATAGCCCAAATCAATCATTTCAAAACTTTTCCCCAGTTCCTTCTTTATGGATGCAATGTAGCTTTCATTGTTCCCTGTCATTAAAAGATCATATACATATACCACAAGATATACAACTGTTTTGCCAACTTTCTTGACAAATAAAGTTGCATCATCAAGATCAAAATGATTGAAGTTGAGTTTCAGAAGATGCTCAGTTAGTTTTTCATACCAGGCTCGCGGTGCTTGTTTGAGGCCATACAAGGACTTCACAAGCTTGCATACTTTATGTTCATGTCCTTTCACAGAAAATCCTTCAGGATGGGACATAAAAACATTCTCTTTTAGATCTCCATTCAAGAAAGCAGATTTTACATCCATTTGATGGACTTTCCAACTGTTCTGGGCTGCTAGTGCAAAGAGTGTCCGGATGGTGGCCCATTTTGTTGTGGGGGCAAAAGTCTCTTCATAATCGACCCCTTCTTTCTGTGCAAAACCTTTTGCCACAAGCCTAGCTTTGTGCTTGTCAAGTGAGCCATCAGCTTTGTACTTGTTCTTGTAGACCCACTTGCAGCCAGTTGGTTTGATTCCAAATGGAGGATCAACCAGCTTCCAAGTGTCGTTCTTTATGAGGGCATCATACTCCTTTTACATCGCTTATTTCCATTCATCATGAGAAGCAGCTTCTTTAAAGGAAGTTGGTTCAAAATCTGTAGACAAGTTCAATTCACAATCATAAGAAACATCCATATCAACAGGTGAATTAGAGTCATCTACATCACCTCCATTTTGTCGGTTTGAATTTCTGGTTCCTGTTTTTCCAATTTCATCAGGATGAACACTTTCAAGTGTCTTCGTCGGCCACTTTGGGGGACCTTTCTAAGATGGTCCAGGCTACTCTGTTGTTTGAGTTGGGACTGAATCAATATTGAGTCTCCCAATTCTATCAATTACATCACTTAAAGCATCATCCGTTGTTGGAGTTTCATGCGGGGGAGAGTGTTCTTCAGAAGAAGATTCCACATGTTGATCTGGTATAGGAATCGCTCCTTCAAGATGTGGAATCTGATTATCAAATTCTTGAAATGATTTTGTTTTTGCGAATCTATCCAAGCGATCAAGTTACCGCTCAATAACATTTTCAGATTTGTATGATTCAAGAAAAATTACATCTCTAGATACAACAAACTTTTTATTTACTTCATCATAGAGGCGGTATGCTTTGGAGGTGTTTGAATACCCCAGGAAGATACACTTACGAATTCTAGCACCAAGTTTGTTTCTATGTACCTTTGGTATCAAAGCATAACAGGTGGAACCAAAGACCCTAAGATGTTTTACCGAAGGAACATGTCCATACCACAATTCATAAGGAGTCTTGTTTCTTATAGCATTAGATGGACATCTATTCTTTATATATGCAGCACATAGAACAACATCAGCCCAAAACATTATCTTTACATTTTTGAAGAAAAGCATGGATCGTACCATATTCAAGATTGTTCTATTCATTCTTTCAGCTACACCATTCTATTGGGGATTATAAGGCACAGTTGTTTGATGTTTGATCCCATGTTGGCGAAGATAGTTTTCAAATTCATTTGATGTATATTATTTTCCATTATTAGTGCGAATAGACCCAATATGAGATTGTGCATCATTTTCAATCCATTTATGAAAATTCTTGAATGTTTGAAAAGCATCAGATTTGTTCTTCAATAAATAAACCCAACACATTCTGGTGTAGTCATCAATAAATGTCATGATATATTTATTTCCATTTGCAGAAGGAACATGCATTGGACCACATAAATCTGAATGAATGAGTTTAAGCTTCATATGTGCTCTTGAATGTGAATCATGAAAATATTGTTCGCTATGCTTTCCTAGAATGCAAGCATCACATTGCTTATGTTTCCTAGGAATTGTAGGGAAACCAGCAACACCATTTTTCTTCAATAAGCGGAGACTGACATAGTTTAAATGTCCAAATCTAGCATGCCATAATAAACTTGATGGAAGTGTACCTTCATCATGATGAGAAATATATGAGAAATGTTGTGCATGAGTAGAGGTTCCTTGCAGTTTGATAAGCCTTTCTTCTTCTATTCCCCTCATGACAAGTGAGTGGTCAGATGCTTTTCTTACCTCAAGCTTGCCATCAAACATATGAATGGAGTGACCTTGTTGGCGGATGTGGACCAAGGACAGCAAGTTTCTCTTGAGCTGTGGGAGATATAGAACATGATCCAGAAGAAAGTCTGGAAGACCAGGCAGTTTAAGCCTGATTGTGCCAAGCCCTGATGGCTTGATTTTTTACTGATCTGCAAAGTATACTGCTCCATCAACATTGTCAGTGAAATCTTCAAAAAAATCTTTTTTATGAGTCATGTGATAGGTTGCTCCTGAATCAAGCAACCAATCATTTTTCCAAGAAGCAAGTGAAGCATTAAACAAATCTTCATTTACTCCAATGTTACATTGTGCCTCAATATAGTGAGCAGATTCAGGTGCTTTTCCTTTGTCTGTATTATCAGTTTTACCTTTCTGTTGGTTTCTTTTCTGCTCAATTTTGTCCCATGGTAGCTTGCATGTAGAGGCATCATGTGATCCATTTCTTTTGCAGTGAATGCAGTGCAGATCTGCCTTTCTCCTTGAGAATGTCTGCCCCTTGCCTCTGAAATATCTTCCTCTTCCTCTTCGTCCACCTCTTCCTCTTGTAGAATCTTGAGCAGGATGTTTTTCTTTATGAGCAAGGCACACAGTCTCTTCAGAAGATTGAGGGGCTGTCTTCTTTCCAAAAGCTTTCTCTCTTTCAGCAAACTTTTTCACAAGAGAGTCAAAGGTTATATCTTTGAGATTTCCATTTGCTTGCAAAGACTCAAGATAATTGAAGTAGGATAGAGTGCCTTGAGAAAAGCAATAAGAGGGATATCCAACTCAACCTTAGTGGAATTGATATCATGCATTATAGACTTTACTTCAGATGCAAGAGCAAGAGAATCATTATTTTGCAGTTCAAGAGTGAAGAGTTTAATCATTAGTTGAACAACTTCAAGTGCAGAATGTGAATCATAGAGTTCTTTCAGCTTTTGTAAGGCTTCAAAGGCAGTTGAATATGATGAAATATGGCGACTCACCTCTTCATTTACAAATGCTGCAACTAATGCATACACTTTGTTGTTCTTTTCCCAAATGACGAGCTCTTTGTCTGAGGTAGGTTGTACTGGGTCTTTGTCTCCTTCTCCGACACACACTCCTTTCCACAACTCATTGAAGATGAGGGTGTGTTTTATCATCCGGGACCATTCAGGATAGTTCTCCTTGCCAGTGAGAACTATTCCTACCATGGAGATGATTGAGTGCATTCTATACAAAAAGACTTTTGCTGATAGAAAAGAATACTTCTGCCAATGTACTCAAAAAAGCATTCTCAAACTATTTCAAATCCACAATGTGACCCATATAAATCCATCATTGTATAAATTCACCTCACATAAACCTCATATAAGTCCATCATATAACTCTCATAAAACTTCACCTTATAAATCTTATATAAATCCTATAAATACCATGGTCATGCGCATTCTTTGAATTATAATTTACAGCGGTCAACCTCGGCAAAGCATCAAACCAAGTTATGGGTGAACCAAGTTATGGAGGCCAGCGCTCAAAACTTATTTGAAATTCGAACTATTCAAAGCAGCATTCGAACTATTCAAAATGTATTTGAAACCATTCACCATACCATTGGATCGTATACCATTCAGGCATGTCAAACCTCATTCGAACTTATTTAAAAACAGCAACTTCAAAACGTATTTCAGGCAGTATTTAAAACAGTTGTGATACCGCTGCGCTCACACACCATTCACCATCTGAATTTGGTGCGCGACAGCGTACCCAAACAACGGGGCCTGAAGGGCGGAGCAATTCCACGATAATTTCAACAAATACACCGAGACAAGACACACAGGGGAGATGCGTGCGCAGGTAGCTAACCGTCAGAAAGTGTAATGCTTTTCTTTTCTCATGAGATTTTAATTTTTTTTCGGTCTTCAACCTGAATCTGTCACAACGGCAATCATCATCTCTGCAACTTTGTCATCATTTTGAACCGTGTACATCCGGATTTGGTCCAAATTTTCTTTCAAGCACGATTTCCCATTGCAATCAAGCGCAACACGGATTCAATTGTAATAAAAAACAATACAAATTGCAGTCAAACGCATACCAATTGCAGTAAAAACGTTTGTCTGCCTTCCGCTCTGGACAGAGGCGTTCTTCAGCAGCGTTACTTTCATTCAAGTGATCGAATCCCTCAGATTGCATGACAGCTTCAGTCGCCCAGGACCAAGTGTCTTTGTTTTATTCCCTCCTGTTGCAGGAAGCTTAATACCATGTCAGAACGTGCAAGAGCACGAAGGGCAGACTGTGCTCCAGGACATGCAATGAATTTGAGACAGCCAAATCTAGCAGCATTAAAAAATGCATACTTTACAGGATGCAGCGTTCAGGGGACAGTGCTCAGATCAGGACAGCGCTTAGGAATAAGAATGCATATGACAGACCAGCGTACAACCCTCAGTAGCAAAAATGAAGGGAGTTACAACTATTTTGAAAACTGGCTTCGATACCATGTCAAGCCAGGCAGTAACTCTCCAATAGGCAATAAAACTGATTCTATTTATTTCATTAGGTATGCTATTGTTATATACAAAGGGTGTGACTGCTCAGTTCATCCCCTGATGACTGTTCACATTCCTAATTTAACTATTTACATAAATTCACCCAATCGCAGAGGATTAGGTGTCAACGATTTTGAAGCTTGTTTGGTCAAAATGTGTGCTTGTTTGTGTGCTAATAGTGCTCTATGGCATCAATGCACTGTTGTTCTTGACACAGTGCACTGTAGAGTAGCCTTAGCCTAGAGATAGTGCTCTGCAATGAATTTTCTCCCACTTAGGGCTGCGTTGTTCCCTGTCAAGCCAAAAACCCATCTTTTTGTTTGATTTTTTCCAAACCATTTCACATCTTGTTTGCTGAATGGTCAATGTTTCTCTGTCCCTAAAGTCCAAATTAGCATTTCTTTTCCATGCCCACTTTGGCTTTGTTTTTTCAATGTTTTTTTATGTTTTCTTTATCATTGTCGAATCAAGCCCAAAGTTAGCTTACATTGATTATTCTTTACTTTTATGAAAAAGAATTGTCGTAAAGTCTTCATTTCTTTGAAAAAGAAACTGTCGTAAAGTCTTCGTTTCTTGTGAAAAGCATTGCAGCTTGATCATTTATGCATTTAGTTTCTTTATGTTCATATAAACATTAAAGGAATGAAAAAAAAAACATGCATAATGCATTTAGAAGTTTGTGTGTGCTTGTAGAAATGGTATAGGTAAAGTTGCATTAGATGTGCTCTATGCTCTTTATTTAAATATTTTGATTGCTCTATCCCTTTTAGTTACGGTTTTCATTGTTTAAATCAAATGAAAAGAATGTTTCCCATCTTAGTTGCATTCTAGGAGTTTCAGAAACATCACGCAGTGAACTTGAAAGACAAACTTTTAAACAAGATCAACTAAAATTTATCTCAATTAACCTAAGAGAGCATTGTAACTTAACGCATAACATTTAGAGGTCTAGGCTAGAGACGTGTTCCGGTGTTGTTAAACATAGCAGTTGTCGTTAACGGTCTATGATACATTCCGAGTGTGATACCTCATTCCATGTACGTAAGTGTTAGAAAATTATATTTTACGAAGCAATGGAACACATAATATATTGCAGAAATATAAACACAGAAAATGCATAAAACAAGAGAAACACAGATATACGTGGTTCACCCAATTTGGGCTACGTCCACCCCGAATAGCCAGTCCTTCCTTTCTATTATCCAGCAAAATGAAGAAACACAACCTACAGCAGATCCGCTGCAATATCCTCTGTTTTCTCTCACAATCTCACCTATTTGTTTCTCACTCAAAGAATACACATATATGACACAGCCTCAAATACAATGCCCTCATACAAAGAGAGGGGTTGCCTTCTAGGGCAAAAAACCCTAAACTAAACATAAGTTCTAGCGTCAGATCATCCGCCTAATGAACGGCCCAGATTGACTAGAAATTACTATACTTTTACAAGGAAATTTTACATCTGTTTTTAGCTTCGAGGGCACTACCCTCGAGCCCCCGCCGGGGGACCGCTAGCCCCCGGACCCCCCAACCGGGGGGGATCGACCCCCCCAGACCCCCGTGGAGGGGACAAGTCCCCCCCGCACCCCCCCACGTGGAGAGGTGTACAAACTTCCTGGGGTATACATCCAGCTGAAAAAAAAGACCTCTGAACAATCATGCTCCACACACAACAATCTCCCACTTGGATAATGATTGTTGCAACTCCACAGCTGCTTTGTTTGTTGGACAATGACTCCACTTTGAACCTGGTTGTTTTTTATCTTCATCGTCATCCTTGAAGACCAATTGAAACTGAGCATGTTCTCAGTTTCTCCCTAGTTACAACTTTTGTTAGCATGTCTGCAGGATTCTGGCTAGTGTGTATCTTTTCTAGCTTCAACTCTCCATCTTCCAACATTGATCGTATGAAATGGTACTTGAGCTGTATGTGTTTAGTCCTAGAACGAAATTTTGAGTTCTTTGCAAGATGAATAGCACTTTGGTTATCACTGTATAACGTGCCCATATCATGCTCCTTACCCAATTCACCCATAAACCTTTGTAACCAAATCATTTCTTTACTAGCCTCTGTAGCAGCAACATACTCCGCTTCTGTTGTTGAAAGTGCAACAACACTTTGGATTTTTGAAACCCAACTGACATCTGTTCCACCTATAGTAAATACATATCCTATAGTGCTCCTCCTGTTATCTCTGTCCCCTGCCATATCTGCATCAACATATCCCTGTAGAGAAATGTTTGAACCACCAAAGCATAATGCTTGATTTGTGGTACCTTTCAAATATCTGAGAATCCATTTCACTGCCATCCAATGTTCTTTTCCTAGATTGTTCATGTACCTGCTTACAACTCCAACTGCATATGCAATATCAGGCCTTGTGCAGACCATTGCATACATTAAGCGTCCAACTGTTAATGCATATGGAACTTTAGACATATAATCCATGTTTTCAAACTGCGCAGGAGATGTGTGGACATCCAAAGTAGGTACTATGCATGACTGCACAACTCTGTGTTGTGACTCATCGAAAAATATGTTGTGCATTTTCGCTTCCAAATTGTCTTCAAGGATCTCTATGTCTCCTTGATCACTTAGGACTTACCCTGCTTCCGGATCTGGTGAAGCCGGTGGGGTGACCTCATGGTTATGAGGCATGAGGTCTGTATCCTGATCTAACTCTGGTTGCACCACATCCGTATCCATCTTCTCTAACATCTGTTCAATCTCTTGAGCTAAGTCTTTCTCCTGTGACTGCTCACGTTATCTGTGTTACGCTAGCTGCTCGGATGAGTCTATAACCTGTATCGGCGCAGTTTCGTCGATCTGTGCATGTTGCGCCTCCTGTTGTGTCTGTCTCTATTGTGCTTCCTTCTCTCTTTTGTGCAACTCATGTTCTTCCTAGAGTTGTTGCTTCAACTCTTGCAACTCCTATGATTCCTCCATCCTCCGTTAATCTCTTTGCCTTTGCGCATTCCTCCTGTCGTGTTGTCACCGCTTAGCTTCAACCTCCAAAGTTGCTTTCATCACGAGCAGATCTGCTTTGAACTTGCGGCTTTGTTCTGCCTCTACGTTGTCATCAACCTTTCTCTTGCCTTTGTCATGTGCAGGTGTGTTACCCTCTGTTGTTGTTGATGATGGTGCTATCTGAGACGCTGCTCGCTAACCATTCCACAGCTATGTCGACCGGTTCATTGAGCCTGGACAAGCTGTGACAATATCTCCATGGGTCTTCCTCAGGCCAATGACACGCCCTGTGGATCCACAGAAATTGCACTCTCGCACAGTGGTCCTTTACAAAGCAATGTGGGTCATACGGGTTGAAACTTTTGGTGCCAAAAGTGAATCTTTTGAATTCCTCTGTCTCGGCATCAGCATGCTTGAGATTATGTATCTCGTATAACCCGATCCGCAAAGGAAGAGCAGGCCAAGGTTCCTTCTTCTTCCTGTGCAATCTAGCTGACAACCCTGTCAAGATGTGATACAACACTTCTTACATGACGAGCTTGCCCATGGCAAACTTCGATAAAACATGTGGAGGCTTCTTCGTGTTCTACATTCGTATGAACGTGCCAAGGGATGAGGCATACCAATCTAATATGTCGATCAATGCCTCCATCACTGCCTGCGACATGCAAGGTGGATCCTGCTCAAATATCATTTTGTACACTAGAGTAACAAAGTGGTCTAACAATTGTGTGATGACTCTACAGAAGCTACATTTGGAGAACAATTTGCAATAAGTATGCACAGAGGTTTCTGAAGGTGTCCATACCCACTTCAAACCTAGAAAATGCTGACAGGCACAGATTTCATCCAGAGTATAAGCGAGCATGTATATCTATGTTTGTTGACCTTTGGGCAGATGTCGGGCTCTTGTCACCTGTTCCTTCCACCTAAGAGCCAACATGTCGGACCAGTTGCATGGCCTCTCTTCGCTGGCTAGTTGATCCAACGCAATCACCAAACTCTACGGGAAGGTCTCTGTGCTCTCTTGGTCGTATAAGCAGCATGCAAAGACGACCAAGTACTGATATGCCTTCCGCAGTATCTTCGTTTTCTAAACCAGATTGGGTGTTGTCCTGAACTTAGTTATCTCTTTCACAGAACTCTTCAAAATATCTCTGGAGTTTGTGGTGTTGTGTGTGCTGAAGGGTTTCTCCATTGTGATCACCCGCTGTGGCAAGTGATACATCTCCTGATAGTCCTTTGCCTTGAAGGTAGCAAGCTATGTCCCGTTGACACTACTCAACATCATCATCTCAAGATCAATGTGCGAGATAATCCAATGTATCATGTCCACCTATGGAAACACGAGATACCTACATGTAATCCAATACAAGCCAAATTGTGGATGTTGACATAGACCCTGCGGTCTTCCATATCTTCC
Source organism: Pinus tabuliformis (assembly GCA_031772625.1). Taxonomy (NCBI): domain Eukaryota; kingdom Viridiplantae; phylum Streptophyta; class Pinopsida; order Pinales; family Pinaceae; genus Pinus; species Pinus tabuliformis. The sequence continues at coordinate 66,904,540 of CM062812.1, forward strand.
TCAAATGTGCCTGAGAATGTATCATTGATGTCCTGTCATTTCATCTTGATGTCTCTGTATATGACCAGCTTGGTGTCTTTGTAAATGGGTAGGCCCATAGACACTTGTTCAACTACATCACCAGTTTCACTTCTGACGGTGTCCTTTGACCCTGCTCTCTTGGAGGCCATTGTACCTATATTGTTGAGAGGCGGACGAACACCTGTTATACCTGGAGACATAGCGACACTCATGGAAAAAATCTATCAGTTGAAAACCAAAACAAATCTGAGGACTAACATGCAACATACATAGGTGACTGGTAGTAAAGATTGCGCAATTTTCACTCAGAGGCTGGGATACTGACTGCCAAAATTGCGCAAAGCATAGTGCGGGCTATCAGGAGACTGACTGACTACTGGAACTGCACAATGTGCAGTCCAGCCTACCTGTTGAGGACTGAAACTGTGCAATGCGCAATTTCAGTCAGCAAAGACATGCATGCCCAGAGATTGCATTGCGCAATTTTCTGGGTCAGCAAGGCACTGCCTCCCAGAATTGCGCAATGCAAGCCTGGAGGTCAGTGTTGGCCAAGGTTGCTCAATTTCTAGAGGAAAGGCAAAGCCTTCACTTCCAGAAATGTGCATTTCTATCCAGGTGAGGCAAGGTGCAGACCAAGGCAGCCCAAACCTGCCGACGGGTAACTGAAAACATGAAAAGGTTTGAATGCATGGCAAGACTGAGTGTAAGCAAGAGTGAATGATCATGCATGAAAACAGTGAATGCAAGATTCAGAAAACGGGAACATATGCATGTGTGAAATGAGTCACTGCAACAGTGAATGTTAGTGCAAAACAGTGTCATGCATGCGACAGTGGTGAGATGTAAATAAAAACTGAAATGTTGCTTCTACAAGCTAATATACATTAAAACAATTGCAGGTGTTCAACAAAACCAAGCAAACAAGATTCGTAGAAAGCGAAATACGAAAAGCGACAGAAAAGCATCGAATGACATGAAAAGCAGACTTACCTGGAAAAAGTTGAGCTAAATGTGCCAAAGACTTCTAGATGTGTTGTGGGATGCCAGAGCTCCAATATCGATGTGAGGAATGAGCTCTGCAACGTCGAATAAATAAGTTTGAAGCTTATGACGCACAGGCCACAAATCTAGGAAAAAGTGACATTTGGATGGAAGTTTCTAAAACGATCTTTGCATGTATCCTCAAGCTGCTAAAAATAGATCCCTAAAATTTAGGGATGCTTTTGCATGTTTTTTTGCTATTTTGGGAAAAAACAGCGCATGCATGCAAATCAGGATTGCTTAGTCCCAAAGAGAACCAGTCAACCTAAAGGCACATGTAGTCTACAAGCCTAGGAAAGGGATTTACGCAGTTTCTGGGCTAAGCAGGGTTGGTTGTCCCTCGGGCATTGTGCAATTTCTGGGGTGAGCAGGTCACTGCCTCCCAGGATTGCGCAATTTCTACGCTGAATCCTAGTGACTAACTGGATTGCGCAATTTTCTAAGGGAGGGTTGCCTGGCAGGATTCCGCAATTCTGGAGCCCAACAGGTTTGTGCAATTTCTGGAGGGAAGGTTGGTTCCCCTCCAGAATTGCGCAATTTTCTAAGTTAACCTCTCAACCAGAAAAAGTCCCAAGTCCGGAATGGCAGACTGTGATGGGAGACAAGCAAGTTGACATGCACAGGCTGGCAAGCCTTTGAAACTCAGCGGAAGCCTATGTACTTGACAATGCAAAACATGCTGCTAAATATGGTTGGTAGGGAAGCTCCAAAACGAAGCCAAGGCAAAATTTTGAAAGGTGGTTGTAATCGCTACCACAGGATGCTTTTTGTTTTTTTCTTTTTTCTTTTTCAAGAAAAGCTACCCATGCATGCAAAGCAAGATTGCCCAGTCCTAGAGTGAACCGATCAACTTGTGACACATGCAACGAACAACAAGCCTTGGGATGACTTTTGCATAGTTTATGGGCTAAGTGGCTCTGGCTCTGGACTGAAGCCAAGGCTGCCACCCGAAACTACACAAAATCTGAGAGCAAGCCCAGTGATGGTCTGCTATGCACAATTTTCAAGGGGAAGGCAGCCTACATGCTCTGTGCAATTTTGGAAAGCAACGGGTTGTCTTGATACTCTACGCAATTCTGGAGAGCAATGTTGGTTGCCCTCCAGTTCTGCACAATTCTCCAAGTCAGTCAACACAAGTGCCAGTTGAAGACAAAGTCACATGATGTCAGCTTGCGAGTGAAAGGCAAACAAGTTAGCGAACACAATTTGATAAGCCAAAGAAACTCAACTGAAAGCATAAGTACATGTGCAGTGCAAGACATGCTACTAAGGATGGTTGGTAGGGATACTCCAAAACGAAGCTAAGGCAAAATTTTGGAAGATGTTGTAGCCACCTCATTCTAGTTGCAAATATCAGCATGCTCCTTGAGCTTTAGAGGAGTTAATGCACATCACATTCCATTAATTTTAAAACTTACTCCATATGATTCACTCAACACTCTTACCAGCGGTACAATTTATGAAACCATTGATATTAATTGACGCTTCAACATTTACATCACATACTTGTAATGGTGATTGACACCAGTCCATGATCTTCGGCTTGTGTTATGGAGGAGTTGGTGAGTGCACATCAACTATGTTTTCCAGTTGTGCATGTGTGCCACACATAGTCTATGAATGGCCTCCCAACTGTATATCTCATACTTTACGTACCTTAACATATATGCTTAACATTGGGTGTCAAATAAAAAGTTTGAACTATGTTCTCACACCTGCGGTGATTATGTTCATATAACACCTTTGATCGTATGATCAATGAGATAGTTGTGGGGGCACATTGCTTTTTTTTTAAGACAAGCGATAGCTCTATACTTCGTGCGCCTATGCCTTTTGGGTAGGCGAAGGTCGGAACTTTGACAATCTTTTTATCATATAATCCCGTCACCACTAATATACATTTTCATTTTTATGGTGAAAATTCATCAAAAGATCAAATAAAATAAAGAATTTCTATGCCCATACAAAACATTCATGATCACATCAGGAATTTTAACCTGTGAATTTGTATCATCTATATGCCCAAGAATATGGTACTATTGTAAAAAGTAATTGTACAGGGAGGGGAATATCCAACTTTAACTATTGAACATGTAAATATTGAACTCAGAATGATGTTGTATCTGTCATTTTGTGCACATATGAGCACTATCAGTACAATAAAAAAACCTTGAGAAAACATTTGAAATGTATGCAGAAGTATATTATAACTATGTATACTCTTTATAAAACCATGTAAAGAAATATAAACATGCCGCTGTGCGATAATGTCATGTCGATATCCGTTATTTCTCCAAGGAACCCCACCTACAAATCCTTAGAATTTTAATTATTTTGGAGGTTTTGATTTTTTTGTCTTTATAAAATCATGTAAAGAAATATAAACATGGAGCTGTGCGAAGATGTCATGTCGATATCCCTTATTTCTCCAAGGAACCCCACCTACAAATACTTAGAATTTTAATTATTTTGGAGGTTTTGTTTTTTTTGTCATTTTAGGGATCATGATAATAGCGCAATGGTTTGCACAAATTTTTGCGTCTCAACATGTATCATGTGAAAAAATTAGATATATTGTATTTGCACAAAATGTTATTCATAATGAACCCATCAAAATAATAAAATAGTAATAATTATCTAATTTTATGGTTACGGTTAATAAAATAGTAATAATTATCTAATTTTATGGTTATGGTTAAGCTAGACACCAAATTAAAATATATAAGCTCCCTGTTTGTCAGACAAAGGACCTACAAAGGCACAGCACTTTAACTTCTAAAATCTATGAAAACACACATATTCCACCCCTCTAAATTTAAACCTATAACCTCTTACAAGAAAGCACATGTACTTAACCATTAAGTCCATTCAAGCTATTGATCACATTGTTTAAACTCAATAATAACTCTTATCTCCATTTTAACATATCCATTTCTAAATTTGCCACAGGAATGCAAAGGATTTTGAAATTACACCAACACAAACCATGTATAACATGGCTGCTAACAAAAGTTTAATCAGAGCTTATAGTATGATCACTGTTGAGAATAATCTATAATTGTGGAACGCCTGTTTGAATCCACCATCTGCTTGAAAGGTTGCCCAATGGAAGAATTACCTTGCATTATCGTAGTAGTTGCCTCCATTTCTGCTTATACAAACATCTCCTAGGCTCCCCCTTTACTGTCATACTTTCCTCCAAATGAAGTCCTTGGAAAAGTATCTGCCGCATTAGAGTAACAAAGAGCGAATCCTTATCAACAATCATGACAAAGGAATCCCACTATTGGATATATAGTTTTGTTTCACCAACTGTAAATTGTTACTTTTTCCTTCATTACTACTGTGCCTATATTGCAAACTCATAAATTGTTGTTTTTTAACTCTATTGCTTAGCCTAGATTGTAACTACTCCTAATTTACTGCATATGATATAATCTCTACTCCCAAATGATTTCTAGGTCATATTTACAGCCGTATATAATTTAAATTCTTGTTTGTTTTCTCCAGAATGAAACATTTTTTCAGATTTAAGTAAAAACAAAACTGAAAAAATGAACAGTTTATTCAATGTTAAGATCAGTCCTGTATATTGTTCATCTCACAGTCATGGCTAGAAATTTCTTTTCGCAATAACTAAAATTTTATATCAATCTTTTATGATGCAGAGCTGTGAATGACAGCTTCTACAAACTGAACACACTCTTCAGCTGCTATGTCATTTTCTTAGCTGTAGATCTACAATCTACAACTCTTTTAACAAATCATCCATTGCAGCCTTAAAATCTTCATAAAATCTCTCCTCAGAAAACCTAGATGCACGCTTTCTTGCAGCTGCAGCAATGTTTAAGCGCTCTGCCTCTGGCATTGTCATAAGAACATATATAGCATCACCAAACTCATCTACATTTGTGGCTAGAAACCCAGTCTTTTGTCCATCTTCATCCAAAACAATGTCCATCTTTGGTCCCGCAGAATTGTGAGCTGTGAAACAGATAACATCTGAATTGTAATGTTGAATATTTGAAAATCTAATCTAAGATATTACGAATGATAATAAAGCTCAATTTTTGGCTCTTAATCAGTAACATTAAGATGCCAGTCAACAAGTGAACCCTCCTCAACAAAATTGGCAATTCTCCTAAACAACATGGATATAAAAAAATCCACATACCAATTGGCACTGCACCAGCTGCCATGTATTCCACAATACTTATGCCAAAATGTTCATCTGTCATCGAATGAAGGCCGGCAATAGCCCCTCCAAGGAGATCCACCAGGTCACTGATGCATCAAGATCAAAAATCAACCGTAGTCAATCTAATTGTATTCATTATCAATTGGCATGAACATGTGAATAATATAATCCACAATCAGCACTTTCGCAATCAGCAGATCTGCATTTTTTTATAGTAAAACCCAAAGGACAAACAGCTCAAACTAGAGAAAATATTGTACATTATGTAGTCCATGAAAGAACATGAAATTGATAAAAAAACATTGAAAAGGGGATAAAAGGATTGGTCCCAGAGACAGGTCCAATAGAACTAACAACCCCAACAAAAGAAACATTAAGTGTTAGTACAATTAACATTTCCCAAAAGATGGTTTCCCCAATATATAATTTTCATGATGGGGCAAGTTTTAAAAGTCTTCCATATGAGACACCTTGAGATATCTTCCTAACAATAGCATTCAATGAAATTTTCTGCATGTCCATGGATAAACAATTGCCCATGAGGTTTGCATTTCAGGATTGAGTTGACTTGTGCATATTTCTATCTATGTAACTGTAATAGATGAGATCCACTTGTCTTGATCTTGTATGGAAATGTGATTATTTCTTTAGATGTCTTGGACGGCTCATGATGTGGTCTCCAGAAACTTTGACCTGTGACGTTGACTTGAAGGATGTTGGGGTTTGGCAGGTTGCTTATGATCTAAGGTTATGTTCATCTTCACAAGCAGTCCATGTTCTTTGGAGGATCAAGATGCCATGATAGCATGGGCAAAAGCTCCTTTTGAAGAGACATCAATCGATTTCGCGACTGGAAGAGGTACAGATTCATAGTTGATAGGTTTGGTGGCGTTGCAGAGGGAGTCAACAAGTGTTTGCAAAAACCTTTTCCTTGTAAAGAGGGAATCTTAGCTTTCGAGGTTACTCGAAAAGTGCTTACACCATGTTTGGGGGTCTTTCATGAGACTTAGGGTACCCAGATCTCCATGATGTATTTGAACATTGGACATACTTTTTTTACCAATCTTTATCAGAACCAAACTGGTCATCGAACCGATCAACCCAAAACCAGGAAGTGGACTGGAACTAGAAAACCCGGAGAAGAATAACAAGCCAAAGAACCGGTCGACCAAAAAATACATAAATATTCAAAATTTGAAATAAAAAAACATATATATTCATGTGCATCCACATGAATCCAAATCATTATACAGAAATATGCAAAGTTTCTCATATATATATCAAGGGTATATATAACCAAAATATCACCAAGTACAATCCATCTATAAGCCAAAAATACATAATAAAAAAAAGGCTCTATATGCCCTCTAGAATCCAAAAAAAAAAAAAAAGCTACAAGTGCATACATATCATCAAAATCATTGCCTATATTGCCATCTTCATCATCAAGATCACCCTCTAACCCTCCAAGCATTAAAATATGACAGAAAAAGTTTAACATGTCCTCTCGAAATATTGTTTTGGTGATGGATACTTTTTTAATAGGGTCATGACAGAGGAGTTCAACAATCAATGTCACTAACATCAAGGTACAAAGAGAACTCAATGCTCTTCATTAAACACTAGTTCCATACCCTCATACACAGTTTTAAAAACCAGAACTAGGCATCAAAACGGTCACCTATCTAACCATGATAAACCAGAACCGGATTCAATAAACTGGAATTGGAAAAAATATATATATAATATGTATTTTTAATGAAAAAACTTATTTTTAAGATTACAAACCATGATTCCAAACCATTAGAGACAAAATATGGAAATTCTTCTCATCTATATACCATGTAAGGGTGCATATATCAAAATGGCACCGAGTGCAATACATATCAATGATATCATCAACAAAATATATAACCAATGAGGCTCTAAATGGCCTCTAGAGCCCAAAAACAATGCTAAAACTCAAGCTACTAGGCCACTAGCCTACTACAAAGTACAAAATTACAAATCATTGATCAACATGATCACTCATCAAACTCATCACCACTACTAGTCATGGGCTCATCGGCAGGAGCTACATAACATCATCTGGGTCAAAGTCCGAGTCCTCACACTCCTCTCCAACCTCAATTACAGTAGTAGGCCTAGCAAAACTAGAAGCACGAGTTAGCTGAGCTACACGACTGCTGCTCCCCCTCACCAATACCATGTGCCATGCTTGGCCCTGCCCTTGGTGGTTCGCTTCCTCCAACTACTGGTTCAACTACCAAATCTGCATTGGGATCAACACCCCCTAATGCCATTTCAATGTCAAAATCAACATCAAACTCAGTTGGATGAGTCTCCTCCACCCATTCTGAAGTTGGATCAATCTCATCAACCACAATCAGATTTGTATCATGTTTTTTGTCCAATAACTAGTTGTGCCTTAGTCGAAAGGTTGTACTACACGAAGAAAAGATCATTCAATCATTTTTGTTCCAAATGATTTCTTTTCTTCATGTGAATCCATTCAAAACAAAACAATTGCACTCACACCCAGAAGCATTGCAAGTTTGACTAAGAACTCTAACTACAAACTTTTGCAGTTGACAGCATTGGCTTCCAAACGAATCCCACCAATGTGCTACAAAGACAAAGACTAGAGTTAGTTCACTGTTCAACAATTTAGATGGTAAGTTTGAACAATTTACAAAATACAAATTACAGCTTCAATCTTAAATATTATTGAACTTTACCAAAAAAAGAATTGGAATTTCTTACCTGGTTGATCCACATCTCTTGCAATCTTTGCCAGGATTTTGCCAAAAGTGCCTATGGCCATAGAGAAAGCAATGAGTTGTTGATGTATTTCCAACAGCTGCGACTCATTAGGTACCATGCATTCCAAGCACTCGTACAACCCATCTTTGACCTCCCTAGTATGATCTTCTCCTAGCGTAGCTTTATAATGATACTTTAAGTTCAGGAAATACCCAGGTGCATGTATAGGACGATGGAGTTGATTATTCCATCTGTTATCAATGATCTCCCAAATAGGCCCATATTTACCTACTTTGTCCTTGTAGGTTGTCGATATCTCTTCCTTTGCCTTATCCATAGCCTCATAGATGCAGCCCATGGTCAATTTTTCCCCATCCACCAACCATAACACCTTAACAAGAGGCTCACCAATTTTCACAACCCCTGTTGCTTTTTTCCAAAAAGTATTGCCAAAAAACTTTATTTTTAGTGTCTTTTCCATCTGCTTAGCGAGCCCACCGAGATGAATTCCAATCATCACTGGAAAAAAAATTATGCAAGTTTTGTTGTTGGGAAGTGAACGATTGCAATGTGAGGAAGTGAGTTGCAAATCTCGTGATGGTGGGCCTAACAAGTTCCTTTCCCCTAGTGTTTTTCCTCATTAGGCTCAATACCCATGAGAGGTTGTAGATGTATTTTGTGATACTATTTGCATGCTCTACAGTGTTCTTCACCCACTATGCAATGTGCATCACATGGGGTCCAAAATATGGTCCTATATTTGTCCTCTAGCATCTTTCCAGCAAGAACATGGTTTGAGAAATTATCAGTGATGACCTGCACAACATTTTGTTCCCCCACTGTCGTAACAATCACCCTATCAGATGCATCAACTGATCTCAACTTGTTAGAGTTTTTCCCACAGTCCATCCATCTAACATGATAGAACAACTTGTTTGGTCCATGACTCTTTAGATTCATTCAAATAATCTCCAATGCATGCAATCTCTCTTTGCAAAAGTGTTCCCCTCAAGTCATGCATAGTAGGGCCTTTGAAGACCTTTCCTACAGCAATAGCAGCATCCAACATAGATTGGTAGTAAGGTGAGCGAGTATCATTAAAGGGGATATTTGCATCATACCACCATCTAGCAATATATTCAAAAGCAACATATTTGTATTGCTTTTTCCAATGAGCATCCAAGGTGTGTTGACTTAGACTTGGTTGGGAGCATGGTTTTAAAAACCGGAACCGGTGAATAGTCCAATCCACCTATCAAACTGGGTTTCAAATCGAAACCGGTCAAACCGAGACTGGTCAGATCCCAATGAACTGATCTTTAAAAAAATACATGAAATAATTATTTTTTAATGGAAAATACTATTTTTAAGATTTAAAACCATGATTCCAAACCAATAGAGATCAAATATGCAAATTTTGCTCTAAATGGCCTGTAGAGTCCAAAAAAAATGTTATAAGCTATGGGGTCATTGGCCTACTGCAAGTCTACATATCAATGATCAGCATTATCACTCCTCATCATGATCAAACTCATCACCACTACTAGACAAAGGGATCATCAACATGAGCTACATAAATAATTTGGTTGAGGGTTTGAGGACTCCTAAAACTCCTCTGCAACCTTAGCTGTAGTGGCAGTAGTAGCAGCGGAAATAGACATCAAAACTACAAATCACTGATCAACATGATCACTCATGAAACTCATCATTGATTCAATGCTACTAAAAATGGGATCATCAGCAAGAGATACATAAACATCATCTTGCTCAAAATCTTCAAACTTGGATTGCTCAACCTTATAATATGATAGAAATTGAAAAAGTTTAACATGCCTAACTAGTGATTTTGGTTTGAGTGTGTTCTTGTTAAGGCCATGGTAGAGGAGTTCAACAATCAACACCACTAACATCAACAAAGTTCAAAAATCAATGCCACCAACATCAGGGTTCTATTGGAAATACTGAGAGGGGGGTGAATTAGTATTTCTTTTCAATTGTTATTATGTCCAGTTAGATTCTACACAATTAAAATCAGAGAAATGAATAATCTTATTATAGAAAAAATCATTTTATCAAATGAAGAAGTACAATAAGATGTGAGGGTTCCAACCCTTCAGAAATTTAGGCACCAACCTATTGCCAAGCACCAACTTGGACTTAATGAGGCTCCGACCTCTAGGGCTTCGACCCTATCTTCTCCAAGGCACCAACCTTGTGTTTATGGGCACCTACCCAAAGGACACCAATCCTTCAATTTTTAACAAATAGAGTGTATGAAAGACTTACTTCAACAGTTGATCATCTTCTCCACAAGACTGCTTCAGATTTCAATATGCCCACTGTCCAAGATCATCAAGCTCTTTACTTGTACAAGCCTCCAAGATCACTATTTTAGGCTTCCAATTCCTCATTGTCCAAATATGCTCCAAGACTCCTAATACTCCACTGTCTCAAGGCTTCTGAGTTCTTCACTTTTAAACTCAACACTAGACTGTATCAACAAATGTTAATGGGCTGCTTCTTGAGGTATGCTGACTTCCACAGGTAATTGTCTTGATCCAAGCTCCACAGGTGAGATATCACAGGTTCTTGTACAGTTTGTAATCACAATCTAAAACAGAGCTATCACAGATATAGGTCTCCACAGATCCGAGTGATTGTCGATGGTCCAGGCTTCAATAATCACAATTCCAAATTGTTGTAGGTGATCTGAGCTTCATAGTTCCAAAGTGTTGTAGGTGATCCAAGCTTCACCAATCACAATTCCGAAGTGTTGTAGGTGATCCGAGCTTCAAGTGTTAGGTCTAAGTCTCCCACATGACCAAGCTATCATTGATATCTCTACAGATGGTTGTCTCAAATCTGAGCAGTTGTTTTCACTGTTCCTAGCTCCACAACACAGGTTTGAGGTATATATATATATATTGAGCCCTCAAAAATCCGAGTTTTTAACAAGTCACAGGTTTGCTGGAGCTTCCAAGGTCTACTTCTTGAGAACATAAATATGCCCAAACCATAAACTTTTTCCTTCGGCCTCCTTGGTTCACGAGATGTGAACACTTATCACCTTTCTGTCTTCCTGTAATACGCTTCACCGAATTGAATGATGAAAACTAAATCTCAAACTGTGTATTAATAGTCTTTTTGTAAAGAGGAATGAAGAGACACGTCCCTTCAAGTAGGCCGACATGAGTAAGTAGTTTAGGTCAGCTTAATGTCATAAATAAATTAACTTCAAAACATATTTGTTTCTCCTAAACCGCTTGGAGTTTTGGGCCAAGTAATAGCTCGTTGGAAAGGCAAAAATGTGCTCTAAAGGATGGTGTAGGTGTCATAATGAAATATTGTCTCTAAGGTAGTGAAAAAATATTTTTTAATGTGACTGGTCATTTATTAGTGCAAAATTTGAGGTAGGGCAGTTAGGCTTCTTCATCATAGGCTTATAATGTCATCAAGATGGTGTTGATATGCCATTAATCATATGCAGCATTGACTTTTCCATGTCATCACAAAGTCTTCCATCATCAAGATCACCTGAGGTAAGAAGCCAATACCATATTGACATCAATGAAAACCTAGATTAACAATCTCTCCCTTTGTCATCATTGGCAATATTCTTGCCCTGTCAACATTCTCTCCCCCTTTGACATCAATGGCAAACAAGGTGCCCAAGTACTCCCCCTATCAAATTGCTCCCCCTGTCATGTTGCTCCTTAGTAAAAATGTCTGCTAAATGTGATGCAAGAGCAATAACCCCCATCTTTTGGCGAAGGTGTTCAAATGCTTCTCGTGGAAGAGGCTTTGTGAAGAAATCTACAATTTGTTCTTTTGTATTGATGTATTGCAACTTGATGTTTTGTTCAGCAACCTGTTCACAGAGAAAGTGATATTTGATTGGAATATGTTTGGTCTTTGAGTGCATGACTGGATTTTTTGAGAGATTGATGGCACTAGTATTGTCACAATAGATGGTGATTGGTTGTTTAGTTTCTATGTTGACATCCTTCAAAGCTTCCTTCATCCATAGTATCTGTGTACAACAATCTGCAGCAGCTATATATTCGACTTCAGCTGTGGAAAGAGATATAGATGATTGCTTTTTGTTGAGCCAAGATACTAGACAATCTCCCATGAAGAATGCATTTCTGCTAGTACTTTTTTAATCATCCACACTTCTAGCCCAATCAGCATCGGTGTAAGTTGTCACTGTAAGAGTTGTGCTTTTGGGATACCAAAGACCAAAGTCAGGAGTTCCTTTCAAGTATATGAGAATTCTTTTCACAGCCAACAAATGGGATTTTTTAGGAGCTAATTGAAATCTTCCCACCATTCCTACTGCTTGCATAATGTTGAGTCTTGTAGCAGTTAAGTATAGGAGAGCTCCAATTATTGACCTGTAAAGAGTTGCATTTACCGAGGGGGATTCATCATCTTTGCTCAATTGGCAATCTGTGGCCATCGGGGTCCTCATAGGTGCACAGTCTTCCATCCCATATCTTTTAAGCATATCTTTAAGATATTTTGCTTGGGATATGAACATGCCTGTTGTGGTTTGAGGTACTTGTAGTCCAAGGAAGTAAGATAACTCACCAATCATCGACATTTAGAACTCTTTTGACATATTTTGAGCAAACTCATGGCTCATCTCATCATCATTGCTAGCAAAAATCAGATCATCAACATAGACAAGTGTGACTAATAATTTATCCTTGTCCATCTTCATGTAGATATTACTTCCCGCCACCCCTTTTTTGAAGCCTTGTTGTTGTAGATAGTGATCCAATCTTGCGTACGAAGCTCTAGGAGCTTGTTTCAACCCATATAATGCATTTTTCAACTTACATACAAAGTATTTTCCTTCTGTTAGACCAAGTGTTAATTTTAGGTACGTTTTATGCTTAGAGAAATTTATTTCAATTTTCACAGTTAGGTCCATATCTTTTCCAGATTAGCAATCACATCAGCATTAAAGTAAACTGCAGATAGAACATAAACATAAATCGCAGAAGACAAGCCAAGACAAGAGGACACAAGATGTGGCGCTAGCCAGGGACAAACCCCAATGTGGGGAAACCTTTGATCAATTCTTCTTATATGTTCTTCAATAGTTCAGCAGAGAGAGAGAGAGAGAGAGATAGTACGTTTATAACAAAAGTCAACACTTTTACTTATCTAGATAAGAGCATAGATCATCTCTAAGAAGATGATACATCAGGTCAGTTGAAGACATGTTGCTTCAACTAATTCTCCAAGGTGACTCCTTCACCTATCGTTGTGATGCATTTCGTCATCTCATCATGCTGCACCTCACCGCGCTACACCATGCTACACCCATCACCACTAATGTTGCATCTCATCACACTTCATTAATCATGACTGTACCCATCACTGTATTACATTATGTGCCATTGTTGCACCATGTTGCCATCCTGATCTATGTGTTGGCTGCACCTTGCTTGCTTGTTGTCCCTTGCTTGCTTGTTGTCCCTAGCATGCTTGTTGTCCTTAGCATGCTTGTTGTTGCATGCTAGTTGTCCCTTGCATGCTAGCTATAACATTGCATGCTTGGTGTATTTGCTGCTAAGTACCATCAATTGTCCCTTGCATGCTGCTCTCCTTCGGAGACAGATGCTCCGGCTGTTTCGGCAATTCCCGGCAGTTCTAGCAGTTCCGGCTGTTCCCAGTAGTTCCGGTTGTTCCCGGCAGTTTCGGTAGTCCCGGCAGTTCCAGCTTTTCTGGCAATTCCAGCATTTCCAGCTTTTCCGACAGTTCCGGCATTTCTGGCTTTTCCGGGTTTTCCGGCATTTCTGGCTTTTTCGGCTTTTTTGGTAGTTCCAGCATTTCCAATGTTTTAAAACTCCGACTCCGACTCCGACTCGGCCGAGGATCGACTCCGACTCCGACTCCGAAACGGTAATGACTCGGCCGACTCGATTTCAATGACTCGGTCGTTGTAAAAAATACATTAAATATTTATTTTTTTTATTAAAAAACATAATTTTAAATATTTTAAACATAATTTTAAAGATTTTCATTCATGTTTCCAAACACACAGCATTATAATATAGATGGAAGACAACATATGATCAAAGTAGGCTCTTTGCTTCTGTTCAATTTGTACATTAAACCTTGACTGTCAATCTTGACATTGTCACTATACAACAACCACTGTTGCCCTCGACACAAACACTGCAATGCTCACGAATGAATATGCAATAGGGAGCTCATGGCGCAGTTGCTAAATCAACTATGCCAAGCTGCTTTCAATCTTACACTGTTGCACTGGTGCCGAAAGGATGTATCAACAAATATGCTGCGAGCAGTGAGGCTCAGAGCTAGATGTCTTAGGTCAGCTCTATGACCTTGAAAATATCTCAACCTCTGCCCAAGGAGGCTTACTGGCATGCGTCTTATAGCTGCTCAGATATAGCAATGAAGCACCTTCCAGAGTGCTACAACAATGATGAAACATAAACCTTTACTGCCCCCTATCTTAGAATGAAGGACTGTTGATGAAGTAAGCCAGAATATGTAAATGAACTCCTGATCATGAGACCAATTCCGATGATGATAACCTTACTATAGACAAAGACATATTCTTCTACAAATCTTCAACTTCAGTCAATAAGAGGAATGCTACTACATACAGTGCCTCTGTCTTTTCACTTAGAATCATCAAGACTCACAACTGCAATGTGAATACCCTTACTGCAAACCAATGAAACATGAACCTCTCACTGCTGCAATATAAGCCACTGAACCTTACACTGTCAGAAGGTGCCTACCATTAATTTCTAACTGCTACTATTGGAGGCACTGGCACTGCTGAAGTAATGATTGATGATGTAGTCCTACTCAATCTGCTTGTCAAGTCACCTTGGAAATTCAATTGTGAATAGAAGACCACGTTTGAAGTTTGAACTTTGTAGATGATGATGTATATAAAGGATCAATACTTCAGTGCAATAAGTAGGTAATAAATGCGAAACGGATCTCATTGACTAAGCCAATCACAGAGCTAAATGATTCAGAGTTTTAAGCCTCATACAGTTGTGCAAGTCTGCAAGAACAGTCCTTATTAGCTTGAGAATGGACTTCGCTGACCTGCCCAGCCGTCCCCTTGTGACTCGGCCGAGTCAAATCGGATCCGGCCGGGTTGACCGAGTCACACATGACTCGGCCGAGTCATGTGTGACTCGGTCAACCGGACCGGTTACTTGGCCGGGTCACTCCTCCAGCAATCAACTCGGTTCGACTCGGCCGTTTCGGTTTCGAAACGGTCGATTTGTAAAACACTGGGCATTTCCGACGTTTCCGGCATTTCCGACGTTTCCGGCATTTCCAGCTTTTCCGGCAATTTTGGCTTTTCCAGCAATTCCGTCTTTTCCGGTAGTTCTAGCTTTTTCGACAGTTCCAGCTTTTCCGACAATTTCGGCTTTTCCGACAATTTCGGCTTTTCCAGCT
The DNA here is from genome assembly GCA_031772625.1 of Pinus tabuliformis. Classification (NCBI taxonomy): domain Eukaryota; kingdom Viridiplantae; phylum Streptophyta; class Pinopsida; order Pinales; family Pinaceae; genus Pinus; species Pinus tabuliformis. The sequence goes on from CM062812.1 coordinate 66,920,027, forward strand.
TTTCTGGCAGTTCCGGCATTTCCGAATTTTCCAGCAGTTCTGGCTTTCCGACAGTTTTGGCTTTTCCGGCTTTTCTGGCAGTTCCATCTTTTTCAGCATTTCCAGCAGTTCCGACAGTTCCTGTTTTTTCGGCTTTTCTGGCTTTTCCGACAGTTCCCTCTTTTCCGACTTTTCTAGCTTTTCTGACTTTTCCGGCATTTCCGACTTTTTGAGCAACGTAGAGCTTATTCTCCCATGACTGCATTTAGATCTAGGGCATGTTATTTAGTGCAGTGTATACCCTAGGGCACTCCCTCTAGCTCTCATCTTCATCAAACCCAAAAAAGGATGAAGTGAGATCACAAGAGTGAGTGTGTGTGTGACAAATGACTTCAAGTCCTCTTCTATTTATACTAAAACGTAGAGGTTGAATAGACATGACTAATGGGCTTCTGAGCCTACATAAGTTGTTGGCCAACTTGACAATTTGTCCATAATCAAAATAAATTCATATCTTCATAAATACTTATCGAAATCAGATGATCGTCCAAACTGTGCCCGGGGCCCAGGTTGCATTTGATAAACAGGTTGGGCTTGGAATCCAACCTGAGTTTTGGGACTAGGTTGAGCTTGGAGTCCAGCCTGAGTCTGGAGACCGGGTGGAGCTTGGGAAACAACTTGTGTCTAAGGGCTCGATTGACTAAGAGTTGGATTGACTTGACCAGACTAATGTCCTTGTTGGAACTGGGGTTGACCCAACTGACCAGAAAGTTGGCCTTGTTGGAACTGAGGTTGACCTATATGACCAAAAGGTTGGCCTTGTTAAGCGATAGGTTGGCCTTGCTGAAACTAAGGTTGTCCTACTTGACCAGAGGATTGTCCTTGCTAGGCAACAGGTTGTCCTTGCTAGGCAATAGGTTGGCCTTGCGGAAACTGAGGTTGGCCTAGCTAACCAGAAGGTTGACCTTGCTGGGCAACACGTTGGCCTTGCTGGAATGGAGGCTGACCTAGCTGACCAGAAGGTTGCTTCGAATAAACAAAGGAGGAACTTGTGGAGGCCAAAGGTTGTCCCTAAAAGGGTTGTCCTTGCAAGCCTGAAGGTTGTCCTTGAAAAGGTTGCCCTTGAAAAGGTTGTCCTTGCAGGAAATGGTAGGTAGTGTGATTCCAGGCAACCGAAAGTGGAATGTAATTCTCAACTGGGACCCCTGGAGGAAGAGACCCAGTCTAATAAATATGAGCTCCACGGTGATCATAGAAGTGCGGAGGGTTATGCGAAACCGACAACGATTGAGAACCTAAAGGGTTATAAGTCGGATTTTGAAGAGCAAACAGGTACTGCTCATATGAAAATCCCGCCGGAATGGAATTCGAAGAGATTGGTACATTACCTGTAGGTTGACCGACTCCAAAAACCAAAGGTGAAGGACCATTGCCAGCGGGTCCGGACGATATCCCAGTAACAGTAGTAATTACCGAAGATGCAGTAACCGCACTAACAGAAGGGGTTGTGGATGCCACACACACGGTGGGCATTGATGGAACAGACGTAACTGATGTAACCTGCGTCTGAGGTATGGAAGTCAAGGTCGACTAAGCAGACATGAAAGGTCCGGAAGACGGAATGGTAGTACGAGACCACATAGAGCTCTGATGCAGAGATGTAGAACCAAGTATGTCAGCCAGAGCGCGATAGCGAAGTGGCAACGACACATTTGGAGCAGTGTGGAAAGGAAAACCTTCCAGGGGAAACTGACATTCCCCGGTCGACACAAGGCTCTCTTGACTGCTAATGGGACTTGACTCATCCATGTCAGAAGTGGCCATCGGAATCGAAGCACCAGGAGGAGTAGATGGGAGTTCCTCGTCTAAAAATTCCCAAACGTTGGGAGGAGTCCAATTGATATCAAAAGGTTCCTCACCCGGAGCTCGAGAATCAAGAGGCTAAACACTCGGGACAATAGGAAGAGTACCAGTAACAGATGATACCTCAAAAGAGACAGGAGAAAGGGGCTCTCCGTCACTTGGCAGGGATGACGGATTCGGTGAGTCCGCCAGGATGGCCTAACTCAAAAGTCTAGGAGAAAAGATATAATCAATAGGGTTGCAAAAAATCTTCCAAGATGTTATCACAATGTGGCCAAGATTAATAAGTAAAATGTTATTGCAGACAAAATAAATTTTATGACACTAGAACGAAACATTGCCTTTTCATGTTTAAAGAGTCGAGAAAAAGGACAAAAGATGACTCTAGTCACCTTCGAAGTTTAATGAGCCTAAATGGACAAGCGCTCAGATGATCCTTTTACTTTTAAAGAGTCGAAAAGGAACGAAAGTCACTGCTCTGGAATTATAGGCAAGAGGTTTACCAGACAAATCGTAAAACTACATATACACCTTGGTAATAAAATGAAAGAGAAATGACCAAGGACTACGGCAGTCAATCTTCCCAAATGCTGTGTTCGGTGCGTTACGACTTGTAAGGTGGTAGACTCGGCTTCCTATGGATAATAGGATGATAACCTAGTGGGGTCTCCAAATATATACGTGACAGTACAAGAAGCACAAATCCGTACTAGCATCTATTGTATCACAAAAGGAGGAATCACCCAACCTTAGTGAGAACAATAGGGACTAGGTTTAACGACGTCGGAACACATCTCTAGCCTAGACCTCTAGATATGTGAGCATTAGGTTCCAATGCGTTTTTAAGTTCATTCAATAAATTTTAACAGTTAATCTTGAATTAAGTCTCGGTTTTAAGGCCCTATCGAATGTATCTTTAACACTCCTAGAATGCAACTAAATGAGCAAAAAGAAAATCCTCGTTGGATGAACAACTAGCTAAGGAAAAGTGAGAGGTTCAATGCACACTGAATGGCAAACAAGCAAACCAATCAAAGAAAAAGGAACACTTCTACCATTTACTCAAACTCGCAAGCAATCTGAACAAGAAAGAATGAGAAACACTCTTTTTGCTTTTCAATGTCTTAATCTCAAGAATCTACTAATGCAAAAATCATCTTTCAAACCTTAATACAAGATGAATGAAATTTTTTATTTTCTCAAATAAATGATAAGCAACTACATGCAAAAATGAATCAAAGACTCAAAACTAAAGAAATAATCCTTTTTACAAAACTAGAAAACTGTCTCATTGACTGGGAAGCAAAGTGATTTATGCCAAGCGAAAGAAGGAGACCAAACGAACAAGACAAGGAAGTTCGGTGACCAAACGCCACACACCAATCAAGAGGATGACAAACAGCGAAAAGGAAGAAGCCTCAAACAACGTGAGAGATTATACCAAGCAGAGTCTAAAGATCTCAATGAATGAGTGACCCAAGCAAACCAAGTAGTGGAGAAACCCTAGGGTATTTAGGTCACACGGTTCAAGAGGGAGGATTTGAAAAGACTTGAAAACCAGAATCAAAAATCTTAACAACCAACACTTTTGACACAACAAAGAGGAGAAAAACAAGCTCTGAGGACAGAACACACTGGCCGATCAACCAAACAAACCTCAAAATTTGAAACTTACAGGAATCGTCGCAAGTAAAACACTAGCAACATGCGCCGACAACAAATCGTCGCACCTCCCTAACCAAGCACTTTGCGACGTCGTCGCGAAAGTACATCAGTTAGTTGCACCGAGCCGATTTCAGGCCTCGTCGCAACTGTTAGACAATTTATTCGCGTCGTAGAGTAAAAGGTGCAACCCAGCAGTCAGTGCAGACACGACTGTTATGAAATAAATAGCGACAACCCAGAATCAAAAGCAAAAAATAAAAGTTGGACTGGAGCAGGGCCAAATCTATCACTCAGAAGGGTGGGAAGGCTTCAAAAGTAGTCTAACAGCTTCCAGAATGAAGTATGCTACCCAAACAATAAGCAAGACAATAAACAACAAAACCAATCAATACAAAAGACAAAAGACAAGTCCCCAGCAAAGTCGCCAACTTGTGACACAGGTAAGTTCCCTCTGCGGATAATGGCAACCCCTCTAACCCTAGAGTGGGTCTAGTCAATGCAAAGACAATACCAAAGCAAATTTCCTTAGAAAGTTGGTGTTATGAAGGCCTACCTTCAGTCCGACGTTCGATGAAGTCCTCGTCATGTTGCTCCAGCTCTTGTTCTTCTAGTCACTCATACCTGAAAACATGTAGAGAAACACCACAAACGCAATAGAAAACAACCAAACAATCTACTTGAAGAGTCAAGGAACCTCAAGCTATCGACATACAATTTAACGCACGATATAGGAAACAAGCTATTGATTTGTATTAATATAAATCAAAGTAAAACTTACAACCGAGCCTTGACGTCGTAAGCCTCCTTGAAGGGTCCTGTCGGCATGTCTCCGTAAGCATTTACTTGTGAACCGTCTCCCAAGGGAACATATGACTCTCTCTTCTGTCCAAAAGGGTTGATGCTAGAAAGCTCTCAAGCCAAATCTACTCAAACATCTCTCAAATCAAAATACAAATGAGGCTACTTCCACACTCCAATAACACTCTCTACCTCTACTCCTCTCTTAGAAACTTGAAACTATCAAATTACATCTAGCTATCATCCAGTTACATCCAAGCTAGCTGATCTCATTCATGGAGGAGATATTTATAGGAGGGAGAGGTCCCATAAGAGAAGGAAGGAAGAGCTTATCTCTTAGGGAGGTTGCACAAAAGGTGGAACAACTATCCCAGAGGAGAGAGGCGAGCTCAACTGATCCAACAACTAGCCCTAGGACCGCCCATGAAGCAATTTCATCTTGAAGTTTCGACGAATAGCTGAAAAACTTGCCAAATCTGGCTCGTCGCGGGTGCAACATAGGGACAGAGCGAAGACTTCGCTAGGGCTAGTGTTAACTTAACCATCTTCACGAGAGGGATAACTTCTGACTCGCGATGACCTAGAAACTTAGGTAAAAAGTGTCTTCTTCAGGGATAATGAATTGAGACACTCTTCCTGAGATTGTGAGGAAGGTAATGACACATAATTGGAAACATGACACAGCACAGATGTTAGTAACATGGACCGGCAGTATCCGGGATCAGGGAACGCAGAGTCGGTCACAAATTACTGTGTAACAGGTCACTTGGAAAATACACTAGAGTGATTAGTCATTCTATTCTCTAGAGCAGGGTTTGCTAAGAGAGATAGAATTAGTGATCGGGGGTTGCAGCTAAGGGGCATTGAGTACAGAGAGACAGAGAGGCAGAGATAGTGCTAGGAGAGCAGCGCAGTAGCCGAGGAGAGTGACGCAGAGCCAGCCAGGGCTCACGCAGGGCCATGCAGAGGTAGTCGGGAGTCTCGCAAAGCCTCAGAGAGGCTAGCGTTGCTGACACAAAGGGCCAAAAGGCTAATGCAGAGCCTCCTAAGGCTGACGCTTACCTATCCGGGGTGATGCAGGGCCAGCGTTGGGTAGAGAGGGGTTGACGCAGTTCAAAAAAGGCTGACGTTGGGTTTTCTAGGGCAGATTGGTGCTGAGTTGCCGGAAGGATTATCCAGGGTTTTAGCCAGGAGATTTGTCTCAAAATGAGAGATATTACTACCAAGGAAATTATCTATTGGGTAGGCCAATTTCGGCACCCAGATTGTACTCTGATATTGCTTAATAAGAAAACCCTCAAATAGTTGCACTGATTTTCCCACATTGGGTTTTTCCGGGGACATTGGTCCAAAAATAATGGTGTCATATGGTGTGATTGTTTTTGTTTCCTTTAGTTGCTGATTTGTAATATGTTGAGTATGCACTAGTGTTTATTTTCAGTATTTACATTGTAAATAACTTGTTAAGTAACATAACAAGTAGGTAGGAATAAATCAGATAAAGTGCATGGAGGGTTTCTAACTAAGTAGACTTAGAAACTTCAACACAAAAGGGGGCCGAAAAACTGCAACCACAACTTTATGGGCCCTACTGGGTGATCAGGAGGTTTGGAGAGGTAGCTTATGAGTTGGAGCTACCGCCAGGGAGCAAGATCCACAATATTTTCCATGTTTCATGCCTCAAGAGAGTGTTGGGGCAACAGGTTACAGCAGTTTTGGAATTGCCTCCATTTGATTGATCCGAATTGGATCCTAAAACACTCTCTAAGTTTTCATAACTCTGTAAAATTCATGCCAAAGTTTCAAGTCTTGCAAAGATCGAGCTTATCAGAAATATCCTCTAAACAGTTGCAATTTGTGAGCAGCGAGGAGCAACGAGGACCCTTAGTCAAGCGCATAGACCGTTGGCCCATGGTAACGCGCGCTATCACGAATTGGCAAAACGGGAGGTTTTTTTGAGAAACGGGGGTGGTTTCGCTAATCGCATATCATCAGGCAAACCCCTCAAAGATGGAAAAACCCCGAGCGTCCCGGACCCGAAAAGTTATAAAACGTATGGATATCGCACCGATTCTGTCAGAGGCGGAGTCCCACACAAAAACCGACAGGATATCGGAAGGGCTTCGAGCAATAAGCGGTTTCAACCGAGTCCCGCCCGATGCCACACACTGGGTGCCACACGTCCAGTAGAAAAGAGAGAAAACTGCTCACATCGGACGAGTAAACGTCATGCTACTTACCCGCCCGATATGGACAGAGACCGTAGGATCTGGAGGCCCCAAATCGACGACGGAAATGCGATCCGATGGATGACCAAACTCAACGGGTTAAACAGGCCAAGTTGTATAAGGTTTGAAGTCTGGCATGGACGATGAGTTGGCAAATATTCGTGTTTCGCGGGCAATCTTGGAGCAAACGAAAATAATGACCGTTCAAACATTTCCAAGAGAACTAACACTCAGTTCGTTACAAAATAGGTGGCCACCTCCTTGTGAGTCGTTACACAGTGATGATGACGCAGAACAAAGGAATTCAAACGGACAGAGGAAGGAAAACCAGAAAGCGGGGAAGCGGAAACGAACAATCAGAAACATATTGGCTTTAAAAGCCACGAACTGACAGAGAAAGAGTCAGAGAGTTAGTTAGACGCAGAAAGCTAAGAGCAGAAAGAAGGAGCCAAGCTGACCTGCAGAAGCAAAAGGCAGCATCGAGCCAGACAAAGCCAGAGAGAGTTAAAGAGTTTGTGTACTCCAGAGAAGGCTTGAGAGGTTCAAGCGAACTCCTCTGTACAGACCTGTCATGTATGAGTCTCAAATTGGGCTCATACTACTGTGACCAGTAGAGGTCGAATTTCAGTAAGGAGAGTCTGTATACTCCAGAGACTTGGGGGATCCAAGTACAGTCTTGTTGATTTATATCTGTTGTGTGAGACTCAAATCGAGCTCACTGTTGTAAAAACTCTGCTTTGAAAACATAATAGAGAGGCCACCACTGAAGGCTAGACCAAGAGACATAGCCCAGGGGTGTTGGGTGAACTCCTTGTTAAACTTGTTGTATTTACATGTTTGCCTGTTATGTTTTCTCTAACTGCTTCAGTGCCTGTATATTTCACAACCTTATTGATCCGTTGCATAAAATGACATAGGCACATCCATGCACATGAGTCTGTAATACCTTAATTGTTTGTCTTGGATCAATTCCAGATCAAGTGGTATCAGAGCTCTAGGTTACTAACGTTAAACAAGCTTGTGTTGGATTTTGTTGTTGAAAGCTAGCTAGATCAAAGCTTAAATTAGGAGAAGGAGAGTTGGTTGAAGCTAACCCAGAAATTGGAAGAGTCTATCCTATGAGGAAAATGTCAGAAGAAAGTCCCTTGGAATCAGACTCCTAGTTCATGGACAGTTTCTTGACCATGAAAGCCATGGTAGAAGAAATGTATAGAGAATTTAAGAAAGGTAGGGGTGAAGATTCATCAAACTCCAAACAAGATAAAGGACAAGAAGAATCTCTCCTCTATGACCACTCTAAAGGCAAAGGGAAAGAAGAAAAACTTCCCACACCTCCTAGTAGCCCTGAAAATAAAAAGAAAACATCTTTGATTAAATTAGATGTTAAATTTGATTTCCCGATATATGATGGAGAGTTGAATGCAGAGAATCTGGATAATTGGATTAAACAGATTGATGTATACTGCAGGGTGCAGAGCATTGATTCAGACAAGAGTAAGATTCAGCGAGCCAGCCTACGCCTTGGAGGCACTGCCTTGGTATGGTGGGAAGGCAGGACACAAGCTGACATGAAGAAGCATGGTAAAATTCTTTATGTTTGGAGTGAATTTGTTTCTGCAATTAAAAAGCAATTCTATCCACTAGCCTATATGCAGCAAGCCATGATGAGCTGGCAAACTCTTTGCCAATTAAAAGGGCAGAGTGTACAAGGCTATTCCCAAGAATTTAGGAAAAGAGCTTTGATTCTAGGAATTTCTTTAGACTCACCTGAAACTCTGTTGAAGTATATAGATCTACATAGCTATTTAAAGCACAGCATTCTCATGTTTAATCCCACTAGCATAGATGAGGTATCTGTTCAGGCTACACATCTAGAGGCTAGAGGCAAGAATGTGAACCCAGATGTTGGGTCCCTATAATACTAGTGATTACCCCATTACTATTGTAGTTATACCCCTTATTTATATTGTTGTGCCCCTATTACCCCCCATATTGTTATTTCTGTGCCCCATAGAATCCCCCTATTATTATTTGTGTGGCTTTATATTATTATTGTTAGGTCGGCTGGATTATATTGTGACTCCTTAGACTCCTATATATAGAAAGGAGGTTTTGTCATTTGTGGCATCTAAGAATTGTTCATTTATGTAATGTAAAGGAGGTTGCCCCCTCGAAGAGGCTGAATTCTAAGGCGTGGATCTCTCTTTTCTATCTTTTTGTGAGCTGGTTTCATAACATTTGGTATCAGAGCTTTGGGATTCTAGGGTTTCGCTGCTCCAAACAGGTCATCGTGGCATTTTCACTATAACTTTTTTTCTGTGACGTTTCAGAAGTCGCAAAAAAAACCCATTTGAGAAGAATTGGCGCTGAACCTTGGGTCCGAATTTCAGAACGTTTCGCGCGATATTTTCAGAGATATGATCTGAGGAAATTGGCCTTTCTGCAGACTCCTGAATTACATTCAAAACAGGTGACCTGGGGAAAATCGTCATAACTCTCTCTCTGAGGATCGGATTGAAATTTCGTAAAAAGGCGCAGAAAGAGGACGGACTGTAGTTTCTTGTGTGTGTGTTTCAGATTCAAAGGTTGAAACAGTGACTCGTGGCACGTCGTACAAGTTCGCTCTACTGAACTAGTCTAAAAGCAAGTCACTGTGGGAGATTTCACATAACTCTTACTTGGAGAATCCAATTTGGTTCAGACTTGTGGCATTGGAAAGAGGACGCAAAAGGCTACTACAGGTAGCAATTTCAGAACTGGATGATTCGAAATTACAGAGATACATCAGGTTCAATATCAGGCTTCTATAAAGTGAAAAAAGGTGTGTAGTTTTTTTTTTTAAATTTTTATGTAAGCTTGGTTTAACGGAATTCAAAGGGCATAGTAAAGCATTATTATCGGTAACTGATGCCCCAAGGAAAGAAAATGCAAACACCTAGTAAGGAACCTGAAAGCTCTAGCATGACTCATGAAGAAGAGGAAGAAATGCTACATGATATATCAAAATTACAAGAACAAGTACAACAAATGTCACGCTCACAAAAGCTAACAGAAGCTAAGATAAGTGGCGTGGAATCTAAAATAAATGGTGTGGAATCTAAGATAAGTGGCGTGGAATCTAAGATAAATGGTGTGGAATCTAAGATAAAGGGCATGGAAGCTAAGGTGGAGGATTCGATGGTAAATTTGAAGATAGATTTGAAGACAGACATGGAAGAATTGAAGAACTTGCTACAAGAAAGTGTCACTAATGGTGAAAAGGTAGTAAAGGAAACTCATGATGAGAACAAAAGAAATGTTAATCATGATTCCATAGACTCTAATGTTGGATCGAAGACTCACTATGTTCCAAAAATCGATGTGAGGAAGTTTGATGGCAAGGATCCCGCCACATGGATATTACAGATGGAGCAATTCTTCGATCTCAATAATGTGCAAAACACACAAAAGTTACGTATGGCAACTTTATATTTGGAACCAAATCAGTTTGTATGGTATCAATGGCTTTGTTCTCGTAAACAATTTATCACTTGGGCAATTTTTACGGAAGAATTGATAGCACATTATGAGGATACAAAAAGCAACACTTTTTTTAGCCAATTGATAAGTCTCAAACAAAAGGGTTCAATAATGGAGCACATTGAGGAGTTCCAAAAATTGAACATAAGGGTAAAAGATATTCCAGAGGAGCATAGGATTGATGTGTTCATAGGGTCTTTAAAGGATAATATCCAACATGATGTGCGCCTTTGGGAACCTGATTCATTAGAGAAGGCATTCAGGTTAGCAAGAAAAATGGAAAGCAAAATTATGGCAACTAGGAAGCATACCATTCACAACTATAAAGAGGGAAGTGTTGTTGCCCATAGTCTTCCACAACCTACAAGGTTGACACCACAACAATTGGAAGAAAAAAGAGCAAAAGGGCTTTGTTACAATTGTGATAGCAAATATACAAAAGGTCATAAGTGTGCTGAGAAGAAATTATTCTACATAGATTGTGAAGAGGAAGAAGAAAAGGAGCAAGAAAGGTCAAAAGGAGAGGATATATTCCAGGAACAAAGCCTAGATGAAGAACAAATAAATCCGACCATATCTTGTAATGCATTGGCAGGAATTACCACTCCTCAAACCATCAAGATAGAAGGACAAATCAAGAAGAAAAAGGTAATAGTGTTGATTGATTCAGGAAGCACCCACAATTTTATTCATTGTAGGGTAGCAAAAGAATTGAATTGCTTCCTATATCCAGCACCAGAGTGTCAAGTGATGATTGCAAATGGAGGAACAATAAATTGCTCTGGAAAGTGCCATAATATCAAGCTATCCATGGGAGAATATGTATTGACTAGCCCAATGCTTTCCTTCCAATGGGAGGTGCGGATGTTGTACTAGGAGTCCAATGGCTACAATCCTTGGGTACAATAGCTTTTAATTTTCAAGAACTTTTCATCAAATTTTCTTCGGAAGGAAAGGAAGTTGAATTAAGGGGTATTGCAGGGAAACCAGGAAAGATAATCAACTCTCATGGTATGACAAAGCTTCTAAGAAAGGAGCAAAGAGGTGTAATTGCACAATTATGCTCGCTAGATGTTTCCACATTGGAATCATCTATTTCTCCAGATCTCCAAAAAGTCTTGGACAATCATTCCAAGGTATTTGAGACTCCCAAGGGTCTCCCACCTATGCGTGATCATGATCATGCTATTCATCTGATTCCAGGAAGTGTTCCTCCAAACATCAGGCCGTACAGATATCCCTATGCCCAAAAAAGTGAAATTGAACGTATGGTTGCAGAAATGCTAGAGGCTGGTATAATTCAACCAAGTCAAAGTTCTTTCTCAGCTCCAGTAGTATTGGTGCACAAGAAGGATGGATCATGGCGCATGTGTCCAGATTATAGGGAGCTCAACAAGCTCACTATTAAAGATAAGTTCCCCATTCCTGTTATTGATGAATTACTGGATGAATTGCATGGATCAATTTACTTCACCAAGTTGGATCTTCGTTCGGGATATCATCAAATCAGAATGAAGATTGAAGACATTCCAAAAACGGCATTTAGAACTCATGAGGGTCATTATGAATTTTTGGTCATGCCTTTTGGCCTTACCAATGCACCTTCAACATTTCAAGGTTTGATGAATTCAATTTTCAAACCATTCCTTAGAAAATTTGTGTTAGTATTTTTTGATGATATACTAATCTACAGCAAGTCTTGGAAGGATCATGTTGAACATGTTGACAGGGTGCTACAACTATTGGAGGAGAAACAATTATATGCAAAAAGATCCAAATGTTTCTTTGGAGTCCAGGAGGTGGAATATTTGGGTCATATTGTATCTCATGAAGGAGTTAAGGTAGACCCTAGCAAAATTAAAGCCATTAAGGAATGGAAAATCCCCACATCCATAAAGCATCTGCGAGGATTTCTTGGGTTGACAAGGTATTATCGCAAGTTTGTTAAGAATTATGGGAGAATAGCAGCACCTCTAACAACATTATTGAAGAAAGATTCATTTTCATGGACTCCGGAAGCAACAAAGGCCTTTGAACATCTTAAAGAGGCAATGTGCCAAGCACCGGTCTTAGCTACACCGGACTTCACAAAAACCTTTATTGTGGAATGTGATGCTTCAGGAAATGGAATTGGTGCTGTTCTAATGCAAGATGAAAGACCCATTGCTTTTGAAAGTCGTCCAATCAAGGGAAAGTTTTTAAGCAAAGCTATTTATGAGAAGGAAATGTTGGCAATACTCCATGCACTTAAGAAATGGCGACCCTACCTAATGGGAAGACACTTCAAGGTAAAAACAGATCATGATAGCCTTAAATACTTTTTAGAACAAAGATTATCCTCTGAAGAGCAACAAAAGTGGGTCACAAAGATGTTGGGTTATGACTTTGAAATCATCTACAAAAAAGGGAAGCAAAATGTTGTGGCAGATGCACTCTCAAGAAAGGATGAGGATGTGGAAGCATTGTTGTGTGCCATTTCTATTATCCAACCAGATTGGATTAACGAAGCAAGGGAGGAATGGAAGAATGACGAAGAAGTGTGGGCACTTATTCGAAAGCTACAACAAGATTCCAGTACTTCTGATACATTTAGCTGGAAAAATGATTCGTTATGGTACAAAGATCGCTTATACCTCTGTAAGAATTCCCAGCTAAAACAAAAGATTCTTATGGAATTGCACACTTCTCCCTTAGGAGGGCACTCAGGATTTTTAAAAACTTACCACAGGGTTAAGAAGGAATTTTTTTGGGATGGCCTTAAATCAGATATTCAAAAGTTTGTGGCGGAATGTTTGGTTTGCCAGCAAAATAAAGTTGAAACAATTAAGACACCGGGTCTATTACAACCTTTATCCATTCCAAGCCAACGTTGGGAGGAGGTTTCAATGGATTTTATCACAGGTTTACCCAAGTCTGAGGGAAAGAGTGTCATCATGGTGGTAGTTGACAGACTTACCAAGTATGCACACTTTTGTGCATTATCACATCCATTTAAAGCCAGTACAGTTTCTACTGCATTTATGGAAACAGTTCAAAAGCTACATGGAAACCCAAAGATTATTGTAAGTGACAGAGATCCCATTTTCACTGGAAATTTTTGGACAAAATTATTTTCTTGTCTTGGTACTCAGTTAGCTCATAGCTCATCTTATCATCCTCAATCTGATGGGCAAACTGAGATAGTAAACAAATGTTTGGAAGGATATCTTCGTTGCTTTGTATCTGATAAACAGACACAATGGGTCAAATGGTTGCCTCTGGCTGAATGGTGGTATAACACTTCCTTCCATACAGCAACAAAAATGACCCCATTTATGGCACTTTATGGGTATCAACCACCATCCATCACATCATATTTAAGAGAAAATTCTAAGGTTCAGGCAGTGGAACATCACATCGAACATCAACAACAAGTCCTCCAACTCTTAAAGGATAACTTCGTGTTGGCACAAAATAGAATGAAACAACAGGCAGATCAACATCGCAGTGAAAGAAGTTTTGATGTAGGTGATTGGGTATTCCTACGGCTACAACCATATAAGCAAATGTCCCTAAAGCAAGCTAAGAAGGATAATAAATTATCACCAAAGTATTATGGTCCGTACAAGGTGTTGCAAAAGATTGGTACTATGGCATACAAATTGGAGCTTCCTGCAGCTTCTCGATTGCACCCAGTCTTCCATGTTTCATGTTTAAAGAAGGTTATAGGTGACAAGCTCCCAATTCAAACAATATTGCCAGAACTTGATGAGGAAGGAAAAATTATATTGGAACCGGAAGCAGTCATAGAAACAAGAACTCGACAGCTACGAAATCGATCAATTTCAGAGTATCTTATCAAGTGGAAGAACTTATCCGCTGAAGATTCCACATGGGAGGATGAGAATTTTATGCAGAAGTATCCAGAACTACTCAAGCATTGAGGACAACACTTTTTTGAAGGAGAGGGGCATGTTGGGTCCCTATAATACTAGTGATTACCCCATTACTATTGTAGTTATACCCCTTATTTATATTGTTGTGCCCCTATTACCCCCCATATTGTTATTTCTGTGCCCCATAGAATCCCCCTATTATTATTTGTGTGGCTTTATATTATTATTGTTAGGTCGGCTGGATTATATTGTGACTCCTTAGACTCCTATATATAGAAAGGAGGTTTTGTCATTTGTGGCATCCAAGAATTGTTCATTTATGTAATGTAAAGGAGGTTGCCCCCTCGAAGAGACTGAATTCTAAGGCGTGGATCTCTCTTTTCTATCTTTTTGTGAGCTGGTTTCATAACACCAGAAGTTGGGGAATCATCAAAACCCACTGCAAGCAAGAATAAGAAAAAGAGAAAACATAAATGGAAAGAGAGGAAGACAAATACTGTACAAAAGACCAAATCTTCATGCACTCACTGTAAGAAGGATGGGCATGATGATGAACACTGCTGGATTCTGAATTCGGAGCTGAATCCCAAGAAGTACGATGGCAAAAAGAAGAAGACTTTTGCAGCTATTCAAAAAGATTTGGGGTCAGACTCAAGAGATGAAACAACAATCACAACCACGGGTATAAAAGGTAAAAATTCTGAAGCATCTACTAGTAATTCTGCACAATCTACTGATAATGAAGAAAATGAGAGGAAAAGACATGAGCTTTTTCATATTCGAGTTGTTTCCAAGCATCAAAAGAGTGATACTTTGTTTGATAGTGGCTCACAAGTAAATTTAATTTCTGAAGCAATTGTAAAAAAGTTGAGATTACTAACCACACCTCACAAGAAACCATATCCATTAGGTTGGTTATGTGATAAAACAAAGCTACAAGTGACTAGACAATGTAAACTTAGGTTTTCTTTTGGGTCAGCATTTGTAGATGAGATTGAGTTAGATATAGTTACTTTGGATATATGTGGAATTGTTTCAGGAATTCCTTACTTGTATGATAGGAAAGCCATTTTCTATAGAGTTGAGAACAAGTATCAACTCGTTAAAGATGGAATCGAATATATTGTAAGAGCTCATAAACTCAAGAATAATTATACTCTCATAAACTCAGGGCAGATGAAAAGAATTGTAAATTCATGCAAACAATTTTTACTGATGGTTGTAAAGGAAAAGAAACCTGATAAAACCAATGTATTTGAGGGCTGTAATGCTAAACAGCAAGCTGATTTAGAAAAAGTTGTTTCAGAATATGATATACTATTTCAAGAACCTAAAGGTCTGCCACCCAAAAAGGAAATAGTACATGATATTAATTTGCAGCAAGATGCTCCATTGCCTAACATCGAAATGTACAGGTTGTCTGCTTTAGAGAATGCAGAAATCAAGAAGCAGGTACAGGAGTTGCTCGAGAAAGGGTTCATAAGACCTAGCACATCGCCATGTGGGTCTCCAATTGTCTTGGTGAGAAAGAAAGATGGCTCATGGAGAATGTACATTGATTACCGAGCACTAAATAAGATAACGATCAAAAATCGTTATCCCCTTCCTCGCATAGATGATCTACTAGATCAGTTGAAAGAAGTTGTTTATTTTTCCAAGTTGGACTTGCATAGTGCCTATCATCAGATTAGAGTTGCAGAGCAAAATGCATGCTTTCAAAACAAAGCAGGGATTGTACGAGTGGTTGGTTATGCCTTTTGGCTTAACTAATGCTCATGCTACTTTCATGAGAGTAATGAATCATGTACTTGGACCTTTTATTGATGATTTTGTCATTATATATTTAGATGACATTCTTATATTTAGTAAAACATGGGAAGAACATTTGAAGCATGTCAAGTAGACTCTAAATGTTTTGAAAAAAAAAAAGAAAATATTTATGTTAAGCTCTCAAAATGTGAATTTGGCAAAACATCTTTGAATTATTTGGGTCATATTGTAGGGGTGGTGAATTGAAGATAGATACCTCTAAGGTTGCAGTCATTGTAAACTAGCCTAAACCCAAATCTACTACAGAAGTTAGAAGCTTCTTAGGAGCAGCACAGTATTGGAGAAAGTTCATTGCTAACTTTTCCTTGATTGTACTAAAAGCAAGCCCAGCAATAGAAAACTAGGCTTGTACACTCCACTACCAGTTCCTTCTCATCCTTGGGAAAGTGTTTCCATGGACTTTGTTGGGGAACTGCCTAAATCTAAAAAAGGTCATGACTATTTATATGTTGTTGTGGATAGGTTCAGCAAAATGTGTATTTTAATACCTTGTAGAAAACAGATTACTGCTAAACAAACTGCAAAGTTGTTCTTTCAACATGTATGGGTTCATTTTGGATTACCCACTTCCATTGTGTCTGATCAAGATACCGGTTTGTTGGGAAATTTTGGTCGAGTCTGTGGGAATTGATGGACACCAGACTAAAGAATAGCACAGCTTTTCATCCGTAAACAGATGGCCAAACAAAAGTGGTCAACAAGACAATGATCCAATTGCTCAGAGGTTATTGCAGCAAGCATCCCAAGCTTTGGGATGAACATTTATGTTATGTGCAGCATGCTTACAACCGAGCTAAACATTCTTCTACACAGAGATCTCCTTTTGAGACCTGTTTTGGTTTCACACCCAGGTCTCCCTTGGATTTTGTCTTTGGTAAAGACATAGCAGTTGATGGACACAGTGATGTGGACAAGGCAACCAAGTTCATTGAACAAATCCAAGAGATTCACCAGGCAGTACAGGAACAGCTGGAAAAGAGCCAAGCTAAGTACAAGGCAAGGCATGATAAGCATCGGATTGAGCATAGTTTCCAAGTTGGTGATCAAGTCTGGCTGTATATCAGCAAAGACAGAATGCAAGGTGAAGGTAAGAAGCTGAAGCCAATAAGGTATGGACCTTTCAAGATACTTGAGAAGATTGGTGAGAATGCTTTTCGCCTTGATTTACCAGCTTACATGCACATCTACTCAGTTGTTAATGCAGACAGCTTGAGACTATTTGAACCTTCATTGATTGAAGATCCCGAAGAGCAGAGTCAATTGCCTTCTATTGATGATCTGTTGCCTGAATATCTCAATGAGTTGCAGGAAGATACAGTTTAAGACACGAAGGTGAGAACTACGCGCAGAGGGGATGTTGAGTACCTTAGGATTGGACTCAAAGGTTCAAAACCAAGCAATGCGAAATGGATAGAGATTGAGCAAGCGAGGAATCTATACCCTCACTTGATTGATGCTTAAAAACCAACTTTTGGTGGTCCAAAAGATTTTTCAGTGGGAAGGTCGTGATCCGAATTGGATCCTAAAACACTCTCTAAGTTTTCATAACTCTGTAAAATTCATGCCAAAGTTTCAAGTCTTACAAAGATCGAGCTTATCAGAAATATCCTCTAAACAGTTGCAATTTGTGAGCAGCGTGGAGCAACGAGGACCCTTGGTCAAGCACGCAGACCGTTGGCCCATGGTAACGTGCGTTGTCACGAATTGGCAAAACGGGAAGTCTTTTTGAGAAAAGGGGGTGGTTTCTGATATGCGATTTGCCGGGCAAACCCCTCAAAGATGGAAAAGCCCCGAGCGACTCGGACCCAAAAAGTTATAAAATGTACGTATATCGCGCCGATTCCATCAGAGGCGGAGTCCCACACAAAAACTGGCAGGATATCAGAAGGGCTTCGAGTGGTAAGCGGTTTCAACTAAGTCGTGCCCGATGCCACACACTGGGTGCCACGCGTCCGGCGGAAGAGAGAGAAAACCGCTCACATCGAACGGGTAAATGTCATGCTACTTACCCACCCGATACGGATGGAGACCGTAGGATCTGGAGGCCCCAGATCGACAGCGGAAATGCGATCCGATGAATGACCAAACTCAACGGGGTAAACAGGCTGAGTTGTATAAGGTTTGAAGTCCGGGATGGACAATGAGTTGGCAAAGATTCGTGTTTCGCGAGCAATCTTGGAGCAAACGGAAATAACGACTGTTCAAACATTTCCAAGAGAACTGATACTCAGTTCGTTACGAAATAGGTGGCCACCTCCCTATGAGGCGTTACACAGTGATGATGACGCAAACAGAGGAATTCAAACCGACAGAGGAAGAAAAACCAGAAAGTTAGGAAACGGAAACGAACAGTCAGAAGCAAATTGGCTTTAAAAGCCACGAACTAACAGAGAAAGAGTCAGAGAGTTAGTTAGACGCAGAAAGCGAAGAGCAGAAAGAAGGAGCCGAGCTGACCTACAGAAGCAAAAGGCAGCATCGAGCCAGACAGAGTCAGAGAGTCTGTGTACTTCAAAGAAGGCTTGAGAGGTTCAAGCGAACTCCTCTGTACAGACCTGTCCTGTATGAGTCTCAGATTGGGCTCATACTACTATGACCAGTAGAGGTCGAGTTTCAGTAAGGAGAGTCTGTGTACTCCAGAGACTTGGGGGATCCAAGTACAGTCTTGTTGATTTATATCTGTTGTGTGAGACTCAAATCGAGCTCACTGTTGTAAAAACTTTGCTTTGAAAACATAATAGAGAGGCCACCATTGAAGGCTGAACCAGGAGACGTAGCCGAGGGGTGTTGGGTGAACTCCTTGTTAAACTTGTTGTGTTTACATGTTTGCCTGTTACGTTTTCTCTAACTGCTTCAATGCCTGTGTATTTCGCAATCTTATCGATCCATTGCATAAAATAACATAGGCACATCCATGCACATGAGTCTATAATACCTTAATTGTTTGTCTTGGATCAATTCCAAATCATTGATGATGAGGGGCATCTAGTTTTGGAACCAGAAGCCATCTTGAAGACCAGAGAAAGAAAGCTCAGAAGCAGGATAATCAGAGAATACTTGGTGCGTTGGAAGAGCTTGCCAGATGAGGATGCTACTTGGGAGGGCGAGCATATACTTGAGCATCCAGCATTGAAGTTGCTTGGGGACAAGCAACATTTGGGAGGGGAGGACTGTAATGTCCCTTCCTAAATTATTTTGGAATAGGATTAATTTCTACATTTTGGGGTCAATTTTGGAGGAGATGGGGCCCATTCGATTTTATCTAGAAGACTTAGGAGTTAGAAGTAAGTTATTTTGGTTTGTTAGTAGCGTGTGGGGGGCCACCACACTAGGAAATACGCACTCCCTAAGCCAACGATTCGAATTGCATGAAAGGGAAATCAAAGGCTTAGTGAGGGACCCACGAAAGAGGGAAAAATGCTCCTCAAAATATATAAAAGAAAGGCAGCACTCGTCATTTCATCATCTTTGGCACATCGAATTTATTCTTAGTTGCTCGAGCTGCTTATTCGGGTCACTTGCTATTTAGCAAGAGTTTTCCAAGCGGAGAACTCACCCTTTCTTCGGGGGACTTCGAGTGCCACCCTAGAGAGGTTCATCCATAATCTTCCGAAGGTGATTTTCAGTGTGGTTTCCAGCATTTGTATTCAATGTCTCCAGGTGGTGCGTATTTCTGGAGGACACAGTAGGAGAAACCAAGTTGTGATTTTGACATTCGTTAGGGGAGATTTTGCCAGGAGAAATTCCGGGAGAGAAGCTCTGGTGATTTTCTGCCATTTGGGTGAGTTTTTGGGCTGGAGGAGAGAGCTATCATTCAGTGGGGATTTCGCACTTCCTAGGCCAGCGCAAAAGGAAGAGATTGGGCACACGTGGGAGGTGGAGACTCAGCCATTGAGGCTGATCCTTGTCGGGAGAGATAAGGAAAGCATTAGTGGAGGTGATTGCTACCTTTCCGGAGTGTTTGAGGAGGATTTTGTTGGTGTATTGGCAGGCAGTGTGCTTCAGCAGTTTTGGAGGGCGTAGGGCCTTTTGGGGGTCGATTTTGGAAGGTCAAAACCAAGCCAAACCATTTCTGGGTTTTTGTGGGTTTTGTCTGAGGAGCCTGGAAATAATTTTTCAGAATTTTTTGAGCACCAGAAGCAGCATTTTCAGCCATATCTTTGCAGCAAACGGTGCAGAATCGCTAGGGACTGCACAGTGCAGCGGTTGGTCAGTTGATTGTAGCTCTAGGTTATCATTGCTTCACCTGGGCTTTGCTCCGCTTGCATTTGAGGCAAGCCTAGTTGCAGTTCTTCCATATTTTGTACTCTTGCACCAAGTTTATAATAAAATGGCTCAGTTGCTTCCATATTTCTGATTGTTATGGGTGTGTTCTAATTGTTTTGAACTTTCTGTGGTGAATAATTGTTATTTGCTTGCATATCACTGTTTTTCCTATTTTGGAACTTTACAACAACTGCATTGAGCTTCTTAATTGATTTTAATGTATCAATAAAACATGCAGATTGTTGCAGCAACAACAATATAACCACACACTGAAAATGTATATGATAACAAACATAACAAAAATGTTGGACATGACATGATAATGAAGTGTACGAAACACAAGTATGACAGCAAAGAGCATACAACAAAATGGTAAGTAATCTAATCGGGAACCTGAATTGACCGAAAGCTTACAGACTTCATATAAGAACCCTAAAAACAGTCAGTCTATGAATCCTGTTTATAAAAGGGAATTCTATTTCTTCTATAATATATAACTACTTGGAAAAGTAATTCCTAACACTTTTCACCCTAATGTGTACAGTGAATTTACATGCTGTAGCATCACCATCCATCATTGAAAAAGTTTAATACTAATTTCTTCTCACTATGTAGCATCGATATGTCCTCTTTTATTTCTTTGGCAGTTCCCTAGAGATTTTTAGCACCCTCAGTATCCACTAATCTCTGCACTTTCTACAGGCCAATTGACCAATTACACAGCCAGTGGATATTAATATTTAAATTAAATCACATTTAAAATTCTACACCAAAGGTCAAAATTGCCATTTTTTCTTAATGATCCTCCAAAAACATTTGGAAGGAAAGCTTTAAAGTTTAAATCTTAAAACGGCAACTAACACCTGGATGAAAGAAAATCAGCAAGACTCCATAGAATTATTGTTCTTTATAAACAAAGCTTAAAAGTGGTGATAACCTACTTGTAATTCACATTTTCATGAAATTCAACTTGTTTATCAATTCCCAGCTCAGAGCATTTCTTCCTTAAATGAAGTAGTCTCTCTTCATCTTCCTTATTTCGACAGCTTCCAACAATTTGAAGCCTCCTTACAAATTGCACATCCGGATGTTCTGGTGCTTCCATGTTTACTCTTTTCATGGCAATGGCAAAAGCCTCTAGTTGAATACCATGGGCCTACATTTTGAAGGAAAGAATAGCTTAATCAGATAGGAACCACAGGAATGTTATTCTATATTAAACTGATTAAATAATATATTCTTCATGGTGGCATATGTGATGCAGTCCAGAATTAACAGCAGTCACTTCAAAGTATTACCTTCTCTGGTCGAAATTGAGCAACTGAGATGAAATTCTGTAATTTCTCTGGTCTCTCCAAAGGAAGTGCCTGCTTGGTCCATAGTTCATCAAAAGTCAACAGTTATACCCAAGGAAGCATCCTGCATGCAAGGTGATCAATGCTCAAACATGACCTTTACCTTGTGGCAGATCAAAGCACTTGAGCAAGCAAACAGTTCCATTAGAACACATTTTTTCAGAGCTTTATTACCTATTTAAGGGCTCTCTATAAGAATTTCTAGGAAAAGGTAAGATAAGTATAACAGACAAAATGTTCCTTAGGAAAAGAAAGCTAATAAGTTATAGCAATCACCGATTTCCTATCTCAAATTTCCTTAAATGGATATAGTACCAATCAGGCCCGATCTTGTCATCTACACTATTGCATATAAAATCTTTTGAACATATATACCATCCACCTCCTCTCCACTAATCAATTCAGACAGCCCAAGTGAAGCATTCAAAATAGGACTGAACTAGAAGGAAGGTAACGTTTCAAATATTTTCATTTGGAATGTGGAGCTTTAAAAAAGAAAGGAGTTAATAATTATTGACACTTCACAACTAAAGAATATGTCATATAATATATAATAAAGCCAAATAAATAGAGAAATTATTAATGGTAACAATCTGTTGTCCCAGGCAAAGTGACCCGCTAAACAGCAAGGGTTTCTCCCCAATGTACACTCCCAATTAGACTTCACACTGTTTGGAATAGGGAACCCATCTGGATTCTGGCCTGACAACCATTCCTATTAATGTGAAATGGAGCTTAAAATGCAAAATGCATAGTGCTTTTAATCTATATGAAGAATGCAGTCATGCTTAACCAGATTTTAACCAGTAAATATGAGAGTAGATATATATTTCTGTCAGTATTTCTAACGCAGAAAGCTATTCAAGAAAATGCAGAAACATATATGTATGAATAGGAAGGAAAAGCAAAGAAGTCTGTGTTGAGAAATCTAGGGGCAGCAACATAGGATGATTTCTCTAGCTATGATAACTGTTTGTGAAGTATTTTTACTTCACTTAATTAGCTTCTTCTTTCACTTTATTATTATTGGTGTTTTCTTCATCAAACAGCTACCAAACCATAAAGGACACAAGACATAGGCGATCAGCCAGGGTCAAAACCTGTCCAACTCTGAGAGGAAAACCCACAAGAATTCTTCTTATTATAGAATCTTCAATTGACGAATTCCAAGACCTAGAAGCTTGACCAAAAACCCCTCCAAGACCAAGTCAAAGCTTCTTCCTGATGAACTTATCTTTCTTCAAGTCAACACTGGTCAAACTTGATCCACTGCTTCAGATTTCGGCCCTAGCTCATAGTTTCGGCTTGCTGTAGCAGACCTGCAATCTCGGCTTCTTTTGCAGAAACCCTAGGTCACACGTGTGGCTTGAAAAATGAACAAATTTTCCTCCTTTCAACTTCACTTCACTTCACTTCTTTTCTTTGATAATTTGACTTGCTGGACAGACTTTCCTTGACCCAGATTTTGGTCCATGATGATGACTGCAACTTGCTGCAGAAGGAGGCCGTAATTTACATCACATGCGTGAGAAGAATACCCAAGAAAACAGTCCCAAAAATCGATTTTTCTCCTTTCCTTTTTTCCTTCACTTCCTCCCACTTCTGCTCTTCCCTGATTGAACTTGTTGTGTTATGAGTATGTTCTTGAATTAGGCCAATTTCTCCTTCATGTCCATCTTTGTAGGCTGACTTGTCACTGTCTCTAAGCCGACTTCATCTTCTACATACGCCGACTTGTTTGTTAGCACTTGACGAGGTCTTGGAGGGTTATTTGAGTTTACTTTGACTCAAATAATTTCTTTACAATATGCAACATGCCCAAGAAGGGTCTTTCATACATGACAATGACTCTTTTGACTTGTCGACTTAATGACAATCCCTAGAAGCTCACAATGGGAGCTTGACCTAAAAAAAAAAAATCTTGAGCATGAAATCCATGCCTCAAGAACAACAATAATAAATTTATTTTTCTTATTATATCAAATACATAAAATCATAATTACATGTCATTATGAAGACCGAACTTAGTTAAATATTTCAACATTCCCTCTTAACTAGGGAGGTATTCATAGTTCATACAAGTTACTTTGAACATTCTCAATCTAAATAATTCTCACAAGAAAAATGTGATTGGTAACCCATCTGTTTAGCATCATATCATCCAGCATTATCACATAGCAAGGCCTTGACTAACAACGATATCTCCCCACAAGATCAGAGCACAATGCTAGCAAGACCAATGATTTATAGACACCATCATCATTGTCTCTCAAGGAACATACCTCACCCGAGTGTTCATAGGGTATGTCCTTCGAGGACTATTCTTACCTTGGATTCCCAGTTCTCAAAGAATATCGGTCCTCTACGACTACTCTTATCTTGGATGCCCTACCACACCCTCAAAGAGTATTGAATGCCAAATGCTTACCCAATCCTCCATTCTTTCTTCCCAAGTGAAGACGAATGATGTGTCTATCTCTCCCTCTCAACTAGGGAGGATGTACACATTCCTACAAAAGGAATGTACCCAAGTTCCTCTCGTCCCATGACTTGTCCAAGCTCCCTTTTAACCAAGGACTTTCTTCCAACCTCCCTCTTAATCGGGGATTTGTGAACCAACAGCAGCTCTTTGGTGGAGATCATGGCACTATCAACTACTAGAAGAGCTCCTCCTTTTGATGTCATCAATTTTATCTTTATCATTATGGAGCCTTCAACTCTTGGGACTTCTTCGTAGGGCATTGACCATCCAACACTTTCATTCACGAACCACGTCAGACATGTCATCCTTTCTTTCATCGAAAAGTGATATACTAATCCATATCTAGCTTTTCTTCACACAACTACCTTTTCCACATCATGTTTCCTTCAAGATCTTCCATCCCTTCACATGAGTACTAGTTGTAGGTGACATCCACAACTCTCTTTCGGAATCGTTGTATCAGCCCATCCAGATATTGTTCAAAAATAAAAATGAACATTCCAATAAAAATTACCTTTTGTGATGGTCCTTGATCATGACATCCGCTTGCTGCAACATCAACACCCTGCATACATATTGACACCTCTCCAAGAAATTCAATGTCAAGGGTCTTTCTTTACAAACCTTATCAGGGTCTTCACAGTTCATGCCTTCTCTATGGAGATGCCACGGCCAATTCTTCTAGTTATTGGACGTTGATTTCCTTTTCTATGTGACTGTAGTTGCATCTTCCACGATCTCCTTTCTTTCTTTATATATTCCTCCCTAGGAACTTCCATCCATAGTTCCTTCATCTTTGTCAACCACCTCATATTCCATACGAGGACATATAATCTTGATTTCATCTAGTCAATATGTGAATCATACCTTCGCGCATCTTTCCAAAGGAGGATATCCCTTTTCTTTGATCATGCTCATGAGATAGAGCATTTACCCATGCAACTATATAACGACATGACTCAATTAAATACATGCATACATACCTCTTTCCTTCTTTTGATCATCTAGGATTCCTTCAACAGCTTCCTTTTCTTGATTGAGAGTACTTCAACCATCTCAACATGTTGCACTCCTTTGTCACCATACCATCATCCTTATAAACAATGAATCCCATACTGTTGATTTTTGGTAGCATCGGATGTGCTATAAGTCTCAAATTTTGTAGGGAGGCTTAGACACATGCATTCTCCAATACACAGATCGTTTTGGGAAATTCCACCCAGAGACAGTTTTATTAAAATAATTAATTATTTTTAAGGGTACCCTAAGTCTAAACTTAGGAAATTAAAATAATTAATGGGTATTAATCTAAACTGTGGGTGAAACTTCTAGAAGAAGGCGGAGATCAAGTCAATATGATCCTAGAAATTGATTAGGATCTAATATGGGTCGTCGATTGATCAACAAGAGGATTATAAGAGAAGGTTTGGGCACTTGGAGAACACAACGAAGGTGAATACTCAGTTACCCGAGTAAGATCGATTTTCTAACTAGTCGAAGTTCGGCAAGAGAACTGAATCAGAGGGAGAGTTGCAGGTGAGAAAGGACGAGAGGGCATCGACGTCTTTCGAGAGTGTAAGGCAAGAAGACGCAGAGCAGGGAGAGACAACGTAGAAGCAAGTTGACGCAGAAAGAGGTAGCGCAGAGGCAGGTTGACGTTGGGATTGCGTGGGCAGATTGACGTTGGGCCTGCGTGGGAAAATTGACGCAGAGGGATGCAGAAGGACTCAAAGGGAAGAGGAGTACTTCTCATGGATCAGAGATTTTTCAGGAAGAGTCTGTAAATTTTCTCCCTTTTGTTTTGTTGGTTGTAACTTGTACATGAGATTTTGCTGAAGAATAATAACGAAACCCTGATCTGCTGCACCGGTTTTCCCACATTGGGTTTTTCCAGGGACAATTGTCCAAAAATAACTGTCATTGTGATTGTATTTGTGCCAGTATTTTTCCTTGCATTTACTTTCTACGATATTTTAATTGTGAAGGTTGTAGTAGAATATATTTCGATATTTGCCACAAGAACACTGTGAATAACTTATTTCTGAGATAATAAGTCGAAGAAGTAATATTAATCACTATAGTTGGATTTCTATTTAGAAATTTTCACATGGTATCAGAGTTGAGGTAAAGCAGAAGAAAAGAGTCAGAAGACCTAGCGTTGAAGGAAGAAAGGAATTCGAAATTCCTACAGGGGCAGTTGTTCGAATCTCCAAGGGGTTTGCACAGTTCAAGCCAAGAGGATTAGATTTTCGTGGTAAAACTCTCTCTAAGTGAGTCGACAAAGAGGTAAGTTTTCCTGATCGAAATCTGTTAGCGGCAGAAGGAATAGTGCAGCATAAGATTCAGCGAAGAGGGGTTTTCTCAGGTGGGACGCAATTTTTCCTGCAACAGTTGCTAGGGCAGGGTAGCATCAGAAATCAGCACAAGATGGATACTCAAAGTGTCTTAGAGTTGTCTACCAGATTAGAAGAAGAATTTGCATGCCTAGCAAATTCAGCGTCAGCAGATGTTTGGTACATTGATAGTGGGGCTTCAACTCATATGACTGGAGTACGAGAACATTTCTCAAGCTATCAAAAAGAACAAATGGACTTCCAAATTACTATGGGAAACAAAACAAAATGTACTCCAATAGGGAGAGGCACCATAGCATTTCACACGGAAGCAGGGACCAGCGTTCGAGCCACCAATGTTCTACATGTGCTAGGATTAGGAATGAACTTGATTTCAGTGTCCCAGTTACAGGACAAGGGATACGATGTATACTTCATAGGAAAGAAAGTATACGTCAAGCATCCAAGCTAGAAGAAGAAAAGACAAATTGGGATTCAAAGCAACAAATTGTATAGGTTGCAGCTTGAGTCACCAATAGCACTGATATGCAGCGACTATAATGGGGAAAAGGAATGAAATAAATTATGGCATAGGCGAATGGGACACATACACCATGGAGCACTGAGGATGCTCAAAGAGACTGTTACACGAGTACCAGCCCTTAGTAGTGAGCATGATGACTTATGTCGAGGATGCATGCTAGGGAAGTACGCTAAAGCAGCTTTTTGTAGAAGTAACAATAGAGCAGATTGTGTATTAGGATTGACACACTCAGATATCTGTGGTCCAATGTCCACAAGAGCTCTTAGTGGTGGCGAATACTTCGTCACTTTTATTGATGATCACTCAAGAAAAACTTGGATCTATTTCTTAAAGACCAAGGATGAGGTCCTTGATCGATTTAGAGAGTTTAAGGCTCTCGTTGAAAATATGACAGGGAAAAAGATAAAGGTATTGCGTTCGAGTAATGGTGGAGAATATACGGACAAAGACTTCACATATTTCCGCGCAAAGGAGGGCATCAAAAGAGAGTGTACAGCTCCATATAATCCAGAGCATAATGGAGTAGCAAAACGGAAAAATAAAACTATTGTTAGGGCAGCCAAAGCTATGTTGTATGATCAGGATCTACCTAAGTATTTATGGGCAAAAGCTTGCAACATAGCGGTGTATATCCAGAATAGAATTCCTCATAGAGCATTGGAGAAGAAAACACCCGAAGGGGTCTTCACAGGGAAAAAGTCGGAAGTCAGTAATCTCAGGATATTCAGAAGCATGGCATATTGTCACATTCCATACGAGAAATGCAGTAAATTGGATCAGACTGCAGAAAAGGGGTATCTCGTAGGATACAGAGAAACCTCAAAGGCATACAAAATCTACATTCCCTGCAACAGTAAGATTGTAGTGAGACGGGATGCAAAATTCATGGAGGATAGAGCTTTCAGGAAATCTCATGAGATACCTACAAAAAATCAGTCAGGAGATGTTCCACTAGTCCAGGAGCAGCAAGGAGGACATGCAGGAGGATAGAGACCTGGATCGAGTACAGTGACCAGTACTAGTATTTCCTCAAAAGGAGGAAATCCAGATAGTTCTCAACAGATGGAACAACAAGATCAGGAGGAGTTGACTGAGCCTCCCACCACTAGTGGTAGAACCAGCAGAGAAGTACGGCAGACACTAAGGGACGCAAAGGAGTTCGTTGGAGCTACTAGAACCGAGAAAAGGCAGCGTAGATAACCTAACAGATACCAGGCATTGGTAGCTCAAGTTGAAGACTCTAGCTTTCAAGAAGTCGTTCAACACCAAGTATGGGTGGATGCCATGGTAGAAGAGTACAACTCTATCATGACAAATGGTGCCTGGGAAGTAGCACCTAGACCAGAGGATAGACCAGTGATAGGATGACGATGGATCTACAAGATCAGATATGCTGCAGATGGCAGTATAGAGAAGTACAAGGTTAGGTTCGTGGCAAAGGGGTGCTCAAAAAGAAGGAATAGATTATGAAGAGACCTTCGCCCCAGTTGCTCGATACACCTCTATCAGATCCGTTATATCCCTAGCAGCTCAAATGGGATGGGAGATTCACCAGATGGATGTCAAGACAACATTCTTGAACGGGGTGATAGAAGAGGAGGTGTATATAGAACAACCCGAAGGCTTCAAAACTCATGAAAAGAGAACTCATGTTTGTAGACTAAAGAAAGCCCTGTATGGGCTCAAGCAAGCACCCAGAGCATGGTATGGTCGGATTGATAGTTACTTGTAGCAGTTGGGATTTGTCAAAAGTGATGTTGATCCCAATCTCTACTACTTAATGATAGAGAATGAGCCACTTATTCTGGTATTATATGTGGATGACTTGTTTTTAACAGGGTCATCCAGGCTCATACAGGATTGCAAGAAGAATCTTGAAGTTGAATTCGACATGAAGGACATGGGGTTGATGCATTATTTTCTAAGGTTGGAAGTTTGGCAGAAGAATGGGGAGATCTTCCTTGGGCATGGAAGATATGCTAAAGAGATTCTGAAGAGATTCAAAATACAGAATTGTCGACCCATGGCTACTCCCATGATCACCAACTGGAAAAAAACAGATGCATCAGGAGACAAGGAAGTGGACCCCATCTTGTACAGACAACTCATTGGGTCGCTCATGTATCTGGTCAATACTAGGCCAGAGATTTGCTTTGCTATCAACACTCTTAGTCAGTTCATGGTGGAACCAAAAAGGGTGCATTGGGCGGCAGCTAGACACATTCTCAAGTATGTGCGTGGAACAGTCGGATATGGGTTGAAATACTTCTGAGGGGAGGATGTCAGATTGAATGGGTTCACAGATGTAGACTGGGCAAGTAGTTCAATAGAAAGAAAAAGTACATCAGGGTACTGCTTCAGTGTTGGATCAGGGATGATATCTTGGTGCAGTAGGAAGTAGAAGTCGGTAGCTCTAAGCTCAGCAGAAGAAGAATATATGGTAGCTAGCACAACTACATGCGAAGCTATATGGCTTAGAAAACTGCTTGTGAGCTTGTTCAAAAAAAGGATGGAAGCGACCAGGGTTTACTGTGATAATCAGAGTTGTATCAAACTCTCCGAGAATCCAGTATTTCATGATCAGTCAAAACACATTGATATCAGATGTCACTTTATCAGAGACTGTGTTCAACGTGGGGCAGTACAGCTACAGTATGTCCCCACAAGAGATCAGGTAGCAGACATACTCACAAAGGCTCTAGGAAGAGCTAAGTTCATTCAATTCAGAGAGCAGATGGGTATGGTAGAGAATCCGTTTCAGTAGCAGAAACAGGTGATTTCTTAGTTACAGTGGCAGAGAGAGTTGCAGTACGGATGCAGCACTTGCACAGTGGTTGGTGGACAGCATGTCAAACATCAGTAGCGCAGAGGGAGATGTTACAGAACAGAGTAATGCTTCAGCACGTTGCATTGCTAGAGCACATTCCTCGCTAAGAGGGAGTGTTGATTTCTAGTAGCATCAGATGTGCTCTAAGTCTCAAATTTTGTAGGGAAGCTTAGACACATGCATTCTCCAATACCCAGAAATCGTTTTCGGAAATTCCACTCGGAGACAGTTTTATTAAAATAATTAATTATTTTTAATGGGACCCTAAGTCTTGTTGAAGAATCTAGGGCAAATGAAGTTGATGAGATTCTTCTTATCATGATAACTATTTGTGAGGTTCTTTTTCTTATTAGTGCAATCTTCTCTTATTATTAAAGTGTGTCTTCTTAGTTCATCAAATAGTTACCAAAAGAAAAGAGACGAGAATGCACGATGTTGGCTTTCTGCCAGGGCGAAAACCTATCACCTTTTGAGAGGAAAACCCGCACAAAATTCTTCTTACATAGATTCCAATTGACGAATACCAAGACCATGACCCTTGACCTATCAAGCCACTCCAAGACCAAGGCACCAATCCTCTTCTTTGTCGCTTCTGAGATCATCTTCATTATTGTTGCTATACAGAGGTCAACTTTATGCATCACAGAGGTCATTACACTTGTATCATTGTTGTACCTTCATCTGCACTTCTTTACTGAGATCATTACTGCACCTTGAGATCACTACTGTGCCTTTTCTGAGATCACTATCATTATAACGAGATCTATATTGAGATATGTATATATGGGAGTTGCACTGAGATAGTGATCCTGTAGTTATGCCTTCCTCATGACTGTGTTTATATGATTATGTTGAGACAGAGAGTATTCCTGTAGGCTCACCAAGATCCTTATCATTATACTAAGAGTGTATCTTCAAAACAAGTGTGTCGAGACTGTGTACACTACTGTGGGATCATTGTGATCCTTCTTCATCACAATTAGACCGAGAGAATATTACCAAGAGATCACTGAGACAGTGACTGTGTTTTTGTCATGACTGCGTTCAGTATTTCGAGACTGTGACCATGAGGAGGCCGAGACACAAAGATACACACCACTGTAATTTCCTACACCGAGACACTGTAATCATCACCGAAGTTACAGAGGAATCCGAAATTATGTCTCCTGTACTGTAGATCTCTATCTTGTACCCATACGAAGTTCTGTGCCTCTGTCATCATCTGCAGTTTCAGAGATATGCGAGAATCTTCCTTTCTGTGGTGACCCTACACACCTATTTATAGTAGTTAGGTCTCTGCAAATAAGCCGACATGTTAGGGTGAACCGATGTGTCCCTATTTCTGAGCCGACTTGTCATTAATATTCATTTTGAGGTCGACTAAACTGTTTTCTCCATCGTTATGTAGGCAGACTTCTTCGTGCTTGTCTTGGAGGGTTGTTCTAGACTTGTATACATTTCATATATGCTCCAGAAGAGCTCTTTACACATGTCATTGACTCTATGACTTTCCTAGACCTATGGAATGAGCAAGAAACTCATTCTTACAATTTACAAAAATAATATTTATTTTTCTTGACAAGTACAAAGATCAAAGTTACATTTGCAAATACCGAACCTAGTTACACTTTCTTCAACAAGTCTAAACTTAGGAAATTAAAATAATTAATGGGTATTAATCTAAACTGTGGGTGAAACTTCTAGAAGAAGGCGGAGATCAAGTCAATATGATCCTAGCCATTGATTAGGATCTAATCTGGGTCATTGATTGATCAACGAGAGGATTATAAGAGAAGGCTTGATGGGCACTTGGAGAACACACCAGAGGCAGATACTCAGTTACCCGAGTAAGATTGATTTTCTCACTGGTCAAAGTTCGGCAAGAGAAAATCGAATCAGAGGGAGAGTTGCAGGTGAGAAAGGAAGAGAGGGCATCAACATCTTTCGAGAGTGCAAGGCAAGAAGACGCAGAGCAGGGAGAGACAGCGCAAAAGCAGGTTGACGCAGAAAGAGGCAGCGCAAAGGCAAGTTGACGTTGGGATTGCGTGGGCAGTTTGACATTGGGCCAGCGTGGGAAAATTGATGCAGAGGGATGTAGAAGAGCTCAGAGGCAAGAGGAGTACTTCTCATGGATCAAAGATTTGTCAGGAAGCGTCTGTAAATTTTCTCACTTCTATTTTGCTGGTTGTAACTTGTACATGAGATTTTGTTGTAGAATAATAAAGAAACCCCCATCTGCTGCACCGGTTTTCCCACATTGGGTTTTTCCGGGGACAATTGTCCAAAAATAACTGTGTCATTGTGATTATATTTGTGCCAGTATTTTTCCTTGAGTTTACTTTCTGCAATATTTTAATTGTGAAGGCTACAGTAGAATATATTTTGATATTTGTCGTAAGAACATTGTGAATAACTTATTTCTGAGATAATAAGTAGAAGAAATAATATTAATCACTGCAATTGGATTTCTATTTAGAAATTTTCACACATACAAGGTCGAATTCTCAGCGAGACACTTGCTTCCTTCAAGAGAGGTGAACCTTCCAATGAAGATTCCAACAGAGGATCTAGATTATCCTTATTCAGCAGAAGCTCCTTTCTCATGATGATGATGATGTATGATATATTCCTCTTATCATGCTAGGTGATTTTCTTTCAACCATATGCATTACACATGCTGGCAATGAGGTTTGCCTAGAGCTACTTCCTTTATATGATGATTACTACATCCATGTAGACTTCTACTTCAACTATTCTTTTCAAGATTTTCTAATGATATCATGAGCTCTTGCTTCAATGGTATGCTACTATGATGCCAGCTCCTAAAATGATGCATCCTATCATGCTTCTAATGTTTCCTACCATGATAGCTATACTCTTACAAAAACTGAAAAGATCTCAGTGGAGGAGATTATCTCAATCATAGTAGATATCTTTTACTTCCTCCTTTGATTTCTTCTTCTCAACTTCTTCGACTTCTTTGGTGATATGGGCTTCTTCCCTTCCTCTTTTGATGTTTCCCTTCTTGAGTTTAGGATAATTTCTCTTGTAATGCCCATATTCATGACAGCCATAGCATTGGATTTTCGTCATATCCTTCTTGTTCTTTTTCTGAGGACCAAACCTTCCAAATCTTCCTTTCTTCTTAGCCATGGAAGCAAATGCTTGTGCTTGCTCGTTTGATCCTAAATCGCTTTTTGCCTTCAACCTCGTTTCTTCAATTTTACACAATGACCAAAGTTCATTGAATGGGTTAGCTTCCTTCTTTCCCTATAAGTTTGATGTAAAGTCGTCCCATTCCTCTGGCAGTGCATTGAGCACTATGGTGGTCATTTCCTTGTCAGACATTATTTCTCCTAACTCTTGTAGTTGGTCTCTTATTTCTAACACCCTCATAAGGTATGAAGTTATTCCATCTTCCTTTGATATCTTCATCTTGTAGAGTTCTTGTCTTAATGATATCACTTCTCCAGCAGTACTTACAGAGAAAAATTCTACTAGTTTATCATTTTGATGTCTCCAACTTTGATACATAGGGTATGAAGGGATACTTGATGGATTCAATGAAAATCCTTTGAGCCCTTACTTCCCCTTTCATATACTTTCCTATAGCTTGAGTTTCTTCCTTCGGAGGTTTAGTGATGGAACCCTTAACATGATCGATGACTTTGTCTTCTATGAGGATCACATTTGTCCTCTTCTTCCATGCAAGAAAGTTTGATGACCCAACCAATTTGTTGCTTTCCTTGCAAAATGAAGTCATTTTGATAGATTCCGATGTGGACATAAAGATACTTGTGAAGATACTCCTTGATGACAATATCTTCAACTTGTTTCCTTCTTGATTTTGATGATGATGATAATGATAGAAGACGTCTTCTGCAAAAGCGATCTTTCAAAGAGAGGGAGATCACCTTGGTTCTTTTATAATGATGTTAACGCCTTCTCCTTGCTTTTCTTTGATGTAGAGTCTACAAGATGTTCCAATTTGTAGTCCCTTCTTTATTTGAGAAGAGGTAGGGTCTTTTGAGGTCTCCTTGTTCGAGGTGATCCTTGAGCAAGATTCCCAAGAATGCTTCAAGTGTAGAATCCTTCTTTGAACAAACTAGGGTTTTGAGGACTTCTTTAGTAACTTCCTTTATGATGATGATGTAATCCTTGTCCTTGTAGTGCCTTTGAGATGAGTTGTCCTTCTTGATGATTGATGCTCTTGATGATCTTCTAGTGTTTCGGCCCTTGTGTGTCTTTGTTTAAGTTGCCCTTTCTTGACTTGTCACCTTAGCTTTGATTCTATGTTGAGAAATCTAGGGGCAGCAACATAGGATGATTTCTCTAGCTATGATAATTGTTTGTGGAGTATTTTTACTTCACTTAATTAGCTTCTTCTTTCACTTGATTATTATTAGTGTTTTCTTCATCAAACACAGCTACCAAACCATAAGTAACAATAAGACAAAGGACACAAGATATAGGCAATCAACCAAGGTCAAAACATCTCCAACTCTGAGAGGAAAACACACATGAATTCTTCTTCTTATAGTATCTTCAATTGACGAATTCCAAGACCTAGACCCTTGACCAGAAACCCCTCCAAGACCAAGTCAAAGATTATTCCCGATGAACTTCTCTTTCTTCAAGTCAACGCTAGTCAAACTTGATCCACTGCGTCAAATTTCGGCCCTAGCTCAAAATTACAGCTTGTTGTAGCCGACCTACAATTTTGGCTTTTTCTGCAAAAACGCTAGGTCACATGTGTGGCTTGAAAAATGGACAAATTTTCCTACTTTCAACTTCAGTTCACGTGACTTCTTTTCTTTGATAATTTGGCTTGCTAGACAGACTTTCCTTGACCCAGATTTCAGTCCTTGATGATGACGGCAACTTGCTACAGAAGGAGGCCCTAATTTACTTCACACGTGAGAAGAATACCCAAGAAAACAGTGCTAAAAATCGATTTTCTTCTTTCCTTTTGTCCTTCTCTTCCTCGCACTTCTGCTCTTCCTTGATTTAACTTGTTGTGTTATGAGCATGTTCTTGAATGAGGCCAAGTCCTCCTTTAT
The DNA here is from genome assembly GCA_031772625.1 of Pinus tabuliformis. Lineage (NCBI taxonomy): Eukaryota > Viridiplantae > Streptophyta > Pinopsida > Pinales > Pinaceae > Pinus > Pinus tabuliformis. The sequence continues at coordinate 66,954,648 of CM062812.1, forward strand.
ATAGGTTTCATGTCCATCTTTGTAGGCCGACTTGTCACTATCTCTAGGCCGACTTCATCTTCTATATAGGCCGACTTGCTTGTTAGCACTTAACGAGGTCTTGGAGGGTTATTTGACTTTACTTCGACTCAATTAATTTCTTTACAATATGTAACATGCCCAAGACGGATCTTTCATACATGACAATGACTCTTTTGACTTGTAGACTTAATGACAAGCCCTAGAAGCTCACAATGGGAGCTTGACCTAAAAATAAATTTTCTTGGGCATGAAACCCATGCCTCAAGAACAATAATAATAAATTTATTTTTATTATTACAACAAATACATAAAATCATGATTACATATGTCATTATGAAGACCAAACCTAGTTACATATTTCAACAGTCTGTTATTACATTACCATTCACAACCTCAAATTCACCATCCCAAAGAAAAAATTTCAAAAAAGCAAAGCAAGATCTATAATATTCATGTAGAAAAGTCTACAACTGAACAATACAGTCTAACAATGATACCAATAAAAGCATAACCAGAAGAAAGACCTCTCAACATACATAGTACTAGTCATCAGTGTTCCTTCTCCAAACTTGGCCCTGATGACTTCTTCTCATTAAAATATAAGAAAAGAGCTTACAAGATATCCACAAGCAAAAAGCCCCTTCTATAGCTAATCGATTGTCGCTTATAGCTTTTCAATCTATAAATGCTTTGTCTTTCTGGCTTCGTTTTGGCAGTTATAGACTTTTCAACTTCTTTGCTTTATTCTTTCTAAAGAATATTTTGAATCAAATTTTACATTTCACAATTGTAACAATTGCCCATGTGTTTTGTGTGAAAATTTACAAGCCTAACTGCAGCAACTCGAAATTTATTCTTCTAGCTAATTTATTATGCAGTGTATTTGCTAAAACAAATATCGAATAAATCACACTGCAATTTCTCACCATAAAAATCTGCAAAAAAATAAAAGCGTTGGAAACTGAGAAATGATAGCACACACATAAAAATTTGACATCGTTATTTTTGGACAATTGTCCCCGGAAAAACCCAATGTGGGATAACCAATGGAGAAGTTCAGGGTTTTATTATTATGCAGCAGTAGAAATTTTGAGTACAATAAAATGGACGCCAAACTGGCATTTCTATCTAAGAGAAATAAGGGCAAAAATATATGAGGGAAAGTCAATCGTGTGATCCCAAGAACAAGAAGTTATCCCAATAACGATGTTGGCCTATTGATGTTGGCCTCTTGATGGATGTTGTCTTATTGATGTTCACCCTCCTCCACAAGCAATCTTAGCACAAACTGACAACTCTAATCCAGTCGTCCAAGCCCCCTCTGCAAGCTTCTACATCACTCCTGCACAGCCTGTAACTCGCTCTGCCTGGAACTCCTGCTACTCAGAACGTTTTGCCTGTTGTTTCTCTGGAAACGATCCTCCTGGCCTTCTGGAAATTTTCCCGTCCTCTAGCAATTGAATCCACCTCCAGCTTAGCTAAATCAAACTGCCTCTTTCAGGCTTTGCACAGCCTCCTAGAGAAATAATATGGCCTCCTCTCCTGTCTCTTCCGGAACTGGAAACTCCTTCAGAAATCTGCTACTTTGCCCCTCTATCATGTGCTACTCAATCACTGGCTCGATCTCACTATTGAATCACCTACTACTAGAAAATCGAACAGCCTTAATCACTGAGTATCTACAACTGGTGTGTTCTCCATCTACCCATCGACCGCTTCTTATAATCTCCAGTTGAGACTTCAACGACTACGATTAAAACTTAATGGATGGTTGAGATCATCTCTAAGTTGCTCTGTGTGAGTTTCTAGAGAATTCTCACCTTTCTCAATTAGTTACTACTAATTAACCAGTTTTCCTGAGTTAGACTAAAGAAAAATTTAAATGGTGGTCAAATAATTTAATTGAGCTATCTCTAGGTGGAAATTCCAGAAACGATTTGTGGGTATTGGACAAACTCGTGTGTTTTAGCCTCTCCACAAAGTTTGAAACTAGAACACCATCTTATGCTACAAAAACTAACATTTTGTCTTCTATTTAGGCAACACACACCTCATGTTGTGAAAATATTCCTATGATGCACCTAAAAATCAATTGTTCAAAGGCAACTTCATAGGACACTAATTCTTTAGGTATGGGCCCTGTTACCCACCACTTCGTGGGTGATATCCCCAGGACAAATTTTTCTCCATGATGAGCCTCAGCCGGTAGCCCCCTACAGCGTCCTACTAGCTCGTTGTGCCATTTCTCTGCCACCTGAGCCAACCATGTGGTCCCTCACCCACCTGTATTGATCGTATGTTTGAAGGTGGGCCTCCTGAATCTAAAGGTATGTCTTGTCATTTGGTAATTGAGTATTGGGTTTACTTATCATGGATACTTCTGGGTATGGATTGATGGGGGGATTTGGCAGAAAAGGTGGGCTTAGTTTGTGCTCTTGTCCCCTTAATCTCTTTTGGTTGTTACCCTTGGATCTTAGTCCCGTGGGATCTCCTTTATTGACCATTTCGTTCTAGGGTGGTACTACTTGGGAAACCCCGCCTTTGGGTGCATGGTCCCACTCCTTACCCGCATATATTACTCCCTTTCCACTCACTATACCCCATTCATCATTTCTCCCATCTGGGTCCACACTTCCATTTTGGGTCCACATAGGGCTAGCCTCCCTATCCCCTTGCCCCCACCTTGAGTCAAACCTAGAATGATGCCCCGGAGGTTGAAGCAATTAAAAGAAACGAAAAAAGCATAATTGGCCACATTTGACAGGAAATTGTACCACAAAATGCAAAAGATGGTCGAGACAAAATAATAAGCATGTGGGCAAAAGCCAATGCATGAGCTCTACCCCAATCCATGGCCATCACCTTGGTTCCATAGGCCCTAGATGAGCCTCCTTTATCATTCAGGAACCCATGATTCTCCCAACCCTTGGAGGGCAATGAACCGCCCTACCTTAAAGGGGTAATCATTGCTATATCTTATACATCATGCTCTTGTCCTTTGAGCCCTGAGCAGCAAATCAAAGAAAATTCATAAAAGGTAAAAGGCATATAAAGAAGGGTGGAAAAATCAAGGTCAGGGCACCTCGTGTACCACGATTGCTCCCTCCTACACATTACATACCTAGGTATGGGCTTCCCCTTATCCAACTACCCCTATGCCCCAATATGTGGCCCAGGGTTGCCCCTCTCATTCCTTATTCCATTCCACTTATTTATTACTTGCCACCCCATTAGAAGGATGTACCTTGGACATACTATCCCCTTTAAGGGTTGAAACCTCCTAATAAGGTACTTGGTTAACCCCCTTTGGAGCTTGGAGACATTAGCACATGCCAAAGCCCACTGCGGAAGGGCATGCCATTATGAAGTGCCAACTTTTTTATCCATGATTTGTAAACCCTTCTACCCAATTATTTTAATGATTGGTTGTACTGGAAGCCTAGGGGACGCATTGGATCTTATACAAGATTACAAGTGGTTTCCATTTGGGTTTGGTCTCCATATACAGGATCCTAACCCCCAAAGGTCTGCATTGGCACATATAGGGTGTGCATAGAGAGCCATTGGCCTCCATAGCAACAGATAGCACTCCACGGATCTTCATCGATGCTCAGAGACTACTAGCAATCCACTTTTGGGATGATGGTGATATGCTTGGTACATTATGCCCAGCAGGCCCCCACAGGAGCCCCACACTCTTGGCAGGTGTCCTAGGACTTGTACGATGTCATGGCAGCATTCATTCCACCACTCAGACCCTTGCAGAGGATCTACAGGCATCTTCGATTCATATGGAAACCCATGGGGCCATTTATGTGCCCTCAGACCCACTGGGAGCACCACATGTCTACTACTTGGAGAACAAGGGGCCACCCCCTTGTCCATCATATTCCGAGGAATTTATTCCTCAGTATGACACTTCAGGACATTATTAGGCCTTTGGAGGGCCCCACGACATGTACATATTATTATTTGGCCCCTTGTGAGGCTTATTTTTACACTTGTGAACTAGTTTGGTGGGCTTGTCACCAATAGGGGTTTTATTTGCACATTATTTTATCATTAGGGGCTAACGTAGGCCCATAGGCTAATTTGAACTCCTTAGGAGGCTATATAATGATGTTGGATACATTCATTTGGATCATTACTTGACTTGGGATCTCTCTAATTATAAAGAACTTTGCATATTTTCCTTGGAGGATATTTTTTGGAGATGGATGAATTTTGACGTATGGATTTGGGCTATTTTTCTTGTCTTGGAGCTTTGTCTTGCAAACAAAATGTTGGTTGGATATATTCTATAACGTTGTAAGTAAATTTTGACGTTGTTATTCTTATTGCTACATACTGCTAAAATTAGGGCTAGTTGTTGCATAATTGAAATGTGGAATTAAGCATGTTTTAGCTAATTTAATGTATGGACCAATTGAATGAAATGTCCTAGAGATTATTTGTCTCAATAAGCTTGCATCAATTGCTTTGAAGTATAAATGTTTGAAGGTCACTTCTCTTTTCTTTCTCTCGACATTGGATGAAGCTGACTTTCGGAGCCTCCATGATCAAGAAACCAAGTTCTTACTCATCATCATCCTTGACTCCATATCCCCAGGTGAATTAGGCACTGATCACTCAAAAAGGGTGATCATTTTAACCCTCTTTTACCTTTTTCCCTTTTTTCCCTAGGTCTAGCCCCATTAGGTCACCTAGGGCATCAATTTCCCGGGAATTGACCCAAGGAAAAATTTCGATCTCCTACAGGCCACTGCGCTATTGGGTCCCCTCCCTCTCCTCCAAATTCGAGGCAATTCTAACAACAGAATCTCTGGGAATCTCAAACCCTAGCTCTAGGATCGAATTTTGCCTAAGCATCCCCAAGGCTAGACCTCAACAGGATCAATTCAACCTTTTGAAGTAAATATTCTTGTTTGGTCCTTTCCCTTCACCTTGTCCAGGATAGGAACATCATTGGTTGCTACATTCCATCCCCAAACCTGGGTTGGGGCCACTTGGCCCCGTGTGGTCCCACTTCTCACTAAAGATTATTTGCCAAGGATCATTTGGGAATCCAAGTTTGCCAAGGATTATGGGGATTGAGAACCTCGTCTATAAGCCTATCCCTTCTCCCTCAACCCTCCAATCCTCACCCCTTACCCCTGGAGGACCAAGTCCCTTGCTTAAAGAGAAAGCAAGTTCCATTCTTTACTCCATCCTTGGGAAAGGGTTTCCAAGGTCACTTTCCACATATCCATTGACCTATACTTTACAAGTGATCCCTACACTACTGAGACTCCTCCCATCGGTGAAAGTCCGTAAAGAGCAGGGAAACTTAGCTATGGTGATAGTGGGCTAAGCCTCCACCGTTGCCCTTAACCTAGCAGTTCCCTCTTAGTAACCCCTTTTTAGGTCCCCTGTTGGTTTGAGTGGTAACATTTCTGGCGTCGTTGTCGGGGATATGATACGTGTGTATTGTTCCCCATACAACATACTGACATATTATTATTAGCGACTCCATTGGAAGAACAAAGCCCTAGTTCTTCATTCAACTTCAAAGTTAATGCTTGTAGGGTGAAGCAAGCATCTATTAAGGCATCTACATTCACCCTGGCAACTCCGTTTTTGCAAAATCATAAGAAATGGACTATCTCGAGGAGCAGGGTTTTCCCCCTTCTCCCTATAAAAACCTTAGTACTGAAGAAGTACTAGAGCGCCCAGAAATCAAAGCATGGATCAAAGGTCGGATGCCTAAGTTCAAAGGGAGTCCCAACCAAGATCCCAATGTACATCTTGATGACTTCTTTGGGTCTTAGCCCCACTAAGGATTGGCAATGAAAACACAATTATGAGATTATTGGCCTTATCACTTGAAGGTCAAGTTAAAGATTGGTATAATACCCTCCCTCATGAGATTACCACTGATTATGACAAATTTGAAGGTATTTTTCCTGAAAGATGGGGTGGCATCCCTCATGAAGAGTGGGAGGATCTCAGAGACGCCTCTATGGAAAAGCTACGTAATGAAAGGAGTATTCTTGAAAAGGATCTTGGTAAAGGTGAGGAACATGTCTCAAGTTCCCCTTTAATTTCTAAAGAGAACCCTCCTCCCATTACATGTGATAAAGCCCCGAAGGAAGATCTCGCTAAAGAGCTTGGAGGTAGCTTTGAAGATGAGTCTTTGTTGGGTCCACATGATTTTATGAACACGTATGTTAGGGAAGATGAGGCTATGGAAAATAAAGATGAGACCAACCTTACCTTTCTCAAGGATATCACTCTTGATGACTCGCCTTTTGAAAACCTTGAGGAAGGTGATCCCATGGGCTCCTTGGAAAATGACATTGGAGATTATTTTCACATTGAAAAGGAGAAATGGGAAATTGTTGGTCCTCAATTCAATTGTGCTCCCATTTATGATACCGACAAAGAGGATGAGGCTGAGATTGGTTTTCCCTTTCTCTCGGGCATTATTTATGATGACATACCCATCGATGCCCTTGAGAAGGAGAATCGTAATTTTCCCTTGCATGAAGAGGGGCAGTTGGAAGTAATCGATTATCCTTTTAGGGAAAACCCAATCTTTGATACTAATAATGAGGAAATCGATAAGGCTCCTACCTATGATTCTATATTCAAATCGCTGGAACCTTTAAATTATGATTTTGGGGAAGAAAAACTCGTTGAATATGACACTTCGCCCTCCCCTTTTTCTTTTCCTCTTGTTCATCACTTTGAGTCTTCCTCAAGTGATTCCCTCACCCCTTGCCATATAATCTCAAGTGAGCCTAAGCCCTTTCCCCCTTCTGAGTATAATGTCAAGCGAAAGCCCCTCATTGAATATTCTTTATCTTCCTAGGCATATCCTCACAATTGTGATCACTCCATAACCTCCCCTCTCCAATGTGGCCACCACTGTGAGCTATAATTAAAATACTTCATTGCTTCCCTTAGATATACTATAATGTTATCTCCACTTTATTAATTTCCAACTTAGCATGCTTTTATTTGAAACATTAAATGCGTGACTATAGTGAATAGTCTGACTTCTTATATCAAGTTCTTGTGTTAATATTTTCAATAGTCAGCATGTTTAATAAAAACGGAGGGGGCATATGCGCACTTTACTTTGTTTTGAGATAATAGTGTCTGATGAGATGCTCCATAGATAGTGATGTTAGAAACCAGGACAATACTAAGAGAGGGGGTGAATCAATATTGTAAGAATTTTAAACAATATCTTTCACTTGCAATGACAAAAGGACACCAATAAACTTTCCAGCAATTAATTTGTGAAAGATTCAACTTCTATTGCAGTAACTGGAAATCATTCTCCTAATTGTTAATTAATTTAACAATTTATTTGCCCACACAAACAACGAATAATTCTCTACTGCAATTTTCACCAAATTAAATTTTGCGAAAGATAAAATGGAAACTGAGAAATATTTTAGCACACACATAAAAATTAACACGGTTGTTTTTGGAAAGCTGTCCCCAAAAAAACCCAGCTTGGGAAAATCAGTGCATCAGCGGACGATTTTTATTATTATGCAGCAGTGAATTTATCTGAGTACAATCTGGATACCGAACACTAGGAATCCTGCAGAGAAAATATTGGAAAAAAATCTTGAGGGAAATTACCCTTACTCCAAGCAATCCCAGCACTTGGCTACCACTGAACAGCTAGTCGTCCAACTAAGCCTACACAGGTTTTGCGTCACACTTAAGTTGTGTGTCACACGTGCTGCCTAAATCGACTGCCAATCTAGTTGTTATGCCTATTGCTGACTAGGAAAATGCTTCTCCAGCACTCTGGGACACCTTCCTGGCCTCTAGAACTGAAGATGTTTTCTCCTCAGCAAAAATCGAACTGCCCTTTGAGGCTTTTGCGCAGCCTCCTAGAGAAATTTTGGCCTCTCTGCAAAAGTACTCAACGAATCTAGAAAATCTTCCTCCGGCTTCACTGTCCCTGCCCCTCTTTGTCTCTGTGTCCTTCTTTGGCTCGAACTCTTCTGGCTACTACCTCTAGAGAATCGAATTGCCCAAGGAAATCAATCTTTGTGTGTGTGTTCTCCATCTACTTCTTCTTATAATCTTTTGTTGGACCTCCAACGGCCAAGATCATATCAGATTCGATCCGTGTGAGTTTCTAGATTATTCACACCTTAGCTCAATTAATTCTGATTAATTAACCCCTTTTCCTAAGTTTAGACTTACAGAATAATTAAAAATAGGCTAATAATCTAATTGAGACACTTTTAGGTGGAATTTCTAGAAACGATTTTTAGGTTATGGAGAACTCCCGTGTATTAGCCTCTCCACAAAGTTTTGAGACTAGAACAACTCTGATGCTACAAAAACTAACACTTCCTCTTAGCGAGGAAGGTGTTCTCTCTAGTGCTGCACATTTTGCCACAACACTCTGTCTTTATACCACCCTCTGTCACGTTGGTGATGTCTGGCCACTGCCCACCAACCACTAGGCAACTCTCATGTTGCACTTGTGTTGCTGCTTCACTGCTATACTGTTGCCAACCCTGCATGTACACTACAACTCCCTCTCAATTGTTGTCGCTGCAACTGCAACTGAGAAGCATCCTAAATATTGAATCAACTATGTTCAATAAGATGCATTTGTCTCCCTAGTCTCTGACTACTACTAGCTATTGCACTATCCACCAAGGAATCAGCATTGTTGCCAACTCTACCACTGTGCCACTCCACACTGCTGTCAATACTGCACTGCGCTCCTTTGTGCCTGACTGCTACTAGTATGCAACTGTCACTCCGGCATTTGACTGCATCACTGACACTAATCCATCCTGCTACTGAATACTATGGGTCCTCGTAGCAAGGTAATGATCCATGAGGAGGACACCTCAAGGATCCTGCCCAAACTTCTGCAGTTCTGGACTACAGCTTGATGTCGCCCCACCTCACTCCTAGAGGTATAGCTGCGAACATAGCAAACTCTTCCTCCAACCAGGAGGACAACTTGTCTATCTTCACGGACAATGTTGCATAGTTCTACTTCTCCTTCTTCCTGAGAGGACACTGCATACTGTGGTGACCGAACTCACCACATCTGAAGCACTTGACCTTTGACAGATCCTTCTTCTTCTTCTTGTCCCCTTGCCCCTGACTAGGACCATTAGATGCTAGGGACACATTCTCCTCTTCCTTCACACTCCTCACGTCCTTGTTGTCGATACTGCTGATGGTGCTCTTTACTAGAGCTCGCCTCAACTCCTCTTGTTGTAGATCAGCCCACATCTTTTCCCATCCAGGCAAAGTGTCTCTACTCAATATGATTTGGACAAACACTTGCCAATCCTCCGAGACACTATTCAGTGCCAATCGTACAAGCTCTGTGGGTTGGCGCGCCTCCACAATGGCTACTAGTTGATTTTGGACCTCCTGAATCCGAGTGAGGAAGGGATCTATGCCCCCACCCTTCTGCATCCCAATGCTCCTCAGTTTCTCATGGAGAAACATCTTTCACTACTCAAAAGAACTTTGATATAGTGTGGAGAGAGCATCCCACATCCCTTTGGCAGTGTTCTTACCAGATATATGTGAGACTATATGATCTCAGAGTCCATCCAAGATCAATTGCTTCGCCTTAGCCATCTCTTTTTTGTACTCCTTCAGCTAATCGGCATCCTGGGGTACTACTACCACATTCTCTATATAGGCTTTCAGGCCATATTCATCTAGAAGGAAGGACACCCTAGCCTTCCAGATGACATAGTTGGAGGCTCCCTCCAACCTGTCCTTCTCTCTAAGCCCAGTTGTGGTCATCTTGAATCTAGTCTGGAAGCTCCCTCCTCCTCTACTATGTTGCTGCTCTGCTACTCGCACTCACTTCTAGAATGCGCAATCCTGCTAGCTACTACTGCCAAATGCAATTGGGAAAATCGGATTTCTTGGCTAGAAACACTCTACGAGAAATCTCCCTCTATGTGTGTAATTTCTCTTCCTCTTCCATTCGAATCTGCTCAACAATTCTATTGTGTTGCTTTCCGGAAATATTTCCCAGCTCTACCTCTACCTGCTGGAGTCTTGCTCTGAGCAAATCGAACTCTTCCTGCCTGCCGCAACTGGAAGTCAAATTTCCGCTCTCCCACTCGCACTGCCTGGTTAGGGTCTGCACAGTCCCTGGAAAAATTGTGTTGTTGCTCCCTCTGAACAGCGAATTTCTCCCTCTTTGTCTCTAAGCTACTGATCTAATCCTTGCTTTGATACCATGTGAAATTTTCAACTTCTATTGCAATAACTGGAAATCATTCTCCTAATTGTTAATTAATTTAGCAATTTATTTGCCCATACAAACAACGAATAATTCTCTACTGCAATTTTCACCAAATTAAATTTTGCGGAAGATAAACTGAAAACTGAGAAATATTCTAGCACACATAAAAATTAACACGGTTATTTTTGGACAAATGTCCCCTGAAAACCCCAACTTGGAAAAACCAGTGCAGCAGCTGAGGGTTTTTATTATTATGCAGTAGTGAATTTATCTTAGTGTAATCTAGATGTCAAAAACTAGCAATCCTGCAGAGAAAACACTGGCAAAAATTTCTTGAGGGAATTATCCTCACTACGAGCAATCCCGGAACTTGACTGCCAATGAAAAGTTAGCCGTCCAAATCACACGTGTTGCGTGTCACACATGTTGCCTAAATCGACTACCAATCTAGCCATATTGTCTGTTGCTAACTAGGAAAACGCTTCTCTAACACTCTGGGACCCCTTCCTGGCCTCTGGAACTGAAGACGTCTTCTCCTCGGCAAAAATCAAACTGGCCTTTGAGGCTTCTGCGTCGCCTTTGTGCAACCTCCTAGAGAAATTTTGGCCTCTCTGCAAAAGCACTCACTGAATCTGGGAAATTTTCCTCTGACTTCATTGTCCTTGCCCCTCTTTGTATCTGCTTCCTTCTCTGGCTCAAACTCTTCCGACTACTACCTCTATAGAATCGAACTGCCCAAGGAAATCAATATTTGTGAGTGTGTTCTCCATCTACCCATTGTCGTCTTCTTATAATTTTTTGTTGGACCTCCAACAGCGAAGATTAAAACATAATCAAAGGCCATGATCATATTGGAGTCGATCTGTGTGAGTTTCTAGATGATTCACACCTTATCTCAATTAATTATGATTAATTAACCCCTTTTCCTAAGTTTAGATTTAGGAAATAATTAAAAATAGGCTAATAATCTAATTGAGACACTTCTAGGTAGAATTTCCAGAAACAATTGATGGGTTATAAAGAACTCTTGTGTTTTAGCCTCTCCACAAAGTTTCAAGACTAGAACACCTTCGATGCTAAAGAAACTAACATAATTAATATGAGCGTGACAAGAAATAACATGAGTAACGCAATGAGAACACACAAATTCTTTAAATTGTTCTTCAATTTACTTCACATGACAAGCTACTACTTGTCGTTACAAAGTTCTCTAGCTACAACTAGCAACAAGCTACTGTTGGAAAATGCAATATGTCAACGATTAATTTCGATTTTTCCTTAACCTTAATAATTGCTTGTAAACTTTATTTATCTACTTGTGTTTTCTTTATCAGTTCTTCTTCATCAAACAATTACCACGAGCAAAATAGTAAAGATAGAGGACACAAAAATTAGGCTCCAAGATAGGGAAAAAAACCCTTCAAGGGGAAAACCCGGAAAATCTCCTTTTCATATAGAATCAGATTCAAATGAGACAATCAAGACCAAGACCAAGTACTCCTCCAAGTACCAAGTCAACCCTTCAAGAAACCCTTCCAATATGATCAGATCAACAAGGCTCAATCCCGAATCAACCAGCTTCGACCCTGCAACTTCGGCCCTCTAGCTGTTGCAAAAACCCTAAGACAGTGCTTCAAGAAATCCTCATTTGAGCAAGACAGATCTTCCCAAGGTCAACAAGGTCAAAATAGAGTATTCGCTCTTCCAACAACTTGATCTCCGATAATTTGGACCTCCAATTTTGGCCTTCCCAGAAGCTGCAAAAACCCTATATTTCGCAAGTGTGAGAGAGATAGAGCCCAAAAACAAAGTTTCTTCCTTCTTCTTGGATTTCCCATGCCTTATAATCTTTGCTCTCCCTTTCTTACCTTTCATAGCTTAAGATCGAACTTCCATTTTGAGAGATCAAACTTGTGTGAGTGAGTGTTTCAAATGAGGTCAAAATTGTTTGTATTTATAGTCTTTCCAAGGGGTCGAATTCCCTCCCTTAAGCCGACTTGTACTTTGTGTTGAAATATGTAACTAGGTTCAATCTTCATATATGATTTTATGTATTTATATTAAAGATTAAAAAAAAAATTATTATTGTAATTCTTGAAGCATGGGTTTCATGCTCAAGGGAAATTTATTTTTAGGTCAAGCACCCATTGATTGCGTTTAGGGCTTGTCTTTGAGTCAATAAGTCATAAGAGTCATTGACATGTATGAAAGACCCTTTCGGGCATGTTACATATTGTAAAGAAAATTTTATTTGAGTCAAATTAGAGTTAAAGACCCTCCAAGACCTTTTCATGGTGCCTCAAGCAAGTCGCCCTACATGAAAGATCAAGTCAGACTCAAGAAAGCAATTCATACCCGTGCAAAGCCTATATATAAGAAGCAACTCGACCACATATGGACACACCTCAAGCAAGTTCAATCTCCTCAAGAAAAAAGTTGAAAAGGACGAAATTCAAAGATAAGAAGAAGAAAAGAAAGATCGAAGTTTTGGATCTCTCTCTCTCTTTCTTGTGTTAGGGTTTCTAAAGTTGCTAGGCAAGTCGAGTTGTTGGAAAGTTGTTGGGCAAGTAAAAGTGTTCGAAAGTTGGTGGGCAAGTCCAAGTGCTGGAAAGTTGTTGGGCAAGTCAAAATTGTTCGAAAGTTGTTGGGGTCAAAGTTGCAGAAGAAATTTTTGGGGTCAAAGTTGCAGAAAAAATTGTTGGGTTCAAAGTTGCAAAAGGAACTGTTGGGGTAGAAGTTGTTGAAGAAGTTTTTGGGGTCGAAATTGTTGGAAAGAAAGCTCATCAAGGGGTAAGGTTGGCTTGGCCTTGGAGCGGTCTTTGTCAAGGGTCTTAGGTCTTGGAATTCATCATTTGAAGATTCTATAAGAAGAGAAGAATTCTTGTGGGTTTTCCTCTCAAGAAGAGATATTTTGGCCCTGGCTAGTAGCCTACATCTTGTGTCCTCTTGTCTTTTTGATCTTCATTGTTTGGTAGTTGTTTGATGATAGAAAACACAATAATGATCAAGTTAAAGAAGAAGCTAATCAAGTTAAGTAAAAAGATATCACAAGCAGTTATCAAGGTAAGAAAAATCTTTTAATCTAACTACCCTAGATTTCTCAACACTTTGGAGGTTTCCGGGACCTTATAGACTCAAAATAAATTCTTTTATGTTAAAAAATGTAGCTAGAAAGGTTCAATTTGACTTTAGCTTTAGTTAAATTGAGTAAATTGAATTTCCACATCAGTAGGACAACTTGGAGGCAATTAACTAGTGTGACATGGCTCTTGTCACTCAGTTAGCTCAGTAAATTCGAGTTAACGGGCTTGGTGTTCAGTTATGCATGTGTGATTGCTAAAATTTAGCAATCTAGTTCAATTATTTTCATTTGTACTTACTTAACTGACCTCTAACTATTGATAGAGTCAGTTGAAGGTCAGTTGTGGAGTGAGACAGCGATCTAACTCAGATATTTGTCAGTGAACTAATCAATCAGCTCAAAACAACGCATGCATGCATGCATGGAATTCGAATTGCTCAGCTAGAGTGGAGGAGACAAGGCTAGTGTAACATGAGTTGTATACTAGTTGAGTGTACAGTTATTGCATGCATTCAAGAGAACAATCCTTGGGAATTGCGCAAGAAAATAGAAGGAAATTCCTATCTTTTAGGAGCTAATTTCTTCAGGAATTGCGCAAGGAAATAAGAGGTTGATCGAGGCATAAAGTGGTTGTGTTGGCCAGAGGTCCTCAATTAGTAGAGAGAACAGTTATTCTTTTGTAGGTTGTGCTCAGAACTGGAGCAAGCAATTGTAATAGTTTCTCTATTCAACTGATTAAAGCAAAAAAAACTTCAAGGGTTTTTCCTAGTTGGGTTCCCCTAGAAATACCTACGTACTTGTGGTTTTGCTTGTTGCATGTCTATGCATGTTGTTCTAAATTGTGATTTCCATTCCGCGGATTAGTAGAGTAGAATTTGTGTCTCCTTATTTCAGTTTGAATTCTTGAGCAGTTGCAATTTTTATCAAATTTCTACATTTTACAAGTTACATCTTGCCTGAAAGGGTCTTATAAACATGATGTTGACTCTCTTAACTCATGACAATAAATCCTATGACCTAACAAACCATAGAAGCATGAAGAACATTCTTTTACCTAGAAGACCATCAATAGCAAGCATGAAACCCATGCTTTAAAATAATAACCTTCCTTTCTTCTTTTGTTTGTTACATATGATATACATATTGAAATGAGTACAACAACAATTATGAAGACTGAAACTAGATACATTTCCACCAGCTACTACTCCCTAATTTATCAGCTACAACTCCTAAGTTTATCAACTATCACTGAAAGGAGCTCCAACCCCTAACTTTGAATAGCAACTACTAGAAGGAGCTACAACCCCTACCTTGCAAGCTACAACTTGCCTGACCTCAATGATTCATCTTTCATACCATTTTCATACTCAAATCATGAAGCCATTCCCTTTCACAAAACAAATCAATTTGTCACTTCAAACATTCACTAAAACCACCATTAAAACACCTTCAGCAATCTCTAATCATGGAACAAATCACCAAACACACTAGCAGCATCAATCCATCCCACACACTAACTCTCTCAATATTACAAATTCTATTCTGCTTATATAGATTCTAGACTGATATTTTTAGTTCTTTACTCTTTAGTCATCTTGCACTTTAAGCTTGCATGAATCTTTATTTTTGCCTTTGTCTTGTTTTTGGTCAAGTCATCTAAATCTACTCTCCAGTTCTTCAAATACTCCTAACTTGTTTTTGCAAGAAAAAATAAGCTTAACTGCTCAATTTTGCTATTATGGAATTTTTCAAAATTTCACAGTCTTTCTAAATATGGCACACTGCAATGTTTAGCCAAACTACCAAATTTTCTTCCAAATCTATTCATGTTGCTATTCTTGTTGTTGACTCGTTCATGCATGTTTATTATTAATTTTTTAGTGTTGCGCTTTATTTCGCATAAATGCCAAATTCTATGTTGTCGACCATTCTTGCTAAACATTCAAATCTCGAGCAAAATTGCTTTAACATAGGCCCAAAGCTCTTTAATAAAAGAACCAAGCTACCGAATCGTTCAAACAAAGGCCTTAATCACAGCCAAAGGTGCTTAACAAATGCCACAGTATAACTCCATCGAGCCCATTTGACTATAGCTCTGAGGGCTTATTTTATACTGTGAACCTCTCGTACCCTTGATCATCACATTCGCACAGAACCAGTCCTAGTGCCTTAAGATTTAGCCCCCGAATTTATTTCTCGACACGCTTTCAAAAATGCTTTAGGTGTGACATTTCCCAAGCGCGCTCCTCATTGGTCGTAGGCTCCAGCTTTGCATGCCACCATTTACCAGCGCTAAATCATCTAGAATTGACATGTCCCAAACTCTCTTTCATTGGTTCTCCGCTCTGTCTCGTATTTTTCCATATACTTCCACCTGTCCTAGAGCCTAGTCAACCCAAATCTCCTCTATTGCACTCGCTTGAAACCTTCCAGGGTCCATAAACCAGGAAGAGGTGTCCTAGTAGGAACCACCACCATACTCGTGAGCCAATCAACTACCAACCAAGGTGAATTGTCTCTGGGAACTACCACATTTGCTCGACACCTAGTCAGCTCAGAGTCTCCACGTGCTGCACTTTTAAAACCTCCTGGGGAAGCCCTTATGGGTTGACGTCATGCTCACATCACCAATGCCACGTGTTGCCATCTAAGTGGTCGTTAGAAAATCAGAAGGAAAAAAATATTTTCTTACGTTGATAATAGCTTGTGATAGTTTTTAATTTATGTTGTCTTCTTTTGTATTCTCTTCATCAAGCAACTATAAAATCAAAAGGAACATTAAGATCATAAGAACAATAGAACGCAGTATGTAAGCTGTCAGCCAAGGCAAAATCCCTCTCCTAGGGGAAAAACCAATCAAACTATTCTTCTTCTTATAGAACCAAATCAAAATGAGACAACCAATACCCAACTAGGACTTCCACCAAACACCAAGTCAGCCCTCCAAAATATCTTCTTCCCTAAAGAGTCAAAGTCTTCCTTCAAAGTCCCTTCTTCTAAGAGTCAATGTCTTCGTCCAAAGAGTCAAAGTCTTCCTCCAAAGAGTCAAAGCCTTCTTCAAAGTATCTTCTTCAAAGAGTCAAATTCTTCCTCCAAGGAGTCAAAATTTTCTTCCAAAGTATCCTCTTCAAAGAGTCAAAGTCTTCCTCCAAAGAGTCAAAGACTTCTTCAAAGTATCTTCTTCAAGGAGTGAAAGTTTTCTTCCAAAGTATCCTCTTCAAAGAGTCAAAGTCAACAAGAGTCAAAATCTTTCCAATCTGCAATAGTTAAGGTTTCAAATTCTTGCTTTAGGTCTGCAATTCAACTTACAATTTTTGGCCCTGCAACTCGCACAAATTCCCAGAAATTTCACACACGTGAGGTAAATTAGGTCAGATCACAGACTTCTTCTTTGCTTGGATTCTCCTCTTGTTTTCTAGCCTTTGCTCTTGATTTCTTCAATTTTTGGTGCAGATCGAATGAGCTTGATTGATTAATTCCAAATAGGTCGAATACTCCTCTTTTATACCTTTTCCATAGGTCAAATGGGCCTCTTTTAGGTCGACTTCACTGGCAGGGTCGACTTGGTGTTTGGAGTCCAAAAATGACACTTTTAGCTCAAAAATAATGTTTCTTTTGTAATACAATTTGCCCATAAGGGTCTTACACATATGACAAAGACTCAAATGACTCAATGGACCCTAGAAACATGAAAAACATGCTTGACCTAGTTGACAAATAAAAGGAGCATGAAACCCATGCTTTAGAAATTATTTCCTTTTTCTCTTTTTTCAATTTTATAATAAATATATAACGATATAAATACAATAACAATTATCAAGACCGATCATAGTTACATTTCTCAACACTCCCTCTTAACTAGGGAGGTATCCATAATTGTGCAAATGGTATAGGGATGACCTCAAGTTGAAATGTTCTTAGAATAGTATCACAATCAGCATATACAATGCTAGAAATCTTGATACCATCTAGGCTAACTGCCAAGACATAAACTCCTCATTCAAGTGTCATCTAGGCTTGCTGCCAAGACACAAGCACCTCAAGGATCCAGGTCTCATCTAGGCTACTTGCCAAGACACTAATTCAACAAGGATTCAGGTGTCATCTAGGCTACCTACCAAGACACCAAGTGTCATCTAGGCTATCTTCCAAGACACCAACCCTAAAAAGGTTCTAGGTATCATATAAGCACCCCGCCAAGTTACCAACTCAACAAGGATCTAGGTGTCATCTAGGCTACCTGCCAAGACACCAACATAACAAGCATCCAGGTGTCATCTAAGCTATCTGCCAAGACACCAACAGGGATCTACGTACCATCTAGGCCACCCGCCAAGGTACCAACCCTAACAAGGATCTAGGTATCATCTAGGGTACCTGCCAAGATACCAACCTAAGTACCATCATACAGGGTAATCAACCTAAGGTACAACAACTCATCATCTCTCTCTCTCAAAATAGGAGATATCAACCAATCTAAACAGACTTCTCAAATACACCAGGTTCTTATTGAGAGCTTTAGTCAATATATCAGCGACATGTTCATCTGTCAGAATATATTGTAGCTTCACATCCCCATATTAATCTTGAATATGCTTAGTCCTAGCATGACACACGGGGTCCTCTGTCAAAATTATGCTTCCTCAGTTATCACAATTATATAACAGTGGGATCCATTGGTTCTCCAATCAAATAGAACCAAACAGCTTCCTTTCCAATCTCATAAGCAGCAACATATTCAGCTTCATCCTTCAATCATTAATATGCTTATTAGATGAAAAACTTCAATATCATCAGAGTTTTTGCAGCTTCCTCTTTCCATCATGTTCATCATTGTCACAAGGTCATCATCAAGCATGAGATTTCATTCTTGTTCTTACATTTCCTTATCTAGTTTTCATAATTTTAAAAACCATCTTTATGTACTTGCAATTTTCATCAACAATTACAACCAAGCACAAGATAGAAATACAAAAACATGATGTCAAATTTGTTAGTCTAGGGTTTTTTCTTGCAATGGAAACATTTTGGTCCTAGGGCTTTGACATGGACTCCTAAGATCCATCTCCATCCCATTATTAGGTAGGGTTTAGTGCAAACCCTAAAACCCTACTCAAAACTCTATTAGGGTTTCTATGTGCTTATTAAAAATATTCAGCTAACAAACCCGAGATGTCATATCCCAAGAACTAGGTATTCATAGAGGTAACAATCAACTAGGGTTAGGTTTTTCTTTTCTAGGGTTTACTTTTATCTAGGGTTCGGAAAAACCCTAAATATCAACAAAACCTAAATTCAATATCCATAGAATAGCTTTAAAAACCTCATATTATAAGTATTTTCAAATAATCACAAAAACATAATATAGAAAACACACTTCAAATAGTCTTCTCCTTTCTTTTGGATTGTTCTTCTGAGACTTTCTTCATGCTGCAATTTCATTCTTGTAGGAGGATCCTTGTGATCCTTATGATGCCATAATATTGCTTCATAAAGTGATCCATATGCCTTGTTGGATGATTGCTTCTAACAAAGATGCCAGAACTTCTTTTATTGATGCACCCGTATGTGCAATTCTAACTTCTTAATTTTGAATTGCTCCCTTTGAATTTGGCCATAATCTCTCTGTAATCCGTTTTCAGGGAGATCATAAAAAAAAAGGTTATGAGTAATAATAAAGCTAGATATATTGAGAAAGTAAGCAATAATGTAATGAAAGAAAAGAAATAGAATACTTATCTTTTTGTGAATAGCAGCGGCTCCCTCTTGATCTTGAATTGATCTAGACATCATTGAGGTATTTCTTTATTTTAACAACACATCCTAGGGACTTGTCCAAAACTCTACGCAAAACTTCAATGAACAAATGAGGACATAATTTAAGGTTACAACTAAAATCAACAATGATCCTATAACAGGTCTCTAACAAAACCTAAATTCAAAGGCATAGACAAGGAATACTAGCAATCCCTAGGACTTCAAGTCTTTTCTTGATCAATAGTACAAATCTTTGACATCGGAATCTTCTCCTTTGGCTTTCTTTAATGGTTCTTCAGTATCAACAACAGTAGCATGATCCCTTTCTCTCTTCTTGTTATCATTTGATTTTTTGGGATATTGGTTTCTATAGTGCCCAAACTTGTGACATTGGAAACATTGAATTTTTGATAAGTCAATCTTCTTGTGATGATTTCTCTTTATGCCTTTGTCAGGTTTCTTATTAACTCCTTTCTTCTTGAAATGAGTTGAATAAGCATTGGAGATATCATTTTCTTCTTCTTGATTTCCTCCTATTAGAGCAAGTCGGGCTTCTTCTTGAGCACACTCTGACCATAGTTCTTCAAATGATGGAGCTTATTTCCAGCTATTGATACCAACTGCAAAAGCATTCCAAGATTTGGGCAATCTAAGTATGGTTGGTATTACAAGTTCCTTATCAGGGGTAATTTCATCAATTGCTTGGAGTTCGTCTTTTAAACAGGAGATTCTCACAAAATATGAAGATATAGTATCATCCTTTGTCAATTTGATAGTTCGAAGCTCATTCTTTAAGCTTGTTACTTGGCCAATATTTTTTATTGTGAATAGTTTGGAGAGAGCTTCATACATTTTCTTTGAGGTATCTTGAGTGGATATGTAGGGAATCAAATTGTCCTTCACTGAATCCATAATGAGGCTCATGGCTAAAATATCATTCTCTTTGAATTTTTCTTTTCCAGCATCATCAATAGGTTCTTTAACTTCACCATGCACAATGTCCAAGACTTTGTTCTTGGCAAGGATAAGATCCATCCATGTCTTCCAAGCTCTAAAATTTGAAGCTCCTTGAAGCTTATTTTATGATTTCATTGAAGATGCCATTGGTGCACTTGTTAATGTCATTCTAGGTCTCTTTGCCTTTTGATGATAATCCCAAGGTGCTAGTTACTTCTTCTTTATTGATACTTCAAAGGTTGTTGATACTTCTTCAAACATACTTTAATGATGGTTCAAGACTTTATAGAGAGTGATCCTTCTTCAAGATAATGACCTGAATGATGGGTCTTCTTTTCTTTGAGCTTCTCCTTATACCTTTCCTTGTATCCTTTCTTTATGACAAATGATCTTCAAGCTGCCTTTTTTTCTACCTCACCTTAGCTCCGATAACATGTTAGAAACTCAAAAGGCAAAAAATATTTTCTTACTTTGATAATAGCTTGTGATCATTTTTAACTTATGTTGTCTACTTTTGTCTTCTCTTCATCAAGCAACTATCAAATCAAAAGGATGAAGATCACAAGAACAATAGAACACACTATGTATGCCCTCAGTCAGGGCAAAACCCCTCTCTTAGGGGAAAACCCAATCAAACTCTTCTTCTTCTTATAGAACCAAATCAAAATGAGACAACCAGTACCCAACTAGGACTTCCACCAAACACCAAGTTATCCCTCCAAAATATATTCTTCTTTAAAGAGTCAAAGTCTTCTTTCAAAGCAATGTTGCACGAAGTGGGGACGAAACGGGGATGTTTTTGGGAAGCGGGGACGCAGAAGCATCATTTTCCAAAAATCTAGGAAGTGAAGCGTCTTGGAAGCATCTACTATCTATCTAACTATATATATATATATATATTGCATTTATATTCAAAACAAACATCCTAAATACCAAATTAGTTGTAGAAGACATGAAAACATGCATATTTTTACATAAATCAAGATAGATATGGCATCCATGATTCCATTGTACATCAATGATTAATTATTCGAGCATTAACCATCTATATTCTAGCAATTGCAAACATACATCAAATTTTTAAGCATATTATAAAATATAAAACATAAAGCATATTATCTAGCAAGTGAGCAATTGTCAACATTAGTCATGTCCAAAATTCAAATAATAATGTTTATAAAATAGGCCACTTGGTCACCACCAAAACAAAAAGGTTCAAAATCACAACAAGCCTACAAGTCTAATGATTAATCTATGACAAAAGTAGTAAATTGTGAATATATCTACTAATCTCTCCTCCTTCCACCACGAAGAGAATGTGGCGGTGGGCCTCCACGTGGTGGCAATGAAGAAGATAGTGCCTATGGAAGTTGTGGGAGTGGGACTGAAACTGATGAAGACGAAGCCCCTACAGTTGGTGTTGAACCATGGAACCTGGGAACCAAGGGACCATATGGGGGTGGCAACTCAACTCAATCATCATCATCCTATAATCGCTCAAAAAATTCATACCAGGAAAAACCACTAGTTAACAAAAAAAATTAAAAACATGAATTAAAGAAATGCTTTATAAGCAAAATTCATACCACAGTGGACATATCTGGAGAAGAGCATCCTCTAAATGCTCTAATCGCAACACTCCATCCTCCAAATTGGGCTGCTCTACATTCATGTCCCAAACCTTAAGGCCTTTATTATTCTTTGCATCATCACAGTAATGGGACAACAATCGCAAGTTGTAATGAACATAAACCAAGCTCTCTGCCCAGTCTAAACTCAACATGTTCCTTTTAACACTGTGGATGAAAGAATAAGAGCTCCAACACCTCTTTGCAGAAGACGTGTTTACCACCTGTGATAGCACCCACAATGCCAAAGTTAGTAGAAGTGGAGTAGCACCTCCATGCATGTTCCACCACTCAAGATTAGAAAAACTCTCTCGATCTCTAATTTCATGCATGCTCCCAAATGGACTAGTGCTAAGCATATAGTTGCTCAACTATTTCCGTACCATGGCAGCCTCCTCCTCATCAGGGACTAATTTACCCAACGCAATCATATATTTTTCTAGAACCTCTGGATCTAGGTGTGGTTTTTTCCTGCTCCCCCCCCCCAAGTGCTGGTGTTGAAAGCCATGATGGATGATAGTATTTAGGTGTCAAAACATATGCTAATGCATGCAATGGAACATTTAGCATTTCCCATCGGTTTTCCACCTCTAGATGAATATAATTGTACAAGGTGATATCTCTAAGCTCAACAATGTCTTTAATCTGCCTCAACATGCTATCCATTTGCTCATACACCTCCCCAATTATTGGCCGATCTGAACTTGATCATCTAATAAATTGGTTTGGTGATTTGCAAGACATATTTAAGTTGTGACCAAAAGATCATGTCAAGAATAGTGTACTTGGCTACATTAGCATCACCTTTATTAGTGTTAATTTCCTCCCATGATTCAGAGCTCACATTTTAGTTAAAGCTTGTCTCACCTTCACTAGTCGCTTAAAGGTAAGGTAATAACTTGCAAATCTTGTTTTCGCAATTTTAAGCAACTGCAACTTGGAGTAAGTGCCATAGAAGTAGTTTACCCTTGTATGCCCTGTAATAAATTTAATGAGTTGCTTCCCTTTCCTGTAAAGCTCATTAATCCATCCACATTCTTTATGCTTCACAATATCATGCATCAAAAGGTTCAATGTGTGCACCAAGCACCCAGGCCAAAAAGATGTGTGGATGAGTATGCTCAATAACTTTTCCTGTTGCCTTACAATCTGCTGCATTATCTGTGATCACATGAACCACATTATTCGGACCAGCATCTCTAATTGATTGTAATAGGAGATCTACAATGTTTTGGGAAGACACACTGATGGAGGAGGAGTCACGACATGTAATAAATACTGCACCACTAGCAAAAATACCAAGAACATTTATCAAATGTTGGTTTCTAATATTTCTCCACCCATCTGATACAATGGATACCCCACAATCCACCCACTCATTTGTAAAATGTGTCAAAGCTCTTTGAACCTTTGCTTTTTCTCTTTCTAATAACATTGTTCTAGTTTTCTCATAGTTGGGAGACTTGTATCCTTTTGAGGCTTCATTGATGGTCTTTACCATTTCATGCCAATAGGGAGAGCAAAACACATTGAATGGTACACCGCAAGCACAAAGAAATCAGACTACCTTTCCATCCACATCATCCCTCCCAGCAACATTCAGGAAATCCCCTATTGTTCTTTTACCTCCAGAGCTTGCAGAAGTACTATGAGAAGATGAGCTACCAAATCTAGAGGTTGAACTTGATTTAGACTAAGTTTTTTGTTTCTTGCTTTTTTGTTGTGCAACCTCCTCTATTTGGATGTATTTTCTTCTTTGTTCAGCTAAAATGTTTGAGAAAATTTGTATCCCCACAGCACCCTTTTTATCATCATTGTCCATCACCCCACAAAGATGGCTCCTCACACGGGTATATGAACCACTAAATGGTTTTCTTCCATGACAACCATGAGGGCACAAAAATTTGAAGCTTCCACCACCTTTTCCCTGTTCAAGTTTGGTCACATAGTTCCACAAGGGTGTCAATGCAACTTTCCCCTCTAGTGTTTAAGTGTTCCCTTCAGGTTCATCCCCTTCCTCTTCAAACCCTTCCTCCTCATCATACATTGGGTCGCCACTATCCTCTTGTTCTTCTTCCCTTCTATTCCTAGTCCACCTTGCCATCATTAAAACCAAAAGTGGAATGATACATAGAAGCCAAAAGAAAACCATCTTGGAATATGAATATAGGTGGTGGACAACCTACAATTAAATGAACAAGAAGAAAGAATGGGAAAGAGTAGCAGAGAGAGAAGAAAAATACAAAAAACAATAAAAAAAGACAGGAAGTTTGGGGTTTGCACTTACCTCTTTAGCTCTTGTAGATGGAATCCCTTCTTTACTCCTCCAAGCTCCTCCTCCTTCTCCTAGCTCCTCCTTCTTCACTCCTCCAAGCTCTCCTCAAGTCTCAACTCTCTTTCTCCTCTCTTCTCCTCTCTTCTCCAAGCTCTCATAAAATAGAAGTGAGCAAATGAGAGATGAAAGGGCCTTTTAATCCCTTCACTCCCCACCCTAACCCAACTTGGACCCACCCCCAACCAATAGAAAAGCAAAAAAAAATTAAAAAGGCGAATAAGTGGGTCGAGCGGCGGAAACGTCTGGCTGGCCGTGGAAGTTGTCGCGATCCATACGGATCCAACCCCGAAGCGCGGCATTTTGTACGGCCGAAATGCGGTTCGAAAATTCAGAAACGCAAATCGGGTTGTACGGTTCCGACAGGGCAAGAACCATCTTTTCCCCACCCAATCCGTGTTTTTGAAATTCCAAAGCGCGTGTCGGTCGGCGGATCACCCACGAATCCATACGGATCGCATTTCGGGCTTTTGATCGGGGGGGGAGAGGGGAGGGGCATTTTGTGCAACACTGCTTCAAAGTCCCTTCTTCAAAGAGTCAATGTCTTCCTCCAAAGATTCAAAGTCTTCTTCAAAGTATCTTCTTCAAAGAGTCAAAGTCTTTTTCAAAGTATCTACTCCAAAGAGTCAAAGTCTTCCTCCACGGAGTCAAAAAATTCTTCCAAATTATCCTCTTCAAAGAGTCAAAGTCTTCCTCCAAAGAGTCAAAGTCTTCTTCAAAGAGTCAAAGTCTTTCCTCCAAGGAGTCAAAGTTTTCTTCCAAAGTACCCTCTTCAAAGAGTCAAATTCAACTAGAGTCAAATTCTTTCCAATCTGCAATAGTCAAGATTTTGGCTTCTTGCTTCAAGTCTGCAATTTGGCCTACAATCTTCGGCCCTGCGACTCGCACAAGTTCCCAAAAATTTCGCATGTGTGAGAAAAATTAGGTCAAATTACAAACTTCTTCTTTGCTTAGATTTCCTCTTGTTTTCTAGCCTTCACTCTTGATTTTCTTCAGTTCTTGGTGCAGATCAAATGAGCTTGATTGATTGATTACAAATAGGTCGAATATTCTTCCCTTTGATACGTTTTCATAGGTCAAATGGGCCTCTTTTAGGCCGACTTGGTGTTGGGAGTCCAAAAATGACAATTTTAACTCAAAAATAATGTTTCTTTTGTAATACAAATTTGCCCGTAAGGGTATTATACATATGACAGATTCAAATGACTCAATGGACCCTACAAGCATGAAGAACATGCTAGACCTAGGTGACAAATAAAAGGTGCATGAAACCCATGCTTCAAAATTATTTCCTTTTTCTCTTTTTCAATTTTACAATAAATATATAATGACATAAATACAATAACAATTATGAACATCGATCATAGTTACATTTCTCAACAGTGGTGACACGTGTCACTCAGATTTGGCCCCTTTGACCACCTGAAAACACCTAAGATGCATGCCACATGTCTCCTATACAGACGTCATGCTGGCATCATCATGCGCCAATAAGACATTGCCATGCACCATCCAGTATGGAGGGAGAAACGGTATCGTGCCTTTGGTTTTGTGACGAATCTCTTTCTTAAAATTTAACCGGTCTCAGCCTTTTTTACTATTGCAATGCTTCTCCTAGCGCCATGTCTCCCAACGCTATGTCATCCAAGAGCTTCACTTCTTTGTGCACACCTTAGCACTTTCGGGGAAAGCCTCCCGGGGTGCTGTGACTCTGGGGACCACCTACTGTAGAACTTCCGCCAATGAAAACCTTTGTCATCGCTCACATCCTCCTGAGCTTGCATCATCCCGAGCGCTCCCCTTTGTGCACACCTTTGATCCTTTCGTGGAAAACTCCGTCGAGAAGAGCTGCCATATGGGCTCCACTACAAGCCAATAAAAACATTGTTCGCCATTGCATTGTAATCCATTGTCATCAAGTATGTTATCAAGGTCATTGTTTGCATGTATTATCACAGTGATATCAAAGGTCATTTTGTCATGTCAAGGTAATTGTTGTCATGTCGCCAAATCACAATCATATAGATCATTGTACTTACATCAACATCTCTATTATACAATAAGATCACTAGCATCAAAGTTTTTGTTATGCAGCAGGGTTACAGTCATCAAAGTCATTGTCCATTTATCATTGTTCATATATCACTATAATAATGGATTGTTCATACATCACATTATAGTAAGTGAGCCACATAAATATGTTAACAAATCATTACAGAAATATGTCAACGAACCATGTGAGCTACAAAAATATGTCAGCGAACCATTATGGAATGCAAGACACATAGATATGTTAGATACGAGCCTCAAAGATATCTATGCGAGCTAGGAAAATCTCACAGATAATAATTCAAGCCATATAAATTACGAGCTGCAAAGATACAGATGAGAGTCATATAAATTGTGTGTGGACCATAGAGAATGCAAATGACAGTTGTCACGCAAGCCACAGAGAATAACCATGTGAGCCATAGTTTATGCAAAAAATCCACTGTAAATGACGTACAAACCGCAGAGTTTAAGAGTGAGCCACTGTTGATTTAATATGAGACATAGAATATGTGAGCCACTACAGAAAATACGAACCATAAAAGAATGTGAACCTCAGATAAATGATATATGTGAGCCACTATGATTATCATGTGCCACAGAGATATTGTGAGCCATATGCAAGTCACAGAAGGATATGTGAGGCTCAAAAATTAGTGCATGCCACAAAGATATTGTGAGCCATAGACTCGAGTTGTACATGTGTCGAATGGAAGACGACAAGGCCCAATTTATAATTGTTTCTAAGTGCGAAAAGTTGTGTCCTTTGGGACAAGCCGACTTAACCATATATGAGGTCGACTTTGCAGGGAAATATTTAAATTCGAAATTTGTTCATAACAATATTAAACATATTTTCCACGAGCCTTAATAATTTCTTGCCCATGTTGATTTGTGCCATATTGTAAGATTCCAAATGGAAATTTATAGCAAATAATAGATGCACGAACTAAGCTAGAGCAAATATTTTTTTCTACACAGGCACCAATCAATAAAACACAAGAAATAGGGCAAATAATTGAGCCATTTTATTAATGTGGAGAACAACGTACATCAAATAATAAGAAAGATAGAACTTGGGCTTGCTACAACAAGCAAGGCAAGATCCCAGGTGAATATGATGGCACCCAAATGTTGGAAATCGCTCTACTACCAAATCTGTGTCCACCCAGAAAAATTGTTGTTGCAGCTAGAAAGGAACTACTGATCTAGCCCTCCAAACTGCTCCAAATATTCTGAGAAATTAACCATAGGGGCTACTCCACCAGCTCAACAAAACCCAAAAATATCTCGCGAACCCTACTGGTGGAAATGATCCTAAAATAAACTGCGTCCTCCTCCAACAATTTTTGTTGTTGACTATTGAGTGGAACTAAGAACTCTGCCTTCAGGGGTGCTCAAAAAATTCTACAAAATTAATCCTAGCCTCCTCTCATAAAACTCACAAAAACCTAGAAAGCTTACGGCCAAATTCTGACCTGCCCAACAGGCCCAAAAATAATGAATTCCTTGGCTCTCTGCCTCTACGTCCCACAAGGTAGATACTGGTGAGAAATGAGTTGCAACCTCCCACCAATAGCTGAGAAATGGTCAAGTAAATAGCTCCCGCTAATAGGCAATTTTCCCAGCAAGAAATGCTATCTATGTCAGCTCCCCAAGGTACCACGAAATCGTTGCTTCTCTAGCTCTGTGCAGGCCCCAGGAAAGCACAACTACACCCTCCAAAAATCTCCACAACTCCAGCTTGCAAACTCCCAAATATCCCTAGCAAAATTCTGCAAGAAAAACTCCACAAATCTCTCGAACCAAAGCTGCTCTATAAGCCCTTCTTCCAAGGAGTGCAAAATTTTCTCTCGCGCCCAGTCTGCTCAAAAGATGGGCCGAATTAGCCAACAATCACCTCCAGAACAACGTTGGAATTGAGTAGATGAACTCCCCTAGAGTGGCACTTGAAGTCCACAGATGATGGAGGTGAGATTCCCGCCCGGAAACCTTCTATGCTAAACAACACAATGTTGATAGGCTCAACAGCTCAAGCAAACAATAGTATAATTTTTAGATTGACAAACAGCCCCTAAATGATGGCCCTCACCTTCTATTTAAGCTTGTTGCCCTCTTCCTCTCCTCGTGGGCTCCATTCTCCACTAGTATGCCTTCCCTCTCCTTCCTTCTCTCTCCACAAGTGCGTTTTTACTAAGGGAGTGTGAATTCCCTTTGTCTGTGGCCCCCACAACCCACCAAAATTTCAATTTTCTCCTTCTCCAAGTCAAAATGTTAAACACACATAGAATGTGAAAGATAATCTTGTGGTGCATTATTATTCACATGATGTACATTTATAATACATTTTACATGACCGTTGGATTCCATATTCCAAGGTCTTTTGGACTCCCTTTGACTGCTCACATTCCACACCAACCCTTAGAGGATTAGGTGTCCAACATCCCCCCCTCCCTTAATCTGAAGGGGTATGTATGAGTCCAAGAAGAGAGTTGTAATAAAAAGTGTGCAAAAATGCATGGCAGCACTACGTTGAATGTGCTCTCTGAAATGTTGGTATAAGGTAATGGTTTAAGGATGACCACCAACACTTGAATGCTTAGTGTAATTCCTGGAACTCTTCCAAGTTTGGCAAGAAGCTGAAACCTTATGCTAGAGGAAGTGTCTATAATGCTTTGGAGAAGGAGACCTTCAACCTAGAAAAGGGAGATCTACAACCTGCGATGGTTTAAGGAAGGCCACCAACCAAAGGAACGCTTAGTGCGATTCCCGAAACTCTTCCAAAACTGGCAAGAGGATGAAGTCTTCTACTAGAGGAAGCGTTCCCAATTCTTTGAAGAGGGAGAAGCTCAATCTGAAGAGGGAGGTCTCAACCCCACATAGATGGTTTAACGCTGACCACCAACCAAAGGCATGCTCAGGGACATCTTTGTTTCTGGCTACAACTCTGAATCTGGTATGGTAGGTTGTGGCTCAGGCTCGCTTGATGTGGCTTTGAAACTTGTAGATGACCATCATTTCCCCCTGTCAGATACAAAGTGAGATGATGGAGAAAACTCAACTGCAAGACTGTTCAATACTCTAGAAGAAATTCAGACATATGACTGAAATATCTTCTTGGTTTTTGAAGCCCATTGCCAAGAAACAACCCATCCAAGATGAATCTTTGTCCTTGCAGAAGGCTTGTTTTTGAAGCATCTGTTTGAAGAATGAGTGGCTTTATGACAGTGCTCACATGGATGAAGATCAAAACAGTGATCTTTCATATGGCCAACTCTGTCACAATGTTGGCATCTGACATTCTATTGTGGCTGTTGTGGAAGAGGAGCAGGATCTGGAACAGCTGAAGCCGAACTATCATAAAGAAATCCAACACTCTGAAACTAGATGGGCTTTGAATAATCTGGAATATGAAAGGACGTATCCTTGTCATATCTAGGACCAGTTATGTGCTTGTTATGGACAAGCTCTTCCCAAGGTCTGATGATGGGCTTGGGAAGTGCAAGCTGAATTTCTACATCTTTCTGCAAATCTGTTCCTTTATTGGGTACTAGATTGATTCTCTGCTTATGGGAGTTTGTCCCAATGTTCTGAACAAGTTCAGAATGATGACTCCATTGTTGTAATTCTTCTTGTTGAAGCTGAGATTCAAGTTGCAAAAACTCTATCTTTTCTTGTGCACCTTGAAGACAAATTTGAATATCAGAAATAGTGTCCTTGTTGATTTTAACGGTGCTTTCAACAGTAGACACGATTAGAGTTTTCAATAACTCTAATACATTGTCAATTTGATCCATTTAAAACTTAAAATTTTCTTGCAATTCCACCCTTCAACAATTAGCAAATAGTAATGAGGAAAATAAATACCGACTTGAGGTCTTAACTCATATGCTATTGATTTTGCTAAGCAAAACAATCTTCTAGCTATGCTTTGAACAAGGTATATAATAATCCCGACATCACTGGTTAATCCACACTCAACATACAACTCAATATTCCACAAATGCCTCAAGAGGATTTGAATTTGATCATCCCAAGTCCAAGTCCTTTATGAGGGCTGCTTCAAGATCTAAGTCACATTTCTCAACTTACTTCAGGCATAATACATGAGTATTGCAACATCCCACCACTATAGAATTTATTTGTGAGCTCTCAGAATCTGCTGGGGTGGATTATAGGTTGCACGCCCCAACAAAATATTCAAGAATGTTTAAAGCTGCAGAATATTAACCAATGAGTGAAACCAATATGTCATATGTTTCCCTGCAATACTATTCTAATACAAAGTTGTTCATAGAGGAAGCGATATTATTGAATTCCTCTATATATTCCCATTTGGGTTCCTGGACTTGTTATTCGGAAGGCCACAAACACTATTGGTCGCGAACATCAAGAAAGCCATGAAAAAGTCTGACAAGATTCTCCAGCCCAGAGTTGCGGGGGAGCGCTCCCCTCCCCCCCTTCGAACCCGCTCCCAATCCACGCTTTGGGCGGGAGCGGCTCGGGAGCAGGTCGGGAGCGCGCTCCCGATAAAAAAATTTACGCTCCCTGCCAAAATCGGAAGCGAGTTCGGGAGCGTCACTCCTGTCGCTCCCGGAGCAAAAATTACAACGCGGGAGCGATCAGGCAGCAATTGCTCCTGAGAGTTTAATTTTCGCTCCGGGAGCGACACGCGCGACGCCGGGAGCGATTTGCGCAGAAAAAAATCCGCGGACGCGAAAAAAATCCATTTAATAATATAGATATAAAGAAAGAAAAAAGAATAGTTTTAAAACGACTTGGGGGCAAAAAAAAAATCATTGTCACTTGAATAAGTTGAGGAGACGCTGGAGAGCAAAGGAAATTGAGCAAAGGAGCGAGGAGAAGCGAGGAGCAAGGAGCAAGCCTGCAAAGAGGTTAGTTACGTTAGTAACTTAGTAATTTAGTATTTTAAACCTTAGTTAGGTAGTAATTTATTATAGTTTAGTTAGTTTAGTTAGTTTAATTTATTTAGTAAAAAAATCATGAATATAAATAAAATTAATTAATCTAAATTAATTAAATTAATTTTCTCATTCAGATTCCCATTCCCATTCCCATTAAATTTTGCAGATTCAAAAGCGTACAAATATCAAACATCATGGACCTGGCTATATTTCTTGGCATCTTCCTCTTCTTGGTCCCTTTTCTGGTTATTATGGTGTTGGAGAGTAGGAAACGGAAGGGCCAAAATGAAGAGGGGGACGAAGAAGCTAGAGAAAGTGGATTTGATGAAAACCCCAGTGAGGAGGAGTTGGAGGAGGGTGAACATGACTCTCAAAAACCTAAACAAGACCAAACCCCATTGTGGAAATATGTTGACAGGCCTGAAGCAGGGAGAGGGGGTGGAACCACTAAATTTCATTGCCCCCATTGCAACAATAATTACACAGGTTCATACACCCGTGCCAGAAAACACCTCTGTGGGAAAAGGCCATGGGATGGAGATAAACAAATAAGGATCAAAACTTGTGCAGCTGTGTCAGCAGCAGATAGAGCCAAATACATAAGGGAAGAGGAGGAAGCCCAATACAAATCTAAAAAATCAAGGGGTTTCTTTGAACCAGGCTCACAATCACAAGCACAAAGAACTCCTTCAACATCCTCCCAAGGCAGTGGATATGGAGGCACAGAGTCACCAACTTTAAGGCGTAGAACCATATCATATTTCCTTGATGAGGGGTGTAGGAATGATGTGGATTCAAAGGTTTACAGGTTTCTCTATGCATGTGGGATACCATTCAATGTTCTTCGCTCACCTTATTGGCACGAAATGGTTTCTGCCATAAATGATGCCCCTAAAGGATACAAGAGCCCTGGGTATGACAAGGCAAGAACCGTTGGACTTGATCATGAAAAAGCAAAAATATCACATTCTTTTAATAGAATAACAAGTTCTTGGACTGACCATGGGGTGTCCATTGTATCTAATGGATGGACAAATGTAAAAGGCAAGCCATTGATAAGCGTTCTTGATGTGTCTGCTAGTGGTGCCATCTTTCTAACTGCATATGATTACTCAGAGAAGTCCAAGACCGCCATCAACATTGCAGAAGCATTACTTGAAACAATTGACCGTATTGGGCCATACAATGTCATCCAAGTCATCACTGATAATGCTCCTAATCGTAAGGCAGCGGGAGCAATTATTGAGGATAAATACCCCAACATATTTTGGTCTGGATGTTTGGTTCACACATTGAACCTTCTGATGCATGATGTTGTCAAGAACAAAAGTGCACAATACAAATGGATTGGTGATTTGTACAAGAAAGGCAAACGAATGATAAAATTTATTACAAATCATAGCAATACCCATGGCCTTTTCCGCAGTCACTCAAGATTGGAGTTGTTGAAGATTGCGAAGACCAAATTTGGTAGCTATTACCTCACCTTCAGGCGCCTTTTGAAGGTAAGAGAGTCATTGGCTAGCATGGTATCAAGTCCACATTGGCAGGTATTAAAAGAAAGGGCTACAAATGCAGCTGACAGGCGAGGTTTTGAACTAGTGGAGGAGGTCGCTCTTGATGGTCAGTTTTGGTCAAGTGTGAGGCAAGTATTGGATTTCACCAAGCCCATTTATCACATGATTTGGTTTGCAGATACAGATAAACCAGTGATTGGCGAGGTGTATGAGTAGATGGATACCATGTTGGGACAAATAAAAGATATTGTTCATAATAGAGATCCCGACTTGTACAAAATGATTCACGATTTTGTGTGTGTACGGTGGAATAAACTTAATCTTCCACTACATTGCTTGGCGTATATCCTGACGCCAAAATACTACTCTACATCTTGGTTGGGCCAACCTGCACCAGGGGGTGGGATTAGGACCAAACCCCATTTAGATGCAGAGGTAACTAGAGGATATTTGGAAGCATTAGAAAAGTTGATACCTGACAAGGATGAATGTGCAGTTGCGCCTTGAAATAGGCAAATACTTCAGTGGCTCCGGTTTGTTTGGTAACTTCCATGCAATGGAAGACAGAGACAAATTTGATTCTCTCACATGGTGGGAAACATATGGCGGCCAAGGACTTTTGCCAAAATTGGCAAAAAAAGTTCTATCACAGGTTGTAAATACTTCTTCTGCAGAGGGGTGTTGGAGCACCTACAGCTTCATACATAATGTGAAAAGAAACAGACTCAATGAAAATCAGGCAGAAAGCTTGGTTTATGTGCACTACAACTTGAGGTTGTTGAGTCATTACTGTGATCAGGCTTATGAGGATCCCACATATAAAATTTGGGACAACCACCCAAAGGATGACAATTTGGAGGATGGCACTATACATCTTGAAGAACTGGAAGAGGAACTTATAAGGGATGAAGATGAAGCAGTTGCAGCAGCCATGCCACCTCCACCATCTAGTAGCAGTGCTTGAGTTCCGAGTCTTGTTCCTTTGTTGTCGCCACCTCCATCTACACCCTCACGTGGAGGGCATGTGCCTTCTAGTTCCGATCGTCAGTCTATGCGAGAGACTCCTAGAAGACCACCACGACCTGCTTCTACAGGAGACTCTTGTGGCAAGGGCCACATGTAGATTTACAATTTACTTGTCTTTTCTAGTTTCTATTAGTTTTCATAACTGTTGAGTCTTGAGTCCTTGACTCTTGACTCTTGACTCTTTCATATCATAATGATATTTTTTGTAAACAATATATGACTGTTACAATGAAAGTTTAAAGTTTGAAGTTGGAAATTATAACTCATTGGTAATGATTGTGAATTATGAATATGATGCTTCATGAAAGGCTAAAGTTGTTTCATTTCATTTCATTATTCATGTTTCATTTTATAACATTTCATTTCATGTTAACAGTTAGAACTTAGAACTTAGAAATATCTAAGATATTATTTCTTGTAATGGTTAAACTTAGCTTACAAGTACAACTTTGGTGATCAATGATGATAAATGTTATATATTGAATTTTCAATTTTGAAAGCTTGAAGTTGAAACTTTAAGATTGAATTTGATGAATCATGATTCACGAGACTCAATATGTTGCAGTTGTAATATGTATGTTACTAACTTGTGGACATGGTTGATGAAGATTATAACTTCTAGATGATTGATGTGATATGGTTCGATTATCAATCTATGTTTTTTTATGTTTTTTATATCTAATTCATCATTCTACATGTTTTTGTTGACATATATCTATCAAAAAATAAAAAATTATAAAAATATATATATATTTTTTAAAAATCGCTCCGAGATTCGCTCCCAAACCAGGAGCTTCTGAAAATGTCGCTCCCGCTCCCAAGTAACATTGCTCCAGCTTGTGCACAACAGGAATTTCGAACTGCGCATAATTCCTCATAGTAACCAAATAATGGTCGCAGAGCTTTTTTGAATCCCAAATTTTTTTTTCTCCATCCAAAAAGACGTCACCAGTACTCGATTTAAATTCAGTAGTGGTTAGATTTAAATCATGAAAGAGTTATACTAATGAAGGCGTTGTCTACAGAGAAGGCTTAAACACAATCTATTCAACACTCCATTCCAATGCACAAAGACGTGCTTCCTTCCAACACACAAAGACTACAAAGAGATGAGTTGGTGTACATTCAACCAATCATTCAAAAAGAACAACATAATGGTGTAACTAGCATTTTGAAATACCAAAGTGCGTTTCTACAATGGAAATGTGTGTTTCTATAAACCGAGAGGCCAAGGCGGAGAGTATAAAAACCAAGAGCTACCATTTAGCACATGCTCGCATTCTTCCCTATACACCAGTACATGTACCACCACCAAGGGATAGGAAGGAGTTCAACAACGCTAAGATTTGCGCACCTTGGACATCAACGTAATAGTGTCTCCCTCTACCCATCGATTCTTTGGCAATTCTCTCCCATCCTGGAAATTGAATGCTACAAGTCCGGAGAGAGCGAATGCTAGAGAAAGAATAAATGGATACAAACTCTGAGGGTTTCGAACCCACAATCTGTGAATTCAAACTATGTGTATGATGCCACGATTTTCCATTAGAGAGGCACAAAGGAAATTCCCCAAAAGACCAGATAATCCAATCTAGTCATTGAGATAAAGTATACAAGCCAGAAAGTTGTACTTCATAGGCTTCAAAAGGTTTTGCCTTAGTTGGGCATGTAGTAAGATTGTGAGTAGTTATGGTGGAGGTCCAAGAAAGTGGAATGACAATGTTTGGTCATTATGTAAACATCAGAAAGCGTCAGCTGAAAGAGCGCTTATCTTGCCCTCTATGTTGCAAGCTTTTGAGAGAAGCCACAACAATATACAAGTGTCTTCGTTAGTCAAAAACATCAATGCAAAAATACTGACTAGGAAGAGGGACGGTCAGGTAGTGAAACGCGTAATGCAAGGATGCAGGAAATCAATAGAAAATGACAGAGGGGCAGCTCAAATTGTTCTGGATGCAATGGTCATCCTTCAACGTTTATAATGTGCCCAGATAGCTCGCATTCCATTCAAACATGCGTAAAGAGTGGAGAAGAAACATTAGCCTGCCACTGTGTTACCACTGGCTAAGGAAATTGAGTGGAAGAGACAGGGACCTGTCTCTCTTATTATGGTAACGACACCCTTGCCAGTTGTTTTTTCAAGGCCAACGCAAATTTGGTAAGGAAAATCATTTTTCAAAGCAGAATCCAAAAGAGAAACGGTCGTAGGCAGCAATTCTAATGAGAAAAACAAGGCATGGTAGCAAGGCAGAACTGACCGCAGGGAAAGGCCACAAAACGAATGGCTCACACTTGAGCAGGATAGGAATACGCCTGCAGCTCTGATACCATGTTAAACACACATGGAATGTGAACAACGGGTGTGAAAGATAATCATGTGATGCATTATTATTCACATGATGTACATTTATAATACATTTTACATGACTGTTGGATTCCATATTCCAAGGTCTCTTGGACTCCCTTTGATTGCTCACATTCACACCAACCCTTAGAGGATTAGGTGTCAAACACAAAATACCAAAAATTGTTGCTAATTTCAAAATTATCAAGAAGTGTAATATTTCCTAAGTGGCTTAGGAAAATTGGGGATATTACACATATAAATAATAATATTTCTTTATCAATTTGAATTCACCTTTGGGGCATGATGGGCTCCTTTTGGGGTAGGAGGGTTTATCATGGGAAATTTGTCCCATAACTACCCCAAATTTCAACATGTTTTTGGGGTCGTTCAACCCTATATTCAACCCTTTATCCCATACAGATCAATCGACTCGAGTTTAGGTAGGACTTCCTAATATGCCCATACATTTGTTAACTCCAGGAATCTTAGATTTTGTAGGAAACTCTCTAGGCCTTTTATTAAGATAGATACAAACGGGACTAAGAGTTGTAACAACCTTTGCATGCATTTGTGTCGAAATAGACCTTAGCAAAGGGTTGTCTGATAGGATCCTTATCAATTGGAATGGCATAATTTTTTTGCAGCCAGTGCATTACAAAAACATAGCTTTCCATTGTAGATCCTATAAACAACCAAGTCATCTCCAAAATGCTTGCCCTTCTTCCTCTCCTCGTGGGCTCCATTCTCAACTAGTATGCCTTCCCTCTCCTTTCTTCTCTCTCCACAAGTGTGCTTTTCCTAAGGGAGTGTGAATTCCCTTTGTGTGGCCCCCACAACCCACCAAAATTTCGATTTTCTCCTTCTCCTAAGTCAAAATACCAAAAATTGTTGCTAATTTCAAAATTTTCAAGAAGTGTAATATTTCCTAAGCGGCTTAGGAAAATTGGGGATATTACCCATATAAATAATAATATTTCTTTATCAATTTGAATTCACCTTTGGGGCATGATGGGCTCCTTTTGGGGTGGGAAGGTTTCTCATGGGAAATTCGTCGCATAACTACCCCAGATCTCAAAATGTTTTTGGGACCGTTCAACCCTAAATTCAACCATTTATCCCTGACAGATCAACCGACTCCAGTTTGGGTAAGACTTCCTAATATGCCCATACACTTGTTAACTCCAGAAATCTTAACTTTTGTAGGAAACTCTCTAGGCCTTTTATTAAGATAGATACAAACAGGACTAAGAGTTGTAACAACCTTTGCACGCATTCGTGTCGAAAAAGGTCTTAGCAAAAGGTTGTTGATAAGATCCTTATCAATTGGAATGGCATAATTTTTTTGCAGCCAGTGGATTACAAAAACATAGATTTCCATTGTAGATCCTATCAACAACCAAGTCATCTCCAAAATGCTTGCCCTTCTTCTCAAAGGAATTATCATCCCTTTGAGACCAAGAAAAAAAAATTGAGGATGGAAAGACCCAAAGAGATATAAGAATTCCTCGACTCACAAGCAAGATATCATGCAACGACAACTAAATCTAGTCCTTCAGCCTTAGCTGAACCCCCCACAGCGCTAATTCATCACACAAATTCTGCGATCCTCCTCCTCTGCCATCTCCCCACCCTCGTCCAGATCCCACGAATGGAGAAGAGAGACACAACCATGATCCTAGCTTCGCCCACGAGCAGACATAAACATTTTCATGAATTAGATCACTTAGACAGTGATAACGAAGAAACCATTGTTGCAGATCCTCTAGAAATTTTAGTGCCTCTAGGAAATGCAACCATTTTCTCCAGGTCATCTGCACCCAACAACTTCTCACTATGGGTTGACATTCACAAGAAAAACGGAAGAAAATACCTTCAAACAACTGAATGATCATTTCTCTATGTATTGTGTACCTTGAATCTCTACGTGGCTTTTTGTTTTCTGGGTTCATTTTTGGATATGGCCGGGCTTCCATAGTAACCGAGCAAGGAATACATAGGCGAAACGGGTAGGTCTCTTAATATTAGAATTAAAGAACACACTACTGACCTAAGAAGAGAAAGGACCTCTAAATCAGCCTTAGCTGAACATGTTCACTCTTCCTCTCATTACATCTGCATAGAAGACGTCAAACTGGTTAGAAAAGAAGACCACTATCTCAAAAGGAAAATCAAGGAAGCCATTGAAATAGAAAAAAGGAAGAATAACCTAAACCGGGATGATGGATTAAAACTAAGCAACACATGGAAACCGTTAATTGAAACCTTAAAAGCCAATAACTAACTATATTCCCTTAAAAAAACTTTAAAAAGGTAAAAATAAACAAATAATAAAATCATCAATCATGTAATATCCTCCTTAAACAATACATTTAATTAACAATCATAAACATAATTTAGTAATAGATTTCTTCACATATAATCATTTGATATCATAAAAAAATAACTAATAGAATGCATATAGGTGTAATTACTCAATTCTTCAAAAAAAAAAAAAAATAATAATAATAATAATAATAATAAATAAACTCTAGAAATTATAGATAAATAACTCACTAAAACCAAAAAATAAAAAACAAATTAATCAAATAAATAAATAATTAAACAAAGTAATAAGTACATTAAATTAAATTAATAAACTTATTAAAAAATTTAAAAAAAAAAATAAATATATATATATATATATATATATATATATATATATAATAATAATAATAATAATAAATAATAATAAATTTGTTAACTAATCTATTTGTTTAATTAACTATCAAAAATTACTTAATTAGTAAAACATAGTAATTAATCAATAAAGAAAAAAAAAAAATTCATAAATTTATTAAACCTAATAATTAATTCAAGAAATAGAAAAATAAGTAATTAATCTATCCCTGTAAACTTATTAATTAATGAATTAATTAATCAAATTATTAAATTAATAATGTAAATAAATGAATAAACATATTAATAATGAATACATAATTAAATTAATTAATTTGAATAATCAAACAAATTAATTTATTATTTAAACAAATTTAATGAATCAATTGAACCGACTATTTAAAATAGAATTAATAAACATAATAATTATTTCTATAGATAATAAAATTAATTAATTAATTAATAATAATAATAATAATAAATAATTTAATTAATTAATTAAATAAAAAGATAAGAGCCGACCTATTTTCTTTTTTTTTTTTGTTTAATAACTTATATATATACCCTAATTTTAGCTCTTGGATACATCATTATGATTTTAAGAATATCTATTGACGCATTCTCCCCTGATGATGGACTCACTTGGTAGTCCGAAACGTTGGGTTCATAAAACTCTACAACAGGTCATTCCTCCTCTACCTAAAACTATCCTCACCTGTATGGATTCATTATTTAAAATGTTTATGAAATCTGTTGATGCATCTACACATATCAAATATGAACAATTATTATGTGATTCACTGGGTGTGTTCATTCTATAGGTGAGTCCAGAACATATTATCCAAGTCATAACGGACAATGCTACAAATTATGTTGTTGCTTGCAAGATGCTTATGGAGAGGCATCCTACTTTACTTTAGACACTTTGTGTTGCACACTGCATTGATTTGATGTTGGAGGACATAGGAAAAATTCCTTTTGTCAAGGATATTGTTGCCTCATCAAAAAGAATTACAAAATTTATATATAATCATGCATCTGTGTTTCATTTGATGAGAACATTCACCAACAACAAGGAGTTGGTGCGCTCTACCATTACATGGTTTGCCACCAGTTTCATATCTCTTCAATTCCACTTGAATTTTATGTGGGATGTGAAGAGAATGTTTCTTTCAGATGAGTGGCGTGCTTTGGCATTTAGCCGCAAACCAGAGGAAGAGGCCTTATGCAAATTAGTTTCATACTGTTGACCACTACATGTCAACTACTCATAGCAGTACACCCCCGTTTTTCGTAAAAGGGATAGCGCTTGATTGACGTGTCCACGCCATTCGACTATCATCATCAACCCGATCATGTTATGTTGTAAACCCAGTCCGCATATGTAAATTGTAAATAATCTTAGCAGATCTAAGTCATGTATGTAAATTGCCTAGGCAAACCTAATTTTCTAGTGATAACCTACGTTCCGGAAGGTTTTTTGTCTCACAGATCCATGATCGGCAGAGTTTTCCTTCAGCATAACCCCAAAGCCAGAATGGATTTTGTCATTAGAATCTTAGGGAATCCTAGTGTGCTAGGTCGAGTTTATGTAAAAGTAATTTGGAGATAATTCTAACTATTTGGTTAGGTTATTACAAATTGCTTGATCTGCTAGATTATGTTTGTGTCACAAGACTGGGTGGTCTATGAGGGTCTATGTCAAATAGGTTTTCCCCATTGAGATGTAAAATTGTACAAGTCATGATGTAAAGTGTCTTGAGGGTTAGAAAATGTTTTATCCCCTCATAAGTCCTAGGTCCTAGGTGTTTTTTTTCCAAAGGCTAAGTTCGAGGGTCTAGTAAAAATAATAAAAAAATAAAATAAAATAAAATTTAAAAAATAAATTAAAAACAAATAAAAAATTTGAAAAAAATAAAATAAAATAATAATAAGTCAAAGTTTTGAGGAAATAAATGCAAGATTTTCATTTTTTAATATATTAAAATGCATTTAAAATTTCGATGGATGAGATTAAAAGAGATTTTGATCCTCATCGACGGTCGAAATCATTTTGACATGGATCACTCGAACTTGCAGTTGGGAATTTTTCCTTTAAATAGGGTGTTAGGGGTCATTTGAGATCATTCGATCTGTGAGTCTTGTGCTGAAGAAAGCTCTCTTGTAATCTTTTTCTTGTGCAATAAACAAAGGCTTTGAGGTTGAAATCTTGTTGGTGTTACTCTTCTGAAATGCTGTAAGATGTTTCATTTTTCTGCATAAATTTAATTTCAGCCATTGGTAATAGCTTGATGAAGAATGATGTTAAACACAAGTATCTTGTTTGCTCACTAGGGTTTGAATGGTAATAGAATTTCTGAAAATAATGGCAGGTATCTCCATTGGATTTGGATTTTAATACTATTTTTTCCCTCTTTATTGATAGTTGAAGTGAGTTGTGCAGGAAATCTAGATTGTGAAGATCAACGGGTGTTTGAGGACGTTTTGGCTGAACCAGCAAACTCCCGAAAAGCATTTTCTTGAAGAGCCCAGACAGTTTTGATCCTAGGTTTATCATTTAAGTTTATCTTTTGAATGCATGAGAGGTTCTCTGAAGTATCTCATAGTAAATCTGAAATTCTGAAAATATTAATGTGGATTATTGACAAATCTGGTTGTTTACAGTCGTAGATCTGTAAATATTGTAATTGATCAGTAGGGTTTTAGTTTTAATCCTTGCATATATTATTTCTGAGTATTTTTGTTTTTGTTGTGACAGGTTTTGGAGCTGAAGATATAATCTTGTCCTGAAGCCAAATCTAGGCCCTGGAGGGTAAGATCTAGCCTCAGCATCATTTTGCAGGGATAATCTTCAACGATTTTTCAATTTTCTGAAGAAAGTCCAG
Source organism: Pinus tabuliformis (assembly GCA_031772625.1). Classification (NCBI taxonomy): domain Eukaryota; kingdom Viridiplantae; phylum Streptophyta; class Pinopsida; order Pinales; family Pinaceae; genus Pinus; species Pinus tabuliformis. The sequence goes on from CM062812.1 coordinate 66,996,075, forward strand.
GGTCTGTCCAAGCTACCTATTTGCTGGGGTTTCATTTCTAGGAAAAATTTTTGAAATTTTTTTTTAGGGAGGTTGAGTGAGGCTCTTAGATTGTTGCCATCTTTCAGTTGTCTCCCTTATTTCTGTCAAGCTTATCTATGCACAGGTTTCTGCTTGCATGTTATCATCTGCAAATTTTTCTTGCAACTACCCACTCGCTGACTTTTCTCTCCCTCAAGCAACTCTGCTCTCCACACTTCTCAGCATTCACGCTACTCATCGCTATCATCGATCTGCATCCACCTCACTTTGTCCATACGTTGCTCCAAACGTTGTCCACGCTGCCAGGCCTGCGATCTTTCCACGCTCTGTTCATCGACTTCACCTGCAATCCGCTGCCACTACCCATGCATTTCGCTCCTCAATTGAAACCTTTCATTGCCACCCTCCACGCAGCTCTCTCAGCATCCTTTCCTTCTACGCATTACGTAGCTGCCTTTCCCTGCGTGAAGCCCTCTCCTATCCACTGCAATCTGTCAAATGCAGCTCTTCCCTTGCCACTCTTCCACGCAGCAGCAACCTCCTTCCTGCTCTTACTTTCTCCTTTCGCGGACCTGCACACGCCCACGCACAACGCAAAAATGCCGAAACGATACAACGTAGATAAGATTTGGGGTCACGTATTATAAAATTCGATTTTTTATGACGGGTTGGGGTTTTTCATATGTGTAGGCAGTCAAACCATAAAAGAAAATTCGATTTTTTAGGTTTTGAATTGTATTAAGTTAGCATTCATATTTTGTTATGTGTTAGTTTAGTTTTTAGATTTTATAAATTTCTCTTTTTGCATATATTAGATCACGTTTTAATTTTTATTTAGCTTATAGTCTTTAGTTATAGTTTAATTTTAGTTTTGTTTTATTTAAATTTTGAATTAAAAAAAAAAATTATATAAAAATCATAGAAATTTTTTTTTTAGTTTGTTCTCATTTTAGAATTTTATTTTATGATTTTGATTTTAACCATTAAAAATAATAAACAAATAAATAAATAATAAAAAATAAAAAATTGAAATATTTTGTCAGATTTAGTCTTGGCTCAAGGGTTGATCATATTTACAATTTGGGTGTATCTTTTCTGCTAAGGCTAAAATTTTGATGCGGGATTAATATTTATCATTTTTATAGTTAAACATGCTTAAATGTTTATTTGAAGATGAGCTATATGAAAGTGGTAACTGATTAGCATTTAAAATTGCATGGTTAATTAAAGCATTTAATCTTTTGAATTTAATTGCTAGAATATTGTTAAGGCATTGTGCATTTATGATTATCTCACATTTGGTAAAATTAATCTTTGTTTGGGTTATTTGATGATAAATGATTGTTTTACAGGGTTCATATTTCTGCAACATTTGATAAATAATCATTAATCATTAACTCCTTAAGGCACTGGAACATTAATTTCTAAAATCAATCAGGTGCTAAATTGCCTTGCTATGTCTCCCAACCCAACTGGTCCACAGTTAGTCTTCCTTTATCCCATAGGGTCTACCCCCCTTAGCCTCGAGATACGGCTTAAACGGAGGGATCGGGGATCAGGGTGACAGCCCCCGATCTGAGTGTTATCACGCTGCCTGGACAATCTGTGCGACAACATTTTTTGGCATCGTTGCCAGGGACAGAGTTTTTTCTGTCCTTGGTTCCTTAGACATTTGTCTCATTTCTTTCCTCTTGTCCTTAGCTCCTTCCTTTCGAGCTTTTCCGTGTTTCACTTCCTGTCCGAGTGGCGACTCCACTTCATATATCATATGCAAGAGTGTATACTAGAAGATATCCAAGCAGTTTGTGCAATCCTGCTCCTGATCCTGAAAGGGCTCTCAGGGTACGATTACACAAACTCTCTTCACGTACACTTCTTGTTAACCTCGGACAAGAAGCCCTCTCTGATATCCACTTTCTTTTTACTAGCTAGGTTGGGCGTGACATCATGAATATGTATGCTCCTTGCGATTTTTCTAACATTCAAGGTTATCCCAATGATCTTCCAACACTTGGGATAGATAAGTTGCCTAGCTTTCATGGAAATAACGCGATTAGTGCTAATTCACATTTGAAAGCTTTTAGTATATGGATGGCTAAGTACGCAAGGTCTGTTGATTTCGATCATGAAGATGTTAGAATGACTTTTTATTATAACCTTGGAGGGCAATGCTCATGACTGGTTTTCTGAAAAGCCTCGGAATTCATTTAATTCCTTACAATCGATCATCGATGCCTTTAAGGAAAAGTATGGAAATAAGAGAGAAGGAAGACACCTCGTGAAAGCTATTAGCATAATAAAAAAGAGAGAGAATGAAACTGTTGAAGAATTTAACAAAAGGTTTAATGATATTATTAAAGAATTACCTCAATATTATAAACCTACCAACAAATCTCTTCGAGATTTTTATATTGATGCCTTTAGTCTTGAGCCCTCTTATGAATTGAGGCGTGCTAAACTTAATGATTATAGGGATTGCTAAGCCTTAGCAATAGAGCTTGAAAAGGACAAGGCGGCATCTGGGAAGTCTGAGATCCCAGGTTTCGATAGGGCTGCTACGAAAGTAAAAGAACCTAAAGGAAAAGCAGTTCAAGAGCCTGATAGTGAGCTTGTTCAGAAATTGCTCCAAAAGATCGAGAGCATGGAAATTAATCATAGTAAGGAGATAGCTACTTTGTAGAATAAGTTGGTCCAAATGGAAAGAGCACAAACGCAAAATTTCCAACCTAGAAATAATAATAACAGAAATAACAATTGGCAAAAGAAGGGTCAATCTAGTGAGCAGAGACCTAATCCGCTTACTAATTTGGTTGATAATGCTCCGCCTTACTGTTAGGTTTGTGATGCTCTTCATGAAGAGGCCACTTGTCCTATCGTTAGAAGAATTTTAGATAATGGAATGTTTGGCGCAGGTGATCAAATAAATGTAGTGGGTAACAAGTTTCCTTTGTCCATGGATGATTGGATGGAGGTCAAGGAAAATAGTCGTGACATTATGAATCCCTCAGCAGCTTTTAGTATAAATAACCTTGAAAATGAAGATGACATTTTGGCTAAGTTATATGGTGAAAAACCATCTCCAGAGTAAATCATGGAAATTGGTAGAGATAAAGGTTTAACCTATCAGAGAAGGGATAAAGATCAAAGCGGGAATCAAATTCCCCCTCGAACTTTTAACCCTGGTTTAAACTCTAGATTAGATGTCGATTTGGGAAGTTGGTTTAATAATGTGAAAATCTGGGTTCCTGTCTCCGAAATTGCTAAAATCCCTTCCCAAAGAGATAAGTTACTAAAAGCTATTCAAGGTCCTCAAGTAAATACTTCTCAACAGAAGACCCAGGAAGTTGCCTATCACGATGCTCCCATATATTTGCAAAGCTTAGATGCGGATAAGAAAGACCACTAGCCTTTCTTTATCACCTTGTTGGTTAATGGATATAAATTGAATAATTATATGTTGGATTCTGGTGCTCCAGCTTGTGTCATGACTAAAAGGGTCATGGAACAGCTTAACTTAAGAGTTTCTAGACCCTACTATAATATATGTGCCATGGATTCTAAGAAGATTGAAGTGCATGGTTTGATCAAAGATTTAAAAGTTCATCTATCAGTTTATCCGGACATCATGATTGTTATGGATATTGTTGTTGTTGATGTGCCTGATGCCTGGGGTATGCTTTTATCCAGAAAGTGGGCCTCTGATATAGGAGGAAGTATTCAAATGAATTGGTCATATGCTATGATTCCTTCTCCTAGAGGTGATGGTTTTGTAAGACTTAATAGAGAGCCCGAAAGAAAATTTCATGTTGAAGATCCTAGGAGACCTTACAACGAGATAATTAAAGAACAATCTGACATTGGGAATTACGCTATCATGTCTAATTTCATAATTCCTCCTGATGATAAGATTAAGGATCTCAATGATAAAGTTTGGTACATGTACTTTGATGGTGCATCGTCTAGGCATGGTAAAGGTGCAGGAATAGTGCTTAAATCTCCTCTTGGTCACATTTTCAAGTTTGCCTATCGATTAGAATTTGAAGCAACCAACAATGTCGCTGAATATGAGGCTTTATTGTTGGGTCTTGAATTGGCAAAATCTTTGAGAATTAAGTTGCTTAGCATTAAGGGGGATTCTGATTTAATTATCATGCAGCTTAAAAATAAGTTTACATGTAAAAATCAAAGATTAAGGAATTATCGAAATGCTGTGTGGGATACTTTGGAACACTTTGATGCCCTTGACCTTGAAGCTATCCCAAGAGAGCATAATAGTTTGGCAGATGAACTTGTCGTAGCTGCTACTACCCTCCAGTTATCTGATGAGCTAATTAAGGATAAGATCAAAATGGAAGTTATATTTAGACCATCTGTTCGAGATAACTCAAAGCATTGGCAAGTCTTTGATAATGAAAAGCAAGTGATTCGTTTTCTTGATAGTCTGGATGAGTTTGAAGATTATGAGGATGGATCTTTTAATCATGAACATATCATAAATCCTACTCCTAGGAATGTGGTTGCCTTAGAGCAATACTTTGATCGTCATGATGCCACGAAGTTGAGAGAGGAAAATAAAATGGACCCAGGCGAATATCTCGAGATAAACATTGGTGCTCCTGCGAACCCAAAGATTGTTAAAATTGGTAAAGGTACTAGCGTGGAGGAAAGAAAAAAGTTAACTAATTTACTTCGCGAGTATCGAGAATCGAGATGTTTTAGCATTCTCTTATGATGAATTAAAAGGCTATAGGGAAGATGTCATGGAACATACTATCCCCTTAAAAGATGAAAATGCTAAACCCTTTCGCCAAAAGCTTAGGCAGAGTAATCCTAAGTTAGCCCCTTTGGTGCAGAAAGAGCTGTCAAAAATGCTTGTGGCAGGAATTATCGCTCAAACAAGGCATTCCACATGGTGTTCCAATCTGGTGATTGTTAGGAAAAAGTACGGTACGATAACGCTTTGTGTCGATTTTCGAAATTTTAATCCAGCATGTAAGAAAGATAATTACCCTTTGCCAAACATGGAGACTTTGTTGCAAAGAGTAACCGGTTCTGGAATGATGTCTTTGCTAGATGGTTTTTCTGGGTATAATCAGGTATGGGTTAAAAAGGAAGATCGTCACAAAACCACATTCACCACACCATGGGGTACTTTTGAATACATTAGAATGCCGTTTGGATTAACCAACATTGCAGCTACATTTCAAAGGGCTATCGATTATACCTTCAAGGGGTTAATCGAGAAATTTATTGAAATTTACCAAGATGATCTTACTGTATTTTCTAAAGATGGTATCAGTCATATAAATCATCTTAGGCAAGTTTTCGATAGACGTAGAGAATACGGGATTTCTTTGAATCCAACTAAGTCTGTTTTTGGAGTAACCTAAGGGAAATTACTTGGCCATATCATTTCTAAAGATGGAATCAAGATTGATCCTGAAAGAAATGAAGTAATCCAAAAGATTCCTCTTCCTCATAATCTTAAATCCCTTCAGTCATTCCTTGGAAAAACAAATTTTCTTAGAAGGTTTATTCCAAATTACACAGAAGTAGCTAAGCCTATTCAAAGTCTTCTGAAGAAAGATGTAAAATTTGTTTGGAAAGAAGACAACAAAAAGGCTTTTCAAGAAATCAAATGCACTATTGCAAGAGCCTCTGTCTTAGTTAGTCCCGATTATTCCAAGGATTTCATGATTTTTTCTTTCGCTTCCGAAGATACCATTGTTGGTGTCCTGTTACGAAAGAATAAAGATGGTCACGAGCAGCCTATTGCTTTCATGTGTAGAGCTCTTCAAAATTCCGAATTAAAGTACAATACCATGGAAAAGCAAGCTTATGCCCTGGTCAAGTCCCTTAAGCATTTCAAAACTTATGTGGGTTATTCTAAAATCATTGCTTTCGTCCCACATTCTGTTGTTAAAGATATATTAACTCAAACCGATTGCTTAGGGACTCGCGCTAGGTGGGTTACTAAAATACAAGAATATGATTTGGAGATCAGACCCACCAAGCTAGTTAAAGACCAAGGCTTGGCTCAAATGTTGACCGAAGGTAACGAAAAGACTCTTCGTTTGTTTTGTCTTAGCAATCTATCTTCGCCTAAGTTGCAAAGATTAGGAGAGCATGAGTGGTACAAGGACATTGTCTATTACTTGATGAGTCTTACATGTCCTAACCATTTAGTTGCTCATAAGAGAAGGGCTCTTAGACTAAAAGCCACTAAGTATTGCCTTATGAAGGATGGCCTTGGATGGAGAAATCCTGAGGGCATAGTACTTAGGTGTGTTGATGAAATTGAGTCCAAGAAATTAATCTCTGAGTTTCATTCAGGATTTTGTGGTGGTCACTATGCTGCTAGAACTACCGCCCACAAAATTTTGAGAGTTGGTTATTATTGGCCTTCAATTTTTTCTGATGTGCATAAGTTTGTTAGAACTTGTCAAGCCTGTCAACTGTTCGCTGGGAAACAGAAGCTTGTTGCCCTGCACCTACAACCTGTCATTGTGGAGGCACTTTTTTAGCATTGAGGTCTAGACTTCATCGAGAAGTTCCATGAAAATTCTAGCAATGGCTACTCATGGATTTTGACTGCTACTGATTATTTCACTAAATGGGTTGAAGCCATTCCTGCTAAGAATGCTACTGAAAAGGTTATTATGGATTTCATTGAAAATAATATCATTACTAGATTTGGTGTCCCTGCTAAGATCACTACTGACAATTCCAAAGCTTTTAGTTCCTCAAAGTTTTCGTCTTTCTGTTTCAAGTATGGCATTGTCTTATCTCATTCATCAAATTACTATCCTCAGGGTAATGGTCTGGTTGAATCAAGTAACAAGAATCTCATAACCATTATCAAGAAGATAGTAGGAGATAATAAGAGATCATGGGATAGCAAAATCAAGTATGTTTTATGGGCAGATAGGATCACTAAAAAGAAAGCTACTGGTAAATCTCCCTTTGAATTAGTTTAAGGCTTGGATGTAACCTTACCTGTGCACCTGAAATTGCCAGCTTATCAGCGCCTTCAGCATTTTTCTACTAATAAAGATGTTGTTCAAAATAGAATAGATCAGATTGTGGAGTTAGATGAAGCTCATAGGACAACTTTTGATGCTTTATGTAAAAATCAATCTAACATTAAGAAAAGCTTTGATAAATCCTCTCGATCTAGATCTTTGCAGGTTGGAGATATGGTACTTCTTTGGGATCGCAAGAATGAAAAACCAGGAAAACATAAGAAGTTCGACAGTTTGTGGCTGGGACCGTATATCATCCGAGACATTGCTGGACCAAACTCATTCCACTTGAGCATATTGGATGGCGAACCACTTGATTTACCTGCAAATGGCCAAATGCTCAAGCTGTTCTTCAAAGATGATATCTGATGCCATGGGGCATCCTCTGTATTGTATTTCTAACCTTACTCCTTGTCATTTCAACATTTCATTTCTGTTTTAGGATTAGATTTACTTTTCATGTTACTAGATAGTTAATAAATGAAGAGCTTATATCTTTCATGTGCTTAATGTTATATGATGATTTTTGGATGGACGCTACTTATGTTTTGTGGTGTGTTATTAGAATATTCCTATTCCTATTTAGTATTTAATACTCATTCTTTTAGCTGTTGCTATTTTTATTCGTTTAAGCAGTTTCTTAGATGAAACTGAGTGTTTCCATATTCTACATAGAAACTTGATGTTTCTATTATTGTAAATATCTCTGTATTATCATTGAGCTTCTTGCTCACTCTGAATTAATTGATTCGACATTCTTTTATGGTATCAGAGCGAGGTTAAGAGATTTCTTGAACAGTTATTCTCTCTGCATCCTAATCTCTTGAGTTCTTTCTTTCATTCATTTCTAAGGTCGAGCCCTCTGTAAGCCAGGTAGCCTTCACTGAGTCTTAGCCTCGGCTTTGCTCACTGTGATAAAAGCTTACAGTCGTCTATCTCGATACAGAAATGGATTCTTCTCCTGCATTATCATTTTTCTGAGGAATTAAAAGTTGAAGAAACTCTTGGATCTGGTTTAGAACAAAATTCCCTTGCTGGTATACCGATTCTGTTTGGATAATCGCTACAGCACTTTGTGGCGGTGACCGTCTCGTGGGCGCGGGATTCGTTCTCTGGCTGGCTGACTCCGCCATATTTGTTTTTACTGTTGAACTGCATCTTCCTCACATTTCCAACGCAGCATCACCAGTTTGCATCACAACCCGGAACCCCAGGAGCTGGATCGTAGTGTTATGAGCAGCAGTCTATTTGTCGTTTGAAGCCTTGTGTCGCTGGGTTGGGGGGGCTGTTTGCCTCTCAGTGACGTGCTCCAGACACTGGTCTCATTGTGGCCCTCGTATTTTCTATTGGTCAATCGTAGCAGAGACGTCAAAATTTGAGACGACGGCATTCTCCGACAGTTGGTAGCAGAGACGTGAAAATTTGAGACGACGGCATTCTCCGACAGTGGAACCACAAAACGACGGCAGCGTGGGTTTATCAAAACGACGGCTCACGTGACGGCATTCTCCGACCGAAAGACTCGAACATCCACCGAGTATTTTCGTTGATATGACAGCAAATACAATCGTGGACGGCTCACGTGGTTTCACTTTTTCAGTCTACGTATTTTTTTTCCCCTTCAAATCATCTTTAATTTCATAAAGATGCATGCGACCTCTTGTCATGGTTTTGGTCTGGTGCACTGATACAGATCTGAGGCATGGTGTTGATTGACATTTGCACATATTCTTTCCTAGAATAGAATGTGGAGAATTCGAGCCTGAGACAGCGTTTTTTGTGAAAAATTCAGGACTGTCTAAACTCTTATCTAGCAAAGACCTGAGTTAATTTTTGTGCATTGTTCAAGCCTATTTCTTTCAAGGCAGAATTTGTTAAGGTTCTGTGTCAGTCTCATACAGTCATCTTGATATTTTCTTGGAATTTATTTGCGGCTCCTTCATTTGAAAAGGCATCACCTGAAAGAAGGGTACAGCTACAGCAGTGGAACCTGCTCTATTGCTACCTTTTCTAGACTGTGGAGATATATTTTTGTTGGGTATATTTTTTTTTTAAAACCTGTCTAGCAGAACAAAGTCTGTTTTGATTTGCACCAGGATACGCAGGCAGCTACATTTTTTTTGTGTGTCAGACTTCTGTATTGTCTTTGGGAAAATGGCCACGCTCACCAATCTGATGTTAGAAGGAAATCAACGCTTTAATGGTAGCAACTATAACATTTGGAAACAAAGAATGTTGACCATTTTTTAATACAGGCGTCTTGATCAGCTCATTTTGGGCAAAGAGCTTCGTCCCGGTACATCTGGTACCGATCAAGATAAATTTGATGATCGAAATCGAGAGGCTGTTATGCTTCTCAAGCTCTCTGTCGCTGATGATCAGTTACCACAGATTCCTTCTGGCAAGACAGCTGCCGAAATCTAGCAACAGTTGAAAGAACTGCACGAGACATCTGACAAAAGCAGAGCCTTTTTTCTCAAAAATCAGTTGTTCTCCATCATGATGGACGAACATATGTCTTTACAGGAACATCTCAACAAAATTAAAGACATTCGAGATCAGCTCGAAGCCATTGGTCGGACCATGGAGGAAGAAGATATGGTAGTCATTACTTTGAAAAGTCTACCGAAATCTTATGAACACTTCATAGAAACACTCAACATTACCACCACAAATGTTGATCTGAAGTTTCCAGAGTTATGTACCAAACTTCTGCAGCAGGATCGGTGGAAACAACAGTTTGGTAATGGTGCTTCATCAGCGTCCTCGGAAAATGCATTTGCTGCAAAATATCAGTCCTCTCAGTCCTTTCAGCAGAAAGGCTCTTCTCAGTCTTTTGATCCTGCTAGGAAGAAAAGTGTGTAGTGTAATTACTGTCACAGGTTCGGTCACATGAAGAAAGATTGCCGACAGAGGATTGCTTCTGAACAGAAGAAACAGGGAGGGCCACATCAGACAGCAAATGTTGCAGAACATTCCGAGCAGACAGATTCTGCCTTTTACGCCTTTATGGCTAAAAGGTCTTCAGATCATGTTCCTTCCTCTACATGGTACATTGATTCTGGTGCATCACGCCATTTCTCTCACAGGCGTGACTGGTTTATTGACTTCTCACCTTTCAGTGATTCCGTGGTATTTGGCGGAGGTGAAAAGTACACAGTAGCTGGCAGAGGTACAGTTCAAATTCAGTCTGGTGGGCGCACACTCATATTTCTGAATGTATACTATGTTCCTGGTATGGAAATTAATCTGCTATCTGTCAGCCAGATTATGAGGAATTCTCCTCAGCTTGATGTTGTGTTCAGTGCACACAAGTGCTCCATTATTAACAGGGAGACTAGTCTAACAGTTGTTGTTGGCCTAGAGGACCATGGTCTATACAGGCTACTTGACACCGGTGACTCTCCAGAAGTGGCTCTAGCAGCACGTGTCTCTCCCATCAGCACTCTATGGCATCAGCGATATGGGCATCTAAATATGCAGTATCTCTCTCAGCTCTCTCGGGAGGGACTTGTGTCAGGATTACCTAATATTCAGACTCAGCAGTTGGGGGTATGCAGCGCCTGTCAAGCGGGAAAGCAACATCGGTCTTCATTCAAAGATGGAGAATCTTGGCGCGCATCTAAGGTACTTCAGTTACTTCATGCTGATATTTGTGGTCCTATGAATACAGCTTCTATCACTACTTGCAAATATTTTTTACTTATTGTAGATGATTTCAGTAGAAAGATGTGGGTGTATTTTCTAAAAAATAAATCTGATGCTCTTAGTACCTTCAGAAGTTTAAAACCTTAGTTGAAAAAGAATCTGGTTGTAACATCATGACCCTTAGGACCGACAATGGGGGGGAATTTTGTTCCTCAGCTTTTGCCAACTTCTGTGATATTCATGGCATCAAACGTCAATTAACCACACCTTACACTCCTCAGCAGAACAGTGTTGTCGAGCGTCGCAACCGCACGGTTGTTGAAATGGCTTGTTCCATGTTACAACACAGGAGTGTTCCAAACAAATTCTGGGCTGAAGCAGTATTTACTGCTGTTTAAACTTTATCTTCTTAATCGATCACCTACTCAGGCTGTTAAAGGGAAGACTCCTGAAGAGGTTTGGTCTAGCCGTAAGCCTAAGATCAGTCACCTCAAAGTATTTGGCTCAGTTGCATATGTTTGGATTCCACCTGCTAAGCGCTCTAAGTTGGATTCCAAAAGCCAGAAACTCATGATGACAGGTTACAGTGATCATCACAAGGCCTATAGGCTGATAGATATAGCCACCGGTCGTCTTAGCTTCAGTCGGGATGTAGTATTTGATGAAGACAGAGGATTTTTTCAGTCTTCTTCTAAGCAGTGTTCTGAGGATCAGCCTCACAGTGTTCTTCTTCCGGTCGATCCACCTGATGGGAGGGATGATGTAGCATCAGTATTTGATAATACTCTATCTGAGCTTCCTCCAGAAAATAACCCTCCTCTTGCTGCTCCTATTGAGTCTTCTTCATCTCCTCCTGATATTGGTTCCTCTACTCTTCGGCCTAAATGGTGGGCTAAAACCATTGGTGATCTCCGGGATGATGAGCTTCTTGAAGGTAGAACTTCTAGACATAAGAACAAACAACAGTCTACAGTCAATTTTGCTCTTATGGCTAACCTTCACAGTATTTTTGAGCCTCAAACCTATTCAGAGGCTAAGGGTACATCTGAGTGGGAACGGGCTATGGAAGCCGAATTTCAGAGTCTTCAGAAGAATCACACATGGACACTTTCTGATCTTCCTGCAGGGAAAAAGCCCATAGGCTGCAAATGGGTGTATAAAGTGAAATACAAAGCTTATGGAACCATAGACAAGTATAAAGCTCGTCTTGTGGCTCGAGGGTTCTCACAGAAGGAAGGCATCGACTATGAAGAGACTTTTGCTCCTACAGCCAAGATGAGTACCATAAGGCTTGTCCTTGCCCTAGCAGCTCAGTTCAATTGGAAAGTTCATCAGATGGATGTAAAGAGTGCTTTCCTAAATGGTGATCTCCAAGAAGAAGTCTACATGACGCAGCCTTCAGGATTCAAGGTTGCTGGTCAAGAACAGAAAGTGTGTCGATTAGCTAAAACCATTTATGGCTTGAAGCAAGCTCCTCGGGCTTGGTACATGAAAATTGATCAGTACCTGACAGATCAGGGTTTTCAGCGGAGCCCATCTGATGCAAACCTGTATATCAAGCATACTGCTGATGATATCTTGCTTGTGGTTGTCTATGTGGATGACCTTATCATTACTGGCAGCTTTGCACATTTGATCCATGGGATCAAACAAGATTTATGCAGAACTTTTGAGATGACCGACTTGGGACTTCTTCATTACTGTCTGGGGGTTGAAGTTTGGCAGACTGAAAATCATATTTTTCTCTCTCAGTCCAAGTATGCAAAAAATCTTGTGGATAGGTTCAGAATGCAGGATTGCAAACCAGCCACGACTCCTATGGAACCAGGGCTCAAACTTTCATCGCAGTCCTCCTCTCCCCTTGTGGATGAAACTTTATTCAGGCAACTAGTGGGCAGTCTCATCTATCTTACTGCCACCAGACCTGACATCAGTTTTGCAGTAAGCTATATCTCCCGCTTTATGTCAGCTCCTAAAGCTGATCATTGGATAGCAGCAAAGCGTGTGCTACGATATGTGTGTGGTACTTCTGATTATGGCCTCTTATATACTCGCAGTTCCAATCCTATTCTCAGTAGTTACACTGACTCTGACTGGGCCGGTTCGGTTGATGACCGTAAATCTACAGCTGGGTATGTGTTTAGTCTAGGATCTGGTGCTGTTACTTGGACTAGTAAGAAGCAACAGGCAGTGGCTCTCTCCTCAACAGAAGCAGAGTATCGGGGAGCAGTTAAGGCATCCTGTGAGGCAGTTTGGCTTCGACGTATGCTTGCAGATATGCATGTTTCCCAGACCGGGCCTACCTCTTTGTTTTGTGATAATCAGGGAGTTCTCAAACTTGCCAAAAATCCAGTCTTTCATGAAAGAACAAAGCATGTGGAAACTCATTGCCACTACATTCGCCAGCTTGTTGAAGACGGCTCAGTTCAGTTGCAATATGTTCCCACAACAGAGCAGCTCGCCAACATCTTCACCAAGCCTCTTGGTCCTGATAAATTTGTAAAATTCAGAGGGTCTATTGGTGTTGTAAATAGATTGAGTATTAAGGGAGGGTATTAGAATATTCCTATTCCTATTTAGTATTTAATACTCATTCTTTTAGCTGTTGCTATTTTTATTCGTTTAAGCAGTTTCTTAGATGAAACTGAGTGTTTCCATATTCTACATAGAAACTTGATGTTTCTATTATTGTAAATATCTCTGTATTATCATTGAGCTTCTTGCTCACTCTGAATTAATTGATTCGACATTCTTTTATGTGTTGCATGGATGCAGATTCTGGATTCTCACATTCCTACAATGTAGCAACGTGTCCCCAAGTAAAGCAAGATGTTGACCACTACGTGTCAACTACCCATAGCGGTACACCCCCTTTTTCGCAAAAGGGATAGCACTTGATCAACCTGTCCGTGCCATTTGACTATCATCATCAGCCCGATCATGTCATGTTGTAAACCCAGTGTGCATGTGTAAATTGTAAATAACCATAGCAGATCTGAGTCATGTATGTAAATTGCCTAGGCAAACCTAATTTTCTAGTGATAATCTATGTTCTGGAAGGTTTTTTGTCTCACCGATCCATGATCGACAAAGTTTTCCTTCAGCCTAACACCAAAGCCAGAATGGATTTTGTCATTAGAATCTTAAGAGAATCCTAGTGTGCTAGGTCGAGTTTCTGTAAAAGTAATTTGGAGATAATTTTAACTATTTGGTTAGGTTATTACAAATTGCTTGATCTGCTAGATTATGTTTGTGTCGCAAGACTGGGTGGTCTATGAGGGTCTATGTCAAATGGGTTTTTCCCCCTTGAGATGTAAAATTGTACTAGTCATCATGTAAAGTGTCTTGAGGGTTAATAAATGTTTTATCCCCTCATAAGTCCTATGTCCTAGGTGTTTTTTTCCAAAGACTAAGTTCGAGGGTCTAGTAAAAATAATAAAATAATAAAATTTAAAAATAACTAAAAAATTAAAAATAAATAAAATTTTGAAAAAAATAAAATAAAATAATAATAAGTCAAAGTTTTGAGGAAATAAATGCAAGATTTTAATTTTTTAATATATTAAAATGCATTTAAAATTTCGACGGATGAGATTAAAAGAGATTTTGATCCTCATCGACGGTCGAGATTATTTTGATATGGATCACTCAAACTAGCCATTGGGAATTTTTCCTTTAAATAAGGTGTTACGAGTCATTTGAGATCATTCGATCTGTGAGTCTTGTGCTGAAGAAAGATCTCTTGTAATCTTTTTCTTGTGCAATAAAAAAAGACTTTGGGGTTGAAATCTTGCTGGTGTTACTCTTCTGAAATGTTGTAAGATGTTTCATTTTAAATTATTTTTATATTTTTTATATATATTTTAAGGGATTGGTCACCTAATATAACTTATTTCCCTTAAATTATTAAAAAAAGTTTTGATCCCAATCCAATAGTCAAAATTAGTTGTTGGTCAAGTTAGTCGTTGGAGGCTCTGCTCAGTGTATTTAACATGCTAAGCTGGATCTGTTTCTTCAACTTGTCCTGACGATGAACCACACTGGTTGGTTCGAAACGCGTCGACAAATGGTACTTCATGTGATCTTCGCCGAAAAATCTTTTGTAAACTTGATATGGATCACAGAAGCCTCAACTCTACAATGTTTCATTTTTCTGCATAAATTTAATTTCAGCCATTGATAATAGCTTGATGAAGAGTAATGTTGAACACAGGTATCTTGTTTACTCACTAGGGTTTGAATGGTAATAGAATTTCTGAAATAAATGGCAGGTATCTCCATTGGATTTGGATTTTAGTAATGTTTTTTCCCTCTTTATTGATAGCTGAAGTGAGTTGTGCAGGAAATCTAGATTATGAAGATCAACGGGTGTTTGGGGAAGTTCTCAGCTGAACCAGCCAACTCCCGAAAAGCATTTTCTTGAAGAGCCCAACCAGTTTTGATCCTAGGTTTATCATTTAAGTTTATCTTTTGAATGCGTGAGAGGTTTTCTGAAGTATCTCATAGTAAATCTGAAATTCTGAAAATATTATTGTGGATTATTGACAAATCTGGCTGTTTAGAGTCGTAAATCTGTAAATATTGTAATTGATCTGTAGGGTTTTAGTTTTAATCCTTGCATATATTATTTCTGGGTATTTTTGCTTTTGCTGTGACAGGTTTTGGAGCTGAGGATATAATCTTGTCCTGAAGCCAGATCTAGGCCCTGGAGGGTAAGATCTAGCCTCAGCATCATTTTGCAGGGATAATCTTCAACGAGTTTTCAATTTTTCTGAAGAAAGTCGAGGGTCTGTCCAAGCTATCTGTTTGCTGGGGTTTCATTTCCAGGGAAAAATTTCGAAAATTTTTTTTTAGGGAGGCTGAGTGAAGCTCCTGGATTGCTGCCATCTTTCAGCTGTCTCCCTTATTTCTGTCAAGCTTATCTACGCACAGGTTTCTGCTTGCACATTATCATCTGCAAATTTTTCTTGCAGCTGCCCACTCGCTAGCTTTTCTCTCCCTCAAGCAACTCTGCTCTCCACACTTCTCAGCATTCACGCTGCTCATCGCTATCATCGATCTGCATCCACCTCGCTTTGTCCATACGTTGCTCCAAACGTTGTCCACGCTGCCAGGCCTGCGATCTTTCCACGCTCTGTTCATCGACTTCACCTGCAATCCACTGCCACTACCCACGCATTTCGCTCCTCAATTGAAACCTTTCACTGCCACCCTCCACGCAGCTCTCTCAGCGTCCTTTCCTTCTATGCATTACATAGCTGCCTTTCCCTGCGTGAAGCCCTCTCCTATCCGCTGCAATCTGTCAAATGCAGCTCTTCCCTTGCGACTCTTCCACGCAACAACAACCTCCATCCTGCTCTTCCTTTCTCCTTTCGCGGACTTGCACACGCCCACGCACAACACAAAAATGTTGAAACGATACAACGTAGATAAGATTTGGGGTCACGCATTATAAAATTCGATTTTTTATGATGGGTTGGGGTTTTTCATATGCGTAGGCAATAAAACCATAAAAGAAAATTCGATTTTTAGGTTTTGAATTGTATTAAGTTAGCATTCATATTTTGTTAGGTGTTAGTTTAGTTTTTAGATTTTATAAATTTCACTTTTTGCATATATTAGATCACGTTTTAATTTTTATTTAGCTTATAGTCTTTAGTTATAGTTTAATTTTAGTTTTGTTTTATTTAAATTTTGAATAAAAAAATAAATAAATAAATTATATAAAAATCATAAAAAGTTTTTTTTTAGTTTGTTCTCATTTTAGAATTTTATTTTATGATTTTGATTTTAACCATTACAAATAAATAAATAAATAAATTTTGAAATATTTTGTCAGATTTAGTCTTGGCTCAAGGATTGATCATATTTACAATTTGGGTGTATCTTTTCCGCTAAGGCTAAAATTTTGATGCGAGATTAATATTTATCATTTTTATAGTTAAACATGCTTAAATGTTTATTTGAAGATGAGCTATATGAAAGTGGTAACTGATTAGCATTTAAAATTGCATGGTTAATTAAAGCGTTTAATCTTTTGAATTTTAATTGTTGGAATATTGTTAAGGCCTTGTGCATTTATTGATTATCTCGCATTTGGTAAAATTAATCTTTGTTTGGGTTATTTGATAATAAATGATTGTTTTGCAGGGTTCATATTTCTACAACATTTGATAAATAATCATTTAATCATTAACTGCTTAAGGCACTGGAACATTAATTTCTAAAATCAATCAGGTGCTAAATTGCCTTGCTGCGTCTCCCAACCCAACTGGTCCACAGTTGGTCTTCCTTTATCCCATAGGGTCTACCCCCCTTAGCCTCGAGAGACGGCTTAAACGGAGGGATCGGGGATCAGGGTGACAGCCCCCGGTCTGGGTGTTGTCGTGTTGCCTGGACAATCTGTGCGACAAGACATACCAGGAAAGCTTTTCAACGGGAGTGCAAAAGGTGTGCAGCATTACTGAACCGTTGGTAAAGGTTCTTCGATTAGTTGATGGAGACAAGCCCGCAATGGATTACTTGTATGAGCCCATGGATAGGGCCAAAGAATCCATTTGGACCTACTAAGATGATAAGGGGGATGAGGGATTTCAGAAACAACTCCTCCTATGGGAAGTGATTGATGAACGATATAACAATACACTCCATTGTCCCATTCATGCTGCAGGGATCTACCTGAACCCCGCATTTGCTTACTCCTGTGGTTTCTTATTTGATGTTGAGGTCATGGATGGATTCTTCACTTGTGTTCAGAGGATGGTGCCATCTCCAGCAGAACGTGCAGAAATCTCCAAAGAAATGGAGATATACAGGATGGAAGGTGGCACATTTAGCTTTGACATGGTTGTGGTTGATAAGAAGACTAAAATCACAGGTATGTTTTAGTTTGTTTCAAATTTCATTGTCTCTTCAAGTTCATAACTTCATACTTTGCTTCAACTTTCAAATTTCATTTTTTTTCTTATGTTTATCTTATTTGTTGTAGATGCATGGTGGAGAAGCTATAGTGGCAGAGTACCCAATTTGCAAAGGCTTGCCATTTGAGTGCTCAACCAAACATGTAACTCCTCAGGATGCGAGCGCAATTGGAGTGTATTTGAAAAAATACACACCAAGAAGCGCAACAGGTTAAAACTTAAAATATTCCAAATTTCCAATTAATTTTTTGAATTCATTAAATAATATTTTTTTATAATTATTATTTTTTTATTTATAAATTATTTATTTATGACCCTTTTACAGGTTGGAATCCCAACGAATTAATGACATGGTCTACGTCTACTACAATCTTCGATTGTGGGTGAGGCAACTTGAGAGGACACCTGATGTGGAGGCCATCTCATTGGATGGGATTGACACCACTGTTGCATGGAGGGTTGAAGCCGAGAGGCCTCTCATGGAGTCGGCCACTGATTGGTTAGAGTAGGAGGTAGTGGAGGGGGTAGAGGAGCAGGAGCAGGAGCAACAAGAGAGGTGACACTAACTACCCAAGCTAACCCTATCACCAGTAGAGCACGTGGTCTACCTCTTGTAGCTCCTAGTTCTTCAGGTTTTAAATCAAAGCAGAGTCCACTACCAACTCCACGGCCATCTACATCTAGAGCGAAAGCTATTGCATTTTCTTGCAAGAAGGGCAGAGGAAATCAGTAGTATTAGTTATTTGGTTCATTTAATTGTATATGACATTATGACTCATGATATGAGATACATTATTATATTTTTTGTTGATATTTTGAGGCTGGGTTGGGACTCAAGACTTACTATTCAAGACATGATCCACTGTTATGTGTGATGTAGCACTAGAAAAGATATTACACATCTTATATATTAGTTCTTTTATCATATTTATGTGTCAATGCATTTATTTTATGTTGTAGATGCTTTAGATATTAAAAAAGTTGGAAAAAAATGAATATTTTTCTATTTGCCGATTTTTTCCCGATTTTTCTGATTTTTTCCCCTCGCCAATTTAATCCCGATCGCGGTGTTTGCAACATTGGTTCCTACTAACCCCAAGGAGGCAGGTTCTTTGCCTCTTCTGAATAATGCCAACAAAATAGAAAATATATTTGTTTACAGAATAGAGAAAAGTTACAGCAGCATATAGTCTTTAAGAGCCATTTTATGTCATATATTTAAATTTCATTTAATGTTTACATGGGGAAAGCAGTGTTTAGCTCAAACAATAGAACTATTGGCTGCACATCGTTTAATAGGAATCATTTTGCAGACATGCTTTTAATAGTTAAATATTGGATTTAGTAACAAAATACAGACCATGAGAAAGAGAGCCATATTCTCTGTGACAAATGAGGCATGCTGCCCAATGAACCAAATGCAATTGGGCAGACCTAATCTATTATATTTTAAAAATCATATTTCTTAGGGAATCAAAAAGCAGTAAAATGGATAACATAAGAAAACTCATGACAAATTCACATTTACATTCCACCACAAGTCCATGCCAAAATACAAACACTAATCACAAATGAAATTATCAATTGTCCCCAGCTACCTATCTATTCATTCTTGCACATTAAGACTGTACAACCAAACTATAAATGTATGTTACTAACTTACTGCATACTTATTGAAAGGTATGTTTTACACAAGTACCCTAGAGCATTAGCAGGTCATCCATTACATATGAACTCTTGCCAAACTCCATGAAACGAATAGCCTTTATGACTTGGACTACTACTGTGGGCTAACTCTGTTAGACATTCCCATCATCTCATTTTATCTGGGACAAACTAATATGAGATAGACAATAGCTGCCGGTACATTCCTACAACACCACTAACATGCTGCTGGCCCAACACACTGATTGTTAAATAAGATAAGACAAATGTTTCATTAATGTCCAACAAATGACCAAGAAACAGGTCAATGGGACTAGAGAGTACAACTAGTCCTCGTTAGATAACTATAAATGTATGTTACTGCATACTTAAGAAAAGGCACATTATAGAAATGAATTCACGTGAAATGATTGAAGGCACCTGGAGAGAGAGCGTATTGCAGGGAGGGTACACTCTCCTAATTCGTTGAGGTATGTTCCATAGCTTTTCAATATGAGATTGTGTCCATGAAGAGTTGACCATTGCCAAGTTTGAATAGAAACCTACCCATCCATATGTCCAAGTCATAAACTTGTAGTAAACTGCCTTACCTCTCGATAACCAAAAGCTGCAAGGAGGAGATTTGAATGGTTAATATAGAAAAACTAGTATATTTTGTCCAGAAATATACAATCCCTATTGATGTTGAACGAAGAAATCAGATGAAAAATTCCAAAATGACACCTTACATTTCACTTGCTATGTGTGGAACTGGTGTAATTATTGTCAATTAGTAAGTATAAAAACACAGTTGCAAGTGACATAAACATCATCGGCAAAGCACAAGAGTAAATCGAGAATATATCTCCATATATTATCATATTTAGCCTTAAGAATATTGTATGTAAGTAAAAATATAATGCCATTATGTAATTGTATCTCAATTTCAACATGGTATCCAAGGTTGTAACGTGTTATATCTCAAGAAAAAATCTCCTACCAAACTAAATGTATTCGACAAAACAATTCAAAAAAACCGCCATGCAATGTCTTTAAAAAACCTTAAAAACAAACGTATATGTTAGTATTTGTGGATTCTAACCACCAAATATCTAAGTTACCAGGAAACAGAAATGGATACGGATCCACCAGATTTTTGAAAAGTCGGGATCTGGATATAGTGGGGAAATGCCATGTATACAGAATACACCAATCCTTTTTTTTGTAATTTTAAAAAACATATTCAAAGTTAAAAATCAAAACCATTCATGAATGACAACATTAGAACTAAATCACTAGTTAATTCATAAATCCGAAGATTGAAATCATGACGCACCATGCTGTATACAAAAAGGATAACTGTTAATACAAAATTGAGTGTCCTATCAATGATCACTCTATTGATATGATGATGTACAGTAGGTCTAACTACATGTCAAAAAATGGCTCTATATGCTCATCAATTGAATATTTCAACTCTACATCTTAATCAACCTGTCATCTTCCTTGACATTTGGCTTAAAATCTAAAAATTCCCATCTAGTTACAGTGGTAAATGAATATTGTACATTGTTTGAGAACATGCTATAGTCTATGTATCATATTGTTCTAAGAGGAATCTTCACCTAGAGTTGGATGGGATTGATCTAATTAAATTATTAATGACACAGCCATTCTCTGTACACTATATATTATTATCTATGTATTGTCTTAAAGCTTTCTTGTTAGCATTATCAAAAATTGAAAATTAACATTTTGATGTGTCAAACCTTTCCTAGTAGCATTATCATGTGCTATACAACCTATAGGTATTTAATAACTTATACAACTATACAACATACAAATTACTAATAAGTGATCTAACTAAAAATCTAAATAGAATATTTAAAAAAAAACCAAAATCTCTAAAGTTATTTGCTTGGGATTTGGCGTGTGAGAGCTAGTTGACACAGGATCCGTTTCAATAGCATGGGATCTGTTTCCAGGCTTGAAGGATCTGTTTACGTGGCGGATCCTACGTGGATCTGGGTGGATACGTATCCGAAACGCGGATCCAGCATCAAGACCCCGTGGATCCGGTAACATAGCCGAATATATCTTTATGCATTGGTTTTTCTTGAACAATTGAGAGGATCATGGATATTTTTTGGATGATTCCACATTCATATAAAAGTTAGCTAACACATAACACTTAGAATTTTACAAAATTTACATCACCTTAACTAGTAGATTGGGATATTGACCCCTGTAAGCTAACAAGGTGTAACCATATGTAAAGCCACTACGCATTGTGTTGGCATTTTGGCTCAGGTATGGCGCTATGATACAGGTGTTGTCCTTGATGGCAACTCTCTTTGATGACAGATCTCCGTTCAGTCTACAGAATGAAGAGAAATCTCATATACGCAGGTTAATTAAGTCCAAGTTGCGTATACACGCTGGTGATATGCATACTAAGTCGCGTATACGCAGGAGAGCTATATAATAAGGCGCGTATACACGCAGATGCATGAACAGAAAAGTGCGTATATGTCGGGAAGTTTCCTTTTGGTCCATGGTAGTTAGTCCTCGGTACTTGTGCCCATGTCTTTGGACCAAAGTACCTCGACAGTCGTGTAGATCTCTAGTTTCGCAGTTGATGGTTTTGGATTTCTATGGTTTTGGCTCTTGGTATTGAGCAAGGCCTAAGGCTATATAAGGAGAAGAAGATCATTAGGCAAGATCATCTTTCGAAAAGGCTTGAATATCTGAAAAGGAAAGAGATCTGATATGCAGGTTCTGGGTTGCTTGATCTAAGCCAAGGAGAGATCACATCGGTTGATGGAAGACTAGATCTAAGGATAGATCGGGATCTAATGGTTTGAAATGCACTATCATGATATGGTTGATTATGCGTATTTCTAGATCTGCATACTGTCGCAATGTTATGTTCTGGGTCTAACTGATGTCTGGTACAGCTGCAAATTGAGAAAGTTTATTTTTAGATCTGTACGCAGGTTGGCTTCGGTAAAAGCGCGTGTATACGCGGGTTTTGCTCATTGAAGTAGCGTATATCTTTTGAAGCTTGATTTTGGGTTTACAGTTGGGTCTGACTGTTATTGCAGAGTTCTGTAGTCTGTTCTGTGTTCTGGTAACTGGTGATTGACAGGGTTCAGTGGTTCAGTGATTCAAAGTTTGGTTGTTTTATGCTTCAATGATCTGTTGTGAAAGGTGAATGAATTGTGGCCTTCAGATTGTAATGTTGTGCTTCAGGAATATCCAGTCTGAAAATGTATGAAAGGTGGTACCTGAAGGAAAGAAGATTGTAGGTCAGCACCTACGTACTAGTATCTTGGCTAGTACAAGAGCAAAGGGGGTTGGAGCTCCCTTCCAAGGAAGTTTGGAGAACGAGAGAAGGTTGTAGCCTTCTGCAGGTTGTAGCCTGCGTACTGGTATAAGGCTGCACCAGTACAAAAGATTGTAAACTGAAGTTTCATATTAAAGAAAGATAGAGACAACTTGCAGCAGGTGGTTTTCACCCACATTGGGTTTCCACCTTATATCTTGGTGTTCATGTGTGTGGCTTTTGATCTGTTCTGTTATACTGCACCTGTTTACTGTTAATGTGGTGAATAATGTCCTGATGAACTTAACTGAAGAATAAGCTAACTAAATTATGAGTTTTCTTCTTATACGCTGTTTTATTTAGTCACAGTAGCGTGTACACGCTGGTTCACTTAACTGAAGTAGCGTATATGTTTCTGAGCATTGAAAAAGTTTGATTGATCTGATAATACTGATTCACCCCCCCTCTCAGTATTATTTCCAACAATTGGTATCAGAGCAGGTCCTTCAGAGAAGCTTGATCGCTTGAAGGTAGATCATTCATCATGAGCAACTACGAGAAAGAAGCATCAATCAGGCCACCGATTTTTGATGGGACAAATTTCAATTATTGGAAGGTAAGAGTTACTGCATATCTTCAATCTCTTGGTACAGAAGTTTGGAACATTGTAGAAACAGGCTATGCTTTTCCTTCAGCTACTCCTACAGATCCAGCTGAGAAAAAGCAGTATGAAACAAATGCAAAAGCAGTCAGTACTCTATTAGGAAGTATATCCCAAACAGAATTCATGAAGGTCATGCACTTCAAATCAGCAAAAGAGATATGGGACAAAATGATCACTAGCTATGAAGGAGATGAACAGGTAAAGCAAGCTAAACTTCAAACTCTCAGGATTCAATATGAGACTCTCAAGATGTATAATGATGAAAGTGTGGCTAATTATTTTCTTCGGGTAGATGAGATTGTTAATTGTATGAAAAATTTGGGTGAAGAAATAAAAGAGACTATAGTAGTTCAAAAGATTCTAAGATCATTATCCCCCAAGTTTGAATCTAAAGTATCTGCAATAGAAGAAAAAGAAAATCTCCGTGTTCTCACTATGTCTCAGCTACATGGAATTCTAACTGCTTATGAAATGAGAAAGGGAGGTCCATCAGACAGAAGGGAAGCTGCTTTTAAGGCATCAGGAAAAGAAGATTACTATGAAGCAAGCCATGTTCCAGAAGAAGAGGAAGAAGAATCAAATTTTGTCAGAAATCTTCAAAGGGGTTCTGGAAGGTTCAGAGGTAAGCTACCTTTCAAATGCTTTGCTTGTGGAAGAGTAGGTCATTATGCTGCAAAATGTCCTTATAAGGATAAAGGAAAAGAACCTGCTAGATGGAACAAGAAACAAAGTGCAAATAAGAAAAGCTACTACACCCATGAAGATAGTGATGGCTTATCAAACAGTGATGAAGATGAACAAGGTAATAAATATAAGCTGTTAATGGCATTTGAAGATGATGATTATGAGGATGCTGTAGATGTGGATAATCTCTATAATGAAATTACTAGACTCAAGAGATGCATAGAAGAAAAGAATGTGATCATTGATACTTTGCAATTTCAAATTGATGAAAAGGAAAAACATCTTGAAAAACTAGAAGGTGAAATTGTTGGTCTCAGAAAAGAAATTGAGAAAACAAAAGCTATTAATCTTAAGTTTGTCAAAGGATCTGAAACTTTGGATGAGATTATCAATGTGCAGCGGTCTCCTCTAAACAAGACAGGTTTGGGCTATAATGGAGAAACCTCTCAAGCATCCACCTCAAAAAGTTATCTTGATGCAGCAAGAAGAAATGAGCAGAAGAACAATGAAGATAATCAGGTAAAGCAGGGACGAATTACAAACAGAAACTATCAGGGACAATCCTTCTTAAGGGTGAACAAAAGCTACAACCAACCACAGGTAAAATCTTCTCAGTTTGGCTCAAGAATAGATGAAAATAGAAATTACAATCAGTTGGCTGGTAGATTCAATAACCGCAGAAGCTTCTTCAATGGACAATGCTTTTCTTGCCATAACTTTGGTCACAAAGCAGCTCAATGTGTTGCATATAAAACAATCATGACTAGGGAAGCTCAAAAACAAAGAAGTATGACAGGGATTACAAAAAGAACCTATAACAACTTTTCGGTTCTTGAAAATGAAGTTGAATGTTCTATTTGCAATAATTTTGGTCATAAAGACTCTGAATGCAGGAGCAGGTTTCAGGAGAAAAAGGAACAAGCCACGAGCACCAAAACATGGAGAATAAAGGAACCTCAAACAGAAAGATGTGGGATAGCATTTTATGCAGAAGGACAGGAAAATCTATGGTACATTGACAGTGGATGTTCGAAACATAAGACAGGTGATAAAGAAAAACTTGAATCTTATTCTACTTTAGAAAAGGGAAAGAAAGTTTCTTTTGGAAATGATACTCCTGCAACTATAAAAGGAAAAGGTATTGCTCCTTTGAAAGAAAAGGTCAAGGCTGGAAATGTTTTATATGTTGATGGATTGAAGCATAATCTACTAAGTGTCAGCCAGATGTGTGATCAAAAAACCGAGGTTATTTTTAGATCGAATGGATGTCTTGTTCGTGATCTTGATACAGGTAAAACAGTTCTCGAAGGCAAAAGAACTCCAAATAATCTGTACATATTTGAAGAAGGACAACAACAATGCTATCTTAGCAAGGATGAAGAGCACTGGTTATGGCATCGAAGGTTGGGACATCTAAGCTTCTCACAAATAAGGAAAGCATGCAAATATCAGGCAGTTCGCGATCTTCCAGATATCAAAATTCCAGACAACACCATATGCAAATCTTGTCAGTTTGGAAAGCAAACCAGAACTAACTTTCCAGAGAAGGAAGGATCAGCTAGCTTGCCTCTTGAGCTAGTCCATACAGATGTATGTGGTCCATTTAGGAAAAGGACACCTCGAGGAGAAGAATATCTGATATTATTCATTGATGATTTCTCAAGGTTTGTTTGGTTAGGGCTTATGAAGCACAAAGATGAAGCATTCGAAAAATTCAAATCCTTCAAAGCATTGGTTGAAAATGAATCAGGACACAAAATTAAGTGCCTCAGATCTGACAGAGGTGGGGAGTTCACCTCAAATGAATTTTTCGATTTCTGTGACGAACATGGGATAAGAAGAGAATTCTCTACAACTAGAACTCCTCAGCAAAATGGGGTTGTGGAAAGAATGAACAGAACTATCCAACAAATGGCTCGTGCTATGCTCGATGAATCAGGTACTCCTGCAACCTTCTGGGGTGAAGCTGCACATGCTGCTGTTATTATTCTTAACAAAACAAATGTCCGAGTAAACAGCACTCAAACACCTCATGAGCTTTGGAGTGGTAAAACTCCTTCCGTGAAGCACTTCAAAATCTTTGGGAGCAAATGTTATATTAAGAATACTGATGAGCAACTTGGCAAACTTGAACCAAGAGCAGATGAAGGCATTCTTCTTGGTTATTCTCCACATAGCAAAGCATACAAGTGCTACAATAAAAGACTTGGCAGAATTGTTGACAGTATTGATATAGTGGTTGATGAGAAGGGATATATTCCTAGGCAAGTTCATCATGAAGACATTGAAGAAGATGAAGGTTACTTTCAAAGGCGAAATGATGAAGAAGAAGAACCTCAAGAAGAAGAAGAATCTCAAGAAGAACCAGAGGAGCAGACAAGAATAGAAGAGAAGACTCCATCCAGATATGTTCAAAAGAATCATCCAGAAACTCAGATTGTGGGGCAGAAAGAAGCAGGAGTACAAACAAGAAGGACACTTGCAGAAGCTTCAAGCTACTTGGCATTACTCTCCTCCACTGAACCACAAAATGTGAAAGAGGCATGCAAAGACGAATGTTGGGTCAAAGCAATGGATGAAGAACTTGAGCAAATCGAAAAGAACAACACTTGGGAATTAGTTCCTAGACCAAAAGATAAGAATGTAATAGGAACAAAATGGGTCTTCAAGAATAAATTAAATGAAAATGGAGAAGTAATTAGAAACAAGGCCAGACTTGTTTGTAAAGGGTATGCACAGCAAGAAGGAATAGATTTTGAAGAGACCTTTGCTCCTGTGGCAAGACTTGAGGCCATCCGAATGTTCCTTGCTCTCTCAAGCTTTCAAAACTTCAAGGTATTTCAAATGGACGTGAAATCAGCCTTCCTGAATGGAGACTTAGAAGAAGAAGTATATATTGAGCAGCCAGATGGCTTCATTCTTGGGAATGATCCAAACCTTGTATGCAGATTGAAAAAGGCACTCTATGGACTCAAACAAGCTCCAAGGGCTTGGTACTATCGGTTGGACAAATATCTTCACCAACAAGGCTTTTCAAAAGGATCAGCAGATAGCAATCTCTATATAAAAGTTGAAAATAACAAATTGCTAATTCTTGTTGTTTATGTAGATGATATTATTTTTGGCAGCAATGAAGAGACTATGAGTCAAAACTTTGCCTTGGTTATGCAGAAAGAATTCGAAATGTCACTTCTTGGAGAATTGACATATTTTCTTGGATTGCAAATCCAACAAAATGAAGGAGGTATCTTCTTGTCTCAAACCAAATACCTCAAGCAGATCTTGAAGAAGTATGGCATGGAAGAGTCAAAGCCAGTATGTACACCCATGGTTACAGGATGCAGCCTCAGTGCAAATGATGAATCAGCAGCAGTTCACCAACCCACTTATAGATCCATGATTGGGAGTTTGCTTTATTTGACAGGTACTCAACCAGATATTACACATGCAGTAGGAATGGTTGGAAGATTTCAAGCCAACCCAAAGGAAACTCATCTTCAGGCAGTCAAAAGAATCTTCAAATATCTTCAAGGGACCCAAAACTATGGCTTATGGTATCCTAGAAATACAGATCTCACTCTTCATGCTTACACAGATGCAGATTGGGCTGGAAGTGTGGATGATAGGAAAAGCACAAGTGGTGGTGCTTTCTTCATGGGTTCCAGATTAGTATCTTGGTTCAGCAAGAAACAGAGTTCGATTGCCTTATCTACAGCTGAAGCAGAATATGTGGCTGCAGCATCTTGTTGCACACAACTTCTTTGGATGATGCAGACCTTGCAGGACTTTCAAATCACTTGCACTCCACCCGTCTCTATCTTATGTGATAATACAAGTGCAATCAGCATTTCAAAGAATCCAGTCATGCACTCAAAGACCAAGCACATACCAATCAAGTACCATTTTCTTCGGGAACAAGTGCTTGAGCAGAAGGTCAAGTTGGAGTATGTTCCTTCTAAGGAACAAGTTGCTGATATTCTCACAAAACCACTGCCCAGGGAAACTTTTGAATATCTCAGACAAAAGCTGGGAGTAGTTGATGCTTCATCCTGCTGTTGAAGTTTGTTTATTCTACAGAAAAGTTGGTATACGCAGGTTACGGAAGGGCTATCCGCGTATATACGCAGGTTACGGAAAAGGAAGTCGCGTGTATGTTGGACGCTTGTTGCAGAAAGTATATCCGCGTACATACGCAGTTTCATGCAGGAGAAAACGCGTATATGAAGTTCTGAACAGCAAGGGCAATCTCTGGAGTTCTGAACAGCAATGGGTATGTCAGAATTCTTCAGGCACAGTTTCAGGGGGTGCAGCAGGCACAGGTTCAGGGGGAGCAGCTTAAAAGTCTCATAAAGCATTGTTGGCATTCAGATGTTTTGGTTGTTGGGTTCAGGAGAAGGAGCTCAGAAAGAAATCCTGGTTGCTGATCTAAAAAGATGTTTCTCAGATGCTGCTGGTGACTTTCATAAGTCTTGGTCTAGATCTGTTGTCCCTATGTCATATCTCTTTTATGATGTCAAGGTCATGTAACGGCCTATGTTGGTTTCCCCACTATGCCTGGGATGAATGATGTAATATAATTGATTGTCTCTGATGTGTCCCCTCTTGGTAGGGAGTATGGATGTATGTATTGAGTCTTTTGGTGATAGGAAGGTCCCTTATGGTGTATAAGTCTTGGTTCTTGTTGAAGAACATCTTTTGCAGATCTTGCCTACAGTCAGGGGGAGCATGTTTCAGCACAGCCAAGCAGAGGTATCAACATGTTCTCAGGGGGAGCACAGCCCTTTGCCCTTGATGACAAAGGGGGAGAATGATTCTAAGGATCTGAAGGTTGCCATCAAGTCCAAAGGGGGAGATTGTTGGCATTTTGGCTCAGGTATGGCGCTATGATACAGGTGTTGTCCTTGATGGCAACTCTCTTTGATGACAGATCTCCGTTCAGTCTACAGAATGAAGAGAAATCTCATATACGCAGGTTAATTAAGTCCAAGTTGCGTATACACGCTGGTGATATGCATACTAAGTCGCGTATACGCAGGAGAGCTATATAATAAGGCGCGTATACACGCAGATGCATGAACAGAAAAGTGCGTATATGTCGGGAAGTTTCCTTTTGGTCCATGGTAGTTAGTCCTCGGTACTTGTGCCCATGTCTTTGGACCAAAGTACCTCGACAGTCGTGTAGATCTCTAGTTTCGCAGTTGATGGTTTTGGATTTCTATGGTTTTGGCTCTTGGTATTGAGCAAGGCCTAAGGCTATATAAGGAGAAGAAGATCATTAGGCAAGATCATCTTTCGAAAAGGCTTGAATATCTGAAAAGGAAAGAGATCTGATATGCAGGTTCTGGGTTGCTTGATCTAAGCCAAGGAGAGATCACATCGGTTGATGGAAGACTAGATCTAAGGATAGATCGGGATCTAATGGTTTGAAATGCACTATCATGATATGGTTGATTATGCGTATTTCTAGATCTGCATACTGTCGCAATGTTATGTTCTGGGTCTAACTGATGTCTGGTACAGCTGCAAATTGAGAAAGTTTATTTTTAGATCTGTACGCAGGTTGGCTTCGGTAAAAGCGCGTGTATACGCGGGTTTTGCTCATTGAAGTAGCGTATATCTTTTGAAGCTTGATTTTGGGTTTACAGTTGGGTCTGACTGTTATTGCAGAGTTCTGTAGTCTGTTCTGTGTTCTGGTAACTGGTGATTGACAGGGTTCAGTGGTTCAGTGATTCAAAGTTTGGTTGTTTTATGCTTCAATGATCTGTTGTGAAAGGTGAATGAATTGTGGCCTTCAGATTGTAATGTTGTGCTTCAGGAATATCCAGTCTGAAAATGTATGAAAGGTGGTACCTGAAGGAAAGAAGATTGTAGGTCAGCACCTACGTACTAGTATCTTGGCTAGTACAAGAGCAAAGGGGGTTGGAGCTCCCTTCCAAGGAAGTTTGGAGAACGAGAGAAGGTTGTAGCCTTCTGCAGGTTGTAGCCTGCGTACTGGTATAAGGCTGCACCAGTACAAAAGATTGTAAACTGAAGTTTCATATTAAAGAAAGATAGAGACAACTTGCAGCAGGTGGTTTTCACCCACATTGGGTTTCCACCTTATATCTTGGTGTTCATGTGTGTGGCTTTTGATCTGTTCTGTTATACTGCACCTGTTTACTGTTAATGTGGTGAATAATGTCCTGATGAACTTAACTGAAGAATAAGCTAACTAAATTATGAGTTTTCTTCTTATACGCTGTTTTATTTAGTCACAGTAGCGTGTACACGCTAGTTCACTTAACTGAAGTAGCGTATATGTTTCTGAGCATTGAAAAAGTTTGATTGATCTGATAATACTGATTCACCCCCCCTCTCAGTATTATTTCCAACACATTGTTGAGATTCCGCTGTTAGTTTTACCTACTGTTGTTGCTCCGAAGATGTTCTCCCATCAACAGTGATGAGCATATCCTATAGTGCATCCAGCAGCTTCAAATTATATGCAAAGTCATAGTAGCTCGACTGAAAGCGCAGAAGTAGAAGAAGCATCTATGAGGTGCAGCAGTGCCAATAGTTTCAATATTCTGCTTCAATCGAAGAAAAGACATGTTGCTTCTCACAGGTCCATGTAACTGCTCTATTACCAAGCCTGAAAACATACCCTGAAGTGGATTTCATGTCATCCACTAATCTTGCCCAATCTAAAACTGAATAACCACATAACCAAAGTTCTTTGTGTCTGCCACATAAAATGCTAATATCTAATGTTCCTTTCACATATACTACCCCTCTTTTTGTTACTATCCAATGTTCTACCTCTGATGCGGTCATGAATCTAGAGATGTAATTGACTACATAACTCAAAGTCAGGTCTAGTGGCCATAAGATAGATCAAGCTTCCCCCCCCCCAAGTTGCACATAGACTAATTCATTAACTGCCTTAGAATCAGTCTTGGCTAAAAGTTCCAGCTCTTTCTATACATGTAGATGATATTTTCCAATCTACCACCCTCAACCTACCTAACAAACTTTTGGCATACTTTGCCTGTAACAAAAATATGTTTAACTGTTTGCCAAATTTCTACAACTAAGCAATAATGTAGAAGGCCTAAGTCAATCATTTCAAAATTTGCACATAAATTAGATTTTGCCAATGATATTTCCCCTACCTCACTACCTGTGATAATGATGTCACCTACATATATAACCAACATAATGACATCATCTCCAATGCTTTTGACATAAAGGTTGGGATCTGAAGGACTCTGCTAGAAACCTTATTCACCCAAATATTTGTCAGTTTTAATCCACCATGCTCTGGCTGCCTACTACAGGCCATAAAGAGACTTCTTCAATCAGCAGACCAAATGCTCTTTCCC
Organism: Pinus tabuliformis; assembly: GCA_031772625.1. Taxonomy (NCBI): domain Eukaryota; kingdom Viridiplantae; phylum Streptophyta; class Pinopsida; order Pinales; family Pinaceae; genus Pinus; species Pinus tabuliformis. The sequence continues at coordinate 67,027,364 of CM062812.1, forward strand.
TAGAACCTGAAAACCCTGTGGCTGGTACATGTATACTTACTCCTAATCTCCATTGAGGAAGGCACTCTTCACAGAAATCTGGTATAGTTTGCAACCAAATTGTGCTGCACTGGCTAGAATTAAACAAATTGTGCTCATCTTTGTTATGGAAGCAAAGGTTTCTTCATAATCAATTCCTTCTTTTCGTGCAAAGAGCTTTGCAACCAATCTTCCCTTATGCTTGTGAAGTGTCCCACCGGATTTGCACTTGACTTTATACACCCATTTGCAGCCAATGGGATTTTTCACTAGAGGTATCCCTTTGAGAGCCCATGTCTAATTTTTCATTAGAGTCTCTTGTTCAGCTTGCATGGCCTTTTCCCATTATGGTCTTCCTTTGGCCTTTTCATATTCCTAAGGCTCATATACGTCCTAAATGTTAGCCATCTGATTTTTGACCTCTTCTTGGCCTTCCTTCTACCCTCATCGCATCTAACCAAACATCTCCCATGGTGATGTGCCACCATTTTCGTCACTTCTTGGGATCCTCTTCTTCCAAATCAGCCCTATCATTTTCCATATTTTGGATACCCGCAATGGCTTCTTGACTGGGAATTTCCAAAGACTCATTGGATAAACTCTTCATGTCTTTTGAGATCTTCCATGTACTTGTATATGTAAGTATGAATACCTCCTTAGTTAAGAGGGAGTGTTGAAAAATGTAACTAGGTTTGGTCTTCATAAATTGTATTTGAGTCACAATGAAATGTATTTATCAAAAGAATGAAAAAGAAATTATTATTATTATTATTATTATGATTATGACTCATTAAAGCATGGGTTTCATGCTTGGGCCATCATGTTTTAGCCTTTAGGTCAAAGTCCCCATTGAGGACTTATAGGATTTATTCTAAGTCATTAGAGTCATTGTCCATTTAAGGAGACCCTTCTTGGGCTTTTGAATCATGTAAAAAGATATATTATTGAGTCAAATAAGGTATTTGTCACCTCCACACCAACTCGGCCTCAAACTGGGTAATTTGACCTCACCAGAAGCCTATATATACAGGCAGTTCGAATTCATTTGGAGAAATCTCACTCACAAGTTCAATATCCAAGAGAAGGAAGCAAAAAAGTCTAAAATTCCAAGAGGAGAAGAAAAAGTGCTGGAAGGATCAAGATCGAAGTTTTTGGGTCATCTCTCTCTCTCATGTGTGGACTTTCTAGTGCTCTACTGGAGGGTCGAAGTGCAGCTAATGGATCGAAGATTTGTTGGGGTAACTGCTGGGTCGAAGTTGCTGCTACTAGGTTGAAAATTGTTGCTGCCAAGTCGAAGTTGTTGTTGCTAGGTCAAAGTTGTTGTTAAAAAGGTTATCATCTACAGAAGGAAGAGAGGGCCAACTTGTAGGAATTTACAGGGTAAGTTCCTCAGAAAGAATACCAAAAGGACACCGCTCACAACCAGATCACAAATCAATACACCAGTATTTTTGACGTGGTTAAAACCCTCAAAGAGGGAAACAGTCCACGGTCTGTCCCAACGTGGGTACTACAGGCAATTTATTAATCAAAGAATGAAAATTTACATAAGCTTCTCTCATGCACGGATTACCCGAACAATGACCCTCCATGCGCTTTAAATAGAACTCATGGACCAATCGGGTGTCAAGCCACGGATCAAGTGTCGGTAATACCGAGGAGAGAGTGAACCGTCAGATCACTACATATCGTGACCGTCGGATTGTAAGTTACAAAATGTACAACGATAAAGAAACACACTTTACCTAACTCTATACCTAACTCTACACTAGACCAAGTTGAACTTAAATATATCCTATGTGTCGGAATATCCTAACATCCCCCCTTAAGAACAACTTGGGATAGGATTGAAGGATTTACAAATATGAGACAATAGGAGAAGGAAGGAGGCACTAGAGCCTATCCCCCCTTAGTGACAACTTCTTGAACTCCAAGCATATATCGAAGTTTAGTGAACTTCGCCTCTGTGAGAGCCTTTGTGAAGATGTCTGCAACCTGATCATCTGTTCGACAATATTGCACTTCAAGAACATGGTCATGAATGAGCTTTCTGATGAAGTGCATGTGTAGTTCAATGTGTTTGCTGCGCTGATGCTGGACTGGATCTTTGCATAGCTGAATGGCACTTTGATTATCACACCAAAGTGTGGTTGGATGCTGTTGCTCAAAGCCAAACTCTGATAGGATCTGACGAAGCCACAAGGCTTCCTTACTAGCTTCCACGGCACCACGATATTCTGCTTCTGCTGACGAAAGAGAAATGGCAGCCTGTTTCTTACAAGCCCATGTAATAGGTCCTGAACCAAGAGTGAAGACATAACCGGCAGTAGACTTCCGATCATCAGGGTCACCAGCCCAATCAGAATCAGTGAAACCAACTAATAGAGGAGCTGCTTTGGCACTGTAATGAATCCCAAACTGTACTATACCTCGAACATAACGAAGTATTCTTTTGGCTGCTTTCCAATGACTTTCACGGGGGTTTTGCATAAAACGAGCAACAAGGCCAACAGCAAAGGAAAGATCAGGACGAGTATGGGTTAAATACAAGAGTTTTCCTACAAGTTGACGATATAAGGTAGCATCAACTTCAGGAGAAGTACAAGAGACTGAAAGTTTGACTCCAGACTGAAAGGGAGAAGGGGCTGGCTTACAGTCTTCCATGTGAAAATGACGAAGAATATCACAAGCATACTTGGACTGGGAAAGGAAAATACCCTCCTTGGATTGCAAGACTTGAAGACCGAGAAAATAGTGTAAGTGTCCTAAGTCTGTCATTTCAAATTTCTTTTTAAGGCTGGACTTCACATGGTTTATAAGGTTGGGATCACTACCAGTAAGAATAAGATCATCAACATAAAGAACAAGGATGATAAGAGAGTTGCCCACTTTCTTGGTGTAGACAGTATTGTCAGAATAACACCTAGAAAAGCCAGATTCTAAAAGAAAGCTATCCATTTTGGCATACCAAGCCCGAGGAGCTTGCTTGAGACCATAAAGGGATTTCTTAAGTCGACAAACAAGGCTGGAGTCTGTTTGTATGAAGCCAATGGGTTGTTCCATATAGATTTCTTCCTGCAAGTCCCCATGCAAGAAGGCAGATTTAACATCCATCTGATGGACTTCCCATTTTAAAGAGGCAACAAGGGAAAGAACAAGGCGGATAGAGTTCATTTTGGCAACAGGGGAGAAGGTTTCAGTGTAGTCAATGCCTTCAACCTGTGAAAAGCCCTTAGCAACAAGACGAGCTTTATGTTTATCAATTTTCCCATCTGGTCCATACTTGGTTCTGTAAACCCATTTACATCTAACAAGTTTGCGTCCCTTTGGTAGAGGAACAAGATCCCATGTATCATTTGCCAACAATGAATGATATTCTTCATTCATAGCTGCTTCCCAATGTGGATGGCCTGAAGCTTCTGCAAAAGTGTCAGGATCATGATTTACTGGAGCTTGAGCCAGTAAAGAAGAGGCTCTTTCAAACTGAGAACGTGTACGTCGCTGATCTATAGGATCACCAGCAAGATCACCCGCTGCATCCCGAGTAGCACGGACCCATCTTGGAAGTTGAGGATCCTGAGAAGGTGGAGGAGGATTGTCATCCTCACTTTCATCATCTGAAGAAGAAATGTTTTCAAAAGTAGAAGAGATAGGAAGAGGTGGCACATCCGCCAGACTAGGCTCGCAGGCCGATTTATTTTCATCAAATTTTACATCTCTTCTAATGATAACATTTTTGGACTTAAATGGAATAAGTCTATAACCTTTTACATCTTCAGAATATCCAACAAAAGTACATTTCTCACTCTTAGGTTCTAAAGCTTTATGCTTTTCATCTGGAATATGGGCCCATGCTTCACTTCCCAACACACGAAAGTGACTTACATCTGGTTTAATGGAACTCCAAGCTTCTTCTGGAGTGATATTCTCTAGAACCTTAGTAGGAGTGTGATTGATTATATAATTTGCACAATTAATTGCTTCGGCCCAAAAACTAAGACTGAGTCCTTTAGATTGCAGCATACAATTAGCCATTTCCTTTAAGGTGCGATTTTTCCTTTCAGCTACACCATTTTGTTGTGGAGTGTATGGAACAGTATGTTGCATTTGAATTCCATTTTCGGTGCAAAAGTTGATGAATGTGTTTTTAACATATTCTCCACCATTATCAGTTCTTAGCTTAAGAATTTGATGTCCAGATTGTTTTTCAACAAAGGCTTTGAAGGCCAAAAATGTGTTAAATACTTCGCTCTTGAGTTTTAAGAAGTATACCCAAGTGCGTCTGGAGAAATCATCAATGAAAGTTAAGAAGTACTTGCAGCCAGAGAATGAAGCAACAGGAAGAGGACCACATAAATCACTGTGCACAAGCTGTAAAGGGGCTGAGGCATGCCAAGAGGCACGTTTGTCAAAACTGTCCCGATGATGTTTTCCGAGTACACATCCGGAACAAACACCATCTCTGCAAGATACCATAGGAAGACCTGTCACCATATTTTCTTTACATAGATGCTGAAGGGAGCGATAGTTTAAGTGACCAAATCGCTCATGCCAAAGTTTGCTCACTTCATCATTATGAGCAACAAATACTGAGGGAAGATTTGATGACCCAAAGTTGTGAAACTTATACAACCTTGTGGAATCATCAGCAAGACCAGTAGCTAGAATCTGTTTAGGATCTTTTAGATCCTTGATTACAACATCATGAGGTGAAAATTCAACAATTTTACCTTCACCTGAATGAGTTATCTGATAGACAGATAGAAGGTTGCAGGATAAGGTTGGAACACATAATACATCATTAAACTTACCATTGTCTAGATGAACAGTTCCAGTCCCTACAACATTAAGAGATCTATCATCACCAACATATATATTTTTGGTGTTACAATCATTTAAAGAAGAAAACATGGCTTGGTTTTTGGCCATGTGATAAGAGGCTCCAGAATCAATGAGCCACTCATGAGAATGAGAAGAAGAAGAAGATACATTTAATGCATAACCAGACTGAGATGATTGACAACGACATGCAGAAAGTGCCATTCCGGAAGTTGAAGTTGAAGTAGGCTCCACATGGATGTTATGTTTCTTCATTGCGGCTTCCAAGGCTTCCATCTTCTTAAAGCATTTAGATTCTAAGTGGCCATCTCGATTACAAAAGTTACAATGTCTATCAGTGTTCTTCCATTTGTTTTTATTGGTCTTATCATTTTGCTGAAATGATCTTTCATTTTGAGGCTGAGTTGGTTTAGGACCATTCTTTTGAGGATATGACTTCTTAGGATTCTTTGAATTTGGTTGCTGCTGGGCGGCTAACGCTTTTGTGGAAGAGTTTCCAAGATTAAGAAGACCAAGGTGTAAGAGTTTTTCTTGTTCTCTTATTAAGGAATCACAAAAGGAGTCAAAGGAAGGGGCCTTGTAGTCTTTTCCTTGACAAATGAAAGCTTCCCTTGTAGAATGGAAAGTGGAAACAAATACAGAGTAGGCAGGTCCCAACTTAGTAAGGATGGAATAAATAAGGTTACCATCTTCTTTCTTAACTTTAACACCTTCCAAGAGATATCTAAGGGTCTTGAATTTGGACAAGAAATCTTCAATGCAAGAAAAATTATTAGGATCCAAAGTAAGCAACTCATTTTCAAGTTGATGGGCTCTAATTTCATTTTTAATCCCAAAAACTTTAGCGAGTTTTTCTAATGCTTCATGAGGAGTCTCAAGTTCTGCAATGTGGAATCTAAGATCAGAAGAAATAGACATCCCTATCAAACCACGTGCTTGATCTTGTCTATTTTCCCATTTTGCAGCCTTGTCTTCATCTTTTGGTTTCTTCTCTTGGTCTGTGGCTATTCTGAAGAGACCTTTACTTCTAAGTAAATCTTCCATGTAGGCTACCCATTGGAAGTAGTTAGGGCTGTCAAGAATGACTTGGCATGGACTTTCCATTTTTTTTTTAAAACTGAAGCTGAAGATGCTGAAAGTAAATGTTCCAATGGATAGATCTCGAAAAAATAGGCGGTTTTAAAAAAAACGGCTCTGAAAAAGGCTTCCGGATGAAGTAGTTATGGCTTTTTGAAAAAAAATTGTTGACGTTGCCGGCAAAGTGTGCGAATGAAAAAATCCGCCCCCACAAAATGGAGACTTGAACCCAAGACCTCTACTCTCTTAAAATAGCTTTGAACCAATTGATCTATACAAAAAATTTTGAGAGAGAGAGAGAAGGGGGGGGCCTTGGTTTGCGTGCTTGCCTTGAAAAAACTCTTTTTCCCTACAAAACACAAAACACAAAACACAAATCCCAACACGAATATGCAAAGAAAAACGAACCTTGCGGCTCGAAGTTAGCTTTAGCCAAAAAACTAGAAATTTAAAAAAAAAAATTCAAAGTTAGCTTTAGCCGAAAAACTAAATATTTTTCTCAAAGTTTCTGATTTTCCGAGATCACACTAAGGTGCAGGGAAAAGAGCATACGCATGAGAAAAATCCTTCCTTTCTGTTTCTGATTTGCCCAGATCACACAGAGTCGCAGGGCAAAGAGCATACGCAGAAATGAAAGGTATAGATCCAGTTAAAAAAAAGGGCTAAATAAACCGAAACCGAAATAAGCAGAGAGAAAATAACAGTAAACTGCAAAAAAACACTGTATACCTCCCGATCTGAAAAATGACGCAGCTAGGGCTACCGGAAACCTTTTCGCGTGAAACGAAAGGGGTTCCTCACTGGAACAGATGCTCCGAACGCAACAGAGCAGTTCTCTCAGCCCGAAAGCAGTCAGAAACAGCAGATCTAGGAAACGACAGCCGCATGCAGTTCTACCGGCTTCAGATTTGGATCACCAACGGACGCGGCCCTCAAATAGCTCTGATACCATGTAGGAATTTACAGGGTAAGTTCCTCAGAAAGAATACCAAAAGGACACCGCTCACAACCAGATCACAGATCAATACACCAGTATTTTTGACGTGGTTAAAACCCTCAAAGAGGGAAACAGTCCACGGCCTGTCCCAACGTGGGTACTACAGGCAATTTATTAATCAAAGAATGAAAATTTACATAAGCTTCTCTCATGCACGGATTACCCGAACAATGACCCTCCATGCGCTTTAAATAGAACTCATGGACCAATCGGGTGTCAAGCCACGGATCAAGTGTCGGTAATACCGAGGAGAGAGTGAACCGTCGGATCACTACATATCGTGACAATCGGATTGTAAGTTACAAAATGTACAACGGTAAAGAAACACACTTTACCTAACTCTACACTAGACCAAGTTGAACTTAACTATATCCTATGTGTCGGAATATCCTAACACAACTTGGCGTGGAGGAAGTCTATGTCTAGGTCAAGAGTCTTGGATTATCTAGTGAAATTATTAAGGAAGAGTTGTTGACTAGGTTTTCCCCTAGATAAGGGTTTTGCCCTAGTTGTCCGCCTACATCTGGTGTTTGTGATCTTTGTGCTATTGTTTTGGTAATTGCTTGATGAACTAAAGTTAAAAGAGGAACATAAAAAAACATAAGAATACCACAAGTAATTGTCAATATAAAGAAAATATTTCTACCTTACTGATTTTCTAACAAAGGAGAGTGAGCCTCTAAGCATTAGGAAAAAGGATTGCCTTTCACTATTATAAGAAGTCAAACTTCAGTAACCACTTCAGATCTGAGAGACTGGGCTTTCCGTTGCACTCAAGGAAGGATCCACAAAGTTCTAGGCTTATTACACGACTTAAATCTGAAGTATAATCACCATAGAAGTGGACCGAGATCCCTTCTCCATTTCTGAGCAAATCTAGACTGAATTTAGAGCATTCTGGAAAGATAGATCGCAAGCTTCAGCTCTAAGATAAGTCTCACAGACCTGTGCCTTGTGGCATATCCCACTAATCAAAATTTACACCTGTGCATCTTGGAATCAAAATTGTGAAGAAGGAATCTGAGATTCTGAAGCATACCTGTGGGAAGTCAAGTTTGAATTTTTTTTAAGGATATTGTCAAATCAAAAAGTTGATATCTCCTTCAAAGATTGACCTGTATCTATATCTCAAATATTCGCAAAAGTAAGTCCTAGATCGAGTTAGGTAGAAACTCTCTAGGCCCATCATAAAAGTATTTTCATCATTTGAGGTTTGTTGCCCTGTGGAAGAAGGATCAATCTATGATCCACGTCCTGTACATTCTACAATGACAAGGCTAGCTCATATATATATATATATACACACACACAATGAGAACTTGATCAATTGATAAAGCCGACTCATTGCAAAGGAACCTTTGATCACTTCCTTAATAGCATTTGTGAGTATGGGTATAGCAATCTGAAAGGAAAGCTTCAGGCAGAAAGTGAAGTCACATCCTTGTGACAATAACATCATAAGTATAAGATAACTTTGAGAAATTGTTGGCAAGCACTGCAAGACTTTTTTAATGTTGCTACACTATACCTATCAATGATTAGCAGAGGGCTATAAACTCTATAAACTCTGAAGAAATAGCAGTTGAAAGGTCATTGTAACAGAAATCAGTGACTCTACCAACTTTTGTCACACCTCAACGAGAGGACTCTAAGGAAGAACAGTCTGAGAAATCGAGTATGTTGGAGCAGGAAAAGATAAATATCTCAAATTGATGATGACCTTGAAGAAACCATGGCATCTGAAAGTGCAAGCCTCAACAGGTATGTAACCATGAGGTATTTATGTTACATTTTTTAGGATCCACCATGTAGTAGGGTGGATTGATTGTATAGGGTTTGTTGTTGAAATCACTGACTCTAATAACAATCTAGTCTTATAGAAACCATAACCTTGTTCCCTCATGGAAACCCTAACCCTTAAGGTTTGTATGCAATCTAGGGCTCATGTCAAGAAGGCTGATAAGTTTTCTGTAAACCCTTGATCTAGGGTTGGCAGTTAATAACCCTAGGAGTGTAACCTCTAAGTCTCATGGTAACCTTAGATTGTCAGATAGATATCATGCTCTTGTTATTATATATTTTGCTTGGGGATACTTGTCAGTGAATATTGCAGGTACAGGAAGTAAAGGAAGATGGATGGGTTGATCCTCTGTTTTGAGAAGCATGATGGAAGGAGGGAACTGTACGAACCCTTGGATCCTCAGGCACTATGATAGGTTCATGATATAACTATGGAACTATGGATGCCTGGTACATAGCAAGGAGAAGTAGAAGGTGAAAAGACCTCTACTATGGTTAAAAGATTGCAGTCAAGCATTGTAATTATGACAGGATGCATCATATTGAAAAGATGGCATCATAATAGAAGCATACCGTTGAAGCAAGAGCTCATGACATCATTAGAGAAGCTTGAAAGAATAGTTGAAGTAGAAGTCTACATGGATGTAGTTGTCATCATATAAAAGAAGTAGCTCTTGGTAACCTCATTAAAAGCATTAAAAGAAAGTCATCTAGCATGATAGAAGGAATTCATCATACATCATCATCATTAAAGGAGCATTTGTTGAATGAGGATAATCTAGATCCTCTGTTGGAATCTTCATTAGAAGGTTCACCTCTACTTGGAAGAAGCGTCTCGATGATCATTACACCTTGTGTGGGATCCATTGTTTAGAAGGATGATGGTATGATGACAAAGGAATACAGCATGTTGAGATGGTTGAAGTACTTTCAATCAAGGAAGTTGCCAAAGGAAGTCTAGATGACCAAAAGAAGAAAAGAGATATGTTTACATCATGTCATCATATAGTTGCAGATAGCATGGGTAAATGCTCTACCTTGAGAGCATGATAAAGGATCTCTTCCTTTGGAAAGATGCATGAAGACATGGTTCACATATTGACAAAGATGAAATTAACATATGTCCTCATATGGAATATGAGGTGGTTGACAAAGATGAAAGAACTATGGATAGATGTTCCTGGGGAGCAATATGTGAAGAAAGAGAGAAGAGATCGTGAAAGATGCAACTATGGTCACATAGTAGAGGAAATCAACATCCGATGACTAGAAGAATTAGTTGTGACATCTCCTTAGAGAAGGCATGAAGACCCTGATAAGGTCTGTAAAGAAAGGAGAGCCTTGACATTGAAAGTCTTGGAGATGTGCTTATGAATGTGCAGGATGTTGATATGGAAAGCAAGATGTCATGATGAAAGGCCATTGCAAAAGGTAACATTCATTTGATGTTCATTCTTTTTTTAACAACATCTGGATGGATTGATACAGGGCTATAGAAAGAGAGTTGTATGTGTTATCTACAACTAGCACTCATGTGATTCGATGGAAGATCGTGAAGGAAACATGACTTGGAAGAGGTAGCAGTATGAAGAAAAGCCAGATGTGGACTAGAAGATCACTTTTCGATGAAAAGAAGGATGATATGACTGATGTAACTCGTGAAGGAAAGTGATGGATGGTCGATGCCCTACGACTGATAAAGGCTCCATTATGAATAGGATGAACTTCATGACATCAAAAGGAGTCCCACTAGCAATTGATGGTCCCATGATCTCCACCTAGAGCAGAAAGAAGATGGAAGCAAGTCCTTGGTTAAGAGGGTGCTTGGACAAGTCCCTGGACAAGAGGGAGCTTGGGTACATTCCTTTGGGTACATTCCTTTGGGTACATTCCTTTATAGGAATGGGTATATCTTCCCTAGTTGAGAGGGAAAGATAGACACATCATTCCTTTCTTCACTTTTGAAAGAAATAATGGAGGATTGGGTAAGCATCGGGCATCTGATACTCTTTGAGGATGAGGTAGGGCATCCAAGATAAGAGTTGTCGAAAAGGACCAATATTCCTTGAGGACTGTGTATCCAAGATAAGAGTAGTCCTGGAAGGACATACTCTGTGAACACCTGGGTGGGGTATGTACCTTGAGAGACAATGATGATGGTGTCTATAAGTCATTGGTCTCGCCAGCATTGTGCTCTGATCTTGTGAAGAGATAGAGTTGTTAGTCAAGGCCTTGCTATGTGATAATGTTGGATGATATGATGCTAAACAGATGGGTTACCAATCCGACTCTTCTTATGAGAACTTTTCAAATGGAAGTATTGTCCTTGTACCTGTTGTCAATTATGAATACCTCCCTAGAAAAGAGTGAGTGTTGAAATATAACTAGTGTTAGTCTTCTTTGAGCTTTGCCACCAAGGCCACACCTAGTGGGGTTGAGGATTTTTCCCACATCAACTTAGGTGTGTAAGCAAGGCGACAACAAGGTCTAAGTTGAATAAAATAGACTTTGTCGTAACATAACCCTAAATTACAATAGAAAACATTAAAAAGAAAAAAAATAAGGTTTTATTTTTATTATTTTATAGGATTAACACAAGAGAATGGACTAGCACCTTTCTCAATCATCTGTTAATGGAATCTAGGGCTAAATATCTATGGAAGAGAATTGATGGAAACAATTTCAAAGACAGAAAGAAAGTTACATGTAGGTTTCTTAACCCCATAAACCCTAGTGTCCTCCTATCTTCTTAGGAGATAAAATGGGAGGAAGCTACACTTAAGTTCCTTAAGAGAAACATGATGACAATCTTTTGAAGGAAATGTTAAATCCATTAAAGATTCAATAACACTTTGGTGAAAGTTCATTAAAAGCATAATTCTACAACAAGCACAGGATGGAAGAAGATACTTACAATAAATTAGCACAAAATCATCATAGAATCACCATTCATCATCTAAGAGAGATAAACATCAAATCAAAATATCCTCCCCAAGACAAATTTGCTCATTAATGCTCTCCATAGCGACCAAAAAAGATGAGACAAGCTAGTGTGCACTAAGCTCCAAGTTTGTGTGACAATGATCTAGAGTCTAGACAATGATATCATGGCATATAAAATAGTGTTGCACAATCCTCCCTCCCCGCCTCCCCAAGGATCCAAGGCCGGAACAGCGTCTTGTACGGATCCTTGGGTGATCCTCCGACAGAACCACGGATCCAAAAATCGAATATACAAATCCACCATTTTGAGGCAATTCCTAGAAATTTGGAACCGCGCGAGCCTAATCTGCGGATCCGAAAAAGGATTTGTCGCGTATCTGCGGAGGTTCAAGCACGAATCCGTGCGGATCGCGAGTGGATCCGAAGGGAGATGACCAGTTCTGCGGGTTTCTAAATTTTTTTCAAATTTTTTCTTTGACTTAAGTTGTGTTGGGGCTTCCCGAACAATCCCAAGGAGATCCCTCGATGCTCCTTGGATGCATCCTAGATGCTCTCTCATGGTAATGTTAAATTCCTAAAGTAAAAGTGACATTCTCCTTAATCTTTCATCTTCATCCTTTTACTTAAATTTTTTAAATTACCATGAAATGACTCAAGATGTTTGAGAGTGGTTTCAGCCTCCTCGGACTTCATATAGAGAAAATAGAATTTCATATCCTATTCAAAATTCAGCAGACTTAACAGTTTCCAGGAATTCAGGATCAATGGGATTGTGGCATTTCATTAGATTATATCATGTATGAGAGTATGTGATTAGCATTTAATCAAGAGTATCGAGCCCTACATGTACCCTAGTGTTGGTGGTCTTAATTGTTGAACTCCTTTGTCATGGGCTTAGCAAAAAATTACCTTTCAATCAAATCAAAATCATTGATCAAGCATGTTAAGCTTTTTCCGCCATATTTGAAGGTCTGGATTGGGGTTTGATCAAAATTGAGCAATGTTGACTATTATCCCTAGACATTCGAGGTAGAGGCAAAGGCTAGACAAGAGGAGAAGAATCGAGATTCTAGATGGTTGATGCTCGAATAATTAATCATTGATGTTCAATGGATGCCATATCTATCTTGATTTATGTACAAATATGCATGTTTTCATATCTTCTACAACTAATTTGGTATTTTGGATTTTTTTAATATAAATGTAAAAAAACAATATATATATAAGAGTCTAAGACACTTCCGAGATGCTTCGCTTCCTAGATTTTTGGCAAATGACGCTTCCGATGCTTCACTTCCGAAAAATATCCCCACTTCATGCATCATTGCTATAAATCCACAAAAAGCGGATGTCACCTTCTTTACCTCATGCAACTACTTAGTTTATATGGTATATGACATTGTACTCGTGAACTATAAGAGGAGGATGCCATACAGCTCAAAGTGATGTCATCAAAACCTATCATTAATTGAAGGCCCCTTTTTGACTTGAATAAGTCAAATACTTTGTTCATGAAGCGAATTAACCAGTGGATGTGCTCCCTCATGGTCACTAGATAAATGTTTTGCTTAATAAGGGAGAAGCATACATAAGGATATATATAAATCCATGGCCAAAACGAGTTGATTGGAGGAACCGTTTTTCATAACCAATGCTTGCATATAGGTCAACTTCTTTATGTCTTGGTCAATGTATTAGATGGGGCCACATTCAATAAATGTCTTGCCTATGAACCTATAAGATGACATCGGTACAAATACTCATATTTTAATGGGTGCATCCTCTTGTTCAATGCCTTGCTTCACATAGGTAATAACATGCATAAAGGGATGTATTACGGAGTCGTTTTGGAAATTCAAGGATGCCATATAGCATATTTGGAATGACATCATAACAACGAACCACTCTTTCTAGTGCAGCCATTTCCTCTTGCACGAATTAATGGATCTATCCCCTTGAGTTTTGATTTGTGGATATTTTGGACATTAAACACATTGATGAGGTTGTTACCTTCTTGGCTGCTATTTTAGAAGGTTCTACCTAATTAACTACTAATTTTATTCTTGTTGAAGTTGTCTCGTGGAGTTAGCTAGAGGTGAGAACATTACTATATTGTTCTCCTTGTGGAGGATGACAACGGAGTTAGTTAAAAATGAGAACATTACAATATTGTTTTCTTTGTGGAGGATCATAATTTTATTATTTTTTCTAACAGAGAAAAGTGAATCGCAACAACTCACTTCTACTTCGAGTAAAAAGCTTGTTCAGGAGGTTGGAAATGAAATATTTTATTATTATTCCTTGGATAATTAATGGAAAATGATTAATTGTTTATTGCACAAGGAGTTGAGGTCAAACCTATATAAGGGTTTGCTCTCTCCATTTGTAAGTGTGGGTTGAAAGTGCTAAAAGTTCTTGGAAATTACCCTTCTTATTGTTTAAGCCTGTGGAATGGTTATCCATATTTGATGAATGTGTGGCGGATGTTCTTGGAGCCTACTAGTGACAAACACTGCAGATTTGTGGATTGACAAAGTCAACTCAAGGAGCCATAGAGGAGCAGTCTTGCTACATTAAAAGAGTCCCTTAACTTCTTTGTTTCCTTTTTTATGAAGATATGAACTGTATGTGTTAGATGTTTTGGGAGTTACTGCATTAGTTTGAAATTTGAATCAATAGGGAAAGCCACCCTTCAGTTGTCTTGAAAGAGTATCACCCATAAAGACCCTTTCCTTCTTTAAATCTGTGAAGTTTGCTTACCAAGTTTAGGGCTGTTGTGGCATGCTCCTAAATTTTCAATAGTAGCCCTCTAAATAAGCCAACTTGACTCCATAGCCCAAAAATAAAGACAAGGCAATGATCTTCTCATTCAACCAACATAAAAAAATATAAAATTTCCATATTTTAGTTTTGTTTTATGTTTCTAAGCTCCTTTGCTCCCTCTTTTGTCTAGAATGTCTTAAGCTTGGATTACCTTAAGGATTCCCCCCTAAATCAGAGCATATCTAGCCTAAAAATGTGAAATTTTCAATTATTGCAGCCACTGGAAATTATTCTTCTAACTGTAAATTAATTAGCAGTTTATTTTCTATGGCAAACAACAAATAATTCACAACTACAATTTTCACCAAAATAAATATTGCGGGAAATAAACTGGAAACTGAGAAAATACTAACACACACACACACACAAAAATATAACACCGTTGTTTTTGGACAAAAGTCCCCAGAAAAACCCAATGTAGGAAAATCGGTGCAGCAGTTGAAGGTTTTTATTATTAAACAGTAGTGAGAAAATTTTGAGTACAATAAATGTCGCCAAACTGGCAAATCTACCTAAGAGAAACACTGGCAAAAATATACCGAGGGATTTTACCCTCTCTCCGAGCAATCCCAGCACTGTCTTATTGCTGAAAAGCTAGTTGTCCAAACTAGTCTGTGTCACCTTTGCACTGCCTGCCAAACACTCTGCCTGAATTAGTGAGCAATCTAGTCGTCATGCATGCTACTGGCTGGGAAAATGCTTCCTCAGCCTTCTAGAAAATCTTCCTTGCCTCTAGAGACTAAAATGACCTCCCCTTCAGCTAAATCGAACGGCTCACTTGAGGCTCTAGGCTGCCTCTGCACACCCTCCTGGAGAATATTTTCAGCCTCCTCTTTTTGACCCTCCGGAACTTGAAAACTTCCTCTGGACTCATTGTTTTTGCCCCTCTCTGTCTCTGCGTCCCCTCTTTGGCTCGAACTCTTCCGACAAAATGCTGCTACTTTCTAGAAATTCGAACTACCCAAGGAAATCAATCTCAAGTGTGTTCCTCCATCTACCCATCTACTTCTTATAACCTCTAGTTGGGACTCCAACGGACAAGATTAAAACTTAATCAATGACTGAGATTATTTCCTAATCGATCCGTGTAAGTTTCAAGAGAAACCTCACCTTCCTCAATTAATTGTTGTTAATTAGTCATTTTCCCTAAGTTAGACTTAGGAAAAAATTAATTACGGATTAATTAGCGTAATTAAGGCATTTCTAGAAATATTTTCTTGAAACCTTTTTGGGTTATGGAGTCCTAGTGTTTCTTAGCCTCTCTGACAACTATCGAGACTAGAACACCACCCGATGCTATGAAAACTAACAAAAAAGAGCAAGACAGGCTATTGAAGTGACAGAGGATAGATTGTCTGAAGGCACCCTTGGGGTCTCAAAATCTTTGCTTTGGGACTTTTACACTAAATGAGAACCTAAGAGATAACACAATGTTTTTACAAAAGGCCAACCCAATTTTGAGTTCAAAGTTTTGGACCTTGATAGTGCATGAAGCAACTGTTCGTGCAGCCCATGTTATTTTGGTATAAAAGAAATGTGCGTATTGTTTTATTAATATTCAAAGGGATGTTTTATGTCAAAATTTTAAATAATATCAAACTATATGATCTATCACATATCAAACAATTATGGAATACAATCTCAACTCTCATATGATATGTTGTTTAATACGAGAAGAAAAACCGCGAGAAGGAAGCAAATAATAGCATATTTTCTTAATTTTCACTGTCCAAATGGAAATCCACCTTCTCAAGCAGATTGGATTTTCCAACTACATTTGAACAATGTGTTTATCTTCAACAACAATTGGAGATATTTTTCCTGGGCAAGGAGGAAAAGATGAGAAACCAATTTATAGCCTCCAAGTTTAAACTTAATGTACTTAAATTTTGTATCATATCTGTATAATTAGACAAGCAATAAAGTAGATATAAAATTCCTAGGTGTAACTAGTTGTATGGGGTATGTAAAGATGTAACTAATTACATGCAACACAATTGTGCATCAAGAGACTGCCAGGCATTCTTATACAAAGTTATCCTTCCTAATTAAATGAACTCTTATTCCATGTATTACTACTACCACCGGAAAAAGGTTATCTTTCCTAATTAAGGGACCTCTTCTTACATGTACTCTACTACCACCCAGACTCAGAACACAATGGTATTCTCAATGCAAGTATTGGCATCTCATTTGTGCCTTGATGTTTTGCTCAATTGTGTTGCTCTACCTCTGCTCCTATTAGATTGACAAGAGCATTTTCCATCATGGTGTATAATTGCACAAAATGGTCTCTATGTTATCTCCCTACAAATTGGAACAAAATAACCATATAACACGTTAGATATAAGGGATCTCTAATATAATGTTTAATGATGCCCATTATGTGCTTAAGCTTATCCTTTTTGTTGTGGTCTCAAGTTTTTACTTTTATTTCAAAAAAAAAAATCATCAGTTACAACTTCAATATGATATAGATAGGTTAATTTGCCATTGACTTTGCTCCCAATATGATCAGCAGAACCTGTTATTTTTCTACTCAATCATGATCAACAAATCATATGCTCTCCATTCAACAAATGTCTACTGACAACCAAAAGGTCTCTTTGAGAAAAAAGAAGAAATAAATGGGGAAACATCATCGAGTCTCTCAAACAAGATTAGAAAATCAAATTATAAAAAATCAAGAAAAATAATAAACTTGCCTGCTTGCAATGGCATTAACATTATTATACATTGAATTGCGGCTCAGAACACGAGAAAGCATATCTGAACTGATTGTTGGATAATGTGTGTAACAAGCAACCTTGCAGCCAAACAAACGTGCAACAGGGTATGTGAAGGCATAACCACTTGTATCAAAATACAAAATAGGTGTGAACTTGTTAAGAGCTTCCCATGCGAGTAAAACTGAGCCAAGACTCTGGCCAATAAGAGTAAAGTGGGGATAAGTGGCTGCCTCAATCCAAATCCTTTTATACAGATGCACCACCTGTCCAACATCACAGAGGAATAATATCAATCAACAAAGAGAAATGATAATTAAAAAGAAAAAACACAGTACAAGATATACTGATGTCCACACAGCAGTAGTTACTTTTTGCACAAATTTTTACTATAGGGGCACTTCAAAGTTTTAGAAAAATGATAAAATGTACATATATATGATGATCCATGACATTTATGATAACATGTTTACACATAAAATACTAAATAGGCAAAATATGGTGACCATAGTGTGAAACCCAGGTACCAGCAAAGCTTAGGTCATAAAGTGCTGAATATGCAAAAGATGGTCACTGTAGCAGGCAACCCAGGTACCAGCAATGCTACCACAACAATCTATGGATGATAGTTTTTACCCAAATCCAGAACAATGTTTAAGAGATTCATGGTAGTAGACACCCCAGTGGACCAAAAAATTACAGAAGGGTCCACACATTTTCCACATGCCACTGAACAAGGACTCAGGGAGGTACATGCATTGGTAGAAGATTATGACTCGAAGAAGAGGACTTGCTCATCGTTCTTGGCAAGTATGTTGAACTGAAACATTAATTCAACTCTACACTCTTTCAACATGCAAGTCATTACTGCATGAAAACAGAAAAACACAAATATGTCAGTGCAGACTTGAGTTACAAATGTAAATGTAGGTAATAGATTTCCATATTTTAAAATTTGCCCTAAAGTTCTAAATATACTAGAATCATACTGATCTCATGCAACCACACTCTACATATATTTTCCTCCAAGTTGGGATTGGTTAACCATTAACCAAGATGTTCATTGTTACAATATTTCAACACTAGGAGTTAGTTTAAGTACAACTTAGTCTGATGTGTTTCTAAATTAAAGTGTGCTTTTAGTATATTTTTTTATAGGCTTTTGTATTTTATCAATTCAACAATCACAATCATGTCCTACACGAGTGATCTGATGGTTCAACATCTCATCAATATTCACAACACTTGATCCATGGCTTAATACCAGATTAGTCAATGACCTCTATTAAAGAGCATGGAGGGTGATCGATGATCAAACTGAGAAATGTTCTTGTAGATTATTTAAGCATTCATCATATGCCAAAGTGTTGTACACTATTTCCCTCCTTGAGGGTTCTAACCACAAAAATCCTAGAGTCCCAGTCCTTATCTGTGTGTGCACATTTGTCTTAAATGTGTTCAACCTGTGTGAACATACTCTTTCTTTCTAATATGGTATCAGAATGATTTTAAAGCTTCACTCCTTTGTTGATTGAGAATAGACAGTCATTGTGCTGCATGCACAAAGTGAAATCTCATTTCTACATGTACAAGCATTTCCAATGCAAGTGAACCACTTCCTCATGTCCAAAGCATCATTTCCAACTAGTAATACCTTTGTTTTCATCAAAAATGGCTCCATTTTCCCTAATTATGGTAATTTCTCCCCAGTAATTTGATAAATGTGGTAAAATATTTTTTTAGAAACTTCCTAGTTATATATTTTCTGGCTGTGAAATTTCCACGACTGCAATTATTGGACATTATTCTCCTAACTTGTGCAATTTGTTTGTCTTCTATAAATTAATTTTACGGAAAATAGTGAATGATTCACAATTGCAATCTTCACTATTAAAATACCTTGCGGAAGATAAAATAAGGAGCTGAGAAATAATGCACGCATAGAAAAATATGACACCGTTATTTTTGGACAAATGTCCCTGGAAAAACCCCAAAGGGAAACTCAATGCAGCAGATGAGGGTTTTAATATTATTCAGCAATTTAAGAGAAATTACAACTGGTCGCCTTTCACTAGAAAACCTCCAGCAAATATTTATCTCCACTGATAATATAATTTGGAGACTAATTGTCTCCCTCTGCTACTCGATCTGGCCCTTTCCAAGCAACTCACACTCCTCCAGGTTGTTCGCACTGCCTCTGGGAAATGCGCATTGTTGCTCTTGGAAATTCATTCAGCATCTGGAATCACCTCCCAACAAGTCGTCGTGCCTCTTGGACTGGTCTAGGCCCACTCACTCTACCTCCGGATGATAGATCCAGCCTCTAGCTCACTAAATGAGCTCCTCTGCCACTCACAATATCAATTAGTTACTCGCACTGGTTGAATACGACCTCCTCTACAAACAATTCGGCCTCCTCTTTCTGTCTCCCGAACAGTGGAAAATACTGAGGAAATCTCCTCCAGAATCCTGCTCCCAAATCTTTGTTGAACCCCTGCTACCGATGTTTCCCTAGCTTCAACTATGCCCTTGTTGAATCACTACAACTGGATAGTCAAACTGTTATGTGAATAAACTATGTCTTCTCCAAACCCTTCAACCTGCTCTTATAATCTCTCGTTGGAGTCTCAACGGCCACGATCACACCTCAACCGATGGCTAAGTGTTAGTTTTTGTAGCATCGGATGTGTTCTAGCCTTGAAATTTTGTGCAGAGGCTAGAATACACGAGATCTCCAAAACCCAGAAATCGTTTATGGAAATTCCACCTAGCAAAGACTTAATTAGATTATTAACCAATTTTTAAATATTTTATTATTTCCTAAGTCTGAACTTAGGGAATATGGTTAATTAATCAGTATTAATTAAGTCAAGGAGTGAATGATCTAGAAACTCACACGAACTGATCCAAGGATGATCCTAGCCATTGATTAAGTTTTAATCTTGGCCGTTGGTGCTCCAACAGAGGATTATAAGAGGAGCTCGATGTGGTGATTGAGAGGACACTTGAGAGGTTTGATTTTTGAATCACTACAGCTGGATAGTCAAACTGTTATGTGAATAAACTATGTCTTCTCCAAACCCTTCAACCTGCTCTTATAATCTCTCGTTGGAGTCTCAACGGCCACGATCACACCTCAATCGATGGCTAAGTGTTAGTTTTTGTAGCATCGGATGTGTTCTAGCCTTGAAATTTTGTGCAGAGGCTAGAATACACGAGATCTCCAAAACCCAGAAATCGTTTATGGAAATTCCACCTAGCAAAGACTTAATTAGATTATTAACCAATTTTTAAATATTTTATTATTTCCTAAGTCTGAACTTAGGGAATATGGTTAATTAATCAGTATTAATTAAGTCAAGGCGTGAATGATCTAGAAACTCACACGAACTGATCCAAGGATGATCCTAGCCATTGATTAAGTTTTAATCTTAGCCGTTGGTGCTCCAACAGAGGATTATAAGAGGAGCTCGATGTGGTGATTGAGAGGACACTTGAGAGGTTTGATTTCTGAGCAGATCGGTTTCCAGAGTAGCAGTTGCCAGTTGCCGAAGAAAGAGTCAGAGATCAAAGTAGTGAGAGGGGGGAGACAGTGAAGTCGGAGGAAGAATTCCAAATCCAATGAGTGCATTTGCAGAGACGCTGGCGTTGGGGCAGTGCAGTAGCCTCTAGAGGCAATTTCGATTGATGGGGAAAGACGAGTTTCAATGCCAAAAGCTAGACAGAGGTTCCGGAGACCAGGAGAGACATTTTCCCAAACAGCAGCAGACTAGACGACTTAAGGAGAGGTTGATTCATACTGAGTGCAGAAGGGACTATGCTAGGGTGATGCAGTAGTTGCGCAAAGGTAGTTTGGACCGCTCACTTGGAGTTGTGGTCAAAGCCCGGATTTGCCTATGGGGTGAGGAAAATTCCTTACCAGATTTTTGCTAGTATTTTCTCTGCAGGATTGCCAGTATTCAGCATCTAGATTGTACTCAGATTATTTCACTATTGCTTAATAATAAAACCCTCAGCTGCTGCACCGGTTTTCCCAAGCTGAGTTTTTCTGGGGACTTTTGTCCAAAAATAAGTATGTTATTTTTATTTGTGCGATAGTATTTCTTCCCACGTTTATTCTTCCGCAATTTTATTTGTGTAGATTGCAATGTGATTTATTCAATATTTGTCATAGCAAACAGCAAATAAATTGTTAAATTAAATTAACAATTAGGAGAATAATTTCCAGTTGTTGCAATAAGATTCCGTATTGGAATTTTCACATGAAATCAAAGCACAGTTGATGATCAACTGGGCAGCTCAGAGGTGAAGAGAGAAGGAGTTTCATTGCTCATTGTGGGTAGCAGGCTGAAATTCCCAAGGGCAGCGCAGTCATTCTTCCAGGAGGCCAAATTACTTGTGGAGGTTCGATTTTCTGAGTGAAGGGCAAAAAAATTTGATCTTTCCAAATCGAGTGATTCCAGAGGCAGAGGGAGCAGCTCAGATTTTTCGTTGGGCAGATCTCTAGCTGGACGCAGTGGTTTTTGCAGTAGATCGCTAGAGCAGAGCCAGCGTCGAGTGGAAGGAAGAAGAGCACACAAAAAAGGAAAATTTTCCTCAGGGAACTTCTAGTCTCAAGAAGTTCGATTTTTCCTTGCAGATCAACAATTGTTGTGAGCAGATCTTCTCACTCCAGAAGGGAGTGCGAATAATAGAGCAGTAGCTGAGCAGAAGGAAAGAGGAGATTTTCGACATTTTGTTGAGATGGCCATTGTTGGGCTTCGTGATTAGGACAGGTTGGATGGGGCTTCCAACTACGTCATCTGGAAGGCAAGGATGTCCTTCCTTCTAGATGAGTTTGGCCTGAAAACATATATTGATGTAGTGGTAGCAGTTCCCCAGGATGCAGATCCGTTGAAGGAATACAGAAAGGAGATGGCCTGGGCGAAATGATTGATCCTAGATGGAGTCTGGGATCATGTTGTTCCACACATAGCTAGCAAAGATACTGCCAAAGAGATGTGGGATGCCCTCTCCATGTTATACTAGGGTACTTACGAGCAGCGGAAGATAGCCTAGAGGAGATGCTGAGGTGTGTGAGGATGCAGAATGGGGAAGGCATAGACCCCTTCCTCACTAGGATTCAGGAAATACGGGACCATCTTGCAGTTGTTGAGGCAACACCTAAACCCACGGAGTGTTGATTTGGGTAGCATCGGATGTGCTCTAGCCTTGAAATTTGGTGAAGAGGCTAAGGCACATGAGATCTCCAAGACCCAGAAATCGTTTGGAGAAATTCCACCCAGATGAGGAGTTATTAAAATAATTAATATTTTTAATAGGTTCCTAAGTCTAAACTTAGGAAAACAAAAATATTAATGGGTATTAATAAAGATAAGGGTGAGAAGCTTCTAAGAGATGAGGATCAAGTCTGTTTTAATCTTAGCCATTGATTAGAGACTTAATCTCGATCGTTAATTCATCAACAAGAAAAGTATAAGAGAAGACTTGAGGATCATTTGGAGACACACTGGCAGATACTCAGTATCCCAAGGAAATTAGATTCTCAAAGAGAAGGAGAGGGAGAGTTGAAGGGTGGAGGAAGAGGAGGGCATCAACAGTGGTCAGTGACTGAGGAGGAGGTGATGCAGAGGTAATGAAAGACAGCGCAGAGGGAGACGCAGTGCAGGGGAGATGCAGCTCTCACACAGGCTAACGCAATGGGACGCAGAAGCAATCAGAGTGACGCAGAGGTGACGTTGAAGTGGGAGAAGGGTCTCCAATGTGTCAGAAAGTTTCCAAGGGAAAGTCTCAGGTGTTTTCTCTCGGTTTCTTTGTAAAATCATTCTTTGTAAAGAAATTGCTGTTGAAGAATAATAAAACCCTCATTTGCTGCACCAGTTTTCCCACATTGGGTTTTTTTGGGGACAATTGTCCAAAAACAACTGTGTTGATGTGATTAGTTCTTGTGCGTGTATTTTTCTCTATGTAATTATGTGATAGCTGCAGTAGAATTTATTTTAATGTTTGTTGAAGGGATTTCGTAAATAACTTATTATGGAGAATAAGTAAGTGAAATAAATCAATTGCTACAGTAGAATTTTGGGTTAGAAATTTTCACACAGAGCTAGTGTGATTGGCACTCAACAGTGTCTTAAAGGAGTGGCAGGTATTCATCCAAAGTATCTTGGGCAAAGATACCTTGCCAAGGTGGGACAGGATGTGGGAAAATTTGCAGCAGGAGCAGTTGAGGCGAGCTCTATTGAAGAGCTCCATCAGTGGTAGCAGCAGTGGATCAAAGCAGGTGAAGGAGGAGGAGAATGTGGCCCTCACATCTAAGGGTCCCAGTCAAGGACAAGGGGAGCAGAGAAAGAAGAAGAAGGACTTGTCAAAGGTCAAGTGCTTCAAATGTGGTGAGCTTGGTCACTACAGTACCCAATGTCCTCTGAGGAAGGACAAGGAGGAGAAGCAGGACCAGCAGGATGCTTCAGTAGAGATCGATAGGCTATCCTCCAGGCTGGACGAAGAGTTCGCCATGTTTGTTGATATACCTCCAGGAGTGAGGTGGGGTGACCTAGTGTTGTAGCCCTAGAGCGCTACAGATGGATAGAATGCTTGAGGAGTCCACCTCATTGGTCAATACCTTGCTACGAGGGCCCACAATATTTAGTAGCAGGATGGATCAGTGATAGTTGATGCAGTCAAATGCCAAAGTGACAGTTGCAGAGACTAGTAGCAGTCAAATGCTAGAGTGACAGTTGCAGAGACTAGCAGTCAAATGCCAAAGTGACAGTTGCAGAGACTAAGCAATCAAATCCCAGAGTGACAATTGCAGAGACTAGCAGCAGTCAAATGCTGGGGAGCGTAGTGCAGTTGGCACAGTGCAGAGTCAGCGGCAGCACAGATTCTTCAATGACAGTGCAGATACTAGCTGTCGTCAGAGACTCAGGTGACAAATGCATTATACTTATCACAGTTGATTCAATATTTTGGATGCTTTGAAGTTGCAGCAGCAACAGATGAGAGGGAGTTGCAATGCAGATGCAGCGTTGGCAACAGTATGGCAGTGTCAGCAGCAGCACAGATGTAGTGTATATCAGAGTTGCGCAGTGGTTGGTGGGCAGTATGGCCAGACACCAGCAACGTGACAAGAGATGATGCAGAGACAGGGTGCTGCCACAAAGTGTGCAATAGCACTAGAACGCATTCCTTGCTAAGAGGGAGTGTTAGTTTTTGTAGCATCGGATGTGTTCTAACCTTGAAATTTTGTTGAGAGGCTAGAATACATGAGATCTCCAAAACCCAGAAATCGTTTCTGGAAATTCTGTCTAGAAATGACTTAATTAGATTATTAACCAGTTTTTAAATATTTCCTAAGTCTAAACTTAGAGAATATGGTTAATTAATAGGTATTAATTAAGTCAAGGCATGAATGATCTAGAAACTCACACAGATCAATCCAGAGATGATCCTAGCCATTGATTAAGTTTTAATCTTGGTCGTTGGTGTTCCAACAAAGGATTATAAGAGGAGGTTGATGTGGTGATGGAAAGGACACTTGAGAGGTTCAATTTCTGAGTAGATCGATTTCTAGAGTAGCAACAGTCAATTCCCTAAGAGAGAGTCAGAGATCGAAGCAGTGAGAGAGGGGTAGAGATAGTGAAGCCGGAGGAAGAATTCTAGAACTGGTGAGTGCATTTGCAGAGAGACAAAAGAGCCACAGAGAGGCTAACAATGGGGTAGCGCAGAGCCTCTAGAGGCAGTTTCGATTCTGTTGGGGAAAGACAAGTTTCAGTGCCAGACGTTGGACAGAGGTTCCAGAGGCCAGGCGAGACATTTTCCCAGACAGCAGCAAACTAGACAGCTTGAGGAGAGGTTGATTCAAACTGAGTGCAGACGGGACTGCACTAGGGTGACGTAGTAGCTACGTAGAGGCAATTTGGACGACTCACTTGGAGTTGTGGTCAAAGCCCATATTTCCCTGTGGGGTGAGGAAAATTCCTTGCCAGATTTTTGCCAATATTTTCTCTGCAGGATTGCTAGTATTCAGCATCCAGGTTGTACTCAGATTATTTCATAGCTGCTTAATAATAAAACCCTCAGTTGTTGCACCGGTTTTCACAAGTTGGGTTTTTCCGAGGACTTTTGTCCAAAAATTACTATGTTATTTTTATGTGTGTGTGATAGTATTTCTTCCAAGTTTATTCTTCCGCAGTTTTATGTGTAGATTGCAGTT
Organism: Pinus tabuliformis; assembly: GCA_031772625.1. NCBI lineage: Eukaryota > Viridiplantae > Streptophyta > Pinopsida > Pinales > Pinaceae > Pinus > Pinus tabuliformis. The sequence goes on from CM062812.1 coordinate 67,052,802, forward strand.
TGATTTATTCAGTATTTGCGGTAGCAAACAACAATTAAATTAAATTAACAATTAGGAGAATAATTTCTGGTTGTTGCAATAGGATTTTGTATTGGAATTTTCACACTAAGATCATCTTGACTCTGTCAACTAGCTTTTTCGGAAGTCTCTAGAGCACAATCGAACTCCCTCAATTAATTCACTTTAATTAACCAATTTTCCTAAGTTAGACTTAAGAAATTTTTAATTATTGGCTAATTAAATTAATTGAGGTGTCTCCAAGTCTTTTCTCGCGAAACCTTTTCTGGGTTTTGAAGATCTTGTGTTCGTTACCATCTTAGACACCATAGGGACTAGAACACCTATCTGTTGCTACCTCAAACAAAAACTAACACTAGCAAATGTTATTGGTTCATTATTTGATTTCGGACATGTTACCGCTCAAACTAGCAAGGATCCTAGAGGGGGTCCTATAGAACAACTACTAGGTCAAGGGGCAACAATGGAGCGATAGCCCACTGTCACCTCAGCTAAGGCTCCCTGCTCTTTAAGGGCTTTCACCAATGGGAAGAGACTCGGTATAAAGGGAATCGCTAGGAAGGATGGATCAATGAATGGATAGAGAGTGATTCCCAAGGCCTATTCACAAGAGAGGCTCAAAACAATTGGCTTGCTTGCTTTGAAAGCAAGGTGATTAGCTCTTTAAGAAGGGTTATGGGGATACTTAGACCTAGGGTTGGTGAATAAATTTTAACAAGATGTATCCTAAACCTAAGAATCTTGAAGGAGAAATGGCTTCTATGCGACCCTTGCGGAATGTGAGTTACAAAGTTGTGGGACCACAAAGAACCCAAGTGGACCCAAACTAGGTCAAGGGTGTGGGGTTGATCATCAATAGATGGGCTTGACCAAGTTTGGGAGGAGAATAGAATCAAAGGAATAATTTTCTTTTGGAGTTTAAATGCAATGATCCAAATGAAGACACTAACCAAAGGGAACCTAGGGAGAAGAATGATCCTTGAGCTAGGGCTTGCGATATCTCGTGCTGTCGTACAGATGCAACAATGGCAATGGCAGGGCCATGGGTAGCAGTACATGATGCAGCAGTGCAGAGGATGTTGGGCAGCAAGCCTAGCATCAGCACAGGGACCGATGTCGGATGATCAGGGTGATACTCAGTGAGGAGTATTACTAGAGCACAGTCCTTGCTAAGAGGGAGTGTTGATTTGGGGTAGCATCGGATGTGCTCTAGCCTTGAAAATTGTTGGAGAAGCAAAAGCACATGAGATCTCCAAAACCCAGAATGGTTTGGGCAAAATCTAACCAGTTTGGGAGATATTAAAATAATTAATATTTTTAATGGATTCTCTAAGTTTATACTTGGGGAAAATAAAATATTAATGTGAATTAATACAAAACTGAGTTAGAATGGTCCAAAAGTCATGAATCAAGCCAGATCTAATCTTAGTCGTTGATTAGGGACTTAATCTCGGTCGTTGATTTGTCAACGAGAAAAGTATAAGAGGAGGCTTGAGGGTCACTTGGTGTTAAAATTGGCAACTAGGGCCAAACTCCATGTGGGTCATCTTATTAATGGCAATTGATATTTTTCTTGGATCCCTCTCATCGAGAGGTGTAGGATTGATCTAAAGATCATCCGATAACAATAAGTATTCATGGAGATATGAATTTATTTGTGTTATGGGACAATTCGTCAAGGTCGGCCACCAACCAAATAAACCCCTCATGTGCTCAACGTTTTAGTATAAACAGAAGAGGTCCTCAAGTCATTTGGACTCACTCACACTCTTGTGATCTCTCTCTTCATTTTGTTTTGGGTTTTATGAAAGAGAGATCTAGAGGGAGTGCCCTAGTCTAATACATTGTCCTAATGAAGATCAAATCACAACCATGGAAGTAAAGGCTATACGTTGCCATAGAAGAGATGCCCTAGACCCTAACGCTGTCATGGAGGAGTCCTATACACAACTTCTTATACGCTGCCATGGAGAGCCCTAATTACAGTCAGGGAGCAACCCTAGACATGGAGGAGAAAGGGTCTTCTAGGAGTGTCTACGCTGCCCTAATTTACAGTCAAATGCAGTCACGGAAACACAGCGAGGAGAGGCTGAACGCAAGTCTATAAGAGACCTTAAGACGTTGTCCTTACATGCCCTAAGCGCTATCCTAGGAGAAGTCATCTAGACACAGAAGAAGGAGGGTCTCGTTATGCCCTAGCCGCAGAAAATAGGAGGACTAATGCAGCCCTCTAAACGCAGTTGAATGACTGTATAGAGGAGACCTAAGTCTATGGAAGACAGGCCTTAAAAGTTGTCAAGAAAGGGCTCTTAAACGCAGTCATTGTATGATCTAATATGCACTTATGGAGAGCACAGATCCGCTAATGTATGAGGCTCTAAACCGCAGTCTCAAGAGGTCTCTCTGGTGCCCTAGGACGTAGTCATATATGCTGCAACAGGAGGCACGTACATGCAATAAAGGGGAGGCCTTCATCCGCACTAAAAGAGAGCATCTGGAGAGCACAGATCCGCTAATGTATGAGGCTCTAAACCGCAGTCTCAAGAGGTCTCTCTGGTGCCCTAGGACGTAGTCATATATGCTGCAACAGGAGGCACGTACATGCAATAAAGGGGAGGCCTTCATCCGCACTAAAAGAGAGCATCTAGCCACTATCAAGGAGACCTAAGAAGAGGCTCCTATCCGTTGTCCCGAAAGTGCCCTTAACGCTAGCCAAGGTGAAGCCATCGTAGAAAAGAGAAACCTTAACAGCAATGAGGAGGTTTGGCCGCAGGCTTATGGAAGACCCATGAACTGTCTCTCATCCACAGCTAGAAGGGTTGCTAAGTCACGGCATAGCTGTAGGTGACAGCTCACTACTGTAGATGTTAGTACTATGATAAAAGTTGTTCCAGGTATGAGAATGCTTGCAAGTGGAAGTCACAGTCATAAGGTAAACTTGTGTGATGAAGGAGTCTCCACTCAGACTTATCTCAGACCATGTAGGGCTGGCTTCAAATAATTGGATGCGAACATTCTGAAGCATTAATGATTACAAAGGCAGTTACTTTTGTGTTGCTATGTGCTAGGCCATAGGCCATAGCATCGTAGCATGGGTCTCTTAGAGCTGCTCTATTAGTCAGAGATTATGAAGGAAGATTAATACAGCCACAGGTGCCCTCATCAGATCAGCAGCGCTTCACTATCAAGGGACATGCTACAGTTCTATCATTGATTGAAGACTGTCATGGCAATTCAGGATTGCATCTTATAGATTAGTCATCATTAACAAAATGATGGACTTACTATTGTTGTCATAAAATCTCAAATTTATGTATATGTACTCTCTCTCTCTCTCTGTTGAACTATTGAAGAACATATAAGAAGAATTGATCAAGGGTTTCCCCGCATTGGGGTTTGTCCCTAGCTAGCGCCACATCTTGTGTCCTCTTGTCTTGGCTTGTCTTCTGTAATTTATGTTTATGTTCTATCTGCAGTTTACTTTAATGTTGATGTGATTGCTAATCTGGAAAAGATATTGAGCTAACTGTGAAAATTGAAATAAATTGCTTTAAGCATAGAACATACCTAAATTTAACATGGTATCAGAGCTGAGGTGAAGACAGTGCCCAAGCAAGAGTGAAAGAACAATCACCGAAGACAGTTGGGAAAGGACAAAAGGATCAATGGATTCCTCATCCCTCTTCAAATTCACCAAGGGTGAAATTGAAGCAGAGAACATTATCAGAATAGCGCAGTGGAAGCTTATAATGGCCTACCTAAAGATCACTTCATTGGGAAGTCCGGATCTAAGGGTGGAAAGACAGGCAAATGACTTGTTCGGCCATTATGCGAAGGAGTTTCTGAATGGCAGGGACGCATCACTTGATGATGATAACAATCATTCCAGGGACATCTTCAATGATCAAAGGAATGACAGGTAATGCAGGGCATCAAGGAAATGGTCGACTCTTCAGAGAAAGCAAGGAACCCCAGGTATGAAGAATCAAATGTTGTTTCTGATAAGATAAAGAAGTGTTATCTTGTATTGGCCCTCTCCTTCAGATTCTTTGGGAATCTGGCTTATTGATTGTAGTGCTTCAAGGAACTCCATCGGATAGAAGGGTGCTCTCTCTCTCATTTGGTAGAGATGGAAACATTCGTGGGATTCATCCCGGAAAGGGTGTTACCCCTCAATTGAATGAGGGTAACTCGATTCATTTACGAAATCTCTTTTATGTACCTGATCGCAAGAAGAACCTAGTGTCCATTTCAGCAATGGAAGTCAAAGGTTACAGGGTGGCATTCATCAATGGAAAGGTACGTGTCTGGAATTTTCAAAGATGCTTTTATCTTTAAGTTCAGGGTTGGCAATTTGTATCAAGTTGCAGGATGGTCCATTGAGGACCATGTCAGTTGACAGATCTCATCTATAGCACCGGAGGTCTAATTATGGGGCACAATCTCTCATGGATTGAGATACACTGCCGGAAATATGAAGCTGCATGATTATTCGAAAGTTGACTGGGCTGGCAGTGTGGAGGATCACTAGAGCACTTCTCAGTGTTGGTTCTTTTTTGGTTCTGCTTCAATATCATGGATGAGCAGGAAACAGAAGTCGGTTGCTAGAAGCACCGCCAAGACCGAATACAAAGCCACGAGTATGATCTCGTATGAAGCTGCCTAGTTGTGGAAGCTCTTCAGTGAGTTGTTTGTACACATGATGAATACCACTGTGATCCTCTGTGACAACCAGGGGGGATTTGATAGTTGAGGAATCCCGTATTCGATGATTGCTCCAACAGGTAGACATCAGATACTACCTTATCTGGGATATGGTAAGTTGGTGAGCGAGGAGGCTCCATCGCATTGAGACTGATGTACAAGTCGCAGACATTTTGTCAAAGCCCTGGGGAAAGGTCAAATCTGTGACTTTCCTGAACGACTTGGAGTCGTTGAGAGACCTTCGTATAAGGGTCTTGCATGTTGCATGCATTGAGCTCTAGGAGCTCTGGGGGGCTTGGGGTACTTACTGGAGCAACACACGACCATAGGGCGACTCACCCTCCCCTAATGGTGCACTGTGTACAGGGTGAATAGCTCAGCCTTCCCCTGTGATACCCGGAGATGACTTTGGGACAGGATGATTCGTTCTCCTGTGAGCCAAGATGATTAGTTCTCCTGTCAAGGCATCTTAGCCATGCAGTCTGGGACTCATGGGAAGTACCTCTCATCTGATCAATGAGTAGGGAAATGGGGTTAGGGACCATTAGTAGTACTATCGATGGACGCATCGTTGTATCTATCGTACTCCCTATGCTAGGATGACCTCCATTGATCTGGGATCAATGAAACTAATTTGGGATCAGTATGAGTGGTTTGAGACACTCTCTTGTGATATTGATCTGGGATCAATAAAACTGACTTCGGGTCAGTAGAGAATGGTATGAGACATTCTCGATCAATTCTTCTTCTTCATGGTTCAGCAAAGCAGTGCAAGGCACTAGTGGCAGAGATAGTACAGTCAGACAGATGGATCAGCGAATGGAGTTCTCCCTAGTTGAGAGAGAGTGTTAAAATTGGCAACTAGGGCCAAACTCCATGTGGGTCATCTTATTAATGGCAACTGATATTTTTTCTTGGATCCCTCTCATCGAGAGGTGTAGGATTAATCTAAATATTATCCGATTCCGATAAGTATTCATGGAGATATGAATTTATTTGTGTTATGGGACAATTTGTCAAGGTCGGCCACCAACCAAATAAACCCCTCATGTGCTCAATGTTTTAGTATAAATAGAAGAGGCCCTCGAGTCATTTGGACTCACTCACACTCTTGTGATCTCTCTCTTCATTTTGTTTTGGGTTTTATGAAAGAGAGATCTAGAGGGAGTGCCCTAGTCTAATACGATGTCCTAATGAAGATCAAATCACAGCCATGGAAGTAAAGGCTATACGCTACCCTAGAAGAGATGCCCTAGACCCTAACGTTGTCATGGAGGAGTCCTATACACAGCTTCTTATACGCTGCCATGGAGAGCCCTAATTACAGTCAGGGAGCAGCCCTAGACGTGGAGGAGAAAGGGTCTTCTAGGAGTGTCTATACTGCCCTAATTTACAGTCAAATGCAGTCACAAAAACACAACTAGGAGAGGCTGAACGCAGGTCTATAAGAGACCCTAAGACGCTGTCCTTAAATGCCCTAAGCGTTGTCCTAGGAGAAGTCATCTAGACACAGAGGAAGGAGGGTCTTGTTATGCCCTAGCCACAGAAAATAGGAGGACTAATGCAGCCCTCTAAACGCAGTTGAATGACTGTATAGAGGAGACCTAACTCTATGGAAGACAGGCCTTAAAAGTTGTCAAGAAAGGGCTCTTAAACGCAATCAATGTATGATCTAATATGCACTTATGGAGAGCACAGATCTGCTGATGTATGAGGCTCTAAACCGCAATCTCAAGAGGTCTCTATGGTGCCCTAGGACGTAGTCATATATGCTGCAACAGGAGGCACGTACATGCAATAAAGGGGAGGTCTTAATCCGCACTAAAAGGAAGCCTCTAGCCACTATCAAGGAGACCTAAGAAGAGGCTCCTATCTGTTGTCTTGAAAGTGCCCTAAACGCTGGCCAAGGTGAAGCCATCATAGAAAAGAGAAACCTTAACAGCAATGAGGAGGTCTGGCCGCAAGCTTATGGAAGACCCATGAACTGTCTCTCATCCACAGCTAGAAGGGTTGCTAAGTCACAGCATAGTTGTAGGTGACAGCTCACTGTTGTAGATGTTAGTACTATGATAAAGGTTGTTCCAAGTATGAGAATGCTTGCAAGTAGAAGTCACAGTCATAAGGTAAACTTGTGTGATGAAGGAGTCTACACTCAGACTTATCTCAGACCATATAGGGTTGGCTTCAAATAATTGGATGCGAACATTCTGAAGCACTGATGATTATAAAGACAGTTACTTTTGTGTTGTTATGTGCTAGGCCATAGGCCATAGCATCATAGCATGGGTCTCTTAGAGTTGCTCTATTGGTCAGAGATTATGAAGGAAGATTAATACAGCCACAGGTGCCCTCATCAGATCAACAGCTCTTCACTGTCAAGGGACATGCTACAGTTCTATCATTGATTGAAGACTGTCATGGCAATTCAGGATTGCATCTTAGATTAGTCATCATTAACAGAATGATGGACTTACTGTTGTTGTCATAAAATCTCATATTTATGTATATGTACTCTCTCTCTCTCTCTGCTGAACTATTGAAGAGCATATAAGAGGAATTGATCAAGGGTTTTGATGCAGGAGCATCCGGACTTAGCCAGCAATGTGAAAGCTTGTTCACATGTTGTGGCTAAACAAAGTTGAAATTCATTGACCTGATGGGTCAAAAGGCAGTTTTACTGAGAGGGTTTGATCTCTCAAGAAATGAGTTGTATTTCATTATTGTAATAAGTTAGAAAATGTCTTATTTTAGACTAAAGGATGAGTCGTTAGCATGAGTGTGAGATAGAGCTAGGAATTAGAAGATTTGCTATTAGATTTATTAAAAATAGGGATTGATTTGTTAGATACAATTAGAGTGGTATCTAACTTACAAAAAGGAGAAAAAATGTAATGAAACGAGGGAGGATTGAGGAGTGGATTTAATAGAGTGAGAGCAAGATAGTGTGGATTGTATTTTTGAGACAGAGGTCTTTATTTTGTGTAATCAGGCCCAAGGTCGAGAATCAGTAATTTTATTATGAATGAATTGATGTTGTGTGCATAATTATATATATGCAGCCCATGAATGTCCTCGAATGATAGTTTTCTTTGTATTTAGTTGATATTGATGCTTGCTCTACTTTCCATGCTTTACAATAGATAAACGTTGAGTTAAAAGAGGAAACAATGAGTTAAATACATCGTTTTGTTTCCGCAAGCGGAAAACCCAAAATACACTAGAAATCGTCGCAAAACGCCTTCGGATTTAGAATCCGAACTTCAAATTTTATAGACGGAGGTTTTGAAAGTTATCGGGTCCGTGGAACCCAATCGCATCACTTAAGTGGAGAGGAACGGCTTGTTGAAACGCTGATTTCCAACATTGTGATATAATCAGATCCGAAAAGTTATAGAGCAGGGTTGATAGCTTATCGGGTCCGCAAAGGGTCATCGCATCGACATATTGAAGCGCAAGGTGTCTGGCAGTTGGACTTTGTGACTTGCGATTGTGCGATTTAATCGCAGCCGTTGGATCGCGTTCAATCGCGATCGTTGGATCACTGGACAAACCCGCTACAGTGGATGGTTATCGGGCGCGTTGAAAGCCGTAAGCGGTTTTAAGTGGTTCGGCCCCGATTCCATTGAGGAGGTGCCACGTAGCAAGGCGAAATAGAACGAAACCATATATCGGGCGGTCAAACCCTGATATATTGAACCACGCGAAACCTTTGACAACCGTCAGATCTCACGATTCCAGATCGACGGCCATCAGCGCATTGACTTTTGTGTACGGTAAGCGCGCCAATACAAAAAGGTAAAAATCAATGTTTTGCGGGTTTCAGTGTATTTCAGTGTAAAAGGAAAACAGTTGGGTTTAGTTTAAAAGGGGATCCGTGAGGTGATTTTAGGGTCTTTGTGCACCCGCTTCCGTGCTACATCAATTTTTGGTATTAGAGCAGAAGAAAGGGTTGTTTGCAGCGAAGATGCCACCAAGAAGAGGCATTGGTCGAGGAAGTCCTGAAGCAAATGCAATTCTATTGGAAGAGGTACAGACAGTGTTGCGGGGGAGCGCCCCCCCCCCCCCTTCGAACCCGCTCCCGAAGCGCGCTCCGGGCGGGAGCGGGTCGGGAGCGCGCTCCCAAAATCGCTCCCGGACGGGAGCGATTTTCGGGAGCGCGCTCCCTTAAAAAAATTTACGCTCCCTGCTCTGATAGGGAGCGTTTCAGGGAGCGATCGCTCCCGAGCTCCCGGAGCGCTTTTTAATGCCCGGGAGCGATCGCTCCCGGGCATTAAAAAACGCTCTGGGAGCGATTTTTAACCGGCCGGGAGCGGTTCGGCGGAAAAAAATTCCGCCGGACCCGAAAAATTAAAAAAATTTAAATAATTTTTTTTGTTTATAAGCCCAATGGGCCAAAAAAAAATCATTTCAACTTCATTGAGCTTGAGATTGAGAGCTGAGCAAGAGCAAGGAGCAAGGAGCAAGGAGCCAGAGCTGAGGAGCGAGGAGCAAGTGCCAAGGAGCGAGGAGCAAGCTTGCAGAGGTAAGTAACTTAATCATTTAGTTAGTTTAGCTGGTTAGGTAGTTAATTTGGTTAGTTTAATTTACCTGTTTGAGTTTAAAGATCATTAATTTAAATTAAATTAATAAATTAAATGAATTAATCCCAATAAACTAAATTAATTTGCAGATTCAAGACTCAAACCCTACAAACATCAAACACGATGGACCTGGGGATTTTTATTGGCATTTTCCTCTTCCTGGTCCCCTTTCTGGTTATTATGGTGGTGGAGAGTAGGAAACGGAGGGGGCCTGAAACTGAAGAGGTGGATGAAGAAGCCGGAGGAAGTCAAATGGGTGAAAACCCCAGTGAGGAGGATGTGGAGGAGGGTGAACATGAGGGTCAAAAAACTAAACAAGACCAAACTCCATTGTGGAAATATGTTCACAGGGCTGAAACAGGGAGAGGGGGTGGAACCACTAAATTTCATTGCCCCCATTGCAACACTGATTACACAGGCTCATACACCCGTGCTAGAAGACACCTCTGCGGGAAAAGGCCATGGGATGGAGAGAAACAAATAGGAATCAAAACTTGTAACGCGGTGTCAACAGCAGATAGAGCCAAATACATAAAGGAAGAGGAGGACGCCCAATACAGAGCAAAAAGATCAAGGGGTTTCTTTGAACCAAGCTCACAAAGAACTCCTTCAGCATCCTCCCAAGGCAGTGGATATGCACATGGAGGCACAGGGTCATCATCTTTACGCCGTAGAACCATATCAGATTTCCTTGATGAGGGGTGTAGGAATGATGTGGATTCAAAAGTTTACAGGTTCCTCTATGCATGTGGGATACCATTCAATGTTCTACGCTGACCTTATTGGCACGAAATGGTTTCTGCCATAAATGATGCCCCTAAAGGATACAAGAGCCCTGGGTATGACAAGGCAAGAACTGTTGGCCTTGATCATGAAAAAGAAAAAATATCACATTCTTTGAATAAAATGACAAGTTCTTGGACTGACAATGGGGTGTCCATTGTATCTGATGGATGGACAAATGTAAAAGGCAAGCCATTGATAAGTGTTCTTGCTGTGTCCCGAAGTGGTCCCATCTTTCTAGCTGCACATGATTACTCAGACAAGTTCAAGACCGCTATCAACATTGCAGAAGCATTGCTTGAAACAATTGAGCTTATTGGCCCATACAATGTCATCCAAGTCATCACTGATAATGCTCCTAATTGTAAGGCAGCGGGAGCAATTATTGAGGATAAATACCCGAACATATTTTGGTCTGGATGTTTGGTTCACACATTGAACCTTCTGTTGCATGATATTGTCAAAAACAAAAATGAACAATACAAGAAAGGAAAAAAAATGATAAAATTTATTACAAATCATAGCAATACCCATGGCCTTTTCCGCAGTCACTCGAGATTGGAGTTGCTGAAGATTGCGAGGACTAGATTTGGTAGCTATTACCTCACCTTCAGGCGCCTTTTGAAGGTAAGAGAGGCATTAGCTAGCATGGTATCAAGTCCACATTGGCAGGTGTTAAAGGAAAGGGCTACAAATGTAGCTGACATTGCAGGTTTTGAAACGGTGGAGGAGGCCGCTCTTGATGGGCAGTTTTGGACAACTGTGAGACAGGTATTGGATTTCACCAAGCCAATTTATAACATGATTCGGTTTGCAGATACAAACAAACCAGTGATTGGCGAGGTGTATGAGCAAATGGATACCATGTTGGGGGAAATAAAAGACATTGTTCATAACAGAGATCCCGACTTGTACAAACTGATTCACGATTGTGTGTGTGAACGGTGGAATAGGCTTAACCTTCCACTACATTGCTTGGCGTATATCCTTACGCCAAAATACTACTCAGATTCTTGGTTGGGCAAACCTGCAGCAGGGGGTGGTGTTAGGACCAAACCCCATTTAGATCGAGAGGTAACTAGAGGATATCTGGAAGCATTAGAAAAGTTGGTGCCTGACAGGGAGGAATGTGCAGCTGTGCGCCTTGAAATAGGCAGATACTTCACTGGCAGTGGTTTGTATGGTAACTTCCATGCAATGGACGACAAAGATAAATTTGATTCTCTCACATGGTGGGAAACATATGGCGGCGACGGACATTTGCCAAAATTGGCAAAAAAAGTTCTTGCACAGGTTGTAAATTCTTCTTCTGCAGAGAGGTGTTGGAGCACCTACAGTTATATACATAATGTGAAAAGAAACAGGCTCAACGAAAACCGAGCAGAAAGCTTGGTTTATGTGCACTACAATTTGAGGTTGTTGAGCCATTACTGTGATCGGGCTAATGAAGATCCCACATATAAAATTTGGGACAATCACCCTGAGGACGACAATTTGGAGGATGGCATTGTACATATGGAAGAACTAGAAGAGGAGCTTGTACGGGATGAAGCTGAAGCAGCTGCAGCTGCAGCAGCCATGCCACCTCCACCTCCACCATCCAGTAGCAGTTCTCGGGGCCCGAGTCTTGTTCCATTGATGTCGCCACCTCCATCGACACCCTCGCATGGAGGCTCTAGTTCTGGTCGTCGGTCTGGGCGGGAGACTCCTAGAAGACCACCACGACCTACTTATACTCCTGGAGACTCTCGTGGCAAGGGCCACTTGTAGATTTACAGTTTACTTGTCTTTTTTAGTTTCTATTAGACTTGTCACTTTAGTTTTCATAACTGTTCAGTGTTGAGTTTTGAGTCCTTGACTCTTGACTCTTGACTCTTTCATATCATTATGACATTATGATATTTTTTGTAAACATTATGATTATATCACTGTGACAATGAAAATTTGAAGTTTGAAGTTGGGCCTTGGCAATTATAACTCCAATATTGGTAATGATTGTGAATTATGAATATGATGCTTTGTGAAAGACTAAAGTTGTTTCATTTCATCTCATTATTCATGTTTCATTTTATAAATTTTTAACATTTCATATCATGTTAACAGTTAGAAGTTAGGACTTAGAAATATCTTCGATATTACTTCTTGTAATGGTTAAACTTGGCTTACAAGTACAACTTGTTACTTTGGTGATCAATGATGATAAATGTTATTGAATTTTCAATTCTGAAAGCTTGAAGTTGAAACTTTAATATTGAATTTGATGAATCATGATTTATAAGACTCAATATGTTGCAGTTGTAATATGTATTTTAATTTTACTAAGGTTGATGACGATTATAATTTCTAGATGATTGATGTGATATGGTTCAATGATCAATTTATGTTTTTTTATGTTTTTTATGTCTATTTCATCATTCTACATGTTTTTGTTGACATATATGTATCAAAAATTAAAAAATATAAAAAATATATATATTTTTAAAAAATCGCTCCGGGATTCGCTCCCAAACCGGGAGCTTCTGAAAATGGTCACTCCCGCTCCCGCTCCCCGCTTCCGCTCCCGCTCCCAAGTAACATTGGGTACAGAGTTTGCGTACGAGAATGGAGACAATTGACACTACCCAGAGAAAAGCACTTGATGAAAGAACTGAAAGTTCTTCGGAAGAATCTCCTGCAGAAGAGGTAGTAGACGAAGACAATGAAACTGCCAAAATCATTAAGATGTTGGCGAAAGTAGGAGGAAAACCTAAGGCAGAAATCCCTATGTATCAAGGCAGTCTGAATGCAGAAGAGCTAATGGATTGGGTCAGATCCTTAGACCAGTACTTTGACTATGAAGAGGTTGACGAGAGGAAGAAGGTGAAATTTGCAGTTACCAGATTGAGGGGTCATGTAGCTATCTGGTGGGACGAGTTACAGACATCAAGAACGAAGAAAGGGAAGTCCAAGATCAAGCTATGGGACAAAATGGTAAGTAAAATGAAAGCCAAGTTTTTGCCTAAAGACTATCATTTGAATCTTTTTAAGCAATTACAAAATTTAAGGCAAAAATGAATGTTTGTTAAAGAATACACAGAAGAGTTTTGTAGATTGAGTATTAGAGCAGGGCATGTAGAGGATGATGTGGAAAAGATAGCTAGATATATCAATGGCTTAAGGTATGATATAGAAGATGAGATTAGCTTGTTAAGTCTGAAAACTGTTGAAGATGCCTATCAAGCAAGTTTGAAGGTAGAAGAGAAGATATTGAGGAAACAAAGTCAAAGGAATAGAGGAAAAAGCTCAGCAAGAGGTAGGGGAACTACCAGACCAAGGGACCACAGCATCAGCATGAAGCAGGGAGCTCAAGTAGCAGAACACCACAGAGGGGAGAATCTAACAGAGCAAGACTTGTGCCCAAAGGAAGAGGGCAAGGAAGATATGTTCGGTGTTATACATGTGGAGAATGGGGACATATGTCATGGGATTGTCCTCATAATAAACCAGCAAGTCAAAGGAATGCAAATGTGGCTGAGGCAAAGCCAGAACCACCTCGACTTATGGAGAAGGAAGAACCCCCTGAAAAAGGTGAATCACTGTTATTGAGAAGGACTTTGCTTAGGGCAGAGCCGGAGATTGGAGAACCAACAGAGAGGAAGAATTTGTTTAGAACTACCTGTAAATCAAAAGGTAAGTGTTGCAAAGTAATAATTGACAGTGGAAGCACTGACAATCTTGTTTCTACAGAGATGGTGGACAAGCTCGGACTAGCAAAGACCATGCACCCTACTCCTTACAAGGTATCATGGTTACAGAAGGGACATCAGATTATTGTGACTGAACAACGCAAGGTGGAGATACAAATTGGTACGTATAAAGATATGATATTATCTGATGTAATGCCCATGGATGTATGCCATGTATTGCTGGGAAGACCGTGGCAATTTGATCAAAAAGCTATTCATGATGGAAGGAGAAACACTTATACGCTGGAGAATGATGGAACTAAACATACATTGTTGCCATTGAAGGACGATGCTGACAAAGGAAAACCTGGAAGTAGTATTATGCTGATAAGTGGAGAGGAGCTACTGCAGGAAGTAGTGAAGAACGAGGAGCTACATTTTGCTATTGTGGGAAGACCAAAGGTAATTTTGACTTCCACAAACTTGGATGATTTCCTTGAAGAAGTTAAAATGTTGTTAGATGATTTTGCTGATATTATTGTGGATGAGTTGCCAAATGCATTGCCACCGATCAAGAGTATTAGTCATCATATTGACCTAATACCAAGAGCAAGTTTGCCAAATAAAGCAGCATACGGATTAACTCCTCAAGAGAACGCAGAAGTTGGAAGACAAGTGCAAAAACTGATGGATAAGGGGCTAATCAGAGAAAGTCTTAGTCCATGTGTTGTACCAATAGTACTCAGTGCAAAGAAAGGAGGAGAGTGGCGCATGTGCACAGATTCCAAAACCATCAACAAGATCACAATCAGGTATAGATTTCCTTTGCCACGCATGGATGATTTAATGGACTGTTTGAGTGGATCAAAATACTTTACTAAAATAGATTTGAAGAGTGGATATCATCAAATAAGAATCCGAGAAGGAGATGAGTGGAAGACTGCATTTAAAACAAATAGTGGGTTGTATGAGTGGTTAGTGATGCCTTTTGGACTCACTAATGCACCTAGCACATTCATGAGATTAATGAATGAAGTCTTGAAAGAGTATGCAGGCAAGTTTGTTATTGTTTATCTTGATGATATTCTAGTTTTTAGTAAAAGTAAAGAAGAACATTTAGAGCATCTTAAGTTGGTCCTAAGAACTCTGCAGAAAGAGAAACTACTGATAAATCTGAAGAAATGTAGTTTCATGAAGGAAGAACTGGTTTACTTGGGATTTGTAGTTTCTAAAGAAGGCTTGAAGATGGATCCAGAGAAAGTCCAAGCAATTTGGAACTGGCCTACTCCCAGAAATATATTTGAGGTAAGAAGCTTCCATGGTCTTGCAAGTTTTTACAAAAAGTTTATCAAAAGCTTTAGTCAGATTTATGCACCAATCCTTGAGACAATCAAAGAGATCAATCAGCCATTTAGATGGATAGAAGCAGTAGACAGAAACTTTAATTTACTGAAGAAGAAAATCACAGAAGAACCAATTTTGGCTTTACCTGATTTTGAGAAAGTCTTTCAAGTAGAAACAGATGCTAGTGGAGTTGCAGTTGGAGCAGTTCTGAGTCAGGAGCAAAGACCAATAGCATACTTCAGTGAGAAATTGAATGATGCAAAGAAGAAATATTCTTCTTATGATAAAGAGTTTTATGCTATTGTGCAGGCCTTAAAGAAATGGAGACATTATTTGTTGCCAAAGGAATTCATATTGTATTCAGACAATCATGCCTTACAGTTCATCAATAACCAGCCGAAGCTGAATCAAAAACATGCCAAGTGGGTAGAATTTCTGCAAAGCTTTACTTTTGTAATAAAGCACAAGAGTGGTACGTCAAATAAAGTAGCAGATGCATTGAGCAGGGTAAGTTTTAATATGCAAGAATTCAAAGTGGGTGTTGTAGGATTTGAGGAAATGATTGAAATGTACAAGGATGATGAAGATTTAAGAGATATCTACACAACAGTTCAGAATCCAATGAGTCATAACAGAAGTCAGTGGTTGGACTATCTCATTCAAGGAGGCCTATTGTTTAAAGCAACAAGTTGTGTATTCCCAAATGTTCCATGAGGGAAAACATTATAAAGGAGAAACATAGTGGAGGATTATCTGGTCACTTTGGACAAGATAAAACCTTTGCTTAGGTGAATGTTTTTTATTATTGGCCAAAAATGCAAACTGATGTTAAGAAGTTTGTTGAGAAATGCAGAATATGTCAGCATGCAAAAGGAAGGAGTTAGAATACAGGATTGTATTAGCCATTGCCAATCCCAGACCGACCATGGGATGCAGTTAGCATGGATTTTGTTCTGGGATTACCAAAAACCCAGTGAGGGAATGATTCTATTTATGTTGTAGTAGATAGATTTTCCCAAATAGCACATCATTGCATGTAAGAAGACTAGTGATGCAACACACATAGCTAATTTATTCTTTTCAAAAATTGTAAGATTACATGGATTGCCTGTAAGTATTGTGTTTAATAGGGATACAAAGTTTGTAAGACATTTTTGGAGAACTCTTTGGAAGAAACTGGGAGCTAACTTCAGTTTTAGTTCAGCATACCATCCTCAAACAGATAGACAGACTGAAGTAGTAAACAAGAGCTTGGGGAATATATTGAGGAGTTTAGCGTATCAAAATCCTAAGCAATGGGATTTATCACTAGCTCAGGCTAAGTTTGCTTATAATGATACTCCAAACCGGAGTACTGGAATGAATCCATTTCAGATTGTTTTTGGAATGAACCCAAGAGGTGTGTATGAGCTCAGGGATTTGAGTAAACAGAAGACCAGAAGTGCAAAAGCTGAAGAGTTTGCAGAACAAATGCAGACATTACAGGAAGAAGTCAAAGGCAAATTGCAGGAAAGCGGCAACAAATACAAACAAAGGGTAGACTTGAAAAGAAGAGAGAAAGAATTCCAAGTGGGAGACTTAGTGATGGTGCATTTAAGGAAAGAGAGATTTCCTACTAAAACTTACAACAAACTGAAAATGAAAAAGATAGGACCATGTAAAATTGTAAGAAAGTTTTCAGCTAATGCATATGAAATTGAGTTGCCAGAAGGGATTGGAATATCACCCATTTTTAATGTTGCATATTTGTATCCATACAAAGAGGCAGAGACAGAGCTACAGGAGGAAACTACAGGAGATGAAGTTCAAACAGTGAACTGGGAAGAACAAATGCCAAAGACAGCTAAGAAGGAAGTGGACACTGTTTTGGAGAAGAGAGTATCCAAAAGAACCAGAGGACAGACTTATTTCCAATATTTAGTCAAGTGGAAGGGACAGCGAGTGGAGGATGCTAGCTGGTTAACAACAGCAGAATTGCAGAAGTATGGAGTAAGTCCTGAAAGTTTGAAGGACAATTCTTTTCTTCCCCAGGGGTCTGATGCAAGAGCATCCAGACTTAGCCAGCAATGTGAAAGCTTGTTCACATGTTGTGGCTAAACAAAGTTGAAATTCATTGACCTGATGGGTCAAAAGGCAGTTTTACTGAGAGTGTTTGATCTCTCAAGAAATGAGTTGTATTTCATTATTCTAATAAGTTAGAAAATGTCTTATTTTAGACTAAAGGATGAGTTGTTAGCATAGGTGTGAGATAGAGCTAGGAATTAGAAGATTTGCTGTTAGATTTATTAAAAATAGGGATTGATTTGTTAGATATAGTTAGAGTGGTATCCGACTTACAAAAAGGAGGAAAAATGTAATGAAACGAGAGAGGATTGAGGAGTGGATTTAGTAGAGCGAGAGCAAGATAGTGTGGATTGTATGTTTGAGACAAAGATCTTTATTTTGTGTAATCAGGCCCAAGGCCGAGACTGTAATTTTGTTATGAATGAATTGATGTTGTGTGCATAATTATATATATGCAGCCTGTGGAGGTCCTCGAATGATAGTTTTCTTTGTATTTAGTTGATATTGATGCTTGCTCTGCTTTCCATGCTTTACAATAGATAAACGCTAAGTTAAAAAAGGAAACAGTGAGTTAAATACATCGTTTTGGTTCTGCAAGCGGAAAACCCAATATACACTAGAAATCGTCGCAAAACGCCTTCGGATTTAGAATCCGGACTTCAAATTTTATAGACAGAGGTTTTGAAAGTTATCGGGTCCGTGGAACCCAATCGCATCGCTTAAGTGGAGAGGAACAGCTTGTTGAATCGCCGATTTCCGACATTGCGATATAATCGGATCCGAAAAGTTATAGAGCAAGGTTTATAGTTTATCGGGTCCGCAAAGGGTCAACGCATCGACATATTGAAGCGCAAGGTGTCTAGCAGTTGGACTTTGCGACTTGCGATTGTGCAATTTAATCGCAACCGTTGGATCGCTGGACAAACGCACTACAGTGGATGGTTATCGGGTGCGTTGAAAGCCATAAGCGGTTTTAAGTGGATTCCATTGAGGAGGTGCGACGTAGCAAGGCAGAATAGAACGAAACCATATATCGGGCAGTTAAACCCCAATATATTGAACCACTCGAAACCTTTGACACCCGTCAAATCTCGCGGTTCCAGATCGACGGCCATCAGCACTCAGCGCATTGACTTTCGTGTACGGTAAGCGCGCCGATACAAAAAGGTAAAAATCAATGTTTTTGCGGGGTTTTTCAGTGTATTTCAGTTTAAAAGGAAAACAATCGAGTTTAGTTTAAAAGGGGATTCGCGGGGTGATTTTGGGGTTTTTGTGCATCCCGCTTCCGCGCTGCGTTAGGTTCCCCACAATGGGGTTTGTCCCTGGCTAGCGCCACACCTTGCCTCTTCTTGTCTTGGCTTGTCTTCTGTGATTTATGTTTATGTTATATCTGCAATTTACTTTAATGCTGATGTGATTGCTAATCTGGAAAAAATATTGAGCTAACTGTGAAAATTGAAATAAATTGCTCTAAGCATAGAACATACCTAAATTGAACACTTGGAGAACACACCGAGTTGATCAAGAATTCGATTTTCTAGGGCAGGGCTTGCTGAGGAAATCAAAAGAGTGATTAGAGTTACAGCTGAGAAGTAGTGAATGCAATAGCAGAGAGGCAGAGATAGCACTGGGAGCATCAGCGCAGAAGTCGGGAGAGGGTTGACGCAGAGCCAGCTATAGGCCATGCATAAGCAGCCAGAGGCCACGCAGAGGCAACCAGGAGCTACGCAGAGCCTGAGGAGTGATCAGAGTTGCAGCTGAGGGGCAATGAATGCAGTAGCAGAGAGGCAGAGATAGTACCGGGAGCATCAGCGTAGAAGCCGGGAGAGGGTTGACGCAGAACCAGCTAGAGGCCATGCAGAAGCAGCTAGAGGCCACGCAAAAGCAGCCAAGAGTTGCAGCTGAGGGGCAGTGAATGCAGTAGCAGAGAGACAGAGATAGTACCGGGAGCATCAGGGCAAAAGCCGGGAGAGGGTTGACGCAAAGCCAGCTAAAGGCCATGCAGAAGCAGCCAGAGGCCACGCATAGGCAACCAGGAGCTATGCAGAGCCTGAGGAGGGCCAGCGTGGGAGACACAAAGGCTCCAAAGGTTGACGCAAAGCCCCGAGAGGCTGACGTTGGGCCAAAGAGGCTGACGCAGACCCTAGAGGTTGACGCTAGGAGATTTTGTGGGGCAAATTAGGGCTGATATCTGTCTCCGACTGAGAGGTACTACTGCCGAGGGAATTCGCTGTTGGGTGAGCCATTTTTGGCACCCAGGGTGTATTATGAAACTGCTTAATAATAAAACCCTCAGATCGCTGCACCGGTTTTCCCGCATTGGGTTTTTTTCGGGGACATTAGTCCAAAAATAACGGTATCACTTGTGTGCTTGTTTTTCCTTCAGTTGATGATCTGTATGTGTTGAGACTGTACTTGTATTTATTTTCAGTATTTACATGGTAAATAACTTGTTAATTAACAGAACAAGTAGGAAGAAATAAATCAGAAAGTACAAGAAGGATTTCTAACAGATAGACTTAGAAATTCCAACAAAAGTAATAGCCCAAGCAATCAAGGAGGAAAAAACAATCAGCCAAACCTTGTTCTATCATGTAAAACAAGAAATAAATGAAGTGGATAAGTTGACTAAAAAAGCCACCGAAATTACAATGGGAGGACTAGAAAAGGATGGGGGTTTAGTATTACGCAACATCCCTAGTCGCTTGAATTATTTGGTTGTCATCATATCAATTACCCACATGGCTTCATATCAAGCAAATCAAGTAATCCATCACCATTGTTTTGGGACAAGAGCACTAGGGACTGCCACCACCCTATATTGCATGTGAACCATCACTCAACCCTAGGTTATTGGATGTTTAACATGGAAAGGCATAGACACAGTGGGATATTGTAGCATGGAGGAACTAGGATCAGCAACCAACTGGGCCCGCAGCCCTGGGTATCTGGATACCTGGCAAGTTGCGCAACAAGCTTTGGACGGTCTGTTTGGAATTTAGATTATTTGAATTTGTTAAGGGTGGTCTATAAATTCTGGTTCTAGCACTGGTCCCATGGCTCTAGTGACTCTCTGTGTAGATTCTTTGAGACTCTTCCGCAGCTCTTGCTCTGGGTAATCATCATGGGAGCTTTCTTTTTGAAACCAGTTTCCTGTCAGGATTTTAGTGTTGGCTATGTTTTGGAAATTTTCTTAGAAGAAGTCAGTAAGCCCTTTTCCAATCCACCTCAAGCTCACTTAAACAAAGGCTTTATGGTATAGATTGTGAAAAAAATTCAGTGCCGTTCTCTGTCATTCAAGTGAATTTCCAAGCCCCTGGAAGAACACTTCGTGCTTCTCTGGTTCAAGGTTTTATTGTTTGGCAACATGCCATAGTTTTGGATTTCTCTGTTTGTCCTGGAAACCATGTAACTCAAGGTATTCAGAGCACTGTTAGTATAAAGATATAGATTTGGAGTTTTGAGAATGGAACTAAGTAGGGAGGATTTTAGTATTCTGGGCTTAGCTTGCAGAACACTAACATTGAAGATCTAGATTCTGAAGCACTACGCCTACAAATAGATCTGAGGCCCTGTTTGTAGATGGACTATAGGTTAATATTAACTAAATCCATTAGTTTTTGTCAAAAAATATATTATTTGGGCATGTGTTTTCCTACGTGGCCGAAACACTTTTATCTAGTATTTAGTATTTACAGCAGTCCACTTGAATGCATAAATATAGATCATTATCCAACTTATCAGTTACCAATACTTATTTCGACCTCAATGTCTAATATGGATTGTTACAGGTCTGTTCTCATAGATAACCTTGCCCGATCAATTGTCTCAAGAAATATATGTTCAAAACGTATTAACATGGAATTCCAGATCATCAACAGAATCATAAAGAATCTACTATGAATGTGGTTCACTGACAAACATAAGCAGTGTTGTTTTCAAAGATGAAAATAAGATGGTAGTCTTAAAAATAGACTATTGGTTACTTTATAACCAATCAGATGCGTTCCAGCGGATTTTGTACGTGGCTTACTTTATCCTGAGGGTCCCACTTTTCTCCTAAACACGTTGGTCTCACGTTGACTTTCCCTTTTTAAACAGGCGCTTCACTCTACGTCGTTGATCTCCTCTCTCCAAATCTAATAGTCATCACTCACCTCGATCAACAAAACAATTCGGTGATCCTCCACCGTTGATCAAAGTGCACTTGATCCAACGGTTAACAGCGATATCGGGTGAGCCACTTACACGAGGATTACCCGCCCGATAAAGCGGTTTTCTCTCTCCACCCGAGTGCTACGTGTCGGTTGGTTAATGGAATCGGGTGACCACCCCGAATTACCACTTACCACTTTTCCTTCGCCCGATAACCCCATTCGCTGATAAAACCCGCTTTTCCAATACAACCCATGTGCATTAAATCAAACTTAAATAAAGCGCTTAATAAATGTTTTAGCGCTTAATTCCAAGATTACCCATTAACACTAAATGACCGCGATTAATGATAAACACAAACATTGAGATTTACAATTAAAGTGTGAAAACAGAGAAAATACCCGATTAAGTTTCAAAACGCAGATACACAGAGGTAAACGAGAGTTTGCACCAAGAATTAACACACAGATGCACACTGAATCAATTTCTTCAATATAATAGAAGTTACAAAGTCTTGGCCCTCTCGGCTCAATTATAGCAATTTATTTGACCTTTGTCTCAATCTCAAAACCCTATCTATCACTCAAACTCTCACCTCTCACTCAATTCTCAATCATCTCAGCTAATCCCTTTCCATTACATTTTCTTCTCTTTTATGAGTCAAATCCTATTCTAACTACACTAACAACTCGATCTCTATTTTAATCAATCTAACAATCAAATCTCTATTTTTAAGCTCTATTACACACCTATGCTAACAACTTATCCCTTAGTCTAAAATAATACAATTTTTTAATTATTACAATAATGAAGTAAAGATCATTTTCGAGAGATCCAACCCTCTACCAAAACTGACTTTTACTAACGTCAATGAAATTCAACTCATTTAGACACAACATGTGAACAAACCATCACATTGCTAGCTAAATCCCGTTGCTCCTACATCAAAAGGTTAATCGACAACTATGTTGCAAGAAATGGGAAATGAGAAACAAGGCGCAGCGTAAAAAAGTTATGGGGTAAGGAAAGGCGAACCCACCTCCGTACCTGTGTACCTTATGCACGTGAAGATTAAAAGTAACTAGTAGTGTATCAATGTAGTGTCAAGACGGAAACAGGAACCGGCACGGAACGATAGAGAGGTTTAGAGATAGTCATTTAAAGCATGATCTACGGGAAACGGGTAGCGCTAGAAGAAACGGGACAATAAGATTTTGGGGATAAGAATGTGAGTGTATATTATTCAGATAGAAATGATCAGTAATGCATGAACGTAGTGTCGAGATGGGAATGGGAGCTGGAACAGAACGAGAGAGAACAATTTTTCTGGTCAGATTTCCAGTAAAGTAGGTCTACAACAGAGTGATGAATGTGTGTGCGCCAAATATCTCTTAACGTCCTTTAAGACTACCCCGTATATGGGACATATTTTCTTGGAAACAGAATCGGAATTCATATCTAACCAGAATCTAATCAATAATTGAAAGTGGTGGGTTTTCAAGAGTTCGTTATTGTGGTTGAACAGCTCTGCTATGGAACTTCCTAGCTCACTCTAGGGTTTAGGGGCGATGCATTATTGTGTAAAGAAAATATCACTGGTTGTGCAAAATAATGAGAATTGATCAACTTGAAAGAGCTTACTTGTGGAGGAAACAGCAGCTTTACGCCGAATCTGTCTAGCGCTCGAGCTTCCAGGCTCTGGGGAGAGGCATCATCACCAGTGTAAATAACGCAGGTTAGATGCGGGGCTTCTTCCTGAATTGCCTTGACAGCGCACCAGAGAACCTTTTCACCACCGCCGCCATCATTTGTGTAGGGATGGAAGAAACCCACGGCCCTTTTCCTCTTCCTCTTCCCCATGATTACCATTAACCCAATGAAGCTAAGCATGCCATATATGATCATAAGAATCAATACAAACAACTGCATCATTATCCCCATTGTCTCGTCAGATTATTCCTTCAAATATTTCTGCAATTTCTCATGCCCGGCCCTGCAATTTCTTCAGATTAAAATCAAATATATTGACAGATTAAATACTCCATATCTTGGGTATGCCTCGATTCATCAAACCATCCCTCTCAACGTTTCTGCACGTTTATGCTGGCCTTCAAATTCGGAATCAGATAGAAATTCTGGCCATGAGAGCCGTCGCGGTTTCGATTCTATGGAATGTGATTTAGGCAGGCGTGCAAAGGCCTTAGAAAATAAAAATTAGCACATAATCATATTTGAGCGAATGTAAGGTAAAGAGTATGTATTTTTTATTAAGAGTTCATACGTTAATAAAATGGTTTTTATAAGTTTAAAATTCAGAAATCGTAGTGGTTTTATGGTTTTATAGATTTAGTAGTAAAATGGTTGTGTTTAATTAATTTAAGGGTTTTATTAAAATTAATTTTATAAATTTAGCGGTTAGATGGTTGTGTTTAATTAATTTAGGGGTTTTATTAGAATTAGTTTTTTTTAACCATATTTTAGATGAAGAATAGCTTTTTTTTTTTCCATATTTTCCATATCAATTATATTGAGGTTAATATGAAATTATTTGCTTTTGGTAAGTTGGGGGTTTAAGAGTTTTATATGATTGTCGTTTCCTTTCAAGTTATAGTGTTTTAAATGTGGAGGAAAGTTGTAGAAAAGTTAGAGAATGTGAATAGAAAAATAATAGTTATAATTTTCTTAAAAAATTTTAATAAATTTAGTTAGCTATTGATGGAGTTGGTGTTGTTTTGTTTATGATGTAATGTTATTATTTTTATACATAAGTTTTATTAGATAGAAGATTAAATAATAAAGTTTTAATTTTTTTTGTTATATAATTTTTTTCTTTATCTAAATTATTATATAATTTAAATTTATTCTAGATTTATTTTAATTCTAAATTTATTATGTGTTGAGAGGGATCTTTTTAAGAGTGTTAGCGTTCATCTTAACTCTAGACTTATTAAGTGCTTAGAGGGATCTACCAAATTTATAGTTAAATTAATTCCAATTGTTAGGAAGATGAAAAAGATGAATTTTTTTTTATGGATCTAGGTTGGTTTTTGATGGTATAAGAAATTCTGAGGTTTTGTCTTTCGAGTTGGTAGGAGAAAGAAAACTCTATTCCACATGCTTTTGGTATTTTAAAACCACCATATTCGATATTTTTAAAACCAACTTGGATCCATCTTAACTCTAGATCTATCAAGCACTGAGAGGGATCAAATTTCTCAAGTTGTGAACCTTTCCTCAAAATTTTGCACTCAAAAAGAGGTTTACACCTCGAGAGAATAATCCATCTTGTCACTTGACAGATTCGGAGTTAAGATGGATCTAGGCTGGAACTCTTTAAAAGGATCTAGAAAATGATCAAAAATTTATTGATAATGAATTATCAACCTCTGTGAACGGGATCAACATACTCTGTGAATTCCAAAAGACACAACAAAGCCTCCCAGTGTCTAAAATACTAACATAGATCAAAGTTGGTTGGTTTCTTAGAGTTAAGATGTTAGAGGAGGCTATTGTTGATTGCGCAAACATTACAATGAAAGGAGCAATGCCTTTTTTAAGGCCATTTAGGTTGTCAACGACCTCATGGGCCCCCACATGATAAGAGACTCTATACTCGTCTCTAAAGATATATTACATCAAGAGCTAGAGGTTATTAAGACTTCAATGGGTTCCAAATTCACAACTTGACCAATTTCCTGGTGTTATGAGAAATAGGGAGGCTACAATATTAATGTGATTTATCCTTTACTTGATAATTGCTTGTGAATATGTTTCTCTATTTTTATTATTGTTTGTTATGTTTCTTCATCAAACAATTATCAAAAACCATACATCATGAAGATTACAGAAAATAATAGACATGAGATATACACTTTAAGTCAGGTCAAAACCCCTCTAAGGGGAAAACCAAGAAAATTCTTCTCTTCTTATAGAATCAGATCAAATGAGAAATCCAAGACCAAAAACCAATCTCTCCACAAGCACCAAGCCAACCCTCTATTGCATCTTCAGAAGCTCGGAAAGCATGTCTTCATTTTGACAATGTTTCCACGGGAATACAGTCCTATTATTTCTTCATTAGTCCTCAAGAAACTTGCATCACCTTCCATAAGAAATTTTCATCTTTCCATGATTATTCCATAGAGAAACTCGCATCTCCAGCCTCAGTAGACTCGCATCTTTTTCCACAAAATCACAAGAAAAATCTTGTTCAAATGGACGAGCACGCTTGCCAATATATAGTTGTCTATGTGTTGGAAGAGTCACGTCTCTTGGGTTGGCCAGCTTGAACATCTAGAGGGTCGACTTGGTCTTAAGGAGACAATTTAATTCAAACTAATTTTTGTTTTCTTTTACAAATAGTCCAAATGGGACTTTGACTCGTGACCATTTTTTTTCTTATTGACTCAATAAACCTAGGGGCATGAAATGCATCCCTTGTCTAGAAAAATAATACGAATTTCTTTTTATTCTTTTTTATTTTTACAAAATACATTTAAATACAGTTATGAAGACTAAACTTAGTTACATTCTCTAACACTCCCTCTTAACTAGGGAGGTGTTCATAATTGTACAATCGGTACAAGGATGCTCTCAAATTGAAATATTCTCATAAGAAGAGTCAAATTGATAAGCATTAACTAACAAGCATTATCTCTCCACTAGATGAGAGCACAATGTTGGGAGGCTTTATGTGAGACACCACACTACCTCTTAACATGCATGCCCCATTCAAATTTTCATTAGGTATGTCCTTCAAAGAATATTCTTATCTTGGATTCCCAATTCTCAAAGAATATCAGTCCTCTTCGAACACTCTTGTCTTGGATACGCTATCCAATCCTCAAAGAGTGTCGGTTCATGGGGCTACTTCTTATCTTGGATTCTTAATCCTCAAGGAGTACCAGTCCCAGATGCTTATCCAATCCTCCATTCTCCCTCCCAGTGCCTTCACTAGACATATGGTTGTTAGTTGTGGCCTATTGCATGACACATGGAGAATATGGTGTCCATCGTCACTCCCTCTCAACCAGGGAGGAGATCCTTACTTCTTCTCAACCAAGGATATAAAACTCATTCCCTCTTGATCGGGCAATAGATCCTTGCTCCCTCTCAGCTAGGGAGACACAACCATAAGTCCAAGCTTGTTTCATACTTCACCAATATATCAACTACTTATTCGTATCTTCAATAGTAGTTGCAAGGCTCCTCCTTTCATTTGCATCATCCTATCATACCTGAGTTTCAATTTTCAGAATGTCAAACATTCCATCATACTTCATGACAGGGTTTCATGGCTCCTAGCATCATTACATCATATCAAACCATGAGTTTCCTGGGTCTTGACAACCTTTTATGCAACATTGTCATCAACTAGATCATCCATTTATCTTTAAGGAGCCAAACTTTTCACGGCTGCTAGCACACGCCATTTTACAAGGTTCTGCCTCATATTCATTAATGAGTCACATCAACTTTTCAAACATTAGTTCTGCTCAATTTTGTCATAAAAAATGTTGTTCTTCAAGTCCATGTGCTATGAAATCAAACAAT
Source organism: Pinus tabuliformis (assembly GCA_031772625.1). Lineage (NCBI taxonomy): Eukaryota > Viridiplantae > Streptophyta > Pinopsida > Pinales > Pinaceae > Pinus > Pinus tabuliformis. The sequence continues at coordinate 67,079,668 of CM062812.1, forward strand.
TGTTTGTATAATGTCATTAAGCAAACTTTCCTTTCAGCGTCTTCACATGATTTTGCAATATGTCCTCCTAGGGAGAAAAGTCATTTCCAAACATATCATCAATATCAGAGTTACTAGATCATAATTATCTCTTAGTCAAGGCATCATGTCAAATTCCTGATACTTGCTCCCTCTAAAGTCAACATTCATTTGCATGTTCTAACTTTATATTTCAACAAGCTTCGAGATTGTTGGTACAACAACATCAGAACTCTTCATCTTCTTAAGGACACTGCCCTGGATCAGTCATCATCTCTCAAGATTCTTTGGACCTTCTACCATACTTCAATCAATGAGTCCTAGAATCACAACAACCAATTGTTAGTAATGACCTTTTAGACTAAGAGCTTGCTTGTCTTACTTTAAAGAGTGTTCATTCTTTCACTTCTACTTTCTTGTAGTCATCAAATCAATTTATTTGATATGATCTTCTTCTTTCACATCATGATCTATTGGATAAAAAATATGCTCAAAAATTAAAGTTGTCGGAATGGATCGAAAATGGAACAGCTGGATAGATCTTGTCATTTTGAATCCAATACAATTCATTTCGAAGAAAACAGACATTATATGCTCCCGGAAGTGAGTTATGTTTGTTTGTGGAAACAACTAAATTTAAAAAAAAGGCAGTGTGCAAGCTGCCCATTCAGCAGTTTGTACAACTGACTAGGCTTGATGACTTGGCAGGGTGACTGGGCTCCATGGGCCAATCTCAAGGCATTATTTCAATGGTTGGATGATGGGTTGTGTTGGCAAATTTTCATTGGTCTTGATGTGGACCAACCACAGGTTGCCACATGGCCCAACTAGAGGCTGCCACGTGGCACCTCGGTGGCCACTAAAAACTTTTGGCAAGTAGTATTAACCTCCACAGGGTTCGAACCTTGAACCATTCTCCAACTAATCTCTGCCATCACCATTGCATTATTGGTAGACCTTACTTAAAGGACCCACTAAATATGTGTTTAAACTTTATGTTAGGCGGAGATATAGGTAAGGGGACCAGGGCTTAGCCCCGGTCCCCCCAATTAAAAACACATTTTTCGGGGCGACAGACATTTTTCAGGGCGGCGAGTTTGCAAATTTTTTTTGGGGTGGCAAGTTTGCAGATCAGATCTATATGTTCTAGGGCAATATTTGTAGAATCTAATTGTAGATCTGAGTTCTTTGTGAAAAAATACCCAATTTCAAAAAAAAAAATTGGTTGAATCGGAGTACGGATGAGGGAGATATCGCTGATTTAAAATCAGCTCTTTTTCATAAATTTTTGTGAAGGCGGGACAGCGGCAGTGCGAATCTAAAATTCCAGTGCCTAGATCGGAATTCGATGAAGATGTACAAATTTGATGGCTCGAATCCAGAAATATGGTTAGAACAAATGGAACAATATTTCACTCTGAATCACATCGTAGATGATGAAACTAAACTATGTGTGGCAAACCTTTACTTGGACCAAGAAAGATGGCAATGGTGGCAGGGGAATTCTAAATGCTATCCAAGGACAATTACTTGGCAGATGTTCACAATATCCATTTATGACCACTTTGACCATAAATCTAATTTTTTGGGTCCTCTTACTAAGCTCAAGCAGATAGGCACACAACCTAGCAAAGATTTTATTTTTACAGGAAAGAAGGAAACTAAGAAACCTAAAGGGTTATTTTCTGCTGGTATCTCCTTATTGCAGGTTCATGGATTGATTCAGGAGCAGAAGATCATCGTGTCTATAAATCCTATTTGGAAGCACAATTTTATCAATGTTAATTTGGCAAAAAAATTGCAAGTTCCAGCAAAACAAATGGAGCACACAGAGGTTAATAATGAGGAGGTGCAAGTTTATAAAGATTTGAAGCTTTCTATGGATAAGTATGTGTTGCATTGTGATTTTTATATTTCAGATATGGATAACATGGATGTTGTTTTGGGATATCCTTGGATGGAATCTATGGGTACTGTCAATATTAATGTGCAGAAAAAAATTCATGAAACTCTGGTATAAAAAGAAGAAAATAACATTGCAGGATATTTCTATTAAGACCCAAGCAAAGACTATGGAGGCAGAAGCACAAAGCTCTAATGACACTGAAACATCAGATGATGAGCTTTTAATGGCCGACAACCAAACACAAACATCAAACCAGGTACCAGAAAAATAGGGAGAATCCAAGGAGGCTGAAGCAGAAGATGTTCCAGGGATTGACACATCAGATGATGAGCCCTTGATGATCGACAACCAAACACAAACATCAAACCAAGTACCAGAAAAATAGGTAGAGTCCAAGGAGGCTGAAGCAGAAAATTTTACAGGTACGGATACATCAGATGAAGAATCCATGGTTGAAGTAATATTGGAAGATAAGAAATAACAGCAGGCACCACAACATGTACCAGATACAAATCAGGCTCCATTAGGTGGTGAATTAAAGAAAGATAAACCATTGGCATATCACCACCCACATCACCCCGCAAGAAAACAACCAACATGATGGCAACGAATCAGTAACAAGGACAACAACCCCCGCATGACAGATAGAGAGGGGTGACGATCCACCCACAACGCAGTAACACAGAAGAGCCGCCAGGGTCAACTTCCATCTCAAGCAAGCGAGGCACCAGCTAAATCGAGGGTTCACCTTTATCTTGGATGGCTAGATGCACGTGCATGGTACCAATGGACTACTCTTTTGAGTAGATCTTATTATTTGTGTTCTTCTTATGTTTCGGGGACAAAACATGTTTAAGGGGGGTGGAATGTAGTACACCTAGGGGGGGATAGTATGGTGTACAGAGGGAGGTACCCAAGGGAATAATGTAATAATGGGATGGGCCATAGTAATAAATAAAGTGGTTAACCCGTATCATGTAAAGGAGCACAAGTAGTTAGCAATAATGTAATAATCCCATGGTATTAGATAGATGGTATTGAGGGAACCATGGTAATGGCCAATGGTATTGTATGTATGGGGCCTATATAAAGGCTAGAGACTCCCCATTGAGAGATGAAAGGGACTATTGTATGGACAAGCATATGGCTTGCGAAGTGTTCTCCTTCCTTAAGGAGTGAATGTATGGTGTTGCCCTACCTTAAGGGTTTGATTAATAAATAAGCATTTCTATCTATATTCATATCTTGTTATTCCTTGGGTATATTTGTATATTTCTCATATATTTTCAGATCAGATCTATAACACCAAGGCTCGTTACAATACACTCCAAGATTTCTCTAAGATACACCTACAAGAAGCTTGGCTCCCAAAAGCTTGTACAATGAGTTATGATGTTCTATAAATAGTAAAGGATGGGGTGACCCTTAACATTCCCCTTTGTGACTCTTCACCTACCCTCATGGCTCTTCAACTACTACATGACTATTACATTCGACCATTGACACTTTGTCGTTCACTTTTACAAGATGTTACATTATAATATGCACATGTACCCATGTCAGACAAAATAGGCTTGAGCCAACCATGTAAGACATCACTAAGACTCAGACAGCTATGGGACGACCAATTCTTCAACATCCTCGCGATGATCAACGGTGGCGAACCGATGCCAAGCTTGGTAGTCTGTGATGGTGTCCATGTACTATGTGGTGACATCCTTATGGAAGCGAACTCTTGCCTCTGTTTCATTCGGGTACACTACTTTCACTCCTCTGTCCAACTCGTCTGATAACATGCACATCATAGCCTTGAGTGCGATCGGGCTAGCAACATACTGATGCATAGTGTCTATGTTGATCTCCAAGTGTGTTCTGGTGGCTATGCACATCAACTGGTTGAAGTACATGTCTAGCTCCACCCGGACATGGTTCTTTGGCCTCGGTGAGTGTGCCAATGGATGGGATCGCATGTGTGTGCACAATGACATCCATGCTCCTGACACCTGTGCATGTGATCGACAACACTACTCACCATGCTTGATCTATGCAAGTTGTTGAGATGGGTCTATATATTGTATGGGCGCAGTTTCATCAGTGTGTGCATGTTGTGCCTCCTGTTGTACCTGTTCCTACTGCGCTTCCTTCTCTCCGTTGCACAACTCTTGTTTTCCCCTTTGCCGTTGTGTGATCCTCTTGTCGTGCTACCCCCTCTTAGCCTCAATCTTCAAATATTCTTTCATCACAAGTGGATCTGCTTTGAACTTGCATATTTGCTTTGCCTCTGCGCTGTCAACAACCTTCCTCTTGCCTTGGTCATGTGCAAGTCTGTTACCCTCTGCTGCTGTTGATGGTGCTGCTCTCTGCGATGCTGTTGTCATTTCATCTTGATATCTGTGTCTATGAACAACTTGGTGTCTTCATAGATAGGCAAGCTCATCAACATTCGCTCAACTGCATCTCCAATTGATCTCTCAACGGAGTCCTTTGACCCTGCTATCTGGGAGGCCATTGTACCTGTACTGTTGAGAGGCGGACAAACACATTTGATACCTGGAGACATAGCAACACTCATGGCAAACAATCCGTCAACTGGAAACCAAAACAAATTGGAGGACTGACATGCAACATACCTATGTGACTGATTGTGAAGATTGTGTAATTTTCACCGTGATCCGAATTTAAACAGGAACGCAACAAATTACAGATGTAACCATAAATACAAAGATGCAGCAGAAATAACACTATCTTTCATTAATATCAAATAATGGAATATGCTTACAAACAGAATGGAAATGACACTAGCTCGGGCGATGGTAGCTTATCTTTGAGAAGAGATGTGGTGGCTACATGCCTCTGAACTAAGTTACAATAAGGCTCAAGGGCCTTTTTATTATTGAACAATAAGAGAAAACCCTAAACAACCAAAACCTTAACCTGAGGAGATGTAACACCAAGAGTTTATGGGCCCCATTGGGTTAGTTGGGCAGCCAACTTCCCGGGATCGTAACTTGGTCATATTATCCTCATTTGACGCGCATGATACTTCGTTCGAAAGATCTCTCCAAGGACTACAACTAAAAATGTGATTTCAATTAAATTTCTTGGAGAAATATTGCCAAAAAAAATGTCATTTAGGACCTCAAAACGGCTCTGAAAGTTCAGGACCCAAAAAACTGCCAAAAATAGTAAATTGTGCTACAGTTAAGGAAACTGAAAAATTGAAAGAAACAATGGTGGGGGTCCACGTGGAATAGGTGAGTGGCCACCAATATCCATCTGGATCATTCCTCCTCCCTAGGAAGTAATGGTCTCCATTGTGTTGAGTTCCTCCATGAGATGAGGAAACTTCTGCTAAACTTGGTCCCTAGTGAGCCATTTTCCTTGGTGCAGGAGTTGGTCGGCTTTGACAACTTGATATAGTTAGATCTTCTGCTAGCGAGTGTTCTTGATCTGCATGTCCATGATCTGATTAGTTGCAACTTGTTCCATGCAATCTGGATTTAACTCTATTGGTGTGAGTTGTTCTACAATGTCGGATGTGTCCAGTAATGGTGGAAAGTATGGCCGAAGGCGATCCATGTTGAACACTGGGTGCAGGCCAAGGAATGGAGGAATTTTGAGCTCAAAATCATTATCTCCAATAGCCTTGGTGATGGTGTATGGCCCATATTGAAGCAGGTGAATCTTATGGTGGAGCCCAGCGAGGCGCTCCTTCTGCAAATGTAGCCAAACTTTGTCACCCACCTAGAACTTGTTTGGCACCCGATGTTGATCATGTCGCTGCTTGTACTTAGCATTGGCTTTTTCCAATATGTCATGGACCTATTGGTGGATGTGTTGAATGTGCTCAATGAAAATATTTGCCTTGTTGTCTTCGGACTGGACATGAGTTGAATCTACCTGAGTCACTGCAAATGGTATGACCACATCAATGGGACATAGTGGTTGGAATCCCAAGCCCACCTAAAAAGGGTTGTGGTAGTCGAGCTGTGGAGAGCCCAATTGTAGCTTCGATGGACATAAGGGAGGCTCTCATGCCATGTGTGTGGATGCTTTGAGTTGTATATGCGCAAAATGTGTATGATCATCCTGTTGACGACCTCTGTCTGGCCATCAGTTTGGGGATGGAAATATGTGGACTTAGTGAGCTTGGTGTCTAGCATTGGCCAAAGATCATACCAAAATGTACTAAGGAACCTCTTCTCCTGATCTAAGATGATATACTGTGGGATCCAAAAGTGTACCCACACTCGTTCAAAGAAGAGTTTAGCAGTGGCTTCTGCTGTGATACTCTTCTTGCAATCCACCATAATGGCCATCTTCGAGAATCTATCGACGACCACAAAAACACAGTCATTGCCATGCTTAGTAGAAGGAAGGCCTGACATGTAATCCATGGAGATGGATTCCCAAGGTCGACTAGGGGTAGGCAGCAGAGTATAAAGACCTTGCTTCTTGATGGTTGGTTTGGCAATAGTGCAGGCAATGCAGGATCTGATGTACTTCCCGACATCCTGTCGAAGATTCAGCCAATAGAAATACTTCTGTAGTATTGCCACCGTTTCCTCGACCCCAAAATACCCGGCGGCCCGACTGCAGTGCACTTCCCAAATCATCTTCGCACGCTTGATTGAAGGAACACAAAGGTGTCCCAGGTGGCATAACAAAGCATCCTAGAGGTGAAAATATGGAACTTTCTGACCCTCCAAGAGTGTATGGTATGTGTGGTCGAATTCTGGGTCTCTTTTATAGAGAAGTGGCTAATCAGAAGTCTCGTGCCCACAAGAATTGAGCACAGTGGTTAACACCACGATCGATGGTCGACTGAGGCAGTCTGCAGCATTATTTGTGTTACCCTTCTTGTAATTGATATTCAAACGGAATTGTTCCAGGTATGTGGACCACTTCTAATGGCGATCATTCTACAACTTCCTTTGCGTGTATATGAACCACAGGGGTCGATGGTCTGTGTGGATGACCAATTCCTTCCCCAAAATGTAATGCTTCCATTTTCGGCAGGCTTGCATAATGGAATACATCTCTTTGTCATAAGTGGGATACTTTCGGACATGGACTGTGTCTGAAAGTGTCTCATTGTGATATGCCATTGGATGTCCCTAGTGAGTAAGGACTGCCCCAATAGCATAGTCAGAGGCATCTGTCTTGATCTCAAATGGTTGTTGCAAGTATGGTAATGTGAGCATTGGTGCAGAGCAGAGGTGATGTTTCAACTCTGCGAATGCCTTCTGTTGAGATTCAGACCAAAAGAATTTTGCTTTCCCTCCTCCTTTGGTGACTTGACTCAAGGGCCAAGTGATATGAGAGAACCTCGACACAAACCTGTGGTAGAAATTGGCAAGACCTAAAAAGATGCTGAGCTCTGTCAGAGTGGTTGGGACTGGCCAATCCCGAACGACTTGGATCTTGGCTGGATCCACATGCACCCCCCATTCATCAATAATATATCCCAGATACTGAACCTGGGTCATGCCAAAAGTGCATTTCTTCAAATTGGCACACATCTTGTGTTGCTGCAGAGTTTGGAGAACATGTTGGATGTGGTGGAGGTGCTCTTCCGAACTCTTGTTGAAGATCACAATGTCATCCAAGTATACCACTACAAATGAGTTGGTGAATGGCCGCAAGATGTCATCCATAAGCCTCATGAAGGTTGCAGGAGCATTCGTTAACCTAAAAGGCATAACCAACCATTTGAAAAGGCCCTCCTTGGCTTTGAACGTAGTATTCCACACATCAGAGGGTTCGATTGGTACCTGGTGATATCCAGACTTCAAGTCAATCTTGCTGAAATATTTTGCCCCCTTGAGTTGGTCCAAAAGGTCATCAATCAGCGGGATCAGGTACGTATTCTAGACATTGATCTTGTTCAGTGCTCAATTGTCAATACAGAGTCTCCAAGTGTCATCCTTCTTTTGTACCAAAATGATCGGGCTCCCACAAGGTGATGAACTAGGTTGAATATGACCTTTCTACAGCAGCTCCTGAATTTTCCTCTTGATTTCATCGTTCTCTAGAATGGAGCATCGATAGATTGGTCAATTGGGTAACGACACACCTGGGGTGAGATCGTTGGAGTTCTTGAACTAACAGTGCAAAGGCACCCCTATGGGGGAGGTGAAGATGTCCTCGTACTCCTCCATGACCTTGTCCATCTATTGTTGTCGTGCAGAGGGGCCCTGTTTGGAGGTCGTGGCCACCGTCTTCTTCTTTCCTCAAGGGCGTATCATCAGGACAACAAATTTCTGATTTTTGAAATGAGGTTATTGCATTGTTTTACAGTAACCAGAGAGATGGTGGTAGCCGGTGCTACCTCTGGTATCCTATACAACTTATTTCCCAATGTAACGATAACAGCGTGAGTCCTTGACTCATACACAACATGTCGCTTCCACAAGTATGGTTGGCCTAATAATACATCACAAACATCAAGGGTAGAAACGTCACATAATACCTCATCCGTGAAGGCTTGAGGCTGTATGGAAGGCGACATTGTTGGCTCATGAACAGATGCCATCCATGGTGAAGCCACCCGATGGTGTACGATCGTGGGTGTGCTGTGGTCGGCAAGCCCAGTCGCTTCACGACCTATGCTATAATGAGGTTATTTTGGCTCCCGCTGTCGACAATGAACTGTAGCGAGGAACCCTTTATCCACATCTGGGAGTGGAAGAGATGCTCCTCCTCCTCTGGATCTTCAAGTTCCTCCTTCTGGATTTTTATGGTGACGAAGGTGGCATTAGGTTCTGCATCAACAATCTACTTCCCTTTGTCATTCCCCTTATCAGGTTCTAACTCAGAGTCAGAACATGCATTTGATTATGAAGCCTTTAGTTCGGCCACCAATGACTACTTGGCCTAATATTCACTTATGTTGTGGGTGGAGCTCTTATGGAACTCACACCACTTTCTCGTGTCCTTCTTTGGTTTCGCGATGTTGTCATTTGCTTATGGCCTTGGCTAATTGTCCTGAGCCGTCCAGCATTGGCTTTGTTCTTTATTCTGCGGTTTGGGGGCACCTTTTTGTAGAAATTCTCATTGTAGATTAAACTGATTATGCAATGTACTAAAGCAAAATACGTAATCTACTTCTACAATTAAACTTGTGGAACTTAATCAATTTTGAGCAAGATCAAACAGAACACATATAATAGAGAAGTAGAATCAATCACACATGAAACACAAAAGAATACTCTGGGAAAGCCTTAGCTAAAAACCCCGCTATCCGTATTATCATACAAGTGGAAATATCTCAGGATTACATAAAGCTTTAGTTCTCAATCTATCCATCTCCCAGTACAATCCCTCACTGTTGCTCATAGACAAAATAGACAACACATATGCCTGCTCCTCTATCCTCCAAGCAACCTATTTCCTTGCGCAGTTTCTCTTGGGTCCTCCAGCTATAACCTGTGTGATTCTCCCCTCACACACTACTCTAACCTCTGTAGTAACTGCGCAATCCTCAAGGAATGAATTCCTTCTACATGTAAGAGATTTCCTCATGGGAATATTCTTGTAACTGATAGTACATTGTCCCTGCCTTTAATCTCAACTGGGTCTTTGTCTGAACTGACATGCATGAGTTATTTATGAGAGAATATTTAGTTATCTGGAGAACACTAGTTGCATGCATGCATGCATTAACTGACTGAACTCACAATTAGTTCCTCCAACTGTTTGGAACTAATTTAACTGGACTTAACTCAGTTAACTAAGCTAACTAATTACAACTCAAATACAACTCATCCTTATCTCCTTAATTAAGGGATAACTTCCTCAATCAAAGGGATAATTGTTGCATGAATTCACACAGACTTCATGTTTGAATTTCACCAACTAATTAACTCAAGATGGATTAATTAATTATTTTTCAAATAGCTGGTGAGACTAAATTCAAATTTTAATTCTCAATTTTAATTCAAGGACAAATTAAAATTGGAATATATCCTGAAATGCTATCTATAGCAATGCTATTTTTAGCATTTCTTGTTTCTATTTTCAACTCTCCCTCTCAACAAGAAAGGAATTCAACTCGATCCCCATCCCAATCCTAAACCTTTGGAATGTTTTGCATGCAACACTTCTCTTGAGTGTTGTAGCTCCAGCAACTCCAGAAACAAAAACAAAAAACATCCAACCTAAATCAGAATGATGCCTCTGTCATCAAAGTCTCTGACTGTTATTGCCTCTGTCGACTGAAAACTTTGCACCTCTGTGCTCTCCATTATCTGACTGCTCTAGCCTCTGTCACTTTGATCTTTGACTGCATCAATCACACTGATTCCTCCTGCTGCATCCGTGCTGTTGCTGGTCCTATCTCCCAGCATTGTATCCGCATTGCACATCCTCTCATCATGTCGCATCGTGCTGCCCACTGCTGCACTGCAACTCAGTTACTGAGAAGTAAGTAATTTATCTCCCAACTAACCTCCCTGTTGGGCTAGAAACACCCTCTGATGCTGAAGCTCCCTCTGTCACTCCATCTGCATCTGTCTCTACCCACTTAGCCAGTCCTGCTACTCCTCGTCGGGGCTCCCGTAACAAGGTCTAATCAAAGAGGTTGGGTACCTCAAGGATCCTGCCCCTATTTCAGTCTTCATGGACTATCACTTCACATTGCCCCACCTCACACCTGGAGGTATGGCTGCATGTGATCCCTTTGCTGACTTGGCTTGAAATTTCACGCTACTGGAGGTCTCTGCATGAGTGGATGCCTCCACTCAGCATATCCAATTGTGGCTCCTCCACAATTGTCTGAGACTTCTTCTAGGGCTGCATGTTGAGAGGTAATGTACTCTCCCTCTCAACCACCAAGTCTCTAACACTGGCCTTTCTCATCAAGGCTTTGCATGCATCTTGAACCTCAAGAGCATACAGGTTATGTACCCATGAACCGATCTATTTCACCTATCCCATGGTGATGTGTCTAAGAAAAACCTTTCCCTTACTAAAGACAACATCGTAGCCTTTGTCCTCCAACATCGTGATTGATACCAAATTCTTCTTCAGTCTAGGTACATACTTCACATCAGTCAAGGTGATAGAAGCTCCATGCTCCCTCTGAAAAGCAACCGTGTCCACTCCTGAAACACTATACCTTTCATTGTCACCCATCTCTATGAGTATCTTGATGTCTTTCTCCTCCAAGGTACTGAATAAAATTTTATCATTGATCATGTGGAATGAGGCTCCACTGTCAAGAAACCAACCACAACCCATCATCGATGACATCATGCATGCGATGAGATTGAAATCCAATTCGAACTGAAAGGCTAGGGCCTCACCTTCAGATCCTTCTGAGGATCCCTTCTTGGACTTCTTAGATGGGCAATTAGTTGCATAATGGCCCACCTCATGACAATTAATGCATATCACTTTAGATTTGTCAATCTTCTTCCCACCATGGGAAGAAATCAATTTGGAATGAGAATCCTTCTCCTTCCCTTTCTGTGCCTTACTTGCTAAGGCTAGAATTTCTTCATCATCGTGCTTAGATGAAGAACCATTTCTGGTGCTCCTCCTGATCTCCTCTTGCATAAGATCCGACCATAGTCGTTACCAATCCGACAGTTTCTCTCTTCCATTTGCTAAGTCCTGGTAGTTATGCCAGCTCTTAGGAAGATCGAGGAGAGCAAGACTCAACATATCATCATCGGTTGTCGTGATTCCTACACTTCCAAACTCATCTCTGCAGGTGGTGAGCTTGTTCAGATATGTAGAAATCGTGTCGCCCTTTTCACACTTGATTTTTTGAAGCTTGTCCTTTAGCGCCAGCTTCCTCTGGTCACTACTATTCTGATATAAGTCCTTCAATGTCTTCCACATTGAAAATAGAGTCTCTTTCCCATGGAGACTTGAGACAATATGGTCTCGAACTCCCTCCAGAAGAATCCTCCTCGCTCTCCCCACACATTTCTTCCATTCCGCCAATTCTTGGGCATTAGCTGTTGCTTGCTTGGGGACTTCTTGATCAATGAAGTCCTTCACCATTGTCCTCTAATACCGTTTCCATGCAATCCTTCCATGCTATGTAATTCCAGCTGCCATCTAGGGCATACTCGTGTCTCAAGCCATTGAATGCCATTGGTGAACTTTGAGATGTGATAAGAAATCGATTTTTGTACCTACAATCAAGAACTTCAAACTTCGAACTTTTCCCTTCTCAATATGTTGTTCACAGCTTTGATCAACTTGGCTCCGATACCATGTAGAAATTCTCATTGTGGATTAAGCTGATTATGCAATGTACTAAAGCAAAATACTTAATCTACTTCTACAATCAAACTTGTGGAAGCTTAATCGATTTTGAGCAAGATCAAATAGAACACATATAATAGAGAATTAGAATCAATCACACATGAAACACAGAAGAATACCCTAGGGAAAGCCTCAGCTAAAAACCCCGCTATCTGTATTATCATACAAGTGGAAATATCTTAGGATTACAAAAATCTTTAGTTCTCAAGCTATCTAGCTCTCAGTACAATCCCTCACTGCTGCTCATAGACAAAATAGACAACACATATGCCTGCTCCTATGTCCTCCAAGCCTCCTATTTCCTTGTGCAGTTTCTCCTGGGTCCTCTAGCTGTAATCTGTGTGATTCTCCCCTCACACACTACTCTAACCTCTATAGTAATTACGCAATCCTTAAGGAATGAATTCCTTCTACATGCAAGAGATTTCCTCATGGGAATATTCTTGCAACTGATAGTACACTGTCCCTGCCTTTAATCTCAACTGGGTCTTTGTCTGAACTAACATGCATGAGTTATTTATGAGAGAATATTAAGTTATCTGGAGAACACTAGTTGCATGCATGCATGCATTAACTGACTGAACTCACAATTAGTTTCTCCAACTGTTTGGAACTGATTTAACTGGACTTAACTCAGTTAACTGAGCTAACTAATTACAACTCAAATACAGCTTATCCTTATCTCCTTAATTAATGAATAACTTCCTCAATCAAAGGGATAATTGTTGCATGACTTCACAAAGACTTCATGTTTGAATTTCACCAACTAATTAACTCAAGATGAATTAATTAATTATTTTTCAAACAACTGGTGAGACTAAATTCGAATTTTAATTCAAGGACAAATTAAAATTGGAATATATCCTGAAATGCTATCTATAGTAATGCTATTTTTAGCATTTCTTGTTGCTATTTTTAACACTTTCCCTTGCTTCGGATTCGCAGATCCAAAGTCTTGCTTTTTTTATTTAAACTTCTGCTCGATCTAGACGGTGTATCGGTACGTCGTGCCGAGTGAGGAGATGTCCAGGAACTCCATCTCATCTTGGATGTATCTATGTAGGCAGCCACGGTACTTGAGTACCAAATGTTTCTCAAGTTCGTTGATACCCAACTTCGTGCGAAGGGTATGAAAAACATTGGTAAACTCTGACACATCTTAGTCCCTTCCCTACCGCAATGTGGTCCACTTTATGTATTTGCCCTTGTAGCTCCTGACAGGGTAGTACTGTTCTTTGATGGCATCTCGGAATGAATTCCAAGTTAGAGTGGCTGAAAACAGTGAGGATGTACTTTCATCCTTCTACTCATAATAGGTTTCCCACCAGTCCTTGACATGGGGGGCGACTTTTAGAAGAGAAAAAGTAATATTTTCTTAGCTGGAAAAATCATGAATAGGAAAATATCCTTCTAGTAGATTCAACCATTTATATACTGTGTATGCATCTATTTGGCCCTCAAATATGGGAATGTCAAAGTTTACTTGTACCTTAAAAGGTGTGGAACCTCTAGAGTGGTTGTTGGATGTGGATCCGCCGCCGGTGGGCAATCGTTGAAGGATCTAGGCAAAGTTATCCATCATCTCATTCCTTGGTTTCTCGAGGGCCTCCTCAAGCAAAATTTTGATAGAATATCTTGCTCCCTCATCTTTCTTTTCTTTCCCCATGGGAGGCCGTCGGGATTTCTGAGCTTGGTCTTACAAAGGTTCGACTAGTTCGAGCCCTAACTCCTTATATCCCAACCTCGTTGGGGACATCCAAAGAAAAATAGAGAAAGAGAAAACCGCTCTGATACCACTGATCCAAATTTAAACAGGGACGCAACAAATTACAGATGTAACAATAAATACATAGATGCAACAAAAATAACACTATCTTTCATTAATATCAAATAATGAAATATGCTTACAAACAAAATGGAAATGAGACTAGTTCGGGCGATGGTAGCTTATCTTTGAGAAAAGATGTGGCTGCTACATGCCTCTGAATTGAGTTACAATGAGGCTCAAGGGCCTTTTTATTATTGAACAATAAGAGAAAACCCTAAACAACCAAAACCCTAACCTGAGGAGATGTAACACCAAGAGTTTATGGGACCTGTTGGGGTTAGTTGGGCAACCAAATTCCTAGGGTCGTAACTTGGTCATATTATCTCTGTTTGACATGCAAGATACTTCTTTGGAAAGATCTCTCCGAGGAGCAATATTGACAAAAAAAAACCCCGTTTAGGGCCTTAAAACGACTCTGGAAGTTCAAGACCTGAAAAAGTGCTAAAAATAGTAAACTGTGCTACAATTAAGGAAACTAAAAAATTGAAAGAAACAATGGTAAGGGTCCATGTGAAATAGGTGGGTGGCCACCAATATCCACCTGTATCACACTGGGAGGCTGGGAGATTGACTACCAAAACTGCCCAAGGCACAGTCTGGGCTATCAGGAGGTTGACTGACTGCTGGAACTACACAATGCACAGTCTAGCATGGCCTACTGAGGACTAAAACTACGTAATGCGCAATTTCAGTCAGTAGTGACATGTAAACCAGCAAACTATATTTCACAATTTTTGGGGCCAACAAGGCACTGCCTCCCAGAATTGTGCAATGCAAGCTTGGAGGCCAGTGCTACACCAGATTTGTGCAATTTCTGGAGGGAAGGCAGAGCCTTCACTTCCAGAAATGCGCATTTGCTAGCTAGGCAAGGCAGGGTCTGGGCCAAGGTAGCTCAGACCCGCCGACGGGAGACTAAAAACATGAGAAGTCTAAATGAATGGTGAACCTGAGTTCAAACAATAGTGAATGATCATGCATGAAAACAGTGAGTGCAGGATTTAGAAAATGGGAAAGCAAGCATGTGTGTGAAGCGAGTCGTTGCGACGACGACCATTAGTGCAGAAATAGTGTCATGTGTGCGACATCAATGAGATGCAAAGAAAAACTGAAACAATGCTTCTACAAGCTAACATGCATCAAAACGACATCAAGTGTTCATTGAAATCAAGCAGACAACACTTACACAAGGAGAAATACAAAAAGCGACAGAAACTCAGCACAATACATGAAAAGCAGACTTACCCTCAAAAAGCTGAGTTGAATGTGTCGAAGACTCCTAGATGTGATGTGGTGTGTCAGAGTTGTAAGATCGATGTGAGGAATGAGCTTTGCAACATCCTTTAAATGAGTTTTGATAAGATCGAGGTTATGACGCGCATTCCACAAATATAGAAAAAAGTGACATTTGGAGGGATTTTTTCTAAAATGATCTTTGCATGTAACCTCCAACTGCTAAAAATAGATCCCTAAAATCTAGGGATGATTTGCCTTTTTCTTTTTCGGGAAAAACAACCCATGCATACAAATCAGGATTTCTCAGTCCCAGAGGGAACCGATCAACTTGACAGCACATGCAGCAGTCTGCAAGCCTGGGGATGAAATTTGTGTAGTTTTTAGGCTGAGCAAGGCTGGCTATCCCTCAGGCATTGCACAATTTTTGGGGTCAGCAGGTCACTGTCTCCCATAATTGCGCAATTTGTGGGTTAAGGCCTAGTGTTGGGCTAGATTGCACAATTTTTTGAGGGAGGACTACTTGGCTGGATTACACAATTCTGGAGCCCAGTAGGATTACGCAATTTTTAGGGGAGCATCTGAGCCAGAAAATTTCCTAAGTCTGGAGTGACAGCCTGCGGGTGGGGGACAAACAAGTTAACATGCACAGGCTATCATGCCACTGAAACTCAGCCAAAGCCTATGTACTTGGACAGTGCAAGACATGCTGCTAAGGATGGTTGGTAGGGAGGCTCCAAAATGAAGTTCAGGAAAAAATTTGGAGGGTGGTTGTAGCCGCTACAACACTTGGTGACACACTGGTAGAACTCCAGCTCTCTGATGGACCTTGTTTCGTGAAAAGCAAATCTAACTCCTCCGAAAGTATTGTTTAGTTCTCTGATCATCTTGATTTCCACACTAGCTTGATTAAAAAATGTAGCACCTGCCATCCTCTTGGTCGGTCAACACACATTCCAAGTCAAGTCAAAATAGTTGTTTCAATTGGGAACGAGGGGTATATTGGTACACAAGCAATATGACAGTCAGAGTTTAAGTTTCATCTCTGGTGTTGCTCTGCTGCAAGTAGGCCTGGACAGTACCTCGACGGAGTCATGCAGGAAGACAAGCATCACTCTGCTACCACTGAGCCTGGTTAGTACCCTAGCGGAGTTACTTGCATCACCTCTCTGCATAGGAAGCCTTTCTCTTCTTTCGCCTTATTCATTTTTCATTTTTTAATTTTTTTCTTCATATTTTAATTTTTTGTGCATAGCACTTATTCATTTCAGAGGTGGAAAAGGGATCCCAACTTATTGAGAGTAGAAGAGGTTGTTCCCTCATAGAAGTATTTTGTATATACCTCTGAAATACTTGTTAAGGGTTTCCCCCTCACCTTACTCTACTTGACTGAGCTGACAAGGGTTAACCCCAAAACAACCGACTAGAGTAGGTGATACTAGTTAGCACGCAAGCATTGTGTTTTCATCAAGGTTCACTTCGAACATAACGTATTTTCCATTGGTGTATCATGGACTAATTATAACAAGTTCTTCATATAGATACATGATGACAAATAACCAAGTATTGATAACTGCACAAGTCCTCTTGTACTTTACCCAACTTGTTTCAAGAGTCACACACGGTTCATGCGAAACTAACCTACGAACGTAAACAACGAACAACAACAAAAGAGTGAAGAGTAGAAGAAAATGTGAAAGCAAAGGGAGTAATCAAACAAACAAGCAAGCAAACAAACAAACAAAAAATCAAACATGCATGCAAGCAAACCAACAAGAAGCAAACACTACTCCTACTCCTAAGCTAACAGTGCATGGGTTTGCTCACGTGAAGTGATACTTCCAATGCAGCCACCGGCGCATTGGTCGAACCATGTTGGTGAAGGTGTGGTTCGCGAATAGCATAATCATGCAAACCAACAAATATGAAAGATATAACGATGAAGACAAACACACTCCAGGTTTAAGTGCATCCACAAAAAAGAAATGAGTGAAAGTGCATGACATGCACTCTGTGGACTTGCCAAGGTGTTATGCTACACTACATGCAAATGTTAAGCATAGGCATTCTCTTGGATGTGACATGCAAGCAAACATGAGAAAGGTAGACCAATTACATTGCGCAAGTGTGCTTGCTATGTAAGATTCCTCCAATGCTAAAGCAATGGGATCATGTGGTTCGAGTGGAGGAAGCAAAATATGGGTGTTTGGTTGATCTTCAATGTGAAGCAAAGAGTGATGAGGAGCCTTGCATGTTTCAACAATTTCCTGATTAGAACTAAAACGAACCTTAGGACAACGAGAGCCTGACATAACCATCAGCTCGAGCTAAAGTGCCTTGACAACCTTTGGGGTTTCAACTTCGTCGACAGGTAGATCATCGAAGACCAGTGGCCAAGAAATATTAGCAGTGAGTGAATCAACATCGTGATCGAATGAAGAAGTACAAAGATCATGACAGCCACGATCAAAAAATTTGGGATGTTCGTCGGCATCCTCATGATTTGATGAATCGTGCAGAGGGGTAGATGAGAAGAAAGGACGTTCACCCTCTATGTTTTAAAAAATGATAGATGATAGATTGGATGGATTTTCAGAGGAATATGTGTCCTCTATACAATGTAATGACAGACTCACATCCGATGTTTCCTGTGAACGATCGGAAGTAGAAACATACATAAATGAGTTTTCACAGGGGAAATCAACAGTAGCAGAATCACAAGGGATGTCATGATAGAGCGGGGGAGGCGCGTGTGGAAGGGAGTCTTCCTTCACCTCGGATTCTTCTTTGGATTCCCACAAACACTCATCATGATTGATAGCGCAAGTTGGCTGCACAACAACAACTTCGTCAACAACTTGATCCTCATTCAGAACACGTGAGGAGTCCGAAATGGAAGAACACAAGATAGTACAATCCAGAGGATCAACAAAAAGCGGGGACAGAGGTTGAGGTAACAAATCTATATGACAACCAATGGGCTTGTAAGCCAAATCTTCACAAATGTCAATAGTAGGTGGGGTGGGAGGATGTGATAGTTCAACAAATGTGTGTGCATGTTCTCCCACATCACTCTGCAATGGTGGAGTTGTTCGATGAGATGAAGGTAGACAGTCACTTGTGATAGCAACTGTGCCTGCCTGTGATTGCGCAGCTCCATCACCAAAATATGCTAAGCGAGCTTCAAGTGATTTCAAGAATTGCAAATCTTCATATATGTGAAGAAGATACTCAAATCTTCCATTGAGAAATTCTCAATCAATTTCATCTTCGGGAAATAGGTATGCAAGATTACAAAAGTGTGTGTGAAACTGTTCAACAGATTCATTGGGTGCTTTTCATATTTTCATAATTTCTTTGTTGAGTGCTTTACGGTCAACGTGATTGAAAGCAAGGTCTGTCTCTGCAACCATATGAGAAAGAGAATGAATAGATTTTTCGGGTAGCGTGGCACACCAATGCATTGGGTGCCCTCGAAGCGTGTAGGCGAACAACGCGCAGGTCATGTAATCTTCAAAGATTTCATGTCTTTCGCATGAGCCTACAATGCTGACCACATGCCTAACCAAGGCTATGTGGCCTCCACCATCGTATGTTTTATGTGACAAGTTATCCCAGAGCTCTTCCGAGATTTCAAAGTTGTTTCCATAAGACATACACTCCGGAAGAGAAACTCTGTAGTTAGTCATGATAGGTATGTGGAGATTTAAAATAGATGTGAGGACTCATCTTGTCATCTAGCCCTCCTTCTAGCACCAAATGTTGACGGTGCTAGACCCACCAACATGTCAAGGATCTCCCCGGTAAGAAGTCCCAACTAGACCTCAGACTGTTTGGTGTAGGAGTCCCAGCAATGGGTCATACGGTATCACCTTGACAACAGTTGCACGCAAAGGCAAGCAAGATGTCCTTGTTGGTAGCAAGGGTGTGACCAACGCAGCAAGCTAAGGAAGGTGCATGAAGGGTTCTAACACATGAAAAGGGGAATGAGTGTGCCCCTACGAAACCTGTGGAAACACGCAGCTTGAAAGGGAACACATGAGAAAAGATACATCACAAGCTAGAAGGTAGGGAAACCAATGATCCAAAGTGATGGTTAAACCGACAACACATCTCAGTAATATTCATACATAAATATATAGAAAGAGTCCATACATACATGTGTAAGCAAACATTTACATATATTATTAGAGTAACCAAGATAACTGAAATATAATAACAACATATGCATTAAACGTGTTGTCTCTGTTACATTAAGAGTGAAAGAGCCAATCATGCAATGCAACCATTTCCAACTACTAGTCCCAACAACGGAACTTTACAGTCATTGCTGCTTGCTCCTCCAAAGAGATATACTAGCTCTGCGCTATGGAGAAGCCAAGGCTCATTACAAAACACTCTAAGCTTTCTCTAAGATACACCTATAGGAAGCGTGGCTCCCAAAATCCCATACAATGAGTAATGAGGTTCTATAAATATCAAAGGGTAGGGTGACCCTTGACATTCCCCTTTGTGACTCTTCACCTACCCTCGTGACTCTTCAACTACTACATGACTGTTACATTCAACCATCGACACTTGGTTTTTCACTTTTACAAGATGTTACATTACAATCTGCACATGTACCCATGTGAGACAAAATAGGCTGGAGCCAACCATGTAAGACATCACTAAGTCTCGGACAACTGTCGGAAGAGCAATTCTTTGACATCCTTGCGATGATTGATGATGGCGAACCGATGCCAATCTTGGTAGTCCGTGATGGTGTCCGTGTACTCTACAGTGACATCCTTATGGAAGTGAACTCTTGCCTCCGTTACATCCAGGTACCCTACTTTGGCTCCTCTTTCCAACTCGTTTGATAACATGCGCATCATAGTCTTGAGTGCAGCTGAGCCAACAACATACTGATGCACATTGTTTGCATTGATCTCCAAGTGTGTGTTGGTGGCTATGCGCATCAACTTGTTGAAGTACATGTCCAGCTCCAGTAAAACTTGGTTCTTTGCCTTCACCTCGTTGAGTGTGCCAATGGATGGGATCACATGTGTGTGCACAATGACATCCATGCTCCTAAACACCTGTGCATGTGATCGACACCACTTCTCACCTGCTCTATGCCAATTTCTAGGGTGGGTCTATATCCTGTATGGGCACAGTTTCATTAGTCTATGCATGTTGTGCCTCCGACTATACCTATTCCTATTGCGCTTCCTTCTCTCCACTGCACAGCTCTTGTTTTCCCCTCTGCCTTTTCACGATCCTCTTATCGCGCTACTGCCTCTTAGCCTCAATCTCCAAAGCTACTTTCATCACAAGTGGATCTGCTTTGAACTTGCAACTTTGCTCTACCTCTCCGCTGTCAACAACCTTCCTCCTGCCTTGGTCATGTGTAGGTCTACTACCCTCTATTGTTGTTGATGGTGTTGTTCTATGTGATTTCGTTGTCATTTCATCTTGATATCAGTGTTGATGGACAACTTGGTATCTTCATATATAGGCAAGCTCATCGACAACCCCTCAACTGCATCTCCAGTTTCACTCTCAATTGTGTCCTTTGACCTTGCTCTCTAGCAGGCCATTGTACATGTACTGCTGGAGGACTTACATGCAACATACCCGTGTGACTGATTGTGAAGATTGCGCAATTTTCACCAAGAGGCTCGAAGACTGACTGCCGAGACTACGCAAAGCACAGTCCGGGCTATCAGGAGGCTGACTTATTGCTGGAACTACGCAATGCGTAGTACAGCCTAGCCTGTTGAGGACTGGAATTGTGAAATGCACAATTTTAGTCAGCAGTGACATGCAAATCAGTAAACTGCATTGCACAATTTCTGGGGTCAGCAAGGCACTGCCTCTTAGAATTGCGCAATGTAAGCTTGGAGGCCAGTGTTGGGCCATATTTGTGCAATTTCTGGAGGGAAGGTGGAGCCTTCGCTTCTAGAAATGCACATTTTCTAGCTAGGTAAGGCAGGGTCTAGGCCAAGGTAGCCTAGACCTGCCGACGAGCATCTAAAAACATGAGAAGTCTAAATGCATGGCGAAGCTGAGTGCAAGCAAGAGTGAATGATCATGCATGCAAACAATGAGTGTAGGATTTAGAAAATGGGAAAGAAATCATGTGTGTGAAGCGAGTCGTCGTGACGATGACCGTTAGTACAGAAACAATGTCATGTATTCAACAGCAGTGAGATGCAAAGAAAAACTGAAACAGTGCTTCTACAAGCTAACATGCATCAAAACAACAACAAGGGTTTATTGAAATCAAGTGACAACACTTACACAAAGAGAAATACAAAAAGCGACAGAAACACAACACAAGACATGAAAAGCAAGCTTACCCTGAAAAAGCTGATCTAAATGTGCTGAAGACTCTTAGATGCGATGTGCGGTTTCAGAGCTTCAAGATCGATGTGAGGAATGAGCTCTGCAACGTCCAGCAAATGAGTTTTGATAAGATTGAATTTATGACGTGCATGCCATAAATATAGGAAAAAGCGATACTTTGCGGGGGGTTTGTCAAACAATCTTTGCATGTAACCTCCAACTGCTAAAAATGGATCCCTAAAATCTAGGGATGCTTTGCCTTTTGCTTTTTTGGGAAAAGCAACACATGCACACAAATCATGATTGATTAGTCTCGGAGGGAACCCGTCAACTTGATAGCACATGTAACAGTCTGCAAGCCCAGGGATGAAATTTGCGTAGTTTCTGGGTTGACCAAGGCTTGTTGTCCCTCAAGCATTGCGCACTTTTTGGGGTCAGCAAGTCACTGTATTCCTAGAATTGCACAATTTCTGGGCTGAAGCCTAGTGTTGGGCTGGATCGCGCAATTTCCTGAGGGAGTATTGCCTAGCTAGATTGCGCAATTCTGGAGCCTAGCAAGATTGTACAATTTCTAGAGGGAAGGTTGGTTCCCCTCCAGAATTGCGCAATTTTCAGGGGGAGCATCTCAGCCAGAAAATTGCCTAAGTCTAGAATGACAACCTATGGGTGGGGGACAAACAAGTTGACATGCATAGGTTATCGGGCCACTGAAACTACATTGAAGCCTATGTACTTGGACAGTGTAGACATGCTACTAAGGATGGTTGGTAGGGAGGCTCCAAAATGAAGTCAAGGAAAAATTTTAGAGGGTGGTTGTAGCCGCTACAAAAAAACCCTAGACAGTCCTTGATCCATCCTTTGGTGGAAGTACCTAGTCCTAAGGTTTTGACTTTAAACCCTAGACTTTATCTTATTCCAACCCTTGCTAGGGTTTAACACATACCCTAGGATTATACTTTCAAGACTAGGGTTTTTATATCAAAGATCATTCAGCCATGAAACCCTATATATCATTTCCCAAGAGCCAGGGTTTCCTTAAAGGGAACAATTAGTTAGGGTTAATCCAATCTAGGGTTCATAAACCATAAATACCAAGGGTCTTCAAGAATTCACAAATTTACAAGTCCTACAAACCCTATATTCTCAAAATTTTCAAAGACATGCAAGGGTACAACTACAAAACCTTAGGATCCTTCTTTTGAAAATTCTTAATGTAAACCCTATAAATCATGTACACTTTTTTCAAATTTTGTACACTAAAGGGTTAATCACAAACCCCTAGAAACATTCTTTATATTTATGTATGCAAGATAATACTAAGGATCTTTTCATCAACCTCATTCATGATGCAATGTAAAAATAAAGGTGTTCATACCTTATTCGGGCTTTACGTTGTCCACTCTAGTATAGATCCCTAAGTACACAAGATGCTTGTGAACTTCAGATTTCTTGTATTTCCTCTCACAAGACTTTGTCCCATGGAAATTTCTTCAAGCTCGCATAGCTTTTAGGAGTCTCAGACTATCATCTTCCACTATCATGGTTACTTTAAACAATAGTTACTGCTACATGTTCAAGTCATTGTTATGTGACTATGTCATTGTCATGGATAAGATTTATTGTGGTGTATACCGATCATATTTCATTGAAGATTGAGACCATCCACTGTAAGAGTTCATCCTTTGTAGAAGTGTGACCTTCTACTATAAGTGTGAGACCATCCAATCCTATTTGAAATCACACTGAGTAGAGCGAGATCATTTCAAAGGTAGAGTGAAATTGTCCATAAGTAGAGCAAGCCAAAATAGGTAAAGTGGTACTATTCCAAAGTGCCATCGAGCAAGAGTCATGTTATAGGTGCAAGAACCATTTTACAAGTGCAAGATCGTAATCAACAACAATAGTGCAAGAGAGTCAAGCCACATAGCAGGCGAGATAGTCAAGCCATAGAGTGAGGATATGTTGTGAAGATAAATCCCTTCTGTGGACAAAAGCGATCTCTCTAGCCCAATGAGTTGGTTTAAAAACAAACTTAACAAACTAATGCATACTTTCCTATCTTATGTTGAAAAATGTAGAGAAACCTACCTTTCTCTGATGCTAAGCGCTTAATCCTTTGATGATGAACTCGATCCCTTAGCTTCCAGGCTTGCTCCTCACTATTCCTTGCATCTGAATACACGTAAGAGAGATCACAAGACAACGAGAGATACAAAAGCATACATAGTGTATATCAAATATAAACTACTTGACAGATGAAGTAGTATCAAGATAAATGCATAAATATTTAGACATTTATCGAAAGTGAACATCAGATGTATATATTAATGAATAAAATGGGAAGTATACAACCATTACCTTGATGTTGGAGACCTCCTTTTGGGTGGAACTCCAAGTCCAAGGCAAGACTTTTCAAGCACTCCTTCTCCAAGTTAGATGGACAACATTTTGGCATAATCTTAGCGTAGTAATGTAGGCAATCAATGACCAACCATTTGGGGATGGAAGGGACTTGATTTATAGGAAGGGAGATGGAGTTAGGGATCCACAAAAGAGGGAGGAAGGTCCACATCTCAAGGGGAAAGTGGGAGAGCTCGACCATATCTCTACGCAACAACATCCAACTCGTTGTTTCTCGAAGTTTCTAGCATAAGAAGCTTCTCCTCCATTTGGGGAAAACCTGCCAACAGAGGTTCATTGTGGGTTTATATATCAAAATCCACGTTGCTAGCGCTAGGTCAATAAAATGAAACCTTCCATCAACACGGGCTAGCAATGGAGCAAAGATCAATGGTCCTGAAAACTAGGGTTTCAGGGAAACTTCTCCAAGATTGACTCAGGGCAGTGTTTCTTCTATTCTTTAGGGATGTCTTTGTATGTGTATGATGATTAGTACACTTCACAGTTGTCAACATTTTGGCACTTCGGGATGGGGAAGGAGAAGTTAAAAGGAAGTGTGACAAAATACTGTGTAACAGATGCCCCCTAAAGCATGAAGGCAAAACAGGGAATGATGGGTGAAATGCTTTACAAATCAAGGCAAGGACCAGAAAACATCACCAAGAGACCTGCAAATCAAGCATATACATATACATAGCTGAAATCTCCGATATAAACATGCCTAATGATACATGATTAGTCATCTAACAATACCTGAATCCACAACATAGGCGTAGCCATCTGAATAGAAGGGATCATGTGAATGGATCCACGATATGAACGAAACCATTTGAATAGAAAGTATCATATATATGGACCCACAGTATGGTCGCAAACATCTGTATAATCATGTGTATAATCATGAATAACTCATAACTCCACGCAACCTAGATTTATCAGATGAAACCCAGGGTCTTGTTGAAGCCCTAAAAATCATTGCTACAACATGGGGGAAAACCACTTGGTCCGAACCTTGGTTAGCAACTCCTTTTCCGTTTGGTATAGTGGCTCCGACTAGGGATAATGGGACCAGTTTCCTAGAAGAGATTTTGATAGTGTTGATGGGGTGATATATGATGTAATGGGGGAATGATTAAGCTAAGTGTAATCTAATCTAAACTTTTGATTCAGTTACCGGAGAATCCACAGTATGAACATTTTTATTCCAACGTTTCAAATCCCAACTGGGATCCATCATCAGGGCTTATGAATGATGATAAAAGAAGAGCCGCTAAGAAGGAAATAAATAATAATGAGGAAAATAAATTTTTAAAATCAGCAGAAGTCGACTGAATATTAATTATTGATTGATTTATTAATTAATTAATAATTCATTCAATTATTTTATTTATTTTTATTTTTATTTTAATTTTTGAGATTTATATATTAATTTTTATTTATAGGTGAGTTAATAGATTAATTTTAATTCAAAATCTAAATGGTAATACTAATAATAATTATTTAATATATGATAAAAATTTTTATTTTATTTTATTTTATTTATTTAATTTAATTTTTATTTTATTTAATCAATTAATTATTTAATGATTTATTTAATTATGATTCAAGAAGGGAAATATCATAAACTACTAAACATGTGCATATATCCTAGTTTAAACACAATTATTTAAATATAAATATACCCGGGAATTAAATAAAATATGCGATCTACAATGATGTCCTACAACAATTGGTAATATAGATCATTCAACTGCAATAAGAAATGAAATCGTTTAACAGTAATTGTTTTGGATAAATAGTTAGCCAAAATGATTGTGAAAGATATATTGCATATAAACCGTTCATGTATTCATAATAAAGTCAAAGACAACATCATACAAAAGTGCAATAATGCTAACTGTAATTTATACTTTCACACATAAAACAATTAATAGAAGAAGTATTGCCGTATACATAAATCAAACAAGATCATAAGATAAAAGTACCATATATGTCGAGTCCTGCTCATGTGCTTCAGCAATATTGACCAACTTTCAATCAATCCAACATATTCTAAGAGTACAAAGGTTCATTTCAGTAGAGCATGCTAGATATTTAAGATAAAATAGAGCGTGTTCCATTCATTCCATTAGAACCTCCTCAAAAGTATAGAAGTGCAATGTTTCGAAGAATGTGTCTGATAAAATTTCTGGACCCCTATCTAAATGCACGAGAGGGGTTTAAATACTAAACTATAGGTCCTAAAATAGATAATTACAAAAATATCTGAGTAGCTTTAAACGAATTGCCTCAGATTATGCGAAAATAAAGCTAAAAATAAAAATAAACTAAGTGACTAAATCCTTTGCATTTGATCTTTGAGATCACAAATATCTGTCATAGGATTGAGCTGTGTCGATTGGTTGATCGCAGATTTCAACTGCCCAACAAATATAGCGTCTGTTAGCGCTGGCACCATTTTTTGTGTGGAGGTTGTTAAGAATCTCAATGTCATCCACTGACTGTATGGTTTTACTAAGAACTGCCAGTATGCTTC
Organism: Pinus tabuliformis; assembly: GCA_031772625.1. NCBI lineage: Eukaryota > Viridiplantae > Streptophyta > Pinopsida > Pinales > Pinaceae > Pinus > Pinus tabuliformis. Next base: position 67,106,194 of record CM062812.1, read on the forward strand.
CCAGTTTAGCCTACTCATCTGTCTGATCACCTCCTCTTTTTCCTTTGATGCCTGCCTCCACTGTTGTTCTAATTGTTTGACATTTGGAAGAAATCCTGGTATGCTTTCTGTAACTAGGTTAGCGCCATGCAGATTTTTGTTGATGGCTTCTATTATGCTGCTTGCTGCTACTGCTGTGATCGTTGTTGCCCTTTCTACTTGCTTGATCCGAGAATCCCAATCTCTGAACAAGATGTCTTTATGCGATTCCTCCAGTTTTGGCAGATCAACCTTTCTCCCTTCTTTTGATTCTTTCCAGGTGATAAAGTTAGAAATATTTTTATGGATTTTGTCATACTCAAGTCTCATGTCGACAACTTGGCTTGTAAGCTTATCATTGATCTTGCAATAAGGACTTATTTGCGAGATTTTCTAGCAAAGAACTTCCTTCTGCCACATTAGTAGGGAGTTAAGACTGAGTACTTCCTTTATGAACTGATCGATTTGCAGATTGTCTTTATACTTATCTGTCATAGCTTGTATCCGCGCATCCCTTTCTGCTAGGATGGTATCTGTCATAGCTTATATCCGCGCGTCCCTTTCTGCTAGGATGGCCCGATGTTGTATTCACATCTATTCAAATTCTTGCTCAAGCTGGGCTACTTGTAATCCTGCTTGTTGATTGGATTTATCCTGAACCAATTGTTGTTCCAACAACATAAGCCTCTGTTCCTTTTCTTTAAGTAGCATTTGGACCTCTGTTGCTTTGTCAATAGTTGTCGTTGCATAGGCTCCTGCGAATTGTGACAATATTGTGAGATTTTCATATGGGTCTATGGGCGAGTCCTTCCATGCAATGTCCATTGGTTCATTGTCAGGATCGTAATAGTTGCAACATTTAACTTTCTTTTCTTCCTCTATCTTTTGACGACAACTTTGTGGGTAGGAATGTAAAATACATCCAGTGGAGGAATTTCCTCAATTCTCAAAATAATTTCTGAAGTGGGGGTGGCAGGAATGAGCTCAACATCCTGAGTGCCTACAATTTTCTCTACTGTTGTTTCTTGAGTTGACTTGTGTTGTGTTTTCTTAGGAGTCTGTATCTCAGATGTTTGTTCATTTGTGTGAAGCTTCTTGTTGAAATGTTCCCATTCCTTTTCCAAATCAATAATTGGGGTTTTTTCTAACTGAGTGGATGTGGAGTGAACTTCTGCCTGTTTCTTTGCCATGGTTTGCTCAACTGTTTCCTCTGTAGTTCTAGTTATGTCCCTTTCGAACTCTTTATTTTTATTGCCTCCCCCATTTTGAGACTGGTGCTCTGAGTGCTCTGACTCATGAGTAGATCTCTCTTGGGTTTCTTCTTTGGAATTCTCTTTGGAGCTATCCTCCAAGCTTACACTGGGAGTTGGCTCCCTTATTGGTTCAATCTGCAGTAGGTCCAATGGGACCTTCAATAATTCTCTTTCTGTACACATGGAAAGCTTCAACATCATTTGGGGAAAAAAGTAGTGATGCCATATGTGTCACTTCTAAAAATGTTTCTTTTTGTAGGAAGAGGTCATCGAAGGCGTCATCTTCATGGGTGAATGGTTTCAATTTCACCATAGTAGTGAAGTCTTTAGCAGTGCCATTCATGTCATACTGCCTTCCCGGGATTGTAGCTAATTTCAGAGACTTCATGATCTCTGCTTCTTTGCATGCATGTCCAAAATCATGTAGCGCAAACGCACCACATTACAATGGAAATGTAGGCCAAATGACCTTCTTCTGCTCTTTCAATCCTTTTCTCAACCCACCTTCCCCTGCTGTTTGGTAGGCTATCTCCCTAGCCATTAACTTGTCAGGGACATAGTATGGGAGAACAGGTGGTGAAGCAATGCTCCCTAATGCTTTGATATAGGTAAATGCTTCCTCCCCAAACCATCTGGCTACAGGTAATTCATCATCTTTTGAAAACCTAGGGGCAGTTGTGTTGTAGACTTGTTTATGGATGGGTAGCATAACTCCTTAACAAATCTTATAAAATTTGGGGTGAAACTGAGACTCCCACAAAATCTTATGGTACACATGGATAGGAAGGGGGTCATAAGCGGTCCACTTCCATCCAATAATTGGAAATTTGGAACTAAAATTGATTGTGTCCATTACAAAAGCGCTCATAAAAAATGGGGGATAAACCCTTAAAGAGGGACTTCTCTTTCTCCTATATTCCATAATGGATTTTGTCAAATTATTAGACAAAATTTGAGCCCAATTCATTATCATTGCGTTCACAACTGCATCTATTAATGGAATCCATTCCAGGGAAAATTTGGTGCTATCGGGTTTACCGAACAATCTACATAGTATGGCGGCTGCAAAACTATAAGGGGGAGAGATAGATTCCGTAGAATACATACCCATCTTATCCCATTTGATCTTGCCTTTGCTTGCTGTCTAGGTTCGCATGACGTCTACCGGGTCTTCATTCTCATTAGTGAATTGCTCGAGGAAATATTTATTGTAGAGCTTCTGTGGCTTTGGCAAATGGTACATTAGCCGTAGGCTTTCTACTGAAAAAGATCCCATAACCTCTTGCCGGTGATTCTTGAATTCTCTGTCCGAGATGTCCACCACATCAATTATCCACTTGACCATCTCTGTGTATGGGATTATCTTTGGTCTTGCGGCTATGCGGTGTAGGAATTAGCATGATGTCTCGAAGTAGGAGGCGTCACAGGAATCATGAGCATCGGTCGTGGCCTTTGCTACCAATGGCCTTAGTTTTTCCTCTTATAACAAATCATACATGGCCTCCCAAGTTGAAGTTCCTCCATCTTTGCTTCATTTAGTATCAGAGAAAAGAGGGATCGTTTCTGACTTTTCAGACGCAGCTGCCTTTCCCCTCTTTTCCATTGCTTATAATGACTCTTTCTGTGGATTTTTCCTCAAATGGGGTAGAGCCGAATATATTAGATAGACACAAGCAAGAATGAAAATGCGGATGAATGATACAACTAACCTTGAAAAGGTGACAAGAAAGGAGTTTTAATTAAACACATATGAAAAGATAGCGTATCACGTCGAGCCACTTTTCAACATAAATGCCATTAACCCATACTAAATATCCACTAATGGTTCCTTATCGCTACCTTTATTTCTTATTAATGTTTTGTATCGTAAAACGGGAAGAAAACTTTTAAGGTGGCGAGCTTTAATTTGAGAGAATGTCGATTTTACGATTGTGATGCAATATCACAAATCACATATTTGATTGTGCACTTTCTTATAGTTCCTTAGTTTCCTACGGGATGCGAGATACTGTGTGTTCTTTATTGTTTAAAGCGTAACTTGTTTGATGGAATTTCACCTTATAATTTTTTTTTATTGCACGACAGATTTAAGTGCTACTTTATGACATAGGCTTTAATCGAGTCCAGGCTCTTATCGCATTTCGCAACATCGCACAATTCGTATGTTTTAAGACCTTTCTTAAGTGTTTCCGACGCGATGCGATAAGGTCGACCGCCTCTTCGCAATATCACATTTCACATGTTTCAACATGTTTCATGAGAGTGCGCTCTTTGTGAATGGCGATATGTGATTCGGGATTTTGTTTTAATAGGAAATGCATTAGGCCTTAGTTTTAAATGAAAAAGACTAATGATATTTAGGTTAAGCACAGTGATTCCTTTTGATCGCTTTTTGCTTGTTAACAAGGCTTTTGACACACTTGGTCCAACGACATGTGAAAAGGCAAGTATTGCTAGCTTTCAAAGGTTTTTGGCTTGATATCTTGCTTTATTATGAAAATTTAAAAGAAAGTGTCTAAATGCTAAATGTTTTTTTGAAGGATTTTATCAAGGGTCCCTATTTATTGATAAAATATTAGCTATTATATTAATAAATGGGGGTGTTGTTGAATAGCACAACAAGTCTTCATCTTTGTCTCGATCCAATCAATGTACAAATTCTACCATGTGAACAGATGTGTTGAATTCGAGCATGATAGAAAACCACTTGATTACCAGTCAATAATGTAAAGTATTAACATGCATGAGAGAAACCACCAATAATGACAATGGTTCTCAAGGTACAATCAGCACAATCCACGAGCGTGAATAAGGAAGATGAAGTCGAACACTCACAAAATATTTCGATCCAAGGCCAATGATGTGAACCTATCATCGAATGTGAAGGACTTGCCATTGAGGCATGCAAGCTCCAAGGTACTGGAAGGGAGTTTGTAGATCATCTTCCTGGATAATGAGCTGAAGTCTATAGGAAGTGATTTGTTGAAGGAGGGCCATAATGTATCCCACATCATTGACCCAAAACGAAGGATATAGTAGAGTAGGTAAGTTTGATTTAGGACTGTGGTAGGAAGTCAGACAATGTATAAGTGGTAAAAACTGCAAATAGGACTTCTCTTGAACATATTGACGACACCACTATGGAGTTTGGTAGCATTTGACTCAACATAGGATCAGACGTCATGATGACAAAGTAGTATAATTTGATGAGAGGCAAAATGGATTTCCCAAACCCAGGAAGGCAAGTGATGAAGTGAGGATAACCCAAACCTGACACGAGAAATAGATAATTGTCATGTTCAAGAGTGACATGTCACCTTTACAAAATACAAGAGACGTTCGCTCTCATTTTTCCCTCACTATTTCTAGTGAGTACCCCATTATTTTTTATCGTAGGATTGAAGGGGATAACATATGATTGCCATATAACTTCATCCTTTGGATGAATCCATCCTAGGAAGTTTAACGAGTCCTAGGAAGGAGAAACTCGGTCTCATCATGGTGACAAGTCCTGCATCGTTTAAGTTTTACGAGTCTGACGAAGGTGAAACTTGACATATTTTTCATGTTTAGAGAGTTTGAAAAAGAGGTGAAAAAGGAAACTCCAAAGGTCCCTTTTCTTAAATCGTTTCTTGAACCCAAAAAGGTAGAAAACAATATTTAAGAGAATCTCTTAGCCATGTTCGCCATGTTCGACTAAGGTATTCCTTTTTCGTAAAATAGTCTATCTCGGTCCGGAAAAGGGTTAAACTTATACTGAGTAGACGTCATTTAATTTACTTTAACGAGTTTGAAATGACAAGTAATCGATAATCTTTTCATGTTTCGAGAGTCATAAAAGAGCTTAAAGATGACTCCAAGGGGGTTCCTTTTTCATTTATTTTGTACGAGTCCGAGAAAGTGATAAAATAAAACTCGTTGAATCAGTCAAAATTAATCACAATGACCATGTATCTATGACCTGTTTCCGCATAAGTAAATGCAAATTACCGATTTTCGAGGAAAAATATTTTTAAAAAAGAGTGAAATATGCCCTAATTTGGTAAAACTGTCTTTGAAAAACTTATAAAAACTCAAAAAAGTTTTTTTTTTTTTTACCATTTTACAAATCAGAGAGAATTTTTACCCTATTTTACCTCGATCTTTAGGCGAGGTTTATGATCAAACTCGGACACCATTTGTCGCGTCATTTGCTGCAGTTAAGACATATGTCCCTTTGCTCCAATTTGGCTATAATTTCATGTATTTTCATCCATAGATTAAGTTGTAAGGAGGGTTTAACAAAATTTTATGTTGAGGGCGATCAACATGGGTTTTACCCATCAGAATGACGCTGCTCAACCTATGGTCAACTATGGCAGCGCGAGAAAATATAGAAACAGTCGCGTTGGTGTAGAGTTGCGAATTTTTTGGAAAATCCTCCATGTTTAATTGTTTTTTCTCAAATTTGTTTCCATAGATGTTCATGAAATGTTGTTTAATGGATGTTCCACAAGTAAATAAACCAAAAATGGTGATCGAATGGAAAGAAAGAGGAGATGAAGCTGAAGACAATCAAGCAACTCAGGACCCAATTTGCATTGCTTCCGTTCGAGCATGCACGTTGCTAAAATTCTTCAGGATTCCTAGGATTAGAACCCATCTCGAGATACTACAACATCTGGTTGATTGGTGGGATGTAAATCACCAATTGTTTATCATTGGGGATCAGGAGCTTGATTTAGATGTAGTAGACAACTATTTCATACGGGTTTGTCGAGAAGGGGACAATGGATTTAGCTGTTCGGTCCTTGTACTGGAGGGGAAAGTACGGATATGTTGATTGCGAGACATTACCCAGGCACTCATAAAACTTAGAGTGGGAAGATAGACATAAAGACCATCACAATCTCCCGCTAAGATCAATTTTCCATACTATGGCCCGAATAGTTGTGCCTCAAGCTTTGCATGAAACAACAAAGTCTCATTTCTAGTATGCCATTGATTGTCTAAGCCCCACAATTTTTAACTGGTGTGAAGGATTGTTGGTCAACATGAAGAGCCAACTCATGAAATGCAAGTCAGGAAAGCTGAAATAGTTTGGCTATGGATCTATCTTGGTGACATTCTTCTTGGAACGTGTACCATTGTTTAGATATCAATGGATAGAAGTGGATGCACTACCACCCAAAGATGCACTGTTGCAGAGGTGGGGTGAGTTGATGCCTCGATAAGGATGTGGTCAACGAATGTCATTTCCTCCAACATTTTTTGGATGGCTGTGACAGTAGCTAATCATGGTAGATGATTGGGCATACTCTGGCATAGATTTCCAGGGAGCTCCTGACCTTCCACTTCCACTAGGCACATAGTGGACTGATACAGGTAAAAACAAATTTTGAAGTTTTTGATGTTTTTTTTTTTTTTTTTTTTTTTATGTGTGCTGAGATTTGATACTTGTGATTTTTGCAGATGTTGGACCAGAGAGACCTCCAGGGTTTTCTCCGATATCCAGGTGAGTGGCATGATATCGAGGAGGAGGCACCCTATGAGGAGGGAGTTGACCCGATCGTAAAGGTGGAATGTAACCTGGAAGTCTTGATAAGAGGCATTCCAAAATATGCGTCTATTGATGAGGTGCCACTGCGATATCATAGGCATACTATAGGGGTGCTCGCTAGACTGTGTCGGTCGCTGAACTGAGTCATTAGAGTTGTGTTGTGCTACCATGAGAACCATGTGGGCGGATAGCCATCTCTAGTCTTTATTTTCTGTACTTATGTAGGCTAAAGAAACCATGTGTCTCAAAACACACTTTTTTACATTTTGATGTAATAATATTTTTACAAACACACACACACACACACACACACTATATATATATATATATTTATATAATTCACTAACTCACCATTAGGGTCATAGATTGCCCATGCGGCGGAAGATAGATTCCATGTATTACGACAAGCACTATCATCGAAACTGACATAAAGGTTTGATGACATTTGCAAACCAAGTAGAACACACTGTAAGCAGAGGAAAACACGTTTGCAAAAGCAAAGAGACACACAAAAATCAATCACATTAATATACAAATTATTTATAAACAACACACATAATACTTTTCAGATGGAGCCCATTTTGGGACTCTTTTAATTGATCAAGAGAGAGTAAAACCGTAGTTTCACTGTCGACATGACATGTAAACATCGACTCGACCAATTAGTGGAATGATACACATAAATGACAATGCCCCCATGCTGTTGGGCAAATGAGGGTTACAAGTCAGAGGGGATCAATGCCCCATTGCGATAATGGGGGAACGATAAAGAGTCGGTGAGAAAGTCTCGTGAAGGAGGGCAAAAAATCTTAAGCTCGTCACAAGAAAAAGATGCCCTCAAGTGAAATTTTTTAACAATATCAAGTTGGATTGAGATGCCACTAGGTAGGGTATCTAGATATTTCTCATTTTTCCTTCGGACAACACTTCGTGAACTAAGGATGGAATAGTCTCAAGTGCCGAAATTTCGATAACGATTTGGGCAGGCTCGACAAGCGATATGAAACTGTAGGTGCATTGTGTCTAACCTCCTTTGTTCTTTCCTGACGGCTCCCTGCAGAGCCCTGTGGTGCTTGGTCGCCAAGGCATAACCCTCACCTCTCCTGTTTCCATGGAGGAGTTAGAAGATGGCCCCGAGGCCCCCTCCTTTTGTGATATGGTTACTGGTTGATCGAAGGATCATGAGTCTCCTTTTTTTGCCAATCTACCTTCATGCATAACTTTTCATTCCTCCAGAACGAGCCCTGAAGCAAGGGAGAAATAGAAGGAAAAAGGGAAAAATGTAGAGGCTCAACCAGCTATAGGTACCACCTCTGCAAATGCTTCAGCAACGATGGAGGCATAAATCACAGAGTAAGATATGCAAAAGGAAAGAACAAAAATAAGAAGCAATTGCAACCCTAAAGCCAAAAATATCTTGGAGTTGGAAATTTAAGACCCGGGGGTAGTAGTCTATAGAGACTATATGTAAGAACATGCATTAATATGTAAATTCATGGGCATTTGGCCCACAGAGAAAGCACTAAATTGGTGGGTTCAATCCAAATGGAAATCAAAGGGAGAAATCAGATTACAACTAGGCTCAAAGGGGTTTTTTACAGTCATCTTTGATCTCTTGGAAGATAGAGACATGATATTTGAGGGAGGCCCCTACTTATTCAACTCTGCAGGACTTTATATAAGATTCTGGAAAGAAAACTTCACTCCAGAGAAAGAGGACTTCACTAGGGTCTTGGTTTGGGTTCACCTAGGCTCCATTAGTCCTCAAAGGCATTGGAGACTAACTAGGTGAATATATAAAAATGTCTGAGGGCACAAGAAACAGACATTATGTGTCATATGCCAGAATATGTGTTTACATCGATGTCTCAGGAGCCCTTATAGAGGCCATAAAACTGATATTTAGGGATGAGCTCTGGCTCCAGAGCATTGATTACGAACACATCCCATTCTGATGTAGAAAATTCCATGAGCATGGACACCTCTTTAGGGATTGTCCACAAAATAAAACTCCTCAAAGCAATCAACAGATTCACAAGAAAAAGGATGAACAAGGTTTCACCAGAGTAAGCACAAGGAACAAAAACAACAAGAAGACACACAAAGAAAGAGCAGCACCAGCCAGTCAACCTAAATAAATTTGAAGCTTTGAACAAAATGCAAAAACAACTGCTCTCAAACAGCGCAAACGACGAGGAGGCCAAATAAGATACACAAAACGCAAAAAATTAGAGGCAAGAGGATCAATACTTGGAATACAACAACACTGAAGATGACAATATACGAGAAGACATAGAAATGGGACAAGTTCTGGTGGACTCTACCCCAGAGTAAAATGCAATAGAAGAGGCATTAGAAGGAGTTGACCTCATATCGATCATAGAGGAATGGAAGAATAACGTCTTGCTGCGATTCTAGAAGACCAAATCCAAAAAATCAAAGGAGCTTACCTCCTACAGGGGGAATTAAAACAAAGCACAAGTCAAACACCACCTGTAAACAGCACAGTCAATGACATTTTGGCAAATATTGCAGTAGGAAAATACAACCCAAAAAGCCCAAGAAAGAAAAGAGGAAGGAAAACAACCAGTCAGCTTCTTTAGGAACTCGGGGTTAGAATCATTAACAAAGGAAAGGTAAAGGCCCTATCCCTAACTCCCACTCTTTATAATTTAATTGCATCTCTTGGAATATTAGGGGACTGAATGGTCCTAGAAAGAAGAGATTATTGAAAAACAGACTCATAACTGACGAACCAAATATCCTATTAATTCAAGAAACCAAACTTGACATGGTTAACCTCACCCTCCTTCAAAAAAAGTGTTTTAAGCATTACAATGATATATTGAACTCAACCATTGGATCAATGGGGGGAATCATGACTCTATGGAAAAGCTCTAAGTATGATCTAAACTCCTTATTCACCACAAAACACTGCTTCACAACTGTTCTAAAAATATTTGGCACCAAATATAGTATATGTGTCACCAACATCTATGCTCCAGAAAGAGAAACTGAAAGAATCAATATGTTGTAGAGAATAAGTTAGCTCCTTGATTCTATCCACCTACCTTTCAAAATTGTTGCGAGTGACTTTAACATGATGTTAAACCTTAGGGAAAATAAGGGAGGCATCAAAAAAATGGATAAGGACTATGAAGCCTTTCATTCCACCATCGAGGGCCTTAGTCTAATTGATATCCCTGCGAACAATGGAATCTTCACATGGAATAACAGACGAGGGGGAGATAGGCAATTGCTTCCAGGATCGACCGTTTCCTTCTTTCATAAGAGATCTATCTCACCTCCTGGGAAATAGAGGCCAAAATTTTTCCTCAATCAGGATCTGACCATTGGCCAATATCCTTGAAGGTTCACATTTCTTCTTGCCCGAAGAATAGACCCTTCAAATTTGAATCCTTATGGATGGAGCACCCTGATTTCATGGAAAAAATGAAAGAATGGTGGAGTAACCCAACGCCCCAAATTAGAAACAAGATGTATAAATTCCAACGGAAACTGAAATTCATAAAAAATTAGATCAAACTCTAGAACAAGGAAAATTTTGGCAACATCACCACTAAGAAAAGGGACCTGGAACTTGGAATGGAAATCCTCCAGCAGCAAATCATTAGCGAGGGCATCAATGAACAAAGGAAGTGAGAAGATCTTAATCTTCAAAAAATTTGGGAGGAAAGGTGATACCATTTTCCATACTAATCCGGATCTTGGGAGGAGTCCCCCAAGATCTAAAAGATTGAAATGGATCTTGGGAGGAGAGACCCCCAAGATCTGAAAACTTGCAATGCCAAAAGAAAAAAGAGGAGAATGCCCAATAAACAAAACCACAAAGAAACTTTTTATTAAAACCGATAATAACTGTAAAGGCTACATTGTGGCGGACAATCTGTCCTTTTACAAAATGTGACTTTTTACTTATAGTATTTCTCAGTTACAATACCACGGGTCAATTCCATGGGTGAATGAATACCATGGGTGGATTTTACAATACCACGGGCGGATGCCATTTGCAATACCATGGGTAAATTCCATGGGTGGATTTTACAATACCACGGGCGGATGCCATTTACAATACCATGGGTAAATTCCATGGGTCGATGAATAATATGGGTGGATGAGTACCATGGGTTGATACCATTTTCCATTCGGATCAAAAGGGTCTCTCAAGAAGAGAAACTTTGGCCTTAGAAATCTTGCATTAATTGGCTTAAGTGCAGGGAAAGAAATTCAGCTTTCTTTCACCGTTTGATGATACAACGCAGAAGACATAATAGGGTTCCGGCCCTACAAAATAGGGATGGAAACCTTATCCACTCTCATGAGGACATGGCTACCGAGCTAAATTAGTTCTTCAATAATCTCCTAACTAAGCCTAGAACAGACAGGGTAAGGACTATTCAAGAAACAACCAACAACATTATTGTTATCCTCACTGAGGATCACAATGAAATGCTCTTGAGAAAAGTCTCAATGCAAGAGGTGGAGGAAGTAGTAATGATTATGTCCAATCGTAAGGCGCCAGGTCTGAATGGTTTCACCATAGACTTCTATAAAGTGTGTTGGCCCTTGATAAAAAAATGAGCTTCATGCCTTAGTGGAGGAGTCTAGAATACACAAATCTATTCTAAATGCCCTAAATGTCTCTTTTCTAACCTTAATTCCCAAGGATGAAGGCGCTAACTCCCTGGATAAATTTCACCCTATTTCCCTCTACAACATCATCTAAAATATCATCTCAAAAGTCTTGACCAATAGAATAAAAGCCATCCTGCCTCTATTGATTTCCCCACACTAATTAGGTTATGTGGAAGGAAGGCAAATCCTGGATAACATCATCCTTTCCCATGAATTGATTCATTCCCTTAAAGTTCAGAGAAATCCTGGAATGATGATGTAGTTGGAAATGTCCAAAGCATTTGATAAAATCAGTTGGGAGCATATGAAAGGTGTTGTTATAGACATATGTGGGCACTGCAACCCCAATCACATATGTTCATAAACCAAGGGCTTCTAAGTCCCTAAAAGTGTTGTTTCATACCCTAAAGGAGCAAGGTCAGCTGATTACATCATCTCCCAGAAGTTTTCCATGAAAAACCTCTCAGAACTGGTCAAAGCAGGACCATACAGACTGCCCAGTGCAAAGGGTGCGATGCATACTGGAAACCCCTTCTGTAGGGTGTGATGAGCGAGAGCAGACAAATGGCACAAGCAGTTTACTAGGTGGAGACCTTAAGAATCTTCTAGAAGCTGCTCATTTGACATTTGCCTCCCTGAATTCGCCCAAGGATGAGTAAGAGATCATGAAATCTCCAAGTGGAACCAAGAACTATCAGAGAGATGACACTAATCAAAATCCCAGAAGCTGACTCACCCCCTGCAAATATCTATAATTGGATCCCTCATCCCAGAGATCCAAAGGTTGGAATTGGGTAATTTGCGAAGAGGTGCTGCTGGTTTCTCTTTGAAGACATCGTTGGGTGATATTGCTTTATATGAGGTGAAGAGGGCTTTCAAGCTGGGAGGATGGCACTGGGTCAGACCAAGTGGTTGTAATCCTCTCTTTTACTACTTTTATCAATAAATCTATTTGAGTTTTCCTCCATATTCTTGTGTATCTCTGAATATTGTGTTGATATATGCATTTGTATGGTCAATATATATCTGATCCTATATTTTTTATAGTGATAGATCTCTATGCTTTGATGGTATTATGCTGTTGTGACTCTACAGGTGCCCTTTGAAGCGGGACAAGTAAAGAAGCAGTGGTGGGATTCTTTCAAAGGGGAAAGGAAACAAGCAAGGAGCCAAGTGAAAGATTGAGGTTGGTACTCTCTGCTTCTTTCTCATCTCTCTCTCGTAAAGCAAAAAACAAGTGAATTTAATCTGTTTGTTTCTAAGATAGCTACCCATCTTAGTGGGACTAGCAGTTCTGAATAGACACTAGATTTCCCGGTAACAAAATCGCGACTCCACTGGGGAGCGATTAGTTTGATTGCTTGTCTCTATTTGTTTGATTCATAAACCACAGACAGAGCCTAAAGTTAAGCCAACTAGCCTTCGAACTACATTTGCTATGCAAGTGCAAAGTAGATCAACGCTGCTTCAGTCAATCTCTAGGTTTGTTTATGAATTGAACAATTGACTTGCAAACATCCTAAGTTCCCTAGAGGTAGCTTGAGTAACCTCATTATATCAGCCCCTATACTTTGTAGTTACTGACTATCATTTTCTCGGCCTAAATCCCTAAACTAAGTTGCATACTATGACCAAAAACCAAGTTAAAGTCTCGTCCTTGGATCATCGCACCTTCTCCTCTTGGAAATCTGGATGCATCGCACCTCCCGTGTGCAGTAGGTGAGATGCATCCCTGTTTCCCTGTGTTACAGGTGCGATGATTAGATAAGATTGTTTCTGCCTCTAGATTTTGGTTTTTTCTTCACTCTCTTCAGCTTTATTCAGGAGTTTTGCTGTCTGTGATCAATAGACCACTATTGAAACCCCCTTCCTTTACATCATCCAACCTCCATTGTACAAAGATTTGTGAATGTTTTTATGTATTTTTTGCCATTCACAATTCTCATTTACGAAATGGTAGCTTAATCAAACTGTCGTCTTTGGATTTGAAAGTGTCGCGAGTGTCATTTTCAGTCAAGGAAAAGAATCCTTCTCTTTTTGATAGTCGATTAGACTGTTACTCTTGTATTTGATCTGAATTAATAGTATTTCAAGTGTCGAAAACAGTTTTTCAATTCAAAATCACAAAGTGTCATCTTGTCTCCCTTTCGATTTTTGAAAAGAAAATCATTAGTACTGTCGCTCTGAAAGAAGATATAATTCAGATTTGTACTTAACATTCTTTTTGCCATTCACACATTAAGAAAGTGGAAAACAAATACATGCATGTGCATTTGCATTTAGACTGCTAATTGATTTTTGATTTAGGACAGTGCATCTAGCGTGTGCTCTTTGCTCTATGTTGAAAGGATTTCGTTTCTCTTTCCTTAGTATCTAGGATTTTCATTGCAAAAAGAAGATTAAACGATTGCTTATCATCTTAGATTGCATTTTAGGAATTGTATATCTACATCACGCGGTGAACCTTAAAGGCAAACTCCTTAAGAAAGATCAACTGTAAAATAAATTCAATGAACATAAAAACGCTTTGGAACCTAACGAACAACATCTAGAAGTCTAGGCTAGAGACGTATTCCGGCGTCATAAAGTCTGGTAACTGTCGCTTTCATCGTAGGTTGGGTGATTCCTCCTCTTTGAGACGACAAGTGCCAGTACAGACTTGTGCTCCCACGTACCGTTGAGTATATATTGGGAGACTACAATAGGCTATATCCTTTATCCTTAGGAAGCCGTGTCTGCTGCCCTATCGATCGCAATGCACTGAACACAACATTCGGGAAGATTGACTACCGTACCGTAAAAAATATTCTGCAATTTTGCGATTGGTTTGGTAATCCCTCTGTCTAGATTTCCAGAGGAATCTCATTCATTCCTTTTCAGACTCCTTAAAGGAAAAGTTCCATCTCAGCACTTGCCACTTCAGGCTCATTAAAAATCGAAGGCGACTAGAGTCATCTTTAGCTTTTTCTCGACTCTTAAAAGTTGAAAAAGCAAGTTGTGTCAAAACGTCTAAAATTTATTTTAATCGGAATAACGTCACTGTTCCCTTGTTGGTCTTAGGTTGAGAAAATGGAGTCCACCAACCAAGGATTTCCCCTTGGGGGAAATCCTAGTCCTTTCTCCTCTTGGGGAGATGTTGGCGCACCTCATATGGCCACATTGTCCCTTCAAGGACTGACAATTGGCCTGTCGGTATGGCTTTTCTCGACCTCTGTCATTCAAAGCACTGTGATTCCTGAATAATCGAGTCAGCAACTAAATGATACTAGAGTTACCCTCCAATATTCTACTTTGTTTGTCTCTCCCTCTCCTTCTTCCTCTTCGCTTGGTGAAGATAGTAAAACTAAAAACCAAGTAACTGAGAAGAAGAAGAAAGGGAAGGAGAAGAAGAAGAAGGAGCCAACGGCAAAAAGGGGCAACCGTGCATCGTCTAGCGAAAATCCACACACTTCACCATCCAAACCTAAATCTCTATGTGTCATCTACAAAGGGGACCACTATCATCAAGATTGTCCTTGCATCCCACAGATCTTAAGGGACTGGTCTCCTCGCTTACACAATCCGGTGTCGTCAACCTCTGACGATCATGTTGAGAGTACACCGTCAACTAGTGAAAACGAAGTCACCAGACAGAAAGGAAAATCTAAATTTCCTTGCAGACTGTGTGAAGGCGATCATGCCCTCCATCGTTGTCCCTTCCTGGACGAAGCTAAAAGAGTCTTGGATAATCGTCCTGCATCACCGCAGCGACTCCCTCCTAGATACAAGAAACTCTTACCGAATCCATTGCTAGTTGGAAATCTGATTGATGCACCTTTGTTGTCGGTCGAAGCACCTATCATTGAAGATAAACCCTCTGAGTCCACATCGGATCAAATTCAACAAGTTGAGACAGCAGTCGACCCCATCTTGGCTTAAGAGGATTTACCTTCAGATGATACAGTCACCAAAGAGAATGAGAACGACACCGTTCAAACTCTTTTTGTAAACACAAACTTCGATGAACATGGGGGCAATCTACCCATTCCCTTACCGCAGGAAGCAAGTTCGTTGGAGTTGTATCCGGCCATTTATTCGGTCCCACCTCCAAGCAACCTAGTCGTTTCCTTCGATTGGAACCTACTAGGTAGACCCCATCTACCATCTAATGTACCATTCTGAATCATAGTGCAAACTTACAGAATGGTCATGGTTGGTACCATCATAGATGAAGGGGCTTCTGTGAGTATCCTTTCCTCAACTTCTTGGAAAACGCTTGGTTCACCATCGCTTTTGCCTGAGATGTGAAATAGGACAGGCTTCGACAAAGGAACCAGTCAACCGTTGGGGATCCTTCCAAGTTTGCCTATAACTTTGAGAAGGAAAACCATTTATCTGAACGTAATGGTAGTCCAAGGACCTTTAGATTACAATCTGCTCCTTGGGCATGACTACATTTATAGCATGGGAGCTATTGTTTCCTCACTCTTTCGAGTGATGTGTTTTCCACATGAAGGAAGAGTGGTCTAGCTTGTAGACCATCTTTCATTCCCCGGTTCACACATAGCTAATAGTCAAATGCCATCCCTAATAAGTCTTTTTGCGCAAGGAATGTCTCATTAATCTCCAGTCCGTCCACCTGATGAGCGCGAGTGATTCGGTGGTCATGACTGAAACGCAGGGGGCATGCACCCTGGTCTGCTTCGGCAGGAAAACTTCAGGGTTTCTTGTTACATATCGAGGTGCTGCTGCGGCGGGGGGTTGCGGTTGCGGTTGCACGGTTAGTGGGCATATGACTCCGAAAACTATACAATTAGAGCGACTGAACGGAATAATGGCCCTGCGTTCATTGGCAGGGAAAGAGAAGTAAGCTTAGGGTTGGACCTACCAGCAGCGACCCGCATTTCTACAGCCCACCTAGTCTGGAGGTGGGCGAATCCGTCAATTCCTCAATATATTTATCGTATTACCCATATAACTCAGATCTCACTCTGATGACTGAGATCCCAATTATATATGTCATTTCAGGCAATGAAAGGTCCCGGAGGGGCTTGCGCTTCCTAGTGCAAGGACCCGATAGGGTAGGTTTCCGCAGAGGATATATGACTGGTCTGACACACCTGTCCATTTAGGAAAATGGGATTAGATCGGAATAAGATACCTCTATTAGAAGGTAGGCCTTTCCTGATAGAACAAATGTTTTGTCTGCAAATTGAAGGGTAACCTGGAAAAGGTAGGCCTTTCCCGATAGAACAAATGTTTTGTTTGCAAATTGAAGGGTAACCTGGGAAACTTTACTTCGTTATACCTGGGGGCATGCAAACCTTTTGCATGAAAGTGAAAAGCGACCATTTATTTTCCTAGTTTGTAGATTCTTAACCCTTTAAACTTGTAGGATCGGTCATTCCTAGCTTACATAATAAAAGGAGTCGAAGCACAATTTCGAATGGTACAAGCTCCCTAAAAAATGAACCTATCGATGAGACATCCTTATTATATGACTGGAACGAGCAGTTTATGGCGAAGTTCAAGCTCATTAAAAATTAAACCTAGCAATGAGCATATGTTCCACCAGATTTTAAGCTCATTAAAAAAAAAATGAACCCACCTCCGGCAAATAACCATTGTGAATGATTATCATCAGCTTTTGAGCCTTGGTCGTGTTCTTACCATCACCTCCACTCTGTTTTAGCCGATCATTCGCCTCCATTTGATTGTTTACCCCTTTTGAGGAACAACTGTGACGAGTGATCCTATTAGCCACCTTCTTTACACTGTCGTGATTGGAAAGTTCCAAACCTTACCTGGAACAAGTTGCTATATGAAAAAATCACTCATTTCTTAAAAAATGAGTCTCCTTTAAGCTCTTTTCATTTGACTCGTAAAATATGAAAATATTGTCGAGCAATTGGCCTCTCCAGCTCATTAATATTTTTGGACTTGAGGGATCATTACACAAAAAGATCGAGCATTTGTCTTGTTCGGCTCGTTAAAACTATCGAAAAGTCATCCCTTTCGCGTTGTTTTATACTTTTTTGGACTTAAGGGATTATATTACGAAAAAGGAATATTGGAGTTTCCTTTCCGTCTCTTTTCAGACTCTCTAACATTGAAAAGGATTAAGTTATCCTTGTTGTTAAACTCGTTAAAACAATAGCGACAAACTTGTCCATTCAGACAAGAACGAGTTTCACTGTCGCTAGGCTTGTTAAAACATAGCGATGGGTTTGCCCGAAGGGAAAATTATAGAACAAGCATATGTTATCCTCCTCAAGCTTGACAAAAATAAAGAGGTACTGGTCAGAAATGAATGGGGAAAATTGGGAAGAAAACTTGAAGAAACTTTATTGGTAGCAAGTCGCTCTTGAACATGACACTTTCACTCCATCACCATGATTGAGTCAGGTTGGGTTATTCCGTTCACCGGTCATATCACCATTGGTCCACCGTACCATCCACTTTTGGGGTTAACGCTACCAATCCATTTCAGTGTCGCCGATATGTTCAAGAGAAGTCGCTCAAAGAATTCACCTACCCAGCTTGTGTCTCATCCGCTGCAATACCTTCACGCTTCATTCTTTCATGACCGCCACCCTGAACCTTGTATCATCAAATCGTTTTCACCTCTACAAAATCATTTGCTTCATTCCGTGTTGTAGATGTGGGATCCATTAATGCCATCCTACGACAGGTCACTTCTTGTCGACATCAGCTCATTATCCAAGAAGCCGACCTAGGGACAACCCTTCTAGTACTTTGAAGCTTGCATGCCTCAATGGCAAGTTTCTCACTTCCGGCGATAGGTTTACACTAATGGTCTTCGACCGAAAGATTTTGCGTGGTGTTTGACATCAACTCATGTATTCGCACCACGTGAATTGTACTGGAGTACCTTGAGGGTCATCATCATCATCGGTGATTCCTCTCACGTCTGTTAACAACTTACATCATTGGCTGATAATCAGGCGATGTCCTTCCATGTTCGACATCAGAACATCTTTTCACATGGATTGACTTGTACTTTCGGGCGAAGATTGAACGAGTTTTGAAGACCCCAGATCTAGTTTCATCCATCCGGGCTGCGATATATTCAGGAAAATAAAGACATCAAATGTACATCATTGCTGCACAGATAATCATCCAAACTAAGGGATGATGGCTCTACCAGAATCATTAGTCTGCACACAGACGGTTGTCTGTCCTATGTACATGAAAATGAATTTATCAAGTTGAGCATGGGAATGCCCACCTCAGCTAGATCATGAAAATATTATGAAGATAATGTATTGTATTGTATCTTATTACAGGTCACCTTCCAGTTCGAAAAACCTCAGATCCTCATTATAAAGCATTTCACCCGACATCAAAAGATTTACGACCTCATGCTTTAGGGGGCAACTGTTATAGACATATTTGGGCACTACAAACCCAATCACATATGTCCATAAACCAAGGGCTTCTAAGTCCCTAAAAGTGTTGTTTCATACTCTAAAGGAGCAAGGTCAGCTGATTATATCATCTCCCAGAAGTTTTCCATGAAAAACGACTCAGAACTGGTCAAAGCAGGACCATACAGACTGCCCAGTGCAAAGGGTGCGATGCATCTCACTTGCCACATGCAAAAAGTGTGATGCATATTGGAAAGCCCTTCTGTAGGGTGCGATGAGTGAGAGCAGACAAATGGCGCAAGCAATTTGCTATGTGGAGACCCTGAGAATCTTCTAGAAGCTGCTCATTTGACATTTGCCTCCCTGAATTTGCCCAAGGATGAGTAAGAGATCATGAAATCTCCAAGTGGAACCAAGAACTATCAGAGAGATGATACTAATCAAAATCCCAGAAGCTGACTCACCCCCTTGCAAATATCTATAAATGGATCCCTCATCCCAGAGATCCAAAGGTTGGAATTGGGTAATTCGCAAAGAGGTGCTGCTGGTTTCTCTTTGAAGACATTGTTGGGTGATCTTGCTTTGTATGAGGTGAAGAGGGCTTTCAAGCTGGGAGGATGGTGCTGGGTCAGACCAAGTGGTTGTAATCCTCTCTTCTACCACTTTTATCAATAAAGCTATTTGAGGTTTCCTCCATATTCTTGTGTATCTCTGAATATTGTGTTGATATATGCATTTGTATGGTCAATATATATCTGATCCTATATTGTTTATAGTGATAGATCTCTATGGTTTGATGGTATTATGCTGCTGTGACTCTACAAGTTCCCTTTGAAGTGAGACAAGTAAAGAAGCAGTGGTGGGATTTTGTCAAAGGGGAAAGGAAACAAGCAAGCAGCCAAGCGAAAGACTGAGGTTGTTACTCTCTGCTTCTTTCTCATATCTCTCTCGTAAAGGAAAAAACAAGTGAATTTAATTTGTTTGTTTCTAAGATAGCAACCCGTCTTAGTGGGACTATTAGTTCTGAATAGACACTAGATTTCACGGTAACAGGTGTCTTAGCAGATTCTGGTTTTCACAAGGACTGCATTAAATGGATAATGGCAATGGTTTTTGGGGCTTTCTTCTCAATTCTCTTGAATTGCTTCCCATCTCAACCCTTTTGCTCCTCTAGAGGTATCAAATAGGGGGATCCTATTTCTCCCTTCGTTTTTGTCATTATGGTTGAGGCCCTTAGCAGATCCATCATGGCCACCTCTTCCAACAATGCCCTATCTAGCCTCAAGCTTCATGCCTCGGCTCCTCCCTCCACACATCAACAGTTCATTGATGATACCTTGTTAATGGGCCCCCCCAATATCAAAGAAGCCTTATCCTTCAAAGCCATCCTCTCTAGTTTTTTTGATGCTTCTAACACCTCCATAAACTAAGAGAAGCCCAAACTGTTTTTCTTTAACACCCCTCTAGCCATCTAAAGCAAAATTTCTAGAATCATGGAATTTCATAGATGTAACTTCCCATCCAAATACCTAGGAGTCCCTCTTATAGAAAAGCCCTTGGCTCATTTAATATGGGAAGATCTTATCACCAAAATGGAAAAAATACTAGCTAACTGGACCTTCAGGTCTCTCAATTTGGCATGTCATCTGGTTTTAGTCAAGTTTGTGTTGTAGGCTATTCCTCAATACTCGTACTCCACCCTTATGGCTTCCAAATCCATCTCCAAGATTCTTAGAAACCTCTAGAGAAATTTATTTGGAGGGGTTAGAAAAAAAAAAGCAGAAGTGGGCACTGGTGGTTTGGGACAAGTTTTGCAAACCTAAAAAAGCAGGAGGTCTCGGTTTGAGGGACCCTGAGCTCTTAGGGCAAACCCTTAGAGCCAAAACGTGGTGGAGATGGATTTTAAAGTAAAACTCCCCCTGGGGAATCATTTGGAAAGAGAAATATGTTCCTACCCACTCGCATGAGCATCTCATGAGGCTCAATGGAACCATTAAGGGCTTTGCCATTTGGAACCAAGCTTGGGACAATAGAGCAGTCATATAGAATCATATATTTTGGGAGGTTGGAAACAGGGATAACGCTCTATTTTGGGGAGACGCCTGGAAACAAAAGTTGGATCTCAAGAAAGATCAATTTAGACAAATTCGGATAAACATGCAAAACAAGGGCAAGAATACGATCAACCACCACTGGAAGCCTACCAGTGGCAAGGAAAATTGGAGGGAATGACTGGATGAAAAAGACTGGGACCCCTTGCCTAACCTTCTGGAGTGGCAGGAGCTCTTGATCAAACTCTAGGTGTTAGTGTCAGCTATTTTTGCCTGTCACCAGTGATCAAATATGCTTTTACCAAGTTCTGTTAGGGATCTCAAGTCAAATTTTATCATGTCACTAGGTTTTCAGAATAAAAT
Organism: Pinus tabuliformis; assembly: GCA_031772625.1. Taxonomy (NCBI): domain Eukaryota; kingdom Viridiplantae; phylum Streptophyta; class Pinopsida; order Pinales; family Pinaceae; genus Pinus; species Pinus tabuliformis. The sequence continues at coordinate 67,127,441 of CM062812.1, forward strand.
CTAGTCACTAGCTAGTGTGTCTAGGTCTACTGCTACTCCTTCAAGATTTTCATGTTCTGGTCACTGCCATCACTCAGGTGGATGTGCCATCATTGAAAAAATCATCATCATCATCTCAGTCATGTCACCATGGTCTTCATTCAATTCACTGTCTACATTAGGTCATTAGGGTTAGAGTCATCAAAAATTAAAATTGTCATTTCATTCAATAAACTGGGAAATGAAGGAGTAGTTGTAGGGTTTGATCAAAAAGTTTTGTTTCTAAGTGTAATTAACTTCAAAATGATGTAATAAGTTATGTTTCAAAGCTTCATGTAAAATTTCCAAGTTACATAGTTTTATCAAAAGAAAAATGAAAATTAAGGTGGGCCACCTTACCATTCTGAAGTTGAGTTCTATAGCCTATAAAGACCACTTCATTCCACCTCTCATCCTTATGTTCATTGCCAAAGAAGCTCTCATCCATCACAAAAAAGTTTCTTAGCATTTTCAGAGGAAAAAACACTCCCAAGGTCATCAAAACCATTTCATTGGATTTTCCTTGCATTTCGCTGCGTTTTCTAACCATTCACTGCGTTTTGTCATTTTCGCAACGTTTTTTCATAATTTCGTTGCATTTTCTTGTTTCAAGCCCTAATACTAGTTTTGGAAGGTTTCTTCAGCAAATGAAAGTATCTATTAACCTCCTGCAAGTAAGCTGAACACTCTTCATCTCTCCATAGCCTTGTTTCATTTGATTTCATGTTGCAAAACCTATTTTGCTCGCTTCGATGCGTTTTTCTATGTTTCATTAGTTGAATGTGTTTTAATTCCATAGACCATACCCTCTACTCATTTTCCTTCATTCCACTTCCTAGGGGTCCCTAACACCCCTGCCCACCTCCCTAAATTTTCCTACCCCTCTTCCCCTTCCCTAAACCCTCCATCCCATCACATCTTTCCAATCCCCTGTTTTCCTAGCTAGGGTTTCACTTGCAAAACAATCAAATGGAGGAGGAGAAGAAAACCTATAACAAAGGAGGTCAAATCTTGAGGTATGAACCCCTAAACACTGAGGAGCTGATGTCTTCCCCACTGTCCAAGCAGTGCTTTGAGAATGCAAAATGTTTAGGGTTTTGTGAGTTGGTTGAAAGGGTCAAATACCATGATAAATTGACTAGTCTGTTTGCCACTCATTTGAGGAGGGATAAGGTTATTATTGCAGGTGTCACATTCACTATTTCAACTTAGATCATAGCAGCAACCATAGGTATACCTAATAATCAAGAAAAATGGTTTAAGAACTTAGATTTGGGCCTGCAAAACTATCAACCCTTCATCAAAGGCCACTACAGACAGACCATTAAGAATTTTTTTCCTTTTTCACAGCTCCTTGACAAATTTGCTCCATTGATGAAGGTCACAATGAAATACTTTACATGTAAATTCAAATTCTAAAGGTTGTACAAATACCATGTTGGATTACTCATGCATTTCACGGGATTAAAGCCACTAAACCTAGCATATTACCTCTACAAAAGTCTGGCTAAGGTGGCAGAAGAGGTGCAGCATAAGTAGAGTGACCATGAAAAGAGCCTTTTCCACCATGCCCTCATCAAGATTATTATACTGCATCAGCTAACTCAAAAGAATATCACTTGGGAAACTTTCATTCAATCAAGTGTTTTATTGTCTTCTACTAGCTAATTTGCAAGCCCAAGTACATCATTGGCCCCACCTAAGCATGTGAAAGGTAGTTTTTCAAAGAGACCTGCAGTTGAGAAGATACCTAGGCCTAAAGTAACTTAGACTTATCAGAAGGGAAAGAGGCTTGCGTTTACTCCACATCATGTGGAAGGGGCCGATCTCACATTAGCAGCATCAACAAAACATGGATTACAATCACAGCATGAGGAAACTTGTCATCTTGACACTGACATGGTTGACTTGGAGGCTAGTAAGGAGCATAAAACAATGGATCAAGTCGTAAAGGAGAAAGATGCTGAGATAGGAAAGCTCATGGACAGTTTATCAAAGGTGAACTTCATGATTTCATTTCTAGAGCAGGAAAATCAGCAGTTGAATGTAAAGCAACTACTTTTGGAAAAGCACGGGGTTGATGTTGGTAAAGATGATGTCAAGGGAAAGGCAGTGATGGATGCAGGAGTTTCAGAGGAACTTCAAGAGCAAGTAACAAGGAAAAGGCCAAGGACTAGAGGCCTCAAAAGAGCACTTCAACAACAAAGAGAGCAGATGACTTCTCTTAACCTAATTGAAGCAGAAATCAATGAATATAGGGAATTTTGGCTTGACAAGGTAAATTGTCACTTGGAGAAGCTTCTCAAGAGGGCTAACATAAACAAAATATTGGAGAAACACATGGCTTCCCATTATTACAAAAAAACCTGATTGCTAAGGTTATGATCAAGCAATTGAAGGAGAAGCTCAATGAAACCCTAATCAGGCAAAAAGGGACGGAAAAGATAGATTTGCTTGCTTATGCCTCACTCATAGCATAGCATACCACTTTGTGACCTCACATACCAATTTTGAAGAGTTTTGGAGGAAATTTAATTTTTTGAGAATTTTTGCATATTTTAGTGCAATCATGGAGGAGAAAACACATCGTGCCCCAAGCTGTGCTTTAGTTGGGGAGCTCCAAATGAAGTTTGGTTTACATTTCTAGATTCCTTATGGTCCATACACCTTTTTTTTTACTGAGGGGAACCTACTTTTGACAAAGGTTAACAGGTGAAAAAGTAAAAAACCACCTTTCTGCCACCTTGATGGAGGCCACGCTGTGTTTTCCAGAGTACCTATGGGAGAATGAATTTTTGAAGGGCTAGGATTAATATTTTTGAACTCCTGAAGATTACATACTGTAGCAGACATCCTTAGATTTCCAAAGAGCCATCAAGATCAGAATTTGGACTTCAGGAAGGCCTTCAAAAACCAGTTTCACCAAATTCGCTGCGTTTTCTCCAGTTTCGCTGTGTTTTCTCAAAATTTCGCTGCATTTTTGTCTCTAGCAGTTTTTCTCCAGTTTGGTCAGTTGGATTTGGATTTCTATGATGTAATTGATTAATGTTAATGTAAATATGATGTAATAGTGGGTAATTAGTCTTGTTAAAGTTGTTTTGATGTAAATTTAGCCTCATTTATGAGAGTGGTTGGAGTTAAAGTTAATTGGAGGAGTTGTTTTAACCTCCCTAGTCTTTAGGGTTTTGGGTTGAACACCTCATGGAGCAATTCTTAGACTCATGGATTTGACCCCTGAGAGTAGGGAGATGTTGTTTTGGTATTTATATATCATTTTCTCAGTCATAGAAAAGGTTGGACATCAGTGGAGAGAACTATTATAGCTTGTACTTGGACATTTTCTGGAAATCAAGGATACAATTTGCAGCTATTATATAGGAATTCATGTGCAGTAAGTTTGTGATGTTGTTTTTTCTCTGTTATAGCTTTATGTGAAATATATTCATCTTCTATTTCCATTCATCAGTTCTTCAGTGGTTTTCCTTAAGGTTTATAAGCTTAATTCTTTGCATGAAGCTATGTTTTGATGGGAATATCATTGTGTGTTATTTTACTTCTTGCTTAACTAATTCATGGTGAACATTCTCATTAAGACCCTTTGTTTCTTCTACACACTGCACTACACTGACAAACCCTAAACCCATCACAAAATTATTGCTACCTTGCTCCTCTATATCTTTGTTGTTGTAACCCTTTGATCCTTTGACCTACCTACCTGGTTTTCATCCCTTATCCAGCATCAAAACCATAAATTTTCAAGACCTACCTGATCCTAGCATATCTAGCCTAAAATCCTTTCCCATTTCCAGTCATTTGACTATGAATTCATAAAGAGATCCCTCTCTAGTCTAGCAGGGCTAGTTGTTGAACCACAAGTGGTTTGAGGTTACCTCTTTGATTTCCCTTCTCAGCCTTGGGAAATTGTGGAGGATAACATTTTGGTGTCATTATTGGGGAGATGAGTGATCATATATTCCCTAGGAAAGAACGACAAAGATCAGATCTGATTGCTGATGATGGATAATGATTAGACACAAGAAAGGTTGTGCATCTTTCACCTGGCGACTCCAGTGTTGAAGAATCCAAAGGTTTAGAATTTTCATGGCAACTCCATAGTTCAAAAACCGGTAGTTTGAAGAACTTCTTGGTGACTTAATATTTTCATAATGGATTCAACTGCTCGAAGGTATTCTCCTATGAATCGTGCTCACATTCCTGGTTTTCCAAATTGAATTCCTTGCACATATTGGCAAACTTATTTGCTCAAATTCATAGACGGAAATGAGGATGAGGCTATTTGGCATCTAATAAAATTTCATTGGCATATACATAAGCTCGGGATCAAGTTTCATGAGGATTGTTTGATGAAATTTTTTATGGCTACTCTAGAAGGAAAAGCAAGATCATGGTATGAAGGGTTAAACCCAGGTAGCTTATACTCTCTCAAAGATTTCCAGAGAGTCTTCTCCGAGCATTATGGGAAGTCCCTTTTACAAAGCTGTTGTGATTATTGTGAAGGCTTTATTACATATCTTAAAATTATTGATTGTATCGAATGTATGGATGATGAAGATATCATTGGAGCCTTCTATGATTTTTCCTTCCAACAACAATCTAAAGAAGTTAATCACATTGATACACGAGACCATACTCAGCACATAGTAGCCTCCTCTTTGATTTATGAAGAAAAAAATGATGAATATTGTATAGATTCTCATAAAGATTCCCCATGGGAAACAATTCTGGCAGCAACAGAACACACTGATTAACTAGAGGTTAAGGAAGAAATTCAACAGACTAAAACTAATCAAGAAGAGGAGAATAATGAAAAAAACAGGTTATTTTAGATCTTGTGGGTGTACACACTAGCACTGTGGTTGTCATACAAAGTCCTCTTACCAATCATCGAGTAAAAGTAATTGAGCATATCATTGAAGAATCATTTGTTGATTTGCAGCAATCTTATGATCCACAAGAACATCTCCAACAGATAATATTTTCTTCCATGATTAAAGATCAATCATATTTGAATGATGAAAGCCAAGTTTTATTTCATGATTCTAATGATGAGTTGCAACGACCTTGCCAACTTCTATGTGATCTAGTTAATGATGAAGACATCCTTGTTGCATATGATCTTATTGTTGTGTTTGATGAAATTCAAGAAAATTCAGAGCCCTTATCTATTGTGGATGATGAGAATGATTTTTTTTTTTCTCTCATTCTGTTTGATGGGAATCAGTTTCAACATATAGACAAACCAACATTGTGGAATAATGTTTGTTTTACTTCTTTTAATCATCCAGAAAATCTTATGTTGCATGATTTTCGTGATCCTCTGGTGAGTTTATTGAGGTCATAAGTAGAGGAAGAATTGGCCAAGTTTGTCAATACATGTATTGGATCCAGTGGAAAAGTTGAGTTGTCACTTTCTTTTTTCTTCTGCCTGCTCAAGGAAAGTACGAGTAGAATTCAAATAAATAGCCATTTTCTAGATTGGTTACACTGGAGGAATCAATTCACATGATTGTATATATATTTTTTCAACGGGTGGGAGGTTATCATCAGGATTTGAAGTTCAAGGAGAAGGCCCTAAGACCTCGATGGTTTGCAGCCATATGTAGGTCATGTTAGTTTTTTAGTTCAGTCAGTTTAGTTTGTCAGCCGGTTTTTCAGTATTGAGTTTGGTCTTTGTGTTTTGACTCCTTGCCCAATGAATAAGGCTACTTGGTATATGGTGTTATTGACACCTCCAAGGAGCTACCATCCCCAGCTGGAGCCATTGGTAGTGTTAGTCAGTTCTACCTATCACTAGTGATCAAATATGATTTTACCAAGTTTTGTTAGGGTTCTCAAGTCAAATTTTATCATGTCACTAGGTTTTCAGAATAAAATTTGGTCACTGGATAGTGTGTCTAGGTCTACTGCTATTCCTTCAAGATTTTCATGTTCCAGTAACTGCCATCACTCAGGTGGATGTGCCATCATTGAACAAATCATCATCATCATCTCAGCCATGTCACTATGGTCTTCAATCAAGTCACTATCTCCATTAGGTCATTAGGGTTAGAGTCATCAAAAATGTCATTTCATTCAATAAACCGGGAAATGAAGGAGTAGTGGTAGGGTTTGATAAAAAAGTTCTATTTCTAAGTGTAATTCACTTCAAAATGATGTAATAAGTTATGTTTCAAAGCTGCATGTAAAAGTTCCAAGTTACATAGTTTTATCAAAAGCAAAATGAAAATTATGGTGGGCCACCCTACCATTATAAAGTTGAGTTCTATAGCCTATAAAGACCACTTCATTCCACCACTCACCCTTATGTTGGTTTCCAAAGAAGCTCCCATCCATAAAAAAACAATTTGTCAGCATTTTCAGAGGCAAAAATCACTCCCAAGAGTCATCAAAACCATTTCGTTGCGTTTTCCCTGCATTTCGCTGCGTTTTCTAACCATTTGTTGTGTTTTCTCATTTTCGCTGCGTTTTGTTTTAATTTTGCTTTGTTTTCTTGTTTCAAGCCCTAATATTGGTTTTGAAAGTTATCTTCAGCAAATTCAAGTATCTATCACCATCCTGCAAGTAAGTTGAACACTCTTCATCTCTTCATAATCTAGTTTCATTTGATTTCATGTTGCAAAACCTATTTTGCTCCCTTCGTTGTGTTTTTCTCTGTTTTATTAGTTGATTGTGTTTTAATTCCCTAGACCATACCCTTTGCTCATTTTCCATCATTCCTCTTCCTAGGTGTCCCTAACACCCCTGCCCACCTCCCTAAATTTTCCTACCCCTCTTCCCCTTCCCTAAACCCTCCATCCCATCACATCTTTCCAATCCCCTGTTTTCCTAGCTAGGGTTTCACTTGTAAAATAATTAAATGGAGGAGGAGAAGAAAACCTATAACAAAGGAGGTAAAATCTTAAGGTATGAACCCCTAACCACTGAGGATCTGATGTCTTCCCCATTGTCCAAGCAATGCTTTGAGAATGCATAATGTTTAGGCTTTTGTGAGTTGGTTGAAAGGGTCAAATACTATGATAAATTGACTAGTCTGTTTTCCACTCATTTGAGGAGGGATAAGGTTATTATTGCAAGTGTCACATTCATTATTTCAACTTAGATCATAGCAGCAACCACAGGTATACCTAATAATCAAGAAAAATGGTTTAATAACTTAGATTTGGGCTTGCAAAACTATCAACCCTTCATCAAAGGCCACTACAGACAGACCATTAAGAAATTTTTTCCTTTTTCACAGCTCCTTGACAAATTTGCTCCATTGCTGAAGGTCATAATGAAATACTTTACATGGAAAGTCAGATTCTGAATGTTGTACAAATACCATGTCAGATTACTCATGCATTTCACAGGATTAAAGCCACTAAACCTAGCATATTACCTCTACAAAAGTTTGCCTAAGGTGGCGGAAAAGGTGCAACATAGGTAGAGTGACCATGAAAAGAGCCTTTTCCACCATGCCATCATCAAGATTATTGTACTGCATCAACTAACTCAAAAGAATATCACTTGGGAAACTTTCATTCAATCAGATGTTTTATTGTTTTCTACTAGTTAATTTGCAAGCCCAAGTACATCATCAGCCCCACCTAAGCATGTGAAAGGTAGTTTTTCAAAGAGACTTGCAATTGACAAGATACCTAGGCCTAAAGTAACTCAGACTTATCAGAAGGGAAAGAGGCTTCTGTTTACTCCATATCACGTGGAAGGGGCCACGCTCACATCAGCAACATCAACAAAACATGGATTACAATCACAGCATGAGGAAACTTGTCATCTTGACATTGACATGGTTGACTTGGAGGCTAGTAAGGAGCATAAAATAATGGATCAAGTCGTAAAGGAGAAAGATGCTGAGATAGCAAAGCTCAAGGACAGTTTATCAAAGGAAATCTTCATGATTTCATTTCTAGAGCAGGAAAATAAGCAGTTGAATGTAAAGCAACTACTTTTGGAAAAGCACGAGGTTGATGTTGGTAAAGAGGATGCCAAGGGAAAGGCATTGATGGATGAAAGAGTTTCTGAGGAACTTCAAGAGAAAGTAACAAGGAAAATCCCAAGGACTAGAGGCCTCAAAAGAGCACTTCAACAACAAAGAGAGCAGATGACTTCTATTGACCTAATTGGAGCATAAATCAACGAAGATAGGGAATTTTGGCTTGATAAGGTAAATTGTCACTTGGAGAAGCTTCTAAGGAGGGCTAATAGAGATAAAAGATTGTAGAAACACATGGCTACCCATTATTACAGAATAAACCTGAATGCTAAGGTTAAGGTCAAGCAATTGAAGGAGAAGCTCAATGAAACCCTATTCAAGCGAAAAGGGAAGGAAAAGTTAGATTTGCTTGCTGATGTCTCCCTCATAGCATAACAAACCACTTTGTGACCTCACATACCAGTTTTGAAGAGTTTTGGAGGAAATTTAGTTTTTGAGAAATTTTGAATATTTTAGCATAGTCACGTAGGAGAAAACACAACGTGCTCCACGCTACGCTTTAGTTGGGGAGCTCCAAATGAAGTTTGGTTTACATTTTTAGATTCCTAGTGGTCCATACATCATTTTTTCCCTGAGGGGAACATAATTTTGACAAATTTTATCAAGTGAAAAAGTAAAAAAACCACCTTTCTACCACCTTGATGGAGGTCACGCTGTGTTTTCCAGAGTACCTATGGGAGAATGCATTTTTGATTGGCTAGGAGTAATATTTTTTAGCTCCTGAAGAGTCCATCTTGTAGTAGACATCCTCATCTTTCCAAAGAGCCATCAAGATCAGAATTTATACTTCAGGAAGGCATTCAAAAACCAGTTTTTCCAAATTTTCCGCGTTTTCTCCAGTTTCAGTGTGTTTTCTCAAAATTTTGTTCTATTTTTTGTCTGTGGCAATTTTTATCCTGTTTGGTTAAGTGGATTCAAATTTATATGTTGTAATTGATTATTCCTAATGTAATTATGATGTATTAGTGGGTAATTAGTCTTGTTAAAGTTGTTTTGATGTAAATTTAGCCTCATTTATGAGAGTGGTTGGAGTCAAAGTTAATTGGAGGAGTTGTTTTAACCTCCCTAGTCTTTAGGGTTTTGGTTGGAACACCTCATGGAGCAGTTCCTAGACTCATGGATTTGACCCCTAAGAGCAGGGAGATGTTGTTTTGGTCTTTATGTATCATTTTCTTAGTCATAGAACACATTGGGCATAAGAGGAGAGAACTATTGTAGCTTGTACTTGGACATTTTCTGGAAATCAAAGGATACCGTTTGCAGCTATTATCTAGGAATTCATGTGCAGTAAGTTTGTGATGTTGATTTTTCTCTGTTATAGCTTTATATGAAAGATATTCATCTTCTCTTTCCATTCATTAGTTCTTCAGTGGTTTTCCTTAAGGTTTATAAGGAAAATTCTTTGCATAAAGCTCTGTTTTGATGGGAATATCATTGTGTGTTATTTTCCTTCTTACTTAATGAATTCATGGTGCAGATGCTCATTAATACCCTTTGTTTCTTCTACACACCACACTACACCAACAAACCCTAAATCTATCACAAAATTATTGCTACCTTGCTCCTCTATATCTTTGTTATTGTAAACCTTTGATCCTTTGACCTAGCTACCTAGTTTTCATCCCTTATCCAACATCAAAACCTACCTGAGCCTAGCATATCTAGCGTAAAATCCTTTCCCATTTCTAGTGATTCATTGGCTGTGAATTCATAGAGAGATCCCTCTCTGGTCTAGCAGGGTTAGCTGTTGAATCGCAAGTGGTTGGAGTTTACCTCTTTCGATTTACCTTCTCAGCCTTGGGACATTGTGGAGGATAACATTTTGCAGTCGTTGCCAGGGAGACGAGTGATTATATCTTCCCTAGGAAAGAACGACAAAGATCAGATATGATTGCTGATGGTGAACAATGATCAGACACAAGAAAGGTTGTGCATCTTTCACCTAGCGATTCCAATGTTGAAGAATCCAAAGGTTTAGAATTTTCATGGTGATGCCACTATTCAAAAATTGGTAGTGTGAAGAACTTCTTGGTGACTTAACTATTTTCGAAATGGATACATGTACTCTCAAATTAAACTATGGCAGGGCAACGAAAGGAAACTTGTGTAGATCAGGATTCAGGGGTGTTTTCCAGAACTCGCAAGGGGAAATCATATGGATGAATTCAGACAATCTTGGAAACACTACCAACAATGAAACAAAATTACAGTCCCTGGAACACATGTTGGCCATAGCCAAACTCCACAAATTTGGACCTCTAATCATCGAAGGGGACTCAATGCTGGCAACTTAGGCCAACCACAAATTACAACAAGGAATGGAAGTTGCATGGGTGTTGAACAACTAGTGCCTAAACCTAATCCTCCAATAGATAAAAGGCCAGATAGAGAAGTTTAACAAGATTCATTTCCAAGCTGTTAGGTGTAAAGGGAATGACCTGGATGACAGGCTAGCAAATGAAGGTAATGTTAGCACTCTGTAATTTTCTGAGGTTACAAAATAGAACCATAGAAGTAACCACAAAACCACTTTGGAGCTTAGCATCTAGCCTTCCTAAACTCAGAGAGGGATCTCTCTATCAGATTTAACTTTTTGTATTTAGATATTAGGCTAGTTATGAGAGTTCAGAGTTTGATTTTAAAATTGATTAGTTGATTAAATGCCTGAAACTTCCATTGGGCTATGGAGTCTACAACTTAACGTGTATCTGTTTCTGATTTTCAAAGGAGTTTCACAGGGCAAGGTAGCTAAAATAACTAGATCCTTTATGTTTAAATGAAGTGTGATAGAATAAAAGATATAAGTTAAATTGAAGTTAAAAAGCAATTAAGAATTATTTAACATGATATTAGCATAAAACATTTAAATTATCTACAACCAGAATCATAGTGTATTTTTCAACAAATTATGTTCATCAACTTTCTGCAAAATACTTCAGATTTAAGAACACTTAAGTATGGAAACAAAGAGATAAACACATAAACAATGAGAGAAGGACTTCACCAAATAGTCCAACACATGAATCCTGTGAATAATATCCTTTTTATTACTGACCAATCCATCAAATGAAAAAGTACAATAGCTTTGTGGAACGCAACAATCCACACTTGATACTTCAAAAAGAGAAGTATTTATAGGTTATTTACAAAATATCCTGTCAAAACTAACTAGGATGTATTTTAGGAATTCCTAAACCAAATCTATCTAATTGTTACAAAAATTTAGGAAAATTGGAATAGTCTAAAGTGCTGGCACTCGATTTGTGGAATTGTTGAATATCTGGCCCTTCGAATCGTGCTGAGCTGTACAGCCAAGTCGTCCGCTTACCCCAGTAAATCACATAAGTTATCCCAATGTCATTCATTGGGGATAGATGTCTTGAGTAACTTCCTGTAGACCTCGTCCACTTCAGCAAATTTGGAAAAAGTTGGTTTGGAATGAATATATGCTTGATTTCATACTGGATGTCCAAATCATATGCCTATGCATCTAAAAATGCTTTTCATGTCATGCTGATTCTCCATCCTTCAAATTTAGAAGAATCTTTAGCCTTGGTCATCAATTTATTAATTTAATCTGAGCTTGTCCTGAGCTTTTCATTTATTACTAATAAATTGGGAAGTCCTTTAGATGGCTTCCAGCTTGTTGAAGAACCTATGTACACCAATGTCTAGAACTTGACAATTTTCTTCCAGCGGCCTGATCAAATTTCTCTTAGTCAGCACCTTTTTGACCTCTAATATGGTTTCAGTTTTTTCCTCAATCTCCAGTTCTTCCAGTTCCTGCTTGTTTTTGGAATTGAGGAACTTGATGAGCTCTGTAGCTTCACTAGGTTTATCCCCCAACTGTACTTTGATTTGTTCAATAAATTCACTAGATCTCTCAATCAATTCCTTCTGCTCAAATATAATTTTTATAGATGGACAGATTTCTACCATGGCTTCCTCTATCCTTTTCCAAATGTTCTCTTTAACCTGTGCTAGGGTATTACCCATGGTAGTTTACTTTTCCATTTGTTGCAATCTCTGGGAAAGAGTCTGGGATTTTTGCATCTCTGTCAAGAGAGAATTCTCATATCTAGTGCTTTGTTCCTGTAGGACTTTTACATCTTCTCTTAGTTTTTTAATTTCTTCTCCCTATATCGACATGTTTTCCATTGATTGAGACAATTTAATTGAATCATCTGCAGTTGAAGAAGAAAGAGGTGGTGTAGAGGAGGTGGTTTTTGCTGTTGTAGGAATTCTTGTTTGAAGTAGTGATGCAATGGGCATTGCATCAAGAGGAACCATAGCAAGTTTGGAACTCTGTTCTTTCTCTTTGATCAACTTATCCATCTTTTCCTCCATTTCCTTAATCTATGCACTCTATTCCACCAGTGGCTTCAACATTTCTTCTTTCTTTATCTCTGTTTCTCCTAATTCCTTTGCATGGGGATCTTTAGTGGCTGCGAGATTCAATTTCTTCCTCAGGGATGCTGTGTTAGCATTCTTCTTTTTAATAATCTCTTTCATGACCTTTGAATTAGTTGGATCAAAACCTGCTTTGATCACCATTTCTTCTAAATATTTAATTATGTTGTCTTTGGCCAGAGAGGAAACTTTCTCCAATTTGAGCTATGATTGAACATTGTTCAAAGAAAACTATATTTTAGAAGCACTAAGGGAAGTCTGTGTTAAGGTTGAATAAACCATCTCTCCTGCTTTCCTGTGCATTTCCATATGATCCAAAGGATGGACATCCTTTGCCTCAAACTCAAATGTAGTCTTCTTGAAATCAGATGCTGATTTAGGTTGAGGAACCTATGCCTGTAAGAATGATGTATACATTCTCCCTTTCTCTGTGTCATAGGCCAAAATGAGCCCGTGTTGAATTGAGGAATACTGCTTCTTGAATTGAGCGTAGATGTTATCATGGAGGCCTTCATTCGTTTCTTTAATTTCTTTGTACCTTTGAAATATATCAAGTTGTCTCTATTTTGTAAATGACTTTGGTGTATGAGGTGTTGTAGCTGGATTCTCTTTGGTGGTTGAGGATGATGGAGAATGAATTGTGCTGCTACCAAACTTTAAAGTATGTAGGCCAGAGAGTATAATGGTACCCTGTGTCTCCTCTAATGGTGGGAAGTCTACCATGGAGCTTGTCTTTGTTTTCTTGGTATAGATCTTGAATTCCTTGGCTGAGACTTTTGTGACTGAAGGGGAGTCCTCCTCTCTTGGTCTTTTCTCAATTTTCTCTCTAGGGGTAGGAGTCTCTGAGGTGGTTCTGGACAACACCTACTCTTTGGCCTCTTGCAATGTGTTCTCTACCCAATCTTGTTGATTCATGTATTTCTCAATCTCTGGTCTTTGGGTATGTACATAGGGGGTTGTCTTCTGTTCTAACGTCAGCTTAGAAATTATGCCAAAGGGGCCATAAGACCATGCGAAGCTAAGGGGAAAATTCACTTGTTTTAGAAGGAGGTATGCTTCCTCTCCTGCTGCTCTACTGTTATAGATGAATGGCCCTATCTGTGTTTTGATTTTGAATTGGGACTTCTTCTTGGCTGCCACAAAATGAATGTTATATGATTGGATTATTTTCTTGATGTACTTCAAGGAAAATATTCTCATAGGAAGGTACTTTGGTAGTTTATAGGGTGGCAGCTCGGATCCATAAACCCTGATTTCTGTAAATGACTGGTATAAATACCAATCTCTTGTCTTCACTTGCTCATTGAGATGCAACACCTTTTGAATGTCCTCACTGATCCTGGGAATCTGCTGGCCACTCAGCATACAAGTTGTTGGATATAAAAATTGATCTATAAAATATTTGAAACTGTACTCCTGTGAATGTCTTCTGATAATTGAGGTCCAACATATTATGGACTGAGGTTCACCTTACTGATTGAGTTTTTGGACTGCAAAAGGAAACCTGTCTGTTTGGAAGAAAATAAACATATGCATAAGAATGGAAGAATATCTTAACATTCCTTCAACTATAAACTGAAGGAATTGTTCATGTATTACATCTATAAGAAAGTGACCATAGTCAAAGATGATTGACCGTCCTTCTTCTGTGGAAAGGGTGGATAGAAGCCCTAAAATAGGCTTATCTACCCATTCATCTGAGAAGTACCCAAGTAAGCAAGATAATACATAAATGATCTGTTTGGTTCTTTGGGGGAAAATAGAAGAGGGATAAGGGGATTTTTCTTGGGCAGTTGATAATCTTTTGGCAGGAAGATTTCAAAAATCCCGACTTTCTGGGAAAAAGTGAGCTTTTGGTAAATTTATTTAAGAGCTTCAATGGAAAAGGGAGTCAAGGATTCACTATGTGGGACCTGCAACATCTGGTTTATATTCTCAGGGGTAATGGTGAAAAGGATTTCACCATTAGGGGAGATGATAGCTCTCTTACTTGAGAGATAATACACATGGGACTCGAGGAATAATTTAGGGAAATAATAGGATTGGGGAAAGACGAACAATGGTAGTCTAGATTGCTAGAGGCTAATCTCATTAGACTGATCAAGATAGGTGTCACGAAACCAACAGTGTAATTCGAAGAGGTCAAATTCACACTATATTGCAGCGATTTTATAGTATCTGTCGGCTAAAGCAATGTGGTCTAAATCCATAGAGGGAGAGAGCATCAGGTTTACCATAATGGAATCGGTCTTAGTTTTGGGGGCCATTGTGATAACAAGGCGAAATTGCAGAGGACAACTGTTAATTGTGCGAGAAGGAGGTCTTGGAGGAAATTCCTCTATCAACAATAGTTTGGCAAGGAGAAACAAAGGATTGATAGCACCATGAGAGAAGAAGAGTGAGGAAAGAGTGTAATCGAGGGTGGGAGCAAAGATTTATAGGTTCCCAGAGGAGCAGGAATGTTTGGCTAAACGATTGTTTGGGAGGAGCATTTACTCTGCAACGGAAAATCGCAATGGGAGGAAGTGGCGAATGGGAGGGCGCAACGGTTAATTGACGTGGTGACCAACGATAGGCAGAAGGAGGCATGGGACCGTTGGCGGGAAATAGATACGTGGCAATATGGGAGTGGAGGTGGAGTGGAAGTGGAGGGTGACATAACCGGGAGTGCAGATTATGGCGGGAGAGGGGGGTAGGAGTGGTATATGGTATTAAGAGGGGGGGTGCGAAATGTCGCGGTGGTGACACGTAGGGGTGGGACTGGCAGGGAGGAAACCACTTTTCGGACCCCCCCCGCCGCTAAAGGGAAACATGGCGGGGGGGGGGGGGGGGGGGGAAGGGCCTGGGAGACGTCGAATGGAAAGAAGATTACGATCAGGAGAGGGGAGATGTGGGAGGTTTAACACCAATGACAAAATGTCCCATCGCGCATATATTTCTTTTACAATAAGGTCCAAACTTTGGACAAATCACACTATTACATATAACCTTTTGATAATAAGTTCAATTTTCTTGTAAATTGACTTAATTAAAACGAATTAGGGTGCATTTAGGAGTGCAAACCCTCATTTATTTAGCCATTTTAAAGGACTAAAAACATCTATTCAAAAAACTAAACTAATCTACCAATTTCATTAATCCAGATTACACTGTTGGATTAATTTATTCACCTAATCTACCTAATCTAATCTTAGCCAAGATTACACTGTTTGGCTAAGTTATTCATTCTAATCTAATTAACATAAATTGAAATTTGCTTGAACATGATTAAACAGTATGTTTCAAGCAAGAGGAAGTATTGTGGCATTTTGAACAAGCTGCACACAATTTCATGAATTTATTCTCCAAAAATTATTGTACTATCAATGGCACTTCAACTGGCATCACTTTCACATTTTTCTCTTTTTCTGTGGGGTTCTTTTATCATTTCTTTTTCTTTTTCTATTTCCTTTTCTATTTTTTAATATATATACCCTCTTTTAATTTTTTATTTTCATTTATATATCTTTTTTTTGAAATCATTTGCAGTATGCAATATTATTTACAATTTGAACTACTTAAAGAAAACATCCAATCATCATTTGATCCTATAAATTATAGGACCCTAATAGTGGCTCCAGGTGGGAATGGTACTCTCCTTGTGAGGTGTCAAGAATAGTAGGCTAGTAGCCTTGAATCCTTATATTTAGTGTTTTACTGCATTTGATTTTTTTTTTTTTGTAGTTATGATGGCAAAATGACTAAAAGCTCAGGGCCTTCTCCATGGGCTTCGATTTTCAAACATAAGTTACCCAATCATAACAATATAAAGAAAATGATATCTACAATGAATGTGATGAAAACTGCTTCTATTCCTGAGAAACATAATGTTTCAACATCCTGTCATTGACAAGTCCTCCAAGTAGCTCTGTTCCATCTATGTCCTTTAGAAAAAATGCATTATTTCCCTTGTAAGCATGGATTATGTAAGGTCCTATCCACAAATTATCAAACTTACTATGCATGCCTTTCTCTTCTCTTCTAGAATCCCATTTCAAAACATGTATGAAAATCATCATCCTTATTTCTTCTGTCATATATCTTCTTAATACTTTCCTGGATCAACTGAGTTCTGTTGTAGACTTCCTCTCTTGATTGATGCAAGTGAATTTCTTGATTTATTCTTCTTTGTAGATCATTCAGTTCAACCACCAATTCTTGCAACACTTTCAAAACAGGAACTCCCAACGAAGTTGGAAATACAACATCCATCCCATAAACTAATTGGATGGAGACATACCAATTGAATTCTTAGATGTAAGTCTGTCTACCTATAATGCATTTACAAGCTTGTTGTGCCATGATTTCTTGTTATCTTGCAACAAATTTTTGATAATATTAACTAGACTTTTGTTGGATGATTTTGTCAGTATATTTCCCTGAGGGTAATAGGCTGTAGAATGCCCTAAAGTTATTTGATATTTATTGCAAAATTCTACCATCCTCTTTGATTTGAAAGCTGCAACATTATTTGTGATGGTTTTCCTAGGGAATCCAAATCTTAAAAGAATATTATACTCTAGGAATTTAATGATTACTGCATCAGAGGCTTGTCTATTAGGTATGGCTTCTATCCATTTGGTAAAATAATAAGTGGATGTAAGAATCCACTTATGTTGGGGAGAAGAGGAAGGGTGAATTTCTCCTATAAGATCTAGACCCCATTGTTGAAAGGGAGTTTCAACTAACATGGTATTTAGGAGTAAAGGCAGTAGTTTTCTTTTTCCTTCAAATATTTGGCATTTGTGACATGAGGTGACTTTCTTCTGGACATCAAAAAATAAGGTTGACCAATAAAAACCTGCTCTTAGGATCTTGTTGGCAGTGGTCTTCCAGTACAGGTGTCCACCACAGTCTCCTTCATGAAATTCCTGCATCACTTTATCTTCTTCATCTTTCAACAAGCAATTTAGTAAAATTCCACCAGTATCTTTCCAATACAGATTATTATATAGAATACATAATTTCATAGCTTTGAGTTTAAGAAATATAGCTTTCATTTTAGTCAGACTAGGAGGATCTTGTAAATGATGTAGAACAAAAATAAGGTCTCCATAGTAGGGAGAGGTAGCAAAAGCCTCTGCTACTTGTGGAGTCGTCGACTCTTCTGGTTCGTTGAGTATAGCTAGAAAATTTGTATCCAAAGCCTGTAAATTAGATTCATCCATCAATTTAGCTAACCCCTGACCTTTAATGAGTTTGATAGGTCTGATTTCAATGTCATATTATAAGACAATGGAAATCCATTTATCCCTTTTCCCATATGGTCATTTTGGGTTAGTATGTCTTTTACCACTGCATTTGGAACAAAGGAAATTATATGTGAATGGAGGATATAAACTCTAAAAGCCTACTTTTCCATGATATCGTATTTTAATGCAACAACTTTTAAGGCTTTACTAAAGAAAGCAATAGTCTGTTCATGTCCTTCAATATTTTTCTGTAAGAGAACTACATCAATAATATGCTCAAAAGAAAATGAGAAAATCATAAAACCTTTTGTAAAATATTGGCTAATCAACACAAGAGCCTGGGTTAAGGACTGTTTTACCTTATCAAATGATTGTTTAGCCTCAATGTTCCACTTCACCTTTGTATTTTTTCTCAACATGTTTGTTATATTCTTTAAAAGATCTGCTAGATTAGGAATGAATCTCCTCAGAAAATTGATCTGGCCAATGAAATATTGAAATTCCTTTACATTTCTAGGGGGATTTATTTTTAATATAGCTTCAATTATGCTAGGATCTATTTTGATTCCTTCCTTTGAAATGATATGTCCCAGTAGTTTTCCTTCTTGTAAACCAAACAATGTTTTCTTTGGGTTGAGGGAAATACCAAATCTCCTACATTTTTCAAAGACTCTCCTTAGGTGAAGTAAGTGTTCCTCATTTGTTTTTGAAAAAATAGTGATATCATCAAGATATATGACTATAAATCGACCCATTTCATTTGCAAAGGTGAAGTCCATGGCTCTTTGGAAAGTGGCACCAACATTCATTAGACCAAAAGGCATCTTCACATACATGAAAGTGCCCCAAGGTGTAGTAAATGTTGTCTTTTCTTGGTCTTCAGGATGTACTAGGACTTGATTGTAACCAAAAAATCCATCTAAAAGAGAAATTCTACTAGATCCAACCACCTTCTGCAAAATGTGATCCATCTTAGGCAAAGGGTAATTATCTTTCAAAGAGGATTTATTAAGATTTTGGAAATCAATACAAAGTCTAATTTCTCCAGTCTTTTTCCTAGTTGGAACTAGATTAGACACCCATTTAGAATATCTTAATGACACTATGATCTTGGCATCATACATTCTTTTGACCTCTTTTTCAATTAGAGGCATAAGCATTGGGTTGATTCTCCTTAATTTCTGCTTAAAAGGCTTGTGGTCTTCTTTTAAGGGAATCTTATGTTGTATAATGCTGGTGTCATAGGATTTCAAATCCTCATAACTCCATGCAAACACATCTATGAATTATTTGAACAAGTCTATGTACTTTAGCTTTTCTGCTGGGGGTATAGATTTGGACAATTTAATCATCTTAGGTTCTTGTTCAGTTCCAATGTTACATTCTTCAACTCTAGGTTCGATTTTAGGCTTTTAGGTTGCGTCCTTGAAGTCAAACAAATCTTATAAGGGGGCTAATCCTCTAGGAAAAACATTGTCTCTCAACTGTAAAAAAAAATCTTCTTCTTTTCTTGATATATTTCTTTAAATTTTAATTTAGTTAAACTGTTATGTACACTATCTTCTCGGTCAACTTCTATATCTATATTAGCATACTCAAACTCATCTTTTGAGTGCAAATAACTTTCAATCTAGGCATCATTTCCAAAAACCTATGAGTATCTAATATTATCTGGTACAGTAGGTTTGTTCTTTACTTCAACAATATATTGGTGACTAGGCCGATATGGAATTTTATAGGTACTAGCTGAAGTAGCAAGACCAATGGGTAAGATATTTTGATCTTTGGGGATCACAGACAGGCTATACTCAATGAAGGATTCTAGAAAATCCAAAACAACATTCCTATAGGCTCTCATCCTTGGATGTTTAGCAAAATATTCCCCTTTAATTTGTTTTATTATCAGTTCAGAATCTCCATGAATTGAAATTCGCTTAGCACCTAGCTTCTCTAAAAGCTGCAACCCTAAAATTAAGGCTTCATACTTGTCTACGTTGTTGGAACATTGGAAATTTAATTTATATGAATGGCCTTCTGAGTGATTAGTTTGTGAATTTGAAACCCATATGCCTGCCCCTGATCCTTCTTTACTAACAGCTCCATCAAAACTTAAATTCCACAAAGGTTCATCTGGTTCATCATGTTCCCTGATATCTGTTTGGCATTCCTCAGTCTGACATAACTCAATGTTTTTATTAGGAACATGTTCCAGTGTATTTCCATCATTATAGAGAATAAGAGAATCAAGGTCTGAAGGGATTGAATATAAGGGATAATTATGAGGTTTATCCTAAGTAATAACCATAAATTTCATGAGTTTTTCCCTATATAGTCTCCTATTCTGACCAAACACTGGAATTGTAGCATAGGTCATATCTATTTGGAGGGTTCCCTAGATTTTATCTCCCCATGAGCGAGACGGTAGCATGCCATATTTAGTGGGTATGTCAGCAACAACTATGTCCATTACCACGCTCTTGGCTGGTATTTGCACTAAGTTGACACACAAATCCTTAATAAGTCCAAGGCATTTAATTTACTTGAATCAAACGAATACAGATCTTTATATGGTCTAGTGATATCTAGTCCCAATTTTTCCATGATAGCCATAGGCATGAGATTTTGAGAGGCCCCTAAGTCATGCATTACATTATGTAATATTTTATCATGAATTTTCAAGCTAGTGTAAAAAGGAGGTACATCTCCATCTTGGAATTTACCATTGACTTCAGGTCCGAACAATATTTCTGGTTGATCATCAGATACATTGACTGTATCTGTATCTTGTCCTATACTTAAGGCTTTCATTACTTGTGATATGTATGCAGTTTTTTTCATCAGTTCTACTAAAGGAATGGATATTTGAAGCTTTGCCAATTCATGTTCCATGCTGAATGATGTTTGATTTTTGTTTAAATTGATGGCCTCCTGTTTTTTAGCCAAGTCCTTTTGGGAAATATCTCTTTGCTGTCTACTGGAGGGATCATTAGTTTGAATCGGTTTAAATGCAGTATCATGTGTTTTTTGGGTTGGAACCTCAATATTCTTTCTAGGAAGAATCTCAAGGTTTTTCTTAGTAGGTGTATCAACTAGCTTTTTATTGGGAGTATCGGGTGCTTTCCTACTCAAATTATATTGCTTATGGACTTCCATAATTGTATTTTCAAAACCTTTTTTATATTCTTCTGATTCCTCGGGATCTATCTCATCTTGGGATAATAGAAAAAGGTCTTGTTCTTCTTGAGTAAGAAATATAGAATCGTTGTCATTTACTCCCATTAAATTGATTTGAGAATCATTCATGTCTTAAGATATTTCTCTCTCCTCATCTGTATAGTTCTCCTAAAAAGGAGGTCTCACCTGTTGATCTGGACTTTTTGGGTCTCTATGTTTGATCTGGGGTTGGTTTCTTCTAAAATTTGGATTTCTGATCTGGGAAGTAGTTTGGTTTTTTCTAGGAGGAGTGTTACACAGTATTTTGTCACGCCTCTTGCACTTCCCTGTGACATACCTTGAAGTGCTCGAAACATGATCATTATAAAATATACTCAGCAATGTATACAACTCAGATCCCTCTTTTAACTTTGATTGGAAAATCCCTGGAGCTTTCCCTGAAGAAATGACTCTTGAAACCTTAAAATGAGAGTCATCACCCTTATGAAGCTTGTTGTAATTTCTAAGTCTAACTGTTACAAATCCTTCATGTACCTTCTGATTTATTTCTACCTTCTTGTTTTGTATAATTAAATAGTTATTTACCATGTAAATACTGAAATAAATATAAGTACATGCTCAACACATTACAGATCATCAACTGAAGGAAAAACAAGCACACAAGTGACAACGTTGTTTTTGGACTAATGTCCCCGGAAAAACCCAATGTGGGAAAACCAGTGCAACTATCTGAGGGTTTTATTATTAAGCAGTTTTATTATTATTAGTACCTCTCAGTCGGAGATAGATATTCTGACTAAAATCCTGGATGAACAATCCCACAACTCTCAGCTCCAATTTGCCCCACGAAATCTCTAGCATCTGCCTCTAGGGATTGCGTCAGCCTCTCTAGCCCAACGTCACCCCAACTCACCCTGCATCAGCCTCTAGAGCCTCTACGCCACCCACGCTAGATCTCTCTAGCACTGCAAAGCTCCTGGCTGCCTTTGCGTGGGTCCTGACTGGCTCGGCGTGGCCTCTAGCTGGCTCTACGTCCCTCTCTCCCGGATTCTGCGTTGATGCTCCCGGTACCCTCTCTACCTCTCTACTTCTGTATTCATTGCCCCTCAGCTGCAAATTTGATCACTCATTCAATTTTCTTATCAAGCCGTGCCCCAAAAAATCGAATTCTTGATCAACTCGGTGTATTCTCCAACTGACCCTCAAGCCTCCTCTTATACTTTTCTCGTTGACAATTCAACGACCAAGATTAAGTCCCTAATCAATGACTAAGATTAACTCTAGCTTGATCCATGACTTTTGGACCCTTCTAACACATTTTTATATTAATTCACATTAATATTTTATTTTCCCTAAGTTTAGACTTAGGGACTCCATTAAAAATATTAATGAATTTAACATCTTATAAATTGTTTAGAATCTGCTCAAACCATTTCTGGGTATTGGAGATCTCATGTGTTTTAGCCTCTCCACCAATTTTCGTGGCTAGATCACATCTGATGCTACCCAAAGTCAACACTCCCTCTTAGTAAGGACTATGCTCTAGTAATACTCTTCACTAAGCATCACCCTGATCATCCAACATCAGTCCTTGTTGAAAATGCAACAAGATGATGGAGCTTAGTGAAAAGAAGTCGTCTTCACTAAGTGGGCCCGCAGGCTATTTTTGTTGCAAAGTCTATTTTTAGACATATGGATCATGGTCTATGAGTTGCAGGATGCTATTTATGGATGATTGGTCATGTTGGTAAAAATAGACGGACTTCTATTTTTAGACATATGGGCGGAGTCTATTTTTAGATTGCCAGTCTAAAAATAGAACAATCGAATATTATTAGCTCTTAATAATATTTGGACTATAAACATTATCTTATTCTCTTGCAGCACTTCAGTTCGAGCTACGGATGTGGCACATGCAACTGCCAGAAGGAAATACACTTTTCCTATGGGTTAGTTGAGCTATTGCATGATGGACTTCAGTTAGAACTCAAGTGATTGAGTTTGGTGGAGTTGATTGAGGAGTTGATGGAGTTGTGTTCAGTTTGACTTAGTTGAACTAGTTGTATTTAGTCTAACTGCCAAATACACTAGTGATGAGTAATGTGAATTAATTATTAATTAATTCACTAATTATTAACTCATAAATCAACTAAAGAATACATCAGTTAACTCAGTGCATGGACAATTCAGTGGAGACAAGTGTTAGAGGTGGGTGAAAGGGTGAGACTACTATCAGTTGTGACTATAGATGTGCATGAGATTTGCACAATCATTGATTGAGATTGCCAATGAGGATTGTGCAGTACAAGCCAAGGGAATTCGAACTTGGATCAGATCTATTCTCAACTTGGATTGCGCAGTAGAGGCAAGCAAACAGTGGAGGAGATTTGAACCCGTGACTTGTTCAGATCTGAGCTAGTTTGTGTGTAAAAGGTGGAGATAGTACTGAGTACTTGTGAGGAGTATTGTATTATGTATTGTTACATGTTCTCTATCATTATAATATACAGATAGTTGGGGGGTTTTCAGCTGTATGCTTTCCCCATTACATACTGTGTTGATATGTGCGATTGATGTTTCAATGTGCGCACTCGATTGTTTTTAATTCCGCAAATTGATGATCAATGGTAGAGGAGGTTATGTATTGTGCATGCATTCTGCAAATAGTGTATAATCAGGATAATCTCTGTGAATAAGTGTTATATTATTCAAAATTTCTACATGGTATCAGAGCGAAGTTGATCATCAGATCTATTATTCAGAAAGTGATTACATTTTATTTCTTCAGGCAGAGTCTGTAATCGGGCCAGGTAGCCTCTGGATTCATCCTTCTTTTGTAAGGTGAGATATCCGGTAAATGCCCATATAGTCAATCTATGTACGAGAAATACTTTGTTCTCATGAATTTTAGATCAAAAGCGGTTGAGTTTTGAGCTGGTGGAATTCGAATTTGCAGCAGTGTTTTCTTGGCGTCGAAGTTGAAATGTCTTTCAACGGATTGCAATTGGAGTATGCCCTTGAAGGTAGCTCGAATTATATTGCATGGAAAGACAGGATGGAGGCAGTGTTATATGACAATGGGTTGAAGGAGTTCATAGATGCTGAGGTCCCAAAGTCTACTGATACTACTCACGTTGAGGCTTGGCAAAATAAGACAACAAAGTGTTGGAGGGCGTGAAGGATCACATTGTATCCAGCCTGCATGGAAAGGCTTCTCCATACTTGATGTGGAAAGCATTGACAGATTTATTCCAAAGCAAGAGCAACCAGAGGAAGTTGGTGCTCAAGGATAAACTCAGAAACATTAAGTGTGAGAAAGGAGACAGTATGCCCAAGTATCTCACGAAGTTCACCCAATGCCGGGATGAGCTGGGAAGTGTGGGGGTGACTATCAATGATGAGGACTTGGTGAGCTTGGCTCTCCCTGGTCTTCTGAAGAGTTGGCAATCCTATCAGGACTTTGTCAATGGTCGGGAGAAATTGCCAAGATGGGAGAGACTTTGGTTTGATCTTGTGCAAGAGGAGATCAGGCAGAATACCAGGGATGGATCTTCATCAAAGGCATATGATGAAGAAAATTGCGCTTTGGCTGCCAAAGCAAAGAAGGGGAAGAACAAGAATGCTTCTCATTCCGGTGCAAAAGGCAAGAAGCAGGACATGTCCAAGGTGAAGTGCTTTCACTGTCACCAGCATGGACATTATGCCACAAATTGTCCGCAGAAGAAGAAAAATAAGCAAGCTGCTGGATCTGCAGCGGGAGAGGCCTTAGCCTCGCAGTTTGAGCTGGCTTTTTCACTGATCGCATGCTTGGTATCAAGTGTGATGGGATCGGTATGGTTCTTGGACAATGGTGCATCTTTTCACATGACAGGAGATTGAGATTTGTTTTCTGATCTGGATGAGAAAGATCTTGGAGTGCACATTGAGATGGTAGATACAGTGCGACCGGTATCGGTACCATTTCCTTTGAGAGGGAGTCTGGTAAACCCTTCGTATTGAAGGAAGTGATGCATGTTCCAGGATTGAAGAAGAATCTTATCTCTGTGTCGATGTTAGAAGACAAGGGATATGATGTTGTCTTCAGCGAGGGAAAGGATTTCCAGCGCAGTAAGATAACTGGAGAAACCCGGAAGATAGGGGTTCAAGTCAAGAACCTTTATCAATTGCATGTAGATGGCTGCGCAGCAATGGCCTGCAAGGCAGAAGGATTGGTGAGCCGGGATGATGGCGAGCTGTGGCACCGGAGATTGGGCCACCTTCACCATGGAGCCTTGAAGATACTGCAACAGATTTCTAATGGGCTTCCTAAAGGCACTCTTGTGCAGTCAGATCAGTGCAAGGGGTGTACTTTGGGAAAATTTGTGAAATCCACCTTTCACGAGAAGGATAGTCGCGCCACGACGATCCTTGAGAGAATTCACATAGATGTGTGTGGACCTTTCTCAGTAGCTTCGACAACAAAGCACAAGTACTATGTGATCTTTGTCGATGATTTCTCTCGAAAGTGCTGGATCTTCTTCATGCAGAAGAAGAGCGAGACATACTCAAAGTTCTATGAGTTCAAAGCACTGGTCGAGAAGGAATCAGGGAAGAAGGTGAAGGCTCTTAGGAGCGACATTGGTGGTGAATTCATCTCTGGCGAGTTCAAGGACTTCTGCAGCGCAAAAGGGATTCGAATAGAGCTCATAGCTCCCCATAACCCACAACAGAATGGGGTTGTTGAGCGGAAGAACAGAACGATCGTGGGTGCTGCACGGGCGATGTTGCATGATCAGGGCCTACCCCTTCACTTGTGGGTGGAGGCATGCAATACGGCAGTATATGTGCAGAACCATTGTCCTCACAAGATACTTGGCATGAGTACACCCGAGGAGGCTTATTCTGGTAAGAGGCTTGATATTTCCCATCTGAGGATTTTTGGTTCTCCTATTTACATGCATGTGACGAAGGATGCCAGGTGTTAGCCTCCTGTTGCAACAGGGTTTCATCTTTCATGATTGACATTTTTACATGCCAAATATGTCATACTTTGCAAGCTGCAGTGTTCCATATTTCCACAAGATGCCATGAAGTGTGCTAGTCCAAATGCCACTACTGATTCCAATTTTGATGAGTTGTTCCAGTTTTGAAGAGTTTTCATTTAAGGGAGGTCCAAACAGTCTAATCTTGGTCTCCCTAGGTTTCAATTTCCTGTTTTAGAATATAGAGAATGATATCTGTCCAAACAGTTTAATCTTGACAGATCTGTAGATAGGTAGAGAATCAAAGGGACCCAACTGCTTAATCTGGACCCTGGTAGAAATAAGTGTAGATTTAGATAGGAAATCATTCAAAAGAAAAATTGTAAATCAGGGTCTGCAAGTCTAAGTGCACCCAAACCAAAAAGAAGAAAAAATGTTAGGAAAGTAGGCCGGGTAGGTAGCTATGAGGTTGCAGAATGATGATTTATGATCAATTTTGTGTTACAAAGTGCTTCATCTTTACAGATCACAGTGCAGACAGTTTTCATCCAAAGGAGCTCAAAGGTGGACATCAGTAACTCCCCCTTCTTCTAATTCCCTAAAGTCACTTACTAAATTCCCAAAGAGGTCAAGACCTGCTTGATTCCTCTTAGTTTCATCATCATCCATATCAGTTGCCTTGGTGAAGATCTGCTTCACTCAAGGATTTTATTTCTTTTCAAATTCTTTTCCCCAAAATTAGCCTAAGGTCCCTGACCTTAGTGCCTGCTTATCATCTCCATATTAACTACTAACTCTAGTATATAACTCCCTATTAGTTTTCCCCTTCCCTTACTAAAACTATGTATATAAAAATTCCCCTATGTAAATATCCCGTCCCTGGCAATATAGCCATATTTTTTCCAAGTCCGGGAAAAAATGGTCCACCTGGGGCTGTTTTTAGCCCATCCGAGTCATAACAGGAGTTAGACGACACCTGGTCATGCTAACAACCTCTCCCCTAGCCCTAAAAACCCTCAAAAACCCTCTTTTCCGCCCCCTTACCTTAAGTTTTGGGCAGAAATTGTTAAACCCGTGCGCATTAAACCCATGTTTTACCCCTTATCCCTAAGCCCCAACTGTAAATACATTAACCCGCCCATTTTAAACCCCATAACCCACTTTCCCTAAGTCTACAACCCCCGCCGCGCATTATTAAAATCGGAATATCCCTTGTATATTCCCCTCCCTAACTTCCCGCCGCCTCACCCTTCCCGCCAACCGTCTGATCGTCCTGTGACTAGATCAACGATTAACGGGTCGTCCCATCTTCAAACCGCCCGAAGGTTAGCGTCCGGGAGATGGGCGGTATTCCCGCCGTACCTCCCGCCACACGTCACCTCCTGGGCTGTGGCGGAGCCCCCTCTGACAAAACCGCTCATGCCCAAAGGCGGTGCGCCCCAAAACCGGAAACCGCCCCTGCTCGGTGTGTCACCTGCTTGCATCACCCCCTGCCCAGTCACCATGACACGTCACCCGCTTGCGTGGACCTCCTGCCACTGTACCGCCGAGTCACCTGCCACGTGTCCTGCCACACCATCAGACCCGCCGTACTGCCACATCACCTCCGTACGTGATGACGTCATCATGCTGACGTCATCCCGCCACGTCATCATGCTGACGTCATTCTGCTGACGTCATCCGCCGTACAAAGTCACGTCATGCTGACGTCATCAGCATTTTTAGCGCGAAGGGCGAAAATCGCACTCCGGAGCCCCGGAATCAGTTTCTGAGGCAGTTTTTGATGAGCGATTAGCGCAAATCGCTCATCGCTGGATAAATTAGGCCTGAATGGGGAATCTTTAGGGAATCTTTTCATTATGCAGCCCCCAGCAAGCCCGAAAGGCGCCGAATGACCCATTTTTCTTCGCGAAGCTTGCCGTAAGGAGCAGAAGACAGTTCTAGAGGAAACAGAGGCCGAACAGCGGCCATTAATTTGTGATTAGACCCACAGCAAAGGAAAACAGCGGCCCAGTTTATTGTCAAAGAGTATCAGAGGAAGAAGAAGAGCCAAAGAGTATCAGTCAAGATTTTTTAGGGGCTCGAAGCACCTGAACATTGATGAGCCCCCCAGAAAGTCAAATCAAGAGGCGTAAGCCTGTCCTTGCCCTCAAATCACAGTTAAAGCTTTAAATACAGGCAGACAACAAAGAAGCAGAAACCCATACACATTTATTTCAGAAAACACTGCACCAATCCATCGAGGATAACATCATTTACTCAGTTTTGATACGGCGGCCCTCAGCGTAGTCAAAGATATTTACATGCATTTATTTCAGATAGGATTAGGTCAAATTAATCGTTCTTTAGGACCTGTTTAGGTCAAGATGTAATAAAAGCAGTTGTAGAGAGTTTTTCCCTATATATACCACCCTCCACATTGTTACAAGGGTTGGTTGATTGAGAATTTTCACTAGAGACTCGCATTGTATACCTGAGTTTTTTCTATAATCAAAGATTGTTGAAAGCTTGGAGAGCAAACTGTCTGTTGTAAATGAATGTTTTGAAGATGTGAAGATGGAATCCTTGTGCTGCAGTCTGAAGCAATAAGTGCATCTTACCTCTGTTTATTTTTTACCACTATCTAAATAGCAGAAAAAAAGAATAGCTTAGAATTTGTTTAAGTACACTCTATGCTCAATTTCTGTTGTTTATTTATGTTTTCCTCTAAATGAATAGGTTATGAATATGAATTCCTCCTGGCTCATATTTACCCCGATTCACCTGTGTTGGCCAATTATCTAGGGATTCTTCGCTGCCCCTAGGTAGAGCTCTGTTACCCCCATCTGTTAAGTTGATTCAGAGATTCTTAACTGCCTCTCATTACTTAGCATTCTTTCCATCATTTAAACCTGAAATATTGTTTTATGCGCAGCTATCTTGCTCCATTTTCCTCTCTTGTGACCGAAGAAATGCACTAGCAGTTCTCCTCCTCGACTCCACGCCCAATGGTTTGAAACTTCCAGACTATGCCTTGCCTCTCTGTCTGAAAACATCAATTTTCCCACCAAAAACAAAACAAAAACCCTCTGAACTCAAAACCTAGCCTAAAATCCTTTTCAACAAAGCTAAATATGAAAGAGAGAGCCCTCTCTGATTGCAGGTTGGCTAGAACCTGCAGTCCAAAGTTGGTCTGTGGTTACCTCGGCCGTATCCTTTTCCGGAGCTTAAGGACAACCTGAGTGATAACACGAGGAAGAAGTTGGAGCCGACCGCAAAGGTTGGGATATTTTTGGGGTACACTGATACACCCCACAACTATCTTGTGTATTTTCCAGATAGTCGCAAGACTGTTGTGCGACGGGATATCAAATTTTAGGAGGAGAAAGCCATGAAGTGTTTGCTTGAGAGGGAGACACACTTGCATGTAGATGAGGAGCTATTAGTTCCTAAGGATGAGCTTCAGGATGTGGATCAGCCACAAGATGAAGTTCATGGAGTGGAAGAGACCACTCATGCAGCGCCAACCATCAGAGGGCGAAAGCGCACTACAGAAGCTGAGTAACTGGCTCAAGATGCAGAGAAGGTTGTAGGACCACCTATAGCACAGTGCAGACAGAGACAGTCACCTGATCGGTACACTGGATACATGGCTCTTGTGAGCAAATGTGTCGTGACTAAGCCATCCTCTTTCAAGGAAGCTGTGGAGGATCCCGCATGGGTAGATGCCATGGTGGAAGAGTATGATTCGATTGTCAGAAACAGTGCATGGGAGATTGTCCCGAGACCGGAGGGGAAATCAGTGGTGGGTTCGAGATGGATCTACAAAGTGAAGCAGGTAGCTGACGGGAGTGTGGATAAGTACAAGGCAAGATTTGTTGCCCGAGGCTTCTCACAGATAGAGGGGATCGATTATGAGGAGACCTTTGCACCTGTCACAAGGTATTCTTCCATACGGACGATTCTTGCTCTCTCAGCGCAGATTGGGTGGCACATCCATCAGATGGATGTGAAGACTGTGTTCCTCAACAGAGTCATTGAGGAGGAAGTGTACATAGAGCAACCCGAAGGTTTCGAGATCTTCAGCAGCGAGTCATATGTGTGCAGGCTCAAGAGAGCGCTGTATGGGTTGAAACAAGCACCTCGTGCTTGGTACACATGGATAGACAGTTATTTCACCGGACTTGGATTCTCCAAGAGTGAGACGGATCCTAACCTATACCAGATTGTTGTGGAGGGCAAGTTGCTGATCATTGTACATTATGTAGATGATTTGATTTTGACGGGAGATGAGCTGTTGATACTTTCATGCAAGGAGGATCTTGCTAGAGAGTTTGAGATGAAGGACTTGGGCCTCCTTCATTATTTCCTGGGATTGGAAATTTGGGAGCGCAGTGATGGACTATTTGTTTCTCAGGGTAAGTATGCCCGGGAGATACTGGAGAAGTTCAACATGCATGGCTGCAAGCCTGTTGATACTCCTCTTCCTGGAGGTTGGAGGAAGGAGGATGCTACTTCAGCGGAGGTAGTGGATGCCACTGTTTATCGACAGTTGGTGGGGTTGCTTATGTATCTGGTCAATACATGACCCGATATATGCTATGCTGTTAACCAACTTTCACAAGCTATGGTTAAGCCAGCCAAGCTCTTTTGGAAGGCAGGCAAGCATGTATTGCGTTATCTCAGAGGCACATCGGGATATGGATTGTGGTACAGATAGGAGGATGAGGTGAAGCTATGTGGCTTCACAGATGCAGATTGGCCAGGGAGCCCAACGGACAGAAAGAGAACATCTGGAGGGATCTTCAGTATCGGGTCGAAAACAGTTTCTTGGTACAGCAGGAAGCAGAGACCCGTGGCACTTAGTTCAGCAGAGGTCGAGTATATGGCAGCAAGTTTGGCTGCATGCGAGGCTATATGGATGAGGAAGATCCTGGTCGGGTTGTTTGGGTCACACTTGGAGCCTACTGTAATTTATTGTGATAACCAGAGTTGCATTAAACTCTCAGCTAATCCAGTATTTCATGATAGATCCAAGCACATCGACGTTAGGTACCATCATATCGGAGATTGTGTGCAGCGAAGAATCATGTTACTTTCATACATTCCCACGGAGGATCAGGATGCTGATATCTTCACGAAGGCGCTCACCAGGAGCAAATTCGAATACCACAGAGGCAGGATAGGGGTTGCAGATAATCCATATCTTGTTGAGAGGGAGTGTTGAAAATGCAACAAAATGATGGAGCTTAGTGAAAAGAAGTCGCCTTCACTAAGTGGGCCCGCAGGCTATTTTTGGCGCAAAGTCTATTTTTAGACTATGTCTATTTTTAGACATATGGATCATGGTCTATGAGTTGCAGGATGCTATTTATGGATGATTGGTCATGCTGGTAAAAATAGATGGACTTCTATTTTTAGACATATGGGCGGAGTCTATTTTTAGATTGCTAGTCTAAAAATAGAACAATCGAATATTATTAGCTCTTAATAATATTTGGAC
This sequence comes from Pinus tabuliformis, assembly GCA_031772625.1. Taxonomy (NCBI): domain Eukaryota; kingdom Viridiplantae; phylum Streptophyta; class Pinopsida; order Pinales; family Pinaceae; genus Pinus; species Pinus tabuliformis. Next base: position 67,158,731 of record CM062812.1, read on the forward strand.
TATAAACATTATCTTATCCTCTTGCAACACTTCAGTTTGAGCTACGGATGTGGCACATGCAACTGCCAGAAGGAAATACGCTTTTCTTATGGGTTAGTTGAGCTATTGCATGATGGACTTCAGTTAGAACTCAAGTGATTGAGTTTGGTGGAGTTGATTGAGGAGTTGATGGAGTTGTATTCAGTTTGACTTAGTTGAACTAGTTGTATTTAGTCTAACTGCCAAATACACTAGTGATGAGTGATGTGAATTAATTATTAATTAATTCACTAATTATTAACTCATAAATCAATTAAAGAATACATCAGTTAACTCAGTGCATGGACAGTTTAGTGGAGACAAGTGTTAGAGGTGGGTGAAAGGGTGAGACTACTATCAGTTGTGACTATAGTTATGCATGAGATTTGCACAATCATTGATTGAGATTGACAATGAGGATTGCGCAGTACAAGCCAAGGGAATTTGAACTTGGATCATATCTATTCTCAACTTGGATTGCGCAGTAGAGGTAGGCAAACAGTCGAGGAGATTTGAACCCGTGACTTGTTCAGACAACTTCTTTTCCCACGACTCGTCGTCTATCGAGGCTATTTTGTTTTCTCTTAATACTTGAGCCCTCTCCAACTCATTTGCAACTATTGCAATAGACCTTCATATTTCGCAATTCATAAGCATCTCTCCCCTAAATGACAGAAGGTTTTCTTCTACCGTCAAAACCTTAATCCATAAGGGGATTTCCTTCAATAATATTCCTCGCAACATGTACTTGAATACTTCTTTAGCTTTGGAAAATTATTGGTGACCTTTGCATAAAATTCAATAATATAGCCTTCTAAGGTTTCCTGTACCAAAAATCAACATATATGGTTAGGTCATTTTCCAACTAGTGCAACTCAGCTAAATCGGTTGTAGTCCAAGTTCGATGGAGTTTGATATAGTTCCCAACTCCCACTTTGAATTGTAGTCTACACAACCAGTTGTGTAGTTCTTTGCCAAAATATTTCATACTAATTGCATGCAGGGTTTGCATATCAACTTGCCTCCTTAACCCACTTTAGATTATTTTGTCTTATTTGAGCTTGTTGCAAGATGAATGAGTCAATCTTATCATACCACCATTCATGAATATTGCCTTTGAGAATCCTCGACACCATGATCTAGATCCCCTCAAAATATACAAGTCCCAACAATGGAACCATTTGTTGGCATAAAATTTGGAATAAGAGACCCAGGGTTCAGCCATTGGTTGCCAACAAATATTTCCACTTTAGTCTAGCACATTGCAGGCATTTTCAATCCTATGCGAGGGAGAAGCATCTCACCCAAGGCGTGTTGAGACATGCAATGAAGGAAGGGATCGAAGAATAGCATTGAGGAACAAATTAATAGACAAACCATTCATTGCGTAGGCATGGGTGCATAAATACTCAGAGATCATTATATATATATATATATATATATATATATATATATATATATATATATATATAGATATATATATAGATCGAGAGAGAGAGAGAGAGAAGCAATTACAACTGTGAATAGAAGAATAAATGAAAACACATCATAAAAACGAATAATAATTTTAAAGTGGCATACAAGCTACAATCACTCCATACACAAATACAAGGATTATCCTGCAACTCCTTCATTTATAGATTTGGACCATTACAAAACAAACTAGTGAGAGCTTGCAATATCATTCAAAATACATATCAGAGTAAGGTTGCAATGAGATCAAATTACAATCTAAAATAGACATAGAGCTTCAATCTTTAATCTAACATCATTTTGGCATATCTATTTTTTGATGTCTCTCATGCTCGATCTTTGTGGTTTTTATAGATATCAATTCAATCTCGCTTGCTTGATTCAGTCCACTTTAATCACTTTGATCTTGCTCGCTTAATTCGGTCCAATTTAATCACTTTGATCGTGCTTACTTGATTCAGTCCATTCTGACAAAACTTGATGCTTTGTACCATATCTCTTTGATCTTTTCAAAATCCAATGCATAGATCCATCTTTTGCAGATTCTCCAAGTCCTGAAATAACCTCTTAACTTTTTCCTGTCATTGTCCTTTTATCTATTCTCGATTTCCAACTGGTCTAATCATTTACTCTTTCATTTGTGCTATCCATCCTTGTAACCTTTTTTTCTGGTCAAAACAAACTTAATCAAAATTTATCCAAAAATGAAGGACCCAATAGTGGGTTGCCTTGTTCTTATAGAATCAGTGTTGGAGGCCATTCTAGTTTACTAGGCCTCCCTGGATTGGATCCCTGAATGTATTTTGGAAAAAATAGGAAAATTTTCTCCTTTTTTCTTTGGTCAAGGAAAATGAAAAAGGGATCTTGCCATGGGTTAGATGGGACTTCATTGCTAGGCCAAAAGCTCTAGGTGGTTGGGGTCCAAAAAAATTATTTCATTTCTCCAAAGCTTTGGTTGCAAAGTGTGGTTGGCAGCCAATTTCAACAAATAGTATTTGGACTTCAGTGCCTAGACAAAAATATATTGCTCCTTTCTCTCTTGAAGATTAGATTCAAAGGTTGGACAAACCCTAATTGAATATTTCCATGATATGGCAATTAGTTCTTAATTCTTTTGATATTATTGGAAATGGTATTGCTTGGCAAGTAGGAAGGGGCAATAAGGTTCATCTTGGCCTTGACCCCTAACTTGGTAGCGGTATTGGTCACATGCTCCCCACCCCCCTCCTTAATTGATTGTTTAGCCTGGGGATTGTGGTTTTGCAAGCTTGGTCATATCTCCAATCCAACCCTCTCTTCTTTCTAGAACCAAGGATGGCTTTCTGTAGAGAATCTAGGTATTGAGGCAAAGTTTAGGGCCAACGGGGAAGATTATATTCAATTTCTTATTGATAGTAATATTCATCTAACATACATATATAATGAAATAATCTAGTGCATCTCCCCTTCTAGTATCTACTCTCCTAAACTGGGTTTCTTTTTCCTTATTGTTGACAGATTGGACCTTGAGGAGAAATGGTGGTGGAATGTATTTTGGAAAGCTAAATGTCCTCATAAACCTAAAATATTTATGTGGTGTCTCATGATGAAGAAGGTCCCTTCTTGGGAAGTCCTACAACAAAGATTCATGTACAGTCCTAGATGGTGTTCTCCTTACCAAAACAATGAGGAAAGTGTCCTTCATGTTTTTATGGAATGTCCTTTCTTTCAAAAAATTTGGTAGCTTTATCAATCTGCACTGGGAAATTCAATTTCTTGGGTTGGTGCCGATATGAAGGGTGCATGACATTTGTGGCATACCAATCCCATTTGTTGTCCTTTCAAATTCCTCCCTCTAATTATATGTTGTGGGGTTTGGTTGGCTAGGAGCAAGGCAATCTTCCTGGGTAAGGTTTCGGTCCCTTTTTAGACAGCTAATGATCCAGGTGGATGTTGGTGGCCACCCACCTATCCCATTTGGACCCCCACAACTATCTCTTTCAGATTTTTCAGTTTCCTAAATTGTAGCACAGTTTACTATTTTTAGCAGTTTTTCGAGTCCTGAACTTCCGAAGCCGTTTTGAGGCCCTAAACGACATTTTTTTGGGAATTTGGGGCAACATGGGTTCATGGACCCATGTTGCCTCCCAAAGTGGTAGTACTCGGATAGATCTTTCAAACGAGCTATCGTACGCGTCAAACGGAGATCGTAAGCCAAAGTTACGACCTCGGGAAATTGATGTACCAATTTACCCAAACAGGCCCACAATTTGGCGTTTCATCTTCTAGGGTTAGATTTCGGAATGTTAACGGTTTTCCATTGTTCATCAACAATAAATAGGCCTTCGAGCCTCATTGTAACACAGTTCGGAACAGTTCAGAGGCATGTTTCAGTATTTAAGCATATTTCAGGTGGATGTTGGTGGCCACCCACCTATCCCATTTGGACCCCCACAACTATCTCTTTCAGCTTTTACAGTTTCCTAAATTGTAGCACAGTTTACTATTTTTAGCAGTTTTTCGGGTCCTGAACTTCCAGAGCTGTTTTGAGGCCCTAAACGACGTTTTTTTTTTGGAATCTGGGGAAACATGGGTCCATGGACCAATGGTGCCTCCCAAAGTGGTAGTACTCGGATAGATCTTTCTAACGAGCTATCGTACGCATCAAACGGAGATCGTATGCCAAAGTTACGACCCCGGGAAATTGATGTACCAATTTACCCAAACAGGGCCCACAATTTGGCGTTTCATCTTCTAGGGTTAGGTTTTGGAATGTTAAGGGTTTTCCATTGTTTCTCAACAATAAATAGGCCCTCGAGCCTCATTGTAACACAGTTCGGAACAGTTCAGAGGCATGTAGCCGCCACATCTCTTCTCAGAGATAAGTTACCATCACCCTAGCTGGTTTCTTTCCACTTCTGTTTGTAAGCGTATTTCAGTATTTTACAGTAATGAAATGAAGTATTATTTCCGCTGCATCTTTGTGTATATGGTTATTTCTGTAATTTATTGTGTTCCTATTTAAATCCGGATCAGTGGTATTAGAGCGGTCTGTTTTTTCTCTGTTTTTCTTTGCATGTCCCCAACGAGGTCGGGATATAAGGAGTTAGGGCTTGAACTGGTCGAACCTTTGCAAAACCAGCCTCGCAAATCTCGACGGCCTCCCATGGCGGATGAGAAGAAAGACGAGGGGGCAGGAGATCCTATCAAAATCTTGCTCGAAGAAGCGCTCGAGCGGCAAAGGAACACGATGATGGATAGCTTTGCGCAAATCCTTCAGCGGCTACCCAGAGGCGACGCATCGGCTTCCAACAGCGACTCTGGAAACGCCACACCGTTTAAGGTACAAGTTAATTTTGAAATCCCCATATTCGAGGGTCAAATAGACGCAGATGCCGTAGATAAATGGTTAAATCTGCTAGATGGGTATTTTTCTGTTCATGAATTTTCAAGTCGGGAAAAGATTGTTTTCGCTTTGCTCAAAGTAGCCCCCCATGTCAAGGACTGGTGGGAAACCTACTGCGAGAAGAAGGATGAAAGTACAAGCTCACTATTTTTAGCCGCACCCACTTGGAATGACTTCCGGGATGCCATCAAGGAGCAGTACTACCCTGTCGGAAGCTATGAGGACAAATACATAAAATGGACCACACTACGGTAGGGACGAGACCAAGATGTGCGGGAGTTCACAAACATTTTTCATACCCTTCGCACAAAGTTGGGTATCAAAGATTCTGAGCTGCATCTGGTACTCAAATACCGCAGCTGCCTACACAGATACATCCAGGAAGAGATGGGGTTCTTGAACATCTCCTCACTCGGCACAACATACCGATACGCTGTCAAAATCGAGCAAAAGTTCAAACAGAAGAAGTGAGAATTTGGATCTGCAAATCCGAAGCCCAAAGGACAAAGCCAAGGCGGGGTGACCCAAGACAACCCGTCGAAGCCGCAAGAAAAGAACAACACCGTGAAGCTGAAGAAGGACACGGGAGAGTGGTGTGAGTTCCACAAGAGTTCCACTCATAACACAAGTGAGTGTCGGACCAAGCAGTCGTTGGTGGCCGAATTGAAGGCTTCCGAATCAGATGCATGTTCTGACCTTGAGCCAGAACCTGACAAGGGGAATGGCAAAGGGAAGCAGATCATTGATGCGGATCCTAGCGCCACTGTTGCCACCACCAAGATCTAGAAAGATAAGCCCGAAAATCCAGAGGAAGGGGAGCGTATTTTCCACTCACAGATATGGGTGAAGGGTTCGCCGCTACAATTCATTGTCGACAGTGGTAGCCAAAAGAGTCTCATTTCGTGAAGCGGTTTGGCATACCGACTACACCACACCTGCAGCCGTACAGTATCGGGTGGCTTCACGAAGGACGAGATCTGAAAGTTCGCCAGCAGTGCCGCCTTCCCTACAGCATCAAACCCTTCACAGACGAGGTATTGTGTGATGTTACACCTCTGGATGTTTGTGATGTATTATTAGGCCATCCATACTTGTGGAGGCGACATGCTGTGTATGAGTCCAGGCCTCGTGTTGTCATTATTTCTTTGAATAATTCATTATACAGGATACTGGAGGTAGCCCCACCTACCGCCACATCTTTGATCACTACTAAGAAAGGTCGCAAGCTCATCTCCTAGACCAGGAAATTCATCTGTCTGGTTCACTCCCAAAGTAAGGGGAAGATCGTTGCTACATCCATGACCCCTGCAAAGGGTTCCTCCACGCAACAGCAGCAGCAAAGGGATATGGTCATGACAGAACACAGGAACAACTCCTCCTCACCCACAGGGGTAACACATAAGTTTCAGGTGGGCAACAAAGTTTGGTTACATCTGCAGAGAGAACGCCTTACCAGAACCCATCAGAAACTCAGACCACTCCGACATGGTCCTTACACCAATACCAAGGTTATGGGCAACAGTGCTTTGAAGCACAGCATTCCCCCATTCCTTTGCTTGCACTGAGTGTTCAATGCGGACCATTGTCGACCATGCTTCCCACCATTTCTGCACATATCAGAGATTGCAGAATAGGTCACCAGAGAACCAGATCAGCAGAAGCTTCCTCATCTCAAGGAGGAACTCAACGTAATGGGGACCATTGCTTCCTAAGGGGGGAGGAATGATCCAGGTGGATGTTGGTGGCCACCGACCTATCCCATTTGGACCCCCACAATTGTCTCTTTCAGCTTTTTCAGTTTCCTAAATTGTAGCACAGTTTACTATTTTTAGCAGTTTTTCGGGTCCTGAACTTCTGGAGCCGTTTTAAGGCCCTAAACGACGTTTTTTTTGGGAATCATGGACCCATGTTGCCTCCCAAAGTGGTATTACTCGGATAGATCTTTCTAACGAGCTATCGTACGCGTCAAACGGAGATCGTATGCCAAAGTTACGACCCCGGGAAATTGATGTACCAATTTACCCAAACGGGGCCCACAATTTGGCGTTTCATCTTCTAGGGTTAGGTTTTGGAATGTTAAGGGTTTTCCATTGTTTCTCAACAATAAATAGGCCTTCGAGCCTCATTGTAACACAATTCGGAACAGTTCAGAGGCATGTAGCCGCCACATCTCTTCTCAGAGATAAGCTACCATCGCCTTAGCTGGTATCTTTCCACTTCTGTTTGTAAGCATATTTCAGTATTTTACAGTAATGAAATGAAGTATTATTTCCACTGCATCTTTGTGTATATGGTTATCTCTGTAATTTATTGCGTTCCTATTTAAATCCGGATCAACTAATGAGGTGTTGGCTATCTTAAACCATTTTCCTCAGGAAAATGACTCAACTGCACTTAGAGTGATTTCTCCAAAAACTAATAATCCTTCAAATCCAAGGGGCTATTTCAACGGTTCTCCCATTGACAGTGGTCAACAGTGCAATGGTGGTTTTATTTTATTTCTCTCCTATACCCACTACTTCAAAGTCAAGATGGGATTGGGTCATAGATCAAACGATAAAGTGAAACTCCTTACTTGTTCACAAGAGAGAAGGGGTGCTCATGAATTCACATCTTTGGGGACTCAAATGGCTTAATGGAATTATTTCCTACTAGAACATTTATCTTAGTACTATTATTGAGGATATTGTTTGTGTAGTGGATTATTTTACTTCTTTCTCTTATTCGCACATTTTCAGGGAAAGGAACCATGATGCAGACCACTTATCAAAGGATGGCCTTCATTTGGAAAAATATTTTTGGGCCATATTGGAGCAAGGAAATGATCAATCTGTGGATTCTACCTATCGATCTTATGGGGATTAGTTTGTTGATCCTAGTAGATGTTAGTTGATTTTTGGACCTAAATTTTTTTATTCTTACAACCTAGAAATGCTTGGTTTTTCATGCTTATTTCTATAGTCAAACATAACTTCACACAGGTTTCAATTTTGACAGGGGTTAGTCTGCTCTGGAATGATGATTTTTTTTAATGTTCTCTATGCTATATTCAAGACTATCATGGATGTGCTTTGTTTTTTAGGTCATGCATAATATCCTCACTTTGTACAAACTATTTTTATTTTCCTTCATTTTGGTTTTTCTGATATTAATGGTGATGTATTTATGTAGTTCAACTTCTAGGAGGAATGTTATTCCCCTCTGATATGCTTACTTTTTCTTTTTACAATTGTTGCTTTCTTCTTGAATACACTCCTGAAGTGTATATACAAAATACAATCCTCATCATTTGACTATATATGAAATTGTCTTTTTCTTCAAAAAAATGTTATAGCCTAGTCACTAAAACGGTTTTCTGTAGAAGAATCATAGTTTCACTTGGTTGCGCACACTCCAAGTTAATATTACAACAGAGAAGATGACAAACCAACATCAGATGCTTTTCCACCTCATGGAGAAGAGGACAAATTAACATCAGAGGTTTTTCCACCTATAAGCTCAAGCCAAAGAATCCTCTATACAGAAGGTTCAAGATGGTAATGCTTCCATTAGATCATGCCTAGGTTGACACCATGAAGTTCAAACTCATGTCAAATATTTTCATAAGTTTCTAAATAGTGACTTTGCAACATCCTTTCCAAGCAAATGAAGGAAAACCTTGTAAATCTAGGATACAAGGTTATTTAGGACGAACCCATTTAGGTTCTACATAGACGATTTCATCAAAACATGAAGGATCTTGGAAATATGCTTGATTCTTTAAACCATATTTTCCTAGAATTATGCTTGTAGCTAGCTTTGAAATTTGTGAGAAATGGATCTATGTGATCTAGTATGCATTGTGTAAATGTGTTATAAAAACCTTCAGGGGGGGTCAAAAAGAATAGGAGAAAGTTTTATTTTTTATTCTAAGACAATACAAAGTATTTTTGGTTTGATAACATAGTAAAGGCTATCCATACAAACCATTGAATTGATTAAAGGATTGTTTAGCTCAATTCTAGAACTATGTATTAAATGATTTGATAATAAAATTATTAATAATTTTGTAACTATCATATAAGAAAACATTTAACACCGATAGTTTACAAGTGTTTATAACTGATACTGTGCTAACTTATTTAAATTGCAATTCTTTTTCATAGTTAAAACTCCGGGTTTAGTAGTTAATAATAGATAGCTTGCAAAATGATTTTCAGTAGATAAGTTAAAAACTAGGTCCTACATAAATATTTTATTACACTTGATAAAATTACAAAATCAGATTGATGATTAAATGTGAGAAAATTCTATATCAAAATAATTGACCGACAATGATTGGTTTGAAAATTATTATGAAACAAATAATAGTGCTAATATATAACTTGGGGATGATTTTTCACATCAAATCAAAGGATATTGTGATGCTTTTGAGACATTACCAAATGCTTATGTTAAACAAATTCAAAATGTAATGTAGGTGCCTAGTGTAAAGAACTTTATCTCAAACTCCACAATAAGCAATCATGATTTGATATTTGAATTTGTAAATTCAAATTGTGTTGTGAAATATTTACAAGACCATTACAAGATTATTGCAACAAGAGCTAGAGTTAGAGTATTATACAAGTTTGATGTGACGAGGAAGAGTCAACAAGCATTTGCATCTACAACCATGACAACATGATTTTTATGGCATCAAAGGTAGGGTCATCTTAATTGTCACGATTATTATTACTTCAAAATTAAAAAATAGTGGAGGGACTTCCATTGCTTAAGAATGACCATATTGCATGTGAAAGGTGTGCACTAGGTAAGTAGGACAGGAAAGAAGTTACCACGCGTAAAAATAAAAGAAAAAATAAATATTGTTAAACTTGTGCATATAGATGTGTGTGGTCCCCTACAAGCAACATAGTGGATCATACTATTTCGTTACTTATGATAGCACAAAATATACATGAATTATTTTATAAGAAAAGTGACATCTTTGAGTATTTTAAAGAATTTAAAACATTGGTTGAAAAGCAAACATGCAAGTACATTGAAATCCTCATATTAGATCAAGAAGGGGAGTACACATTAGTAGCATTAATCAAATTTTGAAAAAACAATGGAATTTTATAATAGTATCTAGTGCCACATACTCTTGGGCAGATAGGAGTGCAGAAAGCATGATAAAAGGTAAAAATATTACTAATGGGTTGTGGGTTGAAACTATTAGTATTGTTGTTTATTTGAAGAATAGACTTCCAACTAAAAGTTTAGACCATAAAATTCCTTTGCAATCTCTTTAATTATATAAAGAACAGTAAGTCATCTAAAAATATTTGGAAAAAAAAGAATGTTCTCACATTCCTTTCTTTTTTAAGAGAAAACATGCAAAAGTAGTTAAGCATATAAAATGATTGATCCTAGAACACTTCATGAACATGCATATGAAGGGAATAAGGTAGATAGTTATAATGCATAATATATTCCTTATGATTACGTTGAAAATTTCAAAGAAATAAAATATGATGAATAGGAACAAGTACATGATGAAGAATCTAGCAACATACACACTTCAAGCAGCGAAAACACACCCAAAAGAGTCAAAGAGGTGACATTAGTGAAGCATGAAAGAGATCATCACACCAAACTCAAAGAAGAGGTGACATTAGTGAAGCACGAACAAGATCATCACACCAAACTCTAAAGATTATGCCTTAATGATTTGAATTAATGGATGTTGTAGACCCTCTGAATTTTGAACAAGCTAAAGAGCATAAAGGATGGGGAAGTATGCCATGAAAGAAGAGATTCCATAATGAAGAATGCAAAATTATCTAAAAATAAAGTTCCCAAATGATCCAATTGGTTCTCCACATTCAAATTTAATGTATACATATAAAATTAGATTGGTTGCAAACGATTATTCGTAGTAAAAAATAAAAAATTAACCATTAGATTAATGATTTCATTAATTACAAACCTAATTCGAAACTACATCACTTGAATATTAAGTCTACCTTTTTAAATGGGATATTAAAGGAAGAAGTTTAGTTGGTTCATCCAGAAAGAAAGATTCGTAAAGAAAGCAAATTCTTGAACATGTGGGCAAAAAAACAAAAAAAAAATGCTTATGGTTATAGTTATCAAATGTGATAATCAAAGCTCCATCAAACTATCTAATGCTAGATTGAAGCATATTTAAAGCTAACATAGTCAAAAGAAATTAATATTATTTATAATAAAGATAAAAATGCAGCTGACATCTTCAACATCTTCACATGCCTCGGAAAAGAAAAATTTGAAATATTTATAAAAATTACTAATAATTGGTTTCCAGATCCTATTTTTCATCTCACTGTTTCCAAGTATCTCAACCAATAATAATCCAAAGTTATAAATTTACATTATTATATGATAAGTTTTGTCTTCTATTATTTCACAATAAAATCAATATAACCAACATAAAACAAATTATTTTATATGAAACATTTTAAATTCTTCATATAACATCAATTTATTGAATTTAGACTTCTGTGATCCATAATAATTATAACATCTTTCAGTAAAAATCACATAAGAGATGATCTCGTTGATGAGTTTGAACCAGTCAACGTGGTTCATTTTCAAAACAATCACATAAGAAATAATCTCGTTGACGCCTTTCGAACTAGTCAATGTGGTTCATCTACAAAACAAGATGAGGAAACAAATCCAGGCAATGCAATAAATAGATGTAGAGAGCGGTTAATCTTTAGGACAAGATCTAGGCAATGCAATAAATAGATGTAGAGAGCAACTAATCTTCAAGACAAAGAAAAACAATGCAATAAATAAATGTAAAGAGCAACTAACTAGCAATTTGAGAGTAACAACTCGTTTGACTAAAGGCAAAAATCACTAATTAGGATTTGATGAAGAAAAGTAAGAAAATCCAACTAAAATATTTAAATTTATAAAAATATTATTAAAATAAATTCTTATTAATATTATAAATAAATTCAATTTTTTTAGGTAATAATATTATTAATAGTTAGTATTTTAATAAAACCGTGTAGTTATAATATGTTAACGTTATCCTTAAAATAAAAAATAAATTTATAGCCATTTATGACCCTATTATTATATATAATATTCTAATAGCAATAGTTATTATTATTAGGTTTAAACCTTATCATAACTCAATTATTAACTAATATATAACTAATTTTAAAATATTATATACAGTATAGTTAGGTGGATTAACATCAATTTGGTTTATAGTAAAAAATCATCCTAGATTTAATTTAATATTTTAAAAATTAAAATACACTAAATATACACGTGATTCTCAACAAATAATTTGTCTTAAACCATCTTAAAGAAAAAAATAAAAAAAATAAAGAAACACAATTTTACTACATTTATCCATCACTTTTTAATTTCAACTGAAAAATGAAAGTCCTACAAAAGGTCACAAACAGAATCAGTGGTTAAATACGAGAAGAAAGAATCGTTCCGTGAATTCCAATGAGGATCAATGCAGTTTCAAGTGAAAAATGAAAGTCCTACAAACGGTCACAAACAGAATCAATGGTCAAATACGAGAAGAAAGAATCCTTCCGTCAATTCCAACGAGGATCGATGCAGTATATATCATCGCTGGCACAAAAGATAGGTGTACAATAAGTAGCCTTAGTTAGAATTCAGTAGTAACACAAAGAGTCCTATTAGAAGAGATACCAACAGAGTTTGACTAGATTGAAAAGCACTACTGGTGACAGGACCTCCAGGAGCTGGTGAAAAGGCTTGATTTGGAGCAAGAGCAGGAGCAAGAGTGGGGTTGTTATTTTTTGTTGGTGGCAATGGAGGCTCTGAAAAATTTAGTGTAACTAAAGCCTGTGGACGCGGTAGAATATCTTGTACATCAAGACCCTTTTCTAATTCTCCAGGGATGACAAGGAGCATTGTATATTCATCCCCATTCGCTGTGGAACGACCACGGCATGAGTTGCCTGCACGTGCAGAGGAAAAAAATTATTAGTTAATTCGGTTGTAAAAAATAAATTAGTTCATTCTGTTGTATTTTAGTTGTTCATTCTGATTTGAGGAATCACAGATCCTACTATATGTACCTTATCAGTGTTTTTCTTATATTGTCTTAATATAATTAATTTATATTGCTTTTTCTTCTGAAAAAAAAAGTTAGGTTAAATTGAACTTAATTTAATTGGCCATTTTGGGAATATGTCAGAATCTAACAGAAAATTGAGGTCAATTTTCAGTGTAAACTGAAAGGACTGAGGTCAATTTTCACCGGGATTCATAATATTTTCCAAATCTACAATACCTATTTCTGAAAAAAGAAACCACTACCTTATCAGTGCTTTTCTTATATTGTCTTAATATAATTTATATCGCTTTTTCTTCTGAAAAAAAAAGTTACGTTAAATTGAACTTAATTTAATTGGCCATTTTGGGAATATGTCAGAATCTAACAGAAAATTGAGGTCAATTTTCAGTGTAAACTGACAGGACTGAGGTCAATTTTCACCGGGATTCCATAATATTTTCCAAATCTACAATAGCTATTTCTGAAAAAAGAAACCACTATATATTTTTACAGTCTAGCAAAATATATACAGTCTAGCAAACCTAAATGACTTTTTGATGGATATTTGCATCAAGAAACACTCTTGTGATCACCATTGAAGATGTCTTCAACTTATGTGGATTGCATATTCAGGAAGTATCTTGGAATCTGATAAACTGGAGGGAGACCAATTCTTTGACCTCCCTCCTGAATATTCCAAGAATCTGCAATCTACACATTTCAGGAATCTGTAATTAACATAAAAATAACCTTAAAAATGATGGGTGTATAAATAGAAAATTGAAAGCAATGGCTCTTACCCAAATAAGCTTTTGCTGTTGCTGGAAAATCTGTGATGAGCCCATCTACTTGGGCGAAGTTGACAAGGGAGTTAATTTCCAATGTTGGATCTGAGAGATAATCGAAGGCTAAAGTCGTAAATTCGTTTCTGAGATAAGAGACAAAGACTGATATATTTTGCAGGTGCAATCGCTTGACATTATCTATGGTCCCTGTAAGGTAACCACCAGGACTCTGGAAAACCGAACCTCTACTTAATGTTACGGCGTCAGCAACTTCTTTGATCTCCTTGATGGTTGAATTCAGAATTCTGATATTATCTCCCTCCACCTCATAAACAAGTTTGAATTTTGTTTGTTGCTTCAACTCCCTTAGCACAGCACTGTCATCGGACTTTATCATTAGTCTATCAGCTATGTTGTGGTAGCCACTCTTATTTATAACTGAAATGGTGGGCTCTATGATATCAATCTTCCGTGCCGCTGCTATGGCTCGCGCATACTGTAAGTTAAACCATCTGGAATGTAAATAAATTTGATTTATACTATACTGCTGCAATTTCATGAGCTATTTTAAAAGAACGCAATATTTCAGAGAAATAATCAGTTTGAGGAACTGTACCTGTATGTTGATGAGGACATTGACATTTTCTTGACTCTTCGCAAATTTCAAAAAATCGGCCAAGGTCATGTATTTCCCCACATTCTTATTTGCAGGGTTCCGGAAAAGCCCTGCGTTTTCTCCATATGGGCTAAAAATGTTTGCTGCACAGCATAACAAATTCACTTCACAGTATTACATCAGTTGCCCTCGAGATGAGCGGAGATAGGATCCACAAGAATTTGAAACAAGTACTTATCAATATTTAAAAATCAGAGTTGAATCTTATATATTTGAAACAAGTGCTTATCAATGTTTACAATGTTCAAAATCAGTGTTGAATCTTACCTAATTTTTATATTTGAAAATCAGTGTTGAATCTTACCCAATTTTTATATATTCTCTCTTCTTTTTGCTTAATTTAATGATATAAAAGATTATGACTTTTTTTTTTTGTTTTTGCTTAATTTAATGATATAAAGATTATGACTTTTTCTGTTTTTAAAAAGCAAAACGTTTTCATTCCTCTTAATTTCAAGATATTTAAAAGTTTGTGCGGTTTCATGCTTATAGGAAACCCTGAGGAGAATTAAATGGAACCATTATTTTTCAATTTATATTATTATTATTATATTATTAATTTTAAAAAGGATTAATACGAGTTACTTTAAAATGAACAATAGCAAGGTGACAATAAACAATAGAAATTTGATGTTATAAATAAAAATTAAATGGAAACTAATATTTATAATCAAATTGAAAAACAAAAAGAGTATAATGAATTTTTTAGATAAATTTCAATTCTCTATCTAATTATTACTAAAAATATTCCATAAAATTACTGTCTTACCATCCACCTAATAATTATTAATAATTAAATTAAAATTCTAAAAACTTATGATCCACCTAATAATTAAATAAAAATTCTAAAAACTCTAATTAAAAAATGCAACTTGAGAAATGCACCTAATAATTAAATAAAAATTCTAAAAACTCTAATTAAAAAAAACATACTTATATGCAACTTGAGAAGAATAGTTATATTACACTAATCAAATAATAATAACTTTTAGCTAGAAAAAAGATGCACCATCTCCATGCACACCTGAAAACTATAAGTAAGGATCAAAGTATATGGTTTCCTAATTATGCATGCACACATAAGATCTATAAGTAAGGATTAATGGTCAAAGTATAGTTGCCCTTGTATGGTTTTCTAATTTAGTCTTTCTAATATTTTATTTATTTATTAACTATGGTGAATCAATAGTTGTAACATTAAGAATATATCCCCTCACAAACTAGATATGTACAAGAAAACTAAAAAAAAAATCAAAAAACATATGCCATCTTAAAATGGGAAAAACAAAACTCCTGAGTACGTTACTCGAATATTCGGACACTAGAAGGTGAACAACATAGATATTTTATAACTTGATGGAGAGCAGACTTACGCGTCAAGGTTTGAATTTCCTTCCATGTGAGATCAAACGTAAAGATGCCATCGCCCGTGCTTCCAATGCCCGGTACTGTTGTGGAGCGAGATGGATAGAACGCTGAATTTGATGTGATAGTTGTACCATTGAGAAGATTTGGTGATTCCCTGCAGAAAGGAACACCATCTTTTGTTATCTGAACAGAGCAGTCAATGTAGTCAGCTCCATCTCTTATGGCAGCCTTATAAGCCATATCAGTAGAACCTGGGTAGTCGCCACTAGCTCCGTTGTGAGAAATGATTATCGGGTTTTCTGGAACCACAAGTTTCACCACATTGAATGTTAACAGTCAATGTAAAGTACTCCCAATTATCTATATTTCTAAAAGAAACATTATGGCAGAGCTTACAAAATCACAGGTACGCAATGAATAAGTTGAAGGAAAGTAGGATATGAATTGAACTGTGCACCTGCGTTGGAGGATGCATTATCATTGTTCAAAGCATAGCAAGCTGTAATGTCATTAATTCCAATAACCCCAATTAGTTTATGGTAATAAGATTTTCAATTTAATAAAGAACTTGATCCAACGAAGTGTGTATATATATATATATATGAGCAACTGTATGTGTCAATTTTTTACAGCAGTTAAAGTTAATTATTGTTGATTCCTTATGAGAGTGGAGAGTTTAGGCTTTTTCGATCTTCATAGATCTTCATATTTAGGATACATCACATAGAATTTTTTGTGCCAACCTTTTGAACCAACTAGTGGGACAAAATGATTTAGAAAATCTTATCAAGTTGGGACAAAATGACTTAGAAAATCTTATCAAGTCGGGACAAAATGAATTAGAAAATCTTATCAAGTCTAAAGAATAAATAAAGGAGGAACCCTAAAATAAAATAAAAATTAAAAAATTGCCTACTTAGTCTTCTTGATTTTAGGGTTCCTACCTTATTTCTTCTTAGCCTTCTTGATTTTGATTTTAGGGTTCCTACCTTATTTCTTCTTAGCCTTCTTGATTTTAGGGTTCATTCTTAGGCTTAGCTTGATGAGATTTTCTACATTATCCTTATATGATGAATCACTCTAATTGGTTTGAAAAGTTGACACATAAAATCTCTATACAATGTATCCAGAAAATAAAGCTCAAATAATCTAAAAAATGAATTTAAACTAAAAAAATTAATCACAGTATCAATAATCATCTTTTTAAACTTTCATCAATAGCTAAAACTTCCCACTTTTTCATCATTCAAAAACCTTAAAAACTGTACCTATTGCCTCAGCTGCCGTTGCACAGAAATCTGTTAGGACGCCATCAACTCCAAAATCATTGTAGTCAACAAACTGTAGATATTCTCTTACTGGATCATAGCTATAATTATAGCTCATGCCAAATTCATCATTGGCAAAATTAGCAGCATATATTTCCAGCCCAGCATTGTGTGCATCTTGTACAAGTCTTGTAGGAGGTTGTAGATATAAATTTGCATCAACAGGCCAAATGTAATCCTTGTGAACTAGGATTCCATCAGCAAATGTCTTCACAAATGTTAAATTGTTTAAAAAGGAACCATATGTTTGATTTATCGATGGGTCGACATCTTGTTTTCCCATAATCCTCAGTATTATCTTTGTCTTGCTCCTTGTAATTTGTGGTACTATGGCTTGTAAAAGCCCAACCTCGGGCGAAGAAATGTAGTCCACTCCAATGGATTTTGATAGAGATAACAGATATGATTGCGCGCTTAAGTTGTGCTCTTCATAAAATGATGGGTACTGTCACATATATGAAGAAATATATAAGAATCCAAGGTGCCTGAAAATAAACAAAGAGGGGAATATACATGCCGGAAACAATTCAAACCTCACTGCTCTTTAAAGAATCTCGCTTCAACCAAATTACCTGTACATTTACCCAAATTGGAGACTCTGCCAGTGCGTCTTTTATTCCATATGGATCAGTCAGAGTGAAAAGATTGTCAAATTGAGCAGGGCGGGAGCCAACTGTTTGCAATGCTGCAAACAAAAATGTAATAGTGGCACTCCCTTTACTATCCAGATAGAACAAAACAAAGCAATTCCACCACAAATTAAAGATTAACCAGATTAAATCACTATCAGCTACTTTCTGACTGTCCAAGATCACGGAGGCAATTGTTCTCCATGGATATTCAATGGGCCCAAAGGTCTGGCCATGCTATGCCACCCATAGGTTAAGATACTGGGCTCCATCATATATAAAAAAAAATTAGCTTCACTTATAGATATATATAAAAATTAGCTTCACTTTTTTATAAGTGAAGTGTAAAATACTAGTACAAACACTTGGCTCCATTCCTTTCATACAAGGATAAGTGGAAAAACCATACATGATAATTTGGAACAAAAGTGTTGGATTATCACACTCACCTCATTGGGAATCGATCAAGTGGACTAACACTCATTGGGAATCGATCAAGTGGACTAAACACCCACTCTGGGATCCACACTGGGACCACTCAAAAGTAATAATAATGATTTGAAAGTTTACTCATGACTGTGGGTAACATGGTATCAGAGCCTTAGCCTAGGTTGTGAGGGGGACATTGGATTTTCACTCATTTCATTGGGAATGGACTCCGGAATTCATCTGACATCCTGGGACCACTCAAAAAGTACTGATAATGATTTGGAAATTTACTGATGCTTAGAGATTTTGATGTAATGGAAAACCTCAACAAAAAGAACAATATGCACCAGATAGATTATATTGTATCTAAAAAAATCATAACCTGCTCTGTCCTTTCACCTCACCTGCAATACCGCTGTTCAGGTCCACGAGCTGCCTAGCATCGTAATCAATAGAAAAATGTCCAGACACTGTTTTTCCATTGACAACATAAGAATTAGTCCGCTTTCCGAAGACATCTTCTATGTTTGTACTGTTCTCCAATCTTAAATCTGTCCGGCATAGGCCTTTCCGATCTTTCGTTAACTGCAAATCACAAAACATTACAGTGTCGGCAAAACTGTCATTAACTGCCAGGTTATAAGCAACCATTGTTTGGCTAGGTAGAATCCCCGACAATCCACCATTGGCTATGACCACGGGTGGCCTGCCTGCACAAATAGAA
Organism: Pinus tabuliformis; assembly: GCA_031772625.1. Lineage (NCBI taxonomy): Eukaryota > Viridiplantae > Streptophyta > Pinopsida > Pinales > Pinaceae > Pinus > Pinus tabuliformis. The sequence goes on from CM062812.1 coordinate 67,177,608, forward strand.
GCCAAAAAAACAAACCAACCATAACTTTAGATCAGTTCTTCCCAGCTTCAGGCCGGTCAAACTTAAAGCAAACTAGAAGTTATTGAATATAAGAATCCTGTGAACGATATATATATATATATGCACATTGGAAACGGTGAAAGGCCAATGCCAAAACCAATAATTTCAAAAGTAGCAGCTGTGTCTATGGGCTGCTGATATATATATATTTAATGATGTGTTTATTTGGAATATCGTTTTCAATTTTATATATAACTTCCGACCAGTGATATGATAATTAAACTTTGATATAATAATTGTTACACATAGAAAATAAATAGCGAGAAAGGAATGCCTACCACTGAGAGTTTTCCAAGGAGAAGAATTCCGAGCGCTTGCGAAGCAAAGGAGTGCAAATATCGATACCACCAGCACTTTTGGACTGCGATCCAACGCCATCATCATCATTGATGGCAAACGCAGGGTGCAGGATGACGTTGGTCAGATGGCTAGATGAATGACAGAATATATGTATAGTAATGCAAATAAAGGACAAGGGAGCCTTCTCTGCTTCACTAATTCTCGGTAACTAAATGTGGAGGGAAGAAACGTATTTTGGCAGACAATCAAAAATTATATCTGACAAATGTCATAATAATATTATTCTTATGACAGTATTTGCAACAACAGAATGCCATGTGGATAACTACCCACCAAAATTTAATCAAGTATTTGCCTAATAAATGGGGGTCATATCCACATGGCATTCATTTACTACATTTGCTTTCCTTAAATACCATCCAACGATGGGCATCTAGAAAAATATGGCTTATTGTAAGGAGTCAGTTAAGCCAAAACATAACAGAAGACGCGGTGAACATGACTTGTTCCTGCCAATTTGACCCAAGCTACCCCTTACAATCCGGTCACAATCCATACGGCGCCCCGGCCGGTGGGGAGGATCCCGGCACCAACTCAATCTTATGATCCACATATGTATTTGGTTATATGCAAGGGCATTTGAATGATAATCACAGTGCGCCAGATGTCTTTAAACCCTTCATGGCAAGTTACTATTTTTATTTCATTTGGTTATATGCAAGGGCATTTGAATGATAATCACAGTGCGCCAGATGTCTTTAAACCCTTCATGGCAAGTTACTATTTTTATTTCATTTTATGCAGAATGGAAGCAGTAAACACATAAAAGGAAGGAGGACATTCAATTAACTGTCAATAGGGTTTTTCTGATGTTTCTGATAAAATTGCCAAAAGAAATTTAGGATTTCCTAAATTTTGAGTGAAAGAACTATATTTACCTGAAAAAAAACGTGAGGGCTCCAGATTGAGTCGTCTTACCCTGTAATGCAAGAAGACAAAGTCGAATGAAAATCATATAGAAGTAAAAGAACTCGACAATGCAAGTAATTTGACTTACGAAGCAAATAACTTACCCTGTAAAGGAGGAGAGCGATGTAAAATAGGAGAGCGATGATCGAGCCCTGTGACTAAGCAACGGTCGAACGAACTCGTTCCTTAGCCACAGGGCTCGCTCATCGCTCTCCTGAAGGAGTTCGTTCCGACTTAATTTCCTCGAAAGAATCCAGGACTGGTTCTACAGGAACAAATCCTACATAACTTAAGCCGCTGCGAGAAGAGTATTGTATGATGATTAGAGAAAAGAAGTTGCATGCGAAGGGAAAAATCCAAACCCTCAACTCAATATGAAACATATCCTGAGCTGCTAACCTGGAATGGATTAAGGTGCTGCGAAGTTGATAATAATCCTCCAGCCTTGACAGTCTGCCATCTAGTACCTTGAACAGAAGAGAACCAGATATCTTGGGCGACAAATAGTCACTTGGGGTTTGATCCGAAGTTGCAGAGCCAATCTCAGAACGAGCGGGGAAGCGAATGAGACTGCTCGACGGAGCAGGGGTGGGTCGTTACCACCGAAACGAACTCAATACCCTCTAAGCCGTCGATCTAAACCGTAAAGGCAAGTGTTGTAGATCTGTCGACACGTTTGCGTACCTGAATCCGGTTATGGTTCCATCGAATGCCACATGGAGATTGGAAGTATCACAGCTGTGAAGGTCCAGAGTGTGTCATCGACATTTAACACCCACCTTCACGATGCTTCGGTCGTAGTGGTTATGACTATGCCTAAACATTCCTATTTCAACCTTATTCGGTGGAAAGAGGGCCGTTGATTTTTATTTATAAAAAAAAAATTGGCCAGTGTGGGGCTTCACTGGCCAGGCTTGGCGCGGAGCGAGTAATGGGCAGCCGCCCACTATTAGATATTCTGGTCATATGGGAGGGAGTTGGGAATCAAATCAGTGATGGTGATCTCCCTCTGTAATCTGAACATTTCCATGTATACATACATTCTTTTCGGGGACGATATGTATCCTCGAATCGATTAAAAAGTTGTGGCGTCGCTATGAATTCCATCTAGCATCCAGGGTTGGAATTTGGATTCTTCATTACCCCTCAGATAAAAAAAATTTGACGTTTTGGGTTTTTGTGTTGGCCGTCAAGGAACGTTATGTTTAAAACTTTGCCCTTCAATCAAAATGTTTTGATAATAAATAGACTTTTCATCAATAAAGGTTTAATTAAAAAAATACTTTTCAATCACACATTTGTGTTAATTTTTCTCACATATTTATAATAATTATAATAAGAGAAAAACAATGTGACCATAACTAAATGATTTTTTGAATCATAAAGGTTATTTTACTCATGGATGGGATCCACAACTCCCAAACCACTCAGATTCAGTGCTTCTCCAAACACATGATACTTCTCCCAAACACATGATACAAAAATTATGAGTAAATCTATAAATCTATTTTACTCACACCCAACTCATTGTTACTGCAATCAATCTACTCCTATTTCTATTTCTTAATTTGGATTTCTATTAGATAATTTAAATGTTGCAATTTCAGTAAAAACAAACAGATTTCTTCCACCAATGTAAACAAAAAAAAATTCCCCAAAAAAAATTTCCATCTCAAAAACTTTGGAGTTGACCAAAAACTATCCTCCATAGTACCCATCCTCTCCACCATCATAATATCATGAAATCCAAGTAAAGTTCAAGTTTTTAGTAAAGTCAACAAACTTAATTTATTTAAATATAAACCACATAAATTTAATTTATTTAAATAAAAACAAATATTATAATGTAAATTCCAAATATTAAGCTACTTAATTATTAATCGTAATATATTACGACTAAATACATGCTATCAAATATACACCTATAACTTTAAATAACATGAAATTAATTTATTTCAATAAAAACAAATATTATAGAACCAATTCCAAATATTACCGCACTTCTTTATTAACGGGTCAATAAAATATATTTATTGAGAGGGTAGTAATGACGTTTTCGTAAAAATGTGAACCGTAAAAAATATGTTTTATAACTCTGAAAACCCATCACAAAAAACGGCTTTTTAAAATTTGTAAACGTAAAATACGGTCAAAATGCCTTGTGACGGTCATTTTGCCCGTCAAATTCCAACCCTGCTGGCATTACATGAAATCGATTAAAAAGTTGTAGCATTTCTGTTTGTCTGTACGGCTTGCAAACTTTTCCCCAGCTTTTTCTGTAAAGCATTTTCCTCGGTTCTTGAATATTTATCCCCTCCCTTTTTCGTGATGACTCGTTGTTTTCCAATCACAGCTGCTATGTTTGGTATTGTTCTGTGACAGCTGAATTCTGGATATGTCTGCTTTAATATGCTTTTCGTATATTGGAAAAAAAAAATTAAGCGCCGAGCAAGGCTGGATTTTAGTGGGGTTGGTCTCCATCGGGAATCAATCGGTAGGTTGAATCCAGGGGCCCGCATGAACAACCAGTTCCCAGTGAATCGGTATATTTTGCTTTATTGTTTTTAATTTAACTTCATTTTTTATTTAATATATTACAGAGTAGTTGATGGATTTTAAATTTTAATAAAGTAACTTGAAAGTGTACAAATATGTTTCATCAATAAGATTTAAACGATATTATTTAAATTATATTATTTTTTTGTGTGAGATTTTTTGGCGAAAATTACATAAAATACTATTTGTGGAGGTGTTTCGAACCAACCAGTGTGGTTCATCTTCAGGATAATCTAAAAAATGCTAAAAAATACTTATATGATACAAATTTAAGTATTTATAATATAATTAAGAAATTAACTATTAAAAAAATTAATATGAAAATTAATTTTTTAAATAATAATTAATATTATCCCAATTTATAATAATAATATTTAAATTAATTTAACTATAAATTATTTTCATATATTTTTATATATTTGAAACTAAGGCATCAACACCCCAACACCCCTCGACCTATTTACTGACCTAACCCCAAGAGCTTTCGGGATTCGACCCTGTGACCTCCCATTGGTGAGGCACTTGATTTGACCAATTGAGCTAACTCTTGGGGCTTAATATGAGTGTATTTTATTATAATTAGGATATTTAGATAACATTTTTAATATAAATATACCCCATTATAATTAGAATATTCAGATAATATTTTTAATATAAGTGTACATTATTATAATTAGAATTAAAATATTCAGATAACATTTTTAATATAAAACTTTAATATAAAATTTCTGTTTTGGAATATAAGATCACAATACATTTTTAATATAAGTGTACTTTATTATAATTAGAATTAGAATATTCAGATAACATTTTTAATATAATTTTTTAATCTAAAACTTTAATATAAAATTTCTGTTTTGGAAATTAATATCACAGTGCACCTTAAAATATAATCTGAAAATTCCATATAGAAATGGAAAAATGATTTCATATTCAATTTAAAATTGCTTTGTATACACTACAAAATATAGAAAGATTTGATAAACAAATTTTATTAATTAATGTGGTTATCGAAAACAATGGTATATTAATAAAAATTATAGAAATTTGATCAAATCAAGACAATTAACCTCTTGGAAATCATAATTTGTTCCTTCTTGTTCACTTGTTATAAGTTAAAAAAACAGTTAAAGAAAAAACAACCTACTTTCTAATATGCAATGCCCTTTCCTTCTTTTATCATCACTATATATATATATACTAGCAATTGTCCCAAAAGGTACAAAGAGAGGCCCATAGAATTATTAAAAGGAAGAAACCTCTACAAATAGTCAATCATATACAAAGCTCGCTAGTGACCAAGGCAATAACCACGATGACCATCCCGTACCAGCACATTTGATACTAAAACAACAAAACCAAAACCAAACCATTCATATCAATATATAAGTTTAAAACGCATTCATACTTAAAACTCAATAGATTATTGGCAACACACTTTATTTTTTTAAATAAAAAGTAAATTACACTGTTTTACATGGTAAATGGAAAGCGGAGAAATTTGTGATTTGCAAATATTAAAACAAATCACTTACATTGCTGGTTGACACTACAACTAAAACATTAAGTAATTGTAAGATGCTTTTCCTAAACATTATTATTATTATTTTTAATAAAATTAATTTAACAAAAATATTTTAATTAATTATGAAAATTAATATTATTAAAATTTTGAAACTCATTATAAATTCATATCTGGGAAATCTTCCTAAAAGAAGTAATGCAATTGCTTATATAACCAACTTGTATATAAAATATTTTTTTTAATAAGTAATTGATTTTTAAAATTAATATATTTATTACTCATTTTTATATTTTAATATAACATATGTAATGTAATAATTAACTCCCGTATGCAGGTGTTTAACCGCAGTTGTCCTGGTGGCATTTATTGCTCTCAGGCCCACCACAAGTGGTGCCTGCAAGTCTTATTTCCTCTCAAGTTTATTGCTCTTATTTCCTCTCAAGTGACAGTCACTCCCATCGATCCATGTTTTTAACTCATTCTCTCATCTCGGTAACTATAACCAGATGGAGATAAGGTAGGCCCCGTAATATTATTTACTTGGTTTATGTAAACATTTACCATTGCGTGTATCTCGGTAACCATAACCTGATGGAAATAAGGTAGGCCTCGTAATTGAATAATGTGATTAGAAAGTCAAATTATAATATTTTTAAACCAATACTTATTGTATTCTTATACCTATATACCTATATTCAATGTATTTAAACCTCTTAAAATATGCATCCTTGCATTATCATGCTTCACATAAATATCAAACCTTGTTATCCATTTCTATTTAATGTACTTAATCCTCATGCCACTCACTGGTGTGGTTTACTATTCATATGAATGTCATATGGCAAACAGTGAGGTGACATGATGCTGATGAATGATAAGGGCAGATAATTACATAAATATGAAACCTAGTTATCCATTTCCATTCAATGTACTTAATCCTCTTGTCCTACCCGTTGGTGTGTCCTTTGATGGTTTACTATTCACATGAATGTCATATGGCAGGCAGTGAGGTGATGTGATGCTCATGAACGATAAAAGCAGCCATAAAAGTTCAACAATCTCAAGTAAAGTTTATACAGAATTAGTTTGAGAGTTGATTGAATATGGATTTAGTTCATACCGAAATAGATTCATCTAGGTTTACAGTTAAAGTAGAGTTCAACCAACTAATTGAAGATGTGCATCCTTGCATTACCATGTTTAACATATATATCAAACTAACTATTTAAGTATACGCATCTATGCATCCTTGCACTATCATGATGAGCATAGACATCAAACTAGGTTATTTCATGTTAATAGTTTATGTTCAATGTATTCTATACACTGTCTAGAACCAGATCATACTCTGGAACGAGGTTCTTTCAGGGTACTTGTTTATGTTCAATGCATTCAATACACTGTCTAGAACCAGATCAGACTGTCCAGAACCAGGTTATTTGTTTATGTTCACTGCATTCAATCCACTGTCTAGATTCCATACATGGGTTACAAGTTTACTCTAAGGCATGGCCATTGAAAAACCTCAATTTGTAAATTAATATAAGTCTCATCACCCTATTTACAGTCCCTAAATTCTTTAATGAAATTAGATTTGAACTGAGTACAAATCCCATCTCGTCACCTCACTTCTTGTACCTAAACTCTTTAGTGAATCTAGAATCTATCTGCATAGCAACACTGAACGTGGGAGCACCTAATGCACTTCAGAAACAAAATGGCTAAAAGCATGTTAAATTCAGCAAGAAAACTGATCATTCTGTACATAATTCACTATATGATCTACCTATTTACAATGCTACACATATCCTTTCATCCCCCACTGAACATAAAAGCACCAGATGCATTTCACAGACACAAAGGCCAAAAACATGTCAAACTCAAACCAGAAAACTAATCCTTCAATCTATAAAAGATCCTTTCTATTTATTTACAATGATACACACTTGTTTTCATTGTTATCAGCATCAATTTACATGGTTGGAACGTTATAGATCTCTGATATTTTCCAGATTAGGCCTGCATGCATGCACTTTGAGAACATTATTTACTGTATTTTGACAGTTACAGCCAGTCAAGCATACCATGGGGTTTTCGTGCATATATTCTCCTCTTAGTCCACATCAATAGTGCAGAGATCTGCCATAGAGAGGTCCCAGGTTCGCCTCGGGCAGATTGATAGACATTACAAAGTTACAGAGGCCCGAAGTATCACTCACAAAATAGTTGATCATCTCTTTAGAACAGAGGAGCAATAAGCATAAATGGACACGAGAAGCCCAACACTGAACATCTCTACCTTGAAGATCTAGCCTCTAAAAGGGAAATAAAAACCCTCTGTTTATTCTTTTTTACCTATCCACCACAATCAATTTCTTGCCTGACAACTTAGAATCCGAACCAGAGATAAAGCAAAGCAGCTTTACAACGTTGGTATGCCTAATCTTTCCTAGAATCTCTATCTCTACTTGAAATCTCTTTTCTTGGACAGATCGTGGGTTCTCGTTATTCCAGATCCTTTTCACAGCAACAATATTACCATTTTCCAGTGCCACCTTGTACACTTTGCCAGCATCTCCACTTCCAATAACATGATACTCTATCAATCCATTCAGAATGTCTGACACTTCAAAGTCAACCATGTGAAAGGATGTGAGTTTCCAAGACTCTGTACTTGTTTTAACCTGCACGAAAATCTTGCGTCTCTTATGGAGGAAACCTATACCAATCAAGCAGACTACTATGGCCACAACAATAACCGAAATCAATACCCTATGTCTATGATTTTCAGATGCATGGAAGCATGAAGGAAGCCTTAATGGCCCAGCTCCACACTGGCCTGGATTGTGAAGAAAACTTTCATCATATGCCAGATTATTGTAACCAATAAGGACAGAGCCAGGCAAGTGGTTGTCAGACACATTAAGAAAGCTCAACTTGAGATTATCTAATTCAAGGGGTATTTCCCCTGAAAGCAAATTGTTTGAGAGGTCAAGGCTGTTAAGAATAGGCAACAGCCCAAGTGACGCAGTAATTGATCATGTGATCTGGTTGTTGGAAAGGTTAAGCTGAGAAAGACCTTTCCATGATATTATCGTTCTTTGAAGCTCCCCATACAACATATTGTGATAAAGAGAAAGCCACGACAGTGAGGATAAGTTAGTAAGTTCCACTAGGGTAGTCCCTGATATATTGTTGTGACTGGTCAAAAACTTGTTGAGAGTCCACAATTGTCCAATGCCGGAGGGAATACTTCAACTGAATTGATTAATGCGTGTGTAAAATAAAATGGTACAACGTAAAAGTAGGGTAGATTCCTTTGTGATTTCAGAAATGGAATTATTTACATGCCCAACATGCAAGATTTGATTGCAGAACTATTTCAAACCAAGTGTTTAGCCATAAAATACCAAAATGCATATATGTATACTACAAGGAAAAGGATAACGCCCAACCTATTTACTGATTACATTCACAGCCATACAAAACTCAGTGGAGAATATAACCACTGTAAATTATGAAGAGAAATTTAAACACTGTAATTCCATGAATTGCATAAATAGATCTTAACAAAACGAGAACAAAACAACAGAGTTTGGTTCCGGCCAGAGCTAAAACGCTCAACATCCATAATAATCTGAAGACCCTAAAGTCGACAGGGAAAAGTCACTCTACACATAAAGATGTGTTTGGTAAGTTATAACTAAACATATATACAATGAAAGTATTCGTTGGCTTCTAAACATATGTACAATAAAAGCTTTCTATCATGTAGAGATATAAGTGAGAATGAGCAACTAATCATATATGCATGATGGGCCATGGCATCGGCAACACCAGTTAGTGTTTATTGTGGTGCCATATTGTGCGAGCTGTTCCTGCAATTGATGGCGCATTTGCCTGTGTGCATCCCTTTCATGGATGTGAATTGTTATCTTAAGTATTTTCCTTATTTTCTTTAACAACTTAATGGCTGGGCGCAAACGGTAAAGTAGCATTGATTGTTGTGGCAAGATCCTTGTCTGCATATCTTGTAACGTAAGTTCCTGTTGTTGAATTTCTTCGCAACACTCATACAACCTTCATAGGTAGCATGTATCCATACCTGTTGCCATCCAAAAAGGAAACATTGTAAGTGACAATGAATATGTTTGATGATTTTGTTTGAATATTCAAAATAAATTAAATGATTCCAAACGAGTATAAAATCATATGAAACTAAATGTAATAGCAAGAAAATCTATGTGAAACTTGGTTATGTAGTGAGTGGTGTTTACCATGTGGGTAATTCTGGAAGACATGTTGTACGATTGGCTAAAGTGTATTATCCTGAATAGAATTTGATGCAAGGAATGATTCCTCTTGCCGTCTACGCTTAAGATATGGATTCTTGTGCATTTGTGCAATGCGGGAGAATGGGAATGCTAGATTGATGTGTATGTCTGCTAGTGACCGCACTCTTGAAATTGCAGTGAATGTTAACCCTTGGCGTTCTCTGGTGCCGATGTCCACTATCGCTTTGTCTAATGTCATTCCTTGTGACTTGTGTATCGTTAAAGCCCATGCCATTTGAAGTGGTATTTGACGGCGTGTACCCCTTGTGATGGGAGGAATGGGTACATATGTTGGGTGTGAAATGTCCCACGGTGTTCCTCTGTATTTTCTAAAGTCAACAACCACAAAGGATGGTAATGTTAGGGGCTTTGAGTCAATTGAATAAAATATTTAGATGACCTTCCCAAGCGCGCCATTGACGAGGCCTGCATGTACCCATAAGTTGCTGGTGAGCATAACTTTTTGTTCATTGCATAAGAGCACCTTTGCAGGCAGATGCTCATCTTTTGTTGTAGTAGGAGTTTTCTGCCTTTGTTGTTCCGCAGAGCAAAGCGCTACTGGTATGTTCAATTTTTTAAGCATTTTCTTATTATGCAAGACAACTGCGTTGTTTGTTGCGAATAGGTGCATGGATTCTTCGAATATGCATTTCTCTTCATGTGTAAGAGACGAACTTGTTCTTGACATTAGGTGTTGCCAATCTTCAAGTGTAGATATTCCATTCCTAAGATTTGCAAGTATTTGCCGAAAAGCAACCTAGGACGGGCTAGCTCCTTGTTGACGGAAAACGGTTGAAAGTGTTATGAATATGTCGAAGTTGCGCCAAAGTGCAGTGCCATGCGATGTCCCAGCGTATAAAGGAATGTCTTTTACAGGTGGTAGTTGGCCTAAATCTCCGACAAGGATAATTGAGCGATTACCAAATGGTGCATTCCGATGAAGAGGGAATGCCTCTCTTAGACGATCGTCAATGCGAGAAAGCATTTTTGGACCAATAAAGCTCATTTCATCAATGAGGATGTATTCTACATGACGGAGTTGCTCTTGCAGGTGTAGGAGTAGCTGGCCTTCGAGAGGATGCATTGTCTGGATAGGGATACGAAGGGAAGAGTGAATTGTGAGGGCATGTATGTTGAAAGCTGCAACGCCGGTTGGTGCAAGTAACAATAAAGGGTTCTTGTTTGTTGGCGAGTTTTCCACAAATGCTTGGTGCAGACATCTAATCAAATGGGATTTTCCTGTGCCAACTATTCCTTGTATGATGATTTTGCGTGGGGATTTTGGCGAAGGGGTTTCGAAGTGTGAAAAAACAGTGGTAAAAGCTATGTTTTGGGTAGGGGATAATGTATGATCATGGGGAAGGTTGGAAAAAGAATGATGTTGGTTTTGAATGGTTGAGCGGTTGAATTCAATGAAATTGATGGCAGTTTCTTGCAAGGGGGGAGGGACAGTATTTTGTGACCAATTGTGGTTGACATCGAAGTCGCGGTAGCCAATCATGTCGAGGTCATCAATTGCAATATTGTAACCTGGGTGTAGTTGAGAGAGGATTCGCCATTCATTCATCTGCATGGAATCAGGGGGGGCGTGTGGGGTAGTTTGATCTTCAGTAGGTGGGCTTTGTGGGTTTTCGGGTTCTCGATGGACATGCCATGGTGTATATGCACCCTTTTTTTGTTCCCAGTGTGCAATAATTTATGCATCAGTTGAACCAATATTAGCAGGGAGTGTTCGGAAGGGGAAATACAAGAGTAATTCACTCCAGCAGAAGGTGGCATAAGAAGGATTAGTAGAGGAAGGAATGACATTGTAACAGGGCAAGACATGTACAATCATTGGGGGGAATATGTGTTTCTAGTGGTTTTTTCTCCGTTGGGCAGAATATGACCACGAGCGAGCAGCTTCAAGGAGGGGCAGGGGTTCTAGTGAGGCAGGCCTGTTCATATATGCAACGATAAAGTTTGGTGCCGAACCAGGATTTTCAGTATCTTGCGAAACAAGTTTGAAAACAACCCTGTTGACATTCAAAGAACGGAATGTACGACTGCAAAGAGAGAGGTAGATTTTGTAACATATGGCATATTTCTTGTGCACCAATGTCTCTATCTGCAATGGTTTCTGTAAGGAGTTTTCGGATGACACCACCAGTAGGTGCTTCTGGAAGGGCACTTTGTGATAGCCGTGATAGCATTTGACGGTAGCTCTCAGATCTTGTCTCTGCTTTTGTTGCATACTTTGAAATATATTTCAATACAGCATGGCGAGAAAGGACTGGTTGGAAATCAACATTTGCTCTCCAGATAGAGAGTAGATCGGCATTGTGAATATTCAATCTTTCATCATTGCGAGCAGGGACGTAGGTTTTATGACCTTTATCATCAATGAAAAGTGAAGAAGTGGACTTCAATTCCCATGGTACTCCATATCGGCAGCTAAGCACATTGTCTTTCTTACGAAGACAAGAAGATTCATGACACTTTGTATGACGTTGAACGCAGTTGACGAGCTCTGTATAGTCTTCGAACTGATTGGCCGCGAATATTGCTGCTGTGTCAAGGAGACACGGGCTATGAATTGTTGACTGGTGAAGCGGAATAGTTCGGTGTTCTGCCTGACGTGGATTCCAAGCAGTTACGTAGTGGTCAAAATATTTCTGTGCATTAGCAACTTCCAATGCATTGTCCCAATCAAGTGTGTCCATGTCTGGTGCATTTTGTAGCCAGAGGAAGCCATGAATGTGTGCGGATCCTCTATGTTGCCATTCGTATCTGAATATAATATGAAGGTTACATTTGGTTAATACATGTATATGCAATGTATAAAATTAATGTAGAGGGAAATGGATATTAAATAATACCTGCACCAGTAGTCGGTTGCATGGAGGCCTTTTTGAAGGATTTCTTCAAGGAAAATTGTAAATCTACAATGCATATATTGGGCTGTTAGATGTGGGTTTTTAATAATGTTTTGGATTTTCCATTGGAAGGGGTTGACTGAATTGGAAGGAACACTGGTGGGCATGATCGTGTGCAAGTCATGCCATTTAGTATCAGCTGCACTGAGAGTGAAGAAGAATGTTGGGCTTCCTATTTGCGTGATCATGTCAGTCAGCTCAGATCGTCGTTTGTTCCAGAAAGACCGTGTTCCTCGTAGAGCTGAACCGAACCTCATTATTTGCTCTGGCAATCGTGAATCTGGAGAGTCATGAAGACACTGGCGTAGGTCTGAAACCGTTGTTGGCAAGTTGTTCTCAATGTACTTCTTCACGAAAACACTAGTTGTTGCTTGGCTACGGTGGCGCATTAGAATGTTATAAAGATAGTAGCAGAATCTTGGGTGTTGGCCAAAGCGGTTATCATGGTAGTGCAGCAAGTGCAAAGCATATTCATGCATTTCAACTTTTGTAAGTCTTGGTTGCATGATCATTGCGATGCCTGTAGGGAAGAGTGTGGGGAATGCCATGGCAAAGAGGCCGATGGTGTTGTATTCATTTATAGCAGTTAAAGATATTGGAGGCCAATCGATAGAGCTTGTTGAACTTGAATGGGTCAAGTGCAAATAGTTACAAATGTGGTCACGCTCAGTACATGAATTTGGGAGGACTGGAACGAAAGAAGAGGGTTGGATTTCTAATGGAGGTAGCATGACATCAGGATTATAAGTAGAATCAGTAGTGGTTTGATGGGGTTCAAAAGAGGAGGTGGTTACACTGTGGAGAAGAGAAGAAATGTCTGTAGGGTGATCTGGCAGCACAAAAATTGCAGATGAATTCAATTGAACATCACGATAGTAAGGGTCATATTTTATTTTGTATTCAAGGGCTGCAAGGACACGTGATTTGCAAACGAAGAATTCGTAAGCCTTTTCAGATGGATTTTGCCTTTTCACAATGAGGATGTCTAAGTCAGACAACATCCGGGGTAAGTATTTGGCAATAGTGGTGATGTCTTGAGGGAAGCTAATTGTATGGCCACTATATTTGTATTGACCACCACGGGAATGAGTGACTTGTAGAATGGGGTTGACACGTGCAATGAGCATTTCTTCAACTTGTGTTAATTGGTGAAGGACACTGGGTTGTTCTCCAGGGTCCATGTTGTTTAGTTCAGAAAAATGATTGGTAGATTTAGATGATGCACAACGAAAACAAGAGAGTCTACCGTGGGAAAGCTTTGTTTTCATTCCTGGGTATGCTTCCTTGCATATTGTGCAAACATGCAAGGTAGAAAGTCCATCAATCCTTTCTCGAAAGCGACGGTGTTCTTCATTAAGGGGAGGGTTATATTGGATTTGATGAATGTGCGGTGGGTTGGTTTGTATAGGTGGGAGAGCATTTGAGGTGGGAAGGGATGTAGAGGAAGTAGTAGGGTTGTTGTGGTTTTCATAAAGTAGTTGACGACGTGCATTTATTCGGTCCTTTTGTTGTGCATAAAGAATACGCCGCCGCTTGTTTTTGGCCGCAATTTGATTGTTTGGTGGCATATCTAAACAAGTACAAGTAATAATTGTTAGTTTTCATAAACAAGTAGTGCATGTTTGGTATCTCATTTTATTGGGTGTACATCCATTGTGAAATTAAAACATTATATTTTGAACATAGATTTTTTTATTTTTTTTTTTTTTTATTTCAACATCGGTGAAGGTAGGTAGATTAGGTAGAAGGAAAAACATGCAATTAGGAATGCTATGAAATCATATGTTATTTCAGCATCTATCATTGAGAGGAGAGAAACAAGATTAAAAATATTTCGTTCCCTTCTTCTTCAAATTTTTTTTTGTTTGACATGTTTGAGCGATAAAATGAATAGCTTAGCAAGCAAGAGATCAATGTATAGCATGTAGACAACGAACGAGAAACATATGTAGTAACTCTTTACAAATGTTGATATCTATATTGTGTAAAATGTAAATGGCAAACATACATATTTTGGAATGACTGGAAGAGAGTATTTGCACTGAAAGCTACAGGTTGCATCATAATAACATGGGTGTGTAATTTACAACAAGATGAGACAATTAGTTGTGTGGAAATGTTTGTTTATGTACAAACAGGCGTGGTAGATGAAGCCCTAAGAAACAGTTCAAAGGCGGCGAACAATAGGTCGTTTTGAAGTGGCCATTGCTTGAATGTCAGTGAGTGCTTCCTTGCATGCAGAGGTATATTGAATTTCTTCTGAATTGATCAGTATTGGTTGCAAGCATTGAACACCGTTGAAGTAATCTGTTTTAATGGAAAGTGTTAGCTGGAAGCGGTGCCCTGAAATCCGGCCACAAATTTCCTGCAGATCAGTTGGTTCGATAGAAAGTAGGAACAGGTCTTTTGCCGTGATGCCCATGAGCTCGTTCCCTGCATCATTGAAAACTGTGACGTTCTGTAGATTCCCGGTGTGGTCATGTAGCTCAATTTTCAGTTTGTAATGGTAGTCACATTCTGGGAAGTCACCGTTACATTTTGTACAATGCCAAAGATTGTTAGAATGCTCCACAACCTTCTTCATGCATTGTTTTCCATTGAAATCTAATGGACATGCTAGAAAGTAGAAGTCGTCCATATGAAGAGCAGTAATTGTTGCTCGAACTGAAACCCAGATTGCTTTATCAGAGGGCTGCATGCCAGCAATTTCATGAAACGTCTTTCGTGGTAGGGCACGTTTCGAAGCAACACCATAGTTTCTACTCAAAGATGGAGAAGAAGAGCTATAGCCGGTTTCACGGAACCATGCATGTAATTGGTGAGTTTCTTCAACTTGTGGATTTATTGTGAGAGTGCTTGTTGGTATCGTCCCTATTGTGGTGCCATTAAATTCAGATACGCGACCTCCTTTGATTGCAAGAATTGGTGGGTTGTCGAAAGAGTAGAATTCAGAAAGATTCTGTCCTATATAGTCACAATGGTCTCCCCATAATGTTACATCAATGCTAAAACCCGACTTGTCCTTTAATATGAGTGTTTTCCTTAATGTTTCACTTCCATCTTTTCGTCGAATTGTTGATGCAGGTGACGTGGATGTAACAACACCAATGACATCCACATTTGTATTTGGAGTTGCACTTTTTACTTCAGCAATAGTCTTGAAGTGAAAGCTCTGGTAAGGAAACGTTGGATCATCTGTAGGACATGGATTGATAGTGGAAGCAGCAAACAAGTAAATTTCCCATTTGTTCTTGAGGTGGTTGTAGTTTGGATTTTCTTCTCTCACTGTGCCATTTGAGACAATGTATAGTTGCCCAACCTGAATTAGATTGTAAAGAGATTCGGCCAGTTCGGCAAATGCAGAAAGGTGGATCTCTTCCTTATCACGGTTGATAAGGTCAAATCCGAAAACTTTTCCTGAGCCTCGCACATTGTTGTACGCCTTCAATGATGTCTTTGCAGATGCCCTACCTTGGATTGACCAATATTTTCGGTAAGGGTTGAGTGCCGTGAATGGAATTGTTGTAGTTGTTGCCGTAGTTGGTGGAGTAACTACAGAGGGCAAGGTATCTTCAGCTGACGAAGAGCTAAATTGGGCTGAACCCGCCTGTGCATGTTGCAGCGTCGATGCATCCTTCATCAATGTTGCTGAGCGCTTCACAACTTCAAGCTCAACGACTCGGATGGACCTTATGTAAACAAATGAGAAATGAATTAATGAAGATTCCATTTTCCTTCTTTTGATGCAAAAAGCGTTTAGAAGGGAAAAAGTAAAAGAGGGTGATTTCAAATGGTGGGCCTTACGAGGAGTTTTGGAGCACTGTGCAAGCTACTTTTTTAAGCAGAATTATTGAGCCAATTTGGATGTCTCCAGAGGCAACTTGTGGGCCATATGCGGATGGTAGCAAAGTCTTATGTTGATGTGTTCCATCAGATAGAGTAATGTGGAAGTGCGAGGATGTTGTTTTCAATGAGGTAACAGAACCAACATCGATTATCTGAAGTAGTGGTTGAATCTCGGTGCAACCATTCAGCAATAGAGGAATGGCATTCGTTGTCAAGGTTGTCTCCATAATATTAACAGGAGGTTTCTTTTTCCCGTGATAGGAGTACCTGCAATTCATCAATTTCATCACAACACAAAATTCTAGTCAAAGAAGATGTGACATGAATGCGGAATCTAATCTAACAAGGCTAACTTTTGATGGTGAAACAATAATAAGGGCACAACCTACACGGGGAGGAGAATAACCTCTCATATTAACCACCCAAGGTAGACCACGTTAACAAAATGCTTGTTATTTGATTCAGTGACAAGCTACATATTGTGCAAATTCGGAAGTACCTCAAGCGGCTCAAAGATCCTTATAATCTTACAGTACCGTCAAAACATCAATGAAATAGGAATTACTCTTAATTCGAACCCCTTTGTGGCTCCCTCTGAGTCTCCCCCTTTGGCACATCTGCCTGCTCCTAATCCCCAGTCTCCTGACTCTCTATTGACCTCTCTCCCCCCTCCTTCGGAACCACTTCCACCCTCATCTCTGCACAATTCGGTTGACAGTGACTTGGAATTCCTGATGCTCAATCTAGTGATGGACCTCTCTGCTCTTACTATGCACAAAGGCAAATCTCGTGTAGTCTTGCCCATCATCAACCCTAATTTGCCCAAAAACATTACCATTTGACGCTAGGTGGAAAGGGCAGTAGACATTTTCGGGGGAAATCGTCGGGGAAGCACCTTTTTCATGACTTTGTTGGACTATTTAATTTCCCATCCTTGATACTACTTCATTCGGGGCCCTTAGAGCATGCGAGGAAACCATGGCTGAAGTAATGTTGGGCTGCATTTTTACAACTAATTATGCACGCACTTACCATTCTATGAACAGTGCATGATGTCTAAATTGGATATTAAAAGCACATGATTCTAGGCATTAATGAAGCACAGACTTATTGGAGTAGAACCATGCACAATTTCAAATGTTTAAAATGAAACTCTACTATTGAAGGGCTTGTAAGGTGACATACCATGTGCAGAACTACTTCTTTACCTTGAGCACAAATTTCTTCACTGCCACATATCATTGCTACATTGACCTCAATGCCTATAGCACACAGAGCATAAGTGAATAGAAGGATGTTGCATTAGATGTCACGCTAGCAGGTGGATTGTCTTGACTCTACCAGTTGTGGAAGCCAAGGTTACAACTCATTTGGTGGTGGTTATTGCTAAGGTGACAACCCTTAACAGGGACATTGATTGTTTAAAAGAAGCCTGACTGACACACATGTTGTGATAGCTACGATGGAGGGGTTGGTGCAGGGTCTTACGTTGAAGGGTATGGTGATACTATACTCCTTTCAAGTGTAATACACCCTAGAAAGGAGGGAAGCGCGTGAGGTTGGCAAAAGAAAGGACATATTTCTTTTTTAGGCATTCCTTCCTTGAATGAGGAGAATCTGGTTTATGGTCACCAAAGGCTGGCAACGATAAAGGACCATATTTGCATTTCTTGCAACTAACAAGCACCAGCTACTTTGATAGAAGTGCCACTACTTATCATGAGAGCATGCTAGCCTAGAGTATATATTCTGAAAATGATCTAGTTTCTCAATATGATTATTGGATACTTTGCTTCATCTAATACAATGGCATGGGGAAGTTGTCCTGAACTGCTGTAGATTTTCTACATTGCTGGATATATCAAGGTATCTGAGGGCATGTTGTTGAAGGGAACTCGTGTTGCAGAAGGTATGTTGTTGAAGGAAGTTCTTAGCTCTGAAGTACAATAACTCCAAATAAAATGAAAATGAAGGTGAGAGCATTTTTTTGGTATGCCAGAGCAATTTGTCTTTTGATCTGTATTCCAGCCATTTATGTGGTGTCACTGGTGGATATCCCTGGGGGCGTATTAGGAAACTAAACGTAAGGTTGGCTAAAGATGTAGGGACTTTCCCCTTGAGTTGATTGCTGGATAGATCAAGGTATACGAGGGCATGTTGTTGAAGGAAACTCGTGTTGCAGAAGGTATGTTGTTGAAGGAAGTTCTTAGCTCTGAAGTACAATAACTCAAAATAAAATTAAAATGAAAGTGAGAGCATTTTTTTGGTATGCCAGAGCAATTTGTCTTTTGATCTGTATGCCAGCCATTTTCACAATATGCTTACTGAACAAGTAATCCAGTCACTCTATTATTCAGCCTAAATTTGCTTTCCCGTGGGTAGCAATGCTAAAAAGTTGACAAATTTCGCCTTTACGATGCTAGGATTATCTTTATGCAGCAGGGATTTTATAATAGTTTTGAAGGTTAGGTGTTGAACGTTACCTCTTTATCTGGTGCTCTCAATGGAACAGCTCATGTCTACCCAGATGGAATGCAGTGAGCTTCCCAAAAATTGTTTGATTGTTTGTTTTATGATTTCTTTTCAGAGTATCCTTGTTTTTGCTTTGGAATTTCAGATTCCCAAACTATGTATTAATATTGGACAATGAATATATACCCTTCTGCCAGAGTAATAAATGTTGTATAAGCCTGAACAGGAGTAGAGTAATAGATGTTATACATAATTTATTACTCTTCTGCTGGTTCCATATTGATTACCTATTGGGCTTGTATCTTAATTCTACTGACATAATTGTTTCCATGTCTATGTGGTGTCACTGGTGGATATCCTTGGGGGCATATTATTCTGGTAAAACATGTTCTGCATAGCATCCCTATATATTGGATTCACATTGGCAATTTACCTCAATGAGTTCTGCACAAGCTTAATACAATAAGCACAGGTTTCATATGGGCCGACACAAAATAAGCTCGAAAATTCCATCTCGTCAGCTTGGACATTATAAACTGCTCGATCAAATAGGGTGGATGGGGAGGGATATTGGGGACTGTTCCAGAAATTTTATTGTTTGATAGATTTAGGAAACTAAACATAAGGTTGGCTAAAGATGCATTGCAATTTTTGATTTTGAGGGCTTAAACAAAAATCCGTGCTTATTAGGCATCGATATTCTCATGGTGATTTGGGAGGTCTGGGAGGTCCACACTGACATCTTCAAATTTTCATTGCCATAATCAATTCACTTACAATTTCGCTCATAACTGTCCTGGTAACTCGGGCTACTCTCAAATCTTCCTCACCAAAATATTCGAACAAACTGTCTTATAGGCAGTAGAGAATCAAGAGCTGGGTTCGAATGCATTGCTAGTTAGCAAGAAAGGTCAATTAGCAAGAGAGATCCCAGTTAACAAGATAGGTATTGGGATAACGCAGGTCCGGGGATAACCATAGAGTCCCGGTAAGTCTCAGGACAATCTCACAGTAGAATAGTGAAATAGGTCTCGGTAGGTATCATCAAAGATATTGGGATAGTCATAGGCCAGGTCTCTGTAGGTATAGGGATAACCAAACTGTCTATTTTGATTTTCACAAATTCAATTTCAATTGCCCAAGCAAACGGAGAGAATGGACCCGGGCTTCTGAGAATACAAGCAGTGAAAATTAAGCCAGTTCATCCAGCAAATCCCTAGGAAGCAAAACAGGACTGAGAGAGATGATATGGCAAGGAAAGGGAAACAAAGTAGTTGAAGAAGGACCTGACCTGGAAGAAATGATGTTGTGCAGATGTTTTCTAAACAACAACACCGGCTCACGATTTCTAGCTCCGTTATTCGTTCGTGAGATTGTCAAACCAGGCTCCTCTGTCAGTTTGAACACTGCTATACTCTGTGAGATTGATCCAAGAAGGCTGCCGGTAAAGTCATGGATGCACGGAAACCGCAGAACAGTTGATCGTGCATCGTAGAACAGTTGTGCACCACAAAACAGGGACCGCATAACTGGGTAGCTACCAAACAGACAGATGCTACCATATGCATCTTTCTCCGAAAACACAATGCGCCATTACTACTGGAGCTTATGAATGCATAAGCTTCCGAAGAAAACATCACGAATTTAGCTGCAGAACAGCCTTCATGAATATCCATGAATACACGACGAGTATGAACGCTCACTTGCAGAACTCTGCGGTTATGCCTGCTCTATTCCCGACGCCACGTGTCAGCATGAGAAATAAAGGGACGACGAAAGTCCCTTTCAAAGGAAGGCGCCACGTGTCAGCATGAGAAACAAAGGGACGACGAAAGTCCCTTTCAAAGGAAGGCCTATCGGCCTAATAATTTATAATTTTTTAAAACTAAAAATTTAAGCCTTTACATATGAAATTTCTATTGTCTATTATATATGGCGAATATAAATTTTATCAAATCAAGATAATTAACCTCTTAAAAATCATAATAATCATAATATGTTCTAGTGAATGGCTTAGCACTTGTTGTTTACTTGTTGTAGGTCATGTGCAATGCTCATTATCTTTATTCTCAAAAAAGACAACCTACTTTTGAGTATGCAACAACTCTTTCATCCTTTATCACCAATATAGCTTGAGTGGGTGTAATGGTTAAGAGCATGTGTTTTCTCCTAAGAGGTCACGGGTTTAAAACCAGAGGGGGTAGAGTATGTATGCTTTTTTAGACTTATTAATCAAATTGTTGCAAGGAGGTGGGTCCCTTGTCCTACAAACAAGAGGGTCTCATACACCAATTTGGTGCCTCTGACCTTAAAAAATAAAAAAATAATATCTATATCTATATATATCTATATATATATATATATATATAAAATTTTAAGAACTAAAATTTGAGTCTTTACATATGGGATTTCTATTGTATTTGGTGAATCTTAAATATCACAAAAGACATAATGAATGTAAATGAAATTTGAATATCAACAAAAGTTTTGAAGATAAGATAAACAAAACTTTTTTTAAACAATTTTTCTTTTTAAATTTCTTTATAAAAGAAAAAATCCCAATTTTTCAATTATCTAGTCTATAAGAAGAAATTCAAAACCAGTTATTACACAATTAACTTTGCTATATAGAGAGAGAAAAATTTAAAATTATACCTTTTTATATAATTATTATGAATTTATTATATATACTAACTTTTATATTTCTTTAAGATAAATAAAGTTTATAATAATAATAATAATCATTTAATTTTAAGGTCACGACCAAGCTAGATACTAAATTGGTGTAGGAGACCCCTAAAACAACCTTGTACTTATCTTAGGGTTTATATTTATCTTAGGACTTATATACCTTGGGTTTATAATATTAATCCCTTGGGTTCAATGTTATTTTTTAGTTTTATAATACCTTAGGTTTTTAGTATTATTCCCTTAGGTTTATTATTCGTTTGGGTTTATAATATCAATCTCTTGAGTTTATTATTCTAAGGGTTCATATTCATAGGGTTTATAATATTAATACTATGTTTAAATATAAATCCCTTGAGTTTATAATCATCATCAACCACAGTCGATCACGGTCGATAAGATAAGATAATTATATTTATGTCCAACTAATGACCACAAAGTAGGTCAAAGAGATTGTTGAGTACACTGATGTATATACAAAGTGGGGGAACCGAACATTCTCCTATAAAAGATACAATGCACGAAGTAAATCAACATCTAGCCCTAGTGGAGAAGATCCAAGAGCTAATAGGTCTGAGGATTAGACCCATCTCTCCTAACATTTGAGGCTGAATGAATAACACTGAAGAAAATCAATAAAGTCTGTTGGCCTGATGAAGAGCCGATGGCAAGTGCAGACTGTCGACGATATCATTTCCTAGGGGGTTCACATGCTACTGAACGCTGGAGGACCTAGTCTGTCTCCCAGGAACGGATCTGAGATGAAACTGCTGCTGAGATCTTGGGTGGTAGGGTGAGGTCCCACGAATCCTCACTAATCTGGAGTATGGATATGTACTGGTATCAATCGATCTCTTGGTGCCCTTGTCTGAAGGTAGTACCCCGAAAAATGTCGTGATCCTCTGTGTGGGGCCTGGTCTGATGGGAGGCTAAAGAATATGCGTTAGGAACCTAAGAGCCTCCTTCATATATAGGGCCAAACATCTCTGATCGGGATACCTGAAAATGTCGCCAAGGGTCTGAGAATCTATGAACAAGCAATGAAACCTTCCTCTGATCTTGTAGTAGATAGGGCATCCAAGAATGAAGTTCACCTCAGTCTCCACTTCTTGTAAATGACATACTTGACACAGTCTGTCTAGTCTATCCACCCAGTGGTTTGTCTCTACCTGAAGTCTATGAGAACCTACTATGAACTAGCCTAGAGGAATGTGAAGAGCATGCACCTACTGGTGAAACGTATACTAGGGTCGGAAAATGAGCCCGTCTCTCAACTCCAAGAAGTGCTTAGCATAGAAGGCCATCTTTGGGCGCAACCCTCTTGGAGGATTGACCCAGGTGACCTAGAAAAACTGCTTGTAGATGTCCTCCTTGATGATCTTGTTTAGCTCCTATCTAGTAGGTAAAAGATAGCAAGGAGAATCTAAGGAATATCGGAAAGGAGGGAGAGGATCCAACTGAATTCCCATGGACAACGATGGTCAACCATGTTTAGTCATTGTCAATCCTTGTCAACCATGGTCCAACATCGCATTGTGACAAATATTGTCTCAATAGGAAAATCAATCATGGTCAACCATGGTGAACTATGGTTCAACGTCATATTGTGCCAAATATTATCTCAATATGTAAATCAACCATGGTCAACCATGTTTATTTTAGCGATTAGGATATTTATCATAGGGTTTATATACCTTGATTTATAATATTTACCTTAGGGTTTATCATAGGATTTTCTGAATATAAAACTCAATCATGGTCAACCATAGTCCAATGTTGCATTGAGAGAAAGATTGTCTCAATAAGAAAATAAACCATGATGCAACATTGCATTGTGACAAAGATTGTCATAACATTAAAATCAATCATGGTCAACCACAGTTAACCATGTTCCAATGTCGCATTGTGACAAGGATTGTCTTAATACGAAAATCAACCATGGTCAACCATGTTCCAATGTTGCATTGTGACAAAAATTGTCTCAATATGAAAATCAACCATGGTCACACTGTGACAATGGTCCAAATGAAAAATGGCATCAACCCATGGTATTCATCCACCCATGGTATTGTAAGTGGTATCCACCCATGGTATTTATCAACCCATGGTATTCATTCACCCAAGGAATTGAGTCATGGTATTGTAACTGAAAATTACTATAAGTTACAAGTCACATTTTGTAAAATGACAGTTTTGTCCGCCACAATGTAGTTTTTACAGTTATTCTCCATTTTAATAAAAATTTCTTTGTGGTTTTGTTTATTGGGCATTCTCTTCCTTTTCTTCTAACATTTCAATTTTTTAGATCTTGGGGGCCTCTCCCCCAAAATCCATTTCAATCTTTTAGATCTTGGGGGCCTCCCCCCAAGATCTGGATCAGTGGTATCATAGCAAGTTATGATTCCATGGTAATGAGGGTTTGATGCATACTTTAGTTTCAAATTTTGAATAAATATTCAACAAACTTCAGGCATGTGCTACGTCCTCAACAGATCATTTTCTTCGGCCAAGCGGGAAGAATTTTTATTTTTTCATTTTTTTTGCAGGATTTTTTGGGCGGTGAGTTTGCAGATCGGATCTAAATTTTTTGGTGTAAAATTTACAAAAAAAATAAAATAACAGATCTATATTCCTTGCAAAAAATACCCAAATTCAAAAAAAGAATCGGGCGAATTGGAGTCCCCATGAGGGAGATATCGCTGATTTAAAATCAGCTATTTTTTTCAGAACTTTTGTGACGGTGGAAAAGTTGCAATGCGAATATGTGATTCTATTATGTCCAAATAAGGATTTCCAATACATGGGAAGATGAAAAATGGTCCTTCTATTTACAAAAATTGGTTATAATAAATATTATGAGTTATATTGACCGAGATATGTCCATTTTAATTATGGAGCAGCATTCAGAGCAGGTTCCCTTTGGAGATGTGCCCTCCAACCCCACTTTAGTAGGCACCTGCTTCACATTTATCAGTTTCAACATAGAAACATTCAGCTTAGATTCTTTGGAGGCGTGTCCTCCCACCCTAGGCTATGCATGGACCTACTACTTCATCAACAACCAACATCATGGTTATGGGTCATCCACAAACCCACACTTCATCAAAGTCCATTTGCTAGGCCACACACTATCAGTATCACAATTGGTCACAAGAATTACAGGGTATCTCTATCCTCGGATCTTTGTTCATCGTGGTTATGCGTCATCCACAAGCCCACACTTCATCGAAGTCCATTTGCTAGGTCTCACATTGTCAGTATCATAGTTGGTCACAAGCATTATAGGGTATCTCTATCCTCGGATCTTCGTTCGGCATGGTTATGGGTTAACCACATAAAACCCTTCTCTTCAGTGGCTCTTCATATTCAACAAAGACTTTGTGGGGAGGGAACTTCACGCAATGGGGACCATTGCTTCTTAAGGAGGGAGGAATGATCTGAATAGAAAATGGTATTAACCCATGGTATTCATCCGTCCATGTTATTCATCCACCCATGGAATTTACCCATGGTATTGTAAGTGGCATCCACCCATGGTATTTATCAACCCATGGTATTGCAGGTGACATCCACCCATGGTATTCATTCACCCATGGAATTGACCCGTGGTATTGTAACTGAAAAATACTATAAGTAACAAGTCACATTTTGTAAAAGGACAGTTTTGACTGCCATAATGTAGCTTTTACAATTATTCTCCATTTTAATAAAAATTTCTTTGTGGTTTTGTTTATTGGAAATTCTCCTCTTTTTCTTCTAGCATTTCAATTTTTTAGATCTTGGGGGCCTCTCCGCCAAAATCCATTTCAATATTTTAGGTCTTGGGGGCCTCCCCCTAAGATCTGGATCAGACAAAGATTGACTCTTGGTCCAACATTACATTTTGACAAACATGATCAACCATGTTCCAATGTCGCATTGTGAAAAAGATTGTTTTAATATGAAAATCAACCATGGCAAACCATGGTTAATCATGGTCAACCATGGTCACATTGTGACAAAGATTGTCTCTTGGTCCAACATCACATTGTGACAAAGATTGTCTCTTGGTCCAACATCACATTGTGACAACCATGGTCATCCATGGTCAACCATGGTTGAACGTTGCATTATGACAAAGATTGTCTCAATATGAAAATCAACCATAGTCAATCGTGGTCAACCATGGGCAATAACCATGGTCACATTGTGGCAAAGATTGTTTCTTGCTCCAATGTGACATTGTGACAACATGGTCATCCATGGGCAACCATGGTCCAACATTACATTGTTGCAAAGATTGTCTCAATATGAAAATCAACCATGGTCAACCATATACAACCATTGTCTATTGTCGCACTGTGACAAAGATTTTGTCAATAGAAAAGCAATTGTGGTCAACCATGTTTATTTTAGGGTTTATAATATTTATCCCTTGGGTTTAATATTATTTCCTTGGGTTTATAATCCTTTGGGTTTATTATTCCCTTGGGTTTATAATATTTATCTTAGGGTTTATATACCTTGGGTTTATAATATTAATCCCTTGGGTTTAATATTATTCCCTAGGGTTTATAATACCTCGAGGTTTTACAATTAATCCCATGGGTTTATAATATCAATCCCTTGTGTTTATCAATCTAAGGGTTCATATTCCTGGGGTATAATATTACTCATAAGGTTTATAATATTAGTCCGAGGGTTTAATATAAATCCCTTGGGTTATAATCATTGTCAACCATGTGCAACCATGGTCCAATATCACATTGTGATAAAGATTGTCTCAATATGAAAATCAATCATGTTCAAATGTCACATTGTGACAATGATTCTCTTAATATGAAAACCAACCATGGTAAAACATGGTCAACCATGTTTATTTTAGGGTTTACAATATTTAACTTAGGTATTTTATACCTAAGGTTTATAATATTAACCCCTTGGGTTTAATATTACTCGCTTGGGTTTATTATTCCCTTCAGTTTATAATATTAGTCCATTGGGTTTATTAATCTATGGGTTCATTTTCCTAGGGTGTAATATTATTCATATGGTTTATAATATAAATCCTTGGGTTTAATATAAATCCCTTGCATTTATAATCATGGTCAACCATGGTCCAATGTCACATTATGACAAAGATTTTCTCAATATGAAAATCAACCATGGTCCAACATTGCAATGTGACAAAGATTGCCTCGATATGAAAATCAATCATGTTGAACCATGATCAACCATGGTCCAATGTCGCTTTGTGACAAAGATTGTCTCAATATGAAAATGAACCACGGGCAACCACAGTCAACCATGTTTTAAGGATTTATAATATTTATCTTATGGTTTCTATACCTTGCATTTATAATATTAAGCCCTTGGGTTTATAATACCTTGGGGTTTTAGAATTAATCCCTTGGGTTTATTAATCTAAGGGTTCATATTCCTAGGGTATAATATTTTTCATAGGGTTTATAATATTAATCATGGGGTTTAATTTAAATCCCTTGCGTTTACAACCATGGTCAATGATGGTCTGATGTCACATTGTGCCAAAGCTTGTCTCAATATGAAAATCAACCATGGTCCAATGTCGCATTATGATAAACATGGTCTCAGTATGAAAATCAATGATGGTAAACCATGGTCAACTATTTTTAGTTTAGGGTTTGTAATATTTATCTTAGGGTTTTTATACCTTGGGTTTATAATATTTATCCCTTGGGTTTATTAATCTAAGGGTTCATATTCCTAGGGTACAATATTATTCATAGGGTTTATAATATTAATATTTGGGTTTGATATAAATCCATTGAGTTTATAATCATGGTCAACCATGGTCCAATGTCACATTGTGACAAAGATTTTCTCAATATGAAAACCAACCAATGTCACATTATGACAAGGATTGTCTCATTATGAAAATCAACCATGGTAAGTCATAATAATAATCATAATTATACGTCTTCAACATATATCAACCATATTTACTGATGTAGTTGTGCATGTGATTGATATAAGCCTTCAACATATATCAACCACATTTACTAATTTGGTTGTGCTAGTATACGTTGAATAGATTAATGGAAATATTTCAAAAAAAATTTATACTTATAGTCTATTCATTATAGATTATGATTTTATATTCATTTGTATTAGAAAATTTGGCAATCATATGTTACTAATGGATCTACCCTCTACACCATGGTTATTCCATCAATACTTGTCAATGAGTAAGAGAATATCTAAGTTCGAATACTGTTATGCATGTTTAACAAGATCTGCATTGCAGATGTCATACCTGTCACATGAATAGATAAATAATTAACATTGTATCATTTTTTGAAGTATGTTTAGTTTGAACTGAGAATGTTAGTCTAAAGCAACACTATAATTTATAATTATCATTATGAATTGAAAGGGAAAAACCCCATAGCCTTACGACATGCATATGTGGTAAATGGAAACAAAAATTCTTTTACATGACAATTCAAAATTTGTTGTACAATTATGCATTTGTTTGCCTAAGTGTCTTAAATTCCTTTTTTTTTTTTATCTCTTTAGGAATTAGCATGGAAAATTCTTCTTCGTAGTCACCAAGCATCAGCGGCTTGTAGAGGTCCAGGTGATCCAAATTGACTGCATGATTTCCCACCTCTAAGAACTCTGTAACCTCTATAAATATCTCCATAGGGGCTACTTCACCCTCAAACCTAACTTGTTATATTGATTTTCAAAGTGTTCCATGGTACAACTCGATACATGTAATGTTACATGCTGAGGATTTTGGTTCAAAATATTATTGTACATTTGTTGTTAATTTACATTTATGGATTATTTTTTATAGCATCCCAAAGCATTCTTGGAATATTGAGTAATATTCATTACGATGATAATGATGATGCATAAAACAATTGAAAATAAAGCAATAAGTAATATGCATTATAATGACAATGATAATTCCTAACACAATTGAAAATAAAACTTTAGATCATCCTTTTAATGATTTCCATTCTTTGAATAAGCTAATGTTTTATATAATGGATCACTCATTTTATAAATTGCAGAATTCTTGGTCATTTACACAAGTTTTATCACAGGTTATCAAAAAATGCTCCATTATAGTCTAGGTGCACTGGCATAATAAACCTCCCAAAGGAAGAAAGTATTACCTGAAGTGTTGTCAAAATTGTGAAATATGGAAGGAGAAAGAGTAGGGTTTATACTAGTTATCTCTAATCAACATGTGGACCTGTGACACGAAGTGGGGGTATTTCTCGCTCCAAAATTTTCTTGCTACCCTTTCCCTTCTTGGCTAACAATCAAGTTGTTTAAGTTTATCCATAACCAATCATGTTTGTTGTTTGAGCGTGAATCAGGGTTACGAGCTTTCAACACTTTTGAATGATAATTTTCAGCAACCCACTTTAAATAGATAAATGCAAAAGTGGGGTGGATTGATCCATGCCTAATGGTAATTTCCCTAATGCTTGATTTTGGAGCAATAGGCCTTTTGCTTACAATGTGTACATCTGGATGAACTTCTCCATAGCACCCAAATCCCATTTGAAGGGTTTCCTCACCCTTATTAATTTAAGCATGAATAGAATTATTTGAATGGTCAACTAGTTATGTTTCTATATCTGGTGCTAGAGGATCTGCATATGGTTAGGAGGATGTTGGCTTTGATTCTGGTGGGACTACTCCTTAAACTGCAAGAATAGGATCAACTACGTTTGGGTTAATTTAAATAGGTTTATTTGGTTTAACCCCAACTACTGTTGGTGGTAAAACAACTGATATGTTGGATCTTTTGCTGTCACCTCTACGACTATTGCCTTTGTCTTTGATGTTGAAACAACTCCTTTTTGAATGAAGAAGAATGATGTTATTCATGTTTTTGAATTTTGTGGTGATCCTTTCTAGTATGTCATATGACACTCCAATTAGCTCTGTATCCAACCATAAGGAAAGTGTCGTGCATTGGGCACCTCTAATCTCATAATCATTTTCAATAATGGTTGTCATGATATGCTCATTAGGCATGTAATTGTTGTTGATCGACCTAGATAATAATAATGAGTAGTCATAACCTGTGTTAGT
The DNA here is from genome assembly GCA_031772625.1 of Pinus tabuliformis. Lineage (NCBI taxonomy): Eukaryota > Viridiplantae > Streptophyta > Pinopsida > Pinales > Pinaceae > Pinus > Pinus tabuliformis. Next base: position 67,207,349 of record CM062812.1, read on the forward strand.
GGAGGGAATACATTATTCATTACTTTAGCCTCTATCTCATCAAACACCAAGAGAAGAATAGATTAATTGATAATATGTGTAGATTACTATTTCTACCATTTGTCGAGGGCTTCACTTGATTAGAAATGGTGCACAAGGAGAGGGATGATATCACATTCAACGTAAACATAACCACTTTGATCAGTCATAATAAGATATGTTCCAAGTGGTCGCCATGGAAAAAAATCAATTGATGATATTCATATCAGGTATAGAGGTGCAGGGATATTAATTTAAATGTGCAAGTACGATAGATTGAAGGACCTAGGTTTGTCATGATTTATGAAAGTAATGTGCGTGAATTATTATTGGCTTGAGATGTTGTTATAATCGAACAACAATTTTAATTTACATAATAAAACTTTTGTATAACAAGTGTGATCATAAAATATGTTACAAATTATGAAAACTAATATATCAAAAAGTAAAATATTGTTCAAATTTCAAGGCTTACAGATAAATTCATATGAAAACAATCCCATGTGATAGCTAAGTGTAACCTTTACCTGCCACCATTCATAAAACATGTCGATATGTGTGCAGTCATGAAAATGATGTCAACGTCTCCAACCAAAAAATGTCACTGGACCATATATCAATTTACATAGATAGTTCCAAAGGTATTTACCACCATATGTGTCATTTACCACTTGAAAAATTGTGCAGCTTGAAAGTTATGTCGTGGCTTATTTTTCTGATCTCACTTTTGTACATAATGCATGTCTTTGTTGCTAAGCACCTTTTGCTTTGATTGGTTAATATAATTTAGTGGATGGATGTTATTGTTTTTGGTGAGAGAATGGCCACGGTTTGAGCTACAAGATGGATTTTTTTGTTTTTATTCAGTTTGTATTATGTTGTAAGAAACATCAAGGTGGCAACAATGCTAGACTTCAAATGCAAAATGGGAGAGTTGGGTGGCTTCCTAAATAAGTCGAGGCCATTAGATCAGAGTCCTTGTAGGTGAAAGGGAATCTAATGTTCGAGGGCTTCGTCTTGGCTATGACTTTGGATGACATGAACTAGACAGGGAGATTCTCAGCCTCTGTCTGCGAGTTCCTCAATTTGAAAAAGCTTAGCTGGGGAACAATAATGTGAACGAGATGATAGCCCTGGAAATAGGGAGATGAATGAACCTAATAGTGCTTAACATAAGCCAAAATCATATCTTGGGTATGGCCCTGTGTTAGCCTCCTGTTGCAATAGGGTTTCATCTTTCATGATTGAAATTTTTACATGCCAAATATGTCATACTTTGCAAGCTGCAGTGTTCCATATTTCCAGAAGAGACCAAAGAAGAAAGCCATGAAGTGTGCTAGTCCAAATGCCACTGCTGATTCCAATTTTGATGAGTTGTTCCAGTTTTGAAGAGTTTTCATTTAAGGGAGGTCCAAACAGTCTAATCTTGGTCTCCCTAGGTTTCAATTTCCTATTTTAGAATATAGAGAATGCATCTGACCAAACAGTTTAATCTTGGCAGATTTGTAGATAGGTAGAGAATCAAAGGGACCCAATTGTTTAATCTGGGCCCTGGCAGAAATAACTGCAGAGCTAGATAGGAAACATTAAAAAGAAAAATTGTAAATCTGGGTCTGCAAGTCTAAGTGCACCCAAACCAAAAAAAAAGAAGAAAAAATGTTAGGTGAGTAGGCTGGGTAGGTAGCTGAGGTTGCAGAAAAATGACTTATGATCAATTTTGTGCTACTAAGTGTATATTTTTCTGGATCATAGTGCAGGAATTTTCATTCAAAGGAGCTCAAAGGTGGACATCACTAACTCCCCCTTCTTCTAATTCCCTAAGTCACTTACTAACTTCCCAAAGAGGTCAAGATCTGCTTGATTCCTCTTAGTTTCATCATCATCCATATCAATTGCCTTGGTGAAGATTTGCTTCACTCAAGGATTTTATTTCTTTCCAAATTCTCTTCCCCAAAATTAGCCTAAGGTCCCTGACCTTAGCGCATGTTTATCATCACCATATTAACCACTAACTCTACTATATAACTCCCTATCAGTCTTCCCCTTTCCCCTACTAAAAGAATGTATATAAAACTCCCCTATGTAAATATCCCCTCCCTGGCAATATAGCCATATTTTTTATAAGTCCGGGAAAAAATGGTCCATCCGGGGCTGTTTTTAGCCCATCCGAGTCATAACAGGGGTTAGATGACACCTGGTCATGCTAACAGCCTCTTCCCTAGCCCTAAAACCCTCAAAAACCCACTTTTTGCCCCCTTATCCTAAGTTTCGGGCATAAATTGTTAAACCCGCGCGCAAAAAACCCATGTTCTACCCCTTTTCCCTACGCCCTAACTATAAATATCGTAACCCGCCCATTTTAAACCCCATAACCCACTTTCCCTAAGTTTAAACCACCTGCGCGCGTTATTAAATTTGGAATATTCTGCGCATATTCCCCGCCCGTATACCCTCGCCGCCTCACCATCGCCGCCAGTCGTCTGATCGCCCTGCGCCCAGATCGACGGTTGGTGGGCCGTCCCATCTCCGAACCGCCCGAAGGTTAGCGTTTGGGAGATGGGCAGTATTGCCGCCGTACTCCCGCCACGCGTCACCTCCTGGGCTATGGCGGAGCCCCCTCTGACAAAACCGCTCATGCCCAAAGGCGGTGCGCCCCAAAACCAGAAACCGCCCCCTGCCTGGTGACGTCACTTGCCTGCGTCACCCCCCTGCCCAGTCACCATGACACGTCATCCGCCTGCGTGGCCCTCCTGCCACTATACCGCCGAGTCACCTGCCACGTGTCCTGCCACATCTTCAGAGCCGCCGTACTACCATGTCACCTCCGTACGTGATGACGTCATCATGCTGACATCATCCCGCCACGTCATCATGCTGACGTCATCGCTGACGTCACCCGCCGTACGAGGTCCCATCGCTGACGTCATGCTGACGTCATCATCACTTTTTTGGTGCGAAGGGCGAAAATCGCACTCCGGAGCCCCGGAATCAGTTTCTGAGGCAGTTTTTAGCGTAAATCGCTCATCGCTGGATAAATTAGGCCTGAATGGGGAATCTTTAGGGAATATTTTCATTTTGCAGCCCCCAGCAGGCCAGAAAGGCGCCGAATGACCCATTTTTCTTCGCGAAGCTTGACGAAAGGAGCAGAAGACAATTCTAGAGGAAACAGAGGCCGAACAACGGCCATTAATTTGTGATTAGACCCACAGCAAAGGAAAATAGCGACCCAGTTTATTGTCAAAGAGTATCAGAGGAAGAAGAAGAGCCAAAGAGTATCAGTCAAGATTTTTTAGGGGCTCGAAGCACCTGAACATTGATGAGCCCCCCAGAAAGTCAAATCAAGAGGCGTAAGCCCATCCTTGCCCTCAAATCACAGTTAAAGCTTTAAATGCAGACAGACAGCAAAGAAGCAGAAACCCATACACATTTATTGCAGAAAACACTGCACCAAGCCGCCAAGGACTACATCATTTACTCAGTTTTGATACGGCAGCCCTGAGCGCAGCCCGAGATATTTTTTTGCATTTATTTCTGGATAGGATTAGGTTAAGTAATCATCTTTCTTTCAGACCTGTTTAGGTCAAGTTGTAATAAAAGCAGTTGTAGAGAGTTTTTCCCTATATATACCGCCCTCTACATTGTTACAAGCGTTGGAAAATTGAGAATTTTCACTAGAGACTCGCATTGTATATCGGGGTATTTTCTATAATCAAAGATTGCTGAAAGCTTGGAGAGCAAACTGTCTGCTGTAAATGAATGTTTTTGGAGATATGAAGATGGAATTCTTGTGCTGCAGTCTAAAGCAATAAGTGCATCTTACCTCTGTTTATTGTTTACCACTATCTAAATAGCAGAAAGAAAGAATAACTTAGAATTTGTTTAAGTACACTCTATGCTCAATTTCTGATGTTTCTTTATGTTTTCCTCTGAATGAATTGGTTATGAATGTGAATTCCCCCGGGCTCATATTTACCCCGATTCACCTGTGTTTGCCAATTATCTAGGGATTCTTTACTGCCCCTAGGTAGAGCTCTGTTACCCCCATCTATTAAGTTGATTGAGAGATTCTTAACTGCCTCTCATTACTTAGCATTCTTTCCATAATTTAAACCTGAAATATTGTTTCATGCGCAGCTATCTTGCTCCATTTTCCCTCTCTTGTGACCGAAGAAATGCACCAGCAGTTCTCCTCCTCGACTCCACGCCCAATGGTTTGAAACTTCCAGACTATGCCTTGCCTCTCTGTCTGAAAACATCAATTTTCCCACCAAAAACAAAACAAAAACCCTCTGAACTCAAAACCTAGCCTAAAATCCTTTTCAACAAAGCTAAATCTAAAAGAGAAAGCCCTCTCTGATTGTAGGTTGGCTAGAACCTACAGTCCAAAGTTGGTCTGTGGTTACCTCAGCCGTATCCTTTTCCGGAGCTTAAGGACAACCTGAGTGATAACATAATGGCGACTCCGTTGGGGATCTTCCTCAGATAGTTTCACGAAGAAGGTAAGAAAGCTCCGCTGAGACCATAAATCAAACTTTCCAATTGCTGTTTATCTCTTAAAACTACAGATGAAGCCTGAATGTCAGCCAGGAAGCCTTTGAAACTATTTTTTGCTTTGCATTAACAGGAGTAAATAAATGCTGCTTCAGTCAATCTTCATGCTAGTTTTAAGTTACAAATAAGCTGTCCCAAATTTTAATTAGTCCCTTGTTGATTACAAAAATATTCCCAGGAAAAATACCCAAAAAACAATTCGGAAGCTGGCTCCCAAGAAAAATCCACGATATACAAGGTCAAATCTAGATCCCAACCCTCCAGCTGTTTTTGAAAACCCTAACATAATCTCTAAAATCCTTAGGAAGCAAGAAAGACAGGAAAATTTTGCTGATTTGAGCCCTGAAACAGCTTACCCTAGCTGTATTCCGACTCCTGTCAAGGTTTTGTTCCGTTCAACCCCTATTTCCCTTAGTTCATCATCTACATCTCGTAGTACTCCTTCCACACCTTCATTCATTGTACATACTAACACTACTGTTGTTTCCAGCGTTCCAGTTACTCCTGTGATCCCCGTTACTCCAGTTGTTCCATTTATCCCCGTTGTTCCACTTATACCTGCCAATATGGCTAATAGATATGCACCCCTGCAATTACCTGCTAATGCTGGGGCTTTACCTCAAGAGTACCAATCTAAAATCACATATTTTGACAGCACCGGTCCTTTCACAACCCTTCAGCACACCAAAAAGATGCAAGACTATTTTGAAAACTACGAGATAGATGATGATAGTGGAAGAATGAGAATTTTTGTTCAGAGTTTAACAGGTGATGTAAGAACTTGGTTCAGATCACTTGTTGCAAATTCCATAACCACCCCAGATGAACTTTACCAATCCTTTACCAACAGATGGGAGAAAAAGAAAGACCCCTTGCACATACTAGCTGAATATGATACGATCAAACGAGGTCCTCAAGAGACTGTTTTGGAGTACTGCGCAAGATTCAATAATGTATATAACGCAATACCACAGAACTTAAGGCCTCCACCTGACCTTGCCTTGTACAAATTTCCCGATGGATTCGACCTGGATATGGCATATCAGTTAAAAGAAAGAGCTCCTCAGACCCTTGCGGACATGCAAAATGTTGCTGTCACCGTAGAAGCCAATTTAATTGCCAAAAGAAACAGAGCTAGAATGGAAAGAAGAACCACCTTTAAGGAAGAACCCTCAGCTTTTGATCAAAAGCTTGATGCTATCATCAGTGGCCTGCAAAGGCTGGGAGAAAGAGTAGAAAATGTTGAGAGAAAAGCATCATGGGAAGGACAACAGTCTAATACCATAAGGAACCCAAATTTTAGGAAAACGCAGAACACAAATGCTGGTAGGCCTAACCAAGACCATGATATAAGACCCCCTTTCCAAGATAATTATGTTGAAGGATCTACTTCTAGTGAACCCATAGAGGACACTCACATGAACTTAATGGATCTAAAGGGCGAGCACCAAACTATCCTGTCCCAAGAAGACCAAAATGAACCCGATTACAATCAGTTTCAGACTAGGTCTGGCGAGTCTTTTGATTTTAAACAAGGTTATGATACCGCTGTGTATGAAGTACACAAACAATATAAGCTGAGAACTAGGACCATTGACATTTCCGAACCTAGTAAAACAAAGGAAAGCAAACAACCCAACAAGACTAAAGGCAAGGCTGTCATAATAGAACCAACTGATATACCTGTTCCAAACCCACATCAAGTGACTGTAGAAGACATAACAGAAATACAGCCTTCCAAAGATCAGCCTTTGCCACCTTCTTCCTCGAAAGAAAGCTCGAACAGGGTTCCAAAAAACTTTCCTGAAGTTGATAAACCGCAAGCAAAAACTTCCCATAATGCTGATAAACAACAGCAAAATGCAGACAATTCAAATGAAACAGAAAAAAACTGCCATTATCAACACCAAGACTCCAATGGAAAAGCCATTTAATTTAGAGACAGAAATAGCTAAGTTAAAAATATCCATTCCCCTCTCAGAACTTGCCAAACACGATGTATATAGGTAGCAAATTCAAAGATCACTTCAAATGCCAGAGGTTAGGATGATGTAAATGTTTTAGACGACACCCCAGAGCTGCTGTTTGGCCCAGAAGTTAATGGAAAATCAACACATGGACCGGTCCCACCCTTTTATGTCAGTTTGCATATACATGACAAAGTTTTGCACAACGCTATGTTTGACTCAGGGGCATCGCATAATCTTATGCCTAGAGCAGTTATGGAAAAACTGAATCTTGATGTAACAAGACCTTACAAAGATTTATACTCATTTGACTCAAGTCAAGTGAAATGTCTAGGCCTCATCAAAGACTTGTGTGTCTCCTTAGTCCAATATCCCAACAAGACCATCCTCATGGATGTAGTGGTTGCTGACATTCCACCAAAGTACGGTATGCTCCTGTCAAGATGATGGGGAGCAAAGCTCCAAGGATCCCTTCAATTAGACCTTTCCTATGCCACCATTTTAGTCTTTGGGCAACCAAAGAGACTGTATAGAGAAACGCTCATGAAATATGTGGTAAGTAGTGAGAGCAAGCCTGGAAATTTTCCCATTTACTCAATCCACTCTGATATGGATTCCTTTATTTTGTTTAATGATGATACAAATTCTCTAATTGATAATGAGCCCTTTACTCTAGAGCAACAAGCACACATCAACGAAGAATCAGTTCCACACACTGATGAAACTGTCACAACAGCTAATGCAACCAGCATACCAAAAGAACTTTCCCAAACAAAAGTTTCGAATCTGTCCAATCCTAAGCTGACTGACACTTTAGGCATCAACCACAAGCAGGAAATCACATGGTATTTAGAATTTGATGGCTCTGTTAACAAGTTAGGAGCAGGGGCAGGTATCTGGATTCAAAATACATATAACAACCATGCAGAAGGTCATGCCTATAGACTGAATTTTAAATGCACAAATAACATGGTAGAATATGAGGCTCTGTTGCTAGGCCTTAAACTCTTCAAAGCTCTAGGAGCTGCAAAAGTGTCTATTTTAGGAGACTCTGATTTAATCATACAACAGATGAAAGGAAATTTTGTAACCAATGACAATAGAATGAGAGCCTATAGGACCGCTGCTACTAATATACTCCAGGCATTCACTGAATTCAAGCTTGACAAGATTTCCAGAAATCACAACATTCATGCACACAGTCTAGCCACCTTTGCTAGTACATGCAAGCTTCCTTTTGACCCAAACCATCACTTCACAGCTGAAATAAAACATAGGCCCGCTGTCCCAAATAACATTAAAGATTGGCAAGTATTCGAAAATGATGCCCAGATTAATAATTTCCTCACCCTTGAGCATGAGTTTTCGAATATTAACATCGACATGGATGCTATGAATGGCTCCCAACACCAAACAAATGAAAATCAGCAAGATATAACAGCTGCAACAGTCAAGCAAATCCTGAAACCAACTATTTTTGACGAAGAAAACATAGAACAGCTGAAACAAATACACTTGGAAGATATAGCCAAAACAGAGGTAGACATCATTGACTTAAAGGATAACTTTCTGCCTGCTGGCCTAACCCCATTAGAAGACATGTTTGATGCTAATGACGTGCCAAGAAAGCCAAAATTGCAGCCCATAAACACTGATATAGAGGAACACAACATTGGGACAGCAGAAAAGCCAAAAATGATCAAACTGTCCAAAAATTTACCACCTGATCAAAAGCCCAAGTACATTGACTTATTCAAAGAGTTCCAAGATGTATTTGCTTGGAGCTATGAGGATCTGAAATCCTATGACACCTCGGTGATCCAACACACCATTCCTTTAAAACCAAACCAGAAACCCTTCAAGCAGAAACTTAGAAGAATTAACCCTATGCCTCTTCCCCCGATTGAGAAGGAAGTAAAGAGGATGTTTGAAGCAGGCATCATAACACCCATCAGATTTTCTGAATGGGTGTCCAATCTTGTTCCTACGAGAAAAAAGACAGGGGAAATTAGACTTTGCGTAGATCTCAGAAATTTAAACCAAGTCTCCCTAAAAGACCATTACCCTTTGCCTAAAATGGACCACATCCTACAAAGGGTAGTGGGATCATCTAGAATCTCCTTGCTAGATGGTTTTTCAGGTTTCAACCAAATACTTGTTCACCCAGACGACCAAGACAAAACAAGTTTTACCATACCCTGGGGAACATTTAAGTACGTAAAGATGCCATTCGGTCTTAAAAACGTTGGTGCTACCTTTCAACGTGCAATAGATATTACTTTCGCCAAAGAAATACATGACTTCCTAGTTGTCTACCTTGATGACTTAACCCCATTTTCCAAATCTGATGAAGAACACCTCAAGCATCTCAGGAAGATTTTCATGACATGTAGGAAATATGGCATTTCCTTGAACCCCAAGAAGTCTCTGTTTGGCCTTGAAGAAAGCAAATTACTTGGCCACATCATATCAAAGGATGGGATCAGAATTGATCCCGAAAGAATACAAGCCATCCTCCAAATCCCATTTCCAAGAAACATTAAAGAGCTACAAGCATTCCTTGGGAAAATCAACTTCTTGAGAAGATTTATTCCAAATCTAGCTGAGCTAATAAGATTGTTAAGCAACATGTTAAAGAAGGATGCCAAGGTAAAATGGTCTCTTGAAACCAAGCAAGCATTTGAGAGTATCAAATCAGCCTTAACACAAACCCCTGTCCTAACTAGCCCACAGTTTGACAAAGATTTTATCATATTTTCGTTTGCATCTGATCACACTATAGCCGCTGTCCTTTTGCAAAAGGATGAACAGGGAGCTGAAAAACCAATCGCTTTTTTCAGCAGAGCCTTAAGAGACGCCCCTTTGAAGTACCCAATAATGGAAAAGCAGGCCTACGCACTTGTTAAGGCCATCAAGGATTTCAGAGTGTACATTTTATATTCACACGTGATTGCCTATGTCCCACACGCTGCTGTAAAAGACATACTGACCCAAGAGGGATTAGAAGGCAAAAGAGGCAAGTGGATTGCAAACATCCTTGAATATGACATAGAAATAAAACCAACCAAGCTGATAAAGGGACAAGGTTTAGCTAAACTGATGTCCAAAACAAATTTTCAAGCCTTAGAGATTAACCAGCTGGACAATGAACCGGAGTTGGCGACTCCACAAATCAGTGAAATATTTTTACAATCCCCATGGTACGCTGATATATGCTTTGTATTGTTAAACCTGTGTGCTCCCCTAGGATTGTCCAGAACCAAGAAAAGATTTTTGAAAATGAAGGCTTTAAAGTTTTGTGTTATAGATGGTGCATTATTTTGGAGAAATCATGAAGGTATATTGCTTAATTGTTTAACCATGAATGAAACTAACAATGTCATGAAAGAATTCCATGTAGGTGACTGTGGAGGACATTTATATTGGAAGTCCACTGCTGATAAAATTATAAGGGCTGGTTTTTATTGGTCCTCTCTTTTTGCAGATGTAAAGAAGTTTGCCATGTCATGTCACAAATGCCAAATTTTTGAGGGCAAGAGAAAGCTGTTACCCCTGCCCCTTAAAACCATCTCAACCGAACAACCTTTTCAACAATGGAGTCTTGACTTCATTGGAGAAATCCATCCCTCTTCCTCAGGCCAACACAAATGGATCCTAACAGCCACCGACTATTTCACTAAGTGGGTTGAAGCCATTCTATGTAGACAAGCCAATGACACCATCATTATCCAATTCCTTGAGTGCAATATCCTTTCTAGATTTGGCTGCCCTGAGAAAATCATCACTGACAATGCCGCTGCCTTTAAGTCCAAAAAGATGATCAATTTTTGCCACAGATTTCATATTACCTTGGGCCACTCCACAGCCTATTACCCTCAAGGTAATGGCTTGGCCGAATCATCTAACAAAAGCCTCATCAACATCATAAAGAAAGTGCTGGAAGAAAACAAGAAGAACTGGCACAAAAAACTGGTAAATGCCCTATGGGCAGACAGACTTTCAAGCAAAAGATCAATTGGGATGAGCCCTTATGAGCTAGTATATGGCATGGAGGCTAGATTTCCTTCATCCCTGGGCATTCCTACTATCAAACTGTTACAAGAGATTCAGGCTGAACCAAATGACATCCAAAGAAGAATCAATCAGACCATCCATCTGTAGCAAACCAGAGAACAAGTTTATGACAGAGCTCAAATTGTGCAAGAAAATCTCAAAAAGATGTTTGATAAGAGAGCTAAGGCTGAGGATTTCAATGTTGGTGACAAAGTTCTAAGATGGGACTCAAGAAGGGAAGACAAGGGCAAACATGCCAAGTTTGATTTTCTATGGAGAGGTCCATTGGTTATTTCTGCTGTTCAGGGAAATAACACTTATTTTCTCAGATCTGTAGAGGATTGTTCTGCTGAAGAAGGCCTTGTCAATGGCCGTATGCTGAAACATTACCATGATCCCTTTTAAGGGACACAATGCAGTTTTGTATATATCTTTGTACAATCTTATTTGTGTATATCACCACTCTGGTTTTATTTTTGTATAAGCAGGCCGATTGTTTAAAGAACAACAGTAAATTCTGTGAAGACGTAGTTGATGCAAGTGCCCCAATTATGAAAACTTTGTCTTTTCACCAATTTCAGCAAAACAGCAAAAGGAAAACTGTCACATTACAAGCAATTCATGGTAGAAAAGAACTATCCACAATCAAAGGCATGTTCTAGCAACATTGTACATAATTATCAAGCACGCAGAAGAAAGCAGGCGATGCTGTACAGTTCACAGTAATTCAGTTGAGGAGGAGGTTGTTCATAGTTCAAAGTTTATATTTTTAGCAACCAGAACAAATGTTTCCAGTCTACAACAACCACAGAAGATCAAGGCAGTCTGACCTGCTGTTCTTGGCTTTTCACAAGGAAAAACCATCCCCAAGTGGAGCCACTGTTAGCCTCCTGTTGCAACAGGGTTTCATCTTTCATGATTGACATTTTTACATGCCAAATATGTCATACTTTGCAAGCTGCAGTGTTCCATATTTCCAGAAGAGACCAAAGAAGAAAGCCATGAAGTGTGCTAGTCCAAATGCCACTGCTGATTCCAATTTTGATGAGTTGTTCCAGTTTTGAAGAGTTTTCATTTAAGGGAGGTCCAAACAGTCTAATCTTGGTCTCCCTAGGTTTCAATTTCCTGTTTTAGAATATAGAGAATGCATCTGACCAAACAGTTTAATCTTGGCAGATTTGTAGATAGGTAGAGAATCAAAGGGACCCAACTGTTTAATCTGGGCCCTGGCAGAAATAACTGCAGAGCTAGATAGGAAACATTAAAAAGAAAAATTGTAAATCTGGGTCTGCAAGTCTAAGTGCACCCAAACCAAAAAAAAAGAAGAAAAAATGTTAGGTGAGTAGGCTGGGTAGGTAGCTGAGAGGTTGCAGAAAAATGACTTATGCTCAATTTTGTGCTACTAAGTGTATATTTTTCCGGATCATAGTGCAGGCAGTTTTCATTCAAAGGAGCTCAAAGGTGGACATCACTAACTCCCCCTTCTTCTAATTCCCTAAGTCACTTACTAACTTCCCAAAGAGGTCAAGATCTACTTGATTCCTCTTAGTTTCATCATCATCTATATCAGTTGCCTTGGTGAAGATCTGCTTCACTCAAGGATTTTATTTCTTTTCAAATTCTCTTCCCCAAAATTAGCCTAAGGTCCCTGACCTTAGCGCCTGTTTATCATCACCATATTAACCACTAACTCTACTATATAACTCCCTATCAGTCTTCCCCTTTCCCCTACTAAAAGAATGTATATAAAACTCCCCTATGTAAATATCCCCTCCCAGGAAAAAATGGTCCATCTGGGGCTGTTTTTAGCCCATCCAAGTCATAACAGGGGTTAGATGACACCTGGTCATGCTAACAGCCTCTTCCCTAGCCCTAAAACCCTCAAAAACCCACTTTTTGCCCCCTTATCCTAAGTTTCGGGCATAAATTGTTAAACCCGCGCGCAAAAAACCCATGTTCTACCCCTTTTCCCTACGCCCTAACTATAAATATCGTAACCCGCCCATTTTAAACCCCATAACCCACTTTCCCTAAGTTTAAACCACCTGCGCGCGTTATTAAATTTGGAATATTCTGCGCATATTCCCCGCCCGTATACCCCCGCCGCCTCACCATCGCCGCCAGCCGTCCGATCGCCCTGCGCCCAGATCGACGGTTGGCGGGCCGTCCCATCTCCGAACCACCCGAAGGTTAGCGTCCGGGAGATGGGCGGTATTGCCGCCGTACTCCCGCCACGCGTCACCTCCTGGGCTGTGGTGGAGCCCCCTCTGACAAAACCGCTCATGCCCAAAGGCGGTGCGCCCCAAAACCAGAAACCGCCCCCTGCCTGGTGATGTCACCTACCTGCATCACCCCCCTGCCCAGTCACCATGACACGTCATTCGCTTGCGTGGCCCTCCTGCCACTGTACCGCCAAGTCACCTGCCACGTGTCCTGCCAAATATTCAGAGCCGCCGTACTGCCACGTCACCTCCGTATGTGATGACGTCATCATGCTGACGTCATCCCGCCACATCATCATGCTGACGTCATCGCTGACATCACCTACCGTGCAAGGTCCCATCGCTGACGTCATCATCACTTTTTTGGCGCGAAGGGCGAAAATCGCACTCCAGAGCCCCGGAATCAGTTTCTGAGGCAGTCTTTGATGAGCGATTTGCGCTTAGTGCAAATCGCTCATCGCTGGATAAATTAGGCCTGAATGGGGAATCTTTAGGGAATCTTTTCATTTTGCAGCCCCCAGCAAGCCAGAAAGGCGCCGAATGACCCATTTTTCTTCGCGAAGCTTGCCGAAAGGAGCAGAAGACAGTTCTAGAGGAAACAGAGGCCGAACAGCGGCCATTAATTTGTGATTAGACCCACAGCAAAGGAAAACAGTGGCCCAGTTTATTGTCAAAGAGTATCAGAGGAAGAAGAAGAGCCAAAGAGTATTAGTCAAGATTTTTTAGGGGCTCGAAGCACCTGAACATTGATGAGCCCCCCAGAAAGTCAAATCAAGAGGCGTAAGCCCATCCTTGCTCTCAAATCACAGTTAAAGCTTTAAATGTAGACAGACAGCAAAGAAGCAGAAACCCATACACATTTATTGCAGAAAACATTGCACCAAGCCGCCAAGGACTACATCATTTACTCAGTTTTGATACGGCAGCCCTGAGCGCAGCCCAAGATATTTTTTTGCATTTATTTCTGGATAGGATTAGGTTAAGTAATCATCTTTCTTTCAGACCTGTTTAGGTCAAGTTGTAATAAAAGCAGTTGTAGAGAGTTTTTCCCTATATATACCACCCTCTACATTGTTACAAGCGTTAGAAAATTGAGAAATTTCACTAGAGACTCGCATTGTATACCTGGGTTTTTTCTATTATCAAAGATTGCTGAAAGCTTGGAGAGCAAACTGTCTGCTGTAAATGAATGTTTTTGGAGATATGAAGATGGAATTCTTGTGCTGCAGTCTGAAGCAATAAGTGCATCTTACCTCTGTTTATTGTTTACCACTATCTAAATAGCAAAAAGAAAGAATAGCTTAGAATTTGTTTAAGTACACTCTATGCTCAATTTCTGTTGTTTCTTTATGTTTTCTTCTAAATGAATTGGTTATGAATGTGAATTCCCCCGGGCTCATATTTACCCCGATTCACCTATGTTTGCCAATTATCTAGGGATTCTTTACTGCCCCTAAGTAGAGCTCTGTTACCCCCATCTGTTAAGTTGATTGAGAGATTCTTAACTGCCTCTCATTATTTAGCATTCTTTCCATCATTTAAACCTGAAATACTGTTTCATGCGCAGCTATCTTGCTCCATTTTCCCTCTCTTGTGACCGAAGAAATGCACCAGCAGTTCTCCTCCTCGACTCCACGCCCAATGGTTTGAAACTTCCAGACTATGCCTTGCCTCTCTGTCTGAAAACATCAATTTTCCCACCAAAAACAAAACAAAAACCCTCTGAACTCAAAACCTGGCCTAAAATCCTTTTCAGCAAAGCTAAATCTAAAAGAGAGAGCCCTCTCCGATTGCAGGTTGGCTAGAACCTGCAGTCCAAAGTTGGTCTGTGGTTACCTTGGCCGTATCCTTTTCCGGAGCTTAAGGACAACCTGAGTGATAACACCCTGAACTTGATATCAAAGCTCATCTCCCTTTGTATTTCTATAACAACTTGGAACAATTATGCCTTGATTTTGACTGATTCATCCATACCACCCTGGCCAAGCTCAGGCATCTAGAAAAGTTCAAGGTATTGGATTTATTGCAGATATTTTTCCTCAACCTGAGCCCAATCCTCATCACAGTTCGCCCCTCATCGTAGTTCTTAGTTAGAATCTTGGTATCGTTGGGAAACCTATGGGTGTTAACACTTATGGATGCATGTATCATAATAATTTAATTAGTTACATACCATCAAAGTTTGTAAGACTCTAGAAACCGGTTTATTTGTATCTCTATAATAATAAATCATTCACATACAAAGGCTTGAGCATGGGCAAGATGAGGTTTCATCCATGTATCTTACCACTGGATACGAGGCCATGTTGTAGCAATATGCGCAGAGAATCTCTCTCAAAATAGGTAAGCATCAAAGTGTTGACTCATTTTATAGATAAAGGATTTTTCATTTCAAGTAGCTTAGAAAATAGAACAAGGAAGAGAATTAGGATGAGTAGTGTTGCATTCATACTAATTTGAGACCCCATTGGCCCCAATCTATTATCCTTAGAGATTTTTTATTGATTAAATGGTTATTTTGTATGTTTTCTTAGCTTAGTTGATCTGCACCTATTAGTGTCGGTATCTTCATCCCTCCATCAGAGATCAAATCCTCTTGTTGCATTGCATATTAGGTGTCTCGCTCAGTTAGCTGCATTCCATTAGGCGCATGGATCATCTGACGGTAGTGGCTTTCTTACAGTTTCCCTCACGTTATCTACCTTCTGGCTCATGTCTGTTCATTACAAAGCATATACAGTCATCTTTTGTCTTAAAGATTGCAAGGATTTTCACTTTAAGGTTTCATTGTCATTTAGGTCTAGGGTTTCAATTAGTGTTTCATCAGAAAAGTGTTTCAAGGTGTCCAATAAAAACCAGCAGGCCATGAGGAGGTTCCAGCATCAATAAATTTCATCATCAATTGCTCAGAGATGTGTCTTTACTCAAAACTCTGTTTTGAGGAAAAACATAGTATTTTTGCTTTTATGGTACAAATTTGTGTAATTTTATTTTCTTCATATGTGAATCACTCCATCTGTAACCCTGGTCTCTTTCCCTAGCCCCAGTAGCTCCAACCACTTGCAAAACAAACAAAGCACAGGTCATTCAGTCCATCACAAGTTTTAATAAAGTGAAAAAAACTCAAAACAGAGTAAAAAACAAAGTCATTTTCAAAACATTGCAAAAATGGGTTTTATGAGCCAAAAATTTAAAAGCTCCATATATGAGTCATTTCTTCATTTGAAAAATTCATTTGCACTCCAAGACAAAGTGGAAGCAAGGCAAAGTCGTGTTGGTGAGCAAGTGAGAGGAATTGGTGAAAATCGGCCAAAAAATAGGGGCGCGGCGCACTGGGTAAGTGGCGTGGCGCATAGAACCGCGACCTCCAGTGCAAATTAACACGGGCGCTGCACATATGACTGGCGTGGCACATACAACCAGCAAGCCTGGAACCTTCAATAAATTGCTTCAAAATCACCCTAGTATGCTTGGATCTGCACTTGTACAAGTAAGTTGGGCTTCCATCATTGCTTTTCATCCCATGTTGGTGCTTGTTGGATGGTGGTTGTGTTATAGTGTCGAATAAGGAAATCAAACCCTACCAAAGAAAATAGTGCTAGGGTTTTGTATTGACTGTTTGGCTGCCAAGTTATTCCCCCCACCTCACACTCCCTTACTCCATTTTTTCCCTTGATTTTCTTATTCCCTACATTCACATACCCCTAAATTCACTAATCCCATACCCCAATTCCCATTTCCCAAAATCTCAAACACAAACTCCCAAACCCTAGTCCTATACAAAAACTCCTAAATCATTCCCTAATTCCCTATTTTCCTAGTTAAATCCTACCCCAAAAATCCCTAAATCCCTCACTATTTTCTCCCTCCACAGTCCCTCATATCACTGTTTCCCTTGGTGGAAAAAGTCAAAACACATCACAGCTCACCTATTTCTCATTAAGACAGCTCCAAAACAGTCCATCCACTAACAGACATGGCATCTGATCCTTCATATGATTATGAAGAGGAGACCCACAGTGACTCACCTATAGAGGTACATGCACCCAGGAGGCCTCATAGAGGTGGCAAACATATTAGAGAAGAACCAACCACTCTTGCTTAATTACAGGCCTGCCCTCTTGCCATCTCTTGTTTCCAGCACCAGTCCTGCTATGAATTTTGTGAGAAGGTTGCTAGCATTCAGTTTCATCATGAGTTGGCTCATTTGTTTGTGCTGCATTTACATGATGGTCAAGCCACTCTAGTTGGTGTTGTTAGCGCTGGAATCTGCCTTAGGCTGAGGGAAGGCAAGATTCAAGGCCACATCAAACCAAGCTCAGCCTCGTAGCTAGCCCTACGAGGACAGGAGAGGGCTCTCTCCGGGTCTATCTCGGCAAAGGTCTTCAAAGGAGCTGAGATGATTTATAATGGATATTGATTTTAGGCTAGTAAATGGATAGGTAGGTTTGATTTAAATTTTTTGGGGTTTTGTTGGAGAAAAGGGAAAAACAAATTTGGGCTCGGGGATGAGACCAAATCTTTGCAGAATTCAAGTTGGGGCAAGGTAGGTAGTAGCTTTGATGTTTTTTGATCATATGTATGGATGGATCAGAATGACAAGGAGCTGAAAAGGGCAAGGGGAAACAGGTATCCTCTCCAAACTGGTGAAAACATATAAAATTAAACAAATTTAAAGGCAGAGCATTGAAATCAATCGACTCTACCTCACTTACTCATTCATTTAGTTTCAAAAGCAAAAGAACGGAATGGCATACATTAAAACATTAAAGAAATTACAAATAACTGAGAGAACACACCATCAAAAATGAAAACCACATGAATCCCAACAGGTGCTGCAAAACCTTTGATCTTTCCTTAGCCAAAATACAGAAGATATGTACAATAGTGTGCCAAAACTTTCCCAATAGTCCAACCCTTGCTACTAACTAAAAATCTACATAATATAGACCATGCCAACCTATCTCCTAGCCTCTAGGGGTCGAGTTCCTCCTTCTAGGAGCAGTTTGAACTAATTCCAAACATAGAGCTAAAAACTAGGCATCCCAACAACCTGCCTCTAAAAGAAGGGAAACTGATCAATTTCATTAAATTTTTGCTATTTTGTTAATGAATCATCTATAATAGGTAAATAAGTGCCATTGTTACATCATGTACGTCAAAATACATCAAGATAAGTCAAATATTACATCAGAAGGTGAAACTAGTGAAAACTGGCCGAATTTCTGAGTTGGAAGATGAAAATTTGACAAAAAATCTCTATGCGCCGCGCGCCTGAGCTCTATGCGTCGCGCACCTTTTAGCCTTCTTTTGGGGCACTTCCCAACATCAAAATCAAGCTCACAATAGCTGGTTTGAAAGCCCTGGATGTCTGCTATCTAGCCCAAGTGGAATTTCCCAATTTGGAGCTCATTTTCCCCTTCAAAATTTCATTCTCCCACAAGTACTTCTTGCTGATGCAAAAGGTGGCAGAAAGGTGATTTTCATTGTGTTTTTGACCCTTTTGATCATCCAGAACTTGATGAAATGCCTTGGCCATACTAGAGTATGCATAACTTACCATGAAAAATCCAAAACTATAAAGTTTTCCTCCAGCAAGTGTCCCCATCATAAGCGCGCGCGTCGATGCGCTACGCGTTGGGCTGAAAAATCTGTCTTGCAAGCCAATAATTTCCAAAATGACAAAAATTTCTCCGAATTTGCTCAAATTCGAAGCGAAGACCCTCCATCATGTATCATGCCCAGCCACCGAAGCCTCAGCCAAAATCCGAAGTGGATTAGGCCTGTTTCGCCGTTTTAATGCTCTGCTCAACCTCCTCTTCAAAATCTTTATTTTTGCTTTACCGACGTGCATGTGAGCCCAATAGTGATGTTTCATATGACGGAGCATGTCTTTATCTCTATTGGCCTTTGCCAACAACTCCTCTAGATGTCGATTGATTTTCTCAAGCCAAAATTGCCGTTCAAAAGGTGTCAAATCGCCAGGTCTTTTCCAGGCCAACTTTCGGTCTTCACGGATTTGTCGCAGCTCTAGAAGTGTGTGCTGGTCCTCTAGCTACTTATTGCGCTGCTCCAAATATTTGATCACCCATTTTGCCTTCAGCAACTTCTCATTCAAGCTGTCAATCTCGGCCTTCTGCCCTTGGATGATCTCTTTCAGTTTCAAGCCAGGATAGCTCCCATCCACATCACTAAATGTAACATCAATATCACGGCCTCCTAAAGGGCTCTCCTCCTTCATCGGCCTCTTGCCTCTGTCCTGAGCCTGTACCTGTGCTGAAGAAGAAGGCGAGACCCCTTCCATACCATGTGGAGATAGTACTCGTCGTGTAGCTACAAATAAGGCCCTGTGGCCTTGCTGGTATGTCACATACACTAGAGCACTAATATGCTCGGTCTCAGGAATGTCAAACTGATGTGAAGGCTCTCCCTCATCATGAACTACCTTGGGAGGCGGCTGTAGCGCTGTGAAAAAGTCATGGGAGATAAAATCCTCCCAAGTAATGCCCTGCTGTGTGAGCTGCTGTACCACAATGATTTTGATCAGCGCGTAATGATATATACTGCTATGCTGCTGTGCTGGGGTCTTCCTCTGTACAAGATATGTCATCCTCTCTATATTGTGATTCATGAAGTAGGAATGCTCATCATACGTACCCTCATGAAATGCATCAACAAACGAATATGGTACGTATAGAGGCGCGAGAATCTGCCCTCACAACTGAAATATCGAATGATAAGCTTCATCAAGGGTGCAAACTCATCCTTTAGGAATCTGAATGGAAATACCCTGCTTAGCTGCCTTATAAGCCCATGTTTGATGTATGGCTCATAGTAGAATTTTTCTAGCTGCTGTCTTTTGTTCCATTCCTCTCCTACATTTGGTATTCCAGTGGCCTGAGCAATGGTCTCTGGTGATAGAATGAAATTTACTCCAGCAAGATTTACATCGCCATCATGTAAATGTAGAACAAATAGACGAGCTAGCTCATGATGATGCCGAGTTTGTGAAATCAGCTCACAATAGTGGGAACATGACTGATAGCAAAAACAATCCATTGCAAGCGAGCAAGCATACAATTGAGCCAAAGAAGTAGGTTCCTCCCTGAGATGCTTACCACTTTTGCCACTTTTATGAGACCTCCGTGGTACATTAATTTCTGCTGTGGAATCACTGTCATACTCCTGTTCATAAACTGAATCCATCTCTGACATTGTGCTGAAATCAAACTGTTTGAAAAATGTATGCTGATATAGGTATAGTGAAGGCAAAAATTTCAGTGTATGCTTTACTCCTCAAATGTGTCACATGTGTATCAAAGTATCATAGGAAAGCCACAATGAGAATAGTTTTGTCAAATGAGTTTGCATGAAAAAACAGTGTGAAAATGACAATGGCCATAACAATGACAGCAGTGATGTAATGGCAAAGAGAGAGCGTGAGGTTAAGGTTAATAATGAGCATGGACACCACTGAAAATAGATGACACAGGCATATATTAACCCACACAGTCCCTAATATTTGTTTCAAACCCTAAGAAGTGAATTTGGAAATAAACATAGGGTTTTACATTTCACACTTGTTTCTCCACATTCAAAACACCATAATCACGTCTAAAATTCACTGAGTAAACACAAAGAACCTACTTGCAAGCAGTTGGAGGCAATTTGGCATGAATCTGGACGAAGGAGAATTTTTTTTTGGCTCTGAGTTTGTATGCGTCGCGCGCTTACCCAATGCGTAGTGCGCAGTATGTGCGTAGCGCGCATGCAATTTTGCACAGGCCGGTGAAGCCCAGTGCATAGCGCGCTTCTTGTGCATAGCACGCCTGCTCTGTGCGTAGCGCGCACTTCCCCTTCAACTCCACGGCTTTGAAAACGCTTCAAACTTGACTTCAACACTCTAACTCGGTTTTGCTTTGGGAAATTTGTAAAAATGATTTGTTTTCAATGCTTTATATGGGCTATAAAATATCTCATTAAACCCTAACCCACTTTTATAATGTTTGGCTTTTGGAACTTTATCATTTAATGCAATTTTGTCTTTGACTTTCACTCTTTCTCTGAATCTTTGACTGATGAATGTCTTGACTATTTTTGCAGGGATTTTGGCATTTGGCTTTGGCAAACATCAAAGGCTTACTATAAATCTTCTTATGGTGAAACAAATACATCAATATTACAAAAACTAAATTTGACAGTTTCTAATTCAAAACAGAGTTTTGAACTAAAAATGTCTTCAAATGTTTTTGAGAATAAAAATATGAAATGGGAACCTCTCGAAACCAACCTCATGGCCTGCGAGCTTTTATCACATGTATCAAAAGATTTGAAACCCTAGACTCTAGGACTAAAGACTCTTTTTAACGAAAATAATCATTTATGACCATGATGACGTGACCTGAACTTCAATGATTTTTGATGAATTTTAATTAGCCCTGCAGGTACAAGCATGAGGAAAGACAAGATGACCAGACCCTCTCGTCAGTCAATGGCATGCCCCTAGAGAAATGGAATGAAGTGGAATGAGCGAGATACCTAAGAATGATATGCAAAAAGTGAACAGATCTCTGACGGAGGGCTGTAAGGACCGACTCTAACAGGTGTCACTTTCACATTAACACCAAAATCCATTTCATTAGCAACTGGTATTCCCAACATTGGAGAGCAATGGAACAAGAGGCAGCAAATTGACGGCAGCATTATGAACCATACATCAAACCTGGCTATTTGAGACAACTCAGCAGAGTATTTCCTTTCCGGTAGCTCAAAGATGCTTATGCTCCTTTGATGAAATTGATCATGAGGTATTTTAGCTGTGAGGGCCGGTTTTCACATTTATATGCTTATCATATCAAGCTGCTGATACATTTTACTAGGGTAAGGATGATGAACATCCCTTACTTCATGTGCCGAAACATGAGAAGATGACCACCCTAGTGCAGCACAAGACTCCTCAGCAGCAGTTCAACAGTATTTGCCATTTTTCTCTCATTAAAATTGTGGTCATTCATTAGCTTGGCTTATAGGGCACTACTTGGGAGGATTTCATCTCTCCTGAGTTTTTCACAGCTCCTCAGGGACCTTCAGAGGCTTTACATGAGACAGGTGGACCTTCTTATCAGCATGAGGGTCATGAGACACAGACCGCTAGCATGCCAATGTTTATCACTTATCAGAAGGACACTAGACGATTGTTTGTAGTAGCTAAGCGAGTGTTATCTCCACCCGGAGTGGAAGGGGCCTCGGTTCCGTCATCAGCACAACAGGTTCAGGACAGAGGCAAGAGGCCATTGCAGGAGGAAGGACCATCAGTGCTGGCATTATGATACATATGTTGTACTTGACGACAACCCACTCATCTCAGATGATAAATTATAGTGCAGAAAAGTTCACGCACTTATATGCAGAGAAAAGTTTATTTCATGTAGAGAAAAGTTCACGCACTTTTATGCAGAGAAAAGTTTATTTCATGTAGAGAAAAGTTCACGCACTTTTATGCAGAGAAAAGTTTATTTCATGTAGAGAAAAGTTCACGCACTTTCATGCAAGGAAAAGAGTGTATATGTTGGAGAACTTACCTTTGGTCCATGGTAGTTAGTCCTTGGTATTTCATGCAAGGAAAAGCGTGTATATGTTGGAGAACTTACCTTTGGTCCATGGTAGTTAGTCCTTGGTATTTGAACCTATGGTTTTGGACCATGGTACCTCGTCAGAAGTGTTGATCTCACGCACTTTCATGTAAGGAAAAGCGTGTATATGTTGGAGAACTTACCTTTGGTCCATGGTAGTTAGTCATTGGTATTTGAACCTAT
This sequence comes from Pinus tabuliformis, assembly GCA_031772625.1. Lineage (NCBI taxonomy): Eukaryota > Viridiplantae > Streptophyta > Pinopsida > Pinales > Pinaceae > Pinus > Pinus tabuliformis. The sequence continues at coordinate 67,229,975 of CM062812.1, forward strand.
GGTTTTGGACCATGGTACCTCGTCAGAAGTGTTGATCTCACGCACTTTCATGGTTGGTTCATGGTATTAGTCCAATAGTTTTTGATCCTATGGTTTTGGCTCGTGGTATTGCATCCAAAAGTGTTGATCTCACGCACTTTCATGGTTGGTTCATGGTATTAGTCCAACAGTTTTTTGATCCTATGGTTTTGGACCGTGGTATTGAGAAAGGACTAAGGCTATAAAAGAGGAAGGAGATCATTTGACAAATCATCATCTGAATTATTGAATATCTAGATCTGGAATACAGTGATTGGGTTATGGTGCAGATCTGGATCTGAGCTAAAGAGGGATCTCACCGGTTGATGGAGAACAAGATCTAAGGATAGATCGGGATCAAATGGTTTGGAATGAACTATCTCTATATATTTGATTATGCTTATTCTAGATCTGTATATTGAATGATCTGAACTGGGTTAAGTTTGAAATCGTTGCAAGTCATGTTTGAATATTTATAGATCTGTACGTGGGTTGGCTTTGGTGTAAGCGCGTATATATGCAGGTTTGGTTCATTGTAGTAGCGTATACGATTTGAGCTATGATATTTGAAGTCACAGGTGGTTCTGGTTGTTGATGGGTTCTGATGACAGTTTAAAGGTGTCAGTATTCTGCATATCCTGTTTGGTTGATTGTGTTTAGCTTCAGTATTGATGGATGAGAACTAATATTGGATCAGGATCATAATGACTCATATTTATGTGATCTGATGGACTAGATCTGGGTGATAACACATATATTATCCTTGTATATGTATTGATCTGGTGTTTGGGTGATTCAGAAGATTTATTGATTATGTGCTTCAATGATATTAATGGGACCAGTATGAAAAATTGGATGAAACGTGGCCTTTCAGATTATGTGTTGTGCTTCAGGAGTATCCAGTATGAAAATGTATGAAACGTGGTACCTGGAGGAAGAAAGAGAAGGTTGTAGCCTTCGGTAGGTCCGCACCTACGTACTAGTACATCAGCTAGTACAAGAGCCAAGGGGGTGGTAGCTCCCTTCTAGTAGCAGCTGGAAAACAAGTAAAGGTTGGAGCATCTCAGCAGGTAGCAGCCTGTGCAAAGGGGGTTGTAGCTCCCTTCCAGGAGAGTCTGGAGAACAAGAGAAGGTTGTAGCCTTCTGTAGGTAGAAGCCTGTGTACTGGTATAAGTCTGCACCAGTACAGAACTATAGTAAAAGGTATTTCTTATTAAAGAAGATTGAGACGACTTGCAGCAGGTGGTTTTCACCCACATTGGGTTTCCACCTTACATCATGGTGTTCATGTGTGCTTCTTGTGTGTGATGATCTGTTCTATTTTACTGCTCTGGTTTACTGCTCATATGGTTAATAATGTTCTGATGCACTCATTAGAGATCAACTAACTTAATCATATGTTTAATGGATATATACTTGTTGCATCACATATGAATCTTAATATGGAAAGAGAAAAAGTTATATTGATCTGATAATACTGATTCACCCCCCCCTCTCAGTATTATTAGACTCCTCAACAGCAGTTCAACAGTATTTACCATTTTTCTCTCATTAAAATTGTGGTCATTCATCAGCTTGGCTTATAGGGCACTACTTGGGAGGATTTCATCTCTCGTGAGTTTTTCACAGCTCCTCAGGGACCTTCAGAGGCTTTACATGAGACAGGTGGACCTTCTTATCAGCATGAGGGTCATGAGACACAGACCGCTAGCATGCCAATGTTTATCACTTATCAGAAGGGCACTAGACGATTGTTTGCAGTAGCTAAGCGAGTGTTATCTCCACCCGGGGTGGAAGGGGCCTCGGTTCCGTCATCAGCACAACAGGTTCAGGACAGAGGCAAGAGGCCATTGCAGGAGGAAGGACCATCAGGTGAGCGTGAGACTGATTTCATTCTCATTGAGGGTGATGATACTGATATGGCCCGCAAAATACAAATCTCAAGGAAATCATTCAAGAGCAGTAGGCGGACATTGATGCCTTGTCTATCAACTTGGATAGAGCCCAATGGACAATACAGTACCTGGAGCAAAGGAATAAGCAGCTTGAAGACCAGCAGGTGATTATGGAGTTGCAAAACATTCGGGAGAATCGCCAAGCTGCCTAAAGGAGGAGGTGGAGTTCACTTCACTTGAGCAGGAGGTTAATGCCAATAGGGAGTCATGGATTTAAAGAGCCTATATCCACTTGGAGAGGAAGCTAGAAAAGGCCATCAATGAGAAGAACATGCTTATAAACCTGTCATATCATTACTTGTCGAGGAACATGGTGTGCCAAGCTAGAATCAGGAGTTTAAAGGCAAAGTTGAAGAGAGCATCAAGGAGGAAAAAAGAGAATGAAGGAATTTAGATATTGGCTGAGGCTTCCTTGGCCCAACACAATGTTTGATGGAGAAGACTCAGCCCAAATTTCAAAAAATTTGGAGCACTTTTTGTATTTTTGAAATTTTTGGCATAAAAAACAGGATTTTCTGCCCTATGAGCCGCGTCACGTGGCGCTCGCTTTTGCTACGAGCTTCCAAAGCAAAAAAAATCAGAATTTTTGGATTTAGCATGAAAAAATATGCTTTCCTACCAATGGCCAAGAAATTTGGACAGGTTTTGAGCCCTCAAAAAGGTCAAAAACACTCAAAAAATGACCTCACTGCCCCTATTTTGACACACAGGAAGCAGTGTTGGGAGAACTGACTTTTTGAAGGGAAAATGGAGGCCAAATTGAAAAATTGCACTTGGGTTTGAAAGTAGATATGAATACCTTTCCAAAAAGCATGCTTGGAGCTAATTTGGACACCGGGAAGGCCTCTAAAAGTGGGTCCAAACTGGTGCTATGCATAGAGAATCAGGCGCGACGCATAGAGGAAAAATTGCTAGTTTGACCAAGTATTGCTTTGTTTTTCGCCCAGCTTTGGCCAGTTTGACTTTTTCACTTTCTTAATGGAAAATTTATGATGTAATATAATGTACATTGATGGATCATGATGTAAATATGTCAAATGTTCACTTGTATAGGTAGATTCATCAGCTTAAATGTTGTTTGAAACTGAATGAATCAGTTCCCTTGTTTCTAGAGGCATGTTGTTCTGTTGCCTAATTTCTAGTTATCAGTTTAGAATTAGTTGAAACAGCTCCTAAACATGTGATCTCGACCCCTAGAGGCAAGGATGAGCTATGGTTTGTCTATATTATCTTGTTTTTCAGTCATTAGCATGGTTGGACCATTGAGAAAGCCTTGAGCTTCATTGTACACTCATATCAACATTTTGGCTAAGGAATTGAGACCAAGATTTGCAGCACTACTCTTTGGGATCCATGTGGCAATTTGTCTTGGTACAGTTCTTTCTTTTGTAATTGTGAATTTGCTTAAGTATTATGTATGCCATTCTTTATCTTGTTTCTTCTTAACTAAACAAACAAGAGTGTAAGTAGAATCCATTGAAATTGAAGTGCTCTACTTGAGGTTTACTTTAGTTTTTTGATGTTTTCAGCTATTTGGAGAGGATCCATGATTGCTCTTTCCCTCTTCAACTCCTCACCTATCTAATCCTTCCATCTCATTCGATTTGAAGTGCCAAAATCAGTTGCCTACCTTGCCCCATTGAGATCTCTGCAAGACTGAACCTTCATCCCCACGCCCAAAATCTGCTTTCCCATCTGAGCCAACAAAAACATCATTTTATTCAATCAAACTTTTTACACATATACCTAGCCTAAGATCAATATTTTTTTATCAGTCATCTCAAGCCCTCATTGATCATAAATTTGTTGAGATTGACCCGGAGAGAGCCCTCTCCCGACCTGGTAGGGCTAGCTACCAGGTTAAGCGTGGTTTGATGTTGGCCCTGGATCCTACCTTCCTCAGCCTAAGGTAAATCTAGGCACTAACATAGTGGCGACCATACTGGGGATTAAATTGTTTGTTTGTTAGTGTTCTTCATTTTATAAACTATAGACAAAGCCTAAAGATTAGCCAGGTAGCCTTCGAAACACATTTGCTTTGCATTAGCGCAAGTAGATAAACGCTACTTTAGTCAATCTCCAGTCTAGTCTTATAAATGGAATATCTAACTTTCAGATCACCCCAATACATCTGATAATTCTAAGCATTTGGATGATAGGTTTAGGATTTGATAGGTTGAACAAGTTTTCCATGTCCATTTGATTTCTTGGAAATAATAGCACACTGGCTTCCAGAAGACATACCAGAGCAAATCCAGATCCTGATCCCCCTCCTGTGTACGAAAATCCCAATCTTATTCCGAGAATCCTTCGCCAAGGAAGTTCTGTGATTCTTGTGTTCAAAGCTCAATCGTGTCTTGTTGGCTTTGAGTATCTCGAGGATCTTGAGTTTGATGAGTAGTTTGAGTTGCCTTTGTTTGAAACCAAATCCGAAAGCGTTGTTGCTTCAACTGCCTTAAATCCTGAGTTTCTTAGAAATCTTGAAACTGAAAGGGCCAATAAATCCATTGAAGATTATATCTTGAATCAGCTCCAGACTTCAATTGTGGCTTCTAATATTGCTGATTCTTAGAGACTGCTTCTGCAACCCTTGGGTTATCTTCAATTGCATCTAGTTTAAGAATTCCCATCGAACCTCCTTTCATTCCTACCATTCCTGTGCCGCCTACTGTTTCTGATAAAAAATCTGCAGTAGTGTTGCCTCCATCTACTCCTTCTACTCCTCAAGCATCCAAGATTGCTTCGCCTCTGCATACACCTCCTCATACTCCCCATACATCAGCTGCACCCACTCCCCCAACATCTCCAAGACCGATTGCAAATCCACCAAGAGTAATGGCTGCTCATTTTGCACCTCTTGTACTGCCTCAAAATTTGGATGATATGCCCGCCGATTATCAAAGTAAAATTCCTTTGTTTGATGGCACTCCTCATAGTGTTATAGCTCAGCAACATGTGGATAGAATGACAGATTTCTTCGATCTCCATGAGATTGATGCAGAAAATGTAACCATGAGACTCTTTGTACAAACATTTGGTGGTGAAGTAAGAAAATGGTTCAGGGCATTGCTGGCTGCAAGCATCACTAAATTGGCCAATCTACATAGACAATTCTTAGACCATTGGGAAGTGAAGAAAAATCCTCTTCAGATCCTTTCCGAATATGAGCACATCAAGCGAAATGTTGGTGAGTCTATTCAAGATTACTGTATTAGATTCAATTAAGTTTACAATGCAATTCCTGATCCTATAAAGCCACCCATGGGACTAGCCTTGATTAAGTTTCCAGACGGTTTTGATATTGATATGGCTTATCAATTAAGAGAGAGAGATCCAGCTACTTTGGAAGAGCAGAAGATTGCAGTCAGCGTTGAAGCAAATCTGCTTGCCAAGAGAGCTAGAGCAAGAGCTGAAAAGAAGGTCACAATAAAAGAAGAATCTTCCTCGTCAGACCAAGTGCTTCGGAAGGTGGAGCAGATGCTTGATAGGATGAAACTTGATAAGTCTGAACCACAAGTCAGAAATTCTAACTTCCGTGGCCAGCAACAGCCCCAATATAGGATCAAACAAAGAGCGCAGCGAGCCCAAGATCAAGTAGCGCAGCAGCAAGTGCAGACACCTCTACAACAGAATTTTGTACATGGTTCGGAATCAAATGAAGAGGAGAATGTGATTGGAGAATAAAATCATTTCTTTACACCCAATGATATGCCAATTTTCATCACTGAAGATGAGGAGTACTCCGAGAATTCAGCTGAACAAAGGGATGAAAATTTCATTTTGGCAAATGAGATAGTTCTTGAGGAAGAGTCCGATGAATACCAAAGAGGATACATGAATTCTTTGTCAGCTTAGCAGCGACAATATTCACTTCGAAATAGAGATGTGCCCGTAAATCCAATTCAGAAAAGGAAGGAGGCAACAACATCAAAGAATGATCCTCCTAATGTGCAGAAAAAGGGAAAAGAGACAGCTGATCCTAACACTAGCAAAACGGCATCAGCAAGTGAAAGACCAAATCAGCCAAATGTGTCAAAGGAGAAAACAAAAAAGAAGGATGTTCTAGTGAAAGAGGTAGAAAAAGTTTCAGTTTTTAACTTAGAAAGCGAAATTGCTAAGTTGAAAATACCTATTCCTTTGACTGAGTTGATGAAGAACAACAATTATAAAGGTCAAGTGTCTAAAATTTTGAGTTTAGATCCATCATCCAACATGGTGAACATGGAGGATGACAGTCCCGAGCCAATCTTTGGGCTAGCATTGGAAGGTCAGTCCCAAGATAGTGATGTCTCTCCTTTCTATATCAGTCTCAGGGTGCATGACTTTGTATTACATAATGCTATGTTTGATTTCAGAGCCTCTCATAATCTCATGCCTAAGGCCATCATGGAGAAATTGGGATTGGATATTACTAGAAAATACCATGACCTTTACTCCTTCGATTCCGGTAGAGTAAGGTGCATTGGTCTTATCAAGGATTTGGTGGTCAGTTTGGAACAGATTCTGGCTAAAATGTTTTGATGGATGTGGTGGTGGTGGATATACCTCCTATATTTGGCATGCTTCTTTCCAGATCTTGGGGAGCAAAGATTAAAGGGACAATGCAACTTGATTTCTCCTATGCTACCATTCCCATGTTCGGTCAGATGAGGAAACTATATCGGGAATAGAAAATGAAGTACATGATCACTAGCAAGGAGAAACCAGTAAATCATCCAATCAACTATGTACATACTAATCTAGAATCATTTGTTTTGTATTCAGATAGCTTTGATGATGTAAATAGCCAAATAGTTGAAGTAGAAGACATTCCCGAGATCACTGAAAATTTCAGAGAAGTCTTAAAACAAGAAAGGCAAAGACTTGATAGTACCGCTGAGCAATCAGCCGTCCGACAGCAACAACATATTGATGGACAACAAGGAAAAGAAAAATAATTTTAGCATTTGGAAGAGGATGAAACAGGCCTGTGGAGCATGGAATTTGATGGCACGGTAGGAAGGGAAGGTGCTGGAATTGGTATTTGGATACGCAGTCCGGTTTTTTCCCCAAACAAGGTGCCAAGCAATGTAAGGGTCTGCTCTTATAAACTAGCTTTTAACTGTTCAAACAATGAGGTTGAATATGAAGCTTTAATTTCCAGTTTGAAAGTTCTTAGAAAATTGAATGCTAAAAGGATTTCAGTGTATGGCAACTCCGAGTTAGTTATCAAGTAGGTGAAAGGGGAATACCAAGCTAAGCATCCTCGAATGCGGGCCTACCGCAATGCGGTGTTGGATATCTTGAAGGTATTTTCTGATTATACTATAACCTGTGTTCCCCGTGCTTAGAGTGTCATGCAGATTAACTTGCAACAGCAGCAAGTAATTTGAAAATTCCGATGAATTCAAACAACAAGTTTGAGATTCATGTGAAGCATCGCCCAGCTGTCCCCGACAATCAAAGGTATTGGCAAGTGTTTCAAGATGATGATGAGATTGATGAATTTCTGCAAAATAAAGTTAAATTCAAGGACACTTCTATTGATGTGGAGTATGATGATGGTGATGCAGATATGGAAGTCAATCAGATGGAAGTTTTGCAGCTCAAAGAAAACATCATTCCTAAAGGTCTAATACCTTTAGAGGAGCTCTTCGATCAAGACGATGTGGATAGAAAACCGAGCTTGCTGCCAACCGAAAAAGGAGTTGAGGATGTGAACATTGGATCAACTGAAAATCCTAAGATGGTGAAATTATCAAAGACATTGCCTCCATAGGTAAAAGCAAAGTATATCAGTTTGTTATCCTCTTTTACTGATGTATTTTCTTGGGATTATTCAGATTTGAAGGCATATGACACAAGCATAATTCAACATGTCATCTCGATTAAGCCAAATCAAAAGCCTTTTCGTCAAAAGCTAAGAAGAATAAATCCAAAGCTGCTACCCTCAATCGAGAAGGAGGTGAATAGGTTGTATAAAGCTGGTATCATAGTCCCCATAAGATTTTCAGATTGGATTTCAAACTTGGTGCCCATCCGCAAGAAAACAGGTGAGATCTGGTTATGCATTGATTTTAGAAATTTGAACAAAGTTTCCTTGAAAGACAACTATCCATTGCCCAAGATGGATCACATACTTCAGAGAGTAGTTGGAGCATCACGGATGTCACTACTCGATGGTTATTTGGGTTATAACCAAATTCTGGTCCATTAGGATGATAGAGACAAAACAACGTTCACCACTTTGTGGGGAACTTTTCATTATGCAAAGATGCCGTTTGGATTGAAAAATGCTAGTGGAACCTTTCAGCGGGCGATGGATATAGCATTTTCTAATGAAAAAGATGTCTTTCTAGTTGTTTATCTTGATGAATTAACAGTTTTCTCTAATATAGATGAAGAGCACCTCTATCATTTGAAGATTGTTTTTCAGCGATGTAGGAAGTATGGCATATCTCTCAATCCAAAGAAAAGTTTGTTTGCCATGGATGAAGGTAAGCTTCTCGGGCATATTATCTCAAAGGAGGGCATCCGCATCGATCCAGCTCGGGTGGAGGCTATTCAAAAGATTGATTTCCCACGAAGTAAGAAATAAATCCAATCCTTCAATGGTAAGATAAATTTCTTACATCGCTTTGTGCCCAATCTTGCAGAACACTTAAGAGAAATCACAAACATGGTTAAAAAAGATAGTGCAGTAAGGTGGACCGAGGAAGTAGTTAAGTCTTTCAATTTGGTGAAATTAGCTCTTTCTTGAGCTCCGGTTTTGATCATCTCGGACTATACTCAGGATTTTATTTTGTTTTCATTTGGCTCGGATCATACTATGGCAGTGGTCTTGATGCAGAAGAGAGACCAGCTCGAGAAACCAATTGCATTCTTCAGCAGAACCATAAGGGATGTGGCATTGAAGTATAATATTATTGAAAAACATGCCCTTGCATTGGTAAAGGCATTGAAAGATTTTCAGGTTTATATTTTGCATTCTCACATCCTTGCTTATGTCCCTAATGCTGCTGTTAAGGATGTCTTAGTGCAAACAGATCTGGAGGGGAGAAGAGGCAAATGGATTGCTGCCTTGCTGGAGTATGACGTGGAAATCAAACCGACAAAGATCATCAAAGGACAGGGGCTGGCTAAACTAATGGCTGAGTGAAATCTGTACACCTTGGACATTAATCTAATTGCTGCTATGTTTGAGGAAGATGAAGAAAATATGCCCACTCAGGTATCATAAATTTTCCTTCTTTCTCCTTGGTATTCGAACATTGTTTATGTACTCCAAAATCTGTCATCACCGCCTGGAATGGCTAAGAAAAAAATTAGGACACTGAAATTGAAGGCTGCAAAATTTTGTATTATGAATGGTGCACTCTACTGGAAAGATCCTGGTGGTGTCTTGCTAAATTGTTTAGTAGAAGAAGAGGCAAAACAGGTTATGCAAGATTTTCACAAGGGAGATTGCAGAGGCCATCTTTTCTGGAAGACAACAGCCAATAAAATCTTGAGATCAGGGTATTATTGGCCAAGTATTTTTGCTGATGTGTACAAAATAGTGGCTAACTGCCATGAATGTCAAATTTTTCAAGGTAAGAGGAAGTTGCAACGTTTACCACTCAAGCCCATAGAAGTAAGTGCTCCATTTCAGCAGTGGGGTTTGGATTTTATTGGTGAGATTCATCCTTCTTCTTCAACACAGCATAAGTGGATCCTCATAGCAACAGATGATTTCACCAAATGGATTGAGGCGATTCCTACAAGGCAGGCCACCGATTCGGTAATTATCTCATTTCTTGAAAACAACATTTTGTCTCATTTTGGCTGTCTAAATAAGTTGATCACTGACAATGCAACAGCCTTTAAATCGAAAAGAATGATTGACTTTTGTCATAAGTATCAAATCACTTTGGGGCATTCGACTGCCTATTACCCACAAGGCAATGGATTGGCAGAATCCTCAAACAAATCTCTTGTCAACATTATCAAAAAGCTGCTGGAAATTAACAAGAAGAGTTGGCATAAAAGGCTGGTCAATGCACTTTGGGCAGACAGGGTAAGTCAAAAGAAATCTATTGGCATGTCTCCTTTTGAGCTTGTGTACGGTGTGGACACAGTCTTCCCGACCTCTTTGGTAGTCCCGGTGGTTAAACTGTTGCAAGAAGCTGGCAGCGAAGATGATAGTTTGCAGCGAAGGATCAATCAAATGATACATTTGCAGCAAACTAGAGAGGAGGTATTTCCGAACACTTCCAAACTGTAGGAAAGAATTAAGAGGATATATGACCGGAAAGCAAAGGCGGACGGGTTCGAAGTCGGAGACATAGTGCTGAAATGGGATGCAAGGAATGAAGAGAAAGGTAAACATGGCAAATTTGAAAATCTTTGGAAAGGACCGTACAAGATTGCTGCACATCAGGGTCAGAATGCTTTCCTTTTGCAAGAGCTGAATGGTGAAGACTATCCTGGTGGGCTGGTCAATGGTCGGCTCCTCAAACGGTATTATGTGTGAACTATTTTCTGCTGTCCTACTCATCATTGTATATACCAGTTTGTTTAAATTCCATTGCAAGTGTGAATTGTTTTCATTCTTCAGTTTGGGGCCCGAGGTGAAGGCTATAAAACTAGGGTTTGATTTCAGTTTTGATTTGGTTTGTTAGAGTTAGGTCTTTCGGTTAATTTTAGTCTTGAAAATGAGTCCATTTGAGTCATGTTCAGTCCTGAAATTGAGTCTTTAAGTCAAGCGTTCAATTTTTTTTGTCGAAGTTATTGACTCCATAGCCCAATGGATGAAGGCGCTGCCTGCTTTCCCAGAGATCTGTAGTTCTTGGCACCTCCAAGGAGCTACCATCCCCATTGGAGCCAATGTTAGTGTTGGTATCTTCATCCCTCCGTCAGAGATCAAATCCTCTTGTTGCATTGCATATTAGGTGTCCCGCTCAGTCAACTGCATTCCATTAAGCACATGGATCATCTAATGGTAGTGGCTTTCTTACAGTTTCCCTCATGTTATCTACCTGCTAGCTCATGACTGTTCATTAAAAAGTGTATATAGTCATCTTTTGTCTTAAAGATTGCAAGGATTTTCGCTTTAGGGTTTCATTATCATTTAGGTCTAGGGTTTCATCAGAAAAGTGTTTCAAGGTGTCCAATAACAACCAACAGGCCATGAGGAGGTTCCAACATCAATAAATTTCATCATCAAGTGCTCAGAGATGTGTTTTTGAGGGAAAACAAAGTATTCTTGCTTTTGAGGAAAAATATAGTATTTTTGCTTTTATGGTATAAATTTGTGTAATTTTATTTTCTTCATATGTGAATCACTCCATCTGTAACCCTGGTCTCTTTCCCTAGCCTCAGTAGCTCCAACCACCTGCAAAACAAATAAAGCATGGGTCATTCAGTCCATCACAAGTTTTAATAAAGTGAAAAAAAACTCAAAACATAGTAAAAAACAAAGTCATTTTCAAAACATTGCAAAAATGGGTTTTATGAGCCAAAAATTTAAAAGCTCCATATATGAGTCATTTCTACATTTGAAAAGTTCATTTGCACTCCAAGACAAAGAGGAAGCAAGACAAAGTCGTGTTGGTGAGCAAGTGAGAGGAATTGGTGAAAATCGACCAAAAAATAGGGGCGCGGCGCACTGGGCAGGTGGCGCGGCGCACATAGACGACATAGCACATAGAACCGCGACCTCCAGTGAAAATTAACATGGGAACGACGCATATGACCGGTGCGGCGTGTTGGGTTTGATGCGCGGCGCATATAGCCAGGAAGCCCGAAACCTTCAACAAATTGCTCCAAAATCGCCCTAGTATGCTTGGATCTGCATTTGTACAAGTAAGTTGGGCTTCCATCATTGCTTTTCATCCCATGTTGGTGCTTGTTTGATGGTGGTTGTCTTATGGTGTTGAATAAGGAAATCAAACCCTACCAAAGAAAAAAATGCTAGGGTTTTGTATTGACTGTTTGGCTGCCAAGTTATTGCCCCCACCTCACACTCCCTTACTCCATTTTTTCCCTTGATTTTCCTATTCCCTACATTCACATACCCCTAAATTCACTAATCCCATACCCCAATTCCCATCTCCAAAAATCTCAAACACAAACTCCCAAACCCTAGTCCTATACAAAAACTCCTAAATCATTCCCTAGTTCCCTATTTCCCTAATTAAATCCTACCCCAATAGTCCCTAAATCCCTCACTATTTTCTCCCTCCACAATCCCTCATATCACTGTTTCCCTTGGTGGCAAAAGTCAAAACACATCACAGCTCACCTATTTCTCATTAAGACAGCTCCAAAATAGTCCATCCACTAGCAGACATGGCATCTGATCCTTCATATGATTATGAATAGGAGACCCACAGTGACTCACCTACAGAGGTATATGCACCCGGGAGGCCTCATAGAGGTGGAAAACATATTAGAGAAGAACCAAACTCTCTTGCTAAATTACAGGCCTGCCCTCTTGCCATCTCTTGTTTCCAGCACCAGTCCTGCTATGAATTTTGTGAGAAGGTTGCTAGCATTCAGTTTCATCATGAGTTGGCTCGTTTGTTTGTGCTGCATTTACATGATGGTCAAGCCACTCTAGCTGGTGTCACTTCCACATTAACACCAGAATCCATTTCATTAGCAACTGGTATTCCCAACATTGGAGAGCAATGGAACAAGAGGCAGCAAATTGACTGGAAGCATTATGAACCATACATCAAACCTGGCTATTTGAGACAACTCAACAGAGTATTTCCTTTCCGGTACCTCAAAGATGCTAATGCTCCTTTGATGAAATTGATCATGAGGTATTTCAATTGTGAGGGCCGATTTTCACGTTTAATGCTTATCATATTAGGCTGCTGATGAATTTTACCAGGGTAAGGATGATGAACATCCCTTAGTTCATGTGTTGAAACATAGAGAAGATGACCACCTTAGTGCAACACAAGACTCCTCAGCAACAGTTCGATAGTATTTACCATTTTGCTGTCATTAAAATTGTGGTCATTCATCAGCTTGGCTTACAAGGCATTACTTGGGAGGATTTCATCTCTCGTGAGTTTTTCATAGCTCCTCAGGGACCTTCAGAGGCTTTACATGAGATAGGTGGACCTTCTTATCAGCATGAGGGTCATGAGACACAGACCGCTAGCATGCCGGTGTTTATTACTTATCAGAAGGGCACTAGATGGTTGTTTGCAACAACTAAGCGAGTGTTATCTCCACCCAGGGTGGAAGGGGCCTCACTTCTGTCATAAGCACAATAGGTTCAGGATAGAGGCAAGAGGCCACTGTAGGAGGAAGGACCATCAGGTGAGCGTGAGACTGATTTCATTCTCATTGAGGGTGATGATACTGATATGGGCCCGCAATACACAAATCTCAAGGAAATCATTCAAGAGTAGCAGGCGGACATTGATGCCTTGTCTATCAACTTGGATAGAGCCCAATAGACAATACAGTACCTAGAGTAAAGGAATAAGCAGCTTGAAGACTAGCAGGTGATTATGGAGTTGCAAAACATTCGGGAGAATCGCCAAGCTGCCCAAAGGAGGAGAGTGAAGTTCACTTCACTTGAGCAGGAGGTTAATGCTGATAGGGAGTCATGGATTGAAAGAGCCAATATCCACTGGAGAGGAAGCTAGAAAAGGCCATAAATGAGAAGAACATTCTTAGAAACCTGTCATATCATTGCTTGTCGAGGAACATGGTGTGCCAAGCTAGAATTAGGAGTTTAAAGGCAAAGTTGAAGAGAGCATCAAGGAGGCAAAAAGAGCATGAAGGAATTCAGATATTGGTTGAGGCTTCCTTGGCCCAACACAATGTTTGATGGAGAAGACTCAACCCAAATTTCAAAAAATTTGGAGCACTTTTTGTATTTTTGAAAATTTTGGCACAAAAAACAGGATTTTTTGCCCTATGCGCCGTGCCACGTGGCGCTCGCTTTTGATAGGAGCCTCCAAAGCACAAAAACTCAGCATTTTTGGATTTGGCATGAAAAAATATGCTTTCCTACCAATGGCCAAGAAATTTGGACAGGTTTTGAGCCCTCAAAAAGGTCAAAAACACTCAAAAAATGACCTCACTGCCCCTATTTTGATACACAGGAAGCAGTGTTGGGAGAACTGACTTTTGGAGGGGCAAATGGAGGCTAAATTGAAAAATTCCACTTGGTTTGGAAAGTAGACAGGAAGATCTTTCCAAAAAGCACACTTGGAGATAATTTTGACACCGGGAAGGCCTCCAAAATTGGGTCCAAACAGGCACTACGCATAGAGAATCAAGCGCGGCGCATAGAGGAAAAATTGCCAATTTGACCAAGTATTGCTCTGTTTTTTGCCCAGCTTTGGCTAGTTTGACTTTTTCACTTTCTTAATGGAAAATTTATGATGTAATATAATTTACGTTGATGGATCATGATGTAAATATGTCAAATGTTCACTTGTAGAGGTAGATTCATCAGCTTAAAGGTTGTTTGAAACTGAATGAATCAGTTCCCTTGTTTCTAGAGGCACGCTGTTTTGTTGCCTAATTTCTAGTTCTCAATTTAGAATTAGTTGAAACAACTCCTAAACATGTGAGCTCGACCCCTAGAGGCAAGGATGAGCTATGGTTTGTCTATATTATCTTGTTTTTCAGTCATTAGCATGGTTGGACCCTTGAGAAAGCCTTGAGCTTCATTGTACACTCATATTAGCATTTTGGCTAAGGAATTGAGACCAAGATTTGCAGCACTCTTTAGGATCCATGTGGAAATTTTTCTTGGTACAATGCTTTCTTTTGTAATTGTGAATTTGCTTAAGTGTTATGTATGCCATTCTCTATCTTGTTTCTTCTTAACTAAACAAACAAGAGTGTAAGTAGAATCCATTGAAATTGGAGTGCTCTACTTGAGGTTTGCTTTAGTTTTTTGATGTTTTCAGCTGTTTGGAGAGGATCCATGATTTCCCTTGCCCTCTTCAACTCCTAACCTGTCTAAGCCTTCCATCTTATTCGATTTGAAGTGCCAAAATCAGTTGGCTACCTTGCCCCATTGAGATCTCTGCAAGACTGAACCTCAATCCCCGCGCTCAAAATCTACTTTCCCATCTGAGCCAACAAAAAATCATTTTATTCAATCAAACGTTTTTACACATATACCTAGCCTAAGATCAGTATTTTTTTATTAGTCATCTGAAGCCCTCATTGATCATAAATTTGCTGAGATTGACCCGGAGAGAGCCCTCTCCCGACCTGGTAGGGCTAGCTACCAGGTTAAGCGTGGTTTGATGTTGGCCCTGGATCCTACCTTCCTCAGCCTAAGGTAAATCTATGCACTAACAGGACCAATCAACCTAAGCCAAAAATGAATCCAAAACCATAGATAGTCATAGTGCTCGGTCTATATCAAAACCCAGTTCTTCCCTTATCGAATTGAAACATTAAGGCGCTATTTTCTTGACAATTCATGTTTATGCTATGATTAACAAATTTTTTTTAAGAATATGAAAGTTACCTATCTAATGTGTATCGGAATAACTAGTATGTTGTAGCTAATGAACTTGTAGGTTATTCACAAGTTAATGAACAACAATTAGGCTTTAGGAGATGAAAAAATGTTGATCGACCTTGAAACCCTCCTATGCCAATTTCTATTGTATATATCCCTTTGACCAACTAGAGAGATTGACTTAACCAATAGAAAGCCCAACTTTGTCTACTAACCTTACCTACTTGTCATAAAACTAACATACAATGCAATAGAAAGAGCCAGTCAAGAGTCTAAACCTGAAAGAACTCCTCCAAACCAAGACCATCAATGTTTATCCTAACTGCTACTTCCATGCCATCCCAGAGGGCCAGACAACATCAATAAGTGTAGCTTCTATATGCACTAATTCATGTATTTGAAAATAAATTTTGATGACATTTATCATATTTGAAATTTATTTGACAAGCCTTACCTGCCACTATCATTTTTTGATGTTTGAAACGAATCTTTGTCACTATGGTTGAATTGTGATATAAAAAGAGGTGATGATGATATGCAGATAGGTTATGAACTAGATGAAAAGTAGAGGTATGAAGAGTGTTATGGAAGTTAGATGAAAAACAAGGTATGGAAGTCAGGTACCATGAAAATCAAGGGCAATGACTTCCTTTGCTCCTACAAAAAGGCCACCTACTGCGCAAGGTTGGAATAGTTCCCTCTGCACCTACCAGGTAGGGTTGTAGTAGTTCATCAATATTCTTATAGACAACAAAGTTGTAGAACGACATTCCAATAACCACATGTCGATAGTACAAACATACACAAGGGTAGAACGCAACAATAAGTAGTCATTATTATAATACTACAAAGCATAACAATTATACACCCAAAGTATTTCTCACATAAAATGTTATGAATTAATGCTAGTTATAAGGCTAGCATTAATCAGCCTTACAGAGACATATATATGTTAAAATTTGGATAAAAGTGTGGAGAGGGAAGAAATATAAAAGTTTGGAAATATTGAAGAGAGAAAACTTTGGATAAAGTGTGGAGATGGAAGAAATATAAAAGTTTGGAAATCTTGAAGAGATATAAAACTTTGGATATAAGTGTTGAGTTCTTTAAAAATATGTTTTGAAGAGAGTGAAGTTAGAAATAAGACCACAAATCCTTTTGTCCAATCAAGACTTGTGAAAATAAAAATTAAGTAATTTTAAATTTGAAGTTTTATTGAAACATTGGTTAAACTAAGCAATATGAAAAGAAGCTTAAAGTAATTAATACATATTCAACTATTTATTGATCGCTATATACCATGCCTTCCAACAGGTATAATAAGGAACCTTTTTTCCAACCAATGAAGGTAGAGTGTTATGAAGAGATAGTGGCATTTAAACATGTAGGATGTATATATAATTATATATAGATGGAAAAGAAAGCTAAGCTATTGGCATTTAACAAAGACTTATGGTGATGTGGGATAGGTAATTAAACCAACAAAAGGACAAGCAAACTAAAAGCGATACATACCAAACTCTACCGGTCAAAAATAACAAAAGTTGTCCATCAAAACGTTAGTGAACATATGAGGGTTTCCTAAAAGACATAAATTCCTTTTCATAATATAAGTAAATTGCATAGATGGTTGATAACTATGTTTTATTAAAAAGAAATGCAAGTCCCCATGGTATCTATATAGATATATACTAATGGGGTTAGCCTTGGGGGATGTTACAAGTGGTATCAGAGCTAGGTTTTTCTTTGATATCTTAACTTTACGCTTTTGATTGTAACTAGTAAATTATTCTTGAATTTTGTTGTCAACACACTTTGTGAAGGGGTCAATAACAAATTACCATTAATTCTTTGTTTCAGCCAAATCAACCTTTTGCTTGGAGGCCAAATATTTGGAATGTACTAAATGAATGATGTGTTATAATCATGTAGTTACGGGCCATTCATGAGAAATTGAATTTTTTTGTACAAATAATAGAATTGAAATGCATAAAACCAAGGTCTTTTTGTATAGAGTTGTACAAAGAGCTTGATACAAGGATAATTTTTAGTGACTGCAAGGACAAGTTGTTTTGGACAAGAACTTTTTCATATTCTAATTTCTAGTGATGCATTTCAACAATTTCACCAAGGCCTGTCTAAACCCCCACCATGAAGGTGCCTTTTCAGTTGCAAGTCTCTGGCCACTAAAATAGCAAGAATATAAAATTCACTAGGTAGTCTATGTGATAATATAATATCTTAATCTCTAAAAAAAATCTGATCTTAACCATGAAAAAATACACTGAAAGTTTTTAGTTAAACGATATTGACAATACATGTTATGCAATGGTGTCATGCTTCATGTTCATGTAAACAAGAGCAAGTCACATGTTTACCTTGTCATCAATTATGTACAAATAATTTAAAAGTGAATATGTTCATAGTGCAATACCATAATAAAACAAGTATAAATAGGAAATTGACTCAATACCCTTCGTTTAACAAGAGAAGCAGCTAACTCATAAATGGGAATGGAAAATAAATGGAAATGACTATAAAATGACTCAAGTCCCCTTGGCATCCTCTCTTTAAATACCATCACTCTAATTTTTTATAAGGATATTGTTTGATTCTTACTAATAATTTTGTATCATATGCAACATTTTTTAATTTATGCCTTAGTTTCGCAAAGAGGAGAAAAATGGACACTTGCAACTATATCTGTTATAGACTACTTTGTCACATCTGGTCAATAGTCCTTCAAAAGGGACCAATTCACATCCTTTCACATATTGTCATCACCCCTAGACAAAGCCCTAAGCATGACTCTGTTGAATCGCTGAGTTTCTACTCTTGACTACTGAGTTTCCAATCTTTTAAGGTCCAATTCACCCCGACCCTTTAGGGACCAGTGTTGACCACTAGGTTGACCCTCTTTGCACTTACGTTGATCACTAGCAGGTTGTCCCTTGTTGGGGGTGCGTTGATTCTAGAAATTCAGGAAAAATAAAAAGAATCTCGAAGCTTCCTGAGGTTGTTTCAACCATTTACCTTGGATAAGAGTCTCGAATCATATCTGATCCTACCTTGAAATTTTCACCTCTTATCACTTGAGCTCATCCTCCCATATAAAGTGGATCTCAAGCCTAGAGTAGTAAATGGATAAGAATTCATGAACTACCTCCATCATCTATATATTTACAACCATACATGGGCAAGGGGTTGGATTTTGGAGATTGATTCTACCCTCATGTTGTTGCTTTCAGAGTTATTATTCCATGCATTAGGGTGACATAGAGGCATACTTTGTGGCAAGAAAAATACAAGTCAACTTGGGGAGCTCTTCTACAATATCAACTCCTATTTTTGGTTGTAAGTTTTTCCATTTCTATTAATACAAAGAGTAGATTGTTTTCCTATATACGATGTTATGATTTCATGTATTTCAATACCAGGTTTATCTATTGAATGCATTGATTGGATTATGCTACATAAATGTTGTAGATATTTTGTTTGTCTTGTTTTATTATGTAGGTTCTAATTATAGCAATTGGAGCTAGGATTAGAGCGTACAAGTCGAGGAAGGAGTGAAGCATGCGACAGATTCTAGGTAGGTATCATCCCATCATTCAATTAATTTAAGGAAGACATTGTGCCCTTTGATTTCTGTTGTTCTAGGTTAGTCCACCAGGCCTAGGGAAGACACTTTTGTCCGCAGTCATAGATTAAGTATAACAAATTAATGACCATACTGGGGATCAATTCAATCCCCTGGTGGTTTTCTTTGCCCTTAATGTATACTTTTCCTCTTGTTTTGATCTTTATAGTTGCACTCTGTTCTGATTAGAAATAGGAAGATATGTCATTAAGGTTCCATTGCATTTTTTTTCTCGGAACTTAAGATTCCTTGACCAACGCACCATTTGGTCTGGAGACAATGTGTTGCAATGCACTCTAGCCTTCCTTGTACGCACGTTGTAGTGCACCCAAACCCTCTTTGTTCCTTCGTTGCAGAGGACTGGTGCCCCTTAAGCACTTGCATTGATCCCCGTTTCATGCCAAAATTTGCCTTGTTTTGGTTTATGCTATATCCATCCTTCTTCCAGCTTCTATTCCTTGTGTCCCTCAGTGTCTTAGTGTCTCTTGGAAGCCTCCATATAGTTTACTTGTGGTTTTTATTGCCTTTGATAAGAATTTGTTTAGATTTTCCTTTGTTCTTGTCATTAGGTCATTAGCAAATTGATTTGTTTAGTCATTGAATACTTGAAATAATTGGTGTTCTAGTCATTGTTATTAAAAAGTTTGATTTTATTAGTGATTATACATGCATCTCAGTTTTCTCTCATTTTGAAAATTAAGGGGAAATTCAAAAGAAAAATCTCTTTGCATTGGCATCTAGTTTTTTGTGAGTAAATTTGAATTGGAACAATTGCATTTTAGGGAATTACACTTAGTTATTATTTGTTGGATACACTTTTTCGCTTCCATCCTCTAGATAGATTCTCATTGAAAGTGAAGGTTTCCATTTCTTCATACTAGCTTTCATTTTAGGATATTTAGGTGAAATTCGCGATGAGCCATGAATTAAATCCTAATCAAAGATAATCTTTAAAATATTTTGAATCAACTTAAGGAATATTTGTCACATTAACAGAAACATTAAGAGGTCTAGGCTAGAGACATGTTTTGATGTCTATAAACGTAGGAGTTCTCATTGATTTCTAGTGTTGCATCCCGGGGGTGAAATCTCGTTCCACATATGTAAGTGTATTAGATCATTCTCCATGTACCTTTGGGTATATTGGATGGTGCTCCATGCATGAAATGTATATGGGAACGCTCTCATTGAATTGTTACGCATTAGACAACACTAACATGAATTTCACTTCCACGTACCACCGAGTATATTTTGGAAGTCCACCATAGGTTGTTATCCTTGCCATAGGTAACTGAGTTGGCTGCTTTGTATATCGTGATACTCCAAATACAACATTCAGGGAGATTTCCTATACGTACGTTAAGTCCTTGGTTCGCCAAGGTGTATATTACAGTTCATGGTTTCTTGGTAAACCTTTATGCCTAGTTTACCCTCTTTTTTATTATATTATTTTTGTGTTAATATTAAAATTTATTATTCCAAAGTGGAAGAACACACCACTTTTCTCTGTCATTTGCATAGAATGCAAAATAAGCCTCCTCTTCCACTAGAGGCTACTCTTGGCCATTGTTAGAAGCATAAGAATACACAAACTATTGAATCAAGAACTTCGGGAACTACTTCTGGTCCTCCTAAATCTGATCTACTAGAATCATCTTTCCCTTTGAGTATTGAGCCTGAGATTACTTCATCATTTCCTAGTGAATCTAACATAGTTGAAACAGAAGCACCTGAGACTTTGTTGAATGAGGTAATTGAACCTAACTTTACTAAATCAAAGACTTTATTACCCGAGGTTATTCAACCTGAGGTACCTTAACCATCTTCGCCTATTACTTTAGGACTTCCCTCTTCTCTTCCTTTGTCTTAGACACAACCATGAACTATATATCTTGGACCTGATGATGAACCCCTTCCGCCTGGTCTTGTGAGTATCAAAGAGATCCCATAGGAAGAACCTCGTCCCTCTAATCCTGTTCATTGGGGTGTACTCCATTTTTATCAGATTTGTCCTCTTCCTCCTTTTAAAACTCCAACACAAACTCCTTTACCTGATTCTTCCCACTCACTTTTAAGTTTCTCGCGAAAATCTTCTTTGGGACAGTTAACCATGACTGAATCCGATATGGTTTCCCAACCCGTGTCTACCACTATGGATAAGAAAACTAGTGTTTCTTCTTCATCCATGTTTGCAACATCACCAGAGGCACGTCTATGTGGTGGCCTGTTTGTACCACCTGGTTATCAATCATTATTTGGTACCTTCTATGTTGCGGCATCTAGTCCATGGACCTCTCCCATGTCATCTATTTCTGGAATTCCATTTGGCACTTCGTTTATGAGCACTACGCAACCTACTCCTTCTCCTCCACCTACACCCACAGTTGAACAACATGCTGGCCCTTATATTATTAGGAATGTTCACCTTCAATAACCTAACTTTCCTTATGTTGGGTACCCTTTGCAAGGGGGGAAGTTGCCTCCATCATTCCTTCCTCCTTTGGCATGGGGACAACCTATTGTTAGTATACCTAAAATTGGTGCTTAACCTTATCCAAATCCTCCATATCCTGGAATGGCTACTAATGTTTGGCAACCTACTTTTCTGGTACAATCTGGTTCGATTGTGGATCCATCTTTGAATTCTCAACCTGTGTCGTCCACATCTCAAATTCCTATTTATCAATTTGTACCTTTACGAGCTAAAATTCAAGTAAGCCAACCTTTACAGGTTGTAACTGTGACCCAATCTATTTCATCGGTATTTTTTACCTCCTAGGTCCCACTTATTCAGCCTTTACAAGGTACCTTATAGTCTCAATCGCTTGGACAAGGTATTCGTCAAATTCTAGTAGGACATATTCTTATGGTATGGCACAACCTCCATCGAATCCACATTATGTTGGGATGATACAAAATCCCATGGGGCAATAGTATCAACCTTATCAGGGTATCCCTCAAGTTCCATGTCAAGGCCAACAAGTCCAAACCCAACCTCTCCAACATTTGCAAGGTTATCCTGGACCTGGAAAACAAGGTTATGCATATGTTGGTAACCATAATCCTCCTTGTTTTGGTGCCTAGGTTCCTCTTTATCAGAACCCTCCCTATCATGGAGTGTAGATACATGTTTCTCAGGTTATTCCCCCTTATTCGAGTTACCCTCCACCAGATTTTAACAGGAAATTGTCATTTGTGCTGACTCTCAAATTACCAGATTTGACTCGGCTTACCAACGATCATATTGTTCATTCGCCTTGGTGGTCAATTATTCTTACAAAATTTCCTTATGATATCCCAAAATTCAATGGGAATCCTGGATAGGATCCATCAACACATGTCATGACTTATCATCTGTGGTGTTTGTTGAACTCCCTTAATGATGATTCTATTTGATTACATCTTTTCCAACTCACTCTTACCATTACAACAACTAAATGGTATATTGAATTACCGAGAGCTTCATTTAAGAATTTTAGTGCCTTGGCTACCACCTTCCTCACACATTTCTAGTTGCCCGTCAGATATGAAATTGGAACAAAAATTTTGACCAAATTCAAACAATTTGATTCCACTCACATCTTTGATCACATTCATGAGTGGCAACTTTGCTGTTGGTTGGTTAATACATATGTTCGAGATCAATTGTTAGTGAAATGGTTTACTAAGTCTCTGTTGGCCCCTATAACAGAAGACGTAGCTAAGGGTGGAGTTGTAACTGAAGAGTAACTAATTGCTCATGCCCATTACTGTAGAAAATCTGTGATAGGTTAACCCAATAGTGCAATATAAATCAAAGCAGAATATTATAACCTACTTCTACTATCAATTTGCGGAAGCTTAAAGATCAAGCTGAACAATATAACCAAAATAAGAAGAATCAATGGCACAATACACATGAATATATTTGGGGAAAGTCTCAGATAAAAACCCCACACTATTGTATTATCATAAATGATGGAAATACATAGGAATTATAGAAATCCTTAGCTCTCACAGCTAGCCAACTCTCAGTACAATCCTCACATCTGCTCACAGGAAATCTTGGCTTCTCTCTAGCCTTCTTCTTTGTCCTTCAAGCTCCTATTTCCTTGCGCTATTCATTGTGGATGATTAGCCTATTACCAAATGGAAAAAAAAGCCTTCAAAACTGTGCAATCCTCAAGGATGAATCCTTGACTACATGCATGAGTTTTCTCCATGAGAAAACACATGCAACTAATAGTACACTGTCCCTGAACATTAATCTCAACTGGGTCTTTCTCAGAATAGACATGCATGAGTTTTTGATGAGGGAATCTTCAGTTAGCTGGAGTAGCACTAGTTGAGTGCATTAATGCATCAACTGATTGTTAACTCACTATTAGCTCCTCAAACAGTTTGGAACTAATTTAACTGGACTTAACTCAGTAAACTGAGTTAACTAATTCAATTCAAATATAACTCAATCTTATCTCCTTAATTTAAGGGATAAATCTTGCATGACTTCAGAAAGACTTCTAACTTGAATTTATCAAACTAATTAGTTTAAAATAAATAAATTAATTATTTCCAAGTAGTTGTTAAGACTAAATTCGATTTTAATTCACAATTTAATTCAAGGACAAATTAAATTGGAATATTCTTGTTGCCATATTTCAAAATTTACTTGGATCTCATTTATACCCAATATGGCACGCTTTATGATAACATACCAAACACTCTGAGACCTTTGAACATTGTTCCTTAAGCTCCTGGTAAAGAATCTCATACTGCTGATGGCGTGATTGGTTCTGCTAGTTCACAGTCAGTGAGTAAACCATCTAGTGCTGCTCTCACCGCAACTGCCCAAAACCATCCATCGAATCCTCTTGTAGATTCTACTTCTGAGATCAATGTCGTTAATTCTAATAAAGGCAAATCTCAACAACAACTAGGAAGTAAGAAGAAAGGCAAAGGAAAGAAGAATAAATACTCTCCTCTATAGGATAAATGAGACAATCAATCTTTTGATGAGAGACGGAAACCTCGTTACCGATGTTTGATTTGTAATGAGGAACACTTCACTCGTGACTATCCCCACTTAGCGGAAGTGAACCAATTCCTCAAATATTCTACTTCACCTTCCATGTTGACATGATCGTTTCTGAATCAGGAGACTCATATGGTTGCTTGGAACCCTAATTCCTCTAACTCGATTTTGATGCTTTCTTCCGCCAAATAAAAATCGATATTATAGTGGCTACCCGTACTAAATATTATGGTAATGCGAATCCCCTAAACACTCAGGATATTGATCAACCTAGCAGTTCAATTGTATCTCCATCGGATCATGCTCCTCTTACGATTCCTACAAAATTGACTATTAAGCCTCCAAAGGGAATTATCTATAAATATGCTTTCAACCCTCGTGCGAGAGTTTCTTAGAATTACAATGTAGTTAAGGAACTTGATCAATCTCCATCAACTATGTCTACTCTTGAGGTGTTGTAAAATTGTCCCACCCAGAAAAAGGCTTTTCTTTCTGCAATTGGATGTATCGATCCTTCAGATTCCAACCTAGTCATTTTTAATCATGAGAACTATACGCGTTGACTTCCAGCTCAATTAGCATTTATGATCCAGTTGTTGTTCACAGTAAGAAATTTCAATGTTCTATTGTGGATGAGGGAGCCTCAACTTGCATCATGTCATTGTCTTGCTAGAAGGCCATTGGTTCTTCTCAATTGAGTCAGTCCCCCACCACCTTGAAAGCTTTTGATAGAAGAAGTTATAAACCTTGTAGGATTTTGAATTCCTTACAAGTAGAATTGGGAGGTAAATTTGTATCCGTAGAACTCGAACTTATCGACGAGCCACTCAATTATAATATTCTATTGAGTCGCAAATGGGTTTACGCCATGGTTGTTTGTTGTTTTGACTAATTTTTGAATTATCACCTTTCCTCATAAAGGAAACATAGTGGCCATCGATCAACTCATGTTTTTCACTTCTAATTCTCCAGTTAATGGAAGTGTCCCTCATAGGGGAAACTCTACATCCATACTAACATGTTGGTGTTGGACTACTTAAGGATTCCTCTCTCATGGGAACCTTTTTCCTTCCTCCTCCTTCACTTCCCAACAACTCTCCTTCAGTTGCCTGTATCAATATGATATCCTCTTCTACTATTCCAACTGATCCTTGTGTAGTACTAGACAAACCTAACATTGATAGTTTTGGTGATTGTATGCCTATTAGCCCCATCGAGCTTGATTATGAAGCCATTCATTTAGCTTGTGCGGCTCATTCTGATCTAGTCTCTTCGATCAATTGGGTCAATCACTCATTGGATTATGGCACATCTTCTGATCCTTTCTCTCATGAATTCCATACCAATGAGAGCATCATGGAGATCATGATGCCAGATGATGCATCGTGGGACGATCATCACCATCATTCCTCCTTGTCAGATTCCATAGAGGATAATCCTAATGACCTTTATCAACCCAATATAATTGAGCTCTCTACGAATTTTGTTTCCATTCATGAAGTCGATTCAAAGAAAAACATATCAAATATTGAAGAGACTATTTGATATTGTCAGAGCCATGTGGGGTGATAAAGTGTTGCGATGACTTGGTGTGAAACAAAACC
Source organism: Pinus tabuliformis (assembly GCA_031772625.1). Lineage (NCBI taxonomy): Eukaryota > Viridiplantae > Streptophyta > Pinopsida > Pinales > Pinaceae > Pinus > Pinus tabuliformis. The sequence continues at coordinate 67,255,674 of CM062812.1, forward strand.
AGGCTGGGGGAATAAGAAGGGTGTTTGAGTGATGGCATATGGTAATAAATTAGGATTGGTAACAACATTTCTGTTGGTATTCAAAACTAGTTCTTAAGCTTGGGGGGTGTTTGATGAACTCATCATGCACATTGGTGCTCCCGTGGTTGGATAAATATCCTCTATCATAGGAGGGTTTGCTAGGAATCTCCCTCAGATTTTGATGGCTTAAATTGGCCTGGACTAAGTTCAGTGTAAGTGGTGATCCATTTAGGATAAGATGAGAGAAAAGGTAGCACACCATTTGGTGTAGGTAATGTCTTCTTCTCATAATATGTGAGTTGATCTATTGTAATGATTTTTCCTCCATGGGGGAACATCATTACCCTAAATGCAAATGAGGCAAATGCTAACATCTCTTACATGTAACTTCAGCCCAACAAGATGTTATAATCCAATTGAGCATCCAAAACTTCGATATCTATTAGTACAGTTTTGCCAGCCAGTTGTACTGGAACACCTTGGTATAGACATATGGGGGCTGAAGGGCACCCATCATATGCTCTAAGCATGATGTCAGAAGGTTTGAGTTCAGGGATCCTAGTTTCTACCAAACAGATTTGGACATTATACATGTGGATGTCCCTTCATCGAAAATTCAATGATGGATGGCGATTTTTTGGACTGAGACTAGGATTTGGAAAGCAACAATTGATGGAAGTCGCGGGGTAGCTTTATCCAAGTCAAAGACCATTAGGCAAGAATCGGCCGAGTTGATTGCGCCTAGAGCATAAAGTAGGGTTTTCTATTGAGTTGGGCATGTTTGTAGTACCTCTAACGCTGACATAGCTGAGGGAGATTGTGCTAAGTCATTGACTATGTTGTAGCTTTGAGCAACTTTTGAGTTATGTCATGCTTTCCGTAAAGGTACTTTGACCATCTTCGACATGGGTTCTATAGGAAGTCAAGAAATGGCCAACAATGCTATAGGTGTTGCCATGGTCGAGGTGGATGAGTTAGGTTTTGGGGGAGCCTCATAACTTATGTTTCATGTTTGCAGGAGAATATCTTCTCATGTCATAAAAATGTCGTGATTATAATTATTATGGGGGCTGCCTCTAGAAGGAAGTGGATGGGATGGTTGTTGCTGAGTGTTAACCAGACCTTGATGGGGGAAAGGATCCTGCATTAATGTAGTTTGTTTCCCTGCCTGCCCCCTATTGTCATGTATCCTTTTCAACTTAGGGAGTTGAGGAAAATGATGGGTATAATGACCATATTCCTCGCAGATGACACATGAATGATTAGTCTGTAGACTTGTGTTCTTGTTTTGCCTCTGTGGGTTGTTATTGGTTGGCCCATAGTTTTGATTCTGGTTAGGGTTTCCCCTTGTCGAGTCCTGTGGGGGTTATTGTTGGTTGTTCCCCCCTGTTCAGGCTCTACCTTTGGTTTTCTCTTTGGTTTTTTCTTAGCAACATTAGGTTGGTTAATTGTGTTCAATTACTCCTTTGATTGTTGTTTTTGAGCGAGGGAAGGTTGCACTAGGTTAACCCTTGCGTTATTTTGTGCTGGTGGGTTATTTTGTTGTTGTGCAAGGAAAGGAGAATGTTGGTTTCCTTGTCCCTAATTGGTATATGGATTCTAGGAAGAGGACATTGTGTCGGTATTTCTAGAGGAGTATTGATTTCTTTGTGGGGGAGGGTATGGGCCTCTATGTGGGGACTGATATTGGTTAACCCTACTAACTGTATTCTACATCGGTGTGGATTGAATGGGGTAGTATCTTGTATGTTCTAGTGGTGGTGTATTTTGTGTAGCATCAAATCCTTGGCCATGTTATCACTCAGGTTGTTCCTTGGCTCCTAAGGGAATACAACCGAGGTAACCACTAACCAATCTTTTAGCTGCAAGTCCTAGCCTACTTGCAACCAGAGAGGGCTCTCTCTTTATGAATTAACTTTGTTTTGGTGTAATTTTAGGCTAGTTATGATGCACAGGGTTTTGTTTTAAATTTGGTTGGATGATGATTTCAAAATAGAACTGATATACAATTTTCAGAATAGCTTAGACCATTGGGCAATGGAGTCAATGATGGGATACTGCTGTAAGTGTTTCTTGTGGAAAGGGTAATGCTACAGAGCCAGACAGGCACCTATGGAACAATTTTTCAAATCTGGGAATCGATGGCATGAAATCAGGGAATGAAAGGCAGTCAAGGATCTTTCACTATGCTGATAGAGGGAAAATGTGAGAATATTATCTAGGAGCAGTTAAGAATTCCTAAATAGCATCCATAATGAGAGAATCAGTTCAAACATGAGCAATTAAGAATTCATATTCATGACTAATTCTGAAGAAAACACAGTTAGAAACAAAGATTGAGCAGAGGGTGTATTCAAACAAGTCCTGAGCTATTCTTTCTTCTCTGTTACTAAGATCGTGAAACATATGTGAAATTTGCAAACACATAGAGACAAAACACGGTTTAGAATAACTTATTGCTCCATTAAACGACACATGAATTCTGTAGCAGAACGCAGTTCATTTCACATCCAGACAGCACAGAGAGCATCAACTTCACTAGTAATTTGTATTAAAAGTCTGAAAATTTACAGCATAGCTCTTAGAGAGAATCACCAACCAACCCCAAATACGTTCTATGGGGAGGTATATATACGCAAATAAGATACAAAATATCTAGATGATGAGTCTTCATGTAATAAATTACATCACCAACTCTTCCAAGGGAGTAAATGAAGAATTAAACACTGCAGTTAATATTGGCTTGCTAGCTGTCTATTTTGTCAGAAAATTTTGACTTTCTGGGCTGAATGAGTCGGCTGTCTGCTGCGCATTTATTCTGCGTGTGCTATTCTGATGCTGGTATGCTGCCTGTTGTTGTCTTGGTCTTCATCTTTGGTGCTGGGCTACTTTGCATTTAATGAGCTATAGTTAACATTCCAATTCTGCTTTACGCTGCTTTGATCCTTTGACAGGTGGACCGTGCCATATGTAAATGCTGAACTGTAGTTTACAAAAATAATTAATAACAAAAATCACCTGAGCAACGTCTCCATCATTCCTCTCCACCAATCTTCTGTATGTAGCTGATGCCTTTTTTATCTTTATCAGTGTTTCATCAGCTTCTGTGTATCTGTAAAAATTTGGCTGGTCTTCAAAGAGATGGTTTATCTCATGTGCAATGTAGAATATATTTTCTAATTTATCAAAGACACTCTGTCCAGATGGAGGCCCTGTCTCTTCTGATGTGCTTGAGGAAGCTGTGATTTGATTGGCAGCATAATTGTTCACCCTGTTGGCATAATTCTCATGTGACAGTAGTCTTCCAGCACTGGTTACTAGGCTAGGCAGCCCTCTGCTCTGTAATGCTGTGATCTTTATTCTGAACTCATCCACCTCTACTTGCATCTCTTGGCATTTTCTTTCCAATGTCTGCACAAAATTCCTAAGGGTTAACACCCTTTTTATTAGCAAAATAGTTTCAGTCCTATTCCTGATTCCCATTTCTGCCAATTGCCCTTTGGTGCGAGTATTCAGAAATTGGATCATTCTATTAGCTTGCTTGGGCATGTTTCCTAAAGATGTTCTAGCCTTTTGGTTTTCAAACTGAGCCAAGCTTATCAAATCCATTTGCTCATGAATGGTTTCAATGGATTGCCATTGGTCTGTAATGGATTGGCCAATCTTGGCCCACAAAATTTTCTTGATATCAGCTAGAGTCCTATCAAAAGTGAGCTCTTTCTCCAGCTCCTTTATTCTTCTTTCTAAGGATTTGACTTCCCTTGTCTTCTCAGCTACTTCTTGCTTTGATTTGTCATATTTTTCGTCAATTCTAGCCAGCTTTTCCTTGGTTTCTTTCAATTCTGCCATTTACAATTCCAAGGCTTCTATTTCTTTCATCATGTTGTCCATTCTCAAGCTGGTGCCTTGCTCTGTAGGTGCTGAAGTAGTTGCTGAAATTGGTGCTGAGCTTGAGGCACCTGCTTCTGATGTTGTAACATTGGGAGGGACTGTTGTGGTGGCCGTGGGAGGAGCAGCTGTGAGAATCTGAGCTGTTTGAATTGGCTGAGAGGCCAACTCTCCCTGTCTTCCCTGTAATGATGCCTCCAAGGCACTCTCTGTCTCTATCAACCTTTTATGTAAGGTTGTAAGCAAAGCTACTACATCCTGCTCCTCTTTTTGTTGTGCCACCTCTGTAGTTTGAGGATGCAATGTGGGTGACAACTTGATTTGTCTTCTAAGGGCAGCTATGTCTTCATCTTTCTTTTTTATCAAAGCTTGCACACCCTTGGGATCAGTGGGATCATGTCCCAGCTCTATGATGATCTCCTCCAAGGACTTGATTCTATTGTCCTTGGCCTGTGATGAAGCTTTCTCCAACTCTAGTTGGGCAGAAGTATTGTGCAAAGAGTTTTGCAATCTGTGGGCTAACAATGTTTTATCTGCTAAAGTAGAATATACCATCTCCCCAGTCTGCTTGTGCAATTCAATCTGGTCCATTGGATGGATATCCTTGGCGAACACTTCCAGATTGGTTCTAATGTAATTAGCGGCTGATTGGGGTTGCTGAATTGTAGGTCTGAAGTGACTGAGGGTCATTCTTCCTTCCTGGATGTCATAGGCTGCAATTAGCCTTTGCTGATTGGTAGGGGCCATCCTTATTAGCTGGTTGTATAGCTGTAGTCTCACTGGCTCATTCCTAGCTTTGATATCAGTGAATGTTTTTTTAATATCAGAGCCCTGTCGGCCCTGTTGCCTGGTGGATGTTACTTCCACCCCCTGTTGTCTCTCTTGTTCCTGCTGAAAGGAGCTGGCCAATGTCTCCATGCTTGGGGGAATTTGCTGTTCAGTGGGCCCCTCTGGCATCTCTTCCTCCGAAAAAGGATTTAACCTTTGTCTCTTCTCTCCTTGTTTCTCTGTAGATGTCCCTGGAGGGGTCTCTTCCTGCCTATCTCTCTTCTTTGCCCTTTCCTCATTAAGAGGTGTCTGCAGTACAAGAATTTCAGTCACTTTTGCTTGAGTTAAGGGGTCTTGTCCTTGACTCTGTCCATCTGTAGAAACCGGCCGATATGCCATTGTTTCTTACTATCCCAAATTGTGCACTTGTTCTTCTGAATGCTGCACCGCTTTTCCTTTGTCTGTTGCTGTTGGTGGGGCACTTACTTGGGCAGGTTGCTGGGGGGCCGTGGCAGATGAGGTGCCTTCTCCAAGGTGCCGAGGACCTGTAAAAAAGACCTGCTCAAAAGATTCCAAGTCGATAGATTTTTCCAGATTCTTGATTGCTTTTTCTGTTATTTCTTCTTCAGTGAGCTCTTCCATTAGGGTGGCTTCTACCCATTCTTGTTGATTGGCATATTGTTCAAGTTGAGGGATATTGTAATGTATATATCCTGCAAGCCTATATTTGATTCTTCTAAGGCTTATGAAGTGATTGGGATCATATGGTGACCAATTGAAACTTAGTTTGAGCTTAAGTTTCTCTCCCAAAATCTGATCAGCATCCTTCCATGCTTCTTCTCTCTTATTAAAAATAAAGGGGCCCAATTGATGTCTGATTTTCAGCAGTGCTTTTTTTCTTTTGCCATGAAAATGAATCATATCTACATTACCAAATTGTAAAAAGTATTCTAAGGCAAAGAGTCTCATAGGGACATATTTTGGCAGTTGGAGGGGGGCTAATTCACAGCCATAAACCTTGATTATTATGTGGTTTTGGTAAAAATACCAGTCACCAATGCTGTAGCTTTTGGAAAGTTGTAGAATCTTTTGCATCTCATCAGTAAGTCTGGGGGGAGGATCTGTTGATAGTAAGCAGGTAGCTAGATAGACAAAAAAGGTCAATGAATTCGCAATATGTGTATGGGGAGCTACTAACATGATGGAATACAGATGACCAAAATATGACTGACCTCCTCTCCCCCTAGCATCCAATTTTCTGAGGACGACTGTGAAACTTTCAGACTGATAATATAGCAGCAAATGATAGATATATGAGGTGTATTTGAATACCCTTTCCCTTTCTAGGTTCATGAATTGCTCACGAATCTTATCAGCTATGAAGGTAGCATAATCATATTGGATAGCAGGGGGCTGTCATGGGGTGAAGATAGACATCAAGGCAAAGACAGTGCTGTCCACAATTTCACTTGTTATGAATCCCAGGATGTAGGAGATCATATCTATAAGCATTTTTCCCTCCTCAGTAAATGCAACATGGAGATAAGGGATTGTGAATCTGGAGTAACAGTCTGGTGGCATAAACAATTTAGCAATTCGGTCAATCTCTGCAGAGGGAAATTTTGAGGCTTGATCTAACAGATTCTTCATGGAAAGGGGGACCAAAGGCTGAGTTGGTTTGAATTGCAACATCTCATTGATAGACTGAGGAGTAATGTAGAAGAGGACTTTGCCAACAGGACCCATCACTGCCCTCTGAGAAGGATCATAATTGGAACAACACTGATGGATGAGGTCAGGAAAAACATTTACTGAGGGCAAGTAGTACATGGGCATGTTGGACTCCCATATTCTTAATGGATCAGTTTTGTTTCTGAATTTACTCCTTATCTCACAGAAAGCTTGAAGATGAGGCTTGTCTCCTTCCATATCAGCAATTTGGTAGTCTCTATCTGCCAGTGGAATCCATTCTAACTGTCTATGGGGTGCATTTAGTGGTGCAATATTGAGGGAAAGTGGGGCCTCCAGGTTTTGACTGTGATTATAGTTGAATTAGGCCTGGATTTCAGCAAGGGACAGAGTTCTGATGAAGGCTTTGTGGGCAATGAACTCACAGTTTTAAGTTCTGTGTAGAGGTGTTCTTAAGGAGTAAAACTTAAGGGGAATGAAGAGTGTGGAGGGCTCTGCAATAAGTACAGTGGAGAGGGAGAAAAATAAAGGGCTTTAGCAAACTGTTTTTAATGATTCCGCGGGTAAATTGGAGCTGGAATTCGAGCTAGCGATGGAAATTTTATTAGAGGGGGTAGAGATGCCAGGTTTTGGCCACAAATGAAGTTATATAGTGGGGCAGAGAGGAAAAGGTCGCAGGTGCCAATGTGTTTCAAGTGAATTTTTTAGGTGTATTGGTGAATTTTTCAGAGAAACTATAAAAACAGGGTTATGGGCGTTTCTTCGGGTAAAAACCTATCAAATTGAGAGATGCTATGGTGGATAGCTGCTGGCGGAGGCCGAAGAGGTCTGGTTGCAGGTCGAGTAGGCCTTGGTGGCTGACGGGCACATCGAATGCGAACTGGACATGAGTTGCATGTAAGCTCTTGTGCCATTTGTTTGCATAAAAAACAAACAAAAACGATGTTTTTTGCGAGTTTTAACGCAAATTTGGGCTTTTGCGGCATTTTGGCGCTTTTTTGCTATGACGTCAGCATGACGTCATCGGCGGGTCCTGGGTATGGCATGGTGACGTGGCAGTTGACGGGGCCGACGACGTGGCATAGGACACGGTGGCAGGGTAGGGACGCAGGAAGATGCGGTGGTGGTGACACAGAGCAGCAGTGGGTTGACGCGGAGGTGACGTCACGGGGACGTGGCGCCAAGACAGAAGGCGATAAGTGGTTTTATCGGACCGCCTTCTGTACGAGGGCGGTAAGTGTCAGAGGAGGCCTGATGCAATGAGAACAGGGCACGCATTCCTGCGTACAGCGGGAAAACTACCCTCTGTCGGACGCTAACTCCCGTACGTTGGGGGCGCTCCGATATCAACCTGGAGCGTCAGATCTGGGAGAGCGGATCGGAGGGCCGACAGGGCGCGAAGGTGGCGGCAGGTTAACGTACGGGGGCCCGCTATATATTTAAATCTCTATATAGTGCTGCGGGGGTTTAGACTTTGGGTTATATGGGTTTATGGGTATGCGCCGGGGGTAACGTTTAATGTTTAATTGAACCATTTAAACACTTAACCTTAGGGAAATGACTGCGGGGGGACAGAATCATAAGGTTTTGATGGGTAGAGGAATAGGTATAGGCTATTAACCTAACCAGAGGTTAGATTAATCGCAGGGTTAGGACGCGGAAGGGTTAATAATAGTCCCAAATGGACTATTATTCCCCAAGACTGAATTACAAAGCTATAGTGCTTTAGGGTGGGATATTTAATATATTTTTTGGGATTTTTACATATTTTTTGTAGAAAATAGGGGTGAGAACATAGGCTAGGGAGCTATATAGTAAAATTAGAAGTTAATATGATCTTGTGGAGTGAAAGTGTAGGGGCATGAAACTAAGTTTATGAAGGAAAACTTAGATATAGGAAGTGAATGGAATGTGGAAGAAAAGGTTTTTACACAAGAAATGTGGCTTCTTTTCCTTAAGAAATCCCAAAAATTAACTTAGTATTTGAAAAAATGCAGTGAGAGCAGGAATTATTGGGCAGATCCCAAGGTCCTTAAGGGGTGTTAGTAAGAAACTTTGAGGGGGAGGGAGAAAGGGAGTTAGACATGCCTCCATAGTTCTACCATCAAACAACTGCTTTGACATTTCTTTCATTGATGAGATAAGCTCTGATTGATAATACATCAGGTGATCCAAAACTTGCTTCTGCAACCTCAAACTACCTACCCAGCCTAATACACCTAACATTTTTTCTTCCTTTTGAATGGATGCACTTAGCCTTGCAGACCCTGATTATCCTCTTTTCTTTTGACTGCCCTCCTATCTAAATCTACCCTTATCTCTTCCAAGGGCCCAGATTAAGTAGTTGGGCTCCTTAATTTCTCTACCTAGCTAGTGATCTGCCAAGCTTGAACTGTTTGGATAGATATTCATTCTCTAGTCTAGAACAAGCAATTTAAAACATGGCATGGTCTAAATTGAACTGTTGGGCCATCCATCAAGCTAGCAGTGGCATTTGGGCTAGCCACTTTCCTGGTCTTTCTTTGGGGTTTAGTTTTATCATTTTTTCTAACCAATTGATTTTTCTTGCCCTTTGATTTTTCTTTTAGGGCATACCCTCTTTACATTTTTTAACTCTCTCTAATTCTTTTACAAAATATGGAACCTTTGCAGCATGAAAAGATGAACATATTTAGCACTTCCCAGGTCAATCATGAAAAATGAAACCTATTGGTATAGGAACCTAATAGTGGCTCCACTTGGGGATGGCCTTTCCTTGTGAAAGGCCAAGAACAACAGGTCAGATTGCCTTGTTTTTTAACTATTGTTGTAGCCTGAAATTTCCTTCTCTTGAATATCAATGATCTGAACCTCTGTATCCTGTATACAGTCCTTATGAGCTGATCTGCTGTGAAATTACAGCTCTGTATTTGCTGGTTTCTCTGAATATTTATCATCATCTTCATAGTTCCCAAGTCTTCTTCTTGATCTCCAATGATAGACTCAAAATATATATCAAAAAATGGTGCAGTCTCCTGATTCCTCTTCAAAATTTGCTGCATTTTGTTCCTTATTTAATAGCTGTGAAAAAAATAAAAACTGCTGGAAATACAAATATTTATGTACAATACACAGTGGTGTTATGCTGATTGCATGGAATCAAAATAATGCTTGAGCATTCGCCCATTGACTGGGCCTTCCTCAGTATTTGTGCCATCCAAACTCCTTAAGAAATAAGTATTATTACCTTGTACAACATGTATGACATAAGGTCCTTTCCACAGAAAATCAAATTTCCCATGTTTCCCTTTGTCCTCTCTCCTAGAATCCCATCTCAACACTTTGTTTCCTATGAAGAAATCTTCAGCCTTTGTTCTTTTGTCAAAGATCTTCTTGAGTTTATCTTGTAGGACCTGGGTTCTCTGATATACTTCTTCTCTTGTTTGCTGCAAGTGGATAGTTTGATTGATCCTTCTTTGAATATCATTGGGCTTTGCCTATATTTCTTGCAGCAACTTGATCACAAGGATTCCCAAAGATGAAGGGAACACAGCTTCTAGACCATATACTAGTTCATATGGACTTGTGCCAATGGATCTTTTGGTGGTCAATCTGTCTGCCCATAATGCATTTACCAGCTTCTTATGCCAATTCTTTTTGTTCTCCTCCAAGACCTTTTTAATGATGTTGATGAGGCTTTTGTTGGAAGACTCAGCTAGGCCATTGCCTTGAGGGTAATAGGCTGTGGAATGGCCTAAGGTAATGTGGTACTTATGGCAAAATTTGATCATTCTTTTGGATTTGAAAGCAGCGGCATTGTCTGTAATAATCTTTTTTGGACAACCAAACCTTGACAAGATGTTAGTTTCTAAAAATTGCATAATGATTGAGTCATTGGCTTGCCTACAAGGGATGGCTTCTATCCATTTGGTAAAGTAGTCTGTGGCAGTCAAAATCCACCTATGTTGGCCGGAGGATGAAGGGTGGATTTCACCAATGAAGTCTAAACCCCATTGCTGAAAAGGTCTTTCAGTTGAAATAGGTTTGAGTGGTAAAGGTAACAGCTTTCTCTTGCCTTCCAAGATTTGGCACTTGTGGCAACACATTGCAAATTTTTTCACATCAGTAAACAGGGAGGGCCAATAGAATCTAGCCCTTAATATCTTATCAGCTATTGATTTCCAGTATAAGTGTCCTCCACAGTCACCTGCATGAAATTCTTTGAGGACATTGTCAGTTTCATCCAATGTTAGGCAATTAAGTAAAATTCCTTCATGATTTCTCCAAAACAAAACATTGTCTATGATACAAAACTTTGATGCTTTCATTTTCAAGAACCTTTTCTTAGTTCTGGACAACCCTGGAGGAGCTTGCAGGTTTAGCAATACAAAACATATATCAGCATACCAAGGGGATTGTAAAAAGGCTTGATTGATCTGTGGAGTCGCCATCTCCTGTTCGTTGTCCAGTTCATTGATATCAAGGGCTTGGAAATTGGTTTCAGTCATCAGTTTAGCTAGCCCTTGTCCTTTTATCAGTTTTGTAGGCTTGATTTCAATGTCATATTCTAAGATATTGGCAATCCATTTGCCCCTTTTGCCTTCAATTCCTTCTTGAGTTAAAATGTCTTTAACCACAGCATTTGGGACATAGGAAATTACATGAGAGTATAAAATGTAAATTCTGAAATCCTTGATGGCCTTTACCAGGGCATAGGCTTGCTTTTCCATGATCTGATATTTTAAGGGAGCATCTCTAAGAGCTTTGCTGAAAAAGGAAATGGGCTTCTCACACCCTTGGTCATCTTTTTGCAATAGGACAACAGCAATTGTATGCTCAGATGCAAAGGAAAAAATGATGAAGTCTCTATCAAACCTGGGACTTGTGAGGACTAGTGTATTTGTCAAAGCTCTTTTGATGTCCTCAAAGGCTTGTTTGGCTTCCATGGTCCACTTGAATTTAGAATCTTTCTTCAGCATATTGTTTAACAGTCTTATGAGCTCGGCTAAATTAGGAATGAATCTTCTTAAAAAGTTAATCTTCCCTAGAAAAGTTTGTAGTTCTTTGATGTTTCTTGGATGAGGCACTTGAAGGATAACTTGAATTCTGTCCGGGTCGATCCTAATGCCATCTTTTGAAATGATGTGACCTAGGAGCTTACCTTCCTCTAGGCCAAATAGTGATTTCTTTGGATTTAATGATATTCCATATTTTCTGCAAATTAGGAACACTTGCCTCAAGTGTTCTAAGTGTTCTTGGTCTGATTTTGAAAAGGCAGTAAGATCATCAAGGTAGACTACCAGGAAATCATGGATTTCTTTGGCAAAGGCTATATCCATAGCTCTTTGAAAAGTGGCCCCTGCATTTTTAAGTCCAAAAGGCATTTTAACATATTTAAAGGTTCCCCAAGGTGTTGTAAAGGCAGTTTTGTCTTGGTCATCCGGGTGTACTAAAATCTGATTGAATCCTGAGAATCCATCTAACAATGAGATCCTAAAAGCTCCTACTACCCTTTGTAGGATATGGTCCATTTTTGGTAAGGGGTAATGGTCTTTGAGAGAGACTTTGTTCAAATTTCTTACGTCAACACACAGTCTTATCTCTCCCGTTTTCTTTCTAGTAGGCACTAGATTTGAAATCCACTCTGAGAACCTAATTGGAGCAATGATTCCTGCCTCATACATTCGTTTAACTTCTTTTTCAATTAGGGGAAGGAGGACAGGGTTCACCCTTCTAAGCTTCTGTTTAAAAGGATTTTGATTCTCTTTCAAAGGTATAGTATGTTGGATGACTGAGGTATCATAAGATTTGAGGTCTTCATAACCCCAAGCAAATACATCTTGGAACTCTTTAAACAAGTCGATGTATTTCAGTTTCTGATCAGCAGGCAATGCTTTGGATAGTTTTACCATTCTGGGATTTTTTGTGGTTCCAATGTTGCAGTCCTCAATTTCAGGATTCAAAGGTTGCATTTTTGGCTTCCTTGAGATGACATTTGAATCGAATAAATCCTCCAAAGGGGTTAAACCTGTGGGCAGAAAATTGTCTTTTAGATCAATTAATTCAGCTTCTGCCCCAGCTATTTCATCAAAATCTGTTTGCTCTAGCTGTTGTACATTCTTGTTATTAAAAGTAGTTGGATGCAAAATCAGACTTGCTGTTTCAGCTGATATATTCTACTCAATTCTGTCTGTCTGTTGTCGATCATCCATAGTGCTAGTATCAATGTTCATGCTGGAGAATTCCTCCTTTAAAGTCAGGAAGTTGTTTATCTGTGTGTCACTTTCAAAGACTTGCCAATTTTTGACATTATCCAGGACTGCAGGTCTATGTTTGATTTCAGTTGTGAAATGGTGGTTAGGCTCAAAAGGTAGTTTGCATGTGCTGGCAAAAGTTGCCAAGCTATGTGCATGTAAATTATGCTTTCTTGAGATTTTGGTGAGCTGAAATTCTAAGAAAGTGTTAAGTATTTCAATGGCTACACCTCTATAAGCCCTCAACCTAATATCATTTGTGACAAAATTTCCCTTCATCTGCTGTATGATTAGATCTGAATCCCCTAAAATTGAAACTTTGGTTGCACCCAGGTTTTTGATTAGCTTGAGTCCTAGCAAAAGGGCTTCATACTCGGCCATATTGTTTGTGCATCTGAAGTTTAACCTGTATGCATGACCTTCAGCCTGGTCATTTTGCATGTTCTGCACCCAGACCCCTGCCCCTGCTCCTAATTTGTTTACTGAGCCATCAAACTCTAAGTACCATAAGATTTCATGGTCAAGGTTAGTATTGAGATTTTTAGAAAGTGGCACCATGGGCAGATTGGGTTCTTGTAAGTCATTTGATGTGTTATTTTTCTTTATTACATTAGTCATATTGACAATTTTTTGATCTGGATCAGCAGATTGTTCATTCATGCTTTCTGGTTGTGCTGTTATCAGGAGTTTGGCATCAGTTTTGGGGCACATGTCAGCATTATATAAAATGAATGAGTCCATATCAGAATGTATTGAATAGATGGGGAAGTTTTGGGGCTTTTCTTGACTACTTACCACATATTTCATTAGTGTTTCACGGTACAATCTCTTTGGCTGTCCAAAGACTGAAATAGTGGCATAGGACATGTCCAATTGCAAGGATCCTTGGAGTTTGGCTCCCCATGATCTGGATAAAAGCATGCCGTACTTGGATGGAATATCAGCTACCACCACATCCATCAGAATTGTTTTGGTTGGGTATTGGACTAAGGATACACACAAATCTTTAATCAGGCCTAGACACCTGACCTGGCTGGAATCAAATGAAAACAAATCTTTGTATGGTCTTGTGATATCTAGGTCTAGTTTTTCCATCATAGATTTAGGCATTAGGTTATGGGAAGCTCCTGAATCAAACATTGCATTATGTAACATCTTGTCATGAATGTTTAAACTGACATAAAAAGGTGGAACTCCTCCATTTGCTGTTTTTCCATTAACTTCAGGACCAAAAAGTAATTCAGGTTGATCATCTAAAACATTTACAGCATCCCTATTGTCTGGTATTTGGAGTGACCTATTGATTTGTTGTCTATACACTTCATGTTTTGCCAACTTAGAGAGGGGAATGGCTATTTTCAGCTTACCAATTTCTGTTTCCAAGTTAAAGGGTTTTTCTGTCTGCAGCCTTGTGTTAGGGACATCAAGCTTTTCTTTTTTAGCTGGATCTTCAATGATCTTCTCTTGATTTTGACTGTTGTTTCGAAATGCCTCTTTTCTAGAAATAATTTCAGTAATAATGTTTGGATTTGCTTTTGAGGGGACAAATGAGAATGGCTGATTTTTAGAACGCTGTACATCTGATATATCTTCCACACCGACTTCTCTTGGGTTTGGGTCTGTTTTATCAGAGAATTCCGTGAGAAACATATGTGAAATTTGCAAACACATAGAGACAAAACACGATTTAGAATAACTTATTGTTCCATTAAACGACACAGGAATTCTGTAGCAGAACACAGTTCATTTCACATCCAGACAGCACAGAGAGCATCAACTTCACTAGCAATTTGTATTAAAAGTCTGAAAATTTACAGCGTAGCTCTTAGAGAGAATCACCAACCAACCCCAAATACGTTCTATGGGGAGGTATATATACGCAAATAAGATACAAAATATCTAGATGATGAGCCTTCATGTAATAAATTACATCACCAACTCTTCCAAGGGAGTAAATGAAGAATTAAACACTGCAGTTAATATTGGCTTGCTAGCTGTCTATTTTGTCAGAAAATTTTGACTTTCTGGGCTGAATGAGTCGGCTGTCTACTGCGCATTTATTCTGCGTGTGCTATTCTGATGCTGGTATGCTGCTTGTTGTTGTCTTGGTCTTCATCTTTGGTGTTGGGCTACTTTGCATTTAATGAGCTGTAGTTAACATTCCAATTCTGCTTTACGCTGCTTTGATCCTTTGACAGGTGGACCATGCCATATGTAAATGCTGAACTGTAGTTTACAAAAATAATTAATAACAAAAATCACCTGAGCAACGTCTCCATCATTCCTCTCCACCAATCTTCTGTATGTAGCTGATGCCTTTTTTATCTTTATCAGTGTTTCATCAGCTTCTGTGTATCTGTAAAAGTTTGGCTGGTCTTCAAAGAGATGGTTTATCTCATGTGCAATGTAGAATATATTTTCTAATTTATCAAAGACACTCTGTCCAGATGGAGGCCCTGTCTCTTCTGATGTGCTTGAGGAAGCTGTGATTTGATTGGCAGCATAATTGTTCACCCTGTTGGCATAATTCTCATGTGACAGTAGTCTTCCAGCACTGGTTACTAGGCTAGGCAGCCCTCTGCTCTGTAATGCTGTGATCTTTATTCTGAACTCATCCACCTCTACTTGCATCTCTTGGCATTTTCTTTCCAATGTCTGCACAAAATTCCTAAGGGTTAACACCCTTTTTATTAGCAAAATAGTTTCAGTCCTATTCCTGATTCCCATTTCTGCCAATTGCCCTTTGGTGCGAGTATTCAAAAATTGGATCATTCTATTAGCTTGCTTGGGCATGTTTCCTAAAGATGTTCTAGCCTTTTGGTTTTCAAACTGAGCCAAGCTTATCAAATCCATTTGCTCATGAATGGTTTCAATGGATTGCCATTGGTCTGTAATGGATTGGCCAATCTTGGCCCACAAAATTTTCTTGATATCTGCTAGAGTCCTATCAAAAGTGAGCTCTTTCTCCAGCTCCTTTATTCTTCTTTCTAAGTCTTTGAATTCCCTTGTCTTCTCAGCTACTTCTTGCTTTGATTTGTCATATTTTTCCTCAATTCTAGCCAGCTTTTCCTTGGTTTCTTTCAATTCTGCCATTTTCAATTCCAAGGATTCTATTTCTTTCATCATGTTGTCCATTCTCAAGCTGGTGCCTTACTCTGTAGGTGCTGAAGGAGTTGCTGAAATTGGTACTGAGCTTGAGGCATCTGCTTCTAATGTTGTAACATTGGGAGGGACTATTGTGGTGGCTGTTGTTATAGACATTTTTGTGCCTCGCATCATGGAGCATGGAATGTCAATAATTACAGGGATCCTTAGTCCCTAAACATGTTGTTCTTACCCCTAAAAGAACAAGGTCATCAAACAACAGCACTTCCAATCAGTTCTCCACCTGAAAACACTTCAAAACAGGCTTATTTTGGATCATGTCCGCTGCTTAACTGAGCTTCTGCGCTGTAATGCAACTGTCCCACTCTGTACCTGCGTTGGAAGTCAAAACTAATGAAGGCTACCTGCGCTGGGCGAGATTGGCCAAGTGGCACAGTCATTCTGCAAGGTGTCAACTGCCCAGGAAGCTTCCAAACTGACACTTGGTTCATCAGATTCGCCTTGTGATGAGTAAGAGGTACTTGATCACCATGTGTAAGCAAGGATCTCCAAGTGGACTCAAGAACTGAAGATTAACTGAAGAGGGAGAGGACACTAGTCAGCTCTATGCCAGCCTCAAGCTGACTCATCCTCTCTTCTTCTCTCCTATATATAGAGCTCTTCTATGAGGTCTAAGAAGGCTGGAATTTTGTATAAGCAAGGAGGTGCTGTTGGTATACCGCCAGGATTATTGGGTGATTGTTTTACTAGAGGTGAAGAGGAGAGTTCTTGCTGCCGAGGAAGTGCTGCTGGATTGGATCCAACATCATTGGTTGTAACTTCCTCTGGAACCCTGTTACTTTCTATCAATAAAGTTTGCATGTTCTCCTATATACTTGTTTTACATAGATGCTTTGTGTTTACATGTATATTTGATGCACCCTAATCCATGCTTCAGTTATGAGTACATGTATCTTGTAGTTCGCTCTCTTGTTTTGTGCAGGATCTGTATGTAGCTGGATCGGCTAGGAGAGCAAAGAGATGGGAGCAGGATACAAAGAGAGAAGGACAAGGATCGACTAAGCGCAAGACACCAGGTTGGTTGACCTTCTTACTATTCTCTCTGTACTTTCATAAAGTGGAACATGAAAACTTTATCATTCAGTTGTTGCTAAAGACTGTCACCTTTAGAAGGGTTAGTGTCATCCGCATCGGATACTTTTCCCCACAACAGCTGTGGGAGAAGCAGCTGTGAGAATCTGAGCTGTTTGAATTGGCTGAGAGGCCAACTCTCCCTGTCTTCCCTGTAATGATGCCTCCAAGGCACTCTCTGCCTCTATCAACCTTTTATGTAAGGTTGTAAGCAAAGCTACTACATCCTGCTCCTCTTTTTGTTGTGCCACCTCTATAGTTTGAGGATGTATTGTGGGTGACAGCTTGATTTGTCTTCTAAGGGCAACTATGTCTTCATCTTTCGTTTTAATCAAAACTTGCACACCCTTGGGATCAGTGGGATCATGTCCCAGCTCTATGATGATCTCCTCCAAGGACTTGATTCTATTGTCCTTGGCCTGTGATGAAGCTTTCTCCAACTCTAGTTGGGCAGCAGTATTGTGCAAAGTGTTTTGCAATCTGTGGGCTAATAATGTTTTATCTGCTAAAGTAGAATATACCATCTCCCAGTCTGCTTGTGCAATTCAATCTGGTCCAGTGGATGGATATCCTTGGCGAACACTTCCAGATTGGTTCTAATGTAATCAACGGCTGATTGGGGTTGCTGAATTGTAGGTCTGAAGTGACCGAGGGTCATTCTTCCTTCCTGGATGTCATAGGCTGCCATTAGCCTTTGCTAATTGGTAGGGGCCATCCTTATTAGCTGGTTGTACAGCTGTATTCTCACTGGCTCATTCCTAGCTTTGATATCAGTGAATGCTTTTTTAATATCAGAGCCCTATCGATCCTCTTGCCTGGTGGATGTTACTTCCACCCCCTGTTGTCTCTCTTGCTCCTGCTGAAAGGAGCTGGCCGATGTCTCCATGCTTGGGGGAATTTGCTGTTCAGTGGACCCCTCTGGCATCTCTTCCTCCGAAAAAGGATTTAACCTTTGTCTCTTCTCTCCTTGCTGCTCTGTAGATGTCCCTGCAGGGGTCTCTTCCTGCCTATCTCTCTTCTTTGCCCTTTCCTCATTAAGAGGTGTCTGCAGTACAGGAATTTTTGTCACTTTTGCTTGAGTTAAGGGGTCTTTCCCTTGACTCTGTCCATCTGTAGAAACCGACCGATATGCCATTGTTTCTTGCTGTCCCAAATTGTGAACTTATTCTTCTGAATGCTGCACCGCTTTTCCTTTGTCTGTTGCTGTTGGTGGGGCACTTACTTGGGCAGGTTGTTGGGGGGCTGTGGCAGATGAGGTGCCTTCTCCAAGGTGCCGAGGAGCTGTAAAAAAACTTGCCCAAAAGATTCCAAGTCAATAGATTTTTCCAGATTATTGATTGCTTTTTCTGTTATTTCTTCTTCAGTGAGCTCTTCCATTAGGGTGCCTTCTACCCATTCTTGTTGATTGGCATATTGTTCAAGTTGAGGGATATTGTAATGCACATATCCTGCAAGCCTATATTTGACTCTTCTAAGGCTTATGAAGTGATTGGGATCATATGGTGACCAAATGAAACTTAGTTTGAGCTTAAGCTTCTCTCCCAAAATCTGATCAGCATCCTTCCATGCTTCTTCTCTCTTATTAAAAATAAAGGGGCCCAATTGATGTCTGATTTTCAGCTGTGATTTTTTTCTTTTGCCATGAAAATGAATCATATCTGCATTACCAAATTGCCGAAAGTATTCTAAGGCAAAGAGTCTCATAGGTACATATTTTGGCAGTTGGTAGGGGGCTAATTCACAGCCATACACCCTGATTATTGTGTGGTTTTGGTAAAAATACCAGTCACCAATGCTGTAGCTTTTGGAAAGCTGTAGAATCTTCTGCATCTCATCAGTGAGTCTGGGGGGAGGATCTGTTGATAGTAAGCAGGTAGCTGGATAGACAAAAAGGTCAATGAATTCAGAATATGTGTATGGGGAGCTACTAACATGATGGAATGCGGATGACCAAAATATGGCTGACCTCCTCTCCCCCCTCGCATCCAATTTTCTGAGGACGACTGGGAAACTTTCAGACTGATAATATAGCAGCAAATGATAGATATATGAGGTGTATTTGAATACCCTTTCCCTTTCTAGGTTCATGAATTTCTCATGAATCTTATCAGCTATGAAGGTAGCATAATCATATTTAACAGCAGGGGGCTATCCTGGGGTGAAGATAGACATCAAGGCAAAGACAGTGCTGTCCACAATTTCACTTGTTCTGAATCCCAGGATGTAGGAGACCATATCTATAAGCATTTTTCCCTCCTCAGTAAATGCAGTATGGAGATAAGGGATTGTGAATCTGGAGTAACATTCTGGTGGCATAAACAATTTAGCAATTCGGTCAATCTTTGCAGAGGGAAATTTTGAGGCTTGATCTAACATATTCTTCATGGAAAGGGGGACCAAAGGTTGAGTTGGTTTGAATTGCAACATCTCATTGATAGACTGAGGAGTAATGTAGAAGAGGACTTTGCCAACAGGACCCATCACTGCCCTCTGAGAAGGATCATAATTGGAACAACACTGATGGATGAGGTCAGGAAAAACATTTACTGAGGGCAAGTAGTACATGGGCATGTTGGACTCCCATATTCTTAATGGATCAGTTTTGTTTCTGAATTTACCCCTTATCTCACAGAAAGCCTGAAGATGAGGCTTGTCTCCTTCCATATCAGCAATTTGGTAGTCTCTATCTGCCAGTGGAATCCATTCTAACTGTCTATGGGGTGCATTTAGTGGTGCAATATTGAGGGCAAGTGGGGCATCCATGTTTTGACTGTGATTATAGTTGAATTAGGCCTGGATTTCAGCAAGGGACAGAGTTCTGATGAAGGCTTTGTGGGAAAGGAACTCACAGTTTTAAGTTCTGTGTAGAGGTGTTCTTAAGGATCAAAACTTAAGGGGAATGAAGAGTGTGTAGGGCTCTGCAATAAGTACACTGGAGAGGGAGAAAAATAAAGGGCTTTAGCAAACAATTTTTAGTGATTCCACGGGTAAATTGGAGCTGGAATTCAAGCTAGCGATGGAAATTTTATCAGAGGGGGCAGAGATGCTGGGTTTTGGCCACAAATGAAGTTATATAGTGGGGCAGAGAGGAAAAGGTCACAGGTGCCAACGTGTTTCAAGTGAATTTTTTAGGTGTATTGGCGAATTTTGTAGAGAAACTATAAAAACAGGGTTATGGGCGTTTCTTCGGGTAAATACCTGTAAAATTGAGAGATGCTGTGGTGGATAGCTGCTGGCGGAGGCCGAAGAGGTCGGGTTGTAGGTCGAGTAGGCCTTGGTGGCTGATGGGCACGTCGAATGTAAACTGGACGTGAGTTGCATGCAAGCGCTTGCACCGTTTGTTTGCATAAAAAAAACAAAAACGACGTTTTTTGCGAGTTTTAACGCAAATTTGGGCTTTTGCGGCATTTTGGTGCATTTTTGCTTTGACGTCAGCATGATGTCATCGACGGGTCCCGGGTACGGCATGGTGACGTGGCAGTTGACGGGGCTGACAACGTGGCACAGGACACGGTGGCAGGGTAGGGACGCAGGAAGATGTGGTGGCGGTGACACGGAGCAGCAGTGGGTTGACGCGGAGGTGACGTCACGGGGACGTGGCGCCCGGACAGAAGGCGGTAAGTGGTTTTTATCGGACCGCCTTCTGTACGAGGGCGGTAAGTGTCAGAGGAGGCCCGACGCAATGAGAACAGGGCACGCATCCCTGCGTACGGCGGGAAAACCACCCTCCGTTGGACGCTAACTCCCATACGTCGGGGGCGCTCCGATATCAACCTGGAGCGTCGGATCTGGGAGAGCGGATCGGAGGGTCGACGGGGCATGAAGGTGGTGGCAGGTTAATGTACGGGGGCCCGCTATATATTTAAATCTCTATATAGTGTTGTGGGGGTTTAGACTTTGGGTTATATGGGTTTATGGGTATGCGTCGGGGATAACGTTTAATGTTTAATTGAACCATTTAAACACTTAACCTTAGGGAAATGACTGCGGGGGGACAGAATCATAAGGTTTTGATGGGTAGAGTAATAGGTATAGGCTATTAGCCTAACTAGAGGTTAGATTAATCGCAGGGTTAGGACGCGGAAGGGTTAATAATAGTCCCAAATGGACTATTATTCCCCAAGACTGAATTACAAAGCTATAGTGCTTTAGGCTGGGATATTTAATTTATATTTTTGGGATTTTTAAATTTTTTTGTAGAAAATAGGGGTGAAAACATAGGCTAGGGAGCTATATAGTAAAATTAGAAGTTAATGTGATCTTGTGGAGTGAAAGTGTAGGGGCATGAAACTAAGTTTATGAAGGAAAACTTAGATATAGGAAGTGAATGGAATGTGGAAGAAAAGGTTTTTACACAAGAAATGTGGCTTCTTTTCCTTAAGAAAACCCAAAACTTAACTTAGTATTTGACAAAATGCAGTGAGAGAAGGACTTATTGGGTAGATCCCAAGGTCCTTAAGGGGTGTTAGTAAGAAACTTTGAGGGGGAGGGAGAAAGGGAGTTAGACATGCCTCCATAGTTCTGCCATCAAACAACTGCTTTGACATTTCTTTCATTGATGAGATAAGCTCTGATTGATAATACGTCAGGTGATCCAAACCTTGCTTTTGTAACCTCAAACTACCTACCCAGCCTAATACACCTAACATTTTTTCTTCCTTTTGAATGGGTGCACTTAGCCTTGCAGACCCTGATTATCCTCTTTTCTTTTGACTGCCCTCCTATCTAAATCTACCCTTATCTCTTCCAAGGGCCCAGATTAAGCAGTTGGGCTCCTTAATTTCTCTACCTAGCTAGTGATCTGCCAAGCTTGAACTGTTTGGACAGATATTCATTCTCTAGTCTAGAACAAGCAATTTAAAACATGGCATGGTCCAGATTGAACTGTTGGGCCATCCATCAAGCTAGCAGTGGCATTTGGGCTAGCCACTTTCCTGGTCTTTCTTTGGGGTTCATTTTTATCATTTTTTCTGACCAATTGATTTTTCTTGCCCTTTGATTTTTCTTTTAGGGCATACCCTCTTTACATTTTTTAACTCTCTCTAATTCTTTTACAAAATATGGAACCTTTGCAGCATGAAAAGATGAACATATTTAGCACTTCCCAGGTCAATCATGAAAAATGAAACCTATTGGTATAGGAACCTAGCAAGCCACTGAATGAGTATCCAAAGTACTGGTAGGTGTTGCTGAGTTGGTTTTAGGTTATCAAACCTATCAATCTATCAACAACATTGGATGTGCCTGGTGTCTCTTTATAAGTATGTAGGAATGGGGTGTCTGAAAGAACATGATAGATATATCCAAGCTGGGTGTATATAAGCTCTAACTATTGAGCTTTGCTAATGGCTTCTTCCTCATTATGCGAGGATGAATTTACCACGTATTTTGAAATTTTCGATGCGAGGGATCTAAAAAATAAGTCGAGGAGGACTTTTTCTTCAAACTGTGCTTTACACAAGCTACGACATTTTTGCCATTCATGGATATGATCCAATATGTGTGTAGAATGTGTTTGTTTGAAGTGGGTGAGGAGTTTCAGGCCCAAATCATGATGAACTGAGAGCTAAAAGAATGTGAAAATGCTATATCTAGGGAGATAAAATTTCCATGTGACGCAGAAGGCTGGTCAATGTACCATTTCACTGTTGGCCTAGTAAGGGTGCATTGAAATAGTTGTAGTCGAATAGTATCATCTGTGATACAATTAGATGAGAACCACAGGTGAAAAGTCATGACATGGTTTCTTGGGTATTCTACTTGTTTCCCTTTGAATTTTGGAATGTCCAAAGGGAGCTTGGTGGGCATGGCTAGCCAATTCTTTCTATGTGTGATCAGGTCACTAGTCAGCTTACGCAAGTTTGATAGGTTTAAAGAAGCCAAGAATGGGATTTGTGAGTTGTTTGCCATCGTGAAATGAATTTGGATAGCTATATGTAAACTTCGGGTCCTCTGTGGAGAAGTGTTAGAAGTACTACCTTAGTGGGTGTCTTATGGATTGTCCAGAGGAGTGGTGTGTGGTCTCCCCAAAGGCGTAGCATGTGGGGACCCTTGTGGGGTCATGAAAGGTGTGTTTTGATGGGGAGAGATCTCAAGCAAAGATTCACTGATAAAGGAAGATCCTATAAACGTGGTTGTGTGATGTCCTCTACGCCTAAATGGTGAGAGTCCTAGCACACCTCCTAGTAATGGGGGGAGGTTTAAGAAGCGTCTAGATCGATGGGGAGCCATAGGGTCCCCTATGCTGTCAATTAGAGTGTGTGCTACTTTGTGTATGGTGAGGGAAGGAGATGATTCTTCAAAGTAAATAAATCACATACATAAAAAAAAGTGAAAAATAAAAAGATTACTTTCCCTTTAACTTTAGCCTATGTGATCAATCAAACAAAAATGGTTTTCATTTTTTTTTCATATGAAAAAAGATCCTAAGAAGACCTATTTGTCCTTGCCACTCTCAATGTAACTGGGCCTTGTGAAGATATCTTTTGATGGGTCCCGGGGAAACATCTCGAAAGAACTAGTGACACCTTCCAGAAACCGAAGAATCAACCAAGGTAATGAAAATGAGGCTCAAGTGTTTCCCACACCGTCACCTATAGGGAAAGGATGTCCTAGATTTTGGTCACTAAAGTACCTTCATCCCACATGAGCATTCAAGTCTTTAGCTTGGTATTCAGTTACCAGTATTGAGCACTAGATGGGTTGAGTAGCCCCTAAGAGTACTGCATGCACTGGACCTAAGCCGAACCCACTCCAAATCGGGTCTATGCCATGCTCGGGTATTCTTTTCTGTGGGATGATTGAAGGATTTTAGTCTCCTTAAAAATTCAATTGTTATATCTCAAAGATGTAACATGACCATGGGGGCTTATGGGATGCCTACCCCCAATGGTCCTAACCCAAACTATAAATTATTTGGTGGTCTCTGTGGGAAATTTAGTTGGTTCAAGTTATGGTTTCTTTTAAGGGTCTTACTTTGTTTAGGGTGTGAGATGTAATCTAAAATAAACTAAGTATCAAAATCTCCGAAAACTGGATGCCTTCTAATACAAATTTTATAGAAGCTTAGTGTGTGATGTGTAATTGTGTGCAAGTGATGAAGTGGGCATGTAAAGTGTGAGAAGATGTGGATATTTGGTGATTTGTTCCAATATTCCCCTAATTACACTAGATTTCAATTGTTCCTTGCATGAGAAAGAAATTATATGCGGATAATGGGCCGCTTATTCTTTCTCCTATTACACTATATGAATTTCAAAACAGGGAGATGGATATTCAAATGTTTTAAGAAAGTTTTCATATGCAAACCCAACTTCATGTAAGAGATTCAAGGGAATTAGAGATTTACTTACTTCTGTAATAACGCTTGCTCCTAGTCCGATAAAATGAAAGAAAGGAATGCTTTGGTTAGTACCAGGATTTGTGGATGATGGGCCACTTACTCCTTTACTAATTAAGCTATGTGTAAATTGACAATCAAATTAACTAGCTACTTATGATTAATAGAGTAATTAAGTAATCTAAATTGACTAGAAAAAAATTCTAGAGGTGAAGGAACTTCACTAAAGGCTACCAATCACCAAAAAATGAGAAATTACAAGGTGTTTTTTGCTTTCTGGAAAACCGCGAAGTTTCACAATGCACATATGTGAGGAAAAGCCGCGGAGTGCACACATGTCTGAGAAGAATCTACATGGTTGACAAGAAATTGTAAATGAACTAGTTTCTCGGCCAACAACAGGTCCATAGGGTCCTGTAAAAATTCCAGAGAGGTATTGAATGCCTTGTAAGTCGATTATGCAGAGAGAAGGTCCTATATACACAACCTTTAGATTAAAGGAAAGACCACAATATGTTTGCCATTTCTGTGGTAGTGTTTTTGTAGCAATGGTGTACCAAGATACACCTGCTTAGTAGTTGGTTATTCCCTACAAAGCAACACAAACATATTTGGTGTTGTTAGTGAACAAACTTAGATAAACAAAGCATTGGAAATAGTGAAAACAATGCATATACAAACATGAAATAAAACAAAGAGATAAATACACAAACAATGCTCAATGGAGCAAACAAATCAACAAAATAATGGAAAAAAACTCCCTTTATTTACTACTTGCAGTAGAATTTTAATACAATACATGAATATTAAACACTTGAAGAGAATTCTTTGAGCTATGGTGCTCAAAAATCCTTAGCATGAGGTTCATTTCCTCAATATATTTGCAAGCTTCTACTCTCTCTCAAAGAAGTATGAAGATTCTCTCAATGGTGGACTCTTTTCCTCTCACTAAGATGATGGATCTCTTAGAAGGAATATGGCCAACATGCTAGTGCTCTTACTTTCTTTACTTCAACTATGAAATTTTGGGGTTCTCTGATAGAAATTTGGCCAACATAAAATTGTCTCATATTTTGGTTCTCCCATGGTGTGTTTATATAGAATTTTTGAATCCATCTTCCCTTTCTTGGTTCATGAATGATAATGAATTATGAGTAGGACAATATTATTCCATTGAGGGTTTCATATCTTAAGGGTGACTTGAATTCAACTGTCCTTGATTGACACATTTAAGGGAATCATCGTCCAAGTGTGGGAAGTGGTCTCGAATTTGCTGAGTCAACCTTTTCTTCGACTGCATAGATTTCGAAGGAAAAACGACACACTCGCACAACTATCGAAGGAAAATCTGCACAATCATAAATTTTTAATTCAATGTACATTGATCTTAGGAGAAATTAAAATTTTTGAACTTCATGATGTCTTCAGCTGAAAAATATTCACTTGTGCATTATGCTGGATGACTTTAGGCATCTTATGGATTGTACAAAAATGTGTACGATTTTCTAATGTTAACAATAGCAATCAAGGTGTTGACAATGTTGGACCCACCAACATGTTAGGGGATATCGCCGGTAAGAAGTCCCAACTAGACCTCAGACTGTTTGGAGTAGCAGTGCCAACAATGGGTAATAAAGTATTGCCTTGACTACAGTAGCATCCTAAGGTAAGTGTGATAACTTTGTTGGAAGCAAGTGTGTGACCTTGCAGTGAGTCAAGTGAGATGCATGGAGGTTCTAACACATGGAGGGGAAAAGGAAGTGTGTCCCTTAGAAGCCTGTAATAATACACAGCCTAAATGGAACACACGAGCATAATGACATCACAAGCTGCAAAGCGGAATAGTCCACAAACCAAAGTGATGGGTTAAACCGACAACACGTCTTCAACAAGATTCATACAATCGAATACAAAATAATTCATACACAAATGCGTAAGTTAAATAACATACATTGCTAAAGTAACCATAATACATATGCATGAAAACTTTTTGGCTCAGTTGTATTATTAAGTGAAAGTTTCATTCATACATACACCATTGACAACCACTAAACCCAATAATGGAACATTACAGTCAACACCGCTTGCTCCTCTAAAGAGATGTACTCGTTCTACATTGTGGAAAAGCCAAGGCTCATCACAATACTCTCTAATCCTTCTCTAAACAATGCCTAGCCAAAATCTTGGCTCCCAAAAGCTTATATTATGAGTTATGAGGTTCTATATTTAGTAGAGGGTGGGGTGGCACTTGACATTACCATTTGACTCTTGGACTACCCTCATGAATCTTCACATTACATAGTGACTGTTCACATTCCACTAGTGACACTTGGAATTTCACTTACAACATATTTACAATAATACAATTTCCACATATACCCATGTGGGAAAAAATAGGCTTGAGTGAGCCTAATAAGACAAACAACATCACTCAGAGTCTTGGGGAAAGACCAATTCGGTAACCTCCTCATGGTGGTCTTTGGTGATGAATGGATACTAATCTTGGTACTGCGCTATTGTGTCTCCGTATTGTTTGATGATGTCTTTATTGAAGTAGACTCTTTCCTCCAAGCTTCTGGGTATATAGTTCTGAAACCTCTATCCATCTCATCCCGAAGCATGTGCAACACTGTCCCGAGTTTGGTTAGACCACTGATGTACTTCTGCATTGCTCAGCTGCAAGTCATCACTGGTGGCTTCACGCATCAATTGCTCTATGTACCTGTCGACCTCCAACATGACTTGGTTCTTCCTCATGGCTTGGGTGAGCATTTCAATTGAAGGGATCCTGTGTGTCCTCACTATGACATCCAAACTCCTAAACAATCATGCATAGGAAGCCTCAATGTTGGTGATAAGAGGATGGAGCTTCTCATAGTTCTGGATTAACATATAAATCTGCGCTTTGTCTAGCTCTGCCTACAACTTCATCATCTTATGCAAGTATAATGAGGATCCCTTGTACCTCATTGTCCATTCATGTAGATGCACAATAGTAGCATGGATGTCTTTGAGAGTTTGGGTTGTCTTCGAGCACTGATGCTGAAAATCATATAGATGGATAGTCACTTTATGCACGGTGAAAAATATGCTATACAGTGTCCACATGGTGGTCTCCAAAGTTGATACTTCGAAAAGTATCACTTTCCTCATTTCTCCCATAGAGGATCTTGTGGACTACTCGGTTCTCTGCCTGGCCTCTTGCAAGTCCTTTTCCATCCGATCATTTTTTGCTATAAAGAACTTGATCGTTGAGCTCGTGGCTTCTGCATGTGCATAGGTGATGTGTGATCATCCGGGAGCTACTTTCTTCATGAAAATAAAATCCTTTGTTGTGTCTCATCAAATGATAGATTGTACACGTCCATCACCAGATCATCATAAATGATGCCAACCTTTCCTTACTCTCTTGAGACTGGTTGTGATTCTAGAGGTGGTAGAGACTATGGTGTGACCTCAAGTGCTCTTGACATGAGATCGATGTCTTGGCCTTGCGGCTCCTATTCTATCTCCATGTCCGTTGCTTCAACCATCTACTTAACTTGTTGAGTGAGTTCTTGAACTTGCACCTTCTCACCCTCTTCTTCATCTATTGGCTACTCTAGTTATTCAACCTATATAGGCATATTTTGCTCTGTAAGTGCACCTTGCCTTTCCTCTTGTTCCCGTTTCTACTTCTCTTCCCTTTCTCTCCTCCTGAGCTCTTGCTCTACTTTCAACTTCTTTTTTGTTTCCTACAACTTCCTCTCTGTATCTTCCAATCTTTGCTTCTCTCTCTTCCTCCGTTCTACTCTCCTTTCGTGTTGTCACCTCTTCGCCTCTATCTCCAAAGCTACTTTCTCAATAAGAGGATCTTCTTTGAACTTGTAGCTTTGCTCAGCCTTTGCGCTCTTGATAATCTTCCTCTTGCCTTTGTCTTGTGCCAATTTGCTGCTCATTGTTGTTGTTATTGTTGCTTCTTGTGGTGCTGCTTTCCATTCTACAAACATGCTAACTAGTTCATTAATCCTAGAGGCATTGTAGCAATACCTCCAAGGGTCTTCCTCTGGCAAGTGACATGCCTCGTGGATTCGTGGATAATACACCTTCACACAGTGGTTCTTTCATATGCATTGGGGATCATACAGATTGAAACTCTTGGTACCGAACTCAAAATTATTCAAGTCCTCGGCCTCAACATCTGTGTCCTTCAAGCTCTCGATCTTATACAACCCAATCCAAAAAGGAAGAGCAAGCCATGGTGCCTTCTTCCTCCTGTGCATTCCTATTGATAACCTTGTGGAGATGTGATACACAACCTCTTGCATGAAAAACTTATCCATGACAAACCTTGGTAGCACATGCGAAGGCCCCTCTTGGCTAAACATCCTAATGAAGGTGCCACCGAGTGAGGCATACCAATTTGTAATGTTAAGAAATGCCTACATCGCTTCTTAGGATATGTAAGGTGGATCTTGTTTGAAGATAATCTTGTAAATCGGGGTGATGAAGTGGTCAAACAACCTCGCCATGACTCCTCAGTGGCTGAACTCAGAGAGCAACTTGCAATAGATGTTCACAACATCATCTGATAGTGTCCATGTCCAACCCATTCTAGGAAATTGATATTGGGCACAGATTGCATCAAGCAGGTACACAGACATATAGAATCTCGCTTTCTCATCCTTAGGCAGATTCTGGGCATTAGACACATTCAATTTCAGTTGAAGAGGCAACATGTCTGAATGGTTGAATGACCGTCCTTGATTTTCCAACTGATCCAACATAACCAACCAACTGTATGGAAAGGTCTCTGTGCTCTCTTAACCATACAAGCAACATGCAAAGATGACCAAGACTTGGTAGGGCTTCCTGAGTGACTTAGTCTTGTAGACGTGGTTGGGCATCACATTGAACTTTGATGGCTCTTTTACCCAATGCTTCAAGATGTCTCTAGTGTTCACATTGCTATTGAGAGTGTAGAACAATGCATCCATGTGGTTCACTGGCTGTGGCAAGTGATACATCTGATGGTAGTTTTCCGACTTGAAGGTGGAAAGATGTGTTCCATTGGTACTGCTCAGTGTCATCGTCTCAGGATCGGTATGTGAGACAATCTAGTGAATGATATTCATGCACAGGAAGGAAGGGTACCTACATGCAACCTTGTACAAGCCTAACTTGTGAATGTTGACATAGACTTATCGATTTTCCAGATATTCCTTGAAACTACCTACAAATATGTCCTTTATTTCTTACCATGTAATCTTCATGTCCTTTTCTATGAACAACTGTGTGTCTGCATATATAGGTAAGTTCATTGGCACTTGTTCAACCACATCTCCAGTGCTGCTCTCTACAGTATCTTTTGATATAGATCTCTTGGAAACCATGTTGCCTATACTACTGAGAAGCTACTCAACAACTGCTATACCTAGAGATAGAGTGGACACTCACGGTAAGCAAATTTTAGCTTAAAATAAAAGCACTGAAAAGAATAATCATGCAACAAATTGGGTAAGTATTGGGAAAGATTGTGCAGTTGTGACTCTCAGAGGTGAGGGACTGTCAGTTGGATCTGTGCATTTTGTAGTCCGAGCTGACAGTGAGAGGTACTCATGACTGGAACTATGAAAGTGGAGTCTAGTGTGGCTTGTTGGGGACTGGAACTGCGCAATGCGCAATTCAGTCTAGCTTGATGCTAGCTGAGACTGCACATTGTGCAATTCTAGTGGGAAAGGCTCCAGGACTGTCTCCTGGAACTGCATAGAGTGTAGCTAGATCTAGGCACTGGTAGCCTCTATGCAATTCTTGGAGCGAAGGCAGAGCCTTGAGTTCTAGAAATGAGCAGTGCATGCCGGGAAGAGCTAGATTCGGGCCATGGCAACCCATATCTGCCCAACGGAAACTTGAAAATGAGTAGATCTGTATGCATGAGCGAAGGATGGTGTATATTTGAGTGAATTTTCATGCATGAAATCAAACAAAGTGAAAAATTAGTCAAACGGATGAACAACGAAGCTTGTGGGGAGAGTCGCCGCAATGACGACTGTTAGTGCAAAAACAAGGTTATGGATGCGACGCTTAAGAAAGGCAATGCAAAAATTGGAACATCACTTCTACAAGTTAATACAAACTAAAACACTAGTGGTTGTTCAATAAAACATCCAAAAAAACACTGACACAAGCCAAGGAAACAAAAGCGACAGAAAAAGCAGCAAAAGGCTTGAAAAACAAAACTTACCTGAAAAAGTTGTGCTGATCGTGTCGAAGGTTCCTAGATGCCTCGAGAATGCTAAAGCTCAAAGATTGAATGTGCAAAAGAGCTCTAACAGTGTCCATTAAATAGAATTGATCAATTTAGCGTTTATGACACGTGTTAGTGTCGGTCAGTTTAGCCTATCACCAGTGATCAAATATGCTCTTACAAGGTGTTGTTAGGGTGTCAAGTCAAATTTTTGTCATTTCAGTGAATCCTCAAATACAAATTTGGTCAATGGTTTTTGATGTCTGGGTCATTGCTGCTCCCTTCACTTACTCTTAGTCTTCATCACTCATCATGGTCATTGTCTTCTTCGAGGTATCATATCTTCATTTAAGTGTCTTGGGTCATGAAATGGTTAAATTCCTCATTTTAGCTCATGGTCTAGGGTTTCACTCCATGTGTCATCATGATACCATATATCAAAACAAAAACATTTCCATCATGTGATTCAGTGGGTAAATGGAGTTAGCAGCTTAGAGAAAGCAAAATAAAGGTAAAGGTAATGTTTTATTTCAAATAAGACAATGTTGCAGTACACTACCTCGCCTAATCATTCCTCATAGGGACATGTTTTCTTCAAAATATGTTTCTGACAAAATGGAGAAGCATTTTACAAAATTAAAAGAGTTTTTGTTCATTATATTCCAAGGAACAAAAACCTCCTTCATTTTATTCACAGGTGTTATGATTTGAAAGAAATTCCATAAATATACTTGCTACGAGAGAGTTGATGCACTTTTGGAAAGCTTGGCTTCAAGACAAATTTTCGGGGGTTTGGAGTAGGTTTTGGCAGTGCTTAAGGACTATATTGTGTATAAGACATCCTAATCTTTCTAATGGTACCTTTGAGTTGTGTTTTGGATTAGTGGAGGGCATCTAAAAGTGCTCTGCAAGTTTACATTGTGCTTTTGTCAGAGAAACCTTGTGTTTTTTGAGTGACCTTGGGAAACTCAATTTTTCTCATTGATGTAGTGTCCCAATTACATGCGTGAGGAGTCCATAATATAGCAGACTTTAAGAGATTTCCAACGAGATATCAAGCTCTCAATTTGGAGTAGTTTAAGGCCTCCAAAAGTGGTTTGGAAGACATGTGCTACGCTCAGGAAAAAATAACTGCGCTCAGGAACAAAGCGCTGCGCTCAGGACATAGTACCCAAAATTCATCCAAAACTCTCCCAAATTTCATTTTTTGGATTTCAAGCTTAATTTCACTGACTTCTAAGCCAAGATACAAGTAATTACACCATCATTATTCCTCATTTTCTTTTCAAAATCATCTCATGCCAATGATACTTCAAATTAGGGTTTCTAGTGAAATTTTTCATGGGAAACGATAGGGTGATAATTGCCATTTTTATTTTTGTTTTCTAAAACATGTAAAATGTTGTTGTACACCTGCATACATGTTTATTAAACCATTTTAACCATTCAATCCACCTCAAAACAATGTTTTACCCCTCAAAAAATAAAACCCTAGCTCATTCCTAGAGGTTTTTGGGCATTTTTCACTACAAACCCTGTTTTTCCTGCTTGCAAGCAGATCACTCTTCCACTATTTCTTCAATCATTTTCATCAGCTTCCAAAGTTCATACCCACCTCTTCCAAACCTCCTTTTCCATTTTTTCAAACTCCACTTTCACATCACTTCATTTTCCACTCATCCCTCGCTATTTTTCCCCCTCTCCTATCATCTAGGGCTTCAAAAATGAAATGAGATTACTTCACCAAGCCATCACCAAGACACATCAGCACATCCTATGGAAGTAGGGTTATCAAAAAAATCAATTGAAAGAACCAAAGTACCTAAGCCTGAGGTGACCAGAATGTACAAGAGAGGAAAGAGGCTTGTGTTTACTTCTCATGGTGAGAAAGGGGCCAAGCCTTCTTCATTGACAAAGCATGGATCATCAACAAAAGAGAAAGACACAATTGAGAATGAGTTTGAGCTAGTTGATTCAGAGGCTGAGGATTATAATTCAAGCATGCAACAGACAATCATAGAAAAGGACTATCAAATCAAGGAGCTAACAATCAATGTGGAAAGAGCAAAATATGTCATATCATTCCTTGAACAGGAGAATAGTTAGCTTAAAGCAAAGGAATTGATCATGGAAAAAGAACAAGCCAAGTTATTGCAGCAGGTTGGCAAAGGCAAGGAGATCATAGAATCAAGTGAGCTTGAAGGATCAAAGGGTAAAGGAAAGAGGAAAAGGCCAAGAACAAGGGGCCTAAAGAAGGCATTGCAAGAAGAGCAAGAGCACATTCTGTTGAATGAAGACCTTGACCTAGAGGATAGGATTTCCCTTGAGGTCCATCAAGACAAGTAATATTGGCTCAATAGGGTGAATTAACACTTGGAGAAGCTCCTTGAGAAGGCAAACATAGATAATCAGTTGCTCAGACATATGGTGCACCACTATCAGGCTCAAAACATGATCGCCAATGTTAAGGTAAAGTAGCTTGAAAACAAGCTCAAGGAAGCCAAAAAGGACCAAAAGGATGAGGGAAACTTGGAGATGATTTTTGAAGCATCTATGAAGGTTTAAAAAAAATATTTTTATACCTTCCATCCAATTTTGAGAAAATTCTGAGCATTTTAAGTTTTTTGAGAATGTTTGGCCTAAATTCAGAAAATTAGCTACTCTAGCGTTTTCCTAAGGCCTCTCCATTTGAGGAAAGGTATACATTTTTGGAAATCCGTTGCCATCCTCTAAAAACCCATTTTCTCATATTTCACAGAGGTGGTTCAGTTTTGGAGAAAAATGAAAAAAAGTGTCAAAAAACTAGCATTCTGGACCCTTTTTTGACAGGTGATGCGCTCCTAGAGTGACCTTGGGAGAATGGGTTTTTGAAGGCCTTCTGGTGGTCCAAATTCAAAATTTGAAACTGTTATGGAAACTAGACTTGAAGGGCTAGTTGAATCTTCTCTTAGTTTTCATTTTGACCCATGGAAGGCACCTAAAACTTAGCTCAAAGTCGATGCCATGCTTCTGCACTTTTTTGTGTTTTAATTGGAAAATTTCACTATGTAAAATTTCTAGTTTCTAGTTTGACTCAGTCAAAGTCAAGATTCTCTATGTGATGGCACTAGTTTTGAGGCTAGGTGATGTAGGCATGAATAAATGTACGTCATAGGTTGTTTTTGATTTTTATTAGACCCCATAAAAGAAGCAAACTCCTTAACAAACTCACCATGAAGTGTTTGAGTTTCACCTTCTCACTCTCACTTGTTAGTTGAGAGAATCTTGGAGTCAGTTCCTCCACCAAGGAATTCAGCTCCTGAAGGTGGGAAAGTGGTCTAGGAGAGTCTAAATGTATCATTTATCTTTCAGAGAGAAACACTGAACTTTTTTTTGAAGGAAGCTTGCATGTAATCATCTTTTCAACTAATACAGAGACAGGTTACAAATATTTTCAAGGAACTCTAGCCCAGTGAGTTCATGGTGCTTGTACTTCATTCTATTTGTTTTATAATGCTCTAAACATATTTATCTACATTATATCTCTTATTTCTATGAATGCCTTACAGTGAAATATACAGAATTCTTGTTTTTCAAGCTCTGCTATCTGGGTTTCATAGTTATGTTTATGTCTTCCTAAGCTAATGAAATCATGTTTACTTATGTTCATTAGTTTCTTCTACACTTTCTCATCTATACTATAATAACAATATTCAAAATACACCATGACTTCTTATATCTAGCTCCTTCTCATATTTGCGCCTACACTCCTACAACCTTGACCTATTTGTGGCTCCAAACCCTAAGTTCAGCAAACCCTAGAACTCAAATTTTTCACAAACTAACAAGCAAATACACATATCTAACCTAAAATTGATTTTCTTTAAAGTCATCTCACTGATAAGAGACTTAGAGAGATACCTCACATGCTCAGTAGTGTTATAGACATTTTTGTGCCTTACAGCTATAAGCATGAAATGTCCATAATCTAAGGTATCCAAAGTACCTAAACATGTTGTTCCTACCCCTAGAGGAACAAGGCTAACAAACCACAGCAATTCACAGAAGTTCTCCACCAGAAACTGCTCAAAAACAAGTCAATTCAAGATCAATTCAGAGGCTCCACTAGCTGTCTGCGCTGAAATGCAGAGATTGCACTGGCTAGGTGCACTGCAACGCAGGTAGAAGCACTACCAGGGTGCGCTGAGCGGGAAGTGACAAATGGCAAGTTCATTCAACGAGGTGGAAAGACCCTGGAAGCTTCCAGAATCTTCTCCAATGACACTTGCCTCAAGGAATTCGACTAGTGATGAGTAAGAGGCTCTTAGTCTCCAAGTGGAAGCAAGAACTGACAGAGGGAGAGGACACTAGTCAGATCTCAAGCTGACTCATCCTCTCTCCAAACATCTATATATGGATCTCTCCTCCATGAGATCTAGGAGTTTGGAATTTTGTTATTGCAAAGAATTGCTGTTGGTTTGAGATTGGAATCATTGGGTGCTTAATGCTTTGAAGGAAGGTGAAGATAGGAATTTCATTTGCTGGGAAGGAGATGCTGGTTTGGAGCCCTCTGGGTTGTATCTCTTCCTGAACCTTGTTATTCATCAATAAATCTATCTTGGTTTCTCCTATATACTGATGTATCTTTGATGTATGATTGCATTAGTATGTTTAGTTTATTTCTAATCCTGAACTAGTTATGAATATGAATCTATGTCTTTGTGTAGCGTTCTCTTCTTGTGATCTTGCAGGGACCTGTTGAAGCTGGGCGAGCGAGAAGGCAAGTAGCTGGGAACTCTCAAAGAGAAGAGAAACCGGATCGAGGGACAAACGGAAGACACCGGTTAGTCCATCCATCTCTCTTCATTCTTAATTCATAAAGGAATAATACTAGAATAGCTGTTTCTGTTTGTTGCTAAGGCACTGTCACACCTTAGGTGGATAGGATCGTCCTGCATAGGCATTTTTCCCCACAACAAATTGGCGACTCCGCTGGGAAGATCTGTTTAGTCATTTTATTTGTGTCTCTATCATTGTTTGTTTCATAGACTCAACAGCAACAATCGAACTGCATCTGCTATTCTCAGATGCAAAGTAGACAGCTGCTGCTTTGATCCAATCACTGGATTTGTCTATGATCTGAACAATGGACTCACAAATGATTTGATGATCCTTTGTGATAGATCTTAGCCCTTCCTCAAAGCATCCCTTTGATCGTACCTTGCTTGTTGCTTTGATTTGGCCTGAAACCGTAGATTAAATAGCAAACTGTGACCCAGAACCCAGTGAGAAACTCTCGTTTCTCCTTCAGCGCAGACTCTGTGAAGAGGTTCTGCATTTCAACGCAGGTCCCGTGAAGGCTACCTGCGCTGAATGTCAAAACCTCTGTGTTGAGGGTGTGTTGATCCAGTTAGGCCTTGTGCAGCTGGGGTTCTCTGCTCTGTTTTTCCTTGTTTTGATCTCTGATTTTTGCAGCCTGTAACCAGCATAGGTACCTGTCTGATAACTCCTTTTCTCTGCTTAAATTCCGCCTCCTTTTGTATGAAAAGACTGTGAGTGTTTTTATGTGTTTGTGGCGTCATTTACAGTTTTCCTTTGCAAGAGTGAAATAGTCATCCTGTAGCCTTTGATTCAGATCTGTTGATTGTGATCTTAGGAGAGAGTTCATTGGCTGTTGACAGATTGATTATACATTCATTTTTGCTTTTGGTTTGAGTTTGTCTCTTTTGAGTGTCAAAACAAGTATTCATTTCGAAAATCGTTAAGTGTTTTATTCTCTTCTACCCTTTCTGATTTCGAAAAAAGTAAACTTGTTTGTATTTGTCATTTAAAAGCAAATTCAAAGTTGTACAAAAAGCTTTCTTTTTAGGCATCAATATTAAGAAAGCGGAAAACAAACACCTGCATTGTGCATTTGCATCTTGATAGTTTGCATGCTTGATTTAGGAAAAGTGCATTAGAGTGTGCTGATTGCTCTTTGAGAAAAGATGGTGTCTTTCTTTTCCCTTTGTAGCTAGGATTTTCATTGTTGAAAAGATATAAAAGCTTGCTTATCATCTTTAGACTGCATTTAGGAATTGTATCATACATCTCGTGGTGAACCTCAAAAGGCAAACTTCTAAAAAGATCAACCTAAAATAAATTGAATGAACTTAACAATGCTTTGTAACTTAACGCACAACATAGAGGTCTAGGCTAGAGACGTGTTCCGGCGTCGTAAAGCTTGGTGACTGTCGATCTCACTGATGGTGGGTGATTCCTCTTGAGGGACGATAGCGCCAGTACGGATTGTGCTCCCACGTACCGTCGAGTATATATTGGCATACCCCTATAGGCATAAAACCTTTATCCTTAGGAAGCCGTGTCGGCCGCCCTACTGATCGCAATGCACTGAACACAACATTCAGGAAGATTGACTGCCCGTACCTTAAAAAGTATTCTGCGGTTTTGCGAAAAGTTTGGCACACCCTCTACCTAGAACTCCAGAGTAGTTCCTTTTGGCCTTTTTCAGACTCTATAACAGAAAAAGTCCATCCGAGCATTTGTCACTTCGGGCTCGTTAAAACATCGAAGGATACTAGAGTCATCTTTAGCTTTTTCTCGACTCTTTAAAATTGAAAAAGCAAGTTGTGTCTTAAGTGTCGTTAAAATTTATTTTAAACGGAATAATCATCACCGTTCCCTCGTTGATCTTCGAAGTTAGTCTCTTTTCATCGTAAGTTCTTGTAGAATCGCTAGAAAATCTTTTGGATAGACTAGATATGTCTGAACAATCGTCGACATCCAGGACTGTGTCATCCGACACAGCAGCGGCAGAGCCTCCTGCTGCTACCCCAATGATGTTCGATGGTATACCATCTGTCTCGGCAAGTCATCAACAACAAGCCGAAGTCCCATCAGGGACTGCTTTGATGACATGGTTAGTTCCTATTTCTTCATCCGGATTATCATCTGGTATTTCTTATGTTGAAACTCAACAAATTGATCCAATGTGTCTTCAAAGGCCAATCTACCCTTTAAGTACTGGATTGCCACCATATGGAGGGCAGTATGCCTTTTCATTGTTCCCTCCCAGAGAACAACCATATGGGAGTTTACAACAAAGTTCAGGTCAGACTGGAATTACATCCAGCGGTTGGGTACCAATACTGCCTCAGCAACCAAGGGTTACATATTCAATGCAACCAGTCCACCCTGTGTCGAATATTCCCACTATACCTGGTATGGTGATTGCGTCGCAAGTACAAGCGCTACCTGTTATATGTCAACCCCAAGTTTCTCAGGTTGCAATACAACAACCTCTTGTCTCGATAACTCAATCACAACGTCAGGTTAGTGCCTCCTTATCTGGAGCGACTCAGGCTCAAACAAGTACTATGACTCCTCATCTTGGTCAATCATCCAGTATTGGACAACAACAAATGGTCCAACAACCAGGGCTGGTTCAATCTCAACAACCGCAATTCCAGCAATCATATCAAGGACCTGAGCAACAAGTCTTTGTAAGTAATGGGCAACTGCATTTCCAAAGCGGTTATCAACAACCATACTATAGTGGTTATGCCCATCAACCTTGTCAAAGTTGCCAGCATTATGCTGGTATGCAAAGACCCACTGCTCAGGCGATTCCATCTTATCCTGGGTATGCTTCGCCTAACCTAAATCAACAGTTGCCCTTTGTAGCAACTCTAGAATTACCAGATCTAAACCGGCTGATGAATGATCCAATTGCTTATGCCCCTTGGTGGCCAGCGATTTCGCATAAACTTCCGTCAGATATTCCTAAATTTAATGGAAATCCGGGTGAAGATCCGTCGAATCATGGGATGACATTTCATCTGTGGTGTTCATCAAACACCCTGAATGATGATTCGATAAGACTTCACCTTTTTCAGAGGACGTTAACGGGTCCAGCGGCAAAATGGTATATTGAATTTCCTAGAGCTTTGTTCGACAATTTCAGTACCTTAGCCACGACTTTCTTAACCCATTTTCAATTACCGATAAGGTATGAAACGGGAACGAAACTCCTAACCAATTTCAAACAGACAACGGCCACTCACATATCTGATCATATACATGAGTGGCGACGTCGTCGTAGGATGGTAAAAACGTACGTTCCCGATCAGCTATTAGCTGAATGGTTTATCAAGTCATTACTTCCTGCCATAACGGAAGATGTGGCAAAGGGGGGAGTTGTAACGGAAGAGCAAGTTATCACTCGTGCGCAATATCTAGACTTGGTCTATACTCAGTCTGGCACGCTCTACGACAAAATACCTGACGCCCCTAGACCGGAATTCTCAATTCCTCCTCCTAAATCGAACCATGACTCTCATGCCATCGATGGCGTGATTGGCGCGACAGACACGAAATCGACAAAGGCTACATTTAAAAAGGCCCGTAAGATTTCCAGTCAAAATGCAAATGAGGAACTTCTTGCCTCGGAAGTAAATGCCATGTCAACCGAGAAGGGCAAAAAACTGAAGCAACCAGGGGGCAAGAAGAAAAAGAAAGGGAGGAAAAAGAAGCAAGATGAGTCATCTCCTGAAAAAGCTTCTACAAACCCTTCTAGGCAAAGGAAACCCCCTTTCGGGTGTCAAATATGCGATGAGGATCATTGGACGAATGAATGTCCATACAAAGCTGAGCTTAAAAGATTCTTTAAGAGTTCGAAAACCTCAGCAGTATTAACTGATCCATTTCCAAACCCGGGAACCAAACTGGTTGCTAATCAAAATCCTTCTCGATCCCAAGTTCTTATGTTGTCTGTCTCAAAGCAGCAAAATGATGCTTTGACAAGGAATAAAGATTACGGGAATCCACAGCTGTCGAATAACAAGGCTAATGAACAACCTAGTAGTTCGACGACAACTTTGACCGAAGTTGTGCCACCCATCATTCCTGAACAAATGATAAAGTCGCCAAAGGGAATAGTACACAAATCGACATTTAATCCTCGTGCGAAAATAGCACAGAATTATAATATAATAGAGGACCTGGCCCAATCGTCATCTGCTATGTCGACACTTGAGGTACCGCAAAATTGCCCCTCCCAAGAGCAAGCTTTATTATCAGCAATAGGTGGGATTGACCCAAGGGATTCCAATCTTGTGGCCTTTGATAATAAAGGATATGACCCTCAGTTACCAGCTCAACTAGCTTTCCTTATTCAAGTGAAAGCCCTCAACAAAACTGTTCATCGAACAATTATTGATGAGGGGGCATCTACGTGTATTATGTCGATGAGTTTCTGGAAGAATTTAGGCTCACCACCCTTGTTGAGATCGTCAACGACGTTAAAAGCATTTGATGGACGATCATACACTCCATACGGGATTTTAAGTAACTTGCAAGTTGAACTAGGGGGTAAAACAGTAGGAATTGATGTTGAAGTAATTGATGGAAACCTCGATTACAACATCCTACTGGGAAGGCCCTGGATATATGCCATGGCTGCAGTTGTGTCGACCTACTTCAGGAAGATTGCATTTCCCTTTCAAGGAGGAATTACAGTCGTCGACCAACAAACTTTCCTTCCCAACAGTTCACAAGTTACGGGAAGCATTCCAATGATCCATGGAAGCAATCATTCGCTTCAAAATATTGGAGTAGGTCTCCTAAAAGACCCTGCCTTAATGGGTACTTTTGCCCTACCGCCTGGAAGTAATCTGGCGGAAGTGGCCACAGTGGAAACCTACAATATGAAATCTTCTATATCTAATGGATTCGGAAGATTCCTAAACATCTTGTCAGCGTGGATCATCGCCCTAATAGAAATACTGTAAATACAGTGGGCTTCGAGGACGGTTCTTATCTCGTGTCAACCTCGTTAAAAAATGAAACAAGGAGCCATGAGGATAGTTCTTTTACTGTGTCAACCTCATTAAAAAATGAAACAAATCCCCTTTCCAAGTCTCAAAGATAAACCTTCATTCCAACCACCGAGTTGAATGCAATGAAGCTTGGAGGGCATGCACCTCGATTTGCGTTATTATGCTGGGGGCATGCAAACTTATCGAGTAGTTTTAGCACACATTTCATGCTCGTTAAAAAATAAACGAAAGATCCGAGCAGTTTTAGCGCATAGTTCATGCTCGTTAAAAAATAAACATAAGATTAAGCAGTGTTTTTCCGCGTTTAAGCTCGTTAAAAAATGAACTATTCCAGTAAATAACCACCGTGAATGTAATATCATCAGCCATTAAAGCCTTGGTCATGTTTGCCCATCACCTCCACTTTTCCATTGGCCGATCGTTCACCTCCATATGATTGTTTACCCATTTTGAGGAATAGCTGCGAAGAGTGATTTCACTAGCCATCCTTGTGACACTGCCGTGATTGGAAAATTCCAACCCGTACCTGGAATCAGCTGCTAACCCATTTTATCACTCGTTCCTCAAAATACGAGTCTTCTTTAAGCTCTTTTCATCTGACTCGTAAAATATGAAAAGATTGCCGAGTTTTGGCCTTCCAGCTCGTTAAAGTGACCGGAAGAGCTATCCCTCCTCTAGATTTTAATCTTTTTGGACCTGAGGGATTATTGCACAAAAAGATCGACCGCTTGTTTTGTTCGGCTCGTTAAAACTATCGAAAACTCATCCCTTCTGTATTGTTTTATACTTTTTCAGACTTAAGGGATTAGGTGACGAAAAAGGACTTTCGGAGTTGACTTTACGTACCTTTTCAGACTCTCTAAAAATGAAAAGGACCGAGTTATCTTTGTCGTTAGACTCGTTAAAAGCATTAAATAGCGACAAACTTGTCTTTAGACGAGAACGAGTTTCACTATCGCTAGGCTCATTAAAACATAGCGATGGGCTTGCCCGAAGGGCAAGTTATAGAACAAGTATATGTTATCCTCCTCAAGCTTGACAAAAATAAAGAGGTACTGGTCAGCAATGACTGGGGAAAATTGGGAGAAACTCAAGAAAACTTTGATCGTAGCAAGTCGCTCTTGAACATGACACTTTTCCTCCGTACCACAGTCGGGTTGGGTTGTTTCATTCACCGGTCACATCACCATGGTCTCGCCATATCATCCATATTTAGGGTAATGATACCGATCCATCGCATAAGTGTCGCCATATGTTCAAGAGAAGTCGTTCAGAGAAGTCAACCGTGTCCCATCCACTGCCATACATTATCCTTCATCCTTTCATGACCGCCACCTTGAATCATATGTCATCAGATCGTTTTCACCTCCATAAAAATCATTTGCTCCGTTCCGTGTCACTGATGTGGGATTCATTAAGGCCCTCCTTTGACGGATCGCTTCTTGTCGAAATCAGCTCGTTATCCAAGAAGTTGATCTAGGAACAACCCCTTCAGTACTTTGAAGCTTGCATGCCTCAATGGCAAGTTTCTCACTTCCGGCGGCAGGTATACATCAATGACCTTCGACTGAAAGATTTTGCGTGGTGTTCGACGCCCAGTCCTTTATTCACACCACGTGAATTGTACTGCAGTACCTTGAGGGTCATTATCATTATCGGTGATTCCTCTCGCGCTTGTTAACGGTTTACCTCATTGACCGGTAATCAAGCAATGTCTTTCCATGTTCGACTTCAGAACATTTCTCACATGGATCGACTTGTACTTAGAGTGAAGATCGAACGAGTTTGAAGACCCCGGATCTAGTTTCATCCATCCGGGCTGCGATATATATTCAGGAAAGATAAAGACATTGACATGTACATCATTGCAGCAGATAATCACCCTACCCAAAGGATGATAATTTCATCAAAATTATTAGTCTACCATCAGACGATTGTCTATTCTATGTACAGAAAAATGAATTTATAAAGCTGAGCATGGGAATGCCCGCCTCAGCTAGATCATGAAAGCAGTATGAAAAATAATGTATTGTATTGTATTGTATTACAGGTCTCCTCCCAGCAATGAATGAACTTCGGATCCTCCTAATAAAGCATTTCACCCGATAAACGACCTCATACTTTAGGGGGCAACTGTTATAGACATTTTTGTGCCTTACAGCTATAAGCATGAAATGTCCATAATCTAAGGGATCCAAAGTCCTTAAACATGTTGTTCCTACCCCTAGAGGAACAAGGCTAACAAACCACAGCAATTCACAGAAGTTCTCCACCAGAAACTGCTCAAAAACAAGTCAATTCAAGATCAATTCAGAGGCTCCACTAGCTGTCTGCGCTGAAATGCAGAGATTGCACTGGCTAGGTGCACTGCAACGCAGGTAGAAGCACTACCAGGGTGCGCTGAGCGGGAAGTGACAAATGGCAAGTTCATTCAACGAGGTGGAAAGACCCTGGAAGCTTCCAGAATCTTCTCCAATGACACTTGCCTCAAGGAATTCGACTAGTGATGAGTAAGAGGCTCTTAGTCTCCAAGTGGAAGCAAGAACTGACAGAGGGAGAGGACACTAGTCAGATCTCAAGCTGACTCATCCTCTCTCCAAACATCTATATATGGATCTCTCCTCCATGAGATCTAGGAGTTTGGAATTTTGTTATTGCAAAGAATTGCTGTTGGTTTGAGATTGGAATCATTGGGTGCTTAATGCTTTGAAGGAAGGTGAAGATAGGAATTTCATTTGCTGGGAAGGAGATGCTGGATTGGAGCCCTCTGGGTTGTATCTCTTCCTGAACCTTGTTATTCATCAATAAATCTATCTTGGTTTCTCCTATATACTGATGTATCTTTGATGTATGATTGCATTAGTATGTTTAGTTTATTTCTAATCCTGAACTAGTTATGAATATGAATCTATGTCTTTGTGTAGCGTTCTCTTCTTGTGATCTTACAGGGACCTGTTGAAGCTGGGCGAGCGAGAAGGCAAGTAGCTGGGAACTCTCAAAGAGAAGAGAAACCGGATTGAGGGACAAACGGAAGACACCGGTTAGTCCATCCATCTCTCTTCATTCTTAATTCATAAAGGAAGAATACTAGAATAGTTGTTTCTGTTTGTTGCTAAGGCACTGTCACACCTTAGGTGGATAGGATCGTCCTGCATAGGCATTTTTCCCCACAACAAGTAGGGCTAGCTACTGAGCTGAAGTGGTTTGAGGTTACCCTTATTGATTTCCTTTTCAACCTAGGAGATTGTAAGGACTAATAGTTTTGGCACCGTTGCCGGGGAACGAAAGATCATATCTTCCCTGGGAAAGAACGAAAAGGATTAGATTTGATTGCTAATGGTGAACAATGATCAGACACAAGAAAGGTTGTGTATCTTTCACCTCGTGACTCCAGTGTCAAAGAATCCAAGGGTTAAGAAATTTCATGGTGACTCCATTGCGCAAAACCGGTAGTTTGAAGAAATTCTTGGTGTCTTAATTGTTTTCAAGATGGATTCAATTGCTCAAAGGTATGCTCCTATGAATCGAGCTCATATTCCTGGTTTTCCAAATTGTATTCCTTGTATAGATTGGAAAATAGGGTTGCAAAAGTTTAAAGGTCAGGATGGTCAAGATGAGGCTATTCTGCATCTAATCAAATTTCATTGGCATATACATAAGCTTGGGATTAGTTTTCATGAGGATTGTTTGATGAAGATGTTTATGGCTACCCTGGAAGGGAAAGCAAGATCATGGTATGAAGGGTTAAATCCAGGTACCTTATATTCTCTTAAATATTTCCACAGAGTATTCTCCAAGCATTATGGGAAGTCTATTTTACAAAGTTGTTGTGATTATTGTGAAGGTTTTATTTCATATCTTAAAATTATTGATGATATCGAATGTATGGATGATGAAGAGATCATTGGATCCTTCTATGATTTTTCCTTCCAACAACAATCTGAAGAAGCTAATCACTTTGATACACAAGATCATGCTCAACACATAGTAGCATCCTCATTGATTGATGAAGAAACAAGTGATGAATATTGTCTAGATGCTCATAAAGATTCCCCACAGAAAAAAATTCTAGAAGCAACACAACACACTTATTAGCCATAGGTTAAGGCAGAAATTTGGCAGCCTGAAACTAATCAAGAAGAGGAGAATAATGAAAAACAACAGGTTATTTTAGATCCTATAGGTGTACACATTAGCACTGTGGTTTTCGAACAAAGTCCTCTTGCCAATCATCAGGTAAAAGTAATTGAGCATATCATTGAAGAATCATTTGTTGATTTGCAGCAATCTTATGATCCACAAGAACATCTCCAAGAGACAACAATTTCTGCAGCTGAAAATGAAACTGATCAGATTGTCAAGGATCAAGAAAAGAGCAGTGAAAGAGAAGAGTTTGTTCTAAAGCATATTGCAAAAGAGAATTGTATTCAGGAAAACTTCCAGCAAACAATGTCTTCTTTGACTGAAGATAATATTGATCAGCAATCAATTGATGAAGGTCACATTCATTCCCTCGAATTATATGAAGGTATTCAATAGTGTTCAAGAGACCAAGACATTGATGAGGAGTGTCAATTAGATTTCTATTCAAATATTTCATTTCTTGATTTTTTTTTCAAGATGAAACTTGTCCATATATATATATATTCAGAATTTTTTGAAGA
Source organism: Pinus tabuliformis (assembly GCA_031772625.1). Lineage (NCBI taxonomy): Eukaryota > Viridiplantae > Streptophyta > Pinopsida > Pinales > Pinaceae > Pinus > Pinus tabuliformis. Next base: position 67,300,553 of record CM062812.1, read on the forward strand.
CCAAGAGAACACTCTTCCCAAAATTCATCATGAAGAGCGACTAGTTTCAATAGAAGGATGTTTCTTGATTCCTCCAAATCAGCAAGAGCGAATTTTTCATGATTTTCAGGATCTTGTGGCAAATTCGTTACATCTAGTAATGAAGGTCAATTTTGCAGCATTCATTGATGAAGGTTATCAATTTCAATACATAGACAAATCAACAGTTTGGAATGAGGTTTGTTTTCCTATTTTAAATCATTTAGAAAAGCATATGTTGCATGCTTTCCATGATCCTCTTGTGAGTTTATTACAGTCATCATTAGAGGAATAATTTTTCAAGTTTTTCAATACAGGTATTTGAATCCATATGGAATTTGGAGTTGCCTAGCTTTTGTTTTGTCTGCCTGCTCAAGGAAAGTGTGAGTAGGATTCAAGTAAGTAGCCATTTGCTAGATTGGTTACACTGGAGGGATCATTACACATGATTGTATATACATCTTCAATAGAAGGGTGGTTATCATCAAGATTTGAAGCCCAAGGTGAAGGCCCTAATATCTTGATGGTCTGCTGCCATAAGTAAGTCTAGTCAGTTTGTTTTTTATAGTCAAGTTAGTCGGTTAGTCAGTAAGTTTTTAGTTTCAGTTTAGTTACTTCATGCCCAATGGATAAGGCTACTTGGTCTACGATGTTCTTGACACCTCCAAGGAGCTTCCATCCCCAGTTGGAGCCAGTGTTAGTGTCAGTCAATTTAGCCTGTCACTAATGATCAAATATGCTCTTACAAGGTGTTGTTAGGGTGTTAAGTCAATTTTTTGTCATTTCAGTGAATCTTCAAATAAAAATTTGGTCACCGGTTGTTGATGTTTAGGTCATTGCTGCTCCCTTAACTTACTCATGGTCTTCATCACTCATCATGGTCATTGTCTTGTTCGAGGTATCATATCTTCATTTAATTTTCTTGGGTCATGAAATGGTTAACTTCCTCATTTTAGGTCATGGTCTAGGGTTTCACTCCATGTGTCATCACGATACCATATGTCAAAACAAGAACATGTCCATCATGTGATTCAGTGGGTAAAGGGAGTTAGCAGCTTAGGGAAAGAAAAATAAAGGTAAAGGTAATGTTTTATTTCAAATAAGATAATGTTGCAGTACACTACCTCGCCTCATCATTCCTGATAGGGACATGTTTGCTTCAAAATATGTTTATGACAAAATGGAGAAGCATTTTACAAATGAGAAAGAGGTTTTTTCCGTTATATTCAAAGGAAAAAAAACCTCCATTTTATGCACAGGGTTATGATTTTAAAGAAATTCCCAAAATATACTTGCTACGAGAGAGTTGTTGCACTTCTGGACAACTTGACTTCAAGACCGTTTTTCAGTGGTTTTGAGCAGGTTTTGGTAGTGCTTAAGGACTCTATTATGTAGCATACATCCTAAGCTTTCTAATGGTACATTTGGAGTGTGATTTGGATTAGTTGAAGGCATCCAAAAGTGATTTGCAAGTTTACATTGCGCTTTTTCCAGAGAAACCCTAAGTTTTTGGAGTGACCTTGGGAATCTCACCTGTTCTCCCTGATGGAGTGTCCAAATTACATGCCTGAGGAGTCCATCTTATATCAGAATTCAAGAGATTTCCAACAAGATATCAAGCTCTCAATTTGGAGTAGTTTAAGGCCTCCAAAAGTGGTTTGGAAGACATGTGTTGCGCTAAGGAACAAGGCGTTGCGCTCAGAATAGAGGCGCTGCGCTCAGGAACAAGGTGTTGCGATCAGGACAGAGTACCCAGAATTCATCCAAAACTCTCCAAAATTTCATTTTTTGGCTTGCAAGCTTAATTTCATTGACTTATAAGCGAAGAGACAAGTAATTACACCATCATTATCCCTCATTTGCTTTTCAAAATCATCTCATGCCAATGATACTTCAAATTAGGGTTTCTAGTGAAATTTTTCATGGGAAATGATAGGGTCATAATGGCCATTTTTATTTTTGGTTTCTAAAACATGTAAAATGTTGTCGTACACCTGCATACATGTTTAATAAACCATTTTAACCATTCTATCCACCTCACAACAAAGTTTTACCCCTCAAAAAGTAAAACCCTAACTCATTCCTAGAGGTTTTTGGTCATTTTTCATTACAAACCCTGTTTTTCCTCCTTGCAACCAGATCACACTTCCACTGTTTCTTCACTCATTTTCATCAGCTTCCAAAGTTCATACCCACCTTTTTCAAGCCTCCTTTTCCATTTTGTCAAACTCCACTTTCACATCACTTCATTTTCCACTCATCCCTCACTGTTTTTTCCCCTCTCCTATCATCTAGGGCTTCAAGAATGAAATGAGATTACTCACCAAGCCATCACCAAGACACATCAGCACATCCTATGGAAGTAGGGTTATTAAACAAATTAGCTGAAAGAACCAAAGCACATAAGCCTGAGGTGACCGGAATGTACAAGAGAGGAAAGAGGCTTATGTTTGCTTCTCATGGTGAGAAAGGGGCCAAGAATTCTTCATTGACAAAGCAGGAACCGTCAACAAAAGTTTTATGAAACTAGCTCACAAAAATATAGAAAACATAGATCAAATCCTTAGAAATAAGCCTCTTCGAGGGGGAAACCTCCTTTACATTACACAAATGAACAATTCTTAGATGATTCAAATGAGAAAATCTCCTTTCTATATATAGGTGTCTACGAGGTCACAATATAACCAAGCCGACCTAACAATAATAATATAAAGGCACAAAAATAACAATAGAGGGATTCTATGGGGCATAATGATAACAATATGGGGACAATAGGGGCACAATAATAACAATAATGGATACAACGACAATAGTAATGGGGGGATCACTAATATTATAGGGACCTAACATGCCCCTCTCCTTCAAAAAATTGTTGTCCTCAACAATTGAGTAGTTCTGGATGCTTCTATATAAAATTCTCATCCTCCCATGTGGAATCTTCAATGGGTAAGTTCTTCCACTTGATGAGATACTTTGAAATTGATCTATTTCATAACTGTCGAGTTCTTATTTCTTTAACTGCTTTAAGTTCCAATGTGATTTTTCCTTCCTCATCAAGTTCTGGAAATATTGTCTGAACTGGAAGCTTGTCACCTATAACCTTCTTTAAGCATGAAACATGGAAAACTGAGTGCACTCGAGAAGCTGCAGGAAGCTCCAATTTGTATGCCATAGTACCTATCTTTTGCAACACCTTGTATGGACCATAATACTTTGGTGATATTTTGTTATCCTTCTTAGCTTGCTTGAGGGACATTTGTTTATATGGCTGCAACCATAGGAATACCTAATCACCTACATCAAAAATTCTTTCGCTGCGATGTTGATCTGCCTGCTGTTTTATTCTATTCTGTGCCAAGGTGAGGTTATCCTTTAAGAGTTGGAGAACTTGTTGCTGATGCTTGATGTGATCTTCCACTGCTTGAACCTTATAATTTTCTCTTAAATATGATGTGATGTATGGTGGATGATATCCATAAAGTGCCATAAATGGAGTCATTTTTGTTGCAGTGTGGAAGGAAGTGTTATACCACCATTCAGCTAGAGGCAACCATTTGACCCATTGTGTCTGTTTATCAGATACAAAGCAATGATGATATCCTTCCAAACATTTGTTTGTTGTCTCTATTTTCCCATCAGATTGAGGATGATAAGATGAGTTATGAGCTAATTGAGTACGAAGACAAGTAAATAATTCTATTCAAAAATTTCCAGTGAAAATGGGATCTCTGTCACTTACAATAATCTTTGGGTTTCCATGTAGCTTTTGAATTGTTACCATAAATGCAGTAGAAATTGTACTCACTTTATATGGATGAGATAATGCACAAAAGTGTGCATACTTGGTAAGTCTATCCACTACCACCATGATAACACTCTTTCCTTCAGACTTGGGTAAACCTATGATAAAATCCATTGAAACCTCCTCCCAACGTTGGCTTGGAATGGATAAAGGTTGTAATAGTCCTGGAGTCTTAATTGTTTCAACTTCATTTTGTTGGCAAACCAAACATTCTGCCACAAAATTTTGAATATCCGATTTAAGGCCATCCCAAAAAAAATCCTTCTTAACCCTATGGTAGGCTTTTAGAAATCCCGAGTGCCCTCCTAAGGGTGAGATGTGCAATTCCCTAAGAATCTTTTGTTTGAGTTGGGAATTCTTACATAGGTATACCCGATCCTTGTACCATAACAAATCATTTTTCCAGATAAATGTATTAGATGTACTGGGATCTTGTTGTATCTTTTGAATGAGTGCCCACACTTCCTCGCCATTCTTCCATTCATCCCTTGCTTCGTTTATCCAATCTGGTTGGATAATAGAAATGGCACAAAGAAATGCTTCCACATCCTCATCCTTTCTTGAGAGTGCATCTGCCACAACATTTTGCTTCCCTTTTTGTAGATGATTTCAAAGTCATAACCCAACATCTTTGTGACCCATTTTTGCTGCTCTTCTGAAGATAATCTTTGTTCTAAAAAGTATTTAAGACTATCATGATCTGTTTTTACCTTGAAGTGTCCTCCCATTAGGTAGGGTCGCCATTTCTTAAGTGCATGTAGTATTGCCAACATTTCCTTCTCATAAATAGTTTTGTGTAAATACTTTCCTTTGATTGGATGACTTTCAAAAGAAATGGGTCTTTCTTCTTGCATTTTTTTTTTCCCCTTAAGGAAAAAGTCGTAATTTTATTCAAATTGATAAAATTACATTTTGTAGATGCATGAGGCATATTCAAAATGGCTGATCCTGTAATGCTAGGCAGCAAACAGAGTAAAAGAAAAACACAAATAGCAATTGACTGTTCCTGTTGTGACAGGGAACTACAAGATATAGAGAAAAAGGATAGAAAAACCTTAAGACTAGACTTTTCTGCCCTTCTTCTTCTCCACCCGACGCCAACCACCAGAATCGGGAGTGGGTGAAATAATGGCTAGCTGATTTTCCATAGAAATTAGTTGGAGTTCTTTGTCAGATTCCGAGCCCTCTGATCCATGGGTTCTTTTGATGCCACTTATTTCCATTTGTGGCTCTCGTTGCAGATCCAAAATGTGGGACCCCGAGTGTGTAGCTAGAGCGCTCTCCTCCTGTATGAATGTCTGTCCCATTTGAGTATCAGGTTCTGTCTGATTCTCTGTAGGCTCCACGTTTGTGTCTTCTTCTTCCACTGGTTCGGTGTGCTGCCAGCCTTTGGGCTTTTTCTGTTGTTTCTTGGTTTTCCTGATGTCCTTTCGAGCAAAAGGGCAGTCATATTGAAGGTGCCCTGTTTGCATGCATCCCCTGCACCGGAACGCTGTGTTCTCATAGTCGAGCTGTTGTATCCATTGAGAGTTATTGAAGTTCAACTTGATGTGGTCAGGTAACCCCTGACTCAGGTCCACTTCTACACATATTCTGGCAAATGTAAATATTCCCCTGATAGCTCTGTCTTCATCCATTTTTAGGAATTTCCCCAGGGAATCCCCAATGGCAGCTAATACTTTGTGGTGCCAAAAGTGTAGAGGGAGACCATGTAGCCTCACCCATACAGGCATCGTTGAGACTTTCATTGTATTAGCGTCGAAATCAGGAAACCAGGGGGTAAGGAAGAGGCCAGCACTGCCCCAGAACCAAGGCCCCTGATTAATAATGCTGTCTCATTCTTGTTCTGTATTAAATCTGACTATGAAGTACCCTTTGGGACAAAGGTAAATTTCACAGCTTGATGTCCATGTTGTATAGATCCATTGGTGCAGGGCATCTGATTTTGGCCAGAAGCCATTAAATCTGCAAATAACTGCATTTTTACATAAATCAGAATGTAAACTAGTTACCTCTGGTATAGAGACTTGTAGCGTTGGTGATTCTGGCTTTTGTTCAACAATGTAGGGTCCTGGCGCCTCTGTTGGTGGTGCTTCTTTATTTTTCATTTTTTCTTTCCCTTTCACAGCATCTCGAAAGGAACCTGCATTCTTCGAGCTGGTTCCAGTGCTCCCGCCACGCAGACGGAGGTTTAAAATAATGGTTGAATCTTTAGTAATGCCATATTACTGGAGAGTTTGTTTGTCCTTCAAACTGTATCCTACGTATATAAGATTTTGGTATTGTACTGGGGTTCCAAGATATCCCTGGATTTCCTTTTTTAACCCGTGGATGCTCAATCCCTTACTGAGCTCCATGCAGTGGTGTTTACCCTCAGTTGTTTTAATGAAGATCTGGACCAGATCTGCATCTATACATAGTAGATCGGTCTTGTGGAGTTCACGTGTTGCTGGATTTAGCCAGCCGGGAGGAAGTAGCGGAATATTTTGTTCAATCCTCGTCTGCGCAGCCTTTTCCAGCCAGTACATTTCGCCCTTGTCTTTATGCCCGAGGATATATTCAGAATCAGAGTGGACTAGCAGATCTGGGCGTTGTCGAGTTATTTCTTCCTCTGCATGTCTGGTTATATCCTGTGACAGATGACCCCGTGCTTGATCTTCGAACAATCCGTTTGAGGGCTGCCAGAATGTGACAGATCGAGCCCACAACTTTCCAAGAGGGGGTAGGGGAACAGACTGCCGGATCTTTTTTCTATAGACGCAGGCGATACTTCCTATCCAGGACGTAACCCTCACTGGGGAGAAAGCAGCCGCCCAATACTGGTTGGGATCCGGCAGATTTCAGGCGATACGCCGAAAGCAGTGAAGTAAAGTACCCAAATCCATCCTGAGAGAAACATCCTGGGCCGAATAAGGAAAGAAATTCTCCAAACTCTGTTTGCTCTATTTCGAATCATCATACCCCTTTCCCGTAGAAGATCCGGGCCAAACCCAAAGGGTAAAATCAATTGCAGCGAGCCCATCGGCCAGGCCCCAAGCCGATCCAAGGTAGCGCTGGTCTTTGAGGACAGCGACAACGCAGAAATGCCCTACTGAAACCCTGATCTCTCGAGAGCCCGCCATCATTCCTCCGATCATCGAGCAGGACTCAAAACTTTCCGTCTTTCTTCTTGCATTAAAACAACACTGATTCCATTTCCTGAGGCATCAAATTCCACAATAAAAGTTTTTGTGAAGTCAGGTGTAGCTAAGACTGGTGCTTGGCACATTGCCTCTTTAAGATGTTGAAAGGCCTTTGTTGCTTCTGGAGTCCATGAAAATGCATCTTTCTTCAATAATGTTGTTAGAGGTGTTGTTATTCTCCCATAATTCTTAATACCCTGTCAACCCAAGAAATCCTTGTAGATGCTTTATGGATGTGGGGATTTTCCATTCCTTAATGGTTTTAATTTTGCTAGGGTCTACCTTAACATCTTCATGAGATACAATATGACCCAGATATTCCACCTCTTGTACTCCAACGAAACATTTGGAGATTTTTGCATATAATTGTTTCTCCTCCAATAGTTTGAGCACCATGTCTGTTAAGGGAAAAGTTCCCCTAGGGTCTTGGGCTGATACCCTAGCAGACTGAAAGTTGTCTATACGGAGAAATACACATTTCACACAGCCGTTATGCTAGTATAAGCAAATTCTATGATAAGGGGCGTACCTGAGGTCCTACATTTGAGAAGGTCCTTCCAGGGTCCAAACCCTTCTTGGAGTTCCTTTTGCTCCTTTGATCTGCAAAACAACCAATTCAAGAAAGTACAACAGTATATGGACTAAACCTTATAAAGAAACCATCTTCATATTATAAAGAAAGGTAGTTAGTTATGAGATTTAAACAACCATTCACATATGAATTCTAACGTGAATATCATAAACATGAAGAAGATTTATATTAGGAACAAAGACATGCGTTTCTTTTATTATAGACAAATAAAGTGCAGAAAGGAATAATTTCACCTGAGTCGTCCTTTCGCAGGCTCCAAGCGAAGCCTTCCTCCGGATTCGTCCAGTCTCAAGCCTTTAACAGACTCCTTCCATGACTTACTCCATGATATCACAAGTAGTGGATGGACATCAACACACAAGGAAACAAGGGTTTCCTGTAAAAATGGGGGAAGTGCAGGAGGCACAAGGATCTTCAGACTTGGTTAGGGAAATATTAGCATAATAACCTTTCTCTCTATTCTCTCCTCCTTTAGGCCTTCCCGTTGAAGTCTTTTTATACTTCTCCCAAAGTAGTTTTTTAGTTGGGAGTTGGTTGGGAACAGTTGGGCCACGGGCACTAATAGGTGATCAGCAGGTAAAATCCGCGATATCCGCTCGAAATTAAGGAGTTTTATATTTTTTTAAGTGTTTTAATACATATACGTGGGTTGGGTATATGCCTACCCACGTATACACGCGTTTAACTTAGGGAAATGTCGCATATAAGGGATAAAACACTGTTTTTTAAAATTTTGGATCAGGTTTGGAAGGAGGGGTTGCCCTGGGCCATGAGTGCAGCATCACAAATCATAAGAGTGGGATTTGGAGCTATAATAGATGCCCCCTAATATATGAGATCAGAAGGGGTACATGATGGCCAAAATGTATTAAGCAAGTACATGGAAAGGAAATCTGTCAAAAACTGAGAAGGACTTCACCAGAGTTCAGCTTGCCAAGCCACAAAAGGAGATCAGAAAGAAACACTGTCTGTGGCGGGCATACTCATGCTCAGAAAAATTAAAGCATGTCCGCATATCAAGTACAAGCAGATCCACTAAGTATACAAGTATAAATGACTGGAAAATACATAATGGATCATCTGATCATGATCAAACAAGTACATGTCTGAATATCACATATAAGAATGTCAATGATGTTGAAGGATGAACTGGATCACTGATATCAAGAACTGATCACAAAAAGTACCAACTGAACATGATGGAATAGGATGGTACTACACTACAAACTCTGGTGCCAACATATAGAATGTCGCCATGACTGACTTGCAACATATAAGGTGGAGTTGTATCAACTAGCAGCAACAAGAGCAACTGTCAAGTGAACCAATGAATGCTGATACAACCTGAGGTCTTCACCGACTGCCGTGGTACATTTTTACACCATGGGAATAAATGATCTGAAGTCGACCATGTGAGAAATCGTTTGATTACCGGTCATTGATGTATACCATTAACAAATGCGAGACTACTCACTGATAATGATAATGAGCGTCAAGGTACCCAGTACAATCCAACAAGTGTTAACAGATGAGATGGAGTCGAACACCTGTACGAATCTATCGATCAGGAGACAATGATGGTTTCCCTCAGTCGATAACGAAGGATCTGCCACTAATGACTGCAAACCCCAAGGTACTGCCAAATGGACTCTAGATCTTTGCCCCAGAGCAATGAGTTGGAGTCGATAGGGAAAGATCTGCTAGAAGGAAGGCATTAAGGCATCCTTCATCAATCTAGCATGAGTGTAACCCGTAGGCCAATAATGTGGGAGGAATCGGACGAAAGAGATGTAGTAACCCAACCAAAGTACATTTCCAGTGTACACAAGATGTGGCTAGCGCACGACAGAAACCCTCTGAACCAACCAATAATGGAAGCTGACACAGAGGTGAGGTATCGACCAATAGGGTCAAATGGAAACCAAGGTACTGCACGAATCCAAATGTGTGATAATGTAAGCTGATGTCGAACACAAGGGAAACCACTCAGTCAAAGACCCATGATACTGATCGATGCTGAGCACAAGGTGACCTATCAATAATGAAAAGAGGGCCAGGGTACGGCTCTAGGCCTATCCTCAGAGCAAGATGTTGTTGTCAATAAGGACAAGACCAGCCAGAAAGAAGTCGATGGAGACCTTCTCAAACTGGCACGAGTAAAGGACCAATTAACTGATGTGATGATAGACATGATACTGACAACCAGGGATGGCCAACTGAAAAATGAGTGAAGAGACACCGCAGAGAGGCTGACTCAGGCTAACTTCCCTTGAACAAAAGCACGACTCAATGTGACTATGTGGCAGCATATGATGACTTTGTATAAGTTCGTCATGCAGGAGGCACGAACAAACCCTCCATATGATTGGAAGAGATAACCAATAGGGGGAGAACTGACTTAATAACAAGGTTAAGGCGTACCTAAGTCAAACTAAATCCCTCCCAAACGAAGGAGACTTTGCTTTGAGTGCTTTGTTCAAGGGTGACACGACTGACTCTAGTTGCCAAAAATAAATGGAAATATTGTCTTGTTCTCGCTTTTTTTGGAATATTTAATTTTTTGTCTTTTTCTGTTAAGCTTGAAAAAGAATATAAGAATGCTATAGTATAGTGGAAAGAATGAGTGTCGGTGAAACAGATGATATAGTTCCTGGGAATGGAACGTTCCTATGCTCAATGTAGGGAGGAGAAAACTGGTCAGTGACACTCAAAGGTGCGTTTCTTCCACGGGTCAAGGTGTGTCAAGCTGCAGAAGTCAAAGGTATGCAAGGTTGATTTTGCAGTTGCCGTGGTCAAAAGTTGGCTTAAACACGAGTCCAAGTGAAGCCAGCTCTAGGCCAAAGATGCAAATAGTCAACATGCAATGCAGTAGTACAACTCAACACAAAGGAGCCTCTAGGGTATAAGGCCAGAACGAAGCGAAGGAGCAAAGAGGAATGAGTCTTCATCGCATAAGTCATGGCGGGACTATAGATAACACCCGACCCTACTCAAATCAGAGCAGCATGGGCAACAAATGTCAGTGAGGTGCTAACTACGATGCCCATGTAAATGATGGCTTCTACCATCGTGTCATGATCTAAAGAATCGGCGAGTGAAGATGGCTTACGAATCATAACACGATGGGATCAACCCTATGGCAAGTGTATCGATAGATGGAGGCTAGTATGCATAATGCAATGAAAAAATGGTATCCCTAACCTATATGTCAGTGAGAAAACAATACCTGCCATGACAGTCAACAGTCATGGAACCGTCTCGAAACTGTTGAAAAAATGTCCAAAGTGTCCTGAAAATCAAACCATTCTCGACATTCCAAGCTCCCAAGTTAAAAGTCACATGAGGCCAAACAAAATAAATTTTGAAAATTTTTTGCATTTTCAAAACTTATAAAAGAGTTTTTGGACTCACAATTTTCACCATTTGAGTTTGAGAGAAAAGAAGTGGAGCAAAAGGAGCAAACTTCCCATACGCCAAATTCAACCGTTCAGATTCTTCAAAAACCTCCAGGTAACTCTTATACTTGTCTTGCAATTGATTGTGACTAATTTTAGAATTTTTAATTAATGTTTTATCGTTGAATTTTTTGCCAAAAATTTCACCGCAGTGTATACGCGGGTTGGTAATATGAAACCCGCGTACACGCGGGCCCTATACGCGACTGTGTGCACAGGGACCCACGTATACACCGCGGACATTTTTAAACAAAAAACTAACAGTTGAAAATCATTTTTTCTTCACGATGCCGGTCACCTGGCGAGAAAGAGAGCATGCCGCGGTGGATGATGAATTCATGAACGATCTTGATGCTTTGGATGCCCTACGGGGATGTGGTTTGCTTAAATTCTTCAAACTGCCAAATATGAAAGCAAACACACGTCTGCTTGAGATGCTCATTGATTACTGGAATATCGAGGAGGATGCCTTTATGATTGACCAGATGCCACTTAGGATAGAAGTGGAAGATATCTATTTCATCACTGGCCTTTCCCGAAGGGGAGAGGTAGTACATTCCCGGGGCAGGACACGGAGCAGTCTCTCGATCGAGGACTACGTACAGATATATTTCCCGAGACATCCCAAGAAGGTTGGGAGTCAGATTTCCATCACACATGTGGTGAGTTTACCGCTGAGGATAATCTTGTTCACCATAGCTCGAGTGAACGGATTAGCTTCTCTGCACCAGGCCTCACGACTAACCATGAGCATGGCAGTTGACTGTCTCACCACTGTATTTGACTGGTGTACTCCTCTTTTGGCCAGCATGAAGAGCCAACTCACTTCTATCAAGAGGGGACAAACCAAAAACTTTGGATATGGAACAATTCTGTGTTCTTTCTTTTTTGAGAGGGTCCTAGCAATCCGCCCTAAGGTAGCAGTTTCAATCAGCACCCCACGAGATCCACGCATGGGCAGGTGGGTCGATCTGATGAAACGTCTAGGTGGTGGGGACGTCCCACGGACTGCATTTGACGATGACTTCTTTACCTGGTGGGATCAGCAGATCATTGCCATAGATGACTACCCTTATGCTGGGTTGGATTTCCGAGGAGATCCTGATCTAGCATTACCACCGACCGCAGCATGGGGCGACATTGGTAAGTATTTTTTGATTTTATGATTTTTTTGGATTTTTCAAATATAATAATGAATTTTGAATTTTTTTTTTGATGGGATTCAAATGACTAATATGACGATCATGTTCCAGATATTGGGCCGGTACGACCAAATGGGTTCCTGTGGCATGGACGGCGCGGCCGAGGAGCTGAAGAGGCGGCTGCTGATACAGAACGACTTCTACATACCGTTCAGTGACACTTGGTGAGACTGACTCACCGAGTACCGATGGCTACCATAGAGGACCTTCTTGAGGATATGCAGCGTCATGTGGTTGGCATGCCACGTGACTGGGTTCGCACTTTTCGGCGTGTGGCCAATGCAGTAGTTGCCTACTTAGCCGCTCATCCTGAGCTGGGGCATTAGATATGCCGGACATGATTATGGGCATTTGAGTCCCAATTTTGTATATTTTTTGGACAGACTTATGTACACTTGATATGCTTTATGATCTATATATATATATATATATATATATATATATATATATATATATATATATATATAGTATCGACTATATTTGATGATTGATTTTATTGTGATGAATGATTGATGTGCCAGTCTAATGCTTAATTAGCGATAGAATCTGCTAACCAGTTATGAGATCTTGGAATGTGCAAATAATTAATATAAGTAAATGATCTTTGCAATAACCTCACCCTTAAATACTAGCGATATAAACATGGATCCTTTACCCGATAAATGTTATTTAATTGTGACACTATCAATTGTGAATCAAGATAAACTACCAACGAGTCAATTCCATAAGAAATTGCCTCGGATAGTAAATTAATGACGATAGTATACTCAGCCATGTTGTTTGAAGTGGGACCAATGCATACACCCCTTGATATCATCAATTGACCAGTTGGATAGTAGAGTACCCAAGCAGTGGAAGCGAGATTCTGAGTGTGCCGACTAGCACCATCGGCGAACCCAAAATAGACCAAGTCATCCATCAACTCTTGCCACATCAGACCAAAAAGTGTTGATATAAAAAACTCTTGATGATATTATGTACAAATATACATAATGTATAAAGAAGCCATTGCCTAACTCCTACTTAAGCAAAGTACTTCTTTAGGTAGAGCCTATTTCGGGGCTCCGCCAGCTTGTTTCCCTCAAAATCGATTAACTCATACGACCCTTTTTCTAAAACTCATTTAATAATGAAAGGACCGTACCACATAGGCTTAAACTTGCCTGCCCCCAAGGTGTCCTTATCTTGGTCATAGACCAAGACAAGGTCACCTTCAGAAAAGACTCGAGGACGGAGAGCTTTATCATACTTTGTTTTAACCCTTTTCTTATGAGCCTCATTCATCGTGGTGGCATCTCGACACTGATCATCGAGATGTTCCAAGTGAAGGAGGCGCTCTTCGAGACTCGAAGTCTCTAGAAGGAGCTCAACAACTAACTTAAGAGATGGAATTTCACATTCAACCGGAAAGATAGATTCCATCCCATAAACCAACTGAAAAGGTATAAAACCAGTAGCAGTCTTTATGGAGGTTCGATATGCCCAAAGAGCCGGATTCAACATAATGTGCCAATTGGACCAATTTTTGTCGATTGCCCGTTGCAGGATCGTCTTCAAAGTTTTGTTAACTGCCTCAACCTGTCCATTGGCCTGAGGATAATAAGGAGACGAATGCTCCTGCTGGAAACACAATTTGAGAGCCAATTCAGACATTAGTTGATTTTGGAAATGACTGCCATGATCAGTGAAAATCTCTCTCGGGATACCGAATCTTGAGATAATTTGATTAAAAAGGAACAATGCTACCATGTCACTATCGTTTTTATAAGTAGGCATGGCCTCAGCCCACTTTGTAAAGTAGTCTACAACCACGATAATGTACCTGTGATTCGACGCTGAAGGCAGATTACAAGTTGTAAAATCAATACCCGACTTAGTAAAGGGACCGATGGTGACAATGGGAAAAAGAGGAGCTAGATGTGCACGCATCTTTCGAGTATAAATTTGACACGGGTGACAACGTTTGACCGTTTCAACATAATCTTTAAAGAGTGAAGGCCAAAAATAGCCGGCACGCAAGATGCGCTGGGCTGTAGCAAGCCCTGATAGATGACCACCACAAGCTCCACTGTGGTAGTCATTTAGCACTGAATCAACTTCCTCTAAGGTTAAACAGCACCGAAGGCTTGAATCAACCCCTCGACGGTATAATGTATCACCAATGATAACATAATTTTTAGCCAGGTGACATAATTTTCGACGTTCATCCTTGGAGAAAGTAGAGGGAAACTTCGAAGTCTGGAGATAGACAATGATATCTCCATACCAAGGGTCAAGTGAAGAGATGAGGAATAAATGTTCGTCGGGAAAACTTTCCTCATAAACAATATCCTCTCCACAAGGCAGCTCAGAAATTAGCTCAGCAAAAACCATGGATTTCTTAGACTTGGCAGACAAGAACTCGAGATCAAATTCTTGTGAAATGACTATCCATCAATTATATTTGTCCCCAATCACTCGCCTACCAAGGACAAATTGAAATGGATTGACCACCGCTAAGACAAAAGTTTTGCGTAACAAGATATAATGACGGAGCCATTGGACATCATGGATAGCTGCTAAGGCCAACTTCTCAACCGGAGAGTAGCGAAGTTCAGGACCTATCAAGCCTCGGCTCAAATAATAAATCACATGCTCGGTGAGAGCATCATCTTCCTAAACGAGAACCATACCAATGGTTGATTCTGCTGCAATGAGATATAAAAGAAAGTCCCTACCATAATCTGGTGGACTCAAAATTGGGGCAGAGACTAATGCCTTTTTCAAAGCATCGAACGACCGCTGCGTAAAGTTGTCCCACACAAATGGAACTCCTTTCCGTAGCAAACGCATGAACCCTTTAGTGATCTCGCATAGTTTGCTATAAATCGTCTTAAGAAATTAGCCTTCCCTTGAAGACTTTGAAGTTGTCGAATTGAGGACGGGGGAGGCAACTAAACTATTGCCTCAACCTTGAAGGGATCAACCCGAATCCCTTCATTTGACACAATGAACCCTAACAACTGACCAGATGTAACCGCGAAAACAAACTTGTTGGGATTCAACCGGATTTTATAAAAACGATATCGCTCAAAAACCAATCGAAGATGACTAGGGTGATCAGTCCTCTTTCGAGAATGAGCAGTGAGATTGTCCAAGTATGCTTCGATGATATGTTTAATTTCGTGGAAAGCATATGACATGGCCTGCTGAAAAGTGGCTCTAGCATTTTTAAGACCAAAAGTCATCTTTCTGTATTCAAAGGTACCCCAGGGACATATAAAGGCTGTCTTATGTTGATCTTCAGGATGGATAGAAATTTCAGTATAACCGAAAAACCATCCATGAAGGAAAAAATCTCATTACCCACACACTCGTCGATAATCTGATCAATGAATGGCGTGGGGTAATTATATTTCAGACAAGCCTTGTTTAGGTCCCTAAAATCGATGCATACTCGGATTGTTCCTTGCTTTTTATCCACAGGGATTGGATTAGAAACCCAATTAGTAAGAGGAACAGGGTATATGAAACCCGCCTTTAGCATCTTCTCAACTTCAGCTTTGATAGTTGTTGCTTTCCTAGGATTAACCGGCTGAAGCCTTTGACGAACCAGTTTGGCGTTTTCATATGTCTTGATCTCATGTTGAACTATAGATGGGTCAATGCCAGACATTTCTTCATAAGACCAAGCAAATACATCTCAAAACTCCTTGAAAAGGTCAGTATAAATTTGAATTTCTTCAGGGGAACATTCGATTCCGATGAAGAGGTTCTCGATCACGTTAGGGTCCCTAGATATGTTTATATGTATTGTTTCTAAAATCACCGACATATTACCTTCGAAACGAACGTGTGCTGGAGCCAAAGGATTTGACACCGTACAAACATCACTAGTAAAGAGCTCGGAGAATCTAGATTCTACTTCCTGCAATGGAGGAAGAAAGTATGAACAATGGTGTAATTCTTCCCATGGTCGATCTATACCCATCATTTCTTCAAGGATTGCTTCTTCAAAAGGTAAAACCGAATCTAAGCAGTGCAAGGCAGAGGTAGAATCAAGGCTCTAGGCCGAGGGCACATCACCATCTAACTCCTCTTCGAAAAAAGGAGTAGATTGGTCGTCTGCAGAGTTAACGATAGACTACTATCTAAGCTCAGCTGCAGACATAGGGAATGCCATTCCATTTACTTTTCCTTCAGCTAATGTGGTCGTAGGTGAAGGCAAGGTCCAAGGGTCTGAAAAATAACGAGTTTGGAAGAATCTTCTCGAGGATACTCCTTAGATGACGAAACGACATTGATTCTAGCGATAGGAGAGGGAAGATCAAAAGTACCCATCAATGAGGAATACATCCCCACTCCTAGATTCTCAGTAGGCAGACGAGGGTTATCCACTAAGGGAATAGTAGAGTCAGAGATTGCTTGAGGATCGGCTGGACAATAATCCAATTGATCAACCTTAACGATTTTCCCTTCATGAGGAAAGCAAATGACATGAAAGAGAGTTGAAACAACAACATCCATTTCGTATACCCAGTTCCTTCCTAAGAGGAGATTGTAGTCTAGGTTAGCATCAATGAATTCTACTTCAATATTGATGACCTTCCCCCCCAACACATATAGGAAAGGCCGAGATAATCCCATGCGGCTTATGAGAATGACCATCAAATGCAGTCAGGACAGTAGGTGAAGGAACAGCCGAAGGCGATCCAATAGCCTTCCAGCATGACATTGACATGACGCACGTGGAAGCTCCTTCATCAATAACAGTACAAAAAATGTTAATTTTCCAGTATGTAGACTTTACTTGGAATGCCATATGATGATGGAGTCGCTTTTTGACATTTAACATGCCGAAAGTGAGCACTAAAGAGTTAGTTGGATCAACTGCCTCAATTGCGGAAAGTAAAGCACTTCGTTGAGCTGGACACGACTGGAGAACCTCTAAAGTGGACATGGCACACGGAGTTTGAGCCAGATCCTCAACAATGGAGTAGTTCTGGGTGGCCCTAGCATTAGGATTAATAGTCGCGTGTTTAGCGGAACCTTTCGGTATCTGTGGTATAGTCTCGACAGGGGCCGCTCAATATGAAGGTCGGTATTTCCGGGAGCAGTCTTGTCCTTGGAAGTTTTGGCTTCACCGTAATCATGTGACCGAGTAGCCACATGGACGTTAGAACCCATCATGAAAACATTTGATGATTTTTCCCCTTCCTGGTTTCCCCCTGCGGAGGTTCGAGGGTTTGAACTCGTGCCAGCAAGAAGTTGCTGCCCTTGGGGAAAAGGGTTGGTTAACACAGCCTGAGAACTAGAAGTCCCTTGCTGCCCTAACAAGTGCTGAGCGTCTTCAATCTTGGGGAAGAGGTGAGTTAAATGGTCTCCACTGCACAACTTGCATGGAAACTTGACTTTCTTTCTAGACTCATTTCTACCACCACCAGCATTATTGCTGGATTTATTTGCATCAGCCTTCCCATCCTGGTTCTTTTTCTTACCTCGTCCTTTCCTTTTCCCATTGGAATTTTGATTTCCTTTGGGGTTATCGGATTGGACGGCATTAATCGAAGAGGTTTGGGAAGCCGAAGGGTTAGACGATGTGACTTGGTTGTTAGGAGCAGTTTGCAGAGACAACTACTGCAATTGGCTCAACAAGTTCACCGCATTTGTGTCTACCGACCCAACGATACCATCCGCATGGGGACCTGGCTTCGACTTGGCTATGTCAACCTTAGACCCAGGAGCATCTGGCAAGTACTTTTGTAGGATCCCAGACTGAGAGTAGATCAATTCTAATTGTTGGGCCCTAAAAATGGCTTGCTCCTCAGAATAGACTCCAAACATGGAGACATCCTTAGAGATCTCGGGTTGTCAAGATTTCAAAAACCATTCGAGAGGGTACTCCAGACGGATTTTGGCTTTAATGAGCCTCTTTCTCCATCTCCATTCCTGAATATGGTCAGAAATGTGAGTTGCCTTATCCTGACGAAAAGTGGCCAGAAGTTCAGTTCCAGCATCATAACGGATAGGCAACTGGAAATGATTTAAGAAAATATTAGCTAAGTCAGCGAAAGATGTAAAGCTACCCCCTGGCAACTCTATATACCATTTGGATGCATTACTAGTCATGGTGCGTTGAAAATGTCTCAACCTAATCGAGTCATTAATAAGGGAGTTCGATGAGCACCAAAAATGGAATGTGGTTACATGGTCGCCTGGGTCTTCACCTCTATTCCCTTCGAATTTTGAAATGCCCAAAGGGAGTTTGGCTGGGACCGGAGGCCAGGCCAGATTGTATTTGATTGGATCATTTGTTAACTTAGTGAGATCTGGAAAGTTCAAAGTTGCCAGAAACGGAAGCCTAGGAGGACCTTGGGGATTCCACCCAGACTGGGCGGAGCTCCCAAAGTTCTGAAAAGATTGGCCTGGATTTTGGAAGGCACCAGGATGCCCAAAGTAACCAATAGAACCGGTTGAACCAAAAGGCAAGCCTTGTGATCCAGCAAAATTCAGAGTTTGACCAACTCCGACCGCAAAGCCTCCGTAACCAGCAAAGCTTCCTCCTAAAGGATTATAAGGAGTTGATAACCCCTGATATGGATTCCAAGCCGAAGCTAAGGGAGGAATACTTTGGAATGAACTGACTGTGGAGTACGGCCTATTCCCTTGTTGGCCGAAAAACGGATTCCCAATTCCCATGCCACTAACTAGAGGGTTAGTCCAACCTTGGAAAGGATTGCTGCTTTGTCCTGTAGAAGAAAAAGGCATGGATCCTATTGTTGGGTTGGAATGTGGTATATGACCACTTCCGAAAGGAAAACCCTAGAATGAAGCTGATCCCCCCATCATGGATGTGGCAACACTAAACGGAATTGACGGAATACCCTGTGAATGGGTGCCAAATGGGAAGAATCCAGAACTAAAAGCATTGGTTTGGGAATTTCCACTCATGGACGGAATGGAGGTAGACGCAACTAAAGATGTGCTAGCAAAAGACCCAAACAAAGAAGCAGAGGAGATGGAAATCGTTCCTCCCCCTTGTACTGATGTTGGAGTCTGCATAGTTGTAGCACTTGTAGTAGAAGCCATGCTTCCAGTAGTGGTCATCGACAGTAAGCGTGTAATGTGACCTGGACTTGACGGTCTATGCGTTGGAGTTCCAACGTATTGTAATACTTCTGGATGGCTAGATGGTAGGAGAGAATTCAGAGCTGCTAACGACTCTGAGAGTTCTTCTACCTCTATGTTATTCTCTGTTTGAAAGAGAACTCGAGAAAGAACTGGAGTGTTCCTCTCTTGTTCTGAGGAAGTGCCAGGCCTTACTTGAATACTAATGCCCTCGAGAGGAGGATCAATCCCCGATGCGTCAGCTACCGTGGAACGAAATCCACCGGCAATATTACCTCTGCGCCTTCTAGGAGAAGGCTCTAAACTTGGTGGTGAAAGAGCACGAAGTCTTCGAGACCGTCTAGGTGATCGGTCAACCACTTTGAATTTTTTGTTAAGATCTAACTAAAGACTCAAAAAATTGAAAGATAGGCCAATTAAGAGCACAGAGCACACACTATAAAGTCCCTAAAGATATCAGCCAATCAAACAACTTCCAAGTATTTATGCTCCGGGTGATTAGGGTTGGACACCAAAATACAAGAAAGTGAATTAAGGGGCCTTCCGAAGATATTCTGGGATAGTGACGACCCAGTCCTATCAGCGAAGGTAACAGAGGAAGTTACGTTGACCTCCTAACAACAGCCCGCGCAGGTGCAAGCCCCCAAGCTTCGCAAGGGTGCCCTCCAGTAGTACCGTTGAGTGTGATGCAACGTCGACCTTAGGTGCCACGGGATTCCCCTCCGCAACCACCTGTGTAGATCCCTAGGAGTAGCAACTATGGATACCAACTCATCGCAGAAGCTAGGCAGAACAGTCGTGAGGTAAGTTCAGACAAGTAGGAGAGGGGGTATCTCTCTTCCCTATCTTCACAGACCCTCATGCTTAACTCCAAGATCTGGAGCTTTCCTAGTCTTCCTAACGCTATTGGATTTTCAGTCATTCAAACTCCTATTTTGATAGTTTAAATGGCCTTGGAGAGTTAACTCTCCACTTGCCTAATCCAAGGCCCTAAAATCCTAAAACTTGTTGGTGTATCTAACTTGATAATAATTTTTTTTAGTGAATTTTAATTAGTGCTTGATTTTAAGATAGGCTGTTCTTTAAGTCACGGGATAAGTGGAAGTGAAATTAGTGGTGTTTTGACGCAAAAGAAATTAATAAAAACCAAACTACATGCAAATGCACTTGTTTTCATTTTTTGATGAAAAGAAATTTCTACAGGGTTCAGAGGAACTTCAAATAAAACAAATTTTTCTTTTCTTTTAGTTAATTCAAGCTTCACACTCACAAAAGTTAACAAAGCTATGGATTCCTAAAAAGATGTGCAAATCTATCCTAATGCAACAAGTATATGCTGATGCAAGACTCAAAACTGCTCTAAAATCAAGAAATGAAAGTTGCTTGCTTATCAATTTTTATTTTTCCACTTAGAATGTTTAGATGGAATATGAGTTACTACCATTCATTTTGTCTAAACACTAAAAGCAAGTTTCAAGACAAACGAAAAGCACTTTCATTCACTAAAAGGAAACCAAATCAAAACAAAGTTCAAGGAAGCAAAACCAAGTTTTTCAAAAAGTTTTCTTCAAAAGCAAAAAAAAAAATGTCTTTTCAAAAATTCTCTCAAAAAGACTGAAACTTTATGATTGAAGAATAGGCAACAAACACTTTTGCAAGTTGACAACAAAGAATGGATGAAAACTCAACAAAAAGAAATGTGTTTAAAGATGCTCTTAACAATCAAAAACAACAATGAAAGCTTTGGCAACAAAGACCAAAAATATCAAAAAGACAAATTTCAGGAAAGTGTCAATCAACAAATTTCATGAAACAAAAAAGTGGATGGTCACAAAAAACAGTTTTTCCAAGCAAACAAAAAGTCACCCAAAACAAGATTTAACACAAATATTGAGACCAATCTTCCTGCCCTGATGAATCAGAGCAGCCAAGATTCCTAGCAAGAAATCTTGCGTGCTTGAGCAAAAAACGATGACGCTTGCAAAAACAAAAACAAGACCAACACTTCTTACAAACAGAGAGAATTTGGAATCAGATGCTTACTGTAAAACTAATAGCTGACACTGGAAAGTGATTGTTTAAGACTGAATCAAACCAAAAAACAGACCTTCAGAGACAAAAAGATTTAAAAAATCTTGAAAATTGCAAGATATATGCGACTGTACTGATGTACAGATTGCGTGTATACGCGATTGTGCCTAAGGAAACATGCATATACGTGGGTTAAATTAAGGCAACGTGCATATATACGCCTCTGTAAGCAAGAAAAACAACGTATATAAAAGATTTCAAGAAAAAATAAAAAACGGACTGAAGAAACTGACCAAACTTGCAATTCAAAAACAGACCACACAACAACAGCAAGCAAACAGGCGGCTGAGCCCTGATTGGCTTGAAAACACCCAAACTAGGAACAACAATGATGTTGTCCCCTGCGAAGTCACCAATTCTGTTAAGGGAAAAGTTCCCCTAGGGTCTTGTGCTGATACCCTAGCAGACTGAAAGTTGTCTATACAGAGAAACACACATTCCACACAACCATTATGCTACTATAAGCAAATTCTATGATAAGGGGCGTACCTGAGGTCCTATGTTTGAGAAGGTCCTTCCAGGGTCCAAACCCTTCTTGGAGTTCCTTTTGCTCCTTTGACCTGCAAAACAACTAATTCAAGAAAGTACAATAGTACATGGACTAAACCTTATAAAGAAACCATCTTCATATTATAAAGAAAGGTAGTTAGTTATGAAATTTAAACAACCATTCACATATGAATTCTAATGTGAATATCATAAACATGAAGAAGATTTATATCAGGAACAAAGACATGTGTTTCTTTTATTATAGACAAATAAAGTGCAGAAAGGAATAATTTCACCTGAGTTGTCCTTTTGCAGGCTCCAAGCGAAGCCTTCCTCCGGATTCGTCCAGTCTCAAGCCTTTAACAAACTCCTTCCATGACCTACTCCATGATATCACAAGTAGTGGATGGACATCAACACACAAGGAAACAAGGGTTTCCTGTAAAAATGGGGGAAGTGCAGGAGGCACAAGGATCTTCAGACCTGGTCAGGGAAATCTCAACATAATAACCTTTCTCTCTCTTCTCTCCTCCTTTAGGCCTTCCCATTGAAGTCTTTTTATACTTCTCCCAAAGTAGTTTTTTAGTTGGGAGTTGGTTGGGAACAGTTGGGCCACGGGCACTAACAGGTGATCAGCAGGTAAAACCCGCAATCTCCGTCCGAAATTAAAAAGTTTTATATTTTTTTAAGTGTTTTAATACATATACGCGGGTTGGGTATATGCCTACCCGCGTATACACACGTTTAACTCAGGGCAATGTCGCGTATAAGGGATAAAACACTGTTTTTTAAATTTTTGGACCAGGTTTGGAAAGAGGGGTTGCCCTGGGCCATGAGTGCAACATCACAAACCATAAGAGTGAGATTTGGAGCTATAACAATGTCAACATGTTGGACATGATCCTTCCAGGACTTGTTGTAGATTAGTATCTCATCAAAAAATACTAACACAATTTTTCTAAGGAAGGGTTTGAAAATGGAATTCATCAAACATTGAAATGTGGAAGGTGCATTAGTAAGGCCAAAAGGCATGACCAAAAATTCATAATGACCCTCATGAGTTCTAAATGCTATTTTTGGAATGTCTTCAATCTTCATTTTGATTTGATGATATCCTAAACAAATATCCAACTTGGTGAAGTAAATTGATCCATGCAATTCATCCAATAATTCATCAATGACAGGAATGGGAAATTTATCTTTAATAGTGAGCTTTTTGAGCTCCCTATAATCTAGATACATGCGCCATGATCCATCCTTCTTGTGAACTAATACTGTTGGAGCAGAGAAAGAACTTTGACTAGGTTGAATTATACTAGCCTCTAGCATTTCTACAACCATACGTTCAATTTCACTCTTTTGGGCATACGGATATCTGTACCACCTGATGTTTGGAGGAACACTACCTGGAATCAAATGAATAATTTGATCATGATCACGAATAGGTGGGAGACCTTTTGGAGTCTCAAATACCTTGGTATGATTGTCCAAGAATTTTTGGAGATCAGGAGAAATAGATGATTTCAATGTGGGAACCTCTAGCAAACATAATTAGGCAATTACACCTCGTTGTTCCTTCTTTAGAAAATTTGTCATACCATTAGAGCTGATTATCTTTCCTAGTTTGCCTACAATACCCCTTAATTCAACTTCCTTTCCTTCCGTAGAAAATTTCATGAAAAGTTCTTGCAAATTAAAAGCTATTGTACCCAAGGATTATAGCCATTGGACTCCTAGTACAACATCAACATCACCCATTGGAATGGAAAGCATTGGGCTATTAAATACATATTCTCCCATGGATAACTTCATATTATGGCACTTTCTAGAGCAACTTATATTTCCTCCACTTGCAACCATCACATGACACTCTGGTGCTGGATATAGGAAGCAATTCAATTCCTTTGCTATCTTATAATGAATAAAATTATGGGAACTTCCCGAATCAATCAACACTATTACCTTTTTCTTCTTGATATGTCCTTCTATCTTGACAGTTCAAGGAGTGGTAATTCTAGCCAATGTATTACAAGATATGGGTGGATACATTTCTTCTTTATCTAGGGTTTGTTCCTGGAGTATACCTCTTCTTTTGACATTTCTTGTTCCTTTTCTTCCTCCTCTTCACAATCTATGTAGAATAATTTCTTCTCAGCACACTTATGACCTTTAGTGTATTTGCTATCACAACTGTAACAAAGCCCTTTTGCTCTTTTTTCTTCCAATTGTTGTGGTGTCAACCTTGTAGGTTGTGGAAGGCTAGGGGCAACAACACTTCCATCTTTATAGTTGTGATTGGTAGGCTTCCTGGTTGCCATCATTTTGCTTTCCATTTTTCTTGCTAACCTGAATGCCTTCTCTAATGAATCAGGTTCCCAAAGGCGAACCTCATGTTGGATATTATCCTTTAAAGTCCCTATGAACACATCAATCCTATGCTCCTCTAGAATATCTTTTACCCTAATGTTCAATTTTGGAAGTCTTCAATGTGCTCCATCATTGAACCCTTTTGTTTGAGATTTATCAATTGGCTAAAAAAGGTGTTTCTTTTTGTATCCTCATAATGTGCTATCATTTCTTCCATAAAAATTTCCTAAGTGACAATTTGTTTACAAGAGCAAAGCCATCAATACCATACAAACTGATTTGGCTCCAAATATAAAGTTGAAATACATACCTTTTGTGTACTTTACACATTATGGAGATCAAAAACTTGCTCCACCTGTAGTATCTGTAGAGTCTATGAAATCATGATTAACATTTATTTTGTTCTCATCATGAGTTTCCTTTACTACCCTTTCACCATTAGTGACCATTTCTTGTAGCAACTTATTCAAATTTATCTTCAATTCTTCCATCTTATTGTCCATGCCATTCATCTTAGCTTCCATCTTAGCATCCATGCCATCCATCTTAGCTTCTACATCATCCATATTAGTTTCCACGTCGTCCATCTTAGCTTCCAAGTCATTCATATTAGCTTCTACGCCTTTCTTTAAACCATCCATCTCATCTTCTACGTCTTTCTTTAAACCATCCATCCTTTTTATGTTACCTTTTGTGCGAGTGAAATTTGTTGCACTTGGTTTCGTAATATTGATATATCATGTTGCATTTCTTCCTCTTATTCATGAGTCATGTTAGAGATTTCAGGTTGCTTACTAGGTGTTTCCATTTTGTTTCTTTGGGGCATCAATTACTGATAATAATGCTTCACTATGCCTTTTGAATTCCTTCAAACTAATTTTTCAACCCAAGATTATGCAAAAATTTAAAAAATACACACTTTTTTTTTGCTTGTAGGAGCTTGATATTGAATCTGATGTACCTTTGTAATTTTGGATCTCCCAGTTTTGAAATTATGACCTGCAGTAGCCCTCTGTGTCCTCTTTCCAATGCCACCAGTCTGATCATAATTGGATTCTCCAAGGAAGAGTTATGCCAAATCTCCCATGGTGGCCTGATTATAGACTAGTTCAGTAGAGCAAACTTGTACGACGTGCCACGTGTCACTGTTTCAATCTTAATACCTGAAACTAATACACAGAAAACTAGAGGCCGTCCTCTTTCTGAAACTTCTTACGAGATTTCAATTTGATGCTCAAAACAAAAGTTATGATGATTTTCTCCAGGTCACCTATTTGGAATGTAATTCAGGAGTCTGCAAAAATGCTAAGTTCCTTAGATCATATCTCCGCAAATATAGCGAGAAAAGCTCTGAAATGTGGACCCAAAGTTCAAAACTATTTTGGCCCAAATGGGTTTTTTTTTAGCTTCTAAAACGTTGCAGAAAAAAGTTATAGAGAAAATGGCACGATGACCTGTTTGGAGCAGCGAAACCCTAGAATCCAAAGCTTTGATACCAAATGTTATGAAACCAGCTCACAAAAAGATAGAAAACATAGATCAACACCTTAGAAATAAGCTCTTCAAGGGGGAAACCTCCTTTACATTACACAAATGAACAATTCTTAGATGATTCAAATGACAAAACTTCCTTTCTATATATAGGAGTCTACGGGGTCACAATATAACCAAGCCGACCTAACAATAATAATATAAAGGCACAAAAATAACAATAAAGGGATTCTATGGGGCACATTAATAAAAATAAGGGATACAACGACAATAGTAATGGGGGGATCACTAATATTATAGGGACCTAACAAAAAGAGAAAGACACAATTGAGCATGAGTTTGAGCTAGTTGATTCACTCTATTTGTTTTCTAATGGTCTAAACATCTTTATCTACATTATATCTCTTCTTTCTATGGATTCCTTATAGTGAAATATACAAAATTCTTGTCTTTCAAGCTATGTTATCTGGTTTTCATAGTTATGTTTATATCTTCCTAAGCTAATGAAATCATGTTTACTTAGGCTCATTAGTTTCTTCTACACTTTCTCCTCTATACTACACTGATAATATTCAATATACACCATGGCTTCTAATATCTAGCTCCTTCTCATATTTTCTCCTACACTCCTACAACCTAGACCTATTTGTGGCTCCAAACCCTAAGTTCAGCGAACCCTAAAACTCAAATTTTCACAAACAAACAAACAAATACACATATCTAGCCTAAAATTTATTTGCTTTAAATTCATATCATTGATAAGAAACTTAGAGAGATCCCTCTCATGCTCAGTAGGGCTAGCTACTGAGCTGAAGTGGTTTGAGGTTACCCTTCTTGATTTCCTTTTCATCTTAGGAGATTGTAAGGACTAACAACATGCATGCCACAAATTTTGGAAAAAGTGACAAGTGGCGACAATTTTCTAAAATTATCTTAAGTGCAACTTCGAGTGCTAAAAATAGATCCCTATTTTTAGGGATCCTTTTTTATTTTTTATTTTTTCTTTTTCGGGAAGGGCTGCCATGCATGCATGGAGAAATTGGCATTGGGCAATAGCCGAGGGGAATGCTTCTGCGCAATTCCTGGGCTGAGTGGCTCTGGCTATCTCTCATGCTTTGCGTAGTTTCTCAACTAAAGACAAGTTGTCAGCTAGGTCTGAGTAGTTTTGGAGCTAAAGCTCACTGTTGGGTTGATATGCACAATTCTTATGAGCAAGGCTGGTTTCAATCCAAGACTGTACAGTTATCCAAGGCAGTGCAAGAACTGAATGCAACCAAGTCACAGGGGGGTGGTCAGTTTATGGTTAGACAACAAAGCACGTAAGAAACACAAGTTGTAAATTGATAGATAAATTCAAATTAAGAAAAAAACTACCTAGGTAGTGCAAGACAAGCTGCTGAGATTTAAGGAGGGAGGCTCCAAAATGAAGTGAAGGAAAAATTTTGGAGGGTGTGTTAGAGTCGGTCTGGTCAGCCCTCTGTCAGAGATCAAAACTCTTTATGCATTTCATTTGTAGGTGTCCCGCTCCATTCATTCAGCTGAATTCCACTAGGGGCATGCCATGATCTGACGGAGAAGGTCATGCTAGTCATTTCCCCTCATGTCTGGCTCCTACTGTCTTAGATCTTTTTTCAATGATCACCAAAGTTCATGACAGTCAAGGTCTGGTCCTTTAATGGAAAAAAGTCATTTTTGATCATTAGGTCTAGGGATTAATCAATTTGGTCTTTAAATATGTCCAGTAAAGCCATGCAGGCCAGAGTGAGGCCCTTACAAAGTAATGATTTAGAGAGTTTCATCATCATATGGATAAACTTCGACTGTTCTTCAAAACTCTGTTTTGAAGAAAAGTCAAACAATGTCATTGGTGATAAAATTTTCAAAGAGATCGTTAGTTGATTTCTTCAGATGCAATCATGGTTTCCGTGGCCATATGTCCTATCGTGCAATCCCTGCAAAAAGTGCCGAAAATTTCATCATTTGAGCTAAAATTTCAAAGGGAAAGTGAAAATGAGCATTGCTATTAATCAGTGAAAAGTGTCAAAACATAACATTAGAAAAATGGGTTTTTGGAGAAGAAAAAATCTAACCCATCACTTCCAAGTCTTTATAAACAAGTTTCCACCAAACTTGAAGTCATTGTGCAAATTAAGTGCGTAGGGAGACATTGCAAAAGGTTTGAGAGTACAATCGCGTGGTTTGGAGCAAGTTTGGAGGCCATTACAGGCGCGCGGCGCATATAGGCAGGGGCGCGACACACACACAGGGCGCGATGCACACAGAACCCGCCCGCAGTGCAAATTCATAACTGGCGCGACGCACACCCAGAGCGCAGCGCACTGGGTTTTGCGCGCGGTGCACACAGACAAAGCGCCCAGAATTTTCCAAACTCCCTCAAATTTTTTTGTGAAGCACATAAATTGCAAGGGAGGCTCCATAAACTCACTTGTGCATCAAATTTGATAAAGATATGGTGGTTTATTGCCTGTGATTAAATGCAAAAAATTTCATAAAGCTAACCACAAGAAGACACCAAAAAACCATTTTGCTAGGGTTGTGCCATTGTGTTGTTGCTGCCAAGGCTTTATTTTCCCTACCCTACCACTTTTCCTTATTCCCCTATGCCATTTTTCCTATTATCACTACCCTAACACTACCAAACTCATATTCCCTTTCCCTTCCACCTAGTGCTCAATTAAAACCCCAAACCCTAACCTGTCAAAATACACAAAACCCCTACATATCCCTAAAAACAATTCTCCCTATAACCCCTATTCCCATTACATTACTCCCCTCCTAATACTCCCTTTGTTTCATTGTTCCCCTTGGCGACAGATATCATAAACAACACCCAGCTTCACCATCATCAAAGGGGCAGCCTGAATACATTTTATAAATAGTAGTCATGGCATCTGAGGGTTCATTAGAGTATGAGGTGGAGACCCATAGTGATACAGCTTCAGGAGAACAGGCTCCCCGGAGACATCATAGGAGTGGCAAACATGTTAGGGATGAGCCAAACACCCTCACTGAGTTGCAGGCATGCCCTCTTGCTATGTCATGTTTCCAGCACCTAGCATGTTCTGAATTTTGTCAAAGGGTGGAAAATGTTAGAGTTCATCATGAGTTGGCCCGTCTTTTTGTGCTTCACCTACATGGAGGTCAGTCTATCTTGGTCGTGGTCACCTTCACATTGACACTCGAAACTATCTCAGTGGAAACAGGCATACAAAATGTTGGAGAACAATGGAATAAGAAAAAGAAGGTGGATAGGCATCATTATGAGCCTTACATTAAGGCCAGTTGTTTGAGGCATCTCACAAGAGTCTTCCCATTCAGATTTTTGAAATATGAGTATGCTCCGCTCATGAAATTGATCATGAAGTACTTCAGTTGTGAGGGGAGGTTTTCTCGCCTATATGCTTATCACATCAGGTTGCTCATGCACTTTACCAGAGTGTGGATGATGAACCTCCCATTTTTCATTTGCGGGAACATAGAGAGGATGAAAAATTTCATGCAGCATAAGACCCCTTAGCAGCAGCTCAACAGTGTTTATCACTTTGCTCTTATCCGGATTTTGGTGGATCATCAGTTGGGATTGGAGGCCATTTCTTGGGAGGACTTCATCAATCGTGACTTCTTCAGCACTCCACACGTAGTATCAGAGGCAGAGCATGAGATAGGTGGTCCTTCTCATCAGTATGAGCGCCATGAGACCGCTACTATGCCAGTATTCATCACCTATCAGAGAGGCAGTAGACATTTGTTTGCAGCGGCAAAGCGAGTGTTATCTCCACCCGGGGTGAAAGGGGCCTCGGTTTCGACATCAGCATCACAGGAGCGGGGCAGAGGTAAGGAGCCAGTGCAGGAGGAAGGGCCATCAGATGAACGAGAGACGGAATTCATTCTCCTCCATGATGATGAGACAGATACAGAACCAACAAATGCAGAGCTTAGAGAGATCATCCAGGAGCAACAATCAGAGATTGAGGCCTTATCCCTTGACTTGGAGAGGGCCAAGTGGAACATGAAGTACCTGGAGCAGAGAAACAAATAGCTAGAGGATCGACATGCGATTATGGAGCTGCAAAACATTCGTGAGCATCGCCAAACTGCTCAAAGGAGAAGAGTTGAGCTCACATCACTAGAGCAAGAGATCAATGAGGATCAGAAGGAAAATCTTGAGAGAGTCAACATGCACTTGGAGAGGCTGCTGGACAAGGCCGATCAAGACCTTGCCTTATTGAGACACATGGCTTTCCCTTATAGGGCATGAAACATGAGTGTAAAGGCCCAGATAAGGAGCTTGAAGGAAAAATTCAGAAAAGCAACAAAAGAGGCAAAAGAGGAAAAAGAGAAAGATCAGCTTCGAATCTTGGCTGAGGCTTCTTTGGCACATCATAGCACCCCATAGAGGACCTCTAGCCCAAATTTCAAGAAATTTGGGGAAATTTTGGTCACATGACAAATTTTCGGGCAAAACACAAGTTGTTTCTCCCAGTGGTGCGGCGCTAAAAATTGGGAACTCCAAATGAAGAATGGTTTGCATTTTTGGATTCATCATTAAAAATCACGACTACTGGTGCTTGGATAAGAAATTTGGGCAAGATCTGAGTCTCCAGGAGGTCAAAAACACCGAAAAAATGACCTCTCTGCCCCTATTTTGACACACAGGAAGCAGTCTTGGGAGAATGAAGATTTGGAGGGGAAAATGAGCACCAAATTCAGAAATTCCACTTGGGTTGGAAAGTAGATAGGACAGGTTTTCCAACAAGCACACTTGGGAACATTTTGGACACCTGCAAGTGCCTCAAATCAGGCTCCAAAGTAGCGCGGCGCACAGAGAAAATGGCGCGGCACACACAGGAAAAGTTGCCAAATTTGCTTCCGTTTCACGAAATTTCGATTCGAGACTTCTCCAAGTGGGCCCGCTCATCTACATTTCGGTTTTTTGGCACCTAAGGTGGCATTTAAAGTATTTTCTCTCCAGATTGGCTTCTATCCAAGTGGTGAAGGAAGGCAAACTGTCACCCAAGCCATTTGTCATGTTTGTAACGCTGCACCTGTAGGTAATGGTTGGCTCTTCATCTCCATTTTGTAATGATTCGAGTAACTCCCCAACCCTTGAGCGTTCTATCTCTTCATGGCACATTCTATATATTGTATGCAAACCATTTGCAAAGGGTTGGTTGGCTTGTAACTTCTGGGAGACTATGGGAAAGAAACTCTGCTTCTTCACTGTATATTTTTGATAGAGAATTAATGAGAGGCAACAGCTCTGTTTCATGAGATTCATGTGGTTGTGAGTGTAGAAAATGTGTCTCTTATGTTTTCATATGTATTTCTTTATGTTTCATAATTCAATTCATGTTCATTTCCAGTGAAATTTTCTGAGTTAGATAAGGTAGAATTCAATTTTATTGCTCTGCTTGTGGGAAAATTTCATGTTCAGTGTTCTTCTTTTGTTGAAAAGGATTCATGTTCCTATGCCTTTTTCACTCTCCTAAACAATCTCTCCATTCCACGTTATTTCAAACTAAATTTCTACACTTTCCGCCTGCCTTGCCTCATGAAGTAATCTGTGCCTTTGTATTAAATTCTTTGTTCCTTGCTAACCGTTGGTCCCATACCATCCCAGGAGCTCGGTCATTCCTGAAAATTGTTTCTTGTATCCATATTCACATATTAGCCTAGGATAAATATTTCACTGTAAGTCATCTCAGACCGTTTTGTTTATCCATTCACTGAGCGTGACTCGGAGAGAGCCCTCTCTTGTTCTGGTAGGGCTAGCTACCAGACTGAGTTTGGTTTGTGGTTACCCTGAATTTTGCCTTCCTTCAGCCCAAGGCAGATTTAGGTGCTAACATAGTGGCAACTCCACTGGGGAAGAAAATGGTTTGCTTGAAGATTGTTTTGTCCCAGTACATCTATCAAGCTCAGATTTGATGGTTGATGGTGAACAACGATCAGACATAAGAAGACGACTGAAATCATTCACCTGGAAACTCCATTCACTGAAGAATCCAGCAATCGGTGCTTCATGGTGACTCCACTACAGAGAGGTCAGTAGCTTTGAGATTTTGAAGATGGAACGCGTTGCAAGAAGATACGCTCCCATGACCCGAGATCACATCCCACGTTTTCCAAATAAAATTCCGAAGGTAGATTGGTCAAGGAATTTGCCTACGTTTAAAGATGATGGTAAGAAGGATGCTACTTTACATCTAGTTCGACTTCACATGCATATTCGAAAGTTGAAGGTTGATTTTCCTGAAGATTTCTTAATGAAGATATTCATGGCCACTCTAGAAGGTGAAGCCCAATCTTGGTATGAAAGATCGCTGCCTACTTGTATTTATTGCTTAAAGGATTTTCATGCCATGTTCATTGAAAGATATAAAGACTCTTATCCATCATTAAATCTAGTTCATGACTGTTGCAAACATGCTTCTACTTTTATTGAAAGCCTTGAAAAATACTATGAGGATGATAATTTTATGGATGATGAGATCATGGAAGCCCTGGATGAAAATCCATTTCAGCAGCATAAAGACAATCATGAAAATTTACAGCATGATCAAGATTGTAGTACGGTAGAAGAGGAAAGAATTTTGCATCTTGACAGTCAACAGGAATTACATGAAATGGATTAGCAGTATGAGGAATATTTATATACACCTTCACTTGAAATTAATGAAGACAATCACTGTTTGAGCAAAAGGAAACAAAAGGTCTTATCTCCTTTGTCTGAAGACGAGATAGGTCAACTCTTGCACGGTTATGTTCCAGCTCAAGCTAAAGCGGATTTGCAGTGCACACATGGTCAAGAAAGTGTTGGTGAAACTTCTTCCTCTTTTGAAAAGGATGACAGTCTAGTGAACAACTTTATAGATCAGCAGGTTGAAGAATTCCATATGGCTGAAAGTGATGAAAGAAGAAGTGTCGTTTCAGATCTATCCATAGAAGAAGACAACATGCAGGGAAGTCCAGTTCTACTTTCAGAATGTGATAACGCTAAGTCAACCCTATCAGATCCAGATTCGGATTATGGTGACCAAGAAAACCTTGTACTAAGCCCCATGAAAGAGAACTCTGCTGCTGAAATCATCTGGGATGAAGAAGACAGAGTTTTGGATCCAAATGTTCTCATGTCATCAGAACACAGTCTTCATGAAGAGGTAATCCAGTCAGCTCATGAACAGCAAGATGAGAATTTTGTTCAAGTAAGTGAAAAAGGTTCCTTGGATGAATCGTTGGTAGATGATAGAAATGTCATGCTTGGGTTTCAAGAATCATTCGAAGTTTCTTTTCTCATGATTGATGAATGCAAAGACAATCTGGCTGTCATATCATATGAAGATGACCTACAATACATTCAGGCTACCGAAGAGCAGAATATTCAGGATTGTCTTTCAAACTCTTCCTCATATGTTTCATGTTTTGAAGTGTTCTTTGAAGAGGAAATCCGCTCATCTGCTTGTTCAGAATTTTTTGAGGACCAGGAACATACTTTTTCTGAAGTACATTATGAAGGAAGATCAGAATCAAAAGAAAAAGACATCTTGTTTCCTCAGAAGGAGGTAAATCTTCATGTTTTTCATGATCCAATGGCAAATCTGTTGCAGTCAGCAGTGAAGGTGATTATTACAGTATTCAGTGATGAAGGAGATCATGGTCAACTATGTTTTTGGATGCCCAGTTACCAGTATCAATTGTTGACCAGAAGATCTGATCGGAAGAATCAGTCAAGAAGCCATCTTCTTGATTGGTTACATTGGCAGTTTGATATAGTTTGATGATATATAGTCTTGTAAGAAATGCAGGTGGTCATGTACTACCACCAAGCTTTAAGTTTTAAGTTCAGTTCTTAGTATTTTGAGTTAGTTTGTTACAGTCAAGATTTTTTTTTTTCAGTCATGTGAGTTTGCCTTGAGTCAGTTTGAGTCAAGTTTCAGTCAATAAATTGAGACATGTTGGTTTTTCAGAATAATGGATTCCATATCCCAATGGACGAAGGCACTGTCTGCTCACCCAAAGATCTGCAGTTCTTGGCACCTCCAAGGAGCTACCATCCCCCATTGGAGCCAATGTTAGAGTCGGTCTGTTCAGCCCGCCGTCAGAGATCAAAACTCTTTATGCATTTCATTTGTAGGTGTCCTGCTCCATTAATTCAGCTGCATTCCACTAGAGGCATGCCATGATCTGACGGAGAAGGTCATGCTAGTCATTTCCCCTCATGTCTGGCTCCTGCTGGCTTAGGTCTTTTGTCAATGATCACCAAAGCTCATGACAGTCAAGGTCTGGTCCTTTAATGGACAAAAGTCATTTTTGATCATTAGGTCTAGGGATTAATCAATTTGGTTTTTAAGTATGTCCAGTAAAGCCATGTAGGCCAGAGTGAGGCCCTTACAAAGTAATGATTTAGAGAGTTTCATCGTCATATGGATAAACTTCGACTGTTCTTCAAAACTCTGTTTTGAAGAAAAGTCAAACAGTGTCATTGGTGATAAAATTTTCAAAGAGATCGTCAATTGATTTCTTTAGATGCAATCATGGTTTCCATGGCCAAATGTCCTGTCGTGCAATCCTTGCAAAAAGTGCCGAAAATTTCATCACTTGAGCTAAAATTTCAAAGGGAAAGTGAAAATCAGCGTTGCTATTAATCAGTGAAAAGTGTCAAAACATAACATTAGAAAAATGGGTTTTTGGAGAAGCAAAAATCTAACCCATCACTTCCAAGTCTTTATAAACAGTTTTCCACCAAAATTGAAGTCATTGTACAAATCAAGTGCGTAGGGAGACATTGCAAAAGGTTTGAGAGTGAAATCGCGTGGTTTGGAGCAAGTTTGGAGGCCATTACAGGCGTGCGGTGCATATAGGCAGGGGCGCAGTGCACCCACCCGCAGTGCAAATTCATAACTGGCGCAGCGCACACCCAGAGTGCAGTGCACTGGGTTTTCCGTGTGGCACACACAGACAAAGCGCCCAGAATTTGCCAAAATCCCTCAAATATTTTTGTGAAGCACATAAATTGCAAGGTAGGCTCCATAAACTCATTTGTGCATCAAATTTGATAAAGATATGGTGGTTTATTGCCTGTGATTAAATGCTAAAAATTTCATAAAATTAACCACAAGAAGACACCAAAAAACCATTTTGCTAGGGTTGTGCCATTGTGTTGTTGCTGCCAAGGCTTTATTTTCCCTACCCTACCACTTTTCCTTATTCCCCTATGCTATTTTTCCTATTATCACTACCCTAACACTACCAAACTCATATTCCCTTTCCCTTCCTCCTAGTGCTCAATTAAAACCCCAAACCCTAACCTGTCAAAATACCCAAAACCCCTACATATCCCTAAACAAAATTCTCCCTATAACCCCTATTCCCATTACATTACTCCCCTCCTAATACTCCCTTTGTTTCATTGTTCCCCTTGGTGACAAATATCACAAACAACACCCAGCTTCACCATCATCAAAGGGGCAACCCGAATACAATTTATAAATAGCAGTTATGGCATCTGAGGGTTCATCAGAGTATGAGGTGGAGACCCACAGTGATATAGATTTAGGAGAACAGGATCCCCGGAGACATCATAGGAGTGGAAAACATGTTAGGGATGAGCCAAACACCCTCATTGAGTTGTAGGCATGCCCTCTTGCTGTGTCATGTTTCCAGCACCTAGCATGTTTTGAATTTTTTCAAAGGGTGGCAAATGTTAGAGTTCATCATGAGTTGGCCCGTCTTTTTGTGCTTCACCTACATGGAGGTTAGTCTATCTTGGTCGGGGTCACCTTCACATTGACACCTGAAACTATCTTAGTGGCAACATGCATACCAAATGTTGGAGAACAGTGGCATAAGAAAAAGAAGGTGGATAAGCATCATTATGAGCCTTACATTAAGGCCAGTTGTTTGAGGCATCTCACAAGAGTATTCCCATTTAGATTTTTGAAATATGAGTATGCTCCGCTCATGAAATTGATCATGAAGTACTTCAGTTGTGAGGGGAGGTTTTCTCGCCTATATGCCTATCACATCAGATTGCTCATGCACTTTACGAGAGTGTGGATGATGAACCTCCCATTTTTCATTTGCGGGAACATAGAGAGGATGAAAAATTTCATGCAACATAAGACCCCTCAGCAGAAGCTCAACAGTTATTATCACTTTGCTCTTATCCGGATTTTGGTGGATCATCAGTTGGGACTGGAGGGCATTGCTTGGGAGGACTTCATCTGCCGTGACTTCTTCAGCACTCCATAGGTAGTATCAGAGGCAGAGCATGAGATAGGTGGTCCTTCTCATCAGTATGAGTGCCATGAGACCACTACTATGCCAGTATTCATCACCTATCAAAGAGGCAATAGACATTTGTTTGCAGCGGCAAAGCGAGTGTTATCTCCACCCAGGGTGGAAGGGGCCTCACTTCCGACATCAGCATCACAGGAACAGGGCAGAGGTAAGGAGTCAATGCAAGAGGAAGGGCCATCAGGTGAATGAGAGACCGAATTCGTTCTCCTCCATGATGATGAGACAGATACAGAACCAAAAAATGCAGAGCTTAGAGAGATCATCTAGGAGCATCAATCAGAGATTGAGGCCTTATCCCTTGACTTGGAGAGGGCCAAGTGGAACATGAAGTACCTGGAGTAGAGAAACAAATAGCTAGAGGATCGGCAGGTGATTATGGAGCTGCAAAACATTCGTGAGCATCGCCAAGCTGCTCAAAGGAGAAGAGTTGAGCTCACATCATTGGAGTAAGAGATCAATGAGGATCGGGAGGCCAATCTCGAGAGAGTCAACATGCACTTGGAGAGGCTGCTGGACAAGGCCAATCAGGACCTTTCCTTACTGAGACACATGGCTTTCCATTACAGGGCATGAAACATGAGTGCAAAGGCCCGGATAAGGAGCTTGAAGGCAAAATTGAGCAAAGCAACAAAAGAGGCAAAAGAGGCAAAAGAGCCAGATCGGCTTCGAATCTTGGTTGAGGCTTCTTTAGCACAGAATAGCACCCCATAGAGGACCTCCAGCCCAAATTTCAATAAATTTGGGGAAATTTTGGTCACATGACAAATTTTTGGGCAAAACACAGGTTTTTTTCCCTGTGCGCCACACCACTGGCGCGGCGCTAAAAATTGGGAACTCCAAATGAAGAATGGTTTGCATTTTTGGATTCATCATTAAAAATCACGACTACTGGTGCTTGGAAAAGAAATTTTGGCAAGATCTGAGTCTCCAGGAGGTCAAAAGCACCCAAAAAATGACCTCTCTGCCCCTATTTTGACACATGGGAAGCAGTCTTGGGAGAATGAAGATTTGTAGGGGAAAATGAGCACCAAATTCAGAAATTCCACTTGGGTTGGAAAGTAGACAGGATAGGATTTCCAACAAGAACACTTGGGCACATTTTGGACAGCTGCAAGTGCCTCAAATTAGGCTCCAAAGTAGCGCGGCACACAGAGAAAATGGCACGGCGCACACAGGAAAAATTGCCAAATTTGCTTCCGTTTCGTGAAATTTCGATTCGCGACTTCTCCAAGTGGGCCTGCTCATCTACATTTCATTTTTTTGGCACCTAAGGCGGCATTTAAAGTATTTTCTCTACAGATTGGCTTCTATCCAAGTGGCGAAGGAAGGCAAACGGTCACCCAAGCCATTTGTCATGTTTGTAACGCTGCACCTGTAGCTGATGGTTGGCTCTTCATCTCCATTTTGTAATGATTCGAGTAACTCCCCAACCCTTGGGCGTTCTATCTCTTCATGTCACATTCTATATATTGTATGCAAACCATTTGCAAAGGGTTTGTTGGCTTGTAACTTCTGGGAGACTATGGGAAAGAAACTCTGCTTCTTCACTGTATATTTTTGACAGAGAATTAATGAAAGGCAGTGGCTCTGTTTCATGAGATTCATGTGGTTGTGAGTGTAGCAAATGTGTCTCTTATGTTTTCATATGTATTTCATTATGTTTCATAATTCAATTCATGTTCATTTCCAGTGAAATTTTCTGAGTTAGATAAGGTAGAATTCAATTTTATTTCTCTCCCTGTGGGAAAATTTCGTGTTCAGTGTTCTTCTTCTATTGAAAAGGATTCATGTTCCTATGCCCTTTTCACTTTCCTAAAAAATCTCTCCATTCCACATTATTTCAAACTAAATTGCTACACCTTCCTCCTGCCTTGCCTCATGAAGTAATCTGTGCCTTTGTATTAAATTCTCTGTTCTTTGATAATCGTTGGTCCCATACCATCCCAAAAGCTCGGTCATTCATGAAAATTGTTTCTTGTATACATATTCACTTACTAGCCTAAGATAAATATTTCATTGTAAGTCATCTCAGACTGTTTCATTTATCCATTCACTGAGCGTGACTCAGAGAGAGCCCTCTCTTGTTCTGGTAGGGCTAGCTACCAGACTAAGTGTGGTTTGTGGTTACCCTGAATTTTGCCTTCCTTCAGCCTAAGGTAGATTTAGGTGCTAATAGGGTGGTTGTAGCCGCTACAACATTGGTGATACACTAGTAGAACTCCATCTCTCTATATGGACCTTGTCTCATGTAAAGTGAGTCTAACTCCTCTGGAAGTATTGTTCGATTCTTTGATCGTCATGGCTTCCTCACTAGCTTGAATTAAAGATATAGTCCCTGCCATTCTCTTGATCGATCAGCACACATACCAAGCCAAGTCAACTGAGTTGTTTCAATTTGGGATGAGGGGTATATTGATGCACAAGTAATATATACTGCTAGAGTTTTAGTTTCATCTCTAGTGTTGCTCCGCTACTAGCCGGCCTAGACAGTATCTCGGCGGAGTCACTTCAGGAACACAAGTATCACTCCATTACCAACGAGCTTGGACAATACCCTGACAAAGTTACTTGCTTCACCTCTCTGTGTAAGAAGCCTTTCTCTTCTTTCACTTTTATTTTTATTTTTCAAAGAATTGTGCATAGGCACTTATTTATTCCATGAGGCATAAGAGGGATCCCGACTTATTAAGAGTAGAAGAGGTTGTCCCTTTAGAGAAGTATGTTATATATACCTTTGAAATACTTGTTAAGGTTTCCCCCCTCACCTTACTCTACTTGACTGAGCTAAGAAGGGTCAACCGAATATAGAAAAACCGATTAGAGTAGGTGGTCCTAGTTAAAAGTACAAGCATTGTGTTTTCACCAAGACTTACTCTGAACATAATGTATTTTCCATTAGGGAATCGTCGAATAAAGAACACAAGCTCTTCATAAAAAAAGGAGAAAACAGATAACCAAATGTTGATAGTTGTACAAGTCCTCTTTTACTTTTGCTTGTCTCAAGAGACAAACATGGTTTCATTTGAATCTAATCCTACGAGTGCGTAACAAGCAAACAAGCAAGAAAACAAGAGACAAAAGTAAAGAAATAAAAATGAGTAAGCAAAGCCAAACTTGAAAGTAAAACAAATAAGAAAGCAAAGAAAACAAGAAAGGAAAGACTACTCCTACTCCTAAGCTAAACAATGCATGGGCCTACTAACGTAAAATGATACTTCCAATGTAGCCACCAGTGCATTGGTTGGCCCATGTTGGTGAAGGTGTGGTTGACAAGAAAGATATTCAAGTGAACTAGCATGCAAGAAATATAAAACAATGAAGAAAAACATGCTCGAAGTTTAAATGCGTCCACAGAAAAGAAAAGAGTAAAAGCATAAGACAAACACTCTATGAAGGTACCATGGCAAAGCATCGCACTATGTGTAGACATGCACCTGTGCTGGAACAAAGTCACGTATACCATTTTTTGCATGCTTTTATCAAATCTTTCCACCCAGAAAGATTTGTTTCTTGGTATGTTTGGTTTCTGAGTGGTCAGTTTCTCTCTTTAGAATTTAATTATTCAGTGAGCTTACTATTTTGAATTCTCTTCTGCTTTGAAAATTTTTGGCCTAGGTTTTCTTTTGAGTGAGTTTTATGCTTTGTGTTTGAACACACAAGACTTCTTATAGAGGTTCTTGATTGTTCTAGTCTTCTGGAACAAAAGATTGTTTTCAATCTTTGTGCCAAGCTTTATTATTGGTCTACATGCTTTGCTTTTCGTCATTTCGTGGCCATACACCTTTTATTTCTTTTCGAAAGTTTATTTTTGATGAATTTGAAAGTGTTTCTTTCCTAACTTCTTGGTCAATTTCTCAAAGCTCTTTTGCTACTTTTGGATTTTTTAGTGCAAATTGAAACCCGTGTTTGTTCAAGTTTTCATTCATGTTGAATTGGTAACTTACAAAGTTTCCTTGTGCTTTGCTTTCGGTCTTTGAGTCTTTGGTGGAATTTTGAGTGCTTTTGAAAAGTTGTTTTCATTGTTTCTTGAAAAAGAAAAGTTATTAAAAAACATTGTTTTTGCTTTCTTTTGCCGAGTTTGATTTTGGTTTCTTTAGTTTTGTGAAAGTGAATTTTGATTTTTCAAGATTTGCCTTGCTTATTTGGAAGAAAGTTTGTATTTGAAACTTGCATTCTTTTCAAACACTTAAGTCGACTTATTAAAAGTTTTAAACAATTACTTTCATTTCTTTTTAGAGTAATCTAGAATCTTGCATTATCATGTACACCTTGCATTAGGGTAGTTTTTCATTATTAAAGTATCAATAGTCTTTTAAGTTCTTGTGAGTGTGAAGTCTGCTATAAGAAAAGAAAAGGAAAGAGTTTTTTTCTTTATAGAAGTTTCTTAGAACCCCAACAAAGCAAGAATAATCTATAGCAAGAAACATGCATACAAACCATGCAACATGCTTAAATAAAAAAACTATGTAAGGATGAACATACTTGGATGTCCTTCGTTTGGGTAGTCCCAGCAAGGTTTAGACCCTCTGCAACTCCTGATGATCTTCAAATCTGCAAATCAACCAATTCGAACATACATAGCAGCATATAGATAAGCATTTTAATGAAATCGAATTTATATCATATAAGCAAATGGTTAGTATACATCAAAATAATCATTCATACATGAATTACAACAACATCTGATGCATAAACAAGGTCAATCTCAGGAACAAGATGATGTTTCTTTTTATTGTAGAAAACTATAATAAACACGGAAAGAGTTCACCTGAGTCTTCTTCTTCTGGCTCCAAGTGGAACTGTCCTCCAAGTTTGTCCAGTCCCAGTCTTCAACAACCTCCTTCCATAACCAATACCATGATATCTCAAGCAAGTGGGAGAATATCAACACTCAAGAAAATAAGGGTTTCCCGAACTTGGGGAAGTGCTTGAAGCATAGGGATACTTCAGACTTGGTCAGGGGATAATATCAGTATTGTAATTCTATCTCTTCTCTCCTCTCCTTAAGGCCTTCCCATAGAAGTCTATTTATACTTCTCCCAATTAGTTTTTTAGTTGGGAAATAGTTGGGCCACGGGCACTAGGAGGTAATCAACAAGTAAAACTCGTGAACTCCACCCATAGTTAAGGAAATTTAATTTTTTAAAGTGTTTTAACACATATGGGTGGGTTGGATATAGGCTGACCCATGTGTACATGCTTTTATAACAGGGCAAAGTAGCGTACAAGGAATAAAACACTGTTTTTAAAATATTTGGACCATGTCTGGAAGGAGGGGTTACCCTAGGCCATAAACCAAGCATCACAAATACTAAGGGTGATATTTGGAGCTATAACAGATGCCCCCTAATATATGAGGTCAGAAGGGGTACATGATGGCCAAAATGTATTAAGTATATGGAAAGGAAACCTGTCAAAAAATGAGAAGGACTTCACTATATTTTAGCTTGCCAAGCCATCAAAAAGAGATTAGAAAGAAACAATTGTCTGAGGCAGGCATACCCATGCTCAGAGAAAGTAAAGCATGTTTGCATATCAAGTACAAGTGGATCCACTATGTATACAGGTATAAAGAACTAAAAGTACATAATGGATCATCATCGAACAAGTACATGTCTGTATATCACATATAAGAAGATGATCAATGAAGCTGATCACTGATGTCAAAAACTGATCCCAATAGTACCAAATAACATGATGGGATAAGATGATACTACATCGCATCTCGGATACCAGCAGATAAGATGTCATTGTGAAGGACTACAACATATAATGTGGAATGGTTTCGACTAGCAGCAACAGGAGAAACTGATAAGTGAACCAAAGAATGCTGATGCAATCCGAGGTCTTCACCAACCGCCGTGGTACATTTCTACACAATGGGAATAAATGATCTGAAATTGACCACGTGAGAAATCATTTAATTACCGGTCATTGATGTATACCGTTAACAAATTCAAGACTACTCACCAATAATGATAATGAGAGTCAAGGTACCCAGTACAACCTAACAAGTGCGAATAAATGAGCTTAAGTCGAACACCTGGAAGAATCTATCAATAAGGGCACAATGATGGTTTCCCACTGTCGATAGTGAAGGAATCTGCTACTGATGACTACAAACCCCAAGGTACTTCCAAATGGACTCTAGATATTTTCCCTAGAGCAATGAATCGTAGTCGATAGGAAAATATCTGCTAGAAGGAAGACATTAAGGCATCCTTCATCAATCTAGCACGAGTGTAACCCATAGGCCAATAATGTGGAAGGAATTAGATGAAAAAAGATGTAGTAACCCAACCGAAGCATGTTTTCAGCATACACAAGATCTAGCTAGTGCACGATAGAAACCCTCTGAACCAACCAATAATGAAAGCTAACATAGAGGCAAGGAATCCACCAATAGGGTCAAATGGAAACCAAGGCATTGCATGAATCCCAATGTGTGATAATGAAAGCTGATGTCGAACACAAGGGAAACCACTTAGTCAAAGACCCATGATACTGATCAATGCTGAGCACAAGGTGACCTATCAATAATGAAAATAGGGCCAAGGTGCGGCTCTAGGCCTGCCCTCAGAGCAATATGTCATCATCGATAAGGACAAGACCCGCTAGCAAGAAGTCAATGGAGACCTTCTCAAACCAACACGAGCAAAGGACCAATATAACTGATGTGATGACAAACAAGACACTGACAACCAGGGATGGCCGACTGAAAAATAGGTCAAGAGACACCGCAGAGAGGCTGACTCAGGCTTACTTCCCTTGAACAAAACCACGACTTAATGATGACTATGTGGCAGCATATGATAACTCTGTATAAGTTCATCATGTAGGAGGCATGAATGAACTCTCCATATGATTGGAAGAGATAACCAATCGGAGGAGAACTGACTCAATAACAAGGTTAAGGTGTACCTAAGCCAAACTAAATCCTGCTCAAAATGGAGCAGAGAATTTCTTTTGAGTGCTTTGTTCAAGGGTGACACAACTAATTCTAGCTACCAATAATATATGGAAATGTTGTCCCGTTCCCGCTGTTTTTTGGAATATATAATTTTTTGTATTTTTCTTTAAGCTGGAAAAAGAATAAAAGAATGCTATAGTACAGTGGAAAGAACGAGTGTCAGTGAAACAGATGATCTAGTTCTTGGGATGGGAAGAATCCTATGCTCAATGCAGGGAGGTGAAACTGGTCAAGGACACCCAAAGGGATTTTCCTTCCATGTGTAAAAAGGGTGGGTCAAGTTGCAGAAGCTAAGGGATTGCAGGTTTGAGTTTGCAGAAAACATGGTCAAATAAGTGGCTTAAACACGAGTCCAAGTGAAGCTGATTCAAGGCCAAAAGGTGCAAATAGTAAAAATGTAATGTAGCAGTACAACTCAACACAAAGGAGCCTCTAGGGTATAAGGCCAGAATGAAGCGAAGAAGCACAAGTCATGGCAGGACTAAAGAAGACTCCCGAGCCTACTCAATATAACAGCATGGGCAACAAATGTCAGTGAGTTGCTAACTACGATGCCCATGAAAGGATGGCTCTACCATCATGTCATGATTTAAAATTCGGTGAGTGAACATGGTTTGCTAACCATAACACGTTGGGATCGACCCTATGGCAAGTGTATCGAAAAATGGAGGCTAGTATGCAAGATGCAATGGAAAAAATGGTTTCCATAACCTATATGCCAGTGAGTAAACGATACCTGCCTTGACGGGTCAGCGGTCATGTAACTGATATGAAAATCGAGGAAGCGCCCAAAATACCCTGAAAAAACAACATATTCTCGACAATCCAAGCTCACAAGTTAAAAGATTCATGAGACAAAAAAAATAAAGTTTTGAAAAATTTTGACAATTTCAAAGCTATAAAATGAGCTTTTGACTCACCATTTGTGTCATTTGTGTTGAGAGCAAAAGTTGTGGATAAAAAAGAGCAAACTTGCCCCCCAAAGAATTGGACTGTTCAAATTGGATCAAAATCATCAAGTAGCCCTCAATTCAAGCTTGCATTACTTTGTGATTGTTTTTAGAAGTTTTTATTAAGGTTTGACCATAGGAATTTATGTTAAAAATTCCAACGTGGCATATATGTGGGTTGGATGTTATCAACCCACGTATACGATGGCCCTACACGTGTCTGTGTGTAAAAGGAACCCACGTATACGCGGTTTGAAATTTAAATACAAAAATCTAACAGTTGAAACTCAAATTTTTCAGGATGACAATCACATGGAGAGAGAGGGAACATACCACAATTGATGAGGAAGTTATGAATGATCAACAGGCATTAGATGCATTGAGGGGATGTGACTTATTGAAATTTTTCAAAATGCCCAACATGAAAGCCAACACTCGTATGCTTGAAATGCTAATCCACTATTGGAGTGTTGAAGATGATGCATTTATGATTGATCAGATGCCTTTGAGGATAGAGGTGGAGGATCTTTACTTTATCACTGGTCTCTCTCAGCGAGGAGAAGTGGTGTATTCGACGGGCCGGACACGAGGTAGTCTTTCAGTGGAAGACTACATACATATATACTATCCTGGGCATCCGAAAAAAATTGGAAGTCAGATTCCAATAAAACATGTGGAGAGCTTATCCCTGAGGATTCCACTGTTCACCATAGCCAGGATAAATGGATCAACCTCATTGCATCAAGTGTCATGAGTATCCAT
This sequence comes from Pinus tabuliformis, assembly GCA_031772625.1. Lineage (NCBI taxonomy): Eukaryota > Viridiplantae > Streptophyta > Pinopsida > Pinales > Pinaceae > Pinus > Pinus tabuliformis. Next base: position 67,345,351 of record CM062812.1, read on the forward strand.
GAGCTTGGCCGTGGAGTGTCTCATCACTATTTTTGACTGGTGTACAACTCTTCTTACCAATATGAAGAGCCAATTGTCCTCTATTCAGAAAGGGCAGACCACAAATTTCAGATATGGGACTATTTTATGCTCCTTCCTCTTCGAGAAGGTGCCTAGGCTACGTCCCAAGATATCAGTCTCTATCAGCAGTACCCGAGATCCTTGGATGGTTAGGTGGGCCGATTTGATAAAACGCCTTGGAGGCAGGGACGTACCGAGGACTAATTTTGATGATGAGTTCTTTGCCTGGTGGGAACAACAAATCATCATTGTGGATGACTATCCCTATGCTGCCATGGATTTCTGGGGAGATCCAGACTTGGTGCTGCCATCAAATGTAGCATGGGGAGAGATAGGTAACAATTTTTTTATGTTTTTATCAATTTTAAAGATTTTTTTTTAATGTTTTTTAATATGAAAATGAACTTAGAAATATTTTTGATGGGATTAAAATATTGACATAAAGATCATGTTCCAGATGTAGGCCCGGTAAGAACTAATGGATTCCCGCGGCACAGGCATCGTAAAAGAGGTGCCGAAGAGGCAGCTGTTGAGATAGAGGGGTCTTATATGCAGTCCAAATAAACTTGGTGAGATTGACTCACCAGGTACTGATGGTGGCCATAGAAGACCTACCTAAGGAGATGCAGCGCGGCATGGTATGAGTACCATGAGACTGGGTTCACATACTTTGGTGTGTGGCCAATACAGTAGTCACCTTCTTAGCCGCTTATCCTGAGCCGGGTCGATAGATAGACTGGACATGATTATGGGCATTTAGTCTTGATTTTGTATATTATTTTTGAACACTTTATGTACACATGGGTAGTTTTATGATATATATACAATTCCAAATTTTTGATGTTTGTTTTTATCTTGATGAATGATTGATATGCCAATCTGATGCTTGATTAGTGATAGAATCTGCTAATGAATTTTCAGATTATGGAATGTGAAAATAAGTAATATAAACAAATGATCATTGCAACACCCTCACTCTCAAAAATTTGCAATATAAATAAGGATACCGAACTCGATAAATGTTATTTAATTGTGATACTACCAGCTGTGAGTTAAGATACACTACCAATGAATCAATTCCATAAGAAATGGTTTCTAATAGTAAATTAATAACGGAAGTATATTCGGAAATATTATTTGAAGCAGAACCAATACATACTCCCCTTGACACCATCAACTGACCAGATGGATAATAAATCACCCAAGCTATGGAAGTGAGATTCTGAGTGTGCCGACTAGCACCATTGGTGAATCCGAAATAGACCAAGTCATCCATCAACACCTGCCAAAGCAGATAAAAAAAGTGTTGATATCACAAAAATTCCTGATAAAATATGTACAAAAATACAAAATATACAAAGAAGCCATTGCTTGACCGTAACCTAAGAAAAGTACTTCTTGAGGTAGAGCCCATTTCGGGGCTCCGCCAACTTTTTCCCTTCAAAATTGACTAATTCATAAGCCCCTTTTCCTAAAACGCGTTTCACTATAAAGGGACCAATACCACATAGACTTGAATTTGCCTACCCCCAAGGCGTCTTTATCTTGGTCATAGATCAAGACAAGGTCACCTTCAGAAAAGACTTGAGGGCAGACAGCTTTATCATACTGTTATAGACATTTTTGTGCCTTACAGCTCTAAGCATGAAATGTCCATAAACCAAAGGCTCCTAAGTCCCTAAAAGTGTTGTTCTAACTCCTAAAGGAACAAGGGCAACAAATTACAGCTTCTCCCAGAAGTTCTCCACCAGAAACTGCTCAGAATAAGTCAAATCAGGATCATTTCAGTTGCTCCACTGGCCAAGTGCGTTGCATAGCACCTAAGTCCACTAGCTAGGTGCATTGCAACGCACCTAAATGCACTACCAGGGTGTGTTGAGCGGGAAATGACAAGTGGCAGAGTCATTCCACGAGGTGGAGAGACAATGGAAGCTTCCAGAATCTTCTCCAATGACACTTGCCTCACTAAATTCGACCAAGGATGAGTAAGAGGCTTTCAGTCTCCAAGTGGAAGCTAGAACTGACAGAGAGAAGCCACTAATCAAATCATGAGCTGACTCATCCTCCTTGCATACATCTATATATGGATCCCTCATCCCAGAGATCCAGAGGCTGGAATTTTGCACATTGTAAGGAATTGTTGTTGGTTTTGAGATACATATCAGAGAATTGGGCGATCTATGCTTTGTTGGGGTTGAAGAAGGGATTTCTTTGCTGGGAGGTTGATGCTGGGTCAGGAATCATCGGTTGTAACTCCTCTTGGATCTTCTTGTATATCAATAAAACTATTTGAGTTTCTTCTCCATGCTTGTGTTTCATTGATGCTTGTTACATTTGTATGGTTAACTTAAATCTGATCCTAAGTTATTTGTGAATATAAACCCATGTATTTGTATAGTTTCCTTCTTCTGTGATCTTACAGGTACTTGGTGAAGCTGGGAAAGTGAGAGAGCAAGTAGCTGGAAGCTGTCAAAGAGGAGAGAGATTGGATCAAAGGACTAGCGCAAAACACAGGTTGGTTCATCCTATTCCTCTTTGTTTATAGTTCATAAAGAAGAATACAAAAGTAGTTTTCTCTGTTTGTTTCTAAGGTAGCTGTCACACCTTAGTGGGATAGAGTAGTTCTAAATAGACACTTTTCCCGATAACAAAATGGCGACTCCACTGGGGATCGTGTCTAGTTAGTTTGTTTGTGATTCTCTTGTTGTTTGTTTCATAAACTTGGAAGTAGCATTCGAACTGCATTTGCCATTAACAAATGGAAAGTAGACATCTGCTACTTCAATCCATTCATTGGATCTGTTTATGATTTGAACAGCTGATTCATAAACTAACTGATTGCCCTTGTGATAGCTCTTAGAACCCCCCTTAGATCTACCTCTGATTGTGCATTACTGATTGCTTTTACTCGGCCAAAAACCAAAGATTAAACTGCAAACCGTGACCCAGAACCCGGATAGAATTCTTGTTTCTGCCCCAGCGCAGGCTCTGTGAAGAGGTTCTGCATTTCAACGCACTTCCTGAGAGGGCTACCTGCGCTGCAATGCAGTTTCTCTGTGTAACAGGTGCGCTGATCAGCCTAGCCTTGTGCAGCTGAGGTTCTTTGCTTCATTTTTCCAGTTTTGTCTCTGATTTTTGCAGCCTGTGATTAGTATTTCACTGTTTCAAACCCCTTTTCCTTACTGATATTCCGCCTCAGTTGTATAAAAGAAACTGTAGATGTTTTTATGTGTTTGTTGCGTCGTGTACAGTTTTCCATTGCAAAAGTAGAATAGTCGTACTGTCGTCCTTTGATTTAGATCTGTCGCAAGTGTCGATTTTGATCATAGGAGAAAGTTTATTTGCTGTTAATAGTCGATTATACTTTTAATTTTGCCTTTGGTTTGAATTTGTGGCTTTCTAGTGTCGAAACGAGTATTTATTTCAAAATCATAAAGTGTCATAATCATCTCTACCTTTTGATTTCGAAAAGAAGCTTGTTTGTGTTTGTCACTTGAAAGCAAATTCAGATTTGTACATCAACTTTCCTTTTAGGCATCAATATTAAGAAAGTGAAAAACAAAACACATGCATGTGCATTTGCATATTGGCAGTCTGTTTGGCTTGATTTAGGAAAGTGCATTTACAGTGTGCTCTTTGCTCTTTGCGAAAAGATTGTGTCTTTCTTTTCCCCTAGTAGCTAGGATTTTCATTGCTAAAAAGAGATAAAAGTTTGTTTATCATCTTTAGATTGCATTTTAGGAATTACATCTACATCTCGTGGTGATCCCAAAAGGCAAACTTCATAAGAAAGATCAACTTAAAATAAATTCAATGAACCTAACAATGCTTTGGAACTTAACGCACAACATTTAGAGGTTTAGGCTAGAGACGTATTCCGGCGTCGTAAAGCCTGGTAACTGTTGTCCTCACTGATGGTTGGGTGATTCCTCCACTTTGAGACGATAAGTGCCAGTACGGACTTGTGCTCCCACGTACCGTCGAGTATATATTGGGAGACCCCTATAGGCTTAAACCCTTTATCCATAGGAAGCCATGTCGGCCGCCCTACTGATCGCAATGCACCGAACACAGCATTCGGGAAGATTGACTGCCGTACCGTAAAAAGTATTCTGCAGTTTTGTGATTGGTTTGGTACTCCCTCTACCTAGACCTCCAGAGCAGTCCCTTTCGTTCCTTTTCAGACTCCTTAACGGAAAAGGTCCATCTGAGCACTTGTCACTTCAGGCTCATTAAAAATCGAAGGAGACTAGAGTCATCTTTTGTTTTTTCTCGACTCTTAAAAAATAAAAAAACAAGTTGTGTCAAAAGCGTCTAAAATTCATTTAATTCGGAAACATACCTTCCCTTTATTTTAGTTGATTGAGTAATCCCCAATCGTGGAAGAAAGTCAATTGAAACCCCGTCGTTCGCGGAGACTTACGAGTCAACCGTCTTTGTCTCTGGAATCGAAACCAGTATGGACAAAGCGAACTCGTTTAACCGGTTCCAAATCTCCTATCAAAGTTAGAACAAGTGTTCCAACGACATCGGAGACTCCGGTTACTCCAAACATTTCTGGAATCCCTGCCTCAACAGAAGAAGTTCAACAGCCACAGAAGGACAGTGGTACTGATCCTAGTTTGAGAATAAACACTTGTGTTATCGAACCAGTTCCATCTATAACCGGTTCGGAGAGTCTTACTCTTCAAACATCTGTCGCTGCTTCTTCGGCACCAGAAATATTTTACGGACCTGACGATCTTCCCCTTCCACCTGGTCTGATTGCGATAGAAGAAATTATAGAAGATCCTCAAACAAGTACTCCAACGCACTTTGGAGTCGGGATCACTCTATATCCTTCGACATCAGAAGTTAGTCTACCACCAGCGGAAGTCCATGTAGAATCACTAGGTAATGTTTTGGATAGACTACAAATGTCTGAACAACCGTCAACATCTAGGACTGTGTCATCTGACACGGCGACGACAGAACTCCTTGCTGTCATTCCAACAATGTTTGGCGGCATACCATCTGTCCTGACTAGCTCTCAACCGCTAGAAGGAACCCACTCAGGGGCTATTTCGACAGTCTGGTCCGTTCCTGTTTGTTCATCTGGAATAGTATCCGGAAGAGCGAAACTTGTCCAACATTGAAGAGACTATAGCCATAAATATCTCGACCAAAACAGATGTTGTAGAGAATATTTATGTCGGCAAATGTTGTTCTCCTTCAGAACTTGAAATATATAACGCTCTTTTTCGTGAATTCAGAGATGTCTTTGCTTGGTCATACAATGAAATGCCAGGCATCGACTCGAGTATCGTTGAACATGAAATTAAGATGTATCCAGATGTCAAACCAGTACGACAACGGCTAAGGCAGGTGCACCCCAAGAAAGCCACTGCCATTAAGGCAGAAGTTGAAAAACTTATCCATGCTGGTTTCATCTACCCGGTTCCGCTAACCGATTGGGTATCGAATATTGTCCCTGTTATGAAAAAACAAGGGACAATTAGAGTGTGCGTCGATTATAGGGATGTAAATCAAGCTTGTCCAAAAGACAACTACCCTACACCCTTCATTGACCAGATAATTGATGAATGCACCGGATGCGAAATCTTTTCATTCATGGATGGATTCTCCGGGTATAATCAAATAAATATCCGCCCAAAGGACCAGTCAAAGACTGCATTCATTTGTCCGTGGGGCACATTCGCATATCGAAAATTACCCTTTGGTTTAAAGAACGCAGGGGCAACGTTTCAGAGGGCAATGAATTATGCCTTCCATGACATCAAAAACATCGTTCAACCATACCTCGACGACCTTCTGGCTCATTCGCGAAAGCGGACTGATCATCCGCAGCATTTAAGAGCGATATTTCTACGTTGCCGACACTACAAGATACGACTCAATTCGTACAAATGTGTATTTTGCGTCAGTTCTGGTCGTTTACTTGGCTTTGTAGTCTCCAAGGATGGGATTCGTCTCGACCCGTGTAAGGTCTAGGCAATCATAAATTTGCCTCCACCTTCGAATTTGCTTCAGATTCAGAAACTCCAAGGGAAAGCAAACTTTCTGAGGAGGTTCATTCCAAATTACGCTGAACTTGCTAAAGGTTATACTCGTCTCTTGAAAAAGGAGGTACCCTTCGTCTGGGATTAGGTTGCGCAAGCTTCCTTTGATGCTTTAAAAGATTCCCTAATGAAAGCATCATTAATGTACGCCCCTGACTATCAAAGAGATTTTAACCTGTATCTGGCTGCAGCAGATACGACCATCGCAATGGTTTTAGTTCAAGAAGTCAATGGAACTGAACATCCTATATATTATTTAAGTAAAAACTTAAATGATACAGAAAGAAAATATTCTTATGTTGAAAAACTAGCGCTTGCAGCTGTTCAAGCGATACAAAGATTTCGACACTATGTCCTCTTTCGGAAGACTACCATTCTGTCATATTGCAACCCCATGACTTATATATTGTCGCGACAGTTGCTGGGGGGCAAATATTCAAAATGGATAGCAATCCTTCAAGAGTTTGATCTGGAATTTGTAAAATCCAAGTCAAAGAAAGCTCTAGTTTTCGCAGAATTATTATGCGATCTCCCATCGTCGTCCAACGATGAAACATCCGAAGAACCAATCGTGGATGAAAGTTTGTTTCTGATAGCTACAAGCAATGAGTGGTACGGGGATATAATCATTTATCTCCAAACCCAAAAATTTAGGCCAAACACCTCCCACTCTGAACAAAAACGTATACGATACCAAGCAAAAGATTACATGATCGTCGGTGATACACTTTATCGTCGTGGTATTGATACAATTCTGAGAAGGTGCCTCACGAGGAGGCCGAAAAAGTCCTGAATGAGTTTCATTCAGGCGCGTGTGGGGGGCATCAATCTGGATATGCTACAACACAAAAATTTTACGAGCAGGATACTTCTGGCCAACAATGTTCAAAGATTGCATAACCGCAGTCAGAAGTTGCCATGCTTGTCAAATTTTTGATAGCAAAACCAGAAGACCACCCGCACCTCTACAGCCAATAGTTGCTGTTGGGCCATTCGCCAAATGGGGCATCGATTTCATGACATGTAACCCCACCTCGACCGGGGGGCATGGGTATATCATAGTTGTAGTTGACTGTTTTACCAAATGGGCCAAGGCGATGCCTACATTAGATAATACTGGTGAAACAACTGCCATCTTCTTTTTCAATCATGTAGTCGCCAGATTCGGCATACCACAGGCTATAGTCACAGATCATGGATCGCATTTTCACAATCACATGATGGTCGAATTAGCTGCCAAACTAGGGTTGTCTCACGACAGCTCTACTCCATATTATCTGCAAGCCAACGGACAAGTTGAAGCGATCAACAAAGTCCTGAAACGCATGCTGCAAAGGATGATCGAAGTTCACAAAAGAAGATGGCACCTAATCCTGTACTCAGCTTTGTGGGCTTACCGAACATCGGTAAGGAATGCAACCGGGTTCCCACCCTTCCAACTGGTATATGGCCTGGAAGCAGTCTTACCAGTCTAGTGTGAAATCTCGTCTCTCAAACTCGCAATTGATCTCCTCCCCAGAACTTCAGAAGAAGAGGCTCGTTTCTTGGAATTAATCCAATTAGATGAAACCCGTCGTGACGCCGCTTTAGCTAACGAAGCCCACAAGAAACGAGTCAAGGCGCAGTTCGACAAAAATTTCAAGCCCCGTGTCTTCTCAGAAGGTGACTTGGTCTTGCTTTACGACCAAGAATCCGATAAATTGGGAGCAGGTAAATTTAAGTCTTTATGGATGGGCCCCTATATTGTTAAGCGGGTGTTAGCAAAGGGAGCCTACGAGTTAATGGATTATGATGGAATTCCACTGACGCAACCTCGTAATGGGTTGTACCTCAAGCGTTACTATGCGTAATAGTAACCAATATGCTTTTGTTATATTTTTGTTTTCGCTAAAGTGTTTGTTTTGGTCGAGTAATCCACCTTTTTACATTTATTGCAGATGTCAAACCCATTGGAGCCATGTGTTGGATATGCCGACGGAGCGAGTCGTAGTTCGCGGAACCTGTCCTCCGCAGCCTGGGCCATTTTTGATCCAAGCGGCGAGTTAGTAAGTTTCAGAGGTGTATGTATTGGTCGATCAACGAATAACATCGCTGAGTATAGCGCGTTGATAGAACTTCTCTCTGATGCCATCACTCATGGTATACGCCGACTAATTGTCAGGCTAGACTCACAGCTCGTAATACTACAACTCAATGGTATATATTCCATCCGAAACCCAGCTATTTATCGCATGTTCCTAAGGGTTAAGATTTTGGAAAGACAATTTGATCTTATTCAATACCAACATATTTCCAGAAACTTAAACACATTAACCGACTCATTAGCAAACTATGTGTTAGATAGACATTTGCAACATTTATAAAAGGAAACACATCATCAATTTACATGTGGATCATATAACTCAACCAGAATAAAACTCTGAAAATCAAAAATATATATAGCTGTTTATGGTTTACATATAATGTTCTGTAACCAAGACAAAATCGGTCACGCGACCCAAAAACTCAAAATGCTAGGGGGCACCCTAGTCTAGTGATGCTCATGATAGCAAGTCACAGCCTGTGTGATCATGCGTAGAAGACGAGTCCATCGTCTGGGCACACCAGTAGTATGCCGCTGTAACCGCAAAGGTATCTCGTCAGTCCTCACATTTGGTATACCGAGAGTGAGGCCCTCAACCTGCTCCTGCAAAGCTGTGAGAGTCTCGGCCACATCGAGGTCGCGAAGAATAGCCCTTCCGGCGGCCTCTCCTGCTGGGGCAACAGCTGGTACTCTCAGGCGAACTACTGGACGAACAGGACCAACATCTGCATGTACACATGAGTTTGATTAGAGTCTTGATAGAACAAAGCACAAGGACATTATAAACAAAAACAGTAAACAACAATATGGTCAGAGATTTTACCAATAGCACCCCACTGCTCACCATCCGGCAGTACTAAATCTGGATCACCCCGGAAGTCCATGCCAGCATATGGATACTCGGAATAAACCATCTCCTGACGATCAAACCACCTGAAGAAGGTGTCAGAAAATGAAATCTGAGACTGACCAGCATGCCTAGACATATGGTCAACCCATCTCTGCATACGTGGTTCAGTAGGAGAAGGTAAATCGAGTGCAATGTACTGCGGCTGCATCAGTGGTATCTTCTCCAAGGCAAAAGCGGTCAGAATAGAACCATACCCAAAGTTCTTCAACCTCCCATTATTTATCTTGGTCAATTGTTCTTTCATCACAAGAAGTACTGCGTCGCACCAGTTGAACACCTTCGGTTGGAGGCATTCCAAGGCATACTGGATATAGGATCTGTTGGCTACATGAAGAGACGCACTACCGGCCATCCTACCAAAAGTAAACAGGATAGTCCTAAGGGACCTCTCAGTGACATCACGAATGATGATCTTGCCGTCTTTACTCAGCTGAGATCCTTCTCTGCAATACCGACGGACATAATCTCTCACAGAATCGCCTCCTCGGGCCGAACCTGACAAAGAGATGGGGGCACCCCGCCTCGACAAGCCAGTCAAGAAATAGATGTCTACTGCAGTCAAGGGGACAGATTTTCCCCTAATCTGGAAAACCTGATTGATAGGATCCCAAGCATCGAGCAAATATTGCAGTAAGTTAATCTGCTGTCTCATGCTAGAAATGCGGAAGAACTTCAGCAAGCCACAATTCCGCAGCGCGTTCACTGTAACTGGATCATGTAGGGCAATCATGTCCTCTTCTTCATGTTCACGTTCTTGCCATGTAAGGGTCATCTTGCTCCATGATCTCTGAAAAACCAAACAAGAGATGAGTTAGATCCTGATTTTGGTGAGAAACAGGCAAAAATTCCATCAAAAATTGTGCAACAAATTCCCTTTCTGCGCCCAATGCACCTGCAGCAGTGTTCTAGGTGCGTTGAATGTCAATCTGCCTTCATACAAGCCAGCATTCAACGCAGGTTTCGATATAGTGGGGGTGCGTTGATGGCAGAACGAGTCCCTCAAACCCCAGGGGCTCAGAAAAGCAGGGAATTAGGCTCAAAATGAAGAATGGAAACCATGAAATGAAAGAGCTCAGGTTTAGCTCCTACCTGGTCCAGACGGCGCCGAGAATCGTCCATAGAATCTTCCAAAATCAACTGATGAAAATCAAGGGGGAAAGCACCTCCAAAGCTCCAACAAACCAAGTTCAAATGAAATGGTAAAATGAGAGGTAAAAAACACTTTTTAATTACTTTTACGTAGTTCAAAGTAAAATATTAGCGTTTTAATCTCGTTTTCAAGCAAATATTGTTCATTTCTAACTAGTTTGATGAAGCAGTTGAAAATACAGTATGATCTTTGGAAGGAAAAAGCTATTTATGGTAAAAAATCAAAACAAGACCATCTGATCAAGCAGTGTTACCGCAAGGTTCAAGCTCGTTAAAAAATAAACCCGCACCGAGCAAATGTTTCCACCCGCGTTTAAGCTCGTTAAAAAATGAACTATCCCCTGGTAAATAATCACCGTGAATGTAGAATTTCAGCCATTAAAGCCTTGGTCGTGTTTGCACCCTCACCTCCACTTTTCCATTGGCCGATCATTCACCTCCATTTGATTGTTTACCCATTTTGAGGAACAGCTGCGAAGAGTGATTTCACTAGCCATCCTTGTGACACTGCCGTGATTGGAAAATTCCAAACCTTACCTGGAATCAGCTGCTACCCATTTTATTACTCGTTCCTCAAAAGACGAGCCTTCTTTAAGCTCTTTTCTGACTCGTAAAATATGAAAAGATTGCTGAGTTCTGGCCTTCCAGCTCGTTAAAACGATGGGAAGTGCTATCCCTCTTCTAGATTTTAATCTTTTTGGACCTGAGGGATTATTGCACAAAAAGATCGAGCGCTTGTTTTGTTCGGCTCGTTAAAGCGATCGAAAATTCATCCCTTCTGTATTGTTTTATACTTTTTTGGACTTAAGGGATTAGATGACGAAAAAGGAATTTTGGAGTTACCTTTACGTACCTTTTCAGACTCTCTAAAAATGAAAAGGACCGAGTTATCTTTGTCGTTAGACTCGTTAAAAAGATTAATAGCGACAAACTTGTCTTTAGACGAGAATGAGTTTCACTATCGCGAGGCTCGTTAAAACATAGCGATGGGTTTGCCCGAAGGGAAAATTATAGAACAAGCATATGTTATCCTCCTCAAGCTAGACAAAAATAAAGAGGTACTGGTCAGCAATGACTGGGGAAAAATTGGGAAGAAAACTCAAAGAATCTTTATTGGTAGCAAGTCGCTCTTGAACATGACACTTCCACTCCGTGCCCGAGTCGGGTTGGGTTGTTTAATTCACCGGTCACATCGCCATGGTCTCGCCATACCATCCACATTTGGGGTTAATGCTACCAATCCATCACATAAGTGTCGCCGACATGTTCAAGAGAAGTCATCCAGAAAGGCCACCTGTGTCCCGCCCACTACTATACACTATACTCCATTCTTTCATGACCACCACCCTGAACCATATATCATCAGATCGTTTTCACCTCCATCAAAATCATTTTCTCCGTTCCGTGTCATTGATGTGGGATTCATTAAGGCCCTCCTATGACGGATAACTTCTTGTCGACATCAGCTCATTATCCAAGAAGTTGATCTAGGAACACCCCATTTAGTACTTTGAAACTTGCATGCCTTAATGGCAAGTTTCTCACTTCCGGCGATAGGTTTACATCAATGACCTTCGACCGAAAGATTTTGTGTGGTGTTCGACGCCAAGTCCTTTATTCACACCATGTGAATTGTACTGCAGTACCTTGAGGGTCATTATCATTATCAGTGATTCCTCTTGCGCTTGTTAACAGTTTACATCATTGACTGGTAATCAAGCGATGTCTTTCCATGTTCGACTTCAAAACATTTCTCACATGGATCGACTTGTACTTCGAGTGAAGATCGAATGAGATTGAAGACCCCGGATCTAGTTTCATCCATCCGGGCTGCGATATATATTCAGGAAAATAAAGACATTGAAATGTACAGCATTGCAGCACAGATAATCATCCTACCAAAAGGATGATGGCTCTATCAGAATCATCAGTCTACCATCAGACGATTATCTGTCCTATGTACATGAAAATCAATTTATAAAGCTGAGCATGGGAATGCCCGCCTCATCTAGATCATGAAAACAATATGAAGATAATGTATTGTATTGTATCTTATTACAGGTCTCCTCCCAGCATTGAAAGAACTTCGGATCCTCCTAATAAAGCATTTCACCTGATAAACAGCCTCATACTTTAGGGGGCAACTGTTATAGACATTTTTGTGCCTTACAGCTCTAAGCATGAAATGTCCATAAACCAAGGGCTCCTAAGTCCCTAAAAGTGTTGTTCTAACTCCTAAAGGAACAAGGTCAACAAATTACAGCTTCTCCCAGAAGTTCTCCACCAGAAACTGCTCAGAATAAGTCAAATCAGGATCATTTCAGCTGCTCCACTAGCCAAGTGCGTTGCATAGCACCTAAGTCCACTAGCTATGTGCGTTGCAACGCACCTAAATGCGCTACCAGGGTGCGTTTAGCGGGAAATGACAAGTGGCACAGTCATTCCACGAGGTAGAGAGACAATGGAAGCTTTCAAAATCTTCTCCAATGACACTTTCCTCACTGAATTCGACCAAGGATGGTAAGAGGCTTTCAGTCTCCAAGTGGAAGCAAGAACTGACAGAGAGAAGCCACTACTCAAATCATGAGCTGACTCATCCTCCTTGCATACATCTATATATGGATCCCTCATCCCAGAGATCCAGAGGCTGGAATTTTGCACATTGTAAGGAATTGCTGTTGGTTTTGAGATACATATCAGAGAATTGGGTGATCCATGCTTTGTTGGGGTTGAAGAAGGGATTTATTTGCTGGGAGGTTGATGCTGGGTCAGGAATCATCGGTTGTAACTCCTCCTGGATCTTCTTGTATATCAATAAAACTATTTGAGTTTCTTCTCCATGCTTGTGTTTCATTGATGCTTGTTACATTTGTATGGTTAACTTAAATCTGATCCTAAGTTATTTGTGAATATAAACCCATGTCTTTGTATAGTTTCCTTCTTCTGTGATCTTACAGGTACTTGGTGAAGCTGGGCAAGTGAGAGAGCAAGTAGCTGGAAGCTGTCAAAGAGGAGAGAGATTGGATCAAAGGACTAGCGCAAGACACAGGTTGGTTCATCCTATTCCTCTTTGTTTATAGTTCATAAAGAAGAATACAAAAGTAGTTTTCTCTGTTTGTTTCTAAGGTAGATGTCACACCTTAGTGGGATAGAGTAGTTCTAAATAGACACTTTTCCCAATAACACATACTAAGTTTTAACCCTTTTCTTATGGGCCTCGTTTATTATGGCGGCATCTCGACGCTGCTCTTCGAGATGTTCCAAATGAACGGGGCACTCTTAGAGACTAGATGTCTCTGGAAGAAGCTTAACAGCTAGCTTAAGGGATGGAATTTCGTTCTTAATAGAAAAATAGATTCCAACCCATAAACTAACTAAAAAGGTGTAAAACCAATGGTAGTCTTTACCGATGTTCGATATGCCCAGAGAGATGGATACAACATGATGTGCCAATTGGAGCGATTTTTGTCAGTTGTCCTTTGTAGGATCGTCTTGAGGGACTTATTCACGACTTCGACGTGCCCATTGGCCTGAGGATAATACAGAGACAAATGGTCCTACCAGAAGCCCAACTTAAGAGCCAATTCGGTCATTAGTTGGTTCTGGAAATGACTGCCATGATTAGTGACAATCTATCTCGGGATACCAAAACTTGAAATAATCTGATTGAAGAGGAACATTACTGCTGTCTCACTATCGTTTTTATAAGTAGGCATGGTCTCAGTCCACTTCGTAAAGTATTCTATGACCACTATAATGTACTTGTGATTCGCCATTGAAGGCAGATTACAAGTGGTAAAGTCAATACCCCACTTTGTAAAAGGACCGACAGTGATAATAAGGAAAAGAGGAGCTAGATACGCATGCATCTTCTGAGTATAGACTTGACAAGGGTGGAAATGTTTGACCGCTTCAATACAATCTTTGAAAATCGAAGGCCAAAAGTAGTTGACATGCAAGATTTTATGGTCTGTTGCAAGGCCAGATAGATGACCACCACAAGCTCCATTGTGGCAATCATTGAACATAGAATCTACTTCCTCTAAAGTTAAATAACACCTAAGGATTGAATCAACCCCTCGGTGTTATAGACATTTTTGTGCCTTACAGCTCTAAGCATGAAATGTCCATAAACCAAGGGCTCCTAAGTCCCTAAAAGTGTTGTTCCAACCCCTAAAGGAACAAGGTCAACAAATTACAGCTTCTCCCAGAAGTTCCCCACCAGAAACTGCTCAGAATAAGTCAAATCAGCATCATTTCAGCTGCTCCACTAGCCAAGTGCGTTGCATAGCACCTAAATCCACTAGCTAGGTGTGTTGCAACGCACCTAAATGCACTACTAGGGTGCGTTGAGCGGGAAATGACAAATGGCAATGTCATTCCGCGAGGTGGAGAGACAATGGAAGCTTCCAGAATCTTCTCCAATGACACTTGCCTCACTGAATTCGACCAAGGATGAGTAAGAGGCTTTCAGTCTCCAAGTGGAATCAAATACATTATGCTGGTATGCAAAGACCCATTGCTCAGGTGATTCCATCTTATCCTGGGTATGCTTTGCCTAACCTGAATCAACAGTTGCCCTTTGTAGCAACTCTAGAATTACCAGATCTAAACCAGCTGACGAATGATCCAATTGCTTATGCCCCTTGGTGGCCAGCGATTCCGCATAAACTTTCGTCAGATATTCCTAAATTTAATGGAAATCCGGGTGAAGATCCGTCGAATCATGTGATGACCTTTCATCTGTGGTGTTCATCAAACACCCTAAATGATGATTCGATTAGGCTTCGCCTTTTTCAGAGGACGTTAACTGGTCCGGCAGCAAAATGGTATATTGAATTGCCTAGAGCTTCATTCGACAACTTCAGTACCCTAGCCACAACCTTTTTAACCCATTTTCAGTTACCCATAAGGTACGAAACGGGAACCGAACTTCTTACCAACTTCAAACAAACAACGGCCACTCACATATCTGATCATATACATGAATGGCGACGTCGTCGTAGAATGGTGAAAACGTATGTTCCTGATCAGCTTTTAGCTGAATGGTTTATTAAGTCATTACTGCCTTCCATCACGGAAGATGTGGAAAAAGGGGGAGTCATCACAGAAGAGCAAGTTATCGCTCGTGCGCAATATTTGGACTTGATTTACACTCAGTCTGGCACGCTCTACGATAAAATACCTGACGCCCCTAGACCGGAATTCTCAGTTCCTCCTCCTCCTAAATCAAACAATGACTCTCATGCCGGCGATGGCGTGATTGGCGCAATAGACACGAAATCGACAAAGGCTACATCTAAAAAGGCCTGTAAGGTTTCTAGTCATAATGTAAATGAGGAACTTCTTGCCTCAGAAGTAAATGCCTTGTCGACCGACAAGGGAAAACAACAAAAGCAACCAAGGGGCAAGAAGAAAAAGAAAGGGAGAAAAAAGAAGCAGGATGAGTCATCTCATAAAAAACCTTCTGCAAATCCTTCTGGGCAAAGGAAACCCCCTGCAGGGTGTCATATATGCGATGAGGATCATCGGACGAGATATTGTCCACATAAAGCTGAAGTTAAGAAACTCTTTAAGAGTTCAAAAACCTCAGCAGTATTGACTGATCCGTTTCCAAACCCAGGAACCAAACTGGTTGCTAATCAAAATGCTTCTCGATCCCAAGTGCTTACGTTGTCTATCTGAAAGCAACAAAATGATGCTTTGACAAGGAATAAAGATTACGGGAATCCACAGCTATCGAATAACAAGGCTAATGAACAACCTAGTAGTTCGACAACAACTTTGACCGAAGTTGTGCCACCCATCATTCCTGAACCAATGATAAAGTCGCCAAAGGGAGTAGTACACAAATTGACATTTAATCCTCGTGCAAAAGTAGCACAGAATTATAATATAGTAGAGGACCTGGCCCAATCGCTGTCCGCTATGTCGACACTTGAGGTACCACAAAAATTCCCCTCCCAAAAGCAAGCTTTATTATCGGCAATAGGTGGGATTGACCCAATGGATTCCAATCTTGTGGCCTTTGATCATAAAGGATATGACCCTCAATTACCGGCTCAACTAGCTTTCCTTATTCAAGTGAAAGCCCTCAACAAAACTGTTCATCGAACAATTATTGATGAGGGGGCATCTACATGTATTATGTCGATGAGTTGCTGGAAAAATTTAGGGTCACCACCCTTGTCAAGATCGTCAACGACATTAAAAGCATTTGATGGACGATCATACACTCCATACGGGATTTTAAGTAACTTGCAAGTTGAACTGGGGGGAAAAACAATAGAAATTGATGTTGAAGTAATCGACGGAAACCTCGATTACAACATCCTACTGGGAAGGCCCTGGATATATTCCATGGCCACAGTTGTGTCGACCTACTTCAAGAAGATTGCATTTCCCTTTCAAGGAGGAATTACAATTGTCGACCAACAAACATTTCTCCCCAACAGTTCACAAGTTACGGGAAGCATTCCAATGATCCATGGAAGCAATCATTCGCTTCAAAATATTGGAGTAGGTCTCCTAAAAGACCCTGCCTTAATGGGTACTTTTGCCCTACCGCCTCCGAATAATCTGACGGAAGTGGCCACAGTGGAAACCTGCAATATGAAATCTTCTATATCTAATGGGTTCGGAAGATTCCTAAACATTTTGTCAGAATGGATCATCGCCATTTTAGAAATATTGTAGCAATCAATTTTCTTGGCCTGGGGGGCAAACCCCAAGCAGCGCTCATCGAGTGTTTGGATAGATAGGTCTAAGCAATATGGCACCTCTTCAAATCCTTCATCGCATGTACATTCAATAGACGAAGGAATCATTCATTCAATGATAGGAGAGGCACCGTGGGAAGATTACCACCATCGCTCCCGTCTTCCAAATTACCACGAAGGTTATTCCAGCAACCTTAATCATCCTTCAGTTTTTGATTCTCTATTAAATACTGTAAATATGGTGGATTTCGAGGATGGTTCTTATCTCGTGTCAACCTCGTTAAAAAATGAAACAAGGAGTCATGAGGATAGTTCTTTTACTGTGTCAACCTCATTAAAAAACGAAACAAATCCCCTTTCCAAATCTCAAAGGTAAACCTTCATTCCAACCACCGAGTTGAATGCAATGAAGCTTGGGGGGCATGCACCTCAATTTGTGTTATTATGCTGGGGGCATGCAAACTTATCTCGAGCAGTGTTACCGCAAGGTTCAAGCTCGTTAAAAAATAAACCCGCATCGAGCAGTGTTTACCGTGAGGTTCAAGCTCGTTAAAAAATAAACCCGGACCGAGCAAATGTTTCCACCCGCGTTTAAGCTCGTTAAAAAATGAACTATCCCCTGGTAAATAACCACCGTGAATGTAGCACTTCAGCCATTAAAGCCTTGGTCGTGTTTGCACCGTCACCTCCACTTTTTCATTGGCCGATCATTCACCTCCATTTGATTGTTTACCCATTTTGAGGAACAGCTGCGAAGAGTGATTTCACTAGCCATGCTTGTGACACTGCCGTGATTGGAAAATTCTAAACCTTACCTGGAATCAACTGCTACCCATTTTATCACTCGTTCCTCAAAAGACGAGTCTTCTTTAAGCTCTTCTCAACTGACTCGTAAAATATGAAAAGATTGCCGAGCCCTTGGCCTTCCAGCTTGTTAAAGGGATAGGAAGTGCTATCCCTCTAGATTTTAATCTTTTTGGACCTGAGGGATTATTGCACAAAAAGATCGAGCGCTTGTTTTGTTCGGCTCGTTAAAGCTAATCGAAAATTCATCCCTTCTGTAATGTTTTATACTTTTTCGGACTTAAGGGATTAGAGGACGAAAAAGGAATTTTGGAGTTACCTTTACGTACCTTTTCAGACTCTCTAAAAATGAAAAGGACCGAGTTATCTTTGTCGTTAGACTCGTTAAAAAGATCAATAACGACAAACTTGTCTTTAGACGAGAACGAGTTTCACTATCGCTAGGCTCGTTAAAACATAGCGATGGGTTTTCCCGAAGGGAAAATTATAGAACAAGCATATGTTATCCTCCTCAAGCTTGACAAAAATAAAGAGGAACTGGTCAGCAATGACTGGGGAAAAATTGGGAAGAAAACTCAAAGAATCGTTATTGGTAGCAAGTCGTTCTTGAACATGACACTTCCGCTCCGTGCCCGAGTCGGGTTGGGTTGTTTCATTCACCGGTCACATCACCATGGTCACGCCATACCATCCACATTTGGGGTTAATGCTACCAATCCATCACATCAGTGTCGCCGATATGTTCAAGAGAAGTCATCCAGAAAGGCCACCTGTGTCCCGCCCACTACCATACATTATACTCCATTCTTTCATGACCACCACCCTGAACCATATATCATCAGATCGTTTTCACCTCCATCAAAATCATTTTCTCTGTTCCGTGTCGTTGATGTGGGATTCATTAAGGCCCTCCTATGACGGATCACTTCTTGTCGACATCAGCTCATTATCCAAGAAGTTGATCTAGGAACACCCCATTCAGTACTTTGAAGCTTGCATGCCTCAATGGCAAGTTTCTCACTTCCGGCGACAGGTTTACATCAATGACCTTCGACCGAACGATTTTGCGTGGTGTTCGACACCAAGTCCTTTATTCACACCACGTGAATTGTACTGCAATACCTTGAGGGTCATTATCATTATCGGTGATTCCTCTCGCGCTTGTTAACAGTTTACATCATTGACTGGTAATCAAGCGATGTCTTTCCATGTTCGACTTCAAAACATTTCTCACATGGATCGACTTGTACTTCGAGTGAAGATCGGACGAGATTGAAGACCTCGGATCTAGTTTCATCCATCCGGGCTGCGATATATATTCAGGAAAATAAAGACATTGAAATGTACAACATTACAGCAGAGATAATCATCCTACCAAAAGGATGATGGCTCTATCAGAATCATCAGTCTACCATCAGACGATTGTCTGTCCTATGTACATGAAAATGAATTTATAAAGCTGAGCATGGGAATGCCCGCCTCAGCTAGATCATGAAAACAGTATGAAGATAATGTATTGTATTGTATCTTATTACAGGTCTCCTCCCAGCATTGAAAGAACTTCGGATCCTCCTAATAAAGCATTTCACCCGATAAACGGCCTCATACTTTAGGGGGCAACTGTTATAGACATTTTGGTGCCTTACAGCTCTAAGCATGAAAAGTCCATAAACCAAGGGCTCCTAAGTCCCTAAAAGTGTTGTTCCAACCCCTAAAGGAACAAGGTCAACAAATTACAGCTTCTCCCAAAAGTTCCCCACCAGAAACTGCTCAGAATAAGTCAAATCAGGATCATTTCAGCTTCTCCACTAGCCAAGTGCGTTGCATAGCACCTAAATCCACTAGCTAGGTGCGTTGCAACACACCTAAATGCACTACCAGGGTGCGTTGAGCGGGAAATGACAAATGGCAGTGTCATTCCGCGAGGTGGAGAGACAATGGAAGCTTCCGGAATCTTCTCCAATGACACTTGCCTCACTGAATTCGACCAAGGATGAGTAAGAGGCTTTCAGTCTCCAAGTGGAAGCAAGAACTGATAGAGAGAAGCCACTAATCAAATCATGAGCTGACTCATCCTCCTTGCATACATCTATATATGGATCCCTCATCCCAGAGATCCAGAGGCTGGAATTTTGCACATTGTAAGGAATTGCTGTTGGTTTTGAGACACATATCAGAGAATTGGGTGATCTATGCTTTGTTGGGGGTGAAGAAGGGACTTCTTTGTTGGGAGGTTGATGATGGGTCAGGAATCATCGGTTGTAACTCCTCCTGGATCTTCTTGTATATCAATAAAACTATTTGAGTTTCTTCTCCATGCTTGTGCTTCATTGATGCTTGTTACATTTGTATGGTTAACTTAAATCTGATCCTAAGTTATTTATGAATATAAACCCATGTCTTTGTATAGTTTCCTTCTTCTGTGATCTTACAGGTACTTGGTGAAGCTGGGCAAGTAAGGGAGCAGGTAGCTGTAAGCTGTCAAAGAGGAGAGAGATTGGATCGAAGGACTAGCGCAAGACACAGGTCGGTTCATCCTATTCCTCTTTTTTTATGGTTCATAAAGAAGATACAAAAGTAGTTTTCTCTGTTTGTTTCTAAGGTAGCTGTCACACTTTAGTGGGATAGAGCAGTTCTAAATAGACACTTTTCCCGATAACACTCGGCGATATAATGTATCACCAATGATGACATAGTTCTTAGCAAGGTGACATAATTTTTTATGTTCATCCTTGGAGGAAGCAAGAGGGAACTTCGAAGTCTGGAGATAGATGATGATATCTCCATACCAGGGATCTTGTGAAGAGATGAGGAATAGATGTTCATCTGGGAAACTTTCCTCATAAACAATATCTTCTTCACAAGGTAGCTCGGAAATTAATTCTGCAAAAACTAATGACTTCTTAGACTTGGCTGACAAGAACTCGAGATCAACTTCTTGCAGAATAACAATCCATCAATTGTATTTGCCCCCAATTGCTCGCCTACTGAGGACAAATTGGAAAGGATTGACTGCCGCTAAGACGAATGTTTTGCGTAGCAGAATATAATGACGAAGCTGCTAGAAAACATGGATAGCTGCCAAGGCCAATTTCTCAACAGGAGAATAGCATAGTTTAGGGCCTACCAAGCCTCAACTCAAGTAGTAAATCACGTGGTCCATGAGAGCATCATCTTCCTGAACCAGAACCATACCTATGGTTGATTCTGTGGCTACAATATATAAAAGGAAATCTCTACCATAATTCGATGGAATCAAAAGTGGGGCAGAGATTAGCGCCTGCTTCAAGGCATCAAAAGATCGTTGCGCAAAGTCGTCCCATAAAAATTGATCTCCTTTCTTTAGCAAATGCATGAATCCTTTAGTTATCTCAGCATAGTTTACTATAAACCGTCTCAAGAAATTTGCCTTCCCTTGAAGACTTTGAAGTTGTCGGATGGAAGATGGGGGAGGCAACTGAATTATTACCTCAACCTTGAAGGGATCAACTTGAATCCCTTCAGTTGATACAATGAACCCTAACAACCAGCTAGATGTAACCGCGAAAACGCACTTATTTGGATTCAATCGAATCTTGTAAAATTGACATCTCTCAAAAACTAACCAAAGGTGACTGGGATGATCGATTCTCTTTCGAGAACGAGTAGCTAAATCATCCAAGTATGCTTCGATGACATGCTTGATTTCGTGGAAAGCGTAAGACATGGCTTGCTAAAACATAGCTCCAACATTTTTAAGACTAAAAGGCATCTTTTTGTATGCAAAGGTACCCCAGGGACAAATGAAAGCTGTCTTATGTTGGTCTTCTAGACAGATAAATATTTGATTATAATTAGAGAACCCATCCATGAATGAAAAAATATCATTACCCGTACATTCATCAACTATATGATTGATAAACAGTGTGGGGTAATTATCTTTCGGACAAGCTTTGTTCAGATCCCTAAAGTCAATGCACACTCAGATCATTCCTTGTTTTTTATCAACTGGGACTGGATTAGAAACCCACTCCGTTAGAGGAATGGGGTATATGAAACCCGCCTTGAGCAGCTTTTCTACTTCAGCTTTAATAGTTCCTACTTTCCTAGGATTGACCGGCTGAAGCTTCTGATGAATCAGCTTAGTGTTTTCATACGTCTTGATCTCATGCTAAACGATGAATGGATCAATACTAGCATGGAAAATTTTAAGAACCCCCCTAAATTTATAAATATAATAAATGGGCGAATCTCCATGGTATATAGGAAAAATGGAAGGCGATTTTATCAATAATATAATATGTATATATAATTTTTTGGCGAATCTCTCACCAGGCATGGCGAATATTTTACTCAATTATAAAATCTTGTAAGATCTTGGCGAGTCTTTAACTAAATAATAAAACTTTGTAAAGTCCTAGTGAATCTTAGCATAGGCTACATGCTGGTTTAATTCCCCCATTTAAATAGGCTACATTCCAGGTGAATACCATGGGTCAATACCATGTGCCATTTTGGTGAATACCATGGGTCAATACCATGTGCCATTTTTATTTTTATTAATTCTAATATTAGGGTTAATAATGGTTTTTTGCATGGTATTAATAACAATCTAGTCCATGGTATTTGTCCCATAGTATTTTGGCCATAGGTTTCACCTAAATATAACCCATTTTTTGAGTGTTCGTAAATATAAGGTGACTTATGGAGTAAATATAAAAAGATGTTTTATTTGTTTACCATACCTCTCGTTTATTTATATTTTTATTAATTTACCATACCTCTTTTACAAAAATGGTATTTGGCCCATAGGATTCACTTAAATAAAACCTCTTTCTTGAGCCTTCATAAATAGAACGAGGGTTATGGACTAAATATAAAAAGAGGTTTTATTTATTTACGATACGTCTAGTTTATTTATAATTTTATTTATTTACCATACCTTTTGAGTAAGTATAAAAAGACGTTTTATTTATTTACCATACCTCCACTTTACTTATATTTTTATTTGTTTACACCCTTACATGTATATAAGGTGACTTATGGAGTAAATATAAAAAATGTTTTATTTATTTACCATACCTCTCATTTATTTATATTTTTATTAATTTACCATACCTCTTTTATAAATATGGTATTTGGCCCATAGGATTCACTTAAATAAAACCTATTCTTGAAAATGGGCGAATGGATTCACTTAAATAAAACCTATTCTTGAAAATGGGCGAATGGAAGGTTGTAAGTCCTAATTTCAAGGGCTAAATTTACCTTTTTTACCCTCTCCCTTAAAATAAGGTGGGCTATTTGAGGTGATTTGTAAAAATGTACTATGATACAAAATATTCGCCCACTAAAAATTTAAAACCCCTTAATTTCGCCAAAGGGCGAACATTCGCCCCTAAAATTATCCTTGAATACTAGGCATTTCTTCATAAGACCAAGCGAATACATGCCGAAACTCTTTAAATAGGTTGGTGTAAATTTGAATCTCTTCAGGGGAACACTTGGCTCCAATGAAGACATTTTCTGTCACATTAGGGTTCCTAGAGATGTTTATTGGTACGGTTTTTGAAATAACTGACATATTACCTTCGGCACAGATGTGTGTTGGAGCCAAAGGGTTTGAAACTATACAAACATTGCTAGTAAGCAGATTGGATAACTTGGATTTGACTTCCTGCAATGGAGGAAGAAAATATGAACAATGGTGTAAATCTTACCATAGTTGATCTACACCCGTCATTGCTTCTAAAATTGCTTCCTCAGATGGTAAAATTGTATCTAAGCAATCCATAGCAGAAGTAGAGTCAAATGTCCAAACTGGAGCCACATCACCATCTAACTCCTCCTCTTTAAAAGGAGTAGGATGGTCATCTGCAGAGTTAACAATAGATTGATATCTAAGTTCTATTGTAGACATAGGAAATGCCATTCCACCAACTTGCGCTTCATCTAATGTGGTTGTAGGCGAAGGTAAGGTCAAAGGGTCTGAAAAATAACGAGTTCGAAAGAAATCTTCCCGTGAAGACTCTTTAGAGAATGAAATGGCATTGATTCTAGCTAAAGGAGTGGGAAGACCAAATATACCCATCAATGAAGAGTACATCCCAACTCTTAAATTCTCGATAGGTTGATGGGGGTTATCCACCAATGCAATGGTAGAATCCAAAGTTGCACGAGGGTCAACTGGAGAATAATCCAATTGATCAATTTTAACAATTCTCCCCTCATGAGGAAAACAAAGGACACAAAATAGAGTTGAAACTATGGCATCCATTTCATAAATCCAATTCCTTCCTAAGAGGAGATTGTAATCTAGGTTGGCATCAACGATTTCTACTTCGATATTAACGACCTTTCCTCCAACACATATAGGAAAGGCCGGGATAATCTCGTGTGGCCTATGAGAATGTTCGTCAAATGTCATCAAGAGAGTGGGTGAAGGAACATCTGAAGGCAATCCAATGGCCTTCCAACATGACATAGACATTACGCATGTAGAAGCTCCCTCATCTATAACTGTTTGAAAAATATTAGTTTTCCAGTAAGTAGACTTTATTTGAAAAGCCATATGATGAGGAAGTCTCTTTTTGACATTGAGCATATCAAAAGTGAGCACTAAAGAATTGTTTGGATCAACTGCCCCGATCGCTGAAAGCAAAGCACTTCGTTGAGCAGGACACGACTAGAGTACCTCTAAAGCAGACATAACGCAAGGACTTTGAGCCAGATCTTCTTCAATGGAGCAATTTTAGACTACCCTAGCATTAGGGTTAGTAGTCGCGCTCTTGGTGGAACCTTTCGGTATTCGAGGTATAGACTCGACAGAGGGTCGCTCAATATGAAGTGGATCCATAGTTCCGCGAACAGATTTATCCTTAGATGTTTCTGCTTCACCATAATCACATGACCGTGTAGCCACATTGACATTAGAACTCATCATGAAAACATTTCAGGAATTGTCCCCTTCCTGGTTGCCGCCTGCAGAGGTACCTGGTTTGAGTTCACGCCAACAAGTAACTGCTGCCCTTGGGGGAAAGGGTTAGTTAAGACAGCTTGGGAGCTAGAAGACCCTTGTTGCACTAAGAAGCACTGAGCAACTTGAATTTTCAGGCAGAGATGAGTCAAATGATCTCCACTGCATAACTTGCATGGAAATTTAACCTTTTTCTTAGACTTTTTTCTACCCTCACCAGCATCGTTGTTGGGCTTGTTTGCATTACCCTTCCCATCTTGATCCTTTTTTTTACCTCGTCCCTTCTTCTCCCCATCAGATTGTTGATTTCCTTTGGGGTTAGAGTACTGAACGACATTTATGGAAGAAGGTTGGGAAGGCAAAGGAGTAGATGGTGTAGCCTGGTTAGAAGAAGCAGTTTGTAGAGAGAAATGCTACAATTTGTTCAAAAGGTTCATTGTATTTGCATAAACTAATCCAACTATACCATCAGCGTGAGGGCTTGGCTTCGGTTTGGCTACATCAACCATGGATCTAAGAGCATCAGGTAACATTTTCTGAAGAGTCCCAGACTGAGAATATACCAGTCCTAATTGCTCGGCGTGAAAGATAGCCTGCTCTTTCGAATAAATTCCTAACATAGTAACATCCTTGGAGATCTCGGGCTATAATGATTTTAAAAACCATTTAAGATGGAAATCTGATGGAATTTCAGCTTTGATAAGCCTTTTTCTCTGTCTCCATTCCTGGATATGATCCAAAATGTGAGTGGCCATGTCCTGATGAAAATTGGCCAAAAGTTTAGTTCCGGCTTTGTAACAGGCAGGAAACTAAAAATGGTTTAAGAAAATGTTAGCCAAATTAGCAAAAGAAGTAAAGGCGCTCCTTGGAAACTCTATATACCACTTATCCACATTCCCGGTTAAGGTGCACTGAAATAACCTCAACCTGATCAAATCATCGATCAGGGAGTTGGATGAGCACCATAAATGGAACGTGGTTACATGGTCACCTGAGTCATCACCACTCTTCCCTTCGAATTTTGGAATATCCGATGGAAGTTTGGTTGGGACCGGAGGCCAAGCCTAGATTATATTTAATTGGATCGTTTGTCAACTTAGTCAAGTCTGGCAGATTAAGTGTGGCCAGAAAAGGATGTGGTGGAGGACCTTGGGGATTCCACCCAGATTTGGTGGGGTTCCCAAAAGTCTGAAAAGAATGACCTGGATTTTGAAAGGCACCAGGTTGCCTTAAGTAACTGGTAGAACCTACTGAAGCAAAAGGTGACCCTTGTGGTCCAAAAAAATTCAGAGTTTGACCAACTCCAACCAGAAATCCTCCATAACCAATAAAGTTTCCCCTAACAAAGTATTGTAAGGAGCTTACAACCCCTGATAAGGGTTTCATGCATTAGCTAAGGGTGGAAAAATTTGAAATGAATTAACCGAGGAATACAACACATTCCCTTGTTGGCCATAAAACTAATTCCCAGTTCCTATCCCACTAACCGTGGGGTTTGTCCAACTCTGAAAGGGATTACTACCTTGACTTGTGAAAGGAAAAGGCATAGACCCTATTGTTGGATTGGAATGTGGTATATGACTACTTCCAAATGGGAAACCCTGAAAAGAAGATGGTCCACTCATCATGGACGTGGAGGTGGTTGATGGTACATTCAATGGAATTGAAGGAATACCTTGAGAGGACATTCTAAAAGGGAAAAATCCAAAACTGGATGCATTAGCTTGAGAAATTCCACTCGTCGTTGAAATGGAAGTAGACCCAAATAAGGATGTGCTAGGAGTGTTAGAAGGGATGGAAATAGTTCCTCCCCCTTGCACAAATATGGGAGTCTACATGCTCGCAACACTCATGGTGGATGCCATGCTTCCAGTAGTGGTCATCAAAGGGATAGATGTGTGTGGACCTGGGCTCAAAGGCTTGTGAGTCAGAGTTCCAATGTATAACAGTACATTTGGATGATTAGGAGGGAGAGGAGAATTCAGAGCTGCAACTGACTTTGAAAGCTCTTCCATTTCAATACTATCTTCCGACTAGAAGAGTACTCGAGAAAGAACTGGTGTCTTCCTCTCTAACTCTGTAGTAGTACCAGGTCTATCTTGTAAACCAATGCCACCAAGTGGAGGATCAATCTCCGATGTGCCTACTACCACTGGTTGAAAAACACTGGAAAAATCACTTCTACACCTTCTTGGAGAAGGCTTTGGACTCGCAAGTGAAAGCCCACGAAGTCTACGGGACCGTCAAGGTGGTCGGTCAGCCACTTTGAATTATTTTTATAAGGTCTACTTAAAGAATCAAGAAAATTGAAAGCTAAGCCAACTAGGAGCACAGAACACACACTAAAAATGTCCCTAAAGAGATCAACAATCAAACAACTTCCAAGTATTTCCGCTCTGGGTGATTAGGACCGGAAACTAAAATACAAGAAAGTTAATAATAAGGGCCTTTTGAAAATAGACTAGGGTAATTACACCCCAGGTCGACTAGCGAAGGTATCAGAGGTAGTTATGCTGACCTCGAGACAACAGCCTTTGCTGGTGCAAGCCCCCAAGCTTCGCAAGGGTGCCCTCCAGAAGTACCACTGACCATGATGCAATGTCAACCTCAGGTGCTACGGGATTCCCCTCCACAACCACCCATGTAGATCCCTAGGATAGGCAACTAAAGACACCAACTCGTATCAGAAGCCGGGCGGAACAGTCGTGAGGTAGGATCCGACAAGTAAGAGAGGGGGTATCTCTCGTCCTTATCTTCATGAAACCTTGTGCTTAACTCCCAGCCACAGAGCTTTCCCGGTCTCCCTAATGCTATTGGATTTCACTCTTTAATCAGACTTCTATGTTTTACAATTTAGAGTGGCCTTGGAGAGTTTACTCTCCTCTCGCCTAATCCAAGGCCCTAAATAAACCTAAAACTTGTTGGTGTATTCTGATGAAAATACAAAAAGTTCCAGTTTATTTTATTAAGCACTTGATTTTAAGTGGCTGTTCTTTAAGTCAAAGGGACAATATGGAAATGAAATTGTTGGTGTTTGTATGACGCAAAAGAAATTAATGAAAAAATAATATGAAATGCACTTGTTTGTTCTTCGATGAAAATCAATTTCTACTTGGGTTCTAAGAAACTTCTATAAAGTAAAAATTTGTTTCCTTTTCTTTTCTTATAGCAGACTTCACACTCACAAGAACTAAAATGACTATTGATGCTTTAATAAGGCAAAAATACCCTAATGCAAGGTGTACATGATAATGCAAGATTCTAGATTACTCTAAAAATAAATGAAAGCAATTGTTTAAAACTTTTAATAAGCCGACTTAAGTGTTTGAAAATAATGCAAGTTTCAAATACAAATTTTCTTCCAAATAAGCAAGGCAAATCTCGAAAAATCACAATTCACTTTCACAAAACCAAAGAAACCAAAATCAAACTCGGCAAAAGAAAGCAAAAACAATGTTTTTTAAGAACATTTATTTTTCAAGAAACAATAAAACAACTTTTCAAAAGCACTCAAAATGCCACTAAAGACTCAAAGACCGAAAGCAAAGCACAAGAAAACTTTGTAAGTTACCAATTCAACACGAATGAAAACTTGAACAAAAAGGGGTTTCAACTTGCACTAAACGATCCAAAAGCAGCAAAAGAGCTTTGAGAAACTGACCAAGAAGTTAGGAAAGAAACACTTTCAAATTCATTAAAAAGAAACTTTTGAAAAGCAAGAAAAGGTGTATGGCTACAAAATGACAGAAAGCAAAGCAAGTAGACCAATAATCAAGCTTGACATAAAGATTGAAAAGAATATTCTGTTCTGGAAGACCAGAACAATCAAGAACCTCTATAAGAAATACTGTGTGTTCAAACACAAATCTTAAAACTCACTCAAAAGCAAACCTAGACCAAAACTTTTCAAAGCAGAAGAGAATTCAAAATAGTAAGCTCACTGAATAATTAAATTCTAAAGATAGAAACTAACCACTCAGAAACAAACAGACCAAGAAACAAATCTTTTTGGGTAAAAAGATTTGAAAAAAGCATGCAAAAAATGGTATACACCACTGTGTTCCAGCAAAGGTGCGTGTTTCACTTCACAGAAACAAGTTTGTGTACGCTAATGTAAACAGACAAAGGTGCGTATATTGAGTTTTGCAAGAAAAATAAAAAACAAGGCCTAATGAAAAATATCAGACTTGAGGTCTGAGTTCCTACAGGAGCAGGAAATACTGTCACAGCAAGCAAACCAAGAACTGCGCCTTGATTGACACTGAACAACCCAAACTAGGAATAACAATATTGTTATCCCCAGTGGAGTCACTAATTCTGTTACAGGAATAAGTACCCTAGGGCTTTGGGTTAGAACCCCAACAGAGCAAGAGTAATAGACAACAAGAAACACACATGCAACTCAGGCAACATTCTTAAATAAACAAACTATGTAAGAATGAACATACCTGGATGTCTTTCGTTTGGGTAGTCCCAGCAGGTTTCAGACGCTCTGCAACCCTTGATGATCTTCGAATCTGCAAATCAACCAATCCGAACATACATATAGATAAAGCATTTTAATGAAATCAACTTTATATCATATAAGAAAATGGTTAGTTATACATAAAAATAATCATTCATACATGAATTACAACAACATTTGATGCATAAAGAAGGTCAATCTCAGGAATAAGACAATGTTTATTTTTATTGTAGAAAACTATAATAAACACGGAAAGAGTTCACCTAAGTCTTCTTCTTCCGGTTCCAAGTGGAACCGTCGTCCAGGTCCGTCCAGTGCCAGTCTTCAACAACCTCCTTCCATAACCAATACCATGATATCTCAAGCAAGTGGGAGAATATCAACACTCAAGGAAACAATAGTTTCCTAAACTTGGGGAAGTGCTTGAAGTACAGGGATACTTCAGACTTGGTCAGGGGATAATCTCAGTATAGTAATTCTATCTCTTCTCTCCTCTCCTTAAGGCCTTCCCATAAAAGTCTATTTATACTTCTCCCAATTAGTTCTTTAGTTGGGAAATAGTTGGGCCACGGGCACTAGGAGGTAATCAACAGGTAAAACCCATGAACTCCACCCATAGTTAAGGAAATTTAATTTTTTTAAGTGTTTTAACACATATACGTGGGTTGGATATAGGCTAACCCGCGTGTACACTCTTTTATAAGAGGGAAAAGTAGCGTATAGGGAATAAAACATTGTTTTTAAAATATTTGGACCAAGTCTGGAAGGAGGGGTTGCTCTAGGCCATAAACCAAGCATCACAAATACCAAGGGCGATATTTGGAGCTATAACACACACTCTTTTTATCTGGACAAACAAGAAAACATGTAGAAAGAAGAAAATTTTCACTTAGCAACATGACTTGCTACGCATGACTCCTCCAATTCATGATCAAAGGGATGTGTGATTCTGGTGGAGTATGTGAGATCTTTGGAACAAATTGATCTTTAATGCAAACAAGAGAGTGATGAAGAGCCTCGTCTGTTTCAACAAATTTCTAACTATGGGTGCAAATGACCTCAAGATAGTGAGAACTTGACTTAACCATCATTTGGGCCTGAAGTGCCTCGACAATTTGTGGGGTTTCCACTTCATCAGTGAGTAGATCATCAAATACCGGTGGCTTGGAAAGATCGATAGAAAGTGAATCAACATCGTGATCGAATGAGTGAGTGAAGAGATAACGACAACCACGATCAGAAAATTTGAGATGTACATCGACATCCTCATGATCTGATGAATCGTATAGAGGGGTTGATAAGAAACAAAAAATTTCACCCTATGAATTTCTAGAAATAAATGATGACAGATTGGGTGGTTTCGGAAAGAAAGAGGTGTCCTATAACACCCTCCTCCCATATCACCCAAGTAACCATGCCAACTGGGGTAAACATGAGACGAGAGGCTACTATGATTAGATTTGACCTCCTAGGTAACCTTAAGGAAGTGGAATCGATGGGACATCACACACAATCATCCAACATCATTAATAGAACCCTTAGGAGATAAGTCAATCACTCAGACAAACTATCCCTGGGTCCCACTATTGTTCTGGACCTCTGAGACCATAGTCACTCTCATGCTATGGGCAAGGGAGCGACCAAAGATCTAAATTTTCCCTGATAGGCCTACATGCCAGCAACTACGGACCAAATTTTCCATTTATGTGCTAGCAACCCTGGGATTTAAGCCACCTTTTTAGGCCCAGAGCCCAAGCCACTGCTCAGAATGGAATGATAGCCTGAAATTAAGAAAAGCATAAGGAAACAATGAAGCAAAAGCAATAAAATCAACAAGACCTTAAGCAGACCCCTATTAGCCATGACATGCATTTCATCAAACAATATTGTCAACATGTAACCTAAAGGTGTAAACAACAAAATTAAGTGTAGGGATCCCATACTTATTTGATAATCACTATGAACCATTGTTTCCTCATGTCATTTGCTGCATATTCATATAGTAGGCCATAGACACATTATCCATTCATATATAAGTAAAAACATGCTGAAATCCAAACATAGCTGCTGCCATAAAATGTACATGTAACCAACATAATAGGGACAAAACTATAATAAACATATCATCCATCAAAATCCATATATACACAAGTAAATTTACACATGAAAATCAATGGAATGAAACTCTCATTAATCAATGCAATGAATCGAATGTTGATAGGACTATCACGTTCCACCCGACCATAGATTGGCTGAGCCAAGTCTCTCTTAAGACAGTTAGCCTCATGCCATATTCCAAGCATGAAAGTGGGACTCATAGAACACATAAAAAAACACCAATCAATGTGGATGCCATCAGAGTTCTCCACCTACACTGCGAGGAATTTGAGTGCCTCCTTATCTCTCAGACTTTACGTGCACCCGTAGTCTGATCCAGGGATCACTAAGCCCTACACCGAGACATACTCTCCAGACTTTACTATGCATTCCATCTTGGAATCACTAGGCCCAACGGAGAGAAAATCCACCTCTTGGCTTTACTATATATCCTGCCATTCACCGACAAGGATTCCTAGGCCCATAGAGGCACACAATCTAGCTTTACCACAACCCACAGTCTACTTCAAATGTTACTAGGCTAGTGGCTTCATGCATCCTCAGTCCGGTTTAGGGACCACTACACCATGTGTTTGTCAATTCGGAGATCCACCCCACTCAATTTTGAATCCAATTCGACCATCCCACATAAACTGAATGAGGGAACCCATCTCATCAAAGCTATTAGGAAATGGCAAGGCTAGGCTAAAAATACTGTCACACCTGGCAAAACCCATGCTATGGTAAAAAAGAAACACATGAAATCCCATGCATGCCAAATCTAGCAAGGAAAATACACATGCAAGTCGATACCTGTAATGAAGCCTATTATAGCTACTTGATCCTGCCTTTCCCTCCTTGATCTTTGCTTCCTCTTGCCTTCTTTTCTTTTCTTTCTCCATGCCAAAGTGCTCCAAGAAAAACTCTAAGTTGCCAAGAGTATGAGAGAGAGAGAGAGAATAATGAGAGTGCTCCAAAGCTAAACTGACAAAAGGTTACCAACTGATCCTCATAAGCCTTTTTATGAATGAGGCCTTTATTTCCTTCATTTTCCTTCTCACATGCAACCTATGACCTTTCACCTCCTTTTTCTCCTAATTTCCATTATTTTCATAAATAATTGTGTCAAAAATTCCATTTTTCCTTTCCAAAGCCTTAGCCATTGCCTTTGCCACTTTCCTTAGCCATAAACAACCAAATGAACATCCATTAGGATGTCTTGCCCAACATTCAGCTTGGAATAAGTGTCCCATTCATCTGTGGTTATTGTTTTTAACTTTTATTACATGAAATTTTCACCAATGTTGTTATGGAACCCTCCCCCTTTGGGGACACCATCCTCGGTGTTCAATCACTCATATACCTCAACAACTTGCTGAAAGAAGACATACTGCTTATGGAGCTTTATAACATAGCTCGATGTTGTATTTACAATGAAAGATCTTCTCAAGAGAAGAACATCATGACAACATACCGCATAATGGAGCTTTATATCACAACTCATTACAGTATTTAAAATGATCATCATGTTGAGTGCCAATCCACATGACATCATAACATCATGATAAAATAACCACATGATAGCATAATAACATGATAAAATAACCATACTGACATGACACCGATACAACATATTGGATCTTTATAACACAGCTCGTTATGGTATTTACATCTATACACATGGGTACATATAACAACATCACCATAATTATAGATACCAAAACATATGCCAAATCATATACCAAAACATATATCAAACATATACTAGTCATCATATCTAAGCACATATCAAAACATCATATAGCATATATCAAACCATCATAAAGCATATATCGAACCACCATAAAGCATATACCAAACCACCATAATAAAATACCAAACCACCATAAACAAATACCAAACCACCATAAGAAACTACCAAACCACCATAAGAAAATACCAAACCACCATGTCAAATTGCTTTACCTCAATTGACAAATAAAGAAGGACACATGGCCCGCATCTCATCCACCATCCCCCATGTAGCTTCATCGGGTCCAAAGTGCTTCTAATATAGTTTAACTTGCTTGATTTCTTGGTTCCAGAGCATGAGCACCTTTTTCTATAATATACACTGAGGCTCCGACTTGAATTCTCCATCTGGTTCCACCTACAATACATACTAGTCAATTACATGATCAACATCCTTAACATACTTCTTAAGCAAAGATACATGGAAAACATTGTGGACTTTGATTTTCAGAGGTAGTGCAAGTCAATAGGCTACTGGCCCAATCCTCTCAATGATACTAAAGGGTCCACAAAACTGTGGTGCCATCTTGACACATGGTCCAATCTGCAAGGAGCTCTTCTTCAGTTTGATGCGCAAGTACACCTATTCCTGTTTGCATAAATCTTCTGCCTACCCTGTGCTATCTTGAGGTTCTTCTTGATCACATGCATCTTTTATTCCATGTCTTCCAACATATCTGGTCCAATCAATACTCTGCTCATCGGATCACTCCAACTAATGGGAGTGTTGCAACTCTGCCCATACAATGCCTCAAGAGGACTCATCCTCAAGGACTCTTGATAAATGTTGTTGTATGCAAGCTCTACCAAAGGGAGATACTCTTCCCACTTCTACTGTTAATGCATCACATACATCCTCAACATGTCATCCAATATCATGTTGACCCTCTCTGTTTGTGCATCTGTTTGCGGATGATAAGTTCTGCTGAAGGGCAACTCTATGCCCAAACCTGCAAATAGCTCCTTCCAAAACTTGGAAGTAAATTTAGCATCCCTGTACGACACAATCTTCTTTGGAACACCATGTAGTCTAACCACATCTCTAATGAACACCTGTGCCACATCACTAGCTAAGAACATAGACTTCATCAGAATGAAGTGTGCAACATTTGTTAACATGTTCATAATGACCATGATGGAATCATGCTGCTTCACTGTCTTTGGAAACCTTGTTATGAAGTCCATGGAAATGACCCCCCTTTTCCATTCTAGAATCACAATTGGTTGTAGCAGTCCACCTGGATGTTTACACTCTATCTTCACTTACTGATAATCAAAGCATCTAGCCACAAACTCTACTAAATCCATCTTTAAATTCGGCCAATAGTAATATCTCTTCACCATTGTCAGTATCTTCTGATAACGCAGGTGACCTAAATATGGTTTCGCATGAAACTCCCTCAAGATCACCTTCCTGAGTTCACTTCTATCTGGTACATGTATCCTGTCTTGGAACTTGACCAATCCATCTACTGTAAGACGATATTCCATGCCTTGTGCACTTGCACCTGTACCTGTATAACCTATACTTGTGCTTGTACCTGTCTGCCACATGTACTCGTACCTACACTTGTACCTGTACTATCACCCTGCTACAACACATACACAATCTCCATATACCTGACATCCTCTTGTCCTACCTGCAATATCCTATCTTGTAAGTTTGTCCCATAAGAGCTCACAACTGCCAAGTGATATACCTGTACCCATTTGCTGAGAGCATCTGCCACCCTGTTCTTGTTACCTTTGATGTACCTGATCTCGAAATCGAACTCACTAATCATGGCCAACCATCTAGCCTACTTGGTGTTCATATTCAACGGGTCAAACAAATACCTCAACCCAATGTGATCACTCATCAGCACAAACTACTTGCCATGAAGATAGTGCCTCCACATCTTCAATGCATGTATAATCGCTGCTAACTCAAGATCATGTGTCTGGTAGTTCTGCTCATGCTTGTTTAGTTTCTGGGACTCATAACATACCAGCTGTCGATCCTGCATAAGGACTCCACCAAGCTCTCTCTTGCAAGCATCCATGCAAACCACAAACTCTTTGTCTAAACCTGCAATCTATAGTAATGGTGCATGTGTCAATAACTACTTAAGCTACACAAAGCTAGCTTCACACTCCTTTGTCCATTCAAACTTGTTACCTTTTATTTGCAATGATGTAATAGAATAAGCGATCTATGAGAAGTTCTTGATGAACCTCCAATAATAGCCCGCCAAACCCATGAAATATATCACCTCATCCGCATTCTTAGGAGCTACCCACTCCATGAGGGCCCTTATCTTCTTTGGATCTACTGCAATTCCCTCCTTGGAGACCACATGTCCCAAGTAGTGTACCTCACTTTGAAAGAAACTACACTTGCTAAGCTTAGCATACAACTGATGCTCCCTCAACAAACTCAACACTACTGCTAAATGCTCAACATTCTCTTCCTAATTTTTAGAATATACCAGTATATCATCAATGAACACAATAACTGATCTGAATTTGAAACTACTTGAAATTTGTTTGCAAGGTATTCAATTCAGAATTAAACATGTTTAAAAGATTTCTATGTCTTGCAGAAAGAAAACAAATGAAATTTTCAGCTATTCATGACCCATTCAAGCATAGTAGAGTTATTTCCTTTTACTGTTTAACACATTAAAATGAATTTGTTCTACGAAATAAATCAACCACAAATGCAAAAGAAGTTGATAAAGCAGTTCACCCCCTCCAGGGCTACGTCTGCTGGGTCCAAAGCTCCCAACCGGGCTTGTCCTTGTTTTTATTAAATGCTCAAATTGAAAATACAACTGAATAGAAGCATCTACATGAGAAATAGATGGTAAAAATGGATTCAGAACACTTGAATCCTTCAGGATTGACTATTGGATCACCTCCAATGGATACCTGCAACCCTATACAGTCTTCACAAAACTGGGCCCTAGTGGCTCCTAGAACTTTCACGGCTCCAAAACCTCTGCAAATGACCTCAGATGGCTATAAGACCTACACCAATGGCTTCAGAAGGTCGAAAATACCCAAAATCAAAAAACAATTCGTCCAAAACCGACTTTCCTAGCCAAAGTTATGGCCATTTAAAGTTTCTCCAGTTTGCCCCTAGAAAAACTCCAGCTAACTTTAGTTAACTCCAGATAGCTCCGCCAATTATGGCGGGTCTGCCAAATTTGGTGCTCCTGCCAAAATTCTGCCAACTTAACTGCAGTTACATTCAATGTTTGGTGGTTGCCTCGGATTTCGTGCCCGACGGAATATTCCTTTTTAATTTTTTTTTTTGAAAAATTAAAATTTCTAATGTTATGGACAAATTCTTCTTTTTGCCATAACTTCCTCATACGGCGACCGTTTTTCGAACTGTTTGCGGCACCGAAATTGGGAATATGAGAACTTTCTAGTCAATCAACTTTGAACCAGTTCTAAGCACTTTAAATTTTGAGCATTTTACGACACTTAGGACATGAGCACCTGATCACGCCTCCCCATTGGGAAGCTTTTGGACCCCAAAAGCCTTCAACTACCTGTTAAAGAGGCGAGGGTATAGCTCCCTCACTCTGTCCACCTACATCCACTTTGCCTTGTTCGGTTTGCTGCCTTTGAAACCAACCCGAACATAATCTACACTACCCCTCCTTGAAGTGCGTGTCCTTTTGTCAAGGATTGTATCTTCTTTCAGCTCATCTAAGAATTCTGGCGAGAAATCTTATATAGATGGCAGCTGAACAACATTTTCATGATCAGCAATCAAAGGAGGTTCATACAAACGTAAGTTCTCCACATTGACAATAGAATACATTTGCATGTAGGAAGGCAAATCTAATTGAAAAGCATTATTTCCAACCTTCTTGAGGATTTTGAATGGACCATAATGAATAGGCTTCAGCTTTTTACCTTCTCCTTGCATCCTTTCCTTACTAATGTACAGCCATACCTCATCTCCTTCTTGAAACTTGTGATCGACTCTATGCTAGTTGTGTCTTTCCTTGTACTTGCCTTGACTCTTCTCAAGCTGTTCTTGAATTTGTTGATGTATTTGCTGAATTCTTTCAATGAATGAACGAGCTTTGTCAATGTCACTATGTCCCTCAATGGCAACATCTTTCTCAAGAATGAAATCAAGAGGTGATTTTGGCAAGTAACCAAAACAAGCTTCAAACGGTGAGGTGTTTGTGGAAGAGTGCTTGGCACGATTGTAAGCATGCTGTATGTAGTGCAAATGTTCATCCCAAACCTTGGGATGCTTGCTGCAATAACCTCTCAAGAGGTGCACAATGGTTCTGTTCACAACTTCGGTTTGTCCATCTGTTTGCAGATGGAAAGCAATACTTTTCTTCAACTTTGTGTCCATCATCTCCCATAGGTTGGACCAAAAATTCCCCACAAATCTGGAATCCCTGTCACTAATAATGGAAGTAGGTAAACCAAAGTGAATCCATACATGATGAAAAAATAATTCAGCAGTTTGTTCAGTAGTTATAGTTTTCTTACAAGGCATAAGTATACACATTTTGCTGAAACGATCAACTACTACATATAAATAATCATGCTGCTTTCGAGATTTTGGCAAACCTCCTACAAAATCCATAGAGATGCTCTCCCATGGTCTAGAAGGTACCGGCAAAGGAGTATACAAACCAAGCTTCCTGTTGCTAGGCTTGCTTGTAGCACATAATGAACAACCTCTTATGAACCTTGAAACAGAATCTACCATGCGAGGCCAATAGCAATACCTCTGTAGATGTGCAACTGTTTTGCTCACACCAAAATGGCCAGCAATAAGAGAAGAATGAGCTTCTCTTATGACATTTATCCTCTCCCCCTGTGGTATACACAACTTGCCCAAATGAAACAGCAAATTGTTATGCATGTGATAGTCATTTTCCTCTACATGATTCCCTTTACTCAAGTTAGCATACACATCTTTAAAGTCATCATCAGATGCATATTGTTCTATGTAACTATCATGTACAATGGAATCATTCTTAAGTAAAGTAACAGCACCAATAATAGGCCTTGAAAGCATATCAACAACCTTATTCAAAGTACCTTTCTTATACCTTATTACCAAATGGAACTGTTGCAAGAAGCCCATCCATCTGAAGTGTCGTGACTGTTGTAACTTGCTTTGTGATTGCAAGTACTGTAAGGGCTGATGGTCGGTATGTATAACAGTTTCTTTGCCCATCAAGTAGTGTTTCCACTTTTTGACGCTTTGTACCAACGCATACAACTCCTTATCATATGTAGGATAATTTACAACAGCACCATTAAAAGTTTCAGAATGAAAAGCAATAGGCTTACCATGCTGTAGAAGAACTGCACCCATAGCATAATCACTAGCATCAGTTTGTATCTCAAATGGCTATCTCAAATCCGGTAAGGCAAGGACTGGAGCTGAACTAATCAAAGATTCGAAAGCTTTTTGCTGCTTGCCTCCCCATTGGAAAGCATGCTTCACACTTGTCACTGCATGCATAGGAGCTGCTATAGAAGAGAAGTTAGAGATAAAATTCCTCCAATATTGAGCTGTACCCAAAAAACTTCTTACCTCTGTTATGGATTTGGGAGTAGGCCACTTCACAATGGCCTCAATATTAGCAGGATCAATTCTCAAAGCACCTCGTCCTACTATGTGTCCCAAATAAACCAAAGAAGTCTTTCCAAATTCACACTTTGACATTTTAAGAAATAACTGATTCTTCTTCAAAACATCAAGTACTTTTCTAACATTCATGACATGATCTTCTCTAGACTTGTTGAAAATTAAGATGTCATCTAAGTAGACAATAACGAAATCATCAAGAAAAGGACGCAAGACATCATCCATTACCCGCATGAAAGACGCAGGTGCATTGCACAAACCAAACGACATCACAAGCCACTCAAAGAGTCCTTGTTTGGTTTTAAAGGCTGTCTTCCCAATGTCACTTTCTTCAATTCTTAGTTGATGATATCCACTGCACAAGTCTAGCTTAGTGAAATATCACAACATCTTTCAGCTGGTCTAGCAAATCATCTATCCTTGGGAGTGGGTAACGATTCTTTACCGTTATCTTGTTCAAGGCCCTGAAATCAACACACATACGCCAAGTGCCATATTTCTTTGGAATCAATACAATCGGTGACCCACATGGCGAAGTACTTGGCCTTATGAAACCCTTGTCCAACAAGTCCTTGATTTGCTTCTTTATTTCAACATTCTCCATAATAGACATGCAGTACATGCCTATGTTTGGAAGAGGACAATCTGGATGCAAATGGATTTCATGTTGAATCTCCCTCTTAGGAGGCAAACCTGTAGGCTCCTGAAACATCTCATGATATGCATCAACTACATCATACAGATCTGATTTAAGTTTTGGATCACAATTGTCAAATTACTCATGATTCACATCAACCTTGGGCTTAATCATAAGAAGAACAAAATTCTTACTTGAATTGAC
This sequence comes from Pinus tabuliformis, assembly GCA_031772625.1. NCBI lineage: Eukaryota > Viridiplantae > Streptophyta > Pinopsida > Pinales > Pinaceae > Pinus > Pinus tabuliformis. The sequence continues at coordinate 67,384,904 of CM062812.1, forward strand.
CAGCCTTTTTACCTGTCCTGCATTCACCATCGCTATATTTGTCTTCTTGCGATGAGCTCTAACAATGAACTCCTTGCCATCTTTGAACAGATGATATTTGTTTTCATGGCGATGAAAGATAGCTTTCCTGTCAAACAAGTAAGGACTTCCCAAAACAATTCCTGCTATATCAAAAGGTACCACATCAAGTTCAACTGTGTCAAGAAAATGTGTAGTAATTGCAAAGCGCAATGTGCAATTTCTTGAAACTTGTAAATTTGCATCCTTGCAAATCCATCCAAGTGGATATGGCTTCGGATGTGGAACGGTCTCAAGTTTAAGTTGCTTGACCAAGTCCTCTGATATAAGGTTTTCTTGTGACCCACTATCAAAAAGTGTGTCAATTTTAGTATGTTTTGAAATCACCCTCACATGAAACAGTTCAATTCTTTCTTCCTCATTAGGAGCTTGTACATGGCAGTTTGAGGTACTAGTGCTGGCTTGAGTTTCAATTTCTTTTCCCTTCAAGTTTTTCAAACCCATGGCTGTAATTTTGGTTTCATCACCTGAATCTTCCCCTAAATCTTGTGGTGTAGATGTAGTAGCAGCAGTTTTCTGTTTCCCTTTGGATTTGTTAAATTGAGGTCTTTTTTCAGGATATAATTTCCAACAGTTTTTCTCCTCATGGCCTGGTTTAGAATAGTGTTTACAGATCACTTTCTCACTCTCTTGTTTGACAGATGCATTCTTTTTGCTCTTTCCCTTGGAGGTTTTCTCTTTGTTTTTCCCCTTGGGGGGCTTGTTTCTACCCTCTTCAAATGTGTTTTTTCCCCTTGCCTCTAAATGGGTAGCTTGGACACAAACCTCGTCCAGGCTAGTAGGGTTAAACATCAAGATGGTGTGTCTAAGGTAGCTATGTAAGCCACCGATGTATTTCAGCAAGGTTTCTTGGGTCTGTAAATCTACCCTTAACAAGAGAGCTCTTCTCCTGAATTCTTGGGTGTAGTCTTGGACACTCTGACCCTTAAGTTGTTTGAAATTTTGCCAATTCATAATGGCCTTCTGCATGTGAGCAAGAGGATAAAACTGTTTTTTAATGGCTAACAAAAATTTAGGCCATGTTAAGGTAACCTTACCAAATTTCTTGATCTCCTCTTTAGTCTTGGCCTCCATCCATTCTCAAAGAAGCCAACTGAATCTTTGTGGCATCATCATGCATATTTTGGATCCTCAAGTAAACTTCCAACTGCCTAATCCAGTTGTCAAGCTTTTCTGCATTCACTTCACCATTAAACATAGGTAATTCGAATTTTACATCAAGCTTCAAAAAAGGACTTTTTCCAGAGGATCTATGCTTATGAACAGAAGAAGACGAGGATGAAGAGGAAGAAGGTGAAGATGGGGGTGGTGGATCACCATTTCCTCCATGTCCTTTCTTGGAATGATCATCATCCTTCTTACCTCCTGAAGAGCCCTCTCCTTCATGTGGATGTTTGGATCCTTCTCCGGCCAATTTCTCATTTCTTTCTTGGTACAATATCCTCACCATTTCAGTGAGGTCCAAGAAAGCATTTCTGAAGACTCTTTCTTCTTCTCTTGGATCTGTCTCCATAGGAATTTCTCCTTCACGTTCAAACATCCTTGAAGCTTATGTTGAGACTCTTGAGGGTGAAATTGAAGGTGGAGGTGATGGCTCTCTGGCCTTCCTTGATTGAGGATTCTCTCGTTCTCTAGTCAACTCTCCTTCCCATCTTTTAAGTTTCAACGTGGTAAGCATCAATACTTTGCAAGACAGTTAGAAGATCTTTGCACAAAAACCCTTAGCTCTGATACCAATTTGATCTGAATTTGAAACTACTTGAAATTTGTTTGCAAGGTATTCAATTCAGAATTAAACATGTTTAAAAGATTTCTATGTCTTGCAGAAAGAAAACAAATGAAATTTTCAGGTGTTCATGACCCATTCAAGCATAGCAGAGTTATTTCCTTTTACTGTTTAACACATTAAAATGAATTTTTTCTGCGAAATAAATCAACCACAAATGCAAAAGAAGTTGATAAAGCAGTTCACCCCCTCCAGGGCTACGTCTGCTGGGTCCAAAGCTCCCAACCAGGCTTGTCCTTGTTTTTATTAAATGATCAAATTGAAAATACAGCTGAATAGAAGCATCTACAGGAGAAATAGATGGTAAAAATGGATTCAGAACACTTGAATCCTTCAGGATTGACTATTGGATCACCTCCAATGGATACCTGCAACCCTATACAGTCTTCACAAAACTGGGCCCTAGTGGCTCCTAGAACTTTCACGGCTCCAAAAACTATGCAAATGACCTCATATGGCTATAAGACCTGCACCAATGGCTTTAGAAGGTCGAAAATACCCAAAATAAAAAAAAAAATTCATCCAAACTTGACTTTCCTAGCCAAAGTTATGGCCATTTAAAGTTTCTCCAGTTTGCCCCTAGAAAAACTCCAGCTAACTTTAGTTAACTCCAGATAGCTCCGCCAATTATGGCGGGTCTGCCAAATTTGGCGCTCCTGCCAAAATTCCGCCAACTTAATTGCAGTTACATTTAATGTTTGGTGGTTGCCTCGGATTTCGTGCCCGGTGGAATATTCCTTTTTTAATTTTTTTTTTTGAAAAATTAAAATTTCTAATGTTATGGACAAATTCTTCGTTTTGCCATAACTTCCTCATACGGCGACCGTTTTTCGAACCGTTTGCGGCGCCAGAATCGGGAAGATGAGCACTTTCCAGTCCTTCAACTTTGAACCAGTTCTAAGCACTTTAAATTTTGAGCATTTTACGACACTTAAGACATGATCACCTGATCAATAACAAACTTATCCAAATATGGATGCAACTATTCATCAAGCAAATGAATGTAGCTGTAGCATTAGTTAAGCCAAATGGAACAAAAACAAACTCGTAATTCCCATACCTAGTCCTAAATTCAGTATTGTAAATTTCCTCCTCTTTGATGCGTACCTAATGGTATACGGATCTCAAGTCAATCTTCGAGATCATTGATTCTCCCTTTAGCTGATCGAACAAGTCATCAATCCTCAAAAAAGGATATCTGTTCTTGATAGCCACTTTTTTAAACTGCTTATAATCAATGCATAATCTGAGGGTACCATCTTTCTTCCTCACAAACAAGACTGGGCTGCCTCAAGGTGATACACTTGGCCTAATGTATCCCTTGTCCAACATTTTCTTCAGCTGCAATTTTAACTCAATCAACTTAGGTGTGCTCATCATGTAAGGTGCTTTCGATGCTGTAGCTACCCATGACACTAAGTCAATCGAAAAGTCTACCTCCCTGTGAGGTGGCAACTCTATAATGTCCTCAGGGAATACATCCTAGAACTTCTGCAACACTGGATAACTCTTCAACACATCTTCATCCTCAACCTCCTCACCCTTATCACTAGAAATGTGTACTACAAATAGCTTGCTCCCTTTCCCACGACCACATTTTTCTTGCATATTTGTCACCATCCTAACTAATGTGGCTTTCTTCTTACCTTGCAAGACTCTTGGTTCTCTAGTGTCATCAACACACTCAATAGCTTTGTCATAACAGTCAACCTTGGTTCTATGTAGATACAACCAATCCATGCCCAACAAGATACTGTATGATCCCAACGGTAGCAAATTCAAATGTGTTGTTGTAGGCATACCATTTAAATAAAATGCGCAAGATCTTACCCAATGATGAACTTACTTCTTTGTACCTATATCCAACTACACTAATCAAGACTCTGCATGCAATTCCTTATTCAAACCACACTTATCCAACAAGTTAGGACTATCATAGCTATAATTAGATCCAGGGTCAATCAAAATAGAAATAACTTGATCACAGAACATATTGTCCATCTTAATGATAGATTCCTGGTGTTCTTCTTACCTATTCTCCTTTGCTGCATAGATACATGGAATACTCTAGCCAACATCCCCAACAATTTGCGCCTCCTATGAACTGTATATCTTAGGTCTTCCACCTTGATGTTGCAAACAATGTCTCTCAAGTTTTTCCTCACCACATGTCCAACACTCCAAACGACCAGTTCCCTCACCTCTATGCTCATGCTGCTACTGTTGTGACCCATGTCCCTATCTAGTTACATTAAATCTCTTTTGCGAAGCCACATTTTCTTTCACATCTACATGTTGAGGTGTTACACAAAATTTTGTCACTATCCTTTTACTCCTCGTTCCATGATCCTGGAGGACCTCTACAGTGAACCCTACATGCTTTCCCTTCATGAAGAAACTCCCATTGTGTCCCTCTTCATGAGCATAACAATTCCTTTTTGCATCATTTCCCAAAAATCTTTTGTTTTTCCTAGTTTACAAGATCGACGCTTATGACCCGTGTCCTCGCGCCAATATGTAGGGATTATAGCTGTACCTAGCACCGACCAGAGCGACTGAGCCTTTTTCCAGTCACACCGATCCTCTTTTGGAAAGTTTTTTAAATAAGGAGCCAAAGCTTCCAGCTCTAGAAGCTTCGTAACGGAAGTCTGGTAAATAGTTAGGCCGGATGGAGTTGAGGAGGTCAGTTTGGGCTCCTTTCCCTTATTAGGATGCAAATACCTCAAGAGATAAGACCTTCTCCCATGAGAAGAGGAACCATCTCCCTTCCATCCATGCTATATAGACCTCCCTTTTTCCCAAGTACAAGCTAGTTCTAATTAGGCTTTGGTTGAAGTTTTGATTGTAGAGTAATTAGCCAGTTATTCATAGTTGTAGCTCTCTAGTTGTGTGTGAGTAAGAAGTGTGAATTTGGTTTAGTTTGAAGACTAAAGGGAAGAGCCTTAAAACTACCATTGTTGAGGCCATCATGGAATGCTAACGGAAGTGTGTGGGAACCCAGATTTGTCGGAGGAGAACAACAATGCCAAGAAAACGGTTGTAATCTCTTCTTGATTTAATATATAAGCAACTAATGATTGATTTTCTACATAATATGTCATCTCACATGTTTATGGCTTAATGTTTCTTGACCTTTTAAGTAGGTTGAATACAATTTGTCTATTATCATGGTTTTTGTTTGCTATTTTTTACTTGTTTCAGGTGCTCGAAGAAGGAAACTGGAGATAGATGGAGCGAGGAAGTAAGATCATCACCAAATGGGATAAGCGTAGTAAGAGGTAGGCCCTCTTAATTGGTTCTAACCTAAGGAAATTTTCCATAGAATGTCTTGTTTGTGGCTAGAACCGCTCTTGGGCTGGAGGAATTGTTTGTGTCTGCACTTAGAATTTTACTTCACCAAAAATTGGTGACTCCACTGGGGAAAACAATCCTTCTGTTTGCTTGCTTGAAAATTCATGGTTTTGTGTGAACTTTCGTTGTTTCACCATTTCCCTTTGGTTCTATCTGATTTGATTTGTTTACTGCTCTGGGTCTGAAATTCACAGTAGAAAGTCTGGCCTTGGCCTTTGAATTTTTTTATTTTTTTCTTTGCATCCTCGCTCAGCGTGCTTATTTTGCTGACAGTTTCCCCAATCAGTGCGATATGCTCAGAAACTGTCGCGTCGACCCCCTTCTGGCGCTTTTTGTCAGCTAGGCACTCACGCCAATGAATGTAGGTGAATATTAGGGTTTACCTGAGATCTCGACCAGTGTGTCTTGCTCTCTTGATTTTTGCCTTGTAACTTGTTTAGATTGTGTTCTCCCTGATTGAAAAGCTTCATTTCACTTGGTTTATTTGCTTGTTGACTTGCCTTCTTTTTACTTGATTTCTTGAGTCTGTGGATGGTTTGTAACCTTAGGGCGTCTAGGTTTTCATCCATTCAGCTGATTGTGAACTTAGTGAGTCAAGTTTTTGGTGAATTTACTCCTTGCATTTCTTGTATAATCCTCTTACTGCTTTGGTCTCCATCACAAAAGCGTGAAAAGTTTTGTTTGCTTGTTTCAACATCTCTTTTCCGGCATAGATCACATTGCTTGTCTTGTTTTTGGTAGATTCATTGCGTCATTAGTTTAAAAGAGATTCTCTTTTTGTGTTTTTCATTTGCTTGAGAATCGATTGTCTCAAAAACTTTTTCATTGAAGTGTTTTATGAGAAATTCATTTTGTCATTTCATGAAAAGTACATAATTCTAGTTTTTTGCTTCAATATGTTACATTAGTTAGCATCATTGAAGACTAGGGTTGCATTTTCATTTGAAAAAGAAAAAGAATTCTCTTTACTTTTGAAAGCACTATTTGGAGTGTACTTGTTAGGAAACTAGGAATTGGAATGAATTTTTCAGTAGTTTATTTTTTCAAAAAGTGAAGCAGTGAAAAATCATTTTGCGTTCAGTTGCTTGGTTGTTTGCATTTGATTGTGTTTTCTACCCTCTCTAGTGTAGACAATTCATCAAATTGAAAGGGCCTTGTCTCATTTAGTTGCGTTTAGGACTTTTTGAGTCACATCGCTAAGGCTTGAAAATCGAGACGTAATTCAAGATAAACTTTAAAATGAACTCAATTAATCTAAGGTACATTTGAAACCTAACGATCAAATCTAGAAGGTCTAGGCTAGAGACGTGTTTCAACGTCTTTAAACCTAACATCTTTTGTTAGGTTCGACACTAAATAGCGCTAGGACGGACTTGTGCTCCCCGTACCATTAAGTATATAAAGGGAGACCCCTCTAGGCTGCAATACTTTATCCATAGGAAGTTGAGTCTGTCGCCTTGCAAACGTGATACACCGAACACAACACTCAGGGAGATTTCCTACTCGTACTTCTCGTTTCACTGGGAGGTATTCTGCAGTTCACAGTTGCCTGGTAATCCTTTTTACCTAGATCATCCGGAGTAGTCATTTGATATTTTTGACTCATTAAACTTAAAAGATCATTCGAGCGCTTGTCCTTTCGAGCTTGTTTCTAATCAAAAGTGATAGAGTCATATTTGCTTCTTTCTCGACTCTTAAAACATGAAAGAGCACTAGTTTAATTTTGCGTCTTAAGAAATTGTTGCCCACGATCTTATAACATACTGTTAGTCTTTTCTAGACCAAATCGTGAGTATTCCTTAAAGTACATTTTAAAGCCTTGCAATTTATCTCTCCTTTCTTGTAAACTGAGACAAGGTCATTATGGCTAAACCATCTGGTTCACCTAGTTCCTCTTCCTCTCCTTTGTCTAAAAGAATGTCTGAGGAGCCTTTTCTAGAATTACTAGAGTCACTTGAGGACCAAGGTGTTGAACTCGGAATCATTTTGAGCATTCAACCTTTGTCATCTCGTCCTCCACCTACTTCAGATATTGGGTCACCTTCTGATATTGGCCTGAATCTCTGGACAATCCTGTCCAGACTCCTGAGAGTTTGTCGACTACTGAAGGTCATCTTGGATTGGTTATATATCCTCTAAATCCTTTGTTCAAACATGCTGTGATATCACTGTAGCATACGTATAGTCCGTACTATCAGCTGGGTGTTCCTTTGGAATTATCCCCTCATACATCTTCAGTCGTTCATCTTTGCTTGTTTCTACCTGTGGAACCTCAAGGTGAAGCTCTAGTTACCTGTCTGGATCAATCAGAAGTTTCTACTCCACAAATTGTCGAAGAGGAAGAGCATCAATTTCCTCCTGAAGGTTTCCCCTACACGAGGAGCATTCCCATTAGTATGTATCGGGATTTTCCACCTAATTATGTGACCTTAGAACAGTTGGTATCAGGTACACCTAGTGCCTCATCACTTTATTATAACCTTGTTTGGGCATCTGGTGCTGTGCCTACCACAGGTCCATTCACCCAGAACCCGACCTCCCAATAGCTAGAATTTTTTGTAGTTACTTCAGTCCTGATGCAACCCACCGTTCCTAACCCTCTTGTCTCATCCGTCCAAGTCACTTGTCCGGTTCAATCGATAGTTTCAAGTCATGTTTCTGTCAATTCTTCAGTCCCTATGGTCAGTGCATGGGTTGTGCCACCACCTAGGGGGAAGAATCCAAATGTGTCTATGGCGTCAAGTATAACTAATGTGAGTAGCTCACAGGCTCACTTGGTTGGGATGAACCAACCTTCTTCAGGTGCTAAAAACCCTGCTGGTCTTGTTGGATTGAGCAATGTCTAGTACCAACAGGTCCAAAATCCCATTGGTCCATCTAGGTCAAGCAATTTCCAGTATTAGCAACCCTACGAGGCTCAGGTTTAGTATCGAGCTCCTTATGTTTCATATGGTTCCCAAGGAATGGTCAATCCACCTTACATCCTTTAGCTTGGATAGTATGTTTAGCCTAGTCCGTCCACTTTTCCTGGTGGCTATGGTGAAATCCATTTTGTAGGAATTTACAGGGTAAGTTCCTCAGAAAAAACACCAAAAGGACACCACTCACAACCAGATCGCAGATCAATACACCAATATTTTGACGTGGTTAAAACCCTCAAAGAGGGAAACAGTCCACGGCCTGAGCCAACGCGGCCACTTCAGGCAATTTATTAATAAAAGAATGAAAATTTACATATGTTTCTCTCATGCACGGATTACCCTACAAATGACCCTCCATGCGCTTTAAATAGAATTCATGGACCAATCGGGTGTCAAGCCACGGATCAAGTGTCGGTAATACCGAGGAGAGAATGAACCGTCGGATCACTACATATCGTGACCATCGGATTGTAAGTTACAAAATGTACAACGGTAAAGAAACACACTTTACCTAACTCTATACCTAACTCTACACTAGACCAAGTTGTACTTAACTATTTCCTATGTGTCGGAATATCCTAACATCCTCCCTTAAGAACAACTTGGGATAGGATTGAAGGATTTACAAATATGACACAATAGGAGAAGGAAGGAGGCACTAGAGCCTATCCCCCCTTAGTGACAACTTCCTGAACTCCAACCAGAAATCGAAGTTTAGTGAACTTCGCCTCTGTGAGAGCCTTTGTAAAGATGTCTGCCACTTGATCATCTATTGAAAAATATTGCACTTCAAGAACATGGTCATGAATGAGCTTTCTGATGAAGTGCATGTGCAGTTCAATGTGTTTGCTGCGCTGATTTTGGACTGGATCTTTGCATAGCTGAATGTCACTTTGATTATCACACCAAAGTGTAGTCGGATGCTGCTGCTGAAAGCCAAACTCTGACAGGATCTGACAAAGACACAAGGCTTCCTTACTAGCTTCTACGACACCACGATACTCTTCTTCTGCTGATGAAAGAGAAATGGCAGCTTTTTTCTTACAAGCCCATGTAATAGGTCCTGAACCAAGAGTGAACACATAACCGGCAGTAGACTTCCGATCATCAGGGTCACCAACCCAATCGGAATCAGTGAAGCCAACCAATAGAGGAGCTGCTTTGGCACTGTAATGAATCCCAAACTGAACTGTACCTCGAACATAATGAAGTATTCTTTTAGCTGCTTTCCAATGACTTTCACGGGGGTTTTGCATGAACCGAGCAACAAGGCCAACAACAAAGGAAAGGTCAGGACGAGTATGGGTTAGATACAAAAGTTTTCCTACAAGTTGACGGTATAAGGTAGCATCAACTTCAGGAGAATTACAAGTGACTGAAAGTTTTACTCCAGACTGAAAGGGAGAAGGGGCTGGCTTACAGTCTTCCATGTGAAAATGACGTAGAATATCACAAGCATACTTGGACTGGGAAAGGGAAATACCCTCCTTGGATTGCAAGACTTGAAGACCGAGAAAATAGTGTAAGTGTCCTAAGTCTGTCATTTCAAATTTCCTTTTAAGGCTAGACTTCACATGGTTTATAAGGTTGGGATCACTACTAGTAAGGAGAAGATCATCAACATAAAGAACAAGGATGATAAGAGAGTTGCCCACTTTCTTGGTGTAGACAGTATTGTCAGAATGACACCTAGAAAAGCCAGATTCTAAAAGAAAGCTATCCATTTTGGCATACCAAGCCCGAGGAGCTTGCTTGAGACCATAAAGGGATTTCTTAAGTCGACATACAAGGCTGGAGTCTATTTGTATGAAGCCAATGGGTTGTTCCATATAGATTTCTTCATGCAAGTCTCCATGCAAGAAGGCAGATTTAACATCCATCTGATGGACTTCCCATTTGAAAGAGGCAGTAAGGGAAAGAACAAGGCGGATAGAGTTCATTTTGGCAACAGGGGAGAAGATTTCAGTGTAGTCAATGCTTTCAACCTGTGAAAAACCCTTAGCAACAAGACGAGCTTTATGTTTATCAACTTTCCCATCTGGTCCATACTTGGTTCTGTAAACCCATTTGCATCTAACAAGTTTTCGTCCCTTTGGTGGAGGAACAAGATCCCATGTATCATTTGCCAACAATGAATGATATTCTTCATTCATAGCTGCTTCCCAATCTGGATGGCCTGAAGCTTCTGCAAAGGTGTCAGGATCATAATTTACTGGAGCTTGAGCCAGTAAGGAAGAGGCTCTCTCGAACTGAGAATGTGTACGTCGCTAATCTGTAGGATCACCGGCAAGATCACCTGCTGCATCTCGAGTAGCACGAACCCATTTTGGAAGCTCAAGAGCTGAAGGAGGATCCTGAGATGGTGGGGGAGGATTGTCATCCTCACTTTCATCATCTGAAGAAGAAATGTTTTCAAAGGTAGAAGAGATAGGGAGAGGTGGCACATCCGCCGGACTAGGCTCACAGGCCGATATATTTTCATCAAATTTTACATCTCTTCTAATGATAACATTTTTGGACTCAAATGGAATAAGTATATAGCCTTTGACATCTTCAGAATATCCAACAAAAGTACATTTTTCACTCTTAGGTTCTAAAGCTTTATGCTTTTCATCTGGAATATGGGCCCACGCTTCACTTCCAAAAACACGAAAGTGACTTACATCTGGTTTGATTGAGCTCCATGCTTCTTCTGGATTGATATTCTTTAAAGCCTTAGTAGGAGTGCGATTTATTATGTAATTTGCACAGTTAATTGCTTCTACCCAAAAACTAAGACCAAGTCCTTTAGATTGTAGCATACAATTAGCCATTTCCTTTAAGGTGCGATTCTTCCTTTCAGCTACACCATTTTGTTGTGGAGTATATGGAACAGTATGTTGCATTTGAATTCCATTCTCAGTGCAATAGTTGATGAATGTGTTTTTAACATATTCTCCGCCATTATCAAATCTTAACTTAAGAATTTGATGTCCAGATTGTTTTTCAACAAAGGCCTTGAAGGCCAAAAAAGTGTTAAATACTTCACTCTTGAGTTTTAAGAAGTATACCCAAGTGCGTCTGGAGAAATCATCAATGAAAGTTAAGAAATACTTGCAACCAGAGAATGACACAACTAGAAGTGGACCACATATATCACTATGCACAAGCTGTAAAGGGGCTGAGGCGTGCCAAGAGGCACGTTTTTCAAAACTGTCCCGATGATGTTTTCCGAGTACACATCCGGAACAAACACCATCTCTGCAAGATACCATAGGAAGACCTGTCACCATATTTTCTTTACATATATGCTGAAGGGAGCGATAGTTTAAGTGACCAAATTGCTCATGCCAAATTTTTCTCACTTCATCGTTATGAGCAACAAATACTGAGAGAAGATTTGATGACCCAAAGTTGTGAAACTTATACAACCTTGTAGAATCATTAGCAATGCCAGTAGCCAAAATCTGTTTAGGATCTCTTAAGTCCTTGATTACAACATCATGAGGTGAAAATTCAACGATTTTACCTTCACCTGAATGAGTTATCTGATATACAGATAGAAGGTTGCAGGATAAGGTTGGAACACATAATACATCATTAAACTGACCATTGTCTAGATGAACAGTTCCAGTCCCTACAACATTAAGAGATCTATCATCACCAACATATATATTTTTGGTGTTACAATCATTTAAAGAAGAAAACATGGCTTTGTTTTTGGCCATGTGATAAGAAGCTCCAGAATCAATGAGCCACTCATGAGAATGAGAAGAAGAAGATACATTTAATGCATAGCCAGACCGAGATGCTTGACAACCACATGCAGAAAGTGCCATTCCTGAAGATGAAGTTGAAGTTGAAGATTGCCCCAAATGGATGTTATGCTTCTTCATTGCTGCTTCCAAGGCTTCCATCTTCTTAAAGCATTTTGATTCTAAGTGGCCATCTCGATTACAAAAATTGCAATGTCTATCAGTCTTCTTCCCTTTGTTTTTATTTGTCTTATCATTTTGTTGAAATGATTTTTCATTTTGGGGCTGAAATTGCTTAGGACCCTTGTTTGGTTTAGGACCATTCTTTTTAGGATATGACTTCTTAGGATTCTTTGAATTTGGTTGCTGCTGGGCGGCTAACGCTTTCTTGGAAGAGTTTCCAAGATTAAGAAGACCAAGGTGTAAGAGTTTTTCTTGTTCTCTTATTAAAGAATCACAAAAAGAGTCAAAGGAAGGGGACTTGTAGTCTGTTCCTTGAGAAATGAAGGCTTCTCTTGTAGAATGGAAGGTGGAAACAAACACAGAGTAGGCTGGTCCCAACTTTGTAAGAATGGAATAGATAAGGTTACTATCTTCTTTCTTAACTTTAACACCTTCCAAAAGATATCTAAGGGTCTTGAACTTGGACAAGAAATATTCAATGCAAGAAAAATTATTAGGGTCCAATGTAAGCAACTCATTTTCAAGTTGATGGGCTCTAATTTCATTTTTAATCCCAAAAACTTTATTGATTTATTTCATTGCTTCATCAGGAGTATCAATTTCTGCAATATGGAATCTAAGATCTGGAGAAATAGACATCCCTATCAATCCACGTGCTTGATCTTGCCTATTTTCCCATTTAGCAGCCTTATCTTCATCCTTTGGTTTCTTTTCTTGGCCTGAGGCTATTCTGTAGAGACCTTTACTTCTAAGTAAATCCTCAATGTAAGCCAACCATTGGAAGTAGTTGGTGCTGTCAAGGGTAACTTGGTATTGACTTTCCATTTCAATAGAAACTGAAGCTAAAGTGCTGAAAATAAGTGTTCCAATGGATAGATCTCGAAAAATTAGGCTGATTTAAAAAAAACGGCTCTGAAAATGGCTTCTGGATGAAGAAGTTATGGCTTTTTGAAAAAAAGTTGTTGAAGTTGTCGACGAAGTGCGGGAATGTGCGGAAATGAAAAAGTCCGCCCCCACAAAATGGAGACTTGAACCCAAGACCTCTACTCTCTTAAAATAGCTTTGAACCAATTGATCTATACAAAAAATTTGAGTGAGAGAGAGAGAGAGAGAGAGAGAGAGAGAGAGAGAGAGGGGGGTGCTTTGGGTTGCGAGCTTGCTTTAAGAAAACTCTTTTTCCCTACAAAACAAAAAACACAAAACCCAACACGGACATGCAAAGAAAACGAACCTTATGGCTCGAAGTTAGCTTTAGCCAAAAAACTAAATATTTTCAAAAATGAACCTTGCGGCTCAAAGTTAGCCCTTGGCCGGAAACTAAATATTTTCCTCAATGTTTCTGATTTTCCGAGATCACCCTAAGGCGCAGGGAAAAGAGCATACGCATGAGAAAAATCCTTCCTTTCTGTTTTTGATTTGCCCAGATCGCACAGAGTCGCAGGGCAAAGAGCATACGCAGAAATGAAAGGTATAGATCCGGTAATAAAAAGGCTAAATAAACCGAAACCGAAATAAACAGAGAGAAAATAACAGTAAACTACAAATAAACACTGTATACCTCCAGATCTTAAAAATGACGCAGCTAGGGCTACCGGAAACCTTTTCGCGTGAAACGAAAGGGGTTCCTCACTGGAACAGATGCTCCCAACACAACAGAGTAGTCCTCTTGGCCCGAAAGCAATCAGAAACAGCAGATCTAGGAAACGACAGTCGGATGCAGTTCTACCGGCTTCAGATTTGGATCACCAACGGACGTGGCCCTCAAATAGCTCTGATACCATGTAAAAATTTCTTATTTCGCACCCCGGTTTTTAGTTTCTCCTTATTTCTCCCATATAGTTAAATGCCCTTTCCCATAACCATACATTTAACAAGCTGGAAAAAATAAATTTGCTGAAAACACAAATTCTAGAAATTTTACAGAATGCTGGAAATTGCAGAAATAAAAATCAGCAGTAATAAACAGCCATTAAAACACATTTAAACACTGAGATTTTTGGTCAATGTGACCCTGGAAAAACCCCCCTACAACTCTTGGGGAAAACTAGTTCGAGAGCTCTTCTTTATTTCTGAAAATTGTCTTTTTACAGTGAGAAATATTCAACAAAAAATCAGCAAGCAAATTTACAACTTATCTCTTTTCCCGTGCCTCACAGCGATCTGGAAATTACAGCAAACAGGACAACAAAAGGACACATGTAAATTCCTACATGTAATTTCCAAGGTCTTAATTCGAGAATTGTTCAATTACCCTTGCAGCAGCGAGGAAAGCCTCCTCTGCAACCTTTGTTGTAGCAAGGGCCGTTCACACAACAGCAGGGGTAGATGATGCCAAAACAAACACAACTACAACAACCACAGGGGAAACCCTCACAATAGTTGTGGAAAACTATGTAACCATAGATGCATTATACTCAGCAAACCTCCCAGCCTATGTCTTCGCAAGGCCAACCTTTGCAACTATAGGGACAACCTTTGCAGTAATAAGGTCAACCCTTGCAGTAGTAGAGCCAACCTGGGAAACAGCAACCCTTATATACATATCAACAGGGTAAACCCTTGCAAGGACAAGGTCAGGGTCAAGCCCTACAGCAGCAGGCCCAAAATCCTAATGTCAAAGGGCAACAGGTTTATAATATTTTTTTCCAAGGGCAGTAGGTCCAAAATCCCTATGTCGAAGGGTAGCAAGTGCAAAATCCTTATGTCTAAGGGCAACAGGTCCAAAACCCGTACATCTAGGGACAATAGGTGCAATATCCATATGTTCAAGGCCAACAGGTTCAATAGCCTTTTAAGCTGTATGTTTCCTATCAACAACCTATGGTCGGACAGTTTCAAGGCTTTTAGGGTCAAAATCCTCCCTGTGGGCAAGGTAACCTACAGTGGGGGAAAAATCAAATGTCATATGGCCAAAATCCTCCACTATGGGGACAAAATCCTTACTAGCAGGGATGGGCTCCTCTAGTTGAACCCGCTTATCAACCTCCAATGCCTTCCAATACTCAATTTTCATTCTTGGCTACACTAGAGTTGCCAGATGTGTCCCGTATCACAAATGATCTAATTCTTCATTCGCCATGTTGGCCTTTGGTCTCGTCCAAGATCCCGAGTGATTTTCTGAAGTTCAATGGGAAAGAAAAAGAAGATCCTTAAGCCCATGTGATGACATATCACCTCTCGTGCTCTTCGAATTCCTATGTTGATGATTCTATTCATCTATGTCTTTTCCAACGAACCCTTATAGGTGTTGTAGCCAAGTGGTACATCGAGCTCCCTCGAAGTACTTATCATGACTTCAACTCTTTAGCCATGGCTTTCCTCTTGCATTTCTAGCTGCCAGTTCCTTGTTGGGAATGGGATCCCCCGCAATAGGTTTTGGGGCTGAAAGTCCAAGTTTTGGTCAAAGATGGTGTAGAACTTCACGAAGTACGAGCATGGAGCATGAAGTGTACAATCGAGTCATAGGGTTGTCCACCATAAAATATTGTGATTTACTGTAAATTTGTGTCGGCCTACCCATGGTCTGTGGACCGTGGGATCGTATAAGTAGAGCGAGGCTCTAAGTGTAAAGATATTTTTTAGAGAATAGATAGACATGTGAAGGCATGGTTAGAGCATAGACTGGAATCTAAAGTGCACTGGGTCATAGTAGTAGGAAGAGGCTCTGTAGCTGAGTGCATAGAGGCCAAGCAGAGTCCACAGCTGAGTGCGCAGACCCTTGCAGCTGAGTGTGCAAGGAAGAGTCGGTTCTATACTTGGGATTGAAAGATAATAAAGAGAAGTTTATTCTATGCATTTGTTTTAGAATCTTTATGTTGATGTTATTCATTACTTTTACTCTATTTAATTACTGCACGCACTTGATGAATACTCGTATGAGTGCTTATATGTGAATTTAATCTAAGTAATCAACTAGCAAAGACTAATTAAGGAAGAATTGGGTAAATAACACGGGTCGCTCTGCGGCGGGAACCACGCGAAGTTAGTAGCACAGGGTGCGGGGTGCTCACAGGTGCGCGTAGCACAACAAGTGCGAAGGTTGGGCCGCGTACCAATCACCTAATATTAGACATCCCCAGGGTGTAGAAACTTGGTTCTACCACCCTCCCATACTACATCGGGTGAGACCTCAGTCTGTGATTGATGGAGTATTGCCGAAAGGGCTAGTAGTATAGGGATTTGCTTGGCTAAATGACTTCTGAACCTGGGTCAGGCCCCACTAAGCCAACAAATGGTTCCATTGCCAGGACTGGGATCTCCATAAGGGATGTTTGATGTTGTGCCACTGGAAACCTACAAAGAAAGAAATTGAAGAGTGGTTGGATAAAAGGGTTCATGAGTTCACAGCGGAGGAAAACAAAAATCTGTGAGTATCTAAGGAATAGTGGTTGGATCGCTACTTGTACATTGAAATCCACGAGATTTTCTTTGCATCTTTTCTGTCAGAGCTGTATGAGTGGATCTCGAAATTAGCAGACAGCCAAGGAAGGTGTAGGCTTGACAAACCACTAGTGTGGACTTCGGAACTAGTGCGTAGACTAGAAACCTCAGAGGATAAGATAGCACAAGCTGTGGACCACTGGCTCAACCGAATAATAGGAGGATTTATCACTGAGTTCACAGTGGACATGACCGTCAGTTACAGCGAGGCAGAGTGACATTTTCTCAAGGGACTTCGAGGTAAGTATATTAAATCTTTGAATACCTGGATTAAGATGTTGTTATGTGAAAAGCGAGTTATGTGAATATATTAATGTTTGGGACTACGTAGAGCGGAAAGAGCTACAAAAGTAGAAGTAACGAAGAATTAGAAAACAATCCCTTAATTTCACCCTCATGGGAGAGCGAGGATGAGCTCATGAAGGTTTCTCCAAGAAGCGTAGTCAGTTTGATAAGGCAATGGATTTTGCGGTTACCACCTCCACCCACATCGCCACTCGCTTCACCTCCCTCACCTCTATCTCCACCCACTACACCTCCATCACCTCCACGGTTCAGTATGGTGAGCGCGATCAAATTACCAGTATTCATAGGGCTAGGGAATGAGGATCTGGACCAATTCTGGTTCGTGGTAAGAGCAGTATGGGAAGCACAAGGTGTCACAGATGACAATATTAAGAAGGCTATATTAGTAATCGTGCTACAAGATCGCGCATTAATGTGGTACATCAAGCACTCTAACGATCACCCAAATGCATGGATCCCAAAGATCCAAAACACACTGAACAAGGAATTTAGTAGGCCAAAGTCAGAAACATAATTAATCATCGGGTTTAAAGAAATATCAATGCTCTCGGGTGAGACTCCCTGGGATCTGGATCAATAGCTGAAGAGTATAATCCGCAAAGCGAATATGACGTTTACAGATGGA
This sequence comes from Pinus tabuliformis, assembly GCA_031772625.1. Taxonomy (NCBI): domain Eukaryota; kingdom Viridiplantae; phylum Streptophyta; class Pinopsida; order Pinales; family Pinaceae; genus Pinus; species Pinus tabuliformis. The sequence goes on from CM062812.1 coordinate 67,402,328, forward strand.
TAACATCATGCATGGTTTGTATCATCTTTGGCGCCACACTTGAGGACGATGCTGTCACAACAAAAACTTTCCACCCAGGCTGAAGCGTTGGAAATCGCGATGAGATTACATGAGACCCCGATATAAGAACTTGGGTTGGGAGTTCAACAAATCCATGCACAACTACAAAATCTGTGTTTGGAAATGCAAAGCTTGAAGCAAGATAGGGTACCATGGCCAGAGGCGTGTGAGGAAGTATGGTGCATAAAGTGCAAAGGCCAAGGCCATGACAAGTATCACTGCCCAGTATTCGTGAACTACTTAGCAAGAGGAGGGCCAATGCCGCTGAGATGAGAGGCGCAGGTAGGGCTGAGTGTGGCACCTACTTTATGGTGCGCGATATATTAGATAGGATGGAAACACACGATGGACAATTTGTCATTTGCTACAAAAATATACACAGACACCCCAACAATTGTTTTGTAATTTTTGCAGGTTGGTAGGCCACAATGAGTGCACTTGCCACAGTTATGAGCTAATGATGGATCAGACCCCATCCTATAGGGTTCAGACTGAAATGTGAGCCCTCGACCCAGATGTGGGAATGGCGCGCACTGGATTTCAAGGGTGATGTCGAGGATGAGGTGGAATGGGACCAAGAAGGGGCCACATACAGTTAATTTGTTACAATTGCGGAGGACGAGGGCACTATGCCCGCAATTGTACCAACCAGGCGAGGATATTTTGCTTGTATTGTGCTCAGTTTGATCATGAAACAATAGATTGTCCTACGTTGATCACAAAGATACATGAAAAAGGGGTATTCTAGCCTCCCGCAACTCAGAATATATAAATGATGAGGTCTGAGCCATGTGAAGAAGACCCAAATGTAAACATGGTGCTCAGAAGTGGTACAACCATGGGAGAAGATATGGGGAAACAACCAGAGGAAAGTACATGGGTTCATAAGGCTCCTACGAAGGAACCCAAGTTTGACTTTGAATGCGCAAAGGAGACATTCGTGGAAGCTAAGAAGAGCTTTGCGGAGGCCTCCACTTTACGTAGTAATGATCAACCAGAGCCAAGAGTGGATCCTTCAATGCTCACTACCTTTTTGGAGACATGCATGAAAACAAGGTAGTTATAGGACTACAAGAACTGATCACCAAGTGTGCGGGGTCAAGGGAACCGTGCGTCATCCAGAAATTGGGGAAGCATGCATTGTGCACTGGAAGGGAAATGAGGTTGATTGCATAGATTGGGGAATATGAAATGGATCAGGTTATCCTAGATCTGGGTTCGGACGTGAATGCATTACCGAAGCAAACATGGGAATGCATGGGTAGGCCCATGTTACAATGGTCCCCTATTCAATTATGAATGGCAAACCAACATAAGATTTTTCCCATGGGGAGGTTGCAAGGGGTAACAGTTGATTTTGAAGGCGCGAGCACGTAGGTGGATTTTGAAGTAATAGATATTGTCGATGACAGTAATCCCTATCCCGCGTTGTTAGGAATAGACTGGGCCACTGATATGAATGGAGTCATCAATATGAAGAAGCGCAAAATGATCTTCGAGAAAAAGTCACTACGTGTAGTAGTCCCACTAGACCCAGCCGAAGGAGCATGCTACACTGAACCAGTGTGCAATGATGATCTTGATTGTATTTACAAGATAACGGCATGAGACTAGGATTGGGTGAATCTGACTGTAGATGGGAGGATCTCGTGGGAGCATGAAGGCTCCTACACTTCGGATTTAGATGAAGAAGTAGAGAGATGGCATAATCGGTTGCACGAAGTGACAATGCTGAATTGCAACATGATGGTTAGATCATTGCGTTGCATGACAACAGAAGCAAGGGAGCTGCTAACATATGATGGATTGATAATGGTGGATGAATTTCTGAGCAAATTTGAAAGCACAGTACCGGAACAGCAGCAGTTCAATGTGTTGAAGTGGGCACTGCGTGCAACACCCGCACGATGGTGGGGTACACATCAAGGAAATTTCAAGGACTGGCACGGATGCAGAAGGATGATGCGCATACAATTTGGGAAACCACAACTATGGCTAGAAGACAAATACGATGGATAAGATGACCCATGCATGCACCTCGCGAAATGGACCAAGGTCTATGGGGAAGAACCACAGCCCGAATGGGTACACTTATTCTACCATACGTTGGATGTAATGCCCATGAATTGGTATACTGAGACAAAACTCTGACATGGTACAGGCAAATGGAATGTCTTGTGCGAGGGATTTTTGTTAACATTCACATTTGAAGACCGATGGTCAGATATTGTTTATGATGCACTGCAAGCAATACAAGCTGCCATCTTCAAAACACCATAGGAGCCATTGGAAATGCTCCAACTAGTATGGGAAACCTAGTTAAGCAGCGCTCTAGAATGTTATAATGTGCAGGTGGAGGAGGATGATGATGACCCCCAAAATATTGATATTCCAGAAACTGAAGGCTATCGTGAGGTTCAAGGACCATCAATTGAGGATCCCGACATCACTGCATCACTAAAAACAAAGCAGGTAAACATTGGCACAAAAGCGGAGCCGAAGTATGCGATGTTTGGGGACTATTAGGATGATGCTATGGTAGATAAGGTCACTGAGTTATTCTGCAGATACCAAGACCTTTTCCCGACCAAAATCACGGACTTAAAAGGGATCATTGGTGACTTAGGGATTATGAAGATCACTCTAAAACTGAACGCAAAGCTAGCTAAGTAGCAACCTTACTGCTTGAACCCAAAGTATAAATAAAAGGTCCACGACGAATTAGACAAAATGCTCGTAGCCAGAATTATTGAACTAGTGGAAGAATCTGATTGGGTGAGTCCTATGGTAGTACAGGAGAAGAAACAAAAATGCGAAATAAGAATATGCGTGGACCTCAAGAAGATTAAAGATGCCTGTGTTCATGATCCATTTCTGACACCATTCATAGATGAAATATTGGAGAATGTTGGCAATCAAGAAGCTTACTCATTCACGAATAGCTTCTCAGGGTACCATCAAATCAAAATCGCTATGAAAGATAGGAGCAAAACAACCTTTGCAATAGAATGGAGCTGCTTTCAGTACACTATTATGCCCTTTGGACTGAAGAACGTGCCAACAATATTCTCTCGCATAGTGGTGGTGGTGTTCCAAGAATACATCCACAAGTTCTTGGAGGTCTATCTAGACGATTGGACTGTCTTTGGATTAGTTAAGAACCATGTAGTAAGCTTACGGTTGATGTTGGATACTTGCTATCGACACCAAATTGCGCTGAAACTTAAAAAATGCACCTTCCTCATTCCGTTTGGCAACCTGCTAGGCCATGTGGTCCGCAAAAAAGGCTTGATGGTGGACCTTGCGAAGATTGTTGTTATTTTGAATCTGAAAGCACTGCATAGTGTCAAACAGTTATGTGCTACTTTGGGGCACATTGGCTACTATAGGAAGTTTATCAAGAGTTATGCCCAAATAACCACACCGATGGAAAAGCTGTTGAAAAAAGATGTGACATATTGCTGGAATGATGATTGCATGAAGAGTTTACATGTCCTAAAGGGGAAATTGGCCTCCGTACCAATTTTGGTCTTCCCGAAATGGGACATGGAATTTCATGTACATGTTGATGCATCATGTATTGGGTTGGGATCTGTACTCACACAGGAGGGCGCGGAGGGTGTGGATCACCCAATCGCTTTTGTGATTCGAATATTGTCCAAAGAAGAAAAGAACTACTCTACCACTGAATGTGTGGGGTTGGAAATGGTGTATGCGCTCCAGAAATACCGACATTATTTACTTGGAGGACATTTCAAGATGTATACCAACAATTCCACATTGAAATACGTGGTGAACAAGCCTGTGTTGGGGGGCACATATGCAGATGGCTCTTACTATTTAAAGAATATGATTTTGAGGTCATAGTCAAGCCGAGACGCTTAAACGCAGGACTAGACAACTTGTCACGAATTGAGACGGGTGAGGAACCAATACATTTGGAGGAGGGACTACCTGATGCACAGCTCTTTGCAGTACGCATCATGGACAGACACTTCGAAGATATAATTCGTTTTCTAACAATAGGGACTACGCCAAAGGAGTACTCAATCTAATAGAAGAAGGAATTGGTGGTGCACGCGACAGACTTTTCTGCGCAGGTATAGTTAGAAGCTGCGCAGAGGATAAGAACTATGCAGATAATTCTAAAGCTATAATCATTAAAAGCTGCGTTTCAAATAATGCAAACGATAATAACTACACAGTCAATAGTCCTATTTTGATAAAAAACAATGTTATCAGTTACAATCCCAGCAATCATGGTGATTCAAAAATGGATAACTTTGAAGATAATACGTTAAATAACATTGATGAGCACATTCAGAATTCAGGTAATGACACGGGAATCAATAGAGATCAAGGCTTAGACATGAGTATTGAGAGAGAAAAAAGTATGTCTTCAGCAAACACCTGTGAGTCAAGATCAAAAAGGAAAGTGGTCAACCTGTCTTCCCAAGAATTAGATCCTGTAGTAACCAATGTTCTCAGCAAAGGTATGGGGTTTGCGGTGGCTCCTAGAAGCCTTCCTGTTGAAAGCATGATATGTAGCATAGAGGATGGAATTAGTAACCTCCCTTTGGAAGACAAAGAAGCATTGAGGCAAGAATTTTCTCTCATCATGAGGAAAGCCAAAGCTCCCAAAAGCAACTTGAGTAGGGAAGAACAAAAAGCTTTCAAATCCTTGCGGAACAATGACAAGGTGGTGGTTCTTAAAGCAGATAAAGGAGGAGCAGCAGTCATCTTAGATAAAGAAGACTATGTGCGCCAAGGATAATTTTAGGGGCGAATGTTCGCCCTTTGGCGAAATTAAGGGGTTTTAAATTTTTAGTGGGCGAATATTTTGTATCATAGTACATTTTTACAAATCACCTCAAATAGCCCACCTTATTTTAAGGGAGAGGGTAAAAAAGGTAAATTTAGCCCTTGAAATTAGGACTTACAACCTTCCATTCGCCCATTTTCAAGAATAGGTTTTATTTAAGTGAATCCATTCGCCCATTTTCAAGAATAGGTTTTATTTAAGTGAATCCTATGGGCCAAATACCATATTTATAAAAGAGGTATGGTAAATTAATAAAAATATAAATAAATGAGAGGTATGGTAAATAAATAAAATGTCTTTTTATACTTACTCAAAAGGTATGGTAAATAAATAAAAATATAAATAAACTAGACGTATCGTAAATAAATAAAACCTCTTTTTATATTTAGTCCATAACCCTCGTTCTATTTATGAAGGCTCAAGAAAGAGGTTTTATTTAAGTGAATCCTATGGGCCAAATACCATATTTGTAAAAGAGGTATGGTAAATTAATAAAAATATAAATAAATGAGAGGTATGGTAAACAAATAAAACATTTTTTTATATTTACTCCATAAGTCACCTTATATTTACGAACACTCAAAAAATGGGTTATATTTAGGTGAAACCTATGGCCAAAATACTATCGGACAAATACCATGGACTAGATTGTTATTAATACCATGCAAAAAACCATTATTAACCCTAATATTAGAATTAATAAAAATAAAAATGGCACATGGTATTGACCCATGGTATTCACCAAAATGGCACATGGTATTCACCAAAATGGCACATGGTATTCACCGATGGTATTCACCTGGAATGTAGCCTATTTAAATGGGGGAATTAAACCAGCATGTAGCCTATGCTAAGATTCAGTAGGACTTTACAAAGTTTTATTATTTAGTGAAAGACTCGCCAAGATCTTACAAGATTTTATAATTGAGTAAAATATTCGCCATGCCTGGTGAGAGATTCGCCAAAAAATTATATATACATATTATATTATTGATAAAATCGCCTTCCATTTTTCCTATATACCATGGAGATTCGCCCATTTATTATATTTATAAATTTAGGGGGGGTTCTTAAAATTTTCCCTGATGTGCGCAAAATGAATGATCACCTAAATTGTGGCAGTTATAAGAAGTTGAACAGTAATCCCATTCCCAAAATCATGAAGGATGTAAAAAAGATCATCTCAGATTCTAACCTTGACGAGAAATTAAAGAAGAAATTAATCCCCTCTTGTGAAACCATCCCTAGAATCTATGGATTACCCAAGATCCATAAGGAAGGGGTCCCCCTCAGACCGATAGTTAATACTATTGGTTCCCCAACCTATGAGCTTGCTAAATATGTTGCTAAAATCCTTAAACCCCTTATCGGAAATACTGATTCCTTCATCAAAGACTCCCAGGACTTTGTGAATCTGATTAAAAATGAAAGGATGGAATGTGATGACCTCCTTGTTAGCTTTGACGTAGTATCCTTATTCACGAAGATTCCTCTTGATGAAGCCATTCAGGTTATAAAAGATGTCACTGATCCAGGGACTGCAAAGCTGGCTGAGATCTACTTAAGGTCAACTGTGTTCACCTTCCAAGGAATATTTTATGAGTAGACATCAGGTGTGGCAATGGGATCACCCCTATCACCAATCGTGGCCAACCTATACATGTAACACTTTGAAAAGAAGGCCCTGGAATCATATCCTTTAAAGCCGGCATGGTGGAAGCGTTTTGTCGATGATACCAACATAAAATGGACGCATGGTAAAGCAGAACTTGACAAGTTTTTCATTCACTTAAATTCCATCTCCCCAGAAATAAAATTTACGATGGAACTCGAAGAAAACATGAGCATCCCATTTTTGGACGTTCTAATCATCAGAAAAGAGGATGGCTCTCTAGGCCACAAGGTTTTCAGAAAGTCAACCCACACAGAAAGTTACCTCCATGCGGATTCCCACCATCACCCAGCCCAAAAGTTTGGGGTTCTAAACACCCTTGCCATTAGAGCCCTTCGAATTTCCGACTCAGAGCATCTGAATGAAGAAAAGAGGCATCTGGTTTTAACTTTTAAGAATATAGGCTACAAAGAGCATGAGATTAAAAAAGCCATAGAGAAAGCTGAAAGAAAGTTGTCATCTCATGAGCATAAGGCGCAAGACCAACCTCAATGTAGTAAGATTTTTCTACCTTATATCCATGGCGTTACAGACAAAATCGCTAAAATCCTAAGAAAGAAAAACATTATCACTCATTTCTCAGCTTCTGGTACTATCAGACAAGGTTTGAAGTCTATTAAAGATGATATTGACAATCTTCAGCTTAAAGGAGTCTATAAAATAGACTGTTCTTGTGGAAAAAGCTACATAGGTGAAATAGGTCACTCCCTCCAGACAAGGCTCAAAGAACGTGGCGCTGATATTAGGAATGGAAGATCTCGTACCTCAGCATTGGCAGAACACTCCTTGAAGACTAAGCACCATATCTGCCTGGAAAACGCATCAATTATCGTAAGAGAAGAGCAGCATCAAAGACGAAAGATCAGAGAAGCACTTGAAATTATTAAGCATCCTCAGAATCTGAACAGAGACAATGGTATGGAAATTAGCGGAAGCTGGCTTCCCTTGATCAAGAAAATTAAAAGTCGCCATCCCATCCCCAGGTAATGCACCCCTCAGGTAAGTTATCTCCCCTCTCCTTTTCCATTTTTTTGGTCCAGTTTTATATCATTAAAATACTATAATATATTGATTTCTATATATAGCTATTATTTAATATATTAATTATTATATTAATTACTATAAATATTAATTATTTATGATTATTAATATTAACATGAGTTATATATATTAATTTAATTTATATAATAATTAATATATTAATTATTATATAAATTCTATAAATATTAATTATTTATGATTATTAATATTAATATGATTTATATATATTAATTTAATTTTTATATAATAATCATTATATTAATTATTATATTAATCAATTATTATTATAATAATTAATTAGTATTATAATAATAGTTAATTAATTATTTTATAATAATTAATTTTATTATATTAATTATTATATTAATTAATATATGAATTATTATATTAATTAATTATAAATATTAATTATTTATAATTATTAATATGATTTAAATATATTAAATTAGTTTAATATATTAATTTATTTCTTATGGTCCCTAGTTTTATAATTAGGTTATGAACTAAGTTTCTTTCTCTTGAAAATTTTAATAATATTAAGAAAAATAAATATAAGCAATTTATTAGATTAAATAAAATTATATAAAATTAAAAATTAAAAGATTCTAGCCGACAGTGTGTTCTTCCTTGAAAAATTCTTCCTCATTAGTATTTATTTCCCGTATTTGCTCTTATTTTATCATCATTCTTCAATCTTGATGATGGATCCCACTTGGGATTTGAAACGTTGGTATAAAAATGTTCATACTGTGGATTCTCCGGTCTCTGATTCAAAAGACTTTTCTGTCATCGTAGGGCACCTCTACAAGATGGGCAACGATGAGATATTGAAAATATACGTACCCGAATTTGAACAAGGTAAGATCCTCATGGAAGCACATGGGGGGTGCTGTAGGAGGACACTATGCAAGACGCACGACCACACAAAAGATTCTTCATGTAGGGATATTGTGGCCGACCCTACACCAAGATTATAAAGCGCATTGTAAGGCCTGCGATATATGTCAAAGGATGGGAAAACCATCACGAAGGGACGAGATGCCGTTAAATCCCCAAAGGAAACTACAACCATTTAAGAAATGGGCAATCGACTTTGTGGGCCCAATCAAACCTCAGGGAAAGATGGGTGCATGCTACATCATCATCGCAACGGAGTACTTGACATGATGAGCGGAAATACAACCGGTCAAGGACTGCATAACTGCCATGACTGCAAATTTTTTGTTTGAAAACGTGTTGACATGATTTGGCTGCCTGAAAATCTTAATGAGCGATCGTGGAACACATTTCTTGAATGAAACCATCAGTGCGCTCACAGAAGAGTTCTAGGTTTATCACCAGAAAACTAAACAATACCACCCATAGGCTAATGGAACAATAGAAACATTCAATAAAATACTGGAGACTACGTTGACCAAAATATGTAACGCACAACAGGATGACTGGGACCTACGCGTACCCACTGTGTTATGGGCGTACAAGACAATGTGCAAGAAATTGACGAGACAGACACCATTCCAGTTGGTCTATGGTACTGAAGCAGTCATGCCGATGGAATAAATCATACTTAGTCTGTGAATAACAACGCTCACAGGCATGATGGATCGTGAATCTCTAGGAGAAAGGCTTGCACAATTAGAAGAACTTGAGGAAGAATGATTTCTAGCCAGATTTCACTAGCAAGTACAAAAGCAACGTGAAAAATCCTAACACAACCGCCATATCAAGTTGCACACCTTCAAGGTAAATGATTTAGTGCTACTATATGATAGCAAGTTTGAAAAATTTCTTGGAAAATTCAAAATGCACTGGTTGGGACCATATGTGGTAAAAGAGGTCACAGTTGGAGGTGTGGTCCAGCTAGTCAAACTTAATGGAGAACCCTTCCCAGGAAAAGTAAATGGCAGTCACCTGAAGCCCTACATGGGTGGGCCGGCTATCTGACTAACTGATCAAAGCACAGTCTTTGTGACCCAAGGATTCAGACAGGGGTGCGGGACTATAAACACAAGCACTAGAAGCTGGTACCAAAGAAAAGACTCGACTTAGACGCAAATGATTCAAAAGTAGAAATGGAGCAGATCCAATAGACGACAGAACAGTGCGCTGCGGACCTTCGCACAACACAAGCACGATTGGAGGGCATCCGTGCCAAGATTTCCGCACCAGCAGAGTGACTCGGGATGAGTCACGATGATTGTGTTGGGGGCTTGTTGGGCATGGGATCCCCCACAGTAGGTTTTGGGGCTCAAAGACCAAGTTTTGATCAAAGATGGTGTATAAATCTGCGAAGTACGGGCGCAAAGCGCGAAGTGTACAATCGAGTCATAGGGATGTCCACCCTAAAATATTGTAATTTAATGTAAAGTCATGTCGGCCTACCCATCGTCCACGGACCATGGGATTGTATAAATAGAGCGAGGCTTTAAGTGTAAAGATAGTTTTTAGAGAATAGATAGAGATGCGAAGGCATGGTTAGAGCATAGAGTGGAATCTAAAGTGTACTGGGTTGTAGTGGTAGAAAGAGGCTCTGCAGCTGAGTGCGCAGAGGCCTAATAGAGTCCACAACTGAGTGCGTGGACCCCTGCAACTAAGTGCACAGGGTGGAGTCGGGTCTGTACTTAGGATTGAAAGATAATAAAGAGAAGTTTATTCTGTGCATCTGTTTTGGAATCTTTATGTTGATGTTATTCATTACTTTTACTCTATTTAATTACTGCACGCACTTGATGAATACTCGTATGAGTGCTTATATGTGGATTTAATCTAAGTAATCAACTAATCGAGACTAATTAAGGAATATTTGAGTAAATAACATGGGTCGCGCTGGGACTAGAACCTTGTGAAGACAGTAGCACAGGGCACAGGGTGCCCGCAGGTGCGCGTAACGTAGCAAGTGCGAAGGTTGGGTTGCGTACCAATTGCCTCATATCAGACATCCACAGGGTGTGGAAATCGGGTTCTAGCACCCTCCCATACTACTTCGGGTGAGGCCTCAGTCCGAGCTCTACGACTGTTGCCGAAAGGACCAGTAGTACCAAGATTTGCTTGGCTAAATCACTTTCGAACCTGGGTTAGGCCCCACTAAGCCAACATTCACTATGAAACTAGCACCTATTTTCTTACATCGCTCAAGCAATATACTGCGATGCACACCTCCGATCACATCCATGAATGGAGACGTAGACGTCACTTGATCAAATTCGAGATTGTTGATCAGTTTCTAACCGAATGGTTTACCAAGTCATTCGTGCCCCAATTTCTCGTGATATAGCTATGGGTGGATGCATTACGAAAGAACAAGCCATTTCTCATGCCCAATACTTAGATCTCATTTATTCTCAGTCTAGCACTTTGTATGAGTTGTTACTCGATGGTCCGTGGCCATCATCCGATACAATGACATTGAAGTCACAGGCTACACCTCCTGTTGATGGAGTAATTAGTTCAGTATCCTAGACCCCTGCGAAATCTTCTTCCAAATAGAAGTCGGTCTTAGAGATTGCTTCCAATAGTCCCTCCCCAAATTCACTTGGCCTTGGTAAAACCTCAGAGGTGCACTATATTCAGTCTACCACAATAGACAAATCCTCAAAAGGTAAGAAGAAAGGAAAAGGCAAGGGTAAAATTGATGCCCCAAAATAGTGTCCTCCTAAGTCATCTACTGGTGATTCTTCACAATGGAAGCCTAAGTATCTGTGCCTCATTTGTGAGGAGGATCACTATATAAAGGATTGTCCTCGACGGTCTGAAGTTAGTCATTTACTCAAAGGGACCCCAAATTTTCTGAAAGATCCATTTCTGTCTCAGCAGACTCAGATGGTAGACCAAACTCAATCATCTGCTTCCTTAGGTTCACAAGTGTTCATGATTAGTACACCTATTAATGTGGCTACTAGATCAAAATATTATCAAACTCCTACCCTGACAGTAGGGAAAGAGAAAGAAGCTACCCCTTCTTCTTCTACCCCGTCTAGTTCTGGCCCTCTTCATATCGAGCGCCCTAACCCTGATTCCGCCATTTGACCACCTTCTCGAGGTGTGCTAAGGAAGTCCTCATACAGTCCCAACGCTCGAGCCGCGTAGCACTATAATATTATTGAGGATTTGACTCAGGCGCCATTAGCTATGCTGCTCTCGAGGTACTCCAAAGCTGTCTGTCTTAGCGGAAATCATTACTGTCAGCTATTGGAGGTATTAATCCTACTAATTCTAATTTGATATGTTTTGATCTAGAGAACCACGTTCCATGATTGCCTCATTAGATTGCCTTTCTCATTCAGGTAATCATCAATGAAAAAACCATTCATAGGACCTTCATCGATGAAGGTGCTTCTACTTGCATCATGTCATTCGCTTGCTCAAAGGCAATTGGTTTTCCTACTTTGAACCAGTCCCCTAACATGTTGGAAGCTTTCGATGGGCACGATTCGTGACCATTCAATGCCTTACCCAACCCTGCCATTACTTTAAAGGGAAAGATAGTACACCTCGAGGTGGAGATTGTTGATGCTAATCTTAATTATAATCTTCTACTTGGACGGAGTTGGACCCATTCCATGCATGCTGTAGCCTCCTCCTTGTTTCACATGATTTGTTTTTCTCATCAAGGGAAGATCATCACAGTTGACCAACTGTCCTTGTTTACCTCTTCCTCCTCATATGGCAATGTTCATATGTCAAGCACACCAGTGCTCCTTATGAGAGTGTGGGGGCAAGGATTTTTAAATATTCTACATTGATGGGAATTTTTCCGCTCCCATCTCCTCATGTTGCCTCTATCAACATGATCTCGTTCAAATCTGATCCTTGGGTCATACCTTCGATGGATCTTGTTGATACCTAGGACGACGTTATGCCACTTAGTCTCACCGAAATCAATTATGTGGAAATTGTTTCGGCCTCAAATTTTGTATCCTCTGATTTTCCTATTTCAAGGACATTTCTCGATACATATTCTCAATCCCTGTGGCTTGGTGCTTCAGAATCTTCTAATCCCTTAGCCAAGATTTTTCTTGCTGATGAGAGTATCATGGAAGTAATATCTCTGGAAGAACCACCTTGGAACGATACTCATCATCGTTCCTCATTCCTGCCTAGCTCAGCGGTCATGTCTACTTGTCTCGAAGAGTTCTCTTCTCAGTTACCTTCCTTACTTCTTCAGGCATGGATCATGACTCAAGAAGTATGGTCGGAAGGAAATTTGGGTAATATTACCCAAACAATGCCAATTGATATTTCTACCAAGCCTGGTGTCGTTGAAAATGTCCATATGGGGGTAACTTGTTCTCCAGATGAGATCAAGTTATATACTTGCTTGTTCCAATAATTCCGTGATGTGTTTGCATGGTCATACGAGGAAATGCCTAGAATTGATCCTAGCATCGTTATGCATCAAATACCAACTTATCCTCACACAAAGCCTGTTCGCCAACGGCTTCGCCCTATGCACCCTAGGAAAGCGACCAATATCAAGGGTGAAGTTGAAAAAATTCTCAAAGTTGGATTTATTTATCTAATCCATCTCACAAATTGTGTGTCAAATATTGTACCGGTGGTGAAGAAACAAGGCATGATCCGTGTTTGCATTGATTACCATGATCTCAATCATGCCTGTCCTAAGGATAACTATCCCACTCCCTTCATTGATCAGATCATTGATGAATGTGCTGGGAGCAAAATTTTTTCCTTTATGGATGATTTTTTTGGTTACAACCAGATTAACATTGTGCCGACAGATCAAGAAAAGACGACTTTTATCTATCCATGGGGTACTTTCACGTACAAAAAGCTCCCTTTTGGCCTAAAAAATGCTGGGGCTACATTTCATAGGGCGATGTCCTATGCGTTTCATGACATTCAAAACATCATTCAGCCTTACTTGGATGACCTTCCCACTCATTCTTGTAAGCGCCATGATCACCTGATCATCTTTGGCAGATTTTTCTTCGTTGTAGACACTACAACATTTGGTTGAATCCGCATAAATGTGTTTTTTGCATCGAATCTAGATGACTCCTCGGCTTTATTGTCTCTAAGGAAGGCATTCACCTTGATCCACTTAAAGTTGAGGCCATTGTTAATTTACCCCCTCCATCTTCGTTGCACCAACTATAGAGCCTGCAGGGAAAAGCAAATTTCCTCTGTCGTTTCGTACCCAATTATGCTGAGCTAGCTTCAGGGTTTACCCAGTTGCTCAAGCAAGGAACACCCTTTGTTTGGGATGAGATTGCCCAAAAGTCTTTTGATGACCTTAAGGCTGTCCTCATAAATTATCCTTTGTTGCATCCCCTGGATTATCATCGCGATTACTTCCTTTATCTAGCTGCAGCCTCTAGTACCATTGCTATGGTGTTGGTACAAGATGATGACGAAGGCAATGAACATGTTATTTAATACCTCAGTTGCAATCTCCTTGACCTCGAATCACATTATGCTCATGTCGAGAAGTTGGCTTTGGCTACCATATAGTCAATTAAGCGCTTTCGGCACTACATTCTCTTATGCACTACCACTTTGATTTCTGAATGCAACCGCATGACCTACATCCTGACTCGTCAGTTGCTGGGGGGAAAGTATTCTAAATTGATTGTCATCCTTCAAGAATTTGATTTGGCGTTTACTACTGCCAAATCTAAGAAATCATTGGTTTTTTCCAAGTTGATTTGCTCCCTTCCTTCTACATCTCTCCCCACTAGTGCAGATAAACAGCTCCCAGATGAGACTCTTTTCCTTATTAGCACCCTTGACCCATGGTACGATGATGTCATTGTGTATCTCCAAACATCCAAATTCTAGTTCATGTTGACTAAGGATGATTGCCGACGCATTCGAAATCAATCCCAACCCTACCGTATTATTGGAGATACTTTATACCATGTCGGTGTCAATTCAGTTCTTCGCCGATGTCTTACTCTCGAGGAGGCTGAGAGAGTTCTCAATGACTTCCATTCTAGGGCATGTGGTGATTACATGTTTGGATATGCTACTGCTCAAAACATCCTTCGCGCTAGTTATTTTTGGCCTTCCATCTTTAAGGATTTCATCCTTGTCGTTTGCAAGTGTCATGAATGCCAAATTTACCAACGAAAGATGCACCCCCTGCCTGCTCACCTACATCCTGTTATTACCGTTGGTCCTTTCGCCAGATGGGGCATTGACTATATGACATTTAACCCTCGTTCGGATGGGGGGCATGGTTATATTATCGTTTTTGTAAATTATTTCACCAAATGGGACAAAGCGATGCCTACATACTCTGCAGACATAAAACAACGACTCAATTTCTATTCAATCATGTTATTTCCAAGTTCGACATACCTCAAGCCATTTTCATTGACCATGGCTCCCATTTCTGAGATTACCTGATGGTTGAGCTGACCTCTACGTTGGGTTTACACCATGAAGCAATGTTAATGATTGAGTGCGAAATTCCTTCACTCAAGTTAGCTGTTGAACTTCTCCCTAAAATCTCACCTCAAGAAGAATGCCTCTTGTATTTAGAATGACTAGATGAGACTCGTCATCTTGCTGCCTTAGTCCTCGAAGGAAAAAAAAAGTGAGTCAAGTCCCATTTTGATCAGTCAGTTCCCCTCGCACATTTTCTGAGGGTGACATGGTTTTACTATATGATCAAGCTAATGATAAGCTGGGGGCAGGCAAGTTCGAACCCATGTGGCATGGGCCCTACATTGTTAAATGTGTATTGCAAAAAGGGGCTTATGAGATAATTTATTATGAAGGTAATCCTTTATACAAGCCCCAAAATGGGCTTTATCTTAAAAAGTATTATGCTTAGGTTATCTTGCATGATTACTTGTGTACATTAGTGTGTCATTCATTTTTGTGCAGTGTGGTTTGGTGTGTTAGTTTTCAAACAACTTTCATGTTTACTATGTTTTTTCCCTACCTTGCAGATGTCTATGACTCCTCACATTGGTTTCGATGATGGTGCTTGCCGTAGTACCCAAAATTTATCCTCTGTGGCATGGGCCATTTATGACCCTCATGGTGAGTTGATTGATCTTCAAGGTATTTTTTTAGGTCATACAACTAATAACATTGTTGAATACAATGCAGTTATCGAATTGTTGTCAGAATCCATTTCTCTTGACATTCGGGAATTGGTTGTCAACTTGGATTCACAACTTGTTGTCCTTCAACTCAACGGGAAATATTCTGTCAGAAACCCTCAAATATTGAGAATGTATCTACGTATTCGTCTACTGGAGAGAAATTTTGATTACATTACATATCATCATATTCCTAGACACATGAATACATTGATAGATGCATTAGCTAATTATGTGTTGGATAGACATTTACGAAACATGTGAAAAGATAAAAAAAATCATTTGTACCATAGTAATTAAGAAAATACAACACAAATACACACACACACACACACACACACACACACACATATATATATATGGTGATAATGTTTGATACGTCAAAACCCAAAAAAATAATATGTGTGTTCAAATAACATCCACTTCTTGCAGGCCTAAAAAATGTAAATGCTGGACCTAGGGACTAATCAGCATGGTGATCATGGTAACATGAAACTGCTCATGCTACACGAGTCAGTAATAGATGGATCCGATTAGATACCCCCACCATATGCCTCTGGTTTTGGCGTGGGATGTCTCCCACTCGTGCATACTCTGGGATCCCATGAGTCAACCCCTTGAGGTTCCACGCGATCTCCTCTTCGTTGTCACTTCCTTCCTGATAAGGAGCGACATCAAACTGGCGAGAAACGCGCCTGGCTATCAGGGACATCTCGGCAAGATGCTCTGGTCCAACATCTACATTGATAAAACAAAATGTTATAAACACACACACACACACACACACACACACACACACACACACACACACATATATCAAAAAACAATTAAAAAAAAATGATTTTTTACCTTCATTGTCGAAATCCTCCCCATCTAGAAGCGACATATCTGGATCTCTGCGGAAGTCTATACTGTTGTAAGGCCAATCCTCCACTATGATCAGCTTGTCGTTGTAGCCATGAGAAAGAGGTAGGCTTGTAGGACATATGTTGGCCCCCGGTGATTCTAGGCTTCAAAGAACTCCAATGGACCATCCGTGGGTCTCGTGGCATCGACGAATCTACCTCAGTTAGCTGGTACAGGAATAGTGAAACCCGCTCTAGGAAGAAGGTCACTAGCATAGATTCGAAGCAAAATTGCTCCAGATTCCCCACCTTAGCTTTTGACAACTGACATTTCATGTTGATCTTTATGTGATCCAGGTGGATCTTCAGATACAGTGGCATGGAAAAACTCAGAAATTAAAGTGATCAGAATGAAGTCAACTTAGGATTAGAGTGGGGATCTAGTCTTCCTGATTCCAACGGCGCAAACATTACATCAATCCATGTCTATATGATGAAGTTATCACACAAATAAGGACGCTTTGACCCTTAAGAAAATGAGGATTTTCCCCTTGAAAATGGATTTAAGCCTTAAAGGCAAAATCACAATCAGAGGAATTGTAGAGGCGGACTTAAGAGGGGTGCAGTGGAACCCCTGATCGCCTATCTCCAATCAAATCGATTCGATAGACCAGAGATAACCAAATCAGAGGCCTTACATATATTGGTGAATAGGTAGAGTGATCGACGATCAAACAATTGGCTGGATCGTATCGGGACACCGGAGTGATCTATAAGCGGGGCACCGATGCGATCGACTAACGCTGATATTCGTTATCGGCTATCATCGGTCGATAGTTCCCTGGTTATAGGACCTTAGAGACAGTGATATGTAGATTGCGACCTCAGCTCGAACCTGATATAGAGTATATGCCCGATTTGATGTTTTTTGAAGTTTGGATAAATGATTTTGGTGCTGATTTTTAGTGTTTTCGGGATTTTTAAGGCCTCATCACCTCAATGATAAAAATGCCAGTTTAAGAGGTGGTTATGCTTGCCGATCCGTCCATGATATTGGCCTCCATTATGAGCCAGACAAGCCTCGATTTGAATGGGATTTTATCCAAAGAGTCCATTATAAAGACACGATAATTGGAAAGTAGGGATGAGGCATTTCGGGCAGCACACTGTTTCGTTTGGTAGGAGACCCATAGTGCTATTTTTCTGTGTTTAGATAGTTTACATGACTCCAGCCCCTTTCATTGCTATAGACGCATTAGTGCTACTTACCTCTCCGTCTCAGGCATCCATTTCACAGGCCATCTTGCAGATTGGAGGTATAAGCCTCTTGTGGACAATTGATGATTGTAATTCTCTTTTATTTCATGCCATTTAATAAGAAAGGCCTCCCCATTGTTGAGCTGGGCCTGGAGACGTAGTCCGAATTGGATGAAATCTGTTATCAAGACTTGGTGTCTTCTTTTTGTGCTTTTTATGTGTTTACTTATTCTTTTCTTCTGTGCACATTTTTGTGTTAAGCTGCAATTTTGCATGTGATTCTTTTCTATACATCTATAATTGAAAACATCCTGGATCAAGTGGTATCAAAGCAAGGCTTTTTAGATGTGAATTGCATGTTTGCATGCTAACAAGAGGCAAGCTTCAAAGAGGCAAAGGGAATCTAGAACCTTTCGATCCAGAGGCAGGGCATGGACCTCTAAGAAGAAACATGGTTGAAGATGAAGCTCATATTGAAGACGAGCGCAATTTCAGAAAGACTTTCTATTTAATGGCAGAAAATATTAGTCAACTGGTTATAAGACTGGAAAAAGAAGAAGAGAGGAATCCAGAAGGAAATGGTTCATCACATGGGAATGGTGGAGAGGACCCCCCTCCTTCTCCTTCTGGGAGTGAAGGTTCTTCTTCCTCTCACCACCATAATTAGAGAAATCCAAAGGATGCATCTAAGAAACCTTTTTTTAAATTAGATGTTAAATTTGATCTTCCTGTATTTAATGGTGAATGTAATGTAGAAAAAATTAACAATTGGATCAAGCAGATTGAGTTTTACTGCAGGATTCAGCAAATCATAGAGGATGAGGCAAAAATCTAGCTGGCCTCTCTATGGCTGGGCAGCACAACTCTCGTCTGGTGGGAGAGCAAATTGTAGAGCATTAAAAATGTGGGTAAGCTCTTTTCCTCATGGTCTGATTTCACTTTTGTGTTAAAGGATCAGTTTTATCCCTTAGGATACAAATGGAAAGCTTTGATGAATTGGCAATACTTAAGGCAAGGAAAAGGGTAGGATGTTCAGAGTTTTACAGAAGAATTTAGGAAGAAAGCACTGAATTTGGGATTGCACTTGAGGCAACTGAAGTTGTAACTAAGTATATTGGCTCACTGCATAGTTATATTAGAAATTCATTGTTATTGTTTGAACCAACCACTATTGATTCAGCCAACATGAAAGCAATTCATATTGAGAATAGGGGCAAGAATGAAAGAGAGGACTTGTCCAGAAAGCCACTGTTCAAACCTCCTAATGGAAAATCCAAAGCAAAATGGAAAGGGAAGGAGAAGAAAACAACAACAACCAAAGAGGGAGAGTGACCTTATTGCAATCACTGCAAGAAGGAAGGCCATGATGACGATCACTGTTGGAAGCAACACCTAGAAAAGCGTCCAAAGAAGTATGGAGGAAAAGGGAAGAAGAAAACAGTTGCAGCGGCACAACAAGACCTTGGATCAGATTTGGGAGGTGAAGCACTGGTCACAACAGTGGGAACAAAAGGTACCCTTACACCTCTTGTTGATTCTAAATCACATGGAAGTACCAGTTCTGTAGATGAGTCCCTTTCGAATGATAGAAAAAGATTTGAATTATTTCATATCAGAGTTGTAGTAAATAATACCAAGGTTGAAGCTCTATTTGACACCGGGTCTCAAGCAAACTTAATTGTAGAATCCTGCTAAAGAAGCTTGGCTTAGAGACAAAACCACACCCAAAGCCTTACTTGCTGGGATGGATACATGATAAAGCAAAATTGAATGTAACGCATCAGTGCAAGGTCAAATTTTTTATTGCATCTAAGCTAGTAGACAAAGTAGAGTTGGATGTTATACCATTGGATATCTGTGGCATGGTATTAGGGAGCCCATACCTATATGACAGAAAAGAAGTCTTTTTTTTCCATGAGAATAAATATCACATCACCAAGGATGGGGTAGAATACATAGTGCGGGCTCATCAAAATAAGATTAATGCCAACCTCGTAAGTGCTGGGTAGATGAAACGACTGGTGCATTCCAGTAAAACATGCATGCTTATGGTCATAAGGGAGAAAGAGGTCGAATTCGCTAATGCATTCCAGGGTTACGATGGGAAGCATAAACAAGAATTAATGGAATTGATTTTTGACTATACTGAACTATTTTAGGAGCTGAAGGGACTACCTCCGAAGAGGGAAATCCAACACGAAATCCATTTATTGCATGATGCCCCTTTGCCAAATATCGGCATGTACAGGATGTTGGTGATTGAGATGGAGGAGATCAAGAGGCAAGTGCAGGAATTGGTGGACCAAGGCATAATTAGGATGAGCTCCTCTCCATGCGGTTCACCGATTGTTCTAGTGCCAAAAAAAGATGGCAGTTGGAGGATGTGCGTGGACTACCGCTCGCTCAACAAGATATTGGTGAAAAATTATCCCCTCCCACACATAGATGATTTATTAGACCAATTAAAAAGTGATGTATATTTCACAAAGTTGGATTTGCGCAATGGCTATCACTAGGTCAGAATTGCGGAGTAGGACGTGTGGAAAAACGCTTTTAAGACAAAGCAGGGGCTGTTCGAATGGATGGTGATGCCATTCGAGCTTTGCAACGCTCCAGCCACCTTTATGTGGGTTATGAATGATATATTTCAACCTTTCATTGATGAGTTTGTTCTTGTGTATTTAGATGATATACTAGCTTTTAGCAAGAGTTGGTTTGAACATGTGAATCATGTAAAGAAAGTGCTTGATGTGTTGAAGAAGGAAAAGCTCTTTGTAAAATTGTCAAAGTGTGAGTTCGGGAAAACCTCTTTGGGTTACCTAGGTCATATTGTTGGTCATGGTCAGTTAAAAATTGATCCCTCTAAAGTTGAAGCAATTGTAAATTGGCATAAGCCTACTAGTGTAACCGAGGTTCGTAGTTTTCTAGGTGCAGTCCAATATTGGAGGAGATTGATTGCTAATTTCTCTGTTATTGCAGCACCTTTGCACACTTTGACAAGTGTGAAATAGGTCTTCCAATGGGGAGGAAGACAGCAGAATTCCTTCAAAACATTGAAGGAAAAAATTAGCACCGTGCCAGTCTTAGCCTTACCCGATCTCCAACAACCATTTGAGATCAAAACCAATGCCAGTGGTTATGCCATGGGAGTTGTACTGATGCAACAGAAGACGCTGATTTGTTACCATTCTGAGAAGTTTTCTCAAGTTGTGATAAACTATCGCACGTATGACGAGGAGCTTTATGCCTTGGTGTAGAGTGTGAAAAAGTGGAAACACTACTTGATCGGCAAGGAGACCATCATTCATACAGATCATCAGCCCTTGCAGTACCTTCAGTCACAAACCAAGTTGCAGAAATCTCGTCATTTCAAGTGGATGGGATTTTTTCAACAATTTGATCTGCTAATAAAGTATAAGAAGGGCACTAGCAATAAAGTCGCTGATATGCTATCTCGCCCTCCTATTTCTGCTTCTGTTATTTTTCATAATGCTTCGTTATCTTTTGAAAGTCATACTGAACAATATGCTAACGATGATGACTTTAAGGAGGTTTATGCAAAATTAACCCATGGTTCACAGGTGGGCAACTTTCACTTGCAGGGGGAATTGTTGTATCACCTTGGTAAATTGTGTATTCACACAGAAGAAAGAGTACATGTAATTCGAGAGGCCCACACCTCTCTTGTGTCTGGACACTTTGGCGTCGAGAAGACTTTATGTCATGTCCAAAGAATTTTTTTGGCCTCATATGAAAAACATTGTGACTCGCTATGTAAAGGGTTGTGTGATGTGTTCTGTTTCAAAGCCCTCTAATAGAAAACTTAGGCTCTACACACCACTCCCTATTCTGAGTCGTCCATGGGAAAGTGTGTCAATGGACTTTGTAGGAGGTTTACCTTTGTCTAGGAAGAGTCACGACTATTTGTATGTTTTTTTTTACTGTTTAAGCAAAATGTGTATTCTTATGCCTTGTAAAAAGCAGATTACTGCAGAGCAGACTACTTCTCTTTTCTTTCAGCATGTTTGGGTCCACTTTGGATTACCCACATCAATTGTGTCAGATCGGGACTCTCACTTCCTTGAAGAGTTTTGGACCAGCTTGTGGAGGATGATGGATACCAAATTGAAAAAAAGCATGACATTTCACCCGTAGACCAATGGATAGGCAGAGGTTTTTAACCGTACCGTGGTACACTTATTATGAGGCTATTGTGGGAAACATCCCAAGTTGTGGGATGAACATCTCCCCTATATACAACATCCTACAACTAAGCAGTGTATTCATTGACACAACATTCACCATTCGAGAAATGTTTTGGTTACTAGCCAAAGGACCCTTTTGATATGGTCTTTGGAAGGGAGGATGGCTCAAGTGGATGGAATGATAGGGACAAAGCTCATCAATTCATTCAGCGAATCCAATTGATTCACCAAGCAGTGCAAGAGTAGTTGGAGAAAAGTTAAGCCCATTATAAGGCTCGAAATGATAAACACCAAGTCAACCATCAATTCCAAGTGGGCAACAAGGTGTGGTTCCACATTAGCAAAGGAAGGATGAAGGGAGAAGGAAAGAAGTTGTGGCCAATTTGGTATGGACCATTCACCATATTGGAGAAGATTGGGAACAATTCCTTTCATCTTGACTTACCGTTATATATGCAGATGTATTCAGTAGTGAATGTGGAGAACCTAAGGCTGTATGAACCACCTTTGATCATTGGACACTAATGAGGTGGGCACAATTCCTACTGTCGATGATTTTGCACCAGAATATCTCGATGAGTTGCTCGAAGACATCATCCTCGACAGAAGAACCAGGACTTCATGGTGAGGAGATGTAGAAGACCTTTGAGTTGGATTCAAGGGAATGCACCACAGCAAGGCCAAATGGCTGGAGAAAGAGAAAGTGAGGGAACAGTTCCCTCACTTGCCAATTGACTAATGAAAATCTTTTAGTGGTCCAAAAGCTCCTTAATGGGGAGGATTGATATAGGTGGATCTTCAGATACAATGGCAAGGAAAAACTCAGAAATCAAAGTGATCAGAATGAATTCAACTCAGGATCAGAGCAGAGATCTCGTCTTCCTAATTCCAATGGAACAAACAATACTTCAATCTGAGTTTGGAAGATGAAGTTATCACACAAAGAAGGATGCTCTAATCCTTAAGAAAATGAGGATTTTTCCCTTGAAAATGGATTTAAGCCTTAAAGGCAAAATCGTAATCGGAGAAATTGTAGAGGTAGACTTAAGAGGGGTACAGTGGAACCCATGATTGCCGATCTCTGATCAAATCAGATTGGCAGACCGGAGGCAACCGTATCGGAGGTCTTACATATATCGACGAACAAGCAGAGTGATTGGTGATCAAAATATCGGCGAGATTGTATCGGGACACTGAAGAAATCTATGAGAGGGACACTGACGCGATCAGCCGATGCCAATATTGGCGATCAGCTATTGGTGGTCAGAAGTTACCCAGTTACAGGACCTTAGGGATAGCGATACGCCGATTACAACCTCAGCTCAGACCCAATATGGAGTATATGCTCGATTTGATGTTTTTTGAAGTCTAGACAAACAATTTTATGGTGGATTTTCAGTGTTTTCGGGATTTTTAAGGCTTTATCACCTCAACGATAAAAAGGCCAGTTTAAGAGGTGGTTATGCCTGCTGATCCATCCATGATATCGGCCTCCATTATGAGCCAGACAAGCCTCAATTTGAATGGGATTCTGTCCAAAGAACCCATTATAAAGCCACGATAATTGGAAAGAGGGGAGGAGGCTTTTTGGGCAGCACGCTGTTTCATTTGGCAGGAGGCTGAGAGTGCTATTTTTCTGTGTTTAGACAGTTTACATGAATCTGACCCCTTTCATTGCTACGGACGCATTGGTGCTACTTACCTCTCCGTCTCAAGCATCCATTTCATAGGCCATCTTGCATATTGGAGGTATAAGCCTCTTGTGGGTAGTTGATGATTGTAATTCTTTTTTCTTTTATGCCATTTAATAAGAAAGGCCTCCCCATTTTTGATCTGGGCTCGGAGACGTAGTCTGAATTGGATGAACTCCATTATCAAGCCTTGGTGTCTTATTTTTGTGCTTTTTATGTGTTTACTTCTTCTTTTCTTATGTGCACAATTTTGTGTTAAGCTGCAATTTTGCATGTGATTCTTTTCTATACATCTATAAACGAAAACATTATGGATCATTATGGCTTCCACCCAATTGAAGATCGTCAGTGCTGTATAGTTGATAACATATAGAAACTTCGACTTGTTGG
The DNA here is from genome assembly GCA_031772625.1 of Pinus tabuliformis. Classification (NCBI taxonomy): domain Eukaryota; kingdom Viridiplantae; phylum Streptophyta; class Pinopsida; order Pinales; family Pinaceae; genus Pinus; species Pinus tabuliformis. Next base: position 67,426,383 of record CM062812.1, read on the forward strand.
TTTCATGCTCTGCTTGGGACCCAACCACTCTGTTGATGGTCAACAATAGCACTCTTAATGTAAGATCTCGCGCAGTCGCGATCTCAATCTTGCCACTCTTGGATTTGAGGGCTTTTGGGAAATTTTTGGCAAGTAGCATGGATATGCTTACCCCAATCAGCCTTGACCCATATAGGTTGACTGGTTCCCCTCTTCGGGATAGTCTTGTGATGAAATAAATATATGAAGTCACCAACTCCAACTCCTAGTCACTGATGATAAAAATTTCCTGATTTATGTCCCAGAGACTAATCAAGTATCGAAGTAGCTCAGGTTGAGCCCGCTTCCCTAGTGTGAGAAAGAACTTGAGGAGCCCATAGTTCCTCAAGGAATCCAAGCAGTTTGGATTAGCCATTTCTTGGGTGTCCACATCTTCATGCTCACATTCTTTTCATTATACCATTTTTGACGATTCTTTCCAGCAAAAACCATGTATTCAAGTTAATAATAATTTTTGGTAACTGAAATTTGGATTCAAATGGTGGATTTAAGAGAAAAATTGATTTTTTCTTTGTTCATGGCATCGACACGCCTATTTTAAAAATAGTTGCACTGACAACACTGTTGGTTGTTTTAGCAACCCTTGACTGGCGCAATTCCATGCCTAGAAATCACGCCGACCGAGGGTGATTTTTTTTTTCCAAAACCTTCCTCAGAAATGACAAAAATGGATAAAAACAGGAAAAAACAATATGGAAATGGAGCTTCAAGGCTTGGCTCTTACCTGCAACTGGCAACTCAACGAATGACCTCCCACATCTCCCACGATCTGCTCCAGAAAAATTAGGGCACAAGTGGGTAAACAATTTTTTACACAAAGGTAAAATGGTAAATGGTAAAAAATATTTACTTTTCCCTCCTTTTATTTAGTTTTTCATGAAATATTAGGGTTTTTAAGTAATTTTGACCTATTTTTCCTCAAGAATTGGATAATGCATTTTACCTTTTGTGTAGCGACAGGTGATGGATGCTCAATGATGGTATCGAGTCATGTTTTAACTCTTTTATCGACTCGTAAAACTCAAATGAAAAGATTGCCAAGTATTTTTCCTTTTTGGCTCGTAAAAGAGAATAAAATGGGGGGTCTACTTTCAAGCTCTTTTCTAACCCTTTAAACATGAAAAGATGATTGCCAAGCTCTTCTCATTTTAAACTCGTTAACAGATGCAAAACATTGTGCACCCAGTATACGTTTACCCCTTTTTTAGGTTGAGATACACTATTTACGAAAAAGGTACTCCTTGACTGAAATGGTAAAGCAGTTCTCTTGAGTATCATTTTCTACCTTTTCAGGCTCAAGAGACACAAATGTATGAAAAGGGACCATGTGGAGTTTTTTTTTTGGTGTGTTTTCCAAACTCTCTAAACTTGAAAAGGATACTGAGTTTCACCATTGTTAGACTCGTTAAAATATTCAATGACATTGGATTCGTCACCATGATGAACATGATCTTCTCCTTCCTAGGGCTCGTTAAACTTACTAGGACGGATTCATCTAAAGGCTGGAATTAGTGCAAGCATATGCTGTCCCCTTCAAGCTTGCGATTTAAAAATAATTGCGATACCTACCAGAAATGGTGGGGGAAAATTTGGAAATTCGATTAGTCGTGTTGGTAGCTCACTCTTAAACATGTCACTTTCTATTTTGTGTTGGGTTGGGATATCCTCCTTTTCATTGTTGACCTTCCTAGGTGGGGCCATTCATTTTTGCCTTCCATTTTATCTCTGCCACTTCATCATTACCACCAATCCTATGGATCCAAAAGCTACCAAACTCCGAGTCGTGTCGCCAATATGTTCAAGAGTTGTCCTTCTGCAGTTACATTTACCCCTAATTCTCTGTATCATGCAAAATCATTTTGCATCCCTTTTTCTCGTGTCGTTGATGTGGGATACATCGTGTCCCTCCTTTGACACGGTCGCTTCCTGTCGACTTTAGCTCATTATCGAGGAAGTTAACTGAGAGACTCCCTTCTAGTACCTTAGAGCTTGCATGCCCTAATGGCAAGTTCTTCACACTCGATGACAAATTCACATCATTAGCTTTCGATCGGGTGATTTCACAGGTGTTTGACTTTAGTTCCTTTATTCACATTCTGTGAATTGTGTTGATAGTACCTTGAGGACCATTGTCATTATTGGTGGTTTCTCTCGCGCTTGTTAACATTTCACATCATCGGCTGGTAATCAAGCGACTTTCTAGCATGTTCGAAGCAACACATCTATTCACATGTTAGAATTTGTACTTTGATTGGGTCATGTTGGAGCACAAGACCCTGGGCACAGATTACAAAAGTCCAAGTTGCAAGGTGGTGTGACATGATTGTGCTGATATGCATGTCTCTTTCAGATGGATGGCTGTGACCATACCATGAGTTGTTATATGTGATCTTTCTCATTATTGGGTGGCTGTGACTATACCTTGGTTTTGATATGATCCTCTTTATCGGATGGTTGCGCCCATGCCTAGATCCATTTACATGATCATTCTTTGGATGGCTACATCCATACCATGATTCATGTATCACTTGATAGAGTTATGTATATGTATCTGTACTTGCTTGTAGGTTTTCCGATGGCAGACTCTGGTTCCTTGCACTGATTCATAAATAGTTTCACCCCTCACTCTAGTTCGGCCTCCACTCTTTAGGGGGCATTTGTTACACAACATTTTGTTATTGTCCCTATACTCCCCATTCCATGATCCTAGAGGACCTCTATAGTGAACCCTACATGATTTCCTTTCATGAATAAACTCCCATTGTGTCCCTCTTTATGAGCATAACAATTCTATTTTGCATCATTTCCCAAAAATATTTTGTTTTTCCTAGTTTACAAGACCAATGTTAATGATCTGTGTCCTCCTCATGCCGATATGAAGGGATTACAACTGTCCCTAGTGCTGACCCGAGCGACTGAGCCTTTTTCCAGGCATGCCAATCTTGTTTTGGAAAGTTTTTTAAATAAGGAGCCGAAGCTTCCAACTCTAGAAGCTTCATAACAAAAGTCTGGTAAATGGTTAGGTTGGATGGATTTGAGGAGGTCAGTTTGGGCTCCTTTCCCCTATTAGGATGGAACTACCTCAAGAGATAAGACCTTCTCCCATGAGAAGAGGAACCATCTCCCTTCCATCCATGATATATAAACCACCCTTTTTCCCAAGCGCAAGCTAGTTCTAATTAGGCTCTAGTTGAAGTTTTGATTGTAGAGTAATCAACAAGCTATTCATAGTTGTAGCTCTCTAGTTGTGTGTGAGGGAGAAGTGTGAATTTGGTTTAGTGTGAAGACTAAAGGGAAGAGCCTTAACCATTGTTTAGGCCATCATGGAATGCTAATGGAAGTGTGTGGGAACCTGGATTTGTCGGAGGAGAAAAACAACGTCAAGACAACAGTTGTTATCTCTTCTTGATTTAATATATATGCAACTATTGATTGATTTCCTACATAATATGTCATCTCACATGTTTATGGCTTAATGTTTCTTGACTTGTTAAGTAGGTTGAATACAATTTGTCTATTATCACCGTTGTTTTTTGTTGTTTTTTACTTGTTTTGGGTGCTCAAAGAAGGAAACGAGAGATAGCTGAAGTGAGAAAGCAAGGTCATCACCAAACAGGATAAGTGTACTAAGTGGTAGGCCCTCTTAACTGGTTATAACCTAAGGAAATCTTCCATAGAATGTCTTATTTTTGGCTAGACCTACTCTCCAGCTAGAGGAATTATTTGTGTTTGCACTTAGAATTTTACTTCACCACATGAGGCCTTGTCCTCTTAGGATTCCATTTACCTCTACCTTTGTATTTTCCCTTCCATCCATGTTGAGATTCATTCTTATGTTTTATTTATCATAGAAATGCTTCAGTTTCCCAATAAATTCCTCAAGTGACCGAGGCTCATCATACTCAATACGATCTCTAAATTCTAATGGAAAACCACTGACAAATCTCTAAACTTTAACCTTCCCCTCAATAAGATAAGATACATACATCAATAGCTCCATAAACTTGGTAGTTTACTCTTTTTCTGTCATTGAGTTCATCTTTAACTCATAGAATTCTTTAGCCTTACTGTCGTAGTACCTTTCTGACAAGTACTTCTTCCTGAAAATCCTTTTGAATTCCTACTAACTCAAGTCATCTGCCTTGATGTCTCTAACTTGCTTAACATCTTCCCACCAGATGCTTGCTTTACCTTTCAAGCTGAAGATAGCTATTCTAGCCTTCATGTTATCTGTGTACTCATGCAACTCAAAGAGTTTGTTCATCCCAAGTATTCAAGCATCTGCATCTTCTGGCTTCTTCACATCACCATCAAAAGTAGGTGGTTTTTCTTTCTTGAATTCATCTGGTAAGTATCCCTTATCATTCCTCCTATAAGGATGATAGCGACGAAAATCATGATGTCTATTAGAACCAGAAATAGAATAATACCCGTACTCATCGCCCCTCCTTTCTGGAGTGTCCAACAACTTGTCATCTTTCATTATGCCAAATCTATCCAACTTGTGTCTACCAGGAGATATACTGACATATGCTCCATTAGTCCCATCCTCATGTGCATGGCTGATCCGAAGTGGCTTTTGTCACTACAGTTCTGACAAACTATGAAGAAGTATAGCATTGAACTCTTCTTGCTTATCTTCTGCCTGTATGATCCGATCATTATCTTCCTTACAACTCCTTATCTCTTCCTTCAAGCTTCTCAATGTATCAGCCAAAACAGAAGTATGCCCCACACACCACTGCTCAACTGATGCATAGGGAGATTCTATGTAATCTACCACCTTGCTAGCCATTTGATCTTTCTCTTCCTGCAATGCATAATATGTTAGATAAACCAAATCACAATAAACCAACATACCATTGTATATCTTGGGGAGTATACCTTGTCTACAAGATCACCAAATCATCGTGATACATGTATAACATAATCATAACAATGTATAGACATTCACGCGTAATTGTATCAATACATAATCATCACTCTAGTTAGGATCCATTCCTCAATTCAAGGCCATATCAAAACTACATGCTACGACCTCATGCATGACAACAACCATTACTCCATTATACACATTGCTACATGCAACCATCATTATGCATAAGCGATGACTAGCCAACTACAAATACACATAAACGCATGTATTTGAACATACTCGATCAATTCTTGCAATCAACCTATAAGACTGATACATGTAATCAAAATATTCAAAATGTAACCTAACATACAAGGATGTCAGTAGGTGACATAAAATCAACATGTAAGCGACAAATAACCATATACAGTTAGTCGCATACTCATGTCAAATACTCTTCACGAAATCAACATCAAATTCTCCATGATAACCATACTACAACCCTAATCCAACATCAAGAAAATTCAACAAGTATATAAGTGTAAGAGAGACACATGCAATTGACATGCATGCATGACTAACACATTCAACCCATCTAGTCTGAGAGTTGAACCATTCTTTGATACTACTCTATAACACCCTCCTCCCACATCATCCAAGTGACTATGCCAACTGGGGTAAACATGAGATGAGAGGATACAATGATCAGATACAACCTCCTAGGTAACCTTAAGGAAGTGGAATTGATGTAAAATCACACACAGTCATCCAAAATCATCAACAAAACCCTTAGGAGACAAGTCAACTACTCAAACAACTTGTCCCTAGGTCCCACTGTTGTTCTGGACCTCTGAGTTCATAGTTGCTCTCATGCTATGGACAAGGGAGAAACCATAGACCTAAATTCACTCTCATAGGCCTACATGCCAATGAATGTGGAACAAACTTGCTAGTTCTATGCTAGCGACCCTAGGATTTAATCCATTTTTTCAGGAACAAAGCCTAGGCCACTACTCATAATGGAATGATAGCTTGAAATCAAGAAAATTACAAGGGAACAATGAAAAAAAAGTGATAAACTCAACAAGACCTTAACTAGACCACTACTAGCCATGACAGACATTTCATAAAACATATTGTGAACATGTAACCTAAAGGTGTAAACAATAGAATTAAGTGTAGGGATCCTATACTTATCTAAGAATCACTATGAACCATTGTTTCCTCATGTCATTTGCTGCATATTCATCTATTAGGCCATATACACATTATCCATTCATATACAAGTAAAAACATGCTAAGAGCCAAACATAACCACTGCCATAAAATGTACATGTAACCAACATAATAGGGATAGAACTACAATAAACACATCAGCCATTAAAATCCATTTATACACCAGTAAATTTAAACATGAGAATCAATGGAATGAATTTCTCATTAATCAATGCAATGAACCGACCGGTGATGGGACTACCATATTACACCCGACTATGGATTATCTGAGCCAAGTCTCTCTTCAGCTAATCACCCTCGTGCCATATTCCAAGCATGAATGTGGGACTCATAGAACACATCAAAAACACCAATCAATGTGGATTCCACCAGAGTTCTCCACCTACACTGTGAGGAATTTGAGTGCCGCCTAATCTCTCACCTTTTACTGTGCATCCGCAGTCAGATCCAGGGATCAATAGGCCCTACATTGAGGCATATTGTCCAGGCTTTACTATGCATTCCATCCCAGAATCACTAGGCCCATTGGAGAGAAATTCCACCTCTTGGCTTTATCGTATATCATATATTCATCGACAAGGATTCCTAGGCCCACCAAGGCACAAAACCTGGCTTTACCACAACCCACAGTCTGGTTCAGGGGTTACTAGGCTAGTGGCTTCGTGCATCCTCAACCTGATTCAGGGACCACTACACCATGTGTTTGTCAATTTGGAGATCCACCCACTCAGCTTCGAATCCAAACCGACCATCCCACATAAACCAAATGAGAGAACCCATCTCATCAAAGCTATCAGGAAATGGCAAGGCTAGGATGAAAATATTGTCACACTTAGAAAAACCCATGCCATGGAAGAAAATAAACACATGAAATCACATGCATGCCAAATCTAGCAAGGAAAATACACATGCATGTCGATACCTGCAATGAAGCTTGTTGTAGCTGCTTGATCCTACTTTTCCCTGCTTGATCTTTGCTTCCTCTTGACTTCTTTTCTTTTCTTACTCCAATGCCAAAGTGCTCCAAGAAAAACTCGAAGTGTCCAAGAGTATGAGAGAGAGAGAGACAATAATGAGAGTTCTCCAAATCTAAACTGACAAAATGTTAGCAACTGATACTCATAAGGCGTTTTATGAATGAGGCATCTATTTCCTTCATTTTACTCCTCACATGGAGCCTGTGACCTTTCACCTTCTTTTTCTTCTAATTTCCATTATTTTCATAAATAATTATGCCAAAATTGTCATTTTACCTTTCCAAAGCCTTAGACACTTCCTTCGCCAATTTCCTTAGCCATAAACAACCAAATGAATACCCCTTAGGATGTCTTTCCCACCATTCAGCTTGGAATAAGTGTCCCATTCATCCATGGTTATTGTTTTTAACTTTTATTTCAAGAAATTTTCACCAGGGTTGTTATAGTCCTCTTCGCAATCAAATGATGGACTGACATCCTATGTGTTCTGTGAATGATCGAAAGTAGAAATATCCGGGAGTGAATTTTCACAAGAGAAATCAGAAATGGTAGAATCACAAAAGATGTCAGGAAAAAGCGAATGAGGTGCGGACAAAAGGAGCTCATCCTTCACCACAAGTTCTTGTTCAGATTCCCACACATAATCATAAAAAATGACAATGCACGTTGGTTGCTCAACATCAACTCCATCGACAACTTGATCCTCATGAACAACATAGGTGGAGTCCGGAATGGGTGAACACAACATATTACAATCCAGAGGATCAAAGGAACCAGAGGACAGAGGTTGAGAAGACAAGACCTCATGAAAACCACCAGACTTGTAGTCTAAATCTCCACAGATGCTCAAAGCAGATGGGGTGGGAGGATGTGGCAGTTCAAGGTATGGGTTCACAACTTCTCCCACCTCGTCCTGTGGAGCTAGAGTTGTTTTATGAGAAGAGGATAGAGGTTCACTTGTGAAAACAACCTTGTTCACCTTGGATTTGGGAGCTCTAACACCGAGGTATGCTGGGAGGGGTTTAAATGATTCCAACTCGTGGATTTTTAGATATGTGAAGAAGATACTGAAATCTTTCTTTGAGAAATTTCCAATCAATTTCATCTTCAGGGATATGAATAGCAAGATTACAAAAGCGATCCCAAAACTATGCAATAGATTCATTGGGTGCCTTCCATAATTCCAGAATTTTTTTATTGAGTGCTTTATGGTCATAATTATAGAAAGCATGGATTAATTCCCCAATCATGTGATCATAAGAGTCAATAGATGTTGTGGGAAATGTGCGACACCATTGGTCAACATGCCCATCGAACGTGTAAGTGAATATCCCAAGGGCAATGTTGTCTGAAGGGACTTCATTCCTTTCACAGGAGCTTAAGAAGGCAACTCTATGTCTTAACAAGGCTATTCCACCTTCACTGTCATACTTGATATGTGACAAGTCATCTATGACATCCTCTAACACTTCAAAGTCATGTGCATGAGAAAAAGATGACGGAGTTGAGATTGTAATGTAAGTAATGGATGATGTGCAGAGATTCAAAAAAAACTTTGAGGGCTCAACTTGTCATATGGCCCTCCTTATAGCACCAAAAATGTTGACGGTGCTGGACCTGCTAAAATGTCAAGGGATCTCCCTGATAAGAAGTCCCAACTAGACCTTAGACCGTTTGGAGTAGGAGTCCTAGCAGTGGGTAGTAAAGTAATTCCTTGACTATAGTAGCGCACATAGGTAAGTGTGATAACTTTGTGCGAAGAAAGTGTGTTACCTTGCAGTGAGTCAAGTGAGATGCATGGGGGTTCTAATACGCGAAAGGGAAAAGGAAGTGTGTTCCTTAGAAGCCTGTAATAGTATGTAGTATGAAAGGAACACACAAGCGAAATGACATCACAAGCTATGTAGAAATTTTGAATAACAAACACTTATTCACAGAGATTATCCCGATTATACACTATTGTGGAATACATGCATAATAAATAACCTCCTCTATGTTGATCATCAATTTAGCAGCATTAAAAACAATGAAACATCAATCGCATGCACACATTAACATAGTATGTAACTCGGGGAAAGCATACAGCTGAAAACCCCACACTATTTGTATATTATAATGATTCAGAACATGTAACAATACATAGTACAATACTTCTCACAATTACTCAGTACTATCTCCACCTATTACACACAAACTAGCTCAGATCGGATGCCTCAAATCTCCTCCACTGTTTTCCTGCCTCCACTGCACAATCCTGCAAGAGAATGAATGAGAATGGCTAATCCAAACTACTATTTACCTTGGCTGATCCAAAATCGCGTGAGCACAAGCTATAATTGCCTAGATATTGGCCCACACTGTGCAGTCTTCATTGGCATTACTCAATCCATTGCATGTGCAAATCTCATGCACAACTGATAGTCACAACTCACCCTTTCACTTACCTATAACACCTGTCTCTATTGAACTGTCCATGCACTGAGTTAAATGATGTATTCTTTAGTTTCTTTATGAGTTAATAATTAGTGAATTAATTAATAATCAATTCACACAACTCATCACTAGTGTATTCTGCAGTTAGACTAAATACAACTAGTTTAACCAAGTCAAACTGAACACAACTCCATCAACTCCTCAATCCAACTCCACAGAACTCACATGCATGAGTTCTAACTGAAGTCCTCCATGCAATAGCTCAACTAACACATAAGAAACCACGTGATTCCTTTTTTCAGCTACATGTGCCACATCCATAGCTCGAACTGAAGTGCTCCATGAGAATAAGATAATGTTTAGAGTCCAAATATTACTAAGGGCTAATAATATTTGAGTATTTCTATTTTTAGCCTGGCAGTCTAAAAATAGACTCTGATCACTCCGCTGTGAACCAAAAATAGAAGTCCATCTATTTTTCCCAACATGACCAATCATCCATAAACAGTCTCCTACAACTCATAGACCATGATCCATATGTCTAAAAATAGAGATAGTCTAAAAATAGACTTTGCGCCAAAAATAGCCTGCGGGCCCACTTAGTGAAGGCGACTCCTTTCCACTAAGCTCCATCATCTTGTTGCATTTTCAACACTCCCTCTCAAAAATATATGGATTATCTGCAACCCCTATCCTGCCTCTGTAATGTTCTGCATGCAACACATTTGCCCGGTCCACTTGCTCCAACAACACTTGGAACAAAAAACACTCCCAAGTGACCACTCTGTTGGGCTAGGAACATACTCTGATGCTGAAGCTCTACCTGCTACTGACAAGTGCTCCCTCTCTGACATCTGCGCTACTGCAACATCTCCAAGCATCTCGCACCATTGCACACTTTTCTGTGCCACCTAGCACTGTGCAAAACACTTGTGCCTCTCGCATTGCTGCAGCCTGCTAGCTATGCGCTGTCCTGGGATTCCCTACACTGTCGCTCTCTCTGCCGCTCCATCCACATCTGTCTCTACCCAATCAGTCGGTTCTTGCTACTCCACATTGGGGCTCCCGTAGCAAGGTCTCATCAAAGAGGTTGGGTACCTCAAGGATCCTGCCCCTCCTCCTTGGGACGATCACTCTATATCGCCCCACCTCCTACTTGGAGGTATGGCTGCATGTGATCCCTCAGTTCACCTAGCTCAAAGTTTCCCTCTACTGGAGGTCTCTACATGAGTAGATGTCTCTACTCAATCTCCTCCAGCTTCCCTTTTTGTGGCTGCTCCACAACCTCCTGAAGCTGTTGCACCAATCGTGGCTCCTCCACAATCGTCTAAGACTTCTTCTGGCTCTGCATGTTGAGAGGTAATATAAATTCCCTCTCAACCACCAAGTCTCCATCAGTTGCCTCGCTGCTCAAAGCTTTGCATGCATCTTGAACCTTAAGAGCATACAGGTTCTTGACCCGTGAACCAATCTGCTTCACCTGTCTAGTGATGATGTGTCTAAGGAAAACCTTTCCCTTACTAAAGACTACATCACAACCTTTGTCTTCTAGCATCGCAATCGACACCAAGTTTCTCTTCAGTCCTGGTACATACTTGACATCGGTCAAGGTAAGGCGAGCTCCATGCTCCCTCTGAAAAATAACCGTGCCTACACCTGAGACACTATACTTCTCATCATTACCCATCGCTATGAGTATCTGGAGATCTTTCTCCTCCAAAGTACTGTACAAACTCTTGTCACCGGTCATGTGGAAAGAAGCTCCACTGTCAAGAAACCAACCACTTCCCACCATGGATGAAACCATGCATGCGAAGAGTGTGAAATCCAACTCAAATTGTGAAGCAAGTGCCTCACCCTCAGATCCTTCCCTGGATCTCTTCTTGGATTTCTTCTTTGGGCAATTAGAAGCATAATGACCCAACTCATGACAACGAAAGCATCTCACCTTCGACTTGTCAACCTTCTTCCCATCATTGGAAGAACTGGATTCAGAAAGAGAAACCTTCTCCTTCCCCTTCTTTGCTTTGGCAGCCAAAGCGCGATTTTCTTCACTAGATTCCTTTGATGAAGATCTGTCCTTGGTATTCCGCCTGATCTCCTCCTGCACAAGATCTTACCAAAGTCTCTCCCATCCTGGAAATTTCTCCTGACCATTGACAGAGTCCTGATAGGAATGCCAACTCTTCGGAAGACCAAGGAGAGCCAAGCTCACCAAGTCCTCATCATTGACAGTCACCCCCACACTTCCCAGCTCATCCCAGCATTGGGTGAACTTCGTGAGATCCCTGGGCATACTGTCTCCATTCTCACACTTAATGTTTCTGAGTTTATCCTTGAACGCCATTCCACCAGCTCAAAACTCAACCGCTTCTGATCTAAAATTCGTGAGAACAAAGTATTTCTTGTACAGAGATCGACTGTATGGGCATTCACTGGATATATCACCTTCCAAAAGAAGGATGAATCCAGAGGCTACGTGGCCCGATTACAGACTCTGCCTGAAGAAATAAAATGTAAACACTTTCTGAATAATAGATCTGATGATCAATCCTCGCTTTGATATCCTGTAGAACTTTTTCTAGAAATCAACCAGCTTCGATACCATGTAGAAATTTTGAATAATAAACACTTATTCACAGAGATTATCCCGATTATACACTATTGCAAAATACATGCATAATACATAACCTCCTTGGTGGGCTCCAGTATTGTAGCAATAATGCTACAACTCCTGGAGCTTCCTATCTCTAATTTTATCAACCCGGTAGTTCGTACAAACTTGGAAGCGATGGTGCTGTATGCACAAGTACTAGCTCTTGTCGCAGCTGTCATTTGGTCAGCTGGCACAAGTCCGCTAGGGCTCAAGCCAACTTCTATATGTTCTCAGAAGAAGCTTTCTAGATGATGGATGACGGCTATTTCAAAGGAAATTAATCTACTTTGCAAAAATGAACTGAAAGCTAACCAAAACATGAAACCCTAGTAAACCCTAATCTGACTAGTTTAACCTCTATGATGCAATAGTGAGAGTGCAAATGTATAAACATGATGCCATTACTTCTAGTGATGTGAAATGCATGAACTCAAACTACTTCCATTGAAAAGAACATTGTTTTTGTATTTTTGCTTAAGTGGATGGAGTGATTATGATTTTGTTTCTTATTAGGGTTTGGCTGTGCAGAGGTGGTGCGAAGGGAGAGAAAGCTTGGGAAAGGTCAGGAGGGCTAGGAGAGGTCCCAGAGGATCCCTAGCATCAGTCCATAGAAGTCCACAACATTTAGGTGCTCGGCAACCAAGTTTGTAGGCTTCTGCAGGATGTCTGCAGGGGATCCTACAGGAAACTAAGGGATTCTACAGGAAGTCTGCTATCTTCTACAGGATGTCCTACCGTGGGAGTTTTGGGTGATGGTGAAGTGATGGAGTGGTATGGGTGGATAGGTAAGATGGAGATGGAGCGTGTGATGGCTCAGGGGCAGTGAAATAAGATGGAGAAAGAGTGCACGGAGTTGGTTGGTGGATGGAAGGATGGGAGCAACGAAAGGTCAAGAAAATGGAGCTACGTGGGCAATGGAAGAGTTGGAAGGTAAACGAGCTGAACAGAGGTCGAGTGGGTGGCTTGAGGCGTGGTTAAGAAGAAGAAGAAGGAAGTGGAATGATACTGAGCAGTGTAAATAAAACAAATTTCTTAAGTCTTGCACCAAAAACGAGAATCCATTAACCTGTGCTACCTGTGCTATTAAACCAATGAACAGCAATGTAAATCGTGAAGAGAAGTCGTGCATGGAGTTGTAATGAAGAAGTATGGCTCAATATCAGAGTGCATGGATGGTTCTATGATTAAAACGACTGTGTTGCAGCTTGCATAAAAGTAGAAAAAGACTGCGTTTTTTTGGTGGTTGGTATAGACTGCACCCCAATCCCTAAACAGAGATGGCAGTGAAGGCACTATCAACCTTTTCTGGGAGCGCCAGTGAATTACAATCCTCCTATTCTAATCTAAGCAACTGAAAGTGATTTAACCATAAACTAATCCTACTCAATCTCATTAAAGAAATCAAATCAGCAGACTGTGTTCTTGAAATGCATATCAAAACAAAGAAACAAAGTGCTGGAAAGAAAGGCAAATAACACTACAAGAAGAGGAGATCTATTGCTCTCAGGTTGGGCCCTAACCTGAGAGCTATAGCTCCCTTAAAAGCTCAGAACTAGATCCAAATCTGCTTGCCTTTATTCATAATCAAGAGTCTAATGTCATGCCAAAACTGGCTTACAAAAACAAACACCGAGCTGTGCTCAGAAATTACAATATCAGTTCAAAAGTTCAAAAAGCTCCTATCAAAGGCTACGGCCTTCATATTTATACACAATGAAGATCAAGCTGGCTTCCTCCATTCGTGGAGCTTGGCTGTCCAACTGCTGTAAACTGCTGATCCTGTAGAACATGTTGGCTGCCTTTAAGCTCGGTGGGGAGAGCTGTTGGAGCTCGGAGTTAAGGTGAAAATCACGAGGAAGGTCATCAAGACTGTGGACAACCTCGCTATGAACCCGCAATGTCACCTTTGCTGTCTCCTTGTCTCCATTTGCGTGGTCTTTTGCTCTCTTTAATGCCAAAAACCTGAAATCATCATGTATTAGCCACATAGATATAATGCCTGCCCTTCTTCCAACAAACAACACGAATATACTTAGAAATGAATGCATAAGTGATAAAAGATGAATGGTTGAGCAAGGTAAAATAGGCCAAATGAGCCCAAATTGTACCAAAAATTGGGGCTCATCATCACCCCCCAGCTAAAATATTTGCTCATCCTTGAGCAACTTTGCTCTAGCTCCTTGTCCTCGGCCGAGAACTAGGGCCCGACACATGCTCTTCCTTTCCTGTTCTTGGTGGCCCTGCCTCTTCTGCCCCTGGCGGTGACGAGGGTGGCGCTTCTTCCCTCTTTCCTGTTTCCTTGAGCCGGGCTTTGGAAGCCGATTGGCCTATCCTTCGTGTCCAGGAAGTTATTTTTGGGCTTCCCCTCTTGGGGGTGGCCGATGTTTTAGAGGGGGATCTTTCATTGGGTGAAGCAGGGACACCCCCTATCATGGTTTGGCTGATGGGTGGAGGCTGTGGCTTGCCCGTGTTTATTCTCTTACTTCTCCTGGCTTCAAAAGAGAGGGATCTCCCTCTCTCTCTTCTCCTTTGGCTTTGGAGGTGTACTGAGGGCGGCCAGCGCAGCTGCTGCCTCCTTTTCGAGAATGCCAGCCTTCTCTTTCTTGCGTTTTGCTTTCTCAGGGCTCCCTGTAGAGGGCCCCTTCTTTTCTGATTTCGGGCTTCCTGTAGAAGACCCTGCTTTACCCACTTTCGGGCCTTCTGTAGAAGACCCTTTCTTTACCAATTTTGGGCTTCCTGTAGAAGACCCTGTTTTAGCCAATTTCGGGCTTCCTGTAGAAGTCCCTTTTTCAATGATTTTCGGGCTTCCTGTAGAAGACCCTTTTACTGTTTTCGGGCTTCCTGTAGAAGCCTGTTCCTGCTTTCCTGTAGACACAGGTGTCGCCACCTTGGCTTGCTTTGCTGCATGGGTTTTGCTTTTTGGTTTGGTTGCGGGTGCTGATGAGGTACTTGGGCTGATGTGGACCACCTCAGCTTTGTCCGTTCTGCTCTGCAACCTCTTTTCTCTAGCTGACAAGATGGGTGTGTCACCTTTTTCTTTGTCATCCTTTTTCTCATGCTTCTTCTTTTGTTCTTTCTTCTGCACTGTGGTCGGGGTCTTCTGGCCTGTTTCTTTCTTTTCCTCGGCCACAGCTTCTTTTTCCTCACTGCTGGAGGAACCCGTTTCTTCAATTAGCATTCTTATGTCTCCATCTCTTGTCAAATTCCGGAATGATTCCCATGAGAGGGGAACCTTATATGAATGAAGCGCATCCTCCACAAGAAGTTTGATCAACCCATGATGGTCTACCTGATCTGGTATGCCTTCTTTTAACTTTGTGGCACACTCAATTAGAGACTGTAGCAGGAAATAAGGAATGCTCAGTTTCTCTTCTACAGGAAGATCAATCCGGTGCCTCAATTCATTGAGAAACCGAAAGTGATACGCGTACACGATGCTAAAACGGCCTTCATAGGTTATATAATTCATGATTTGCAGGCTAACTTCATTCCATGGTGGCAGCAAGCTGGTTCTTCGCACCCCATTTTTGTCCTCCGAGAATTCCTCCTCAGGTGGAAAGAATTCTTTCTTGGCCTGCTGGCTCAACTTCCTTTCTTCCTTATCCCATGGCAAACCCATTGGAAGTTCAGTAATTCGACTGATATACTGCGGGGTGAGCTTGAGGCTTAGGCCCCTGAAGTTCACTGTGGCCAGTGTCTTGGATTTCGGCCTCAGAGCCTGCAAGAATTCTTCTGCCACTTCATCGTCGTAACCCTGCAATTTGTCACAAAAAGATATCCATTGAACCCATGTGAAGAGCTCTACCACCTCCTGGTTTTCCCTTAACTTGGTTGAATCAGTGGGTTCTCGTCTAATAAACCCACCCGGCATGATAAAATAGTTCCCTTAACCAGAGGTGGTGATTGTGGAAGAAATTTGGTCTTCTGAGATAGAGCGTAGAATTACGCTTCTGTCATGCACATAACCCACAAAACTTATCCCTGAGGAACTTAACACAGTTTAATTACCCTGACATCCTGTAGAATGACAGTATAGGCACAGCAGACAACAATTTCACCAATTTTCTATGACCAGACTGTGGACGATGATTCTGCCACCTTTAAAACCAGTTGCATGAAGAGTTCAGGGTTACCTTTTTAATTTGCCACCTTTTTACGTGAGGCACCCGCCTTCCTGTAGAAACTGCGTTCCTGTAGAATGACAACGTTCCTGTAGAAGTAGTGCGTGATTTTCGGGAAGGACTGCAGTTGGTCTGCGCCTTGGGTGTGCTTCACAATCGTTCTGATAGCCAAAGGCTCGGCGTATCGAACTGCAGAAAGATCAGGATAGCCACTCAAGTTCAAAACGGTGGTTGATAAATGCATGAGTGAAATCTAGCCGATTAGATTTTGAATCGGCGTAATCCGTGGCGCGGGGGGTGAGCTGTCCCCGCTGGACCGTTGGGCGACGTCATCCCATCATTCAACTGCGCGTTCACTTGCTGCCGCATCAATTCCCGCAGATCTGCCGCCGCCTCTTTTGTTAAACTCGTTTTTTTACCCGACGGGATTGCTCTCACGTGCATGCTGCCCATTCTTCTTGTCATGGCCGCCACCCAAACATCCAACTAGACCATTAACTGGCCGACGTGGCCAGCCAAATGGCCATACGGCCGCTCAACCCATTCACCTTTACACTTTGCAATCAATCAAATTAACATTCATGCAATCTGATG
Source organism: Pinus tabuliformis (assembly GCA_031772625.1). Classification (NCBI taxonomy): domain Eukaryota; kingdom Viridiplantae; phylum Streptophyta; class Pinopsida; order Pinales; family Pinaceae; genus Pinus; species Pinus tabuliformis. Next base: position 67,443,294 of record CM062812.1, read on the forward strand.
GAAGGAAGGGTCGAGACACTTACCTGCGCGGCTACACACGATGTTTCGGTTCTTTGGACGCTGATGAGTGGATTTACCTGCTGCTGGCGAACTTACACAGGCCCGGAGGTCCATGTTTACAGGCTACCAACGATGGATTGGATGCTTTGGTTGCATGCGCCCGCGTTTCATTGCATATGGCCTGAGCTGTGAATGGTATCCACTCTAGCAGGCTTAACTGTTACAGGACTCCCGCGGGATGTCTTGTAACAGTTCTTCCTCCTTGGGTGCATGCTGCACGACGAAGGATCTGGCCTCACGATCACGCTCCCGGATCTTCTGGATGACTGTGATGAATATGGTGCGAGATCTCTAGCGGTTTTTTCATTTACGATCTACCTTTTCTTGAGAACTCATCGATCTGCTTTGCTGGTGCAGGTAACTTTCTTGCATGTTGACAAGGATGGTGGAACAAGATAACAACAATGTGCAAGGGTGACAACAGTGTCTTGCATGCGTCCCAACCGATCCTTAGCCGTTAGATCTTCTCATAACATGGATTCTGGACCATCCTGGGCTTCTACAGGAAGTTTCCTGTAGAAATACAGAGCTTCTTGTAGAAAGGTTGCGTTTCCTGTAGAGAGTCTGCACCTTCCTGTAGAAAATCTGGATCTTCCTGTAGAAACTCTACATCTTCCTATAGAACATCTGCGTCTTCTTGTAGAAGACTCAAGCTGTAATAAAATTACACATACCTTGGAGAAAATGAGTATTCTTGGAGGAGGTGCTGGTGAGGTCTCCTGACAGCATGATAAGGATCCTGAGCTCTGAGTTGAGAAGCTTCCTCTCCTCCATAGAACACCTGCATGCAATTTTACATAATGAATCTGCTGACCTTGTTTTTTTTTTTTTTTTTTTGAAAGATAACAGGGGCGCCTCATTGAGGTTTTCACCCTTTGCCATCTGCCTTAAGCGCCTCAAAGAGGTTTTCACTCAAGGATCTTTTTCCAATCCTTTTTTTTTTTTTTTTTTTGAAAAGACAATAGGGGCGCCTCAATGAGGTTTTCACCCCTACCACCTGCCTTGGGCGCCTTAGAAAGGTTTTCACCCAAGGATGTTTATTATTTCTTTGTTTTTTTTTTTTAGATTCTTCAGGGTATGCCCAAAGCAGAGGCAGAACCCTTCTCTATGACCAACACTGCCTTCTCCATAGTTTTGATGAACTCTTGTCTTGAGAGAGGCTTCCTGTAGATCTTCAGTCGATGCCCATTGACAAGCATGGGGATGGCTTCCTCATCAATGGTCCGAATAAGAACGGATGCATTGTCATGACACTTTTCCACTGAATATGGCCCTAGCCATCTGGTTCTCAGCTTCCCCTTGAAATCTTTGTATCTGGAGTCATACAACAAAGCCCAATCTCCCGGCTGAAATTACTTGTCATGGAGATGTTGGTCATGCCACACCTTTCTCTGAAGTTGAACCACTTCTGAGTGAAGGAGGGCCTGCATTCGGTGCTCATCCAGTCCATTCAGCTGCAATAACCTTTCTTGTTGTGCATGGCTGAGATCTAGGTCCAGCTGAGCTGCCATCCTCAAAGTGTTGTATTCAAACTGAATGGACAACAAAGCTTTCTTCCCATAGACCAGCTTATAAGGTGTGAAGCCGGTGGTGGTCTTCCAAGTGGTGTTGTAAGCCCATGTGGCTCAACCAGGCGATCTTCCCAGTCCTTTCTGCTGCTACTCACCACCTTAGTCAAGATCCCTTCTAATGCTCTATTGGTGACTTCCACCTGCCCATTTGCTTGAGGGTGATAGGGGGTGGAAGTCCTATGCTTGATCTTGTGATGAGCTAGTAGATCTTCAACCAGGTTGGAGGTGAACTGGCTCCCTTGATCAGTGACCAGCTCTCTTGGATAGCCGAACTTATAGAAGATGTTTTCTCTTAGGAACTCGGCCACATTTTCTTCTGTTGCTACTTTGATTACTTTGGTCTCTGCCCACTTTGTCAGGTAGTCAGTGCACACAATGATGTAAGACCTTTGCCTCGAAGGAGGGTTGATTGGGCCCACAAAGTCCATACCCCACTTCTCAAATGGCTCAAGAGTCACCTGAGGTTGGAGAGGCATCTCATCCCTTTGGGTCGGTTTCCCCATTCTTTGGCATTGGTCACACTGGTTGACATATCTTCTGACATCTTGATGAAGTGTGGGCCAATAGTAGCCTGCCTGCAGGATTTTGAAGGCAGTTCTCTTTGCTGCAAAATTTCCTCCACAAGGCCCATCATGACAGGTGAGGAGGATATCAAAGACTTCCTCCTCCCTTACACAACGCCTTAAGATCTGATCGGGGCCAAGCTTGAACAGATTGCCCCCGATCCAAGTAAATGAGGCACTTTTTCTGATGATTCTGCTCTTCTCTTTTGAAGATAGGTGCGGAGGGAACTGTGCTGAAACAAGGTAGTTTGCTATATTAGCAAACCATGGAGAGAGTACTGAAATAGCAAACAGGTGTTCATCGGGCATCTGGTCATCCACGGTTCCATCCTCATCTGCAGACAAATCCAATCTAGATAAAAAGTCAGCAACAACATTTTCTCTACCTGGTTTGTCAACAATGGTCAAATCAAACTGCTGCAATAAAAGTAACCATATAATAATACGAGCATTCACATCTGGTTTATTCATTAAATATCTAATTGCAGCATGGTCTGTATGTACAAAGGTCTGATAGCCAGTAATATAATGTCGGAACTTGTTCAGTGCATGGACCACAGCCAAGAATTCTTTCTCGGTTACAGTGTAATTCAGCTCAGCTTTGGACAAGTTTTTGCTAACAAAGTAAATGGCATATGGAAGTTTTTGCTCAACTTGTCCTAAAGCTACACCTATGGCTTTGTTCGAGGCATCAGTGTGGATGTGGAAAGGTAGGGCCCAGTTTGGACCTCTCAGGATTGGGGCTGACACCAACTTGTCCTTCAATTCATTCAAAGCCCTCTGACAATCGTCAGTCCATTTAAACTCCACATCTTTTGTCAACAGGCCAAACAATGGCGAGGATAGCTTGCTGAAGTCTTTAATGAATCTCCAGTAATATCCTGCTAATCCCAAGAAACTCCGAACATCCCTTACCTTTTGAGGAGGTGGAACCTTCTTGATGAGAGCAATTTTGTTAGGATCCACCTGTAACCCTTGGCAAGAAATGGTATGGCCTAGCATGGTCCCTTCAGTCATTAGGAATTCACATTTTTCAGGACTAAGGGACAAGTTCATCTCAATGCATTTGGTTAGGACTTTTCCCAGATTGGACAATGCTTCTTGGAAGTTGGCCCCATAAGGAGTAAAGTCATCCATATAGATTTCCACTGCATCATGGACCAGCTCCGAGAAGATGCTCAAGACAGCTCTCTGGAAGGTAGCAGGAGCATTGCATAGCCCAAAGGGAAGGACTCGGTAGGCAAAGGTGCCCCAAGGGCAAGTGAAGGTGGTCTTATCTTGGTCTTCCGGGCTGATTTGAATCTGGTTGTACCCGTTAAACCCATCCAGGAAAGAGAAGAACTTCTTTCCTGCCAGTCCATCCAACACTTGATCTATGAAAGGTAGAGGGAAATGGTATTTCTTGGTAGCTTTGTTCAGTTCTCGGTAGTCCACACAGATTCTCCATTTCCCATTTTTCTTGGGAACCAACACCAGAGGGGACACCCATTCACTATCTGAGATGGGGTAGATGAATCCGGCATCCAACAGTTTTTGCAATTCTTCCTTGACAATGTCCTTAAGGGCTGGATTCATTCTCCTCTGGGGTTGTCTAACCGGCTTACAATCCTCTTTGATGTATATGTGATGGGTACAGACTGAAGGATGGACTCCTTTCATCTCCTTATAGCTCCAAGCAAAAGCATCTAGGTGACTGGCCAACAGGCTACACAGCTCCTTTTCCTGGGAAGGAGATAGGGAGGAGCTGATCTTTAACGTTCTCTCAGGGCCGAACTCCACATTCTTGACTCTGGGAGTGACAGGGTTGGTTGTACAAAGATCCACTAAGGTGCTAGCTTGGGCATCCTCCACCAATTCCTCTAAGGATAGTGCACTGGAAGGTGGATTTTGGATCAAGGTCTCGATCAAGTCATCCTCGGTTGGGGGGTCTCTTCTAGTGGTATCTAAGGTGCACAGAGGTGCTGAGTACACTTCGTCTTCCTCTCCTTCCTCTAACCAGTGTGGTAAGTCATGCTCTAAGGAGGGTTGGGCAGGAGGGTATAGGACTAGCTGCTTGGACATAGGACCATTTTTGATGGTCATATTTCCTGCACGACAACTTATGTAAGCATCTGCAGTGGCCAACCAAGGCCTTCCCAAAATGAGAGGATATCCAGTAAGCTTTGCCTTGGGTTGCAGAACCAAGAAATCTGCAGGGTATTCCCAAGAGTCGATAGAGACCAAGACATCCTCCACAATCCCTTCGGGAGTCACAGTGGAGCGATCTGCTAATTGCAGTACTGTCGAGGTCTTCCTCAAGGAACCCTGAAGATTGAGTTTGAGCATGGTATCCCTGGTCATCACAGTAATGGCAGCCCCCAGATCAATCAAGGTGTGTGGTATGATGGTGACATTGATGTGGACATCTACTATAGGACTTCCAGGATCTAGGTACTTTGGGCAGATGAATTGTCCTAACATAAGGTCAGACAGTTGTCCTATGACATTGATGGTTGAAGCATCTTTCTTCCACCTGCCTGGGTGTTTGAAACACTTCTCCTTAACCAGTTTGTTGTATATTGGCACATCCTTGATGGCTTAGAGAAGTGGTATTTTTACACACAACTGCTTGAGCTCACCCAGAAGCTCATCCTCCTCTGGGTTGGGTTGTGTGGTGGCTATTAGTCTCTCAGGAAAGGGTGGAATAGCCTTTGGTTCACTTTCCTGTTTATCTTCCTCATCCTCTGGGGGAGGAGGTTGGCGATCTGGTAGAGTCTTTCCAGATCGAAGATTGATCTCCTGGATCTCCACAGCATAGGTAGGGCATGAGGTTTCCCCAGTGTATACCTGCTGGGCCTGTCTATTGTTGGGGTTTGGGTTCGGTTGAGTAGGAATTTGAGGTTGCCTTGGAGGAGCAGGAGGTAATGGCTGAGGTTGAACTGGTGGTGGAGGCAAAATGGCGGGAAGAGTATTGTACTGGGGCCTCCACCCCGACTGAGGTGCATTCCACTGAGGCTGCGGCTGGGCATGTGAATGATATGAATGAGAAGTAGGTTGAGTAGGGTACTGAGGTGGATAAGACCATGGAGGAGGCATGGACCAGGAAGGATGAGCAGGGGGACCCCAGGAAGGCATAGGAGTCGATTGGTTGGGGCTGTAATAAGCTTGAGGTGCCCCTTGCATTCCCTGCTGATAAGGTCTAGATCCTTGTGGCCTCCTTTGGTTGAGGTAATAGAGAGGTTCGGTGGGAGCTTCTGTCCCTTGGTACATGGCTTTAAACCCAGGTAAGGTTGGACACTGATTTGTGGGATGGTCCTCCTCACAAACGAAACATACTTCAACCGAATGCAATGGGCATTCGTTCTTAGGGTGTCTCCTTGTGCACCTAGGGCAAAAGACAGCCAAGGCTCTCTCAGCTTCTTCTTTCTTCTGCTGGATCCTGAATGTGTCCAACTGCATGGCAATGGTCTGTCTCACCTCACTCTTAAGATCTTCTAATTGATTTGCAAGCTCATGTTTGGAGAAAGGGACACTAGTCGAGAGGAGGTTTCCTCTACCTCGTTTCCGTGCTGCCCTGGAGTGGTTTCTAAACACAGTGTTGATGTCCTCATAACGCAGTTGGTAAATGTCCCCCCCAGCTAACATGTGAAGGGTATCTAAGAGGTCTTCAGGGACTCCTCGGAGCAGGACCAACTTGAGGGATTCCGGGTCAAGTGTGCACTTGGCCCGCTTATAGCTAAGTTGGAACCTCTCCTCATAATCCTCTAAGGACTCATCATTTCCCATGGTCATCCAAAAGATTTCTCCCTTGGTTTCCTTAGACCTACAATAATCCCTCTACTTGGTATTGAAAGCTTGCTGCATCTGAGCCCAAGTGGTGATACTATTCCCAGGTAAGCCCATGAACCAGCGTAATGATGCATCCTTAAGAGTTGAAGGGAAGAGTTTCAGCTTTTTCTCATCTTCAGTATAGTCATAGGTTCTACAAAGGACAACAAACTCAAACAGGAAGGTATCAGGATCTTCAGTAGTCAGTCCATGGAAGTGAGGTAAGGCGGAGGGGCTAATGTTCTTCATTTTCATCTCTCCATTGGTCTCTCGGATGGGGAAGGCACCTTCTATTCTCTCATCTTCTCTTCTATTGTCAGCCATAGCTTCAGATGGAGTGGTCTCTAACTCTTCTTCTTCTATAGGACCTTTGTATATCTCGGGATGTTCACCTATAGGTTCTTCTGGATCACTATCACCAAAGAAGAGAGAAGGGTGACTCAGTGATGTGGTGGGGGTGTTGGGTAGGAATTTGCCTGATTTATCTCGGTTTCTACGAGGCATGAAATGGAAAAGACTTTTTTTTTTTTTTTGTTTGCTTTTGTTTTTTTTCTCTGGTACCTGCAAAACTGAAACAGATTGGTCTACAACTAACTATAAAGATGCAGAATTAAATTGAAAGCAGGAAAGAACTAATCTACTTTGCTCAAATGAAATTGCAGGAATGGAAATGCTAGTCTACGCTTGCAGAATTGAAACACTAATCTACGCTTGCAGAAATGAAATGCTAGTCTATGAAAGCAGGAAATGTCTATGCTACTTTTGCAGAATAGAAATGAAATAAACTACTTAGCAGAAGGCAAGAGTAAGAAAATAGAAGAAAAGCAACAATTACTAATACTCTGACGCTTCCCCGGCAACGGCGCCAAAAATATGGTGGGCTCCAGTATTGTAGCAATAATGCTACAACTCCTGGAGCTTCCTATCTCTAATTTTATCAACCCGGTAGTTCGTACAAACTTGGAAGCGACGGTGCTGTATGCACAAGTACTAGCTCTTGTCGCAGCTGTCACTTGGTCAGCTCGCACAAGTCCGCTAGGGCTCAAGCCAACTTCTATATGTTCTCAGAAGAAGCTTTCTAGATGATGGACGAAGGCTATTTCAAAGGAAATTAATCTACTTTGCAAAAATGAACTGAAAGCTAACCAAAACATGAAACCCTAGTAAACCCTAATCTGACTAGTTTAACCTCTATGATGCAATAGTGAGAGTGCAAATGTATAAACATGATGCCATTACTTCTAGTGATGTGAAATGCATGAACTCAAACTACTTCCATTGAAAATAACACTGTTTTTGTATTTTTTCTTAAGTGGATGGAGTGATTATGATTTTGTTTCTTATTAGGGTTTTGCTGTGCAGAGGTGGTGCGAAGGGAGAGAAAGCTTGGGAAAGGTCAGGAGGGCTAGGAGAGGTCCCAGAGGATCCCTAGCATCAGTCCATAGAAGTCCACAACGTTCAGGTGCTCGGCAACCAAGTTTGCAGGCTTCTACAGGATGTCTGCAGGGGATCCTACAGGAAACTAAGGAATTCTACAGGAAGTCTGCTATCTTCTACAGGATGTCCTACCGTGGGAGTTTTGGGTGATGGTGAAGTGATGGAGCGGTATGGGTGGATAGGTAAGATGGAGATGGAGCTTGTGATGGCTCAGGGGCAGAGAAATAAGATGGAGAAAGAGTGCACGGAGTTGGTTGGTGGATGGAAGGATGGGAGCAACGAAAGGTCAAGAAAATGGAGCTACGTGGGCAATGGAAGAGTTGGAAGGTAAACGAGCTGAACGGAGGTCGAGTGGGTGGCTTGAGGCGTGGTTAAGAAGAAGAAGAAGGAAGTGGAATGATACTGAGCAGTGTAAATAAAACAAATTGCTTAAGTCTTGCACCAAAAATGAGAATCCATTAACCTGTGCTACATGTGCTATTAAACCAATGAACATCAATGTAAATCGTGAAGAGAAGTCGTGCATGGAGTTGTAATGAAGAAGTATGGCTCAAGATCAGAGTGCATGGATGGTTCTATGATTAAAACGACTGTGTTGCAGCTTGCATAAAAGTAGAAAAAGACTGCGTTTTTTTGGTGGTTGGTATAGACTGCACCCCAATCCCTAAACAGAGATGGCAGTGAAGGCACTATCAACCTTTTCTTGGAGCGCCAGTGAATTACAATCCTCCTATTCTAATCTAAGCAACTGAAAGTGATTTAACCATAAACTAATCCTACTCAATCTCATTAAAGAAATCAAATCAGCAGACTGTGTTCTTGAAATGCATATCAAAACAAAGAAACAAAGTGCTGGAAAGAAAGGTAAATAACACTACAAGAAGAGGAGATCTATTGCTCTCAGGTTGGGCCCTAACCTGAGAGCTATAGCTCCCTTAAAAGCTCAGAACTAGATCCAAATCTGCTTGCCTTTATTCATAATCAAGAGTCTAATGTCATGCCAAAACTGGCTTACAAAAACAAACATCGAGCTGTGCTCAGAAATTACAATATCAGTTCAAAAGTTCAAAAAGCTCCTATCAAAGGCTACGGCCTTCATATTTATACACAATGAAGATCAAGCTGGCTTCCTCCATTCGTGGAGCTTGGCTGTCCAACTGAAAGTCAAACTGCTGTAAACTGCTGATCCTGTAGAACATGTTGGCTGCCTTTAAGCTCGGTGGGGAGAGCTGTTGGAGCTCGGAGTTAAGGTGAAAATCACGAGGAAGGTCATCAAGACTGTGGACAACCTCCCTATGAACCCGCAATGTCACCTTTGCTGTCTCCTTGTCTCCATTTGCGTGGTCTTTTGCTCTCTTTAATGCCAAAAACCTGAAATCATCATGTATTAGCCACATAGATATAATGCCTGCCCTTCTTCCTACAAACAACACGAATATAGTAAGAAATGAATGCATAAGTGATAAAAGATGAATGGTTGAGCAAGGTAAAATAGGCCAAATGAGCCCAAATTGTACCAAAAATTGGGGCTCATCACTCCTCTACATTGATCATCAATTTAGCAGCATTAAAAACAATGAAACATCAATCGTATGCACACATTAACATAGTATGTAACCCGGGGAAAGCATACAGCTGAAAACCCCACACTGTCTGTATATTATAATGATTCAGAACATGTAACAATACATAGTACAATACTCCTCACAAGTACTCAGTACTATCTCCACCTGTTACACACAAACTAGCTCAGATCTGATGCCTCAAATCTCCTCCACTGTTTGCCTGCCTCCACTGCGCAATCCTGCAAGAGAATGAATGAGAATGGCTGATCCAAACTCCTATTTACCTTGGCTGATCCAAAATCACGTGAGCACAAGCTATAATTTCCTAGATATTGGCCCACACTACGTAGTCTTCATTGGCATTACTCAATCCATTGCATGTGCAAATCTCATGCACAACTGATAGTCACAACTCACCCTTTCACTTACCTCTAACACCTGTCTCTGTTGAACTGTCCATGCACTGAGTTAACTGATGTATTCTTTATTTTCTTTATGAGTTAATAATTAGTGAATTAATTAATAATCAATTCACACAACTCATCACTAGTGTATTCTGTAGTTAGACTAAATAAAACTAGTTTAACCAAGTCAAACTGAACACAACTCCATCAACTCCTCAATCCAACTGCACAGAACTCACATGCATGAGTTCTAACTGAAGTCCTCCATGCAATAGCTCAACTAACACATAAGAAACCACATGATTCCTTTTGTCAGCTGCATGTGCCACATCCGTAGCTCGAACTGAAGTGCTCCATGAGAATAAGATAATGTTTAGAGTCCAAATATTACTAAGGGCTAATAATATTTGACTGTTTCTATTTTTAGCCTGGCAGTCTAAAAATAGACTCTGATCACTCCGCTGTGAACCAAAAATAGAAGTCCATCTATTTTTCCCAACATGACCAATCATCCATAAACATCATCCTGCAACTCATAGACCATGATCCATATGTCTAAAAATAGACATAGGCTAAAAATAGACTTTGCGCCAAAAATAGCCTGCAGGCCCACTTAGCGAAGGTGACTCCTTTCCACTAAGCTCCATCATCTTGTTGCATTTTCAACAAGCTAGAAAGAGGAATAGTCCAGAAACCAATGTGACGGTTTGAACCAACAACATGTCTTCAACAAGATTCATACAATCGCATACAAAATAGTGTTAAGAATTTACTGCAGAACATAAATAATTACCGAGAGGAAAAAATAAAAATAACTAGCAACAAGTATTCACATAAATAATACACACAAGATTTAACTGGGAAAACCCCAAATCCAGGGGAAAAAACCAACCTAATGAGATCTCATTATCCTTGGCCAAAATCCTGGCCAAGATGGCCAAGTGAGCCTTCACCGCTCACCTCCAAGCCTACATTACAATGAAGTCTTCCCAACCTTTTATAGGCTCCATTACATGTAATACCATGGGCAATAATACCATGGGTCCACTATACCATGTGCCCAAAACCACTATTGATTACCTTGGTCAACTTTGACCCTATCCTGAGTCACGTTTACCTAACAATACCCCCCTTAAACTTGACTTAGGTTTCCTTGGCTAACTCTAGCCAAACCTTCTAAGTGAGACAAGCCCACTCACTCTAGCCATTACCCCTCCTCAAGTTTTTACCATTGGGTATTGTTAACCTAACATCCCTCCTATCACCTAGGTCTAACCCAAACTTTATAAATGATTATCCAGGGGTATGCATGCCTTACCAGGTCTTAAAGCAGTATGCTCATTGCCTCCATTGTAATAATTTTTTTTTGTTTATACCTTTTTGTTATCTCACTTCCATTCTCTCGCCTTATGCTTTCATCTTTCATGGATCTCCCATATCCATTTTTCCATGCTGCTCATTTCTTATGTTGAACCTTCCATGAGCCATTCTCAGAATGATTTACAAAACATGATCTGCCACTGAATACCACATCATTGCTATGTTTGAGTAAGATCTTTTTCCTCACACACCAATTTCATCGTGGTCCATTCCTTCGACAACGTAGATGAGAGTTTCATTCCTTGCTGCTACCGACACCACACTCCAGTATATTCGTATGCCTGTCACATATTTGACCTTACATTGATTTCTTTGGTGCAGATCTAAATGTTTAAGTCCACCATATTTCTCTCGGAAACTTCTAGGTGGAACAATTAGATGGAGAAAATTTTTAGGACTAGCATAAGCTACGTCATGTCACTTCGAACTATTGATGAGGAGGGCAGTCCTATCCATTTTAACCATAGTTTTTGTTGCCTCCACTGAAGCGTCCACCACCACGACCACCATAATGTCAACCCTTTCCCCATCCATGTCTTCTGTCACGGCTCTCATTTCCGCCTGCAACAATGATGCTTCCACTCTAGCCTCGACCGCCTGTGTCCTCTTCATGACTCTCTCTTGTTGTATTTCTTATCGATGTGTTCATCCAGCCAACGTATCACTCACATAGTTATAATCCCATCGTGTTGCATCACTTCTACCTACTCCTAGTGACCTCTTTCTAGAATCTCCTCATTTGTTGCCCACCTGGCAATGACTTCCAATAATGGACCACCAACATTATGCCACAAGCTCCATGCATTTATTCTCCTCATGGTGCTATTCAATACCTTAGCTACTTTGAAATTCATTCCGTCGACTCTTTTTTCTAAATGTTGTCAACCTTCTTCTACATTAACAATGACACTGATCACAACATCACCTGCACTACAATCTAGAATGCTAACGCCACCATTTCCTTGTCTCTCGTTGATACATCTCCTCCTCTTACTCCTAGAATTTTCAACAAAAATATCATTTAAACTTGATGAATCTGGGCTGCGATTTCCACTTCTACTTCAACCATGACCACATTTCCCGATGTTTAAATTACTACTACTACACCTGCATAATTGACGTTTGAGGCCAATTTTGTTTACTCATTGGGATAATTGTTTGCCTCAAGGCTTTCAACATTTGATACCTTTTTTATTCATTGTGGCTGAGCCTGACCATGGTGGACCATGGTCACTATATGGAAGTCTGGATAAACCTTTTCACATGCAATCGTTTCTCTCAAGCTGACCACTCCATTGCATAAAGCCTTCTTCCAAAGTTCCTTCGCATCCTCTTCTTGGCCATGCACATAGACTTTTATCCACTCTACAACAATGGATTTGAGTGCTAATGATGCTATGCCTCCACCATGGGCATTTTTATTCTCTCTAAGGTGCATCGACCAACATTTCCTTGCTACTGTGACCCTTTTATGTTTACCACATAAAAGGATCCAATAAATCCCTTCTTGATCCTAGATCGAGATCAAATGATCTTAGATTTGCATCGATAAAGCATATCTATTGAGATTTATTCATTAGACCGTAAACCTTTAGTGACATATGCGTCACTCTGAAGTCAACTCTTGGCTCTGATACCAATTGTTAAGAATTTGCTGCAGAACATAAATACTTACTAAGAGGAAAAAATAAAAATGACCAATAAGAAGTATTCACATAAACAATACACACAAGTTTTAATTGGAAAAACCCCAAACCAGGCGAAAAACCCCCAACCCAATGATATCTCATTATCCTTCGCGAAATCCTTTCCAAGATGGCCAAGTGAGCCTTCATCGCTGACCTCCAGGCCTAAATTACAATGAAGTTTTCCCAGCCTTTTATAGGCTCCATTACATGCAATACCATGGGTACACTATACCATGTGCCCAAAACCACTACTGATTACCTTGGTCAACTTTGACTCTATCTCGAGTCAAGTTTACCTAACAAACATTTCATACACAAATGCATAATTTAAATAACATACATTGCTAAAGTAACTAGAATAGTTGAAATACAATAACAACATATGCATGAAAACGTGTTGGCTCAGTTATATTATTAAGTGGAAGTCCCATCCATACATACACCATTGGCAACCACTCGCCCCAATAGTGGAACATTACAGTCAACACCATCTGCTCCTCCAAAGAGATGTACTCACTCTATGCTGTTGAGAAGCCAAGGCTCGTCACAATACTCTCCAAGCCTTCTCTAAGAAATGCCCAGCGAAAAGCCCGTACTATGAGTTATGAGGTTCTATATATAGAAAAGGGAGGGGTGACCCTTGACATTCCCCTTTAACTCATGGACTACCCTCATGACTCTTCACATCACATAGTGACTATTCACATTCCACTAGTGACACTTGGAATTTCACTTACAACATATTTACAATAATACAATTTCCACATATACCCATGTGGGAAAAAATAAGCTTGAGTCAGCCTAATAAGACAAACAACATCACTCAGTGTCTTGTGGAAAGACCAACTTGGTAACCTCCTCATGGTGGTCTTCGGTGACGAACTCATACCAAGCTTGGTATTGCACTATTGTGTCCCCGTACTGTTTGGTGATGTATTTATCGAAGCAGACTCTTGCCTCCATAGCTTCCACAAATATGGTTCTGAAACCTCTATCCAGATCATCCTGAAGCATGAAAAACACTATTCTTAGTGTGGCTGGACCACCGATGTCTTCAACATGTTCTCTGTGCTTAGGTGCAAGTCATCACTAGTGGCTTCGTGCATCAATTTCTCTATGTACCTGTTGACCTCTAGCATGACTTGGTTCTTCCTCATGGCTTGAGTGAGGGTTACGATTGAAGGGATCCTGTGTGTCCTCACTATGACATCTAAAATTGTGAACAACCATGCATAGGAAGCCTCATTGTTGGTGATAAGCAGAGGGAGTTACTCATAGTTCTGGAACAACATCCAAATTCGTGCATTATCTAGCTCTGCCTGTAGCTTCATTATCTTGTGCAAGTAAAGTGGGTCTCCCTTGTACCACATTTTCCATTCATGTACATGTGCAATAGCAACGTGGATGTCTTTGAAAGTTTGGGTTGACTTTACCCACTGCTGTTGAAAACTGTATAGATGGACAACCGATTTGTGCACTGTGACAAATCTGCTATACAGTGCCCGCATGGTGGTATCTAGAGTTGATACTTCAACAAGTATCACTTTCTTCATTTCTTCCATAGTGGATCCTATGGACTGCTTTGTGTTAGGCCTAGCCTCTTGCAAGTCCTTTTCCATCCTATCATTATCTGCTATCAAGAACATGACAGTTAAGCTCGTGGCTTCTAATTGATACTTAGAAGCTTTGGCCATGGTAGCTGGATGTCTTCTAACATTTGATACAATCACCCTTTCCTCTATGTGCATAGGTGCTGTGTGATCATGGGATCTGCTTTCTTCATGCCTGTACAATCCTTTTTTGTGACTAGTCAAATGAAAAAATGCACACGTCCATCACTAGATCATCATCAAGGAGGAAAACCTCTCCTTGCTTGCTCAAGACTGGTTGTGATTCTAGAGGTGGCAGAGACTATGGTACGACCTTGAATTCTCTTGGCATGAGATCAGTGTCTTGGTCCTATGGGAACTATTCCATCTCCATGTCTGTTGCTTCAACAATATGCTCAACCTATTGAGTGAGTTCCCAAACCTGCACTTGCTCACCCTACTTAGTGAGTTCTTGAAACTACACCTTCTCACCCTCTTATTCATCTGTTGGCTGCTCTGATTCTTCAACCTGTATAGGCGCAATTCTATCTGTTAGTGTGCCTTGCCTTCCCACCCGTTCCTCTTTCTACTTCTCTTCCCTTTCTATCCTCCTAAGCTCTTGCTTTGCTTTCATCATCTTTTATGTTTCATGCAACTTCCTCTTGTATCTTCCAACCTTTGCTTCTCTCTCCTCCTTCGTTCTACTCTCCTTTTGTGCTCTCACCTCTTTGCCTCAATCTCCAAAGATACTTTCTCAACAAGAGGATCTTCTCTAAACTTGTAGCTTTGCTCAACCTCCGTGCTCTTGGCAATATTCATCTCACCTTTGTCTTGTGTTGGTTTGCTCACTGTTGCTGTTGTTGTTTCTTCCTATGGTGCTGCTGCCTGCAATGCTTCTTTCCATTCTATAGCCATGCTGACTGATTAATTAAGCCTAAAGGAGTTGTATAAATACCTCCAAGGTATTCCTCTGGCCAATGACATGCCCCGTGGATCCATGGATAATACATCTTCGCACATTGGTTCTTGCATATGCAGTGGGGATCATATAGATTGAAACTCTTAGTGCCTAACTCAAACTTCTCCAAGTCCTTGGCCTCAACATCTGCATCCTTAAATCTTTGAATCTCGTACAATCCAATCCGTAAAGGAAGAGAAGGCCATGGTGCCTTCTTCCTCCTGTGCGGTCTTACTGATAATCCTATGGAGATGTGATACACAACCTCCTGCATGACCAACTTATCCGTGGAAAACCTTGGTAGCACATGCAGACTCTTCTCTCCGCCAAACATCCTGATGAAGTTACCACCAGGTGAGGCATACCAATATGCAATATTAAGCAATGCCTGCATCGCTTCTTAGGACATTTAAGGTGGATTTTGTTCAAAGATCATCTTGTAAACTGGGGTGATGAAGTGGTTAGATAGCCTCACCATGACTCCTCGGTAGCTACACTCAGAGAGTAACTTGCAATAGATGTTCACAACATCATCTGATGGTGTCCATGTCCAACCCATTCTAGGAAATTGTTGTTGGGCACATATTGCATCAAGCAGGTACATGAACATATAAAATATCACTTTCTCATCCTTAGGCGGATTCCAGACATTAGACACATGCACTTTTAGCTGAAGAGCCAACATGTAGGATCGGTTGAATGGACTTCCTTCATTTTCCAACTGATCCAACATAACCACCCAACTCTGCGAAAAGGTCTTCATGCTCTCTTGACCATACAAGTGGCATGTAAAGATGACCAAGAGTTGGTAGGCCTTCCTGAGTTACTTAGCCTTGTATACCTAGTTGGGTGTCGCCTTGAAATTCAATGGCTCTTTTACCCAATGCTTCCTGATGTCTCTAGTGTTCACATTATTGTTGGGAGTGTAGAACAATGCATCCATGTGGTTCATCGACTATGGCCGATGATACATCTGATGGTAGTTTTCTGACCTGAAGGTGGCAAGTTGTGTTCCACTGGTACTGCTCAATGTCATCGTCTCAGGATTGATATGTGAGATAATCCAATGAATGACATCCATGCATGGGAAGGCGGGGTACCTACATGAAACCTTGTACAAGCCTGAATAGTGAATGTTGACATTAACCTGTCGATTTTCCAGATCTTCCTTCAAATTGCCTGCAAATATGTCCTTTCTTTCTTGCCATGTAATATTTATGTCCTTCTCTACGAACAACTGTGTGTTTGCATAGACGGGAAAGTTCATTGGCACATGTTCAACCACATCTCCAGTGATGCTCTCTACAATATCCTTTGATCTTGTGGTGAAGTAAAATTATAAGTGCAGACACGAACGAATTCCTCTAGCCCGATGATGAGTCTAGCCACAACAGATACATTTTATGGATGATTTTCTTAGGTTAGAATCAATCAAGAGGTCCTACCTCTTGGTCAATTATCCTTCTTGATGATGGCCTTGCTTTTTCACTCCAACTATCTCTTGCTTCCTTCTTCAAGCACCTGAAACAAGTAAACAACAACAACACACAAACATAATAATAGACAAATTGCAATTCAACCTACTTAACAAGTCAAGAAACATTAAGCCATGAATATGTAATATTACAAAACATGTAGGAAATCAATCAATAGTTGCATATATTAATATCAAAGAGAGATTACAACCATTCGTATTGACGTTGCATTCTTCCTTTGACAAGACCAAGTTCCCACACACTTTTGCTAGCATTCCACGATGGCTTCAAACAACAATAGTTTTAAAGCTCTTGTCACACGGAATCTGTCAAGGGTGCGGACACGACTGACCTTCCTAGAAGTCTAAGACATTCTAATGACAAACAAGACAAAATGGAGTGATCTTTCTCTAAATACACCTTTTACAACATGAAAACTACAAGTGTTTAGGCTTACCTTATTCCAAAACGCTGTTGTTGAAGTCCGTTCTTGACGATCCGGATGAGCTCCTCCTTCAAGTCAATTCCTGCAACCACAAACAATCAAACAATTACCAAGCACTTGCATTTCATATAATAAAACATATATTCAACATGCAGACCAAGGAACACATGAAATAACTCATTAACACAAGCTATTGAGAAAAATAAACCAGTTTGTATTAATAACGAAACAAAGAAACTCTTACAACCTGGCCTTGGTGTTGTGCAAGTTCCTCCCAGGGTCCATCAAGGGTTTTCCTCTACTTTGACAAAGCTCACCCTCTCCCAAGTAGAATCAAGTGAAGACAATCTCTCCTCACAAAGGCTCTAATGGAAGACCTAAATCCTGCAGCATTTACCCAAAGAAAATGTATAGCTCCAACCTCTTCTCCTTCTGGCTCAATGCCTTTATTTATAGTGCTGTAAAGAGGTTATTCAGGTCCACTATCAATGGGATCATCCCCCTCTATGGGTGGGATAGCTCCCTTATTGATGGGATTAGTTCCCCCTTAATAGAGATACATGAACCAACTGGAGGCGCATCCATTTCATCAAACCGACCTCTAGAATGTTCTAGAAGTAACCACAAGTAACTTTTTCAAGATAAAACTCGCGCATTTTGCCTTTTACAGAGGGACGCACCTGTCCCTTAACATACAGAGCGTCCATGGACGCAGATTTTGTGAACATGATCAGCGTCCCCGCAGGTAAGGCTAGAGAGAACCTGCGACCCCAGAGATAAACATAGTTTTTACAAGACTTTCTCTCTTCTTTGAGTTTGAGATGGATAACAGAGGCATGAGACTTGCCTAAGAGGGTAGCATGACTGTTGATTTGAGCCATACTAACTGTAAGTAGTCAAGGTGACATTTTTTAGTGTAACAGATTGCCCCCTAAAGTGCGAAGCCTGGAATAGAATAGGGTTTTGTAATTCTAGGAAGGGTGAAGCGCTTTATCATTTCAAGGATTGCCTTGTGGATGGCCTGGTTGGAACCTGCAATTTTCAACACAAAATACATGGATAAGATTATATCATCACTGAGGTAGGCATTCCCATACTCAGATTCAAAACTTTAACTAATGGACTAACTATTCTGATACAGGAATGATCTTGCAGTACATCATTTTTATAGACTTTTGTAGACACAGTATGGACGCAGCCATCTGTTTATGATTAGTCTACATAGATAATGAATACAAAACTCCTCGCAGCCTGGATGGTAGAAACTAGATCCAGGGTCTTCACTTCTACTTCCCGAATTGGTACGATTCTAGCCATGTGATTAAATGATTCGATGTCGAACATGGTAGAAACCACTTGATTACCAGTCAATGATGTAAACTGTTAACAAGCGTGAGAGAAACCACCAGTAATGTCAATGGTTCTCAAAGTACCAAGCACAACCCGTGAAATGTGAATAGATGTTTTGATGTCGAACACTTCACGGAATCCTCTGATCGAAAGTCAATGATGTAAACTGACGTCAAAGGCGAGAAACCTGCCATTGATGCATGCAGACTTCAAGGTACTGTCGATTCCTAAGTCATCTTTCTAGATAATGTGTCGATGTCGATAGAAAGCGACCTGTTGCAGGCAAGCCCGCAACACGAAATCATTGTTCAAGTTGAAGAAATGTTGCTGTAAGGACTGACTCAGGGATGGTCAAATGGATGACAAGTATTTTGCAGATGAAAGTTTTTGCTTGCAGACCTCTTGAACACATAACGACACAACAGATGGCTTGGTGACGTATAACTCAAAGTTAACCCCTGGAACTCGGTTAAAGACTTTCAAAGTGATTTGGTCAACTGTGAGGTAAAAGATTTCCCAACCCAGGTGAATGAAAAGTGTCGTGTTCAAGAGCGGTAATAAAGTTTCTTCTGAGACAAAAGGTGACAAATAGGTTCATTCTTCTCTTTTTTCCCCCACCATTTCTGGCAAGTACCTCTTTATTTTTAACAAGCTTGAGGAGGATAACATATGCTTGATTATAAGCTCATCCTTCGGACGAGTCCAACCTAGTTTAAATTCGAACCCTAGGAAGGAGTGGTTCGTTCCTGTTTGTAATTGAACAGGTCCTCTACTGTAAAAGTTTAACGAGCCCAGTATAGGAGAAACTCGGCGTTTTTTCAATTTTAGAGAGTCTGAAAAAACTAAAGGAGACTCCACGTTGAACTTTTTCGTATATTTGTGTCCCTCAAGCCCGAAAAAGTATAAAATAATACCTGGGGGAACCGCTTGATCTTGCGACCAAGGAGTACTTTCATAATAGTGTCGTTAATCTGAAAAGTAAAAAGCGATCAAGGACACGTCGTTTTATTTCCTTATCGAGTTCGAAACGACAAAAACCCGGCAATCTTTTCCTGATTTTGCGGTCAGAAAAGAGCTAAAAGGGGACCGTCTTTTAATTCCGTTTTAACGAGTGAAAAAGAAACACTCGGCGATCTTTTCATGTTTTAGGAGTCAGAAAAGGGCTTAAAAGATGACTCTGAAATTTTGTTTGTGAAAAATTACAATTTCCCTCGAAATCCCTTTGTCCTGCACAAAAGCGACACATTACTCATACCTGTTTAAAATAGGCAAAAATACATTCAAAAACATCTTTTCATGGTAAAAAATGAACTAATTCATCCAAAAAACCTATAAAAAGACCTTTTACCATGTCATTTTTACCGTTTCACTGTTGAGGTTGAAAAAGGAGCTTTTGACAAGAAACTTCCCGTGGTCGCTGCGGAAAATCTGACCGTTGGAATCGAACGCCGTCTTATCCAGGTATTTTACACATCCTACTCTGCATTTCTATCCGTTTAGAATCAATTTTTAGGTTTTAGTTTCATTTTTTGGGGGGGTTTTGGTTTTGGAATGCGCCTCTCGGCGGACGCAGGTGCCCTTCGGGTGACCTGCGTCCCCCGACTTTTTCTCATACGGGAAAACGGTCGGAAGACGCAGCCCGCCTTCAGGCCAGCTGCGTCCGGGCGCCCTGTGCTACAAAGCCGGGGTGCGTCCTCCGAGAAACGCGCATTTCAAAACCCCAACTCTCTCAAAAAACCACCAAAAATTCCCAAATTAATTTCTAATTGCTATTTTTGATATGCAGGGCATTAATCATGTTAGACTGGAGAGAAAGAGAGCATGTAGAGGAAGATGAAGCTGCAATAAATCATCAACCTTCCCTGGATGCCCTAAGAGCATGCGGATTATACAAATATTGGACCATACCGGGCATGAGGGGCCAGGTAAGATTCTTGGAATGGCTGGTTGAGCGATGGAACGTACAAGAACAATGCTTTTACATAGGAGGGCACCAGCTCGAGATAGAGCCCTCGGATGTATACTTTCTCACTGGCTTGCCAAACAGAGGTGAGCAACTCAGTCTTGCGGGGACTAGGCCGGGTGGCCAATCCCTTGATAGTCTCCGCGAGAATTGGTGCACACCTGGGGCTCACCATTCAAAAGGCATAGAGATAAAACACATCACTCTGCCGGAACTCAAAGTCATAGCGTTCACGGTTACCAGAATTTGCGGCGCGGCCGCTTTACACATTGCTTCCGGATCCCAAATGCGGATGGCAATTGACTGTTACCAAGGCACCATTTTCAACTGGTGTGAAGCTGTGTCGGCTCATATGAAGAGCCAACTGACCAAGGCAAAGAACGGACGACTAAAGACTTTTGGATATGGGCCTATAGTCGTGAGCTTTGCCTTGGAGAGAATTCCAATGCTGATCCCTCAGCAACTCACTGTTGATATCTTGGGTCCCCAGCAGCCAAAGCTGATACGATGGGTTGCGGTGATGGCCCGGCATCCTGACGAGGGCGCGACAGTAGTTCGATTCTCAGATAGTTATTTTGACTGGTTAGAGGGCCAGCTTTTTGTGATACAGGACTTTCCGTATGCCGGAATGGATTTCAGAGGTGATCCGGACATGGTTCTTCCACAGGGAGAACAATGGGACGACAGAGGTACTTTTTATTTTCACAAGTTTTCTAGTTATGTATTTTTTGTATTTTTTATATATATCGTCTCAAAACTAATAGTAAATCTTTCAAAATGCAGATGTTGGTCCACAGCGTCCAGCCAACCTCCGGCCTTATGATAGACTACATCCAGCTGCACCGGTACCGGCCCCACAGGATGCGACAGCAGAAGTACTAGCTGAGTTGGAGCATGATCTAGAGCGTCTCACGGCAGATATACCTGAGACTACTATGGACGACATTCCTATCAGGCTTCAGCGCTTCGTAGTCGCGGTCCCTGGACCGTTTAGGAGATTTTTGCGTAAGGTAGCCCGCGCAGTGGTGTCGTACAGAGAGCACCACCAGTGATTGACTAGTCACTTTTGTAGTCACATGTGACATTTTTGACTTTTTGTACTATCATTTTGCCGATCATAAGGTGTTTTAAACCTATGATCGAAGACGATGTATATATTTTTTGACACACTTCTATCTATATATATCACTATTACCGGCTTATCTTGTTTAACATATGTGATGAAATGTTTTTAAATTTACTTGCATGATTATCGTAAATGTCTGTCCAACATTCGAGAAGCAATTGCATCTGCTAATGTATTCAAAGACCTTGGAATATGTTGATATTCAATGTAATCAAATTCACGTTCCAAGAGACGCACTCTCAAAAACAACCTTAATAACACAGGATTTCTAATGGCATAAACTCTATTAAGCTGTAATACAACAAGTTCAGAATCTAACCTCACTATCAAACGTCGAATTCCAAATGAAATAGATTCGGATAATAATTCAACCACTGCACTGTATTCTGCAATGTTATTCGTTGTTTGACCGAGGCTTACCCCATGCATAGAAACTAACTCGTCAGAGGGCGAATAGATAACCCAAGCTGCGGAAGAGATATTCCGTGTATTACGACAAGCACCATCAGCAAATCCAATGTATGTTTGGAGAGGCGTCGACATCTACAATATCAAGAGTAAAACCAAGATAAGCCAGAATAATGACGAAAAACCACACTTGCTAAGCTAAGCACACTGACTAAACTAACACACTTGCTAGCTAGAAAGAAAATCTAACCTATCTAAAAATTTCTCCATACCCATCATTTTAAGCATAATACCTCTTTAGGTAAAGTCCATTTCTGGGTTTACCCAAAGAGTCCCCATCAAAATCAACTAACTCATAAGCCCCTTTTGCTAGCTTTCGCTTTACAATGTAGGGCCCATGCCACATGGGAACGAATTTTCCGGCACCTAGCTTATCGTTAGCTTGATCATATAATAGTACTAGGTCTCCTTCCGAAAAACTTCGAGGGGTTACATTTTTATCGTACTGAGCTTTCATTCGTTTCGCGTGAGTCTCGATAGCTAAAGTAGCGTCACGTCGAGTCTCATCTAATTTAGCCAAGTATAATAACCGTTTCTCCTCTTCGGAAGTAGCTGGAAGTAATTCGACAGCCATTTGAAGTGATGGGATTTCGCATTCAATAGGTAACACAGCTTCTAAGCCATAAACTAGCTGGAAAGGGGTGAAACCTGTTGAATTTTTCACTGAAGTTCGATATGCCCATAGCGCCGAAAATAACATGTTATGCCAATTCGTTCGATGGATACCAATGATCCGTCGAATCATGATGACTAGAACTTTGTTGATTGACTCAACCAAACCGTTGGCTTGCGGATAATAAGGAGTAGAGCTATCGTGGCGCAAACCAAGCTGGCTTGTAAGCTCAGTCATCATGACGTTTCGAAAATGGCTCCCATGGTCAGTAATGATTGCTTGTGGGACACCAAACCTAGTTATGATATGATTGAATACGAAAACTGCAGCTGTCTTGCCGCTTGCGTCGAATGTAGGCATCGCCTCGGCCCATTTTGTAAAATAATCAACCGCGAGGATGATATACGCATGCCCCCCGGCCGAGTGAGGGTTACAAGTAATAAAGTCAATGCCCCATTTGGCGAATGGACCAGCGGCAATTATAGGGTGGAGAGGAGCAGGTGGAGCGCGCATCTTTCGATCAAACACTTGACAGTTGTGGCATGTTCTGACAGCAAGGATACAATCTTTAAACATAGACGGCCAGAAATAGCCAGCGCGCAACACCTTCTGAGCTGTGGCATACCCAGACATATGACCGCCACATGCTCCAGAGTGACAATCATTCAAAACTCTCTCAGCCTCTTCGTGAGTTAAACAACGTCGAAAAACTAAGTCTGCCCCCCGGCGATAAAGTGTATCTCCAATAATTCTGTATTGCTGGGATCGAAACCGAATTTTTCGACGGTCTTCCTTGGAAGCTTCAGGCCGAAAGGTTTGGGTTTGGAGATAGATGATTATATCCCCATACCACGGATCTAAAGTGCTAATAAGAAACAAAGATTCGTCCACAATGGACTCCTCTGCCACAGTCTCTGTGTCAGCACTCGGGAAATCACACATCAATTCCGCAAAAACTAAAGATTTCTTAGACTTGGACTTCTCGAACTCCAAGTCGAACTCTTGCAGGATAACAATCCATTTAGAGTACTTGCCCCCTAGCAGTTGTTTTGTCAAAATATAAATCATAGGGTTGCAATCCGAAATAACTGTAGTCTTGCGGAGAAGAATGTAGTGACGAAAACGCTGGACAGCTTGAACGGCTGCCAGGGCCAATTTCTCCACATGCGAATATTTTAACTCAGTGGGATTTAAGGTTCTACTAAGATAATATATCACATGCTCTGCTTTGAATTCATCTTCTTGAACTAACACCATTCCAATGGTGGAATGCGAAGCTGCGAGGTATAAGAAGTAGTCCTGGTTGTAGTTGGGAGGATGCAATAACGGTGCATGGGTCAACGCGTGTTTTAGTGCATCAAAAGATTGTTGGGCAATCTCGTCCCAAAAGAATTGTGCGTTCTGTTTCAACAACCGTGTAAAACCTTTAGTGACCTCGGCGTAGTTTGGGATGAATCGGCGTAAAAAGTTCGCTTTCCCTTGCAAACTTTGGAGTTGGCGCAAACTCGAAGGAGGAGGCAATTTGATGATAGCCTCGACTTTCGAGGGATCGACGCGAATGCCGGCTTTTGAAACAACAAATCCCAGCAATCGACCTGTTTCTATACAGAAAACACACTTGTGGGGATTCAACCGAATTCGATAATGCCTACACCTCATAAAGATTGCTCGTAGGTGGACAAGGTGATCAGCTCGTTGTAAAGAATGAGCAGGCAAATCATCGAGATAGGGTTGCACAATGTGCTTGATGTCATGAAATGCATAAGACATCGCCCGTTGAAAAGTGGCCCCGGCATTCTTAAGTCCAAAAGGTAATTTGCAATAAGCAAATGTCCCCCATGGACAAATGAATGCCGTTTTTGGTTGATCGGCAGGTAGAATATTGATTTGATTATAGCCTGAGAAACCATCCATGAAGGAAAACATCTCACTTCCGGCACAATCATCAATAATTTGATCGATATAAGGCGTAGGATAGTTGTCTTTTGGACAAGCTCGATTGATATCCCTATAGTCGATACAGATTCTTATTGTTCCTTGTTTTTTATTGACGGGAACAATATTCGATACCCAATCCGTTAACGGGATCGGATAAATGAAACCTGCTTTCAACAGCTTTTCGACTTCTGCTTTAATCGCAGCCGCTTTTCGAGGGTGAATCTGACGCAACCGTTGCCGAATGGGTTTAGCATCCGGGTAGGTTTTGATTTCATGAACAACAATGGCAGGATCAATTCCCGGCATTTCCTCGTAAGACCAGGCAAACACGTCGCGGAATTCTTGGAATAGGGCCTTGTAAGTTTGGATTTCTTCTTCAGTACATGCGGCACCTATATGAATGTTCTCCTCGATTCCGGGCTTCACTGAAATATCAATGGGAATAGTACGAGAAATATTCCCTAAATTCAGCTCTGAATCAGAATGTTTCGTTGGATCCTGAGCGTCTTTGACATATTCAGCGGTAAAGATAGATGAAAAATCATTTTCAAATGCATCATCCTTAGGTAAAAACGAAGATCTGTGATGGAGATCTTCCCATGGTAGATCATCTACACTTAGGATTTCGCGAAGTTGTTCGTCAGATGACACTTCTTCGGGAAACGTTATCCGTTCTAAGGGTGAGGTGAAAAAAGACTCTTCACTGACCACATTCATTTGGTCGGTTGAATGAAAGTCGGTAAAAGACATAAGAGCTTCATAAGCAATCTCATACGGACTCAACGGCATAACATCACCGAGTGAGTCTAGCTCAGAGTCAGAGGGAACATACCAAGGATCATCATAAATAATGTTTTCTGACGTGATCATATGAATTGTTGCAAACGAAGGGTCTGCATTGAGTGGAGGGAGAGGAAAAGTTCCCAGTAAACCGGAATCCTTAACTAAACCTACACCAATGTCCCTATAAGGGATTGTCGTTTTACCAACATGCTGGATAGTTTCTAAAGAGGTTGGGTCGGATGAAAAGTATGTCAGCTGATCAATAGTCACGATCTTACCGTTATGTGGAAACTTAATGACTCTGAAGACCGATGAAACGACCGCTGTCATAGCATATGACCAACTTCGACCCAAAAGAAGGTTGTAGTCTAGAGGGGCATCAACCACTTCCACATCCAGACTAACGGTTTTACCTTCGACCCCTATAGGCAATTCTTGTAGAATACCAAACGGACGGAACCCACGGCCATCAAAGGCCTTAAGGATGGTGGGGGATTGGTTCAACGAAGGAGAACCAAGCGATCTCCAACATTGAATCGACATAATACACGTAGAAGCTCCCTCATCAATCACAGTCCGATGAATAGGCCTGTTTTTGACTATCACTGGAATTTGGAAAGCCATTTGATGGGGGAGACGCGGTGTACTACTTTCTAGATCAAAGATCATTAGGTTCGGGTCCTGAACATCGACAGCTCCAATAGCCGACAAAAGCAATTTTCGTTGCGCTGGACATGATTGCAGCACTTCGAGTGCCGACATTGCTGAAGGTGAAACAGCTAAGTCTTCAACAATGTTGTAATTCTGGGCTGCTCTCGCATGTGGATTGAAAGCAGACCTTCGAAGTACACCCTTGGCGGGCGGCTTAATCACTAAGTCTGGGTTAGGTTTTTCGATCTGTAGTGGATCGGAACCAGGAGCTGAGGTTGATGGGTTAGAGTGAGAAGATTCTGCTTCCTTACCATCAACAGGAGCCTTACTACCATAATCTTGCGATCGAGTCGCAATCCTGACATGAGACATCATCAAAATGGGTTCTTCACTGGCATTCGAAGAAGAACCTATCATCTTATTCTCCTGCTCTGGAAATGGATTTTTTAACACAGCAGGAGTGGGAGAACCTTTGACTATTTTCACTACCTCGGCCCGATGAGGGCAGTCTCTCGTAAAATGATCTTCTTCACAAATAAGACAAGGATAGCGAGGTTTGCGCTTTTCGTCATTGGTTTCCGACTTTTCCGTTTTCTCCTTTGGAGCCTTGTCTGCTTTAGCCTTCTTCTTTCCTTTCTTCTTTCCACCGTTTTTGGATTTGGCCGTAGATGACTCTACAGCGTGAATGTCGGCGGTAAGTTCAGGAGGAGAAGACTCTCCTGTCGGAGAATCAGGCAAAGTGATAATTGGAGTATTGGAGGTCTTGGAAGACTTCTTCTTACTCTTCGTAGTCACGATACCGATCATACCATCAGCGGCATGAGATCCCGAAGGAGCAGCAGCGATTTGGTTTGACTTTGGAAGATCCGGAATTTTCTCATGTAACGTACCCGACTGAGTGTAAACTAAGTCAAGGTATTGTGCCTGAGCAATGACTTGCTCCTCAGTAACTACTCCGGCCTTAGCTACATCTTCAGTAATTCTTGGTAATAATGATTTGACAAACCATTCAGCTAAGATTTGGTCCGGGATAAAAACTTTCACTAATCTTCTTCGACGTCTCCACTCATGGATGTGATCAGAAATGTACGTGGATGTCGATTGTTTTAGCGAAGTTAATAATTCTGTACCATTATCGTATCTGACTGGTAACTGAAAATGAGTTAAGAACGAGGTAGCTAACTGGCTAAAGTTGTAAAAAGAGGCCCGTGGTAACTCAATGTACCACTTGGCTGCGAGACCAATGAGTGTACGCTGGAAAAGACGTAAGCGGATGGAATCATCTGAGATGGAATTTGATGCACACCAGAGGTGGTAAGTCATCACGTGATTAGACGGATCCTCTCCAGACTTACCTTCGAACTTGGGTATATCGCTGGGCAACTTATTTGGCATTGGCGGCCAGAACGGAAGATATTGAATTGGATCGTTCGTTAGGCGCGTCAAGTCGGGTAAATCTAAAGTCGCAATAAACGGTAACTGCCGGTTAGGATCTCTAAAACTCTGAGTCACAATACCAGCCCCAGGAGGAGGATATCCAGGATAACTAGGAACAGGAGTCGCATTGGGGATATTATATCCTCCTGGAAAACCAGGATTAACCGGACCGTACTGGGGTTGCTGAGGTGGTTGATAAGTGTACCCAGGATACGGTTGATACTGGTAAACCGGTTGTTGGGCAGCTTGCCCAGGTTGATACTGTCCCTGGTACGGAGGTTGAACAAATTGAGGTTGAGTAGTAACAACCGTACTTGTACCAGGTTGGCCTGCAGGCATCTGGACTGTGGTTTGAACCGTGGGTCCAGACAACGGTACAGATGTCTGAGGAGTGGTTACAGGGACAGTAGAAACCGGAGCTGCCGATACTCCAGAAGTAAGCATGGTAGATGAAGCGGTAGTTGCTGCAGCCGTGTGAGGTGGAGTACCAGGTGCAATTGGCGGCTGAGTAACTACAGAAGTTACAGGGGTCTGAACACTTGACTGGACAGGTTGCGGTTGCTGGGGTGGACCAGGAACTGCAGGTTGTCCTGCTTGAGGTACCGACTGTATACTTGGTTGCGACATCTGTTGACCCTGTGACGGATCCCATGTTAACATTCCAGGGTATTGACTCGTAACAGGTTGAGGATACTGAGATCCATAGCCGTATTGAGGATAGGGTTGATAACTGTAAGGTGCAGTCCCATATGATTGCCCTTGAGGTGGTTGATAACCTTGACCAGGGTATTGACCCGTAGGTTGATAACCTTGAGGTAAATACGAATACTGGGGTTGACCTTGACCTTGAGGTTGGTATCCTTGAGGTTGATACCCTTGGGGTTGATACCCTTGGGGTTGCCATCCTTGAGGTTGCCATCCTTGAGGTTGATACTGATACTGAGGTTGACTTTGGGGTACATATTGAGGCTGGGGTTGATACCCTTGGGGTTGATACCCTTGAGGTTGCCCCCCAGTCACGAATGAAGTACCTTGAGGTTGCCCCCCAGGCATTAACGAAGGTTGCCCCCCAGGCGGTAATTGGCCACCTTGAGGTTGGTTAATGGGAGTTGAACCTGACATCATATAAACTTCACCTATACTCAATGGTACATTACCACTGTTTCCAACTAATAACCCATGATCAATGGGTTGAGGAGATGCTCCCGCAAAGGTACCAGAAAGTGATTGATACCCAGTAGGAACAGAAGGACCGCCATGTAAAAATGATTCAGGACTTTGTGAAAACACAGATGACTGACCAGACATATTTACAGGAGAATGAATTCCTCTAGGTGGAACCGGAGTACGAGGTGTAGAAAAACCTACTGAGTTGTCTAAAAAATTGGTTAATGCAAGGTACCAAGATTCACTTCTAGGAGGACTGTAAAAGATGGATTCACGCTCCCTTAGATCAAGGGTAATTAGATCTTCAGAATCAGAAACGCCTATTTCTTCCTCTGGAACAAGTTCTTCTATAGCAATTAATCCAACAGGAAGATTTTCGGTGATAATTCTTTCTATTCTTGGTGAATCAGGAACACTAGGAGTTGGAGTAACAGGTTTTGAAATTTCAGGTTCTTCGCCTGTTTCACTGGCAGATGAAAAACTACCAGCAAGCTCGGAAACTGTAACAGCTTCGGGATTGTAACCTGTTTCTAAACTTTGGTAATCTGGATGGACTACCAAGGAAAATTCTCCTTCTTCAGGTGATCCTACTCTACTGCCACTAGGAGGAGTTACAAGGACCTTTAACCCTTCTAAATTACCTGGGTCGTCTCGAGGAGGGGATCCCCTAAGTCTACGGGATCTTCTCAACAATTCGGCCACAGAAACAACTTCAGGAGACTGGCCCGCAATTCGACGGGACCTTCTCGGTAATTCCGCCACAATTAAAGATTTTAACTACAACACACGAAAACAAAGTAAAAAATTTCAAATCAAACCACCTAAAGTCTTCTAAAGAACCAATCAAATTTGAAGCACACGCCTAAATAATCTAGAGCGTCAAACCACACACAAACAGTAGTCTTCCGGACCAAAAACGCTAGTTGGTGATTAGGCCCAACCTCGCAGGATTCAGTACAGAAATAGTGGTGGAACAGTTACCCCGGCAACCTGCTTAATGAATAGACTGGACCAAGTTCCTCCACTTTAACCGTCTCGAAGTGAAGCGAACCCCCCAGAAAATCCAAGTGAGTATAACCGACGTCTGCTCCAGGTACAGTGGGACCTTCCCTCCACCGTCACCTTGGGTAGAATCCTAGATATTATGGCCACTAAGGTTACCAATCACAACAATTACACCTGGGGGAACAGTCTAAACTCCGACAGCACGCAAGGGCAGAGTAGCAAGCTCCAATCCCCTTACCGGCTCCTTGACAACAATCCAAGGTTTACCGATAAGTGACCCCTGGCTCCTCGACAATGGTTAATCCGAGGTTTACCGTTTGTAATACGTACTGCCTGGCGTCGTTCCCAACGAGGGAGGAATGATCCCCTCACTGGTTCGGACACGAGCTCGTGTTTCTCCTTTAAGAGGAGCTTTCCCAGAATGTAACTGAAACAATTGGATTTGTTCTACTCAAGATAGACTATCTGTTTGGTTTTGTAGTCTTGGAGAGTTAAGTACTCACCTACTCCAAGACCCTAGCCTAAGCTATGTTGGTGCTTCAGAGCCCTAGAAAAATAAAGATTACTAGATTGATTTTAATTTAAGCGTTACTTTTAAGGTTGTTTCTTAAGTCAAAAGGTGATGGAAGTGAAACTAGTGGTGTGTTGACTCGACTCGAAACCACTACAAAATGCACCTAGAATGATTTATCCACTACTTTACTTTTTCGATGAATTGCTTAACTAAAAAGTTGAGAGAATGCAATCTTTGTAAAAGCAACTTCTTAATTGAAGACAATCAAAGAAATAATTCGTTTGTCTTTTCCAAGCATAAAAACATAACTTCTCTTTACATGCACGAAAAAACTCTTTTCTTCTTTTGAAAACAAAAAGCTACTTGAAACAAGACTTTTTAAGAAGATGTTTTTGTATTTTTCTTTTAATAAAGCAAGTAAATCTAATGTAACCAAAAATCAATCTTAACAACTCTTAAAATCTATGAAAATGCACTCATAAGCAAATTTACTCTAAGCAATCTTAACGAGGCCAAAACTAACAATGATTATTTCTAAGGTGTTTTACTTGATCACAATCAAATCAAGGACTAGCTTATTGCAGAATCAAAAACTAGCCAAAACAAAACTCTAATCTTTTTGTTCTTTTTGTAAAATGGAAATCAATACTTTATAAACAAGTAATTCGAAATTTGACCCAAAACAACTCAAATGGCAAGTTGCTCACAAAAGGAGACTTTACGACAGGCCCGACTTCTAAGAAGGTTGACTAACCAGAGAGATCTAAGGCTGGACAACTTTCTACTATCAAAGTCACTACAAAGCCTTTCCAAAAATCAAACCCTAGGTCGAAACTTCGTTGAAAACCACTAAAACACTCAAAGCTCACAAAACTAGTTCAGGTGAAAATTCTTGACAGGGTACTAAAGGATCTGGGCAGAAAACACTAAGGAAAAACAAAATCTAAAAGTAATTTGAAGCAAAAATGGAATTTTCTTAAGTTTTACAGGAAGACGCAGGCAACCCGTTGTCACAGGTGCGGCCCCGCTCTGTGCAGACGGCACCAGCGCGTCCAAAGACGCACTGTGCAGTACTAAGAGGGTGCGTCCTTCTGGAAAAATGAAGAAAAACCAAATCTAACTAAATCTAAAGCTAAGCCACCCAAATACTAATTCTCACAGTCAAAAACCAGAAAATAAAAATGATTTTCTCAAAGCAAAGTTCATATAAAGGAAAAGACTCTCTCATTAATGGATTCCCCAGCGGAGTCGCCAATTTGTCACACGGAATCTGTCAAGGGTGCGGACACGACTGACCTTCCTAGAAGTCTAAGACATTCTAATGACAAACAAGACAAAATGGAGTGATCTTTCTCTAAATACACCTTTTACAACATGAAAACTACAAGTGTTTAGGCTTACCTTATTCCAAAACGCTGTTGTTGAAGTCCGTTCTTGACGATCCGGATGAGCTCCTCCTTCAAGTCAATTCCTGCAACCACAAACAATCAAACAATTACCAAGCACTTGCATTTCATATAATAAAACATATATTCAACATGCAGACCAAGGAACACATGAAATAACTCATTAACACAAGCTATTGAGAAAAATAAACCAGTTTGTATTAATAACGAAACAAAGAAACTCTTACAACCTGGCCTTGGTGTTGTGCAAGTTCCTCCCAGGGTCCATCAAGGGTTTTCCTCTACTTTGACAAAGCTCACCCTCTCCCAAGTAGAATCAAGTGAAGACAATCTCTCCTCACAAAGGCTCTAATGGAAGACCTAAATCCTGCAGCATTTACCCAAAGAAAATGTATAGCTCCAACCTCTTCTCCTTCTGGCTCAATGCCTTTATTTATAGTGCTGTAAAGAGGTTATTCAGGTCCACTATCAATGGGATCATCCCCCTCTATGGGTGGGATAGCTCCCTTATTGATGGGATTAGTTCCCCCTTAATAGAGATACATGAACCAACTGGAGGCGCATCCATTTCATCAAACCGACCTCTAGAATGTTCTAGAAGTAACCACAAGTAACTTTTTCAAGATAAAACTCGCGCATTTTGCCTTTTACAGAGGGACGCACCTGTCCCTTAACATACAGAGCGTCCATGGACGCAGATTTTGTGAACATGATCAGCGTCCCCGCAGGTAAGGCTAGAGAGAACCTGCGACCCCAGAGATAAACATAGTTTTTACAAGACTTTCTCTCTTCTTTGAGTTTGAGATGGATAACAGAGGCATGAGACTTGCCTAAGAGGGTAGCATGACTGTTGATTTGAGCCATACTAACTGTAAGTAGTCAAGGTGACATTTTTTAGTGTAACAGCTCTTCATTTAGGTTTCACTCCAAACCAAAACACACTTCTCCCTCACACAACTAGATAGCTACAACTAGTAATAGCTTGCTTGTCTACTCCAAACCAAAATAGTATCAACACCCAACCAAAAACTCTACAACTAACACTAGTTTGTGCTTGGGAAGAAGGGAGGTTTATATAGGAAATATGGATGGGAGAAGGATCCTCTTCTCATGGGAGAAGGACTTATCCCTTGAGGTAGTTCTATCATTATAGGGGAAAGGAGCCAAAACTATCATCCTCGACCCCATTCGGCCAAACCATTTACTAGACTTCATCTCTAATTTAAAAAACTTTTCATAACAGGACTAACGCAATTGAAACACAACTTATTTGCTTTGGTTGGTGTGAGGAGTAGTGATAATCTATGCACATCGATGTGGGGGAGACAAAGGCCATTAGCGTCAGTCTTGTAAACTGGGAAAAACAAAATTTTCAGGGGAAATGGTGCTAAAGGGAATTTATTTGCTTATGAAGAGGGACATAATGGGAGTTTCTTCATGAAGCAAAAACATGCAGGGTTCACTATAAAGGTCCTCTAGGATTAAGGAATAGGGAGTACAGGGCCAGTGACAAAATTCTGTGTAATAGATGCCCCCTAAAGCGTCAAGGCCGAACTAGAGTGAGGGATGAAATGCTTCATAAATTAGCGGGGAACAGTTTACCATCAGAAAACCTGCAAGCAAGTACATATACATATACATAAACTGAGATCTTTGTCAAATGATACATGAATAGTGGCATGGATGCAACCATCTAGAGAATGATCATGTAAATGGACCTGGGTATGGGCACAACCATCCATCAAAGAGGATCATAACGAAACCACGGTATGGTCGTAACCATCCAATAATGAGAAGGATCACATATGATAACTCATGGTCTGGTCGCAGCTAACCATCTGAAAGAGACATGCATATCATCATAACCATGCCACACCACTTCGAAACCTAGACTTTTTTTATTTGAGTTCAGGTTCTTGCACTCCAACACAACCCGATCTAAGTACAGATTCTAGCATGCGAACATATGTGTTGACGTCGAACATGCTAGAAAGTCTCTTGATTACCAATCAATGATGTAAACTATTAACAAGCATGAGAGAAACCACCAATAATGACAATGGTCCTCAAGGTACTATCAACACAATCCATAGAATGTGAATAGAGGAATTGAAGTCAAAGACCTGTGAAATCACTCGCTTGCAAGCCAATGATGTGAACTTGTTGTTGAGTGCAAAGAACTTTCCATTAGGGCATGCAAGCTCTAAGGTACTGGAAGGGAGTCTCTCCATCAACTTCCTGGATAATGAGTTGAAGTCGATGGAAAGTGAACATGTCGAAGGAGGGCCATAATGAATCCCACATCATCGACGTGAGACGAGAGGATGTAAAATTATTTTGGATGATACAGAGAATCAGGGGTAAGTGTAACTACAAAAGGACAACTCTTGAACATATCAGTGACACAACTTGGAAGTTTGGCAGCTTTTGGATCCATGGGATCGGTGGTCATGATGACGTGGTAGAGATCAAATGGAAGGAAAATATAAACGGCCCAAACCCAGGAAGGTCAACGATGCAAAGGAGGATGTCCCAACCCGAGACGAAGAAAAGAGTGTCATGTTCAAGAGTAAGCTGCTGACACGACTTGAAAGATTTCCAAATTTTCCTACACCATTTCTGGCAAGTACCTCAATTATTTTTTAATCGCAAGCTTGAAGTGGATAACATATGCTTGCACTATAAGTTCATCATTCAGATGATTCCGACCTAGAAAGTTTGACGAGCCCTAGGAAGGAGAAGCTCACATTCGTCATGGTGACGAATTTGATGTTGTTTAATAGTTTAAAGGGTCCAACAAAGGCATAACTCGGTATGCTTTTCATGTTTAGAGAGTTTGAAAAAGACACGTAAAATAAAACTCCACATGGTCCCTTTTCATACATTTGTGTCTCTCGAGCCCGAAAAAGTAGAAAACAATACTTGAGAGAACAGATTCACCATTTCAGTCAAGGAGTACCTTTTTCGTAAATAGTGCCTCCCAGCCCAAAAAAGGGGTAAAATTTTACTAGGCACATGATGTTTCACATCCATTAATGAGTTTGAAATGACAAGGGCTCAACCATTTTTTCGCTTTTAAAGGGTCGGAAAAGAGCTGAAAGTGGACCCCCCATTTTTATTTTCTTTAACGAGTCAAAAAGGGAAAGAATACTTGGCAATCTTTTCATATAATTTTAACAAGTCGAGAAAAGAGCTGAAATGTGACTCATCATCATCGTCAAACATCCATCATCTATCACTGCACAAATAAAGCAAAGTGTATTATCAATTCCTTGAGGTAAAATAGGTCAAAATATTTAAAAAACTTGATATTTTCAAGAAAAAATGAATAAAAAGGGGAAAAGTAAATATATTTTTACCATTTACCATTTTACCTTTGCTATGAACACTTTTCACCCACTTTTTCCCTAATCATTTCGGGGCAAATTTCGGGAGATCCGGGAGGTCAATTGACGAGCCGCCAGTTCTAGGTAACAATCGAAGCCTTGAGCTCCATTTCCATGCTATTTATTTATGATTTTAGCCATTTTTTTGGATTTTTTGGGAGGTTTTTGAAAATCTTTTTCGCCCTTGGTCGGTGCAATTTACGGGCACAGAATCGTGCCGCCTGAGGGAGATTAATAAAGCCATCTACGCCGATCAGTGAACCTATTTTTAAAATAGGTGCACTAGCGTTGTGGATAGGGAAAAACCCTATGTTTTCAAAAACTAATCGTTTAAACTTGAATTCTATGTGCCAATGATGATTATTGACTCAAATTAATGGCTTTTGTAGGAGAGAATCCTCGAAAATGGTGGATTGGAAGGAACGAGAACATCAAGATGTTGAAAACCAAGAAATGAATGACCCAAATTTCCTGGAGGATTTGAGGGCTTGTAGGTTCCTTAAATTCTTCCTTATGTCAGGGATGCGAGCCTAGCCCAAGTTGCTTCAATACTCAATAAGCCTTTGGGACATTAATTCAGACATTTTTGTCATTGGTGACCAGTAGCCGGAGTTGGAAACTTCAGATATTTACTTCATCACTGGACTGTCTCGCAGAGGTTTGCCAGTGAACTTGTATGGGCCACGTCCGATCGGGACAAGCATATCTTCCTTGCTTGCCGAGCACTGCCCTAAGGCCCTGAAATTCAAGAGTGGGAAGATAGAGATTTTCAGTGTGTGTGATTTGACACCGAGGGTGCTTCTGTTGACTATCAATAGAGTGGCAGGGTCCCAAGTGGAACATGAGACTAACAAGTCAAATTTCCTTTACGTTGTTGACTCCACAGCTCCTATGATCTTCAAATGGGTAGAGGCCATGAAGATGAACATCAAGCGCCAGTTGTCCAAAGCCAAGGCGGGGAATATGAAGCAATTTTTCTTCGGATATGTACTTGTGACCTTCTTCCTGTAACGAGTCCCAATGTTCCAGTATCAACTGACTGAGGTGGATCCTCCTATGCCACACGATCTGCGAATGGTCCGTTGGAGTCGTTTGATGCCCAGGATCACTGGGGGTCAGCATATGTCATACTAATCTACATTATTTTCATGGTTACAATGACAGAAGATCGTCATGGAGGACTGGCCATACAACGGCACTGATTTCTGTGGAGATCCAGATATTCCCTTACCAAATGGAGAGGACTTCGATGACGAAGGTAAAAAATCAAATTTTTAATTTTGAGAGTTTTTAATTGTTTTTGGTATATATGTGCTTATAAAATTCCTCTTGTTTATCCAAATGTTGGGCCAGAGCGGCCAACTGGGATGTCCCCGATATCTAGGCGCGTCCCATGCCCTATCGATTTTTTCGCCCCTTATCAGGAAGGGAGTGATAATGAGGAGGAGATCATGAGGAACCTTGAGGGGTTAACTCATGGTATCCCGGGGTATGCTCAGATAGGAGACGTGCCCCATCGGTACCAGAGACACACAGTGGGAGTCTCAGATCGGATCCACCAATTATTGAGTCATGTTGCACAAGTTGTCTCGTGGTATCATGACCACCATGTTGATTAGTCCCTAGGTCCAACACTTACATATTTTTTGAGGCCTGCGTGCTATGGATGTATGAGGTCTGCGAGCTACCGATGTTATTTTAGACACACATATTATTTTTTGGGGTTCTGATGTATCAAACATTCTCACCTATATATATATATATATATATATATATATATATATATATATATATATATATAGATATATATATATCTATATGTTGTATTTTCCTATCTATTATGGTACAAATGGTTTGTTTTATCTTATACATGTTTCGTAAATGTCTATCCAACACGTAATTAGCTAATGCATCTGTCAATTTATTCATGCGTCTAGGAATATGATGATATGTAATATAATCAAAATGCCTTTCCAATATACGGAGATACATTCTCAATATTTGAGGGTTCCTGATGGAATATTTCTCGTTGAGTTGAAGGACAACAAGCTATGAATCTAAGTTGACAACCAATTCTCTGATGCCTAGAGCGATGGCTTTTGACAAAAGTTCGATGACCACACTGTATTCAACAATGTTATTGGTTGTGTGACCTAGGCAGATACCTTGAAGGTCAATCAACTCACCATTAGTTCATAGATAGCCCATGCCATGGATGATAGGTTTTGGGTACTACAACAAGCACCATCAGCGAAACCAAAGTGAGGAGTCACAAACATCTGCAAAGCAAGAAAAGCATAGTAAATAGGAAAGATGTTTGAAACCTATCACACAAAAACACGTTGTACAAAAACGAGTCACACACTAATGTACATAAGTAACCATGTAATATGACCTAGACATAGTACTTTTCGAGGTAAAGCCTGTTTCGGGGCTTATTGAGAGGATTTTCTTCATAATCAATAAGGTCATAAGCTCCTTTCTGCAAAATGCATTTTACGATATAGGGCCCATGCCACATAGGTTAAAACTTGCCTGCCCCCAGCTTATCGTTAGCTTGGTCATATAATATGATCAAATCACCCTTAGAGAAAGTGTGAGGGGAGATTGACTAATCGAAATGGGGTTTGACCCATTTCTTTTGTGCTTCAATGACCAAGGTGATGAGATGACAAGTCTCATCCAGTAGTTCTAGATATAAGAGGCATTTCGCTTGAGGCGATGTTTTTGGGAGAAGTTCATCAAATAACTTGAGTGAAGGAATCTCATAGTTGATTGGAAACATTGCTTCTAGACCATAGACCAGCTGGAACAGTGTTAAACCAATTGTGTCTTTGGTTGAGGTTTGGTAGGCCCACAGAGCTGAAAAGAGCATGAGATGCCAATTTGACTTGTGCATCCCAATAGTACGTTGAAGCATTGTGACCAAAAATTTGTTAACAACTTCAACTTGGCCGTTGGCCTGAGGGTAATATGGGCTCGAGCCATCGTGGTGCAAGCCCAATGCAGATTTTAGCTCTGCCATCATGTAATCTCTAAAATGGGAGCCATGGTCAATGACAAGGGCTTGGGGTACACCGACTCTAGAAATACCATGGTTAAAAAGGAATTGAGCCATCATCTTACCATCTACAAAATATGTAGGCATCGCTTTGGCCCATTTGGTGAAACAATCCACAACAACGATAATAAAGCCATGCCCCCCAGACGAATGAGGGTTACATGTCATATAATTGATGCCCCATTTGGAAAAGGGACCTACAGTAATGATGGTGTGGAGGTGAGTGGGTGGGGCACGCATTTTGCATTGGTAAATTTGGGACTTATGAATAGTAAGAATGCAGTTGTTGAATATAGACGGCCATAAATAACCAGCACGAAGGATTTTTTGAGCTGTAGCATAACCAGAAATATGACCACCACATGCCCCAGAGTGGTAATCATTGAGAATTATTTCATATTTCTCGATTGTAAGGCATCAGCGAAGAACTGAATCGACACCAACATAGTATAAAGTATCGCCAATAATACAATTAGGTTGGGAGTGATGCCAAATCCTTCGGCAAGCATCCTCGGTCAACGCGGACTGAAACATGGATGTTTGGAGATACACGATGATATCACCGTACCATGGATCAAGGGTGCTAATAAGGAAAAGTGTCTCATCTAGAAGCTTCTCATCTGCACTAGCAGGGAGATCCTTGGAGAAGGGAACAAATCAATTCAAGGAAAACAAGTGACTTCTTAGATTTGGCCATATTGAAGACCAAATTGAATTCTTGTAGGATGACAATCCATTTAGAATACTTTCCCCCCAGCAACTGACGAGTCAGGATATAAGTCATAGGGTTGCATTCAGAAATAATTTTAGTCGTATGTAAAAGGATATAGTGCCAAAAGCGTTGAACAGATTGAACGGCAGCCAAAGCTAACTTCTCGACATGTGCATAACACGTTTTAGTTTTGAGGAGATTCCAATTAAGGTAGTAGATTACATGTTCACTACCTTCGTCGTCGTCTTGGACCAAGACCATAGCAATGGTGCTAGGGGCCACAACTAGGTAGAGGAAGTAATCTCGATAATAGTTCGATGGGTGCAATAGAGGAGCATTTATGAGGATGGCCTTGAGATCATCAAAATATTTTTGGGCCACCTTGTCCCATGCAAAGGGTGTTCCTTGTTTTAGCAACTGGGTAAATCCTGTGGCTAGCCCGACATAGTTAGGTATAAAATGACGGAGAAAGTTGGCCTTTCCTTGCAGGCTCTAAAGTTTGTGTAGTGAGGATGGAGGGGGTAAATTTACAACGGCCTCGAATTTAGTGGATCTAGGAGAATACTGTCCTTGGAAACGATGAAATTGAGGAGTCACCCTGATTCTACACAGAAAACACATTTGTGTGGATTTAACTGAATGTTATAGTGTCTGCAACATAGAAAAATCTGCTAAAGATGGTTTGGGTGATCTTGGTGCTTACGAGAGTGAGCGGGAAGGTCATACAAGTAAGGCTGGAAAATGTTGCAAATGTCATGAAACGCATAGGACATCGCCCATTGAAACGTGGCTCCAACATTTTTGAGGCCGAAAGGGAGTTTCTTGTATGCGAACGTATGCGAAGTGTGAATTTGGCAAGACTTCTTTAGTGTATTTGGGACACATTGTTAGAGGAGGTGAGCTAAATATAGACCCCTCTAAGGTTGAGGTCATTTTGAATTGGACCAGGCCCAATACAGTTATAGAGGTAAGAAGACTTTTAGGGGCAACACAATATTGGAGAAAGTTTATTACTAATTTTTCTTCCATTGCAGCTCCATTACATGCATTGACAAGTGTCAAGAAAGTATTCCATTGGGGAGATGTACAACATAAAGAATTTGATGCTTTGAAGCAAAATATAAGTTCAATGTCAATATTAGCACTTTCAAATCTTAGACAACCATTCGAGATTCAAATGGATGCAAGTGATTATGCCATGGGAGCAGTTCTATTGCAGCATAGTAAGCCCATTTCATTTCATTTTGAAATCTTTAATGGAGCTGTAACTAACTATCCCACATATGATAAAGAAATTTATGCATTGGTACAAAGTATTAAGAAATGAGAGCACTATTTGATGGGGAAGGAGACCATCATCCATACCGAGCATCAACCATTACAGTACTTACAGTCACAGTCAAAGTTGCAGCAGTCACGACATTTCAGATGGATGGGTTTTCTACAACAATTTCATTTGGTTATCAAGTATAAAAGGGGAAATTAATCTACAATAAGGTATTTTAAATTCTTTCAAGGCCTATTGTAAATTCATCTGTTATACTCAAGCATAATTCTATTTTGCATGAAAGTTACGTAGAACAATATGCAAATGATAGTGACTTTCAAGAAGTATATGCAAGCTTAAGTCAAGGAAATCAAATTGAAGAGTTGGATTATCATGTACATAATATTTTTTTGTATCACTTGGGCAAGTTGTGTATTCCATAAGGAGAAAGAAGCAATATCATAAGGGAGGCACACACTTCATTGATTGCTGGACACTTTGGTGTAGGCAAGACAATAGCGAATATTCAAAGGTATTGTTATTAGCCATAAACGTTGGATAATGTTCCTTGTTTCATAAAAGGATGTTCTTTATGTGCTAAAAGTAAGCCTAGTGATAGGAAACTTGGTTTATACACTCCATTTCCGGTACCTTCATGTCCATGGGAGAGTATCTCAATGGATTTTGTAGGAGGTCTTCCATTGTCAAGGTAAGGTCATGATTAATTGTATGTAGTTGTAGATAGGTTCAGCAAGATGTGCATACTAACACCATGTAAAAATAAAATTACAACTTAACAAACAACTCATATTTTCTTCCAAAACATTTGGGTTCATTTTGGTCTTCCTACTTCTATTGTAAGTGATTGAGATTCTCGATTTGTTGGGAATTTTTGGTCAAATTTGTGGGGCATGATGGACACAAAGTTAAGGAAGAGTACAACCTTTCATCCAAAAATAGATGGAAAAACCAAGGTGGTCAATCAAATAGTTATTCATCTTCTTAGAGGATATTGCAACAAACATCCCAAGTTGTGGGATAAATAGTTGCATTACATACAACATGCATACAACAGGGAAAAGAATTCTTCCACAAACACATCACCATTTGAGGCATGTTATGGGTACCTTCCAAGATCTCCATTGGAATTCATCTTTGAGAAAGATGTCGCCATCGATGGTCACAATGACATTGATAAGGCAAGGAAGTTCATAGAGAAAATTCAGTTGATACATCATACAATGCAAGAACTACTTGAGAAATGTCAAAGTAGCTATAAGGCAAGGTATGACAAACACTGGATTAATCATAAATTTCAAGTTGACGATGAATTTTGGTTATATATTAGCAAAGAGAGACTTCAAGGAGAAGGTAAAAAGCTTAAACTAATCCGTTATGGTCCTTTTAAAATTCTGGAAAAGATTGGTAACAACGTATTTAAGCTTGATTTGCCTCCTTATATGCAAATATACTCTATTGTTAATGTTGAAAATTTGAGATTGTTTGAGCCTCCTTTCATTGATCATCAAGAAGATCATGTTCATCTGCCATCAATAGATGATTTTTCACCAGAATATCTTGATGAACTTTAGCAAGACCTCATACTTGACAAAAGAACCAGGACTTCGAAGAGAGGGGATGTCAAATAACTTAGAGTGGGACTCAAGGGACAAAAGCCTTCTCAAGCCAAATGGTTGCAAACAAAGAAGGTGAGGGAGATGTACCCTCACTTGCTAAACATTTGATAGTATCTTTTGGGGCCCAAAAGGATTTTGCTGGGGAGGAATGATCAAGTGCTTATTATTTATCTCAAAAATATTTTTTCTCAGAATGGCTTGAAACCTGAACGACTGTGTCTGTCTCAAAAAAAAAATCCTAACGCAACTCATTTTGTCAAAAACCGAGTTCGTATGAGAAAGTTATTGTGTTTTGATCGCTTTGTTAAACATGTGCAATTTGCAAAAAGAAGCCTAGTCACTGCACAGTTAGCAGTCCGTATTGCTGACATGGCAGGTGACTAGGCATGGTCAATGGCGAATCAGAGATAGACAAGTGGCAACGTTTGGTTGGGTTGTACAGTGGTGTGTTGGAGAATTTATATTGGTTTTATTTTGGACCAAGGAAGAATGCCACGTGGCAAGCCCAGAGGTCACCACGTGGCATCTCCTAAAGGTCGGGTTGGAGGTCTACACAGTGGAGCAAAATATATTGGCAGAAGTCGGGGTCGAAACCATGACCTCATACACGCAAACTATACGCCTTAACGGCCTGCTCTACTGGGTGGATCTTACCATGAAACAAATCTGCATATATTTAAAGTTAAGCGGTTTAGAGGTTGATGGTTCGGGAGGGCTAGCCCACAGGAAAGCCCTCCCCCCATGTGAACGAAACACTACGAACCGCAACAGTTACGGTTATGAACTGACAACTCTGAAAAACTCCATACAGTTATCGCATATGAACACAATACCATAACCCCGATGGTCAAGCTAACAGTCTCCTCCAAAAATGCGCAGTATCCACCACATGTGACCGCATTCAAAACGCCGATGGTTGTGGTCAATTAACTCTGCGGTTTTCACGATAATCACATATTTATGTTACTGCTAATCTGGGATTAAAAATTAATTAAGTATAGTTTAACCTCAATTAACTCTTAGTTTAATCTAGCGAAGGTTTTGGTGGTGCTCCCAAATTCAGGCCTGCCTCCAAAATTAGCGCTCTAACTGGAGCCATTCTAGATTTAGTGGAGCTTTTCTAGGAAAAGACTAACTAATCTATAGAGAAGTCAAATTTTGACCAAATTGAGTTGAGGAAGAGGTGTTTCTAGCTAATTTGGACATTCTGAACACATTGGTGTAGGTATCAGGAGCCATAGAGCTTTGTAAAACAACATTTTTCCACATTGAGCTAATATAGAGGCCTAAGCCATGGAAGTAGGACCAAGGAGATGTAGCCCAAGAGGGGTGACCTCCTTCATCAAAACACTATGTTAAAGTGTCTCTTTGATGTTTTTTTATACTTTGAATGTTTGTTGTTCATTATTTTTGTTTGAAGCTATTTTTCTCATGCATGTCAATTTAAACTTAAGGAAATTTACATGTTTACATGCACAAACAACTAAGGAAACCTCAGCACAAGAAGCAAAGAAAGCACATGTTTATAAATCTTTAATTATTATTAGTAGAAAAAAACTAATCATACAAAAATAGATCAACCTAGGTAGTACGGATGCCCAGTCAATGATGTAGGAGAATCCAGACTTAGCCAGCAATGTGATTATATGTTCACATGTTGTGGCTAACAAGAGATGAATTTCATTGACCTGAGTGGTCAAAAATCAGTTTTAGTAGAGAGGGTTAGATCTCTCGAATTAATCTTTATCTCAATTATTGTAATAATTAGACCACTGTATTATTTTTAGACTAAGAGATAAGTTGTTAGTATAAGTGTGTCTTAGAGCTTGGAAATAAGGATTTGATTGTTAGACTAATAAAAATAGGGGTCGAGTTGTCAATGCAATTAGGATAGGATTAGATTCATAAAAGAAAAACAATGTAATGACAGAGAAACTAGATGATCGAGAATAGAGTGTGTAAGTGAGAGTTTGAGTAACAGAGATAGGGTTGGAGATTGAACAGAGGTCAGACAAACTGATGTAATCGAGCTGAGAGGGCCAAGACTCTGTAATTTACATTTTGTTGAATACATGATTAAGTGTGGTGTTGTGTGTTAATCATGGTGTAGAAGTTCATTCGTATCTGTGTATCGGTGTACTAGACTTAATCATATATTTTTCTCTGTTTAAACACTTTATTCATAAATCACAATCAATTAGTGTTAAGGGTTAATATTGAGCTTAAGTACTAAAAACCTTTCCTTAAGTGCTTTTCCTTAAAGTATGAATTAAAGCACGTGGGTTGTATTTGATAAGTGGGAAGTGGTATCTTGTGCAACCAAAACGTTGTAAATGGTATTGTGGAATTCCACACGATTATCTTTAGTGTTTGACACGTAGCATGAGAAAACCACTTTTCTCGCATGCTCTCGACCTAATATTGTTCGTGCAAGAATCCGTGTGAGATTGCATGACAACTGTTCGATTGGATGGGTAACATCGACGACGAAGATCGTCTGGGTAAGTTGATGAGCGGACGACACAATATCCGTTGGATCTGGAGGAGAGAAATCAATGGCGAGAATTGAAGCGCTTGATAAAAGAAGAAGTCAATGAGGGACTGACTGTGATTGGTTAGAAAAGTGGGACCCTCAGGGGGAAAATACACATACATAACCTATTTGTGCACAGTTGATTGGCTCTAAAGCTAAACAATAGTCGAATTATAGACTACCACCTCATTTTCATCAACCTCATGTGTCATTTTTGGTATCAAAGCCCAGAGATTAAGTCTTGCTACAACAAACACGCCACCAAGGAGAGGAGCTGGCATAGGTCAGGGGAGACCTGTAGCAAATGCAGTTTTGATGGATGAGATCCAGAACCTACATACAAGGATGGAGACAATGGAGACTGCTTAGAGGAGAGCACCTGATGAAGAAAATTCCAGTACGGTAGTGGAATCTTTTGAGGATGAAAGTGAAGCTGCGAAAGTTATCAAGATATTGGCTAAAGCAAGTGGAAGACCAAAGATGGAGATCCCCTTGTATGATGGGAATCTCAATGTAGAAGAATTGATGGACTGGATTAGTTCATTAGACAAGTATTTTGACTATGAGGAGGAGGTTGATGACAAAAACAAGGTGAAATTTGCAGTCACCAGATTGAAGGGTCATCCAGCTATTTGGTGGGATGAACTACAAACATCCAGAGCAAGAAAAGGGAAGTCCAAGATCAAACAATGGGATAAAATGGTAAGTAAATTGAAAGCAAAATTTATGCCAAAAGATTATCAGTTAAATTGTTTTAGACAATTAAAAAACTTGAGACAAAAAGGAATGATTGTCAAAGAATAGACAAAAGAGTTTTATAAGTAGAACATTAGAGTAGGACATGCAGA
Organism: Pinus tabuliformis; assembly: GCA_031772625.1. Lineage (NCBI taxonomy): Eukaryota > Viridiplantae > Streptophyta > Pinopsida > Pinales > Pinaceae > Pinus > Pinus tabuliformis. The sequence continues at coordinate 67,488,101 of CM062812.1, forward strand.
GGATGATGAAGAGAAGGTAGCTAGGCATATCAATGGCTTGAGATACGACACACAGGATAAAATCAGCTTGCTGAGTCTGAAGGCAATTGAAGATGCCTATTGAGTAGCTTTGAAGGTAGAAGAGAAGATGTTGAGGAAGCAAAATCAAAGGAACAGAGGGAAGAGTTCAGCAAGAGGTAGAGGAACTACTAGACCAAGATTTCAGCACCATCAGAGTGAAGCAAGAAGTTCAAGTAGTAGACCACCACAGAGAGGAGACTTTAGTAGAGGAAGATTTTCACCCAGAGGAAGAGGCCGAGGAAGAGAAATTCGGTGTTATACATGTGGAGAATGGGGACATGGATCATGCGATTGTCCTCATAATAAAGTAACAAATTAGAGGAATGTGAATGTGGCTAAGGCAAAGGAAGAAAAACTTCAAATTGCAAACAAGGAAGAATCACTTGAAGAAGGAGAATCCTTGTTGTTGAAAAGGGTATTGCTTAAGTTAGAGAAAGAGACAAGAGAACCAGCTCAGAGAAAGAGTTTATTCAGAACTACATGCAAATCCAAGGAAAATGTTGTAAAGTGATAATTGATAGTTGAAGAACTAATAACCTTGTTTCTATAGAAATGGTGGACAAGTTAGGACTAGTAAAAATAATACACCCTACTCCTTACAAAGTATCATGGTTGCAAAAAGGACATCAACTTATTGTGACAAAACAATGCAAGGTAGAGATACAAATTGGTACTTATAATGATGTGATATTGTTTGATGTAATGTTAATGGATGTATGCCATGTGCTACTGGGAAGACCTTGGTAGTTTGATCAGAAAGCTATTCATGATGGGAGAAGAAATACTTACACTCTAGAGAAGGATGGAAATAAACACACACTGCTGCCATTAAAGGATGAAGCATGCAAAGAAGTGCCTGGAAACAATATTATGCTGATGAGTGGGAAAGAATTGCTGCAAGAAGTCAAGAAGGATGAATAGATGAATTTTGCTGTCATAAGGAGACCTAAGGTAATTTTAACTTCCACAAACCTAGATGAGTTATCTGAAGAAATCAAAACTCCGTTGAATGATTTTGTTGATATCATTGTGGATGAGTTTCCAAATGCATTACCACCAATCAGGAGTATTAGTCATCATATTGATCTGATACCTGGAGCAAGTTTTCCAAACAAAATAGCATATGGATTAACTCCTCAAGAGAATGCAGAAGTTGGAAGACAAGTGCAAGAATTGATGGATAAGGGATTAATCAGAGAGAGTCTTAGTCCATGTGCTGTACCAACAATACTCAGTCCAAAGAAAGGTGGTGAATAGCGTACGTGTAAAGATTCCAGAGCCATAAACAAGATTACTATCAGGTATAGATTTCCTTTACCACGCATGGATGATTTGATGGATTGTTTAAGTGGGTCAAAGTATTTTTCTAAAATAGATCTGAAGAGTGGATATCATCAAATAAGGATTAGAGAAGGAGATGAATGGAAGACTGCATTTAAAACAAATAGTGGGTTGTATGAATGGTTAGTGATGCCTTTTGGACTCACTAATGCACCTAGCACATTCATGAGATTAATGAATGAAGTCTTGAAGGAATATGTAAGAAATTTTTTCATTGTTTATCTTAATGACATTCTAGTTTTTAGTAGAAGCAAAGAAGAACATTTGGAGCATCTTAAGTTGGTTTTAAGAACTCTGCAGAAAGAGAAACCACTGATAAATCTGAAGAAATGTAGTTTCATGAAAGAAGAATTAATCTATTTGGGATATGTAGTTTCTAAAGAAGGTTTGAAAATGGATCTAGAGAAAGTCCAAGCAATTTGGAATTGGCCTACTCCAAGAAACATATTTGAGCTAAGAAACTTTCATGGTCTTGCAAGTATTAATAGAAAATTTATCAGAAGTTTTAGTCAGATTTGTGCACCAATTATTGAAACAATCAAAGAGATTAATCAGCCATTCAAGTGGACAGAAGCAACAAACCGAAATTTTAAGTTGCTGAAGAAGAAAATTATAGAGAAACTAGTTTTAGCTTTACCTGATTTTGGGAAAGTTTTCCAAGTTGAAATTGATGCTAGTGGAGTTGCAATTGGAGCAATTTTGAGTCAGGAATAGAGACCAATAGACTACTTTAGTGAGAAACTAAATGAAGCTAAGAAGAAGTATTCTTCTTATGATAAATAATTTTATGCTATTGTGCAATCTTTAAAAAAATGGAGACATTATTTTCTACCAAAGGAGTTTGTATTATATTCTAAGAATCATGCATTACAGTTCATAAACAACTAGAAAAAATTGAACCAGAAACATGCCAAGTGGGTAGAGTTTTTTGAGAGTTTTACTTTTGTGATAAAACAAAAAAGTGTTAAGTTGAACAAAGTTGTTGATGCTTTGAGCAGGGTAAATTTCATTGTGCAAGAATTAAAAGTTGGTGTTGTAGGATTTGAAGAAATGGTTGATATGTATAAAGGTGATGCAAAATTTAAAGATATTTATGCAGCTATACAAAACCCAACTATTCATAATAGAAGTCAGTGGTTACACTATATTATCCAAGGAGGTTTACTGTTTAAAGGTACTAAATTGTGCATTCCCAAATGTTCTATGAGGGAAAACATAATCAAGGAGAAACATAGTGGAGGATTATCTGGTCACTTTGGATAAGACAAAACCTTTGCTCAGGTAAATGTTTTTTACTATTGGCCAAAGATGCAAAATGATGTTAAGAGATTTGTTGAGAAGTGCAGGATATGTCAGCCTGCTAAAGGGAGAAGCCAAAATATAGGATTGTACCAGCCATTGCCAATACTAGACCGACCATGGGATGCAGTTAGTATGGATTTTGTTTTAGGGTTACCTAGAACTCAAAGAGCGAATGATTCCATTTATGTTGTGGTAGATATATTTTCCAAATGGCACATTTCATTGCATGTAAAAAGACTAGTGATGCAACACATATTGCTAATCTGTTTTTTCAGAGGTTGTAAGGTTACATGGATTGCCTGTAAGTATTGTGTCTGATAGGGATACAAAGTTTGTTGGGCATTTCTGGAGAACTCTTTGGAAGAAACTAGGTGCCAACCTTAGTTTCAGTTTAGCATATCACCCTCAAACAGATGGACAGACCAAAGTGGTAAACAAAATCTTGGGAAACATATTGAGAAGTTTAGTGTATAACAATCCTAAGTAGTGGGATTTAGCACTTTCTCAAGATGAGTTTGCTTATAATGACACTCCAAATCAAAGTACTGGGATGAGTCCATTTCATATTGTTTTTGGAATGAATCCAAGAGGTGTGTATGAACTCAGAAAATTGGGTAAACAGGAGACAAGAAGTGCAAAAGTTGACGAGTTTGCAGAGAAGATGCAGAGACTACAAGAAGATGTCAAAGACAGATTGTAGGAAAGTAGTGGAAAATAAAAACATAGAGATGATATGAAGAGGAGAGAAAAATAATTCCAAGTGGGATATCTAGTGATGATATACTTGAGAAAAGAAAGATTTCTTGTTGGGGCTTCCAATAAACTAAAGATGAAAAAGTTAGGACCATGTAGAATTGTGAGGAAGTTTTCAACTAATGTTTATGAAATTGAATTGCCAGAAGGAATTGGAATATCACCTATTTTCAATGTTGTAGATTTGTATCCATACAAGGAGACCGAGTCAGAGCTATAGAAGGAACCTGCAGGAGATGAAGTTCAAAATTTAAATTGGAATGAAAAAATGCCAAAGATAGCCAAGAAAGAGGTGGAAGCTATTTTGGATAAAAGAGTATCCAAAAGAACCAGAGGACATGTTTATTTTCAGTATCTAGTCAAATGGAAGGGACAACCAATGGAGGATTCTAGTTGGTTGACAACAACAGAATTACAGAAGTATGGAGTAAATCCTGAAAGTTTGATGAAGAATTCTTTTCTTCCCCAAGAGTCTGATGCAGGAGCATCCAGACTTAGACAACAATGTGATTGTATGTTCACATGTTGTGGCTAACAAGATATGAATTTCATTGACTTGAGTGGTCAAAAATCAGTTTTAGTAGAGCGGGTTGGATCTCTTGAATTAATTACGCCGTAAGGCGTTCCCCTCTGAAACCAACTCTCCTCTGAGGTTACGTGTCCATTTGTGAGCGCTTGATTTAATGGTTAGACGATTAAAATTGTTTGAGCCGTTGGATTGATTCCACCGAAACATTATCAACTGCTTCCTTTACTCGCCTGCTTCGTTATAAATTCTAACTTTACTCGCCTGCCATTCCATATTAATTCCTTTGTAAAATCCATTGATGAAACCTGTTGCATGCAGGCATTGAAACGAAAGTGGAATTGGGTTCGGATTGATTCCACCGAAACGTTATCAACTGCTTCCTTTACTCGCCTGCTTCGTTATAAATTATAACTTTACTCGCCTGCCATTCCATATTAATTCCTTTGTAAAATCCATTGATGAAACCTGTTGCATGCAGGCATTGAAACGAAAGTGGAATTGGGTGGGGAAAACTAGCTGCCATAGCAAATCTTGAGATCACTGCTTTGGGATTTCGACTTCTTCGGCTACATCTGTACAAAGTAACTCCAGGTATGTTTATATTTAAAGCCATTTTGTTAAATACTAAAACATCATTGAGTATTGAACAAGAGATAAGATAAGAAAGGCTTCCCATCCCCTTCATACCTACCCTGAATGCCATCGCCCACCAGAGGTATAAATATAAATTATAATTTTACTTGCCTTCCATCCCATATTAATTCCCTTATAAAATCCATTGATGAAATCTGTTGCATACGGGCATTGAAAGGAAACGAAAGTGGAATTGGGTGGAGCAAACTAGCTCCCATAGCAGATCTTGAGATCACTACTTTGGGATTTCAACTTCTTCAGCTGCGTCTTTACAAAGTAACTCCAGGTATGCTTATATTTAAAGCGATTTTGTTAAATACTAAAACAACATTGAGTATTGAACAAAAGATAAGATAAGAAAGGCTTCACATCCCTTCATACCTACCCTGAATGCCATCAACCACCAGAGGTATAAATATAAATTCTAATTTTACTCACCTTCCATGCCATATTAATTCCTTTTGTAAAATCCATTGATGAAATCTGTTGCATACAGACATTGAAACGAAAGTGGAATTGGGTGGGGCAAACTAGCTGCCATAGCAGATCTTGAGATCGCTGCTTTGGGATTTCGACTTCTTTGGCTGCATCTGTTCAAAGTAACTCCAGGTATGTTTATATTTAATATCATTTTGTTAAATACTAAAACAACATTGAGTATTGAACAAAAGGTAGAATAGCGTATAATTTATTTTTCTGAAGAAAAAAAACAGACTTTCTTTCCTTAACAGAGAAAGTTTACATTTTCACGGATCTATATCAGATCATACTGAGAAGATAACATTGAAATCTATAGATCATGACATCAAAAAATAGATTTATTACAATACTAACAGTAATGAAATTGTTAAATTAAGTAACGAAATTGTTAAATTAAGTGAACTATAGGAGCAATGATCTACGTGTACATAAGGTCCAATGCTACCCTTGTTACAGTGAAATGCACATTATATTCTTGAGTAATTTTAAGCAACCACAGAAAGAAAAAAAGATCCACTCATGTCTTTTGAGTCTCTTTTTCAAGCTCATATTGACATATTGACAGGCGACACAAATTTGATATGTAGCCCTCTCAACAGCTAAACACTTCCAGCTACCCTCAAGTTATCCATCACATACAGATGGAACGCATTCAGTTTCTGCAGCAAACCCAACGACGGAAAGTTTCAAAAGAGAACCGTGCAGAACAATATCTTTTTCTTGCACTACAAATTGTGGTGCCTGAGTGCAGGTCAGCCCAGCATGTGATAACTGTACGTGTGTTAATTGGTCTGTGAATTGAAGAATCTAATTTCTATCTATATATATGTGTCCCACAAAGTCCATTCAAACAAATAATATATCACCAAATATGATTCATCCACATAAAAATCACCATCAGCACCAAATGTATGAAAGTTGTATACACATCATGTGAAAAATCTTTTCGTCATTCATTGTACTATTCAAAGACTTTTTATAACAAATGATACTTTGAGCCACAATGAAAGGGAGCTTTTCCATAATTCTTCTATGCTTTTTTGTTTTCTAAGCCACAATGAAAGGGAGCTTTTCCATAATTCTTCTATGCTTTTTTGTTTTCTATACACATTTTTCTATACTGAAGAATTACAACTTGATCACGGCTATAGTTGTTTTCTAAAACTGCAAGTCATAGCAATAGTAGCAGTAGTAGTTCACTAGACTAGGTAATAATTATTCCCTAGGTTAAAATACCCAACACTTTTCCTGTAAACTATACTTTTTTTGGCATCTTCTGAATTTTCTATAGTTATCTATAGACAAATTTCCTGGCTGCCTGCTCAGTTTGAAAATCCCAATTCAGTGGGGATGCAGATCTCAGTCGGAAAAAACAAAATATAAATCAGGCCCCAGGGCAGAACCTTGATGTATCCCGGGGCACTGTGTACATTATCTGTATCTTCATATAGGTACAAAGGATTGCATTTGCACCATTTTCAAATTGTTTTATATTTTAGACCCGGTGCCATCTGAGAAATGGACCGAGCTGAGTATCATGATGTATATTTTGTATGACTACGACACATTTGGTGTGGGACTGGCTCTCTTTCCCAAGGGTAATAGTCAAATTGTAAATCTCTCCTTGCAGAAAGTTTAAAGACTTGGTTGCCCTTGTGTTGCACACAGATAGGGCACTCCTCAGACAATTTAATTACCTGCACCAACAGAATTCACAGAAATGGCAGCCTGAATCAGTTATATATGTTCTTTCAAAAATATATTGATTTAAAAATCCAAATGAGTGTTTGGTTTATCTCACCTTTGGCACACATTTCAAACAAAATAAGTGGCTACACACTAATTGCTTCGGCTCCACAACGGCATCTGCACATAGATTTATGGGTAGAAGTTTCAGATTTTGTTGTCTGTTGTTAGAATACAGATAAATCATTGAAATAACCATGTAAAGAAAACGAATATTCTAAGTACCCGACTTCTTTGGCTGCATCTGTTCAAAGTAACTCTAGGTATGTTTATATTTAATATCATTTTGTTAAATACTAAAACAACATTGAGCATTGAACAAAAGGTAGAATAGCGTATAATTTATTTTTCTGAAGAAAAAAAACAGACTTTCTTTCCTTAACAGAGAAAGTTTACATTTTCACGGATCTATATCAGATCATACTGAGAAGATAACATTGAAATCTATAGATCATGACATCAAAAAATAGATTTATTACAATACTAACAGTAACGAAATTTTTAAATTAAGTGAACTATAGGAGCAATGATCTACGTGTACATAAGGTCCAATGCTACCCTTGTTACAGTGAAATGCACATTATATTCTTGAGTAATTTTAAGCAACCACAGAAAGACAAAAAGATCCACTCATGTCTTTTGAGTCTCTTTTTCAAGCTCATATTGACATATTGACAGGCGACACAAATTTGATATGTAGCCCTCTCAACAGCTAAACACTTCCAGCTACCCTCAAGTTATCCATCACATACAGATGGAACGCATTCAGTTTCTGCAGCAAACCCAACGACGGAAAGTTTCAATTCATGTATGGCAAGGTTAATGAGAAGATGGACGTGTATTCCTTTGGAGTAGTTCTTCTAGAGCTAATAACTGGAAGAAAACCAATCAATGACAAGAATCCTAAAGGCCAAGAAAGCTTGGTTATGTGGGTAGGTCTCTAGTGTCCTTGCTTGTTTTGTATTTGATAATTTTGGATTCTTTTGGTTTCTTTGTCTTGGTTCAGAATCTTAATCTCTTGTAAATTTCAAAATTTAGGCAAGGCTGCTTGTTTTGTATTTGATAATTTTGGATTCTTTTGGTTTCTTTGTCTTGGTTCAGAATCTTAATCTCTTGTAAATTTCAAAATTTAGGCAAGGCCATTACTGGCAGCTGGCTCTGTAAAAGAACTTGCAGATCCACTTTTGGAAGATGCTTATGACATGAGGAAGATGAAGAGAATGGTCATTGGTGCAGCATGTTGTCTGAGACAAGCAGCTTAGTTTCGACCTCGAATGAACAGAGTAATTACTCTTATTCTCATTAGTTGCATATATATGTTTCAGTTTATGATATTATGTCAAATTTAGTTGCTTGAAGACATTTCCTTTCCTGTGAGGAGTTAGTGCTAGAATTGTTTTTTCCCATAACGAAGAATGGAACATGAAATATCGAGTTGATATCCTTCTGACATAGAGTAAAGGGTGTTTAGACCTAGTGTTTAGGGTTGTAATCTAAACATTTCTTTAGTAGTTCAATTTGTAAAATCATCACCCTTAAACAGGTTAGCCCTAAATGCTGATGGTGGATTATGGCAAAATATTCAAAGCCTCAATTGCCAATAATCTATTTTTCCATTAATGAAATATAATATTCTTTGAATCACTATCCTAGCTGAAATCTGGATTGCAAGATTTGAATTGAAAGCTTTGGTTTCCCCAAATAAAGTGGCTTACCTTTGCATTAAACTGACTTTGTGAAATTTCAAACAATGGATAAATGTTAATGTAAGAACGTGAACTTATTCTTCCTCATTGTTTGTGTGTAACTTATTATTGCAGACTTTAAAATTACTACGAGGAGAAGGAGATGACCTACCTTATTGGACTAAGAGGCAATTGACAATGTCCATGGAATTAGATGAATTGATTGAGGATGAATCTGGAGAAAACTCTGGGAGTTGTGACATCCAAACTCATCTATCACTTGCAATGCTTGGAGTTGATGATGATTTGGTATCAAACAGTAGTCCAGATCAAAGTGTAAATCTTGTACATGAGAGCAGAACATTGGAAGATTATTTCTATGGACATTATAGCCGTTCAACAAGCTTTGAAGATGCTTATGACATGAGGAAGATGAAGAGAATGGTCATTGGTGCAGCATGTTGTCTGAGACAAGCAGCTTAGTTTTGACCTCGAATGAACAGAGTAATTACTCTTATTCTCATTAGTTGCATATATATGTTTCAGTTTCTGATCTTATGTCAAATTTAGTTGCTTGAAGACATTTCCTTTCCTGTGAGGAGTTAGTGCTAGAATTGTTTTTTCCCATAACGAAGAATGGCACATGAAATATCGAGTTGATATCCTTCTGACATAGAGTAAAGGGTGTTTAGACCTAGTGTTTAGGGTTGTAATCTAAACATTTCTTTAGTAGTTCAATTTGTAAAATCATCACCCTTAAACAGGTTAGCCCTAAATGCTGATGGTGGATTATGGCAAAATATTCAAAGCCTCAATCGCCAATAATCTATTTTTCCATTAATGAAATATAATATTCTTTGAATCACTATCCTAGCTGAAATCTGGATTGCAAGATTTGAATTGAAAGCTTTGGTTTCCCCAAATAAAGTGGCTTACCTTTGCATTAAACTGACTTTGTGAAATTTCAAACAATGGATAAATGTTAATGTAAGAACGTGAACTTATTCTTCCTCATTGTTTGTGTGTAACTTATTATTGCAGACTTTGAAATTACTACGAGGAGAAGGAGATGACCTACCTTATTGGACTAAGAGGTAATTGACAATGTCCATGGAATTAGATGAATTGATTGAGGATGAATCTGGAGAAAACTCTGGGAGTTGTGACATCCAAACTCATCTATCATTTGCAATGCTTGGAGTTGATGATGATTTGGTATCAAACAGTAGTCCAGATCAAAGTGTAAATCTTGTACATGAGAGCAGAACATTGGAAGATTATTTCTATGGACATTATAGCCGTTCAACAAGCTTTGATTGATTTAAATCTACTTCTCTGAGCTTCATAATTTTTCTTACTCCTTGCTTCTGTAAAAGCTTAAATATTTTATACTTGGTGTATTACTGTGAGCCAATGCCACTACTTAGCTATGTTCAATTTCAATCACTCTCCATATTGGCTGAAGTTGTGTCTGAAGTTGAGTGGAGTCCATGTAAAGTCCCTTGCTAATTCCTTGTATAAATGTGAAAGCCATTAGTGGTCACTCGTTTTGGTGACCCACTGGTGCTCACTAGAGCTGAAAATTTTTCTTGTCCTTGCCTTTGGAGCAATTGTATGTATGTGGAAGGAAAAGCAATTATGATATCGCTATTGATATGCCAAACCATTGTTATGTACTTTTTTAGGTCTGAAGATGTTTAACTTGTGGTTTAGCTTGGTACATTCTCTTGTATACCAGTTTACTTTGAATTTGTCAATATCATAAGCCCAATAGCGATTTAAGTGTATGTCTGCATGGCAGAACTGCATTGTGGTTGAACGTTTTCTAAAATTAAGTTGTATTTAAAGAAATATGGTGTCTAAAAAGCATAGAACTCCAAACATCAAATCTCTTTGCTCCTTGTAGGCTTGAACCAACATCTCTTCTAGAGAAATTCAACAATTCTAATTTAATAATCCTATCGGCCTCTCTTTGTACCTTTTGAGACAATTGCTAGTTCTAGATGGGACATATAACTCCAATGTGCTTTGTCCTCATTACAGAGAACACAAAAATATTAATGCAGGGTATAACAACTATACCACTAGCACTACAAATCATTTGTGCTCAAAAAGGGGGATTTAAATCATGCAGCAGCTTAAGAGGGGCAGGGTCCAGCTTAAGAGGGGCAGGGTCCAGTTTCAAAAAGAGCCTTACAATTGGACTAATCAAAATAAAATCTGATTCGCTTCATAGGCGTAGAGTAAATAGGTACCAATGAGGTAACGTGCAAGTGGACAATTAAATCATATTCAGCACAAGACCAGCCCTCGGCATACAATGCAATTGAAAGTCTTGTGTTATGAGCTCCGAACAAGATCACAAATGATATATTATTCACCAAATTTTAATCTTCCACAAAGAGACAGATTGATCCTCTCTGATTTGTCAAACAAATAAAAAAATACCAAAATTATGCATAGAATCATCTTTGAACTGTAAACACTACAGTATATAGTAACCTGGGAAAGTGATGAAGCACTCAATACCATACAAAAATAAAATTCCTTAATAGAAGATTCCTTAATAGAAGAAAACACCACTGAAAATTGTGAAAAGCTGCCAAATGAACTTTGCCAATCTTTTAGATTTACAGAAACAAAGTCAAAAAACCTCTTCAAAGCTAAGTGCTTACTACCAGCCACATCCAATAGAAAAGGTTTTATGGGGCCTGATAAGATCAGAACTTGCTTGACCATGGTAAGATAAGCACCGTACCTACCTAATGTATAAAAGAAGACTGATAAGCTGGAGGAGGGGCAGGCAATCTACTGCCAAAGTGATGGTTGCTGTAATTAGTAGAGGAATTGTAAGAATTGGAACCCAACAACGAAGGCCCCATGTTATCTGATGGATACATATATGGCCTTGAGAGCGAGACTGGATTCCTATTTCCAACACCATAGCCTGCTCCATATAATCCTTGGTTTGATCTGTCATATGCATTTTGGCCCTGTAGGTTGTAGGATGTAACACCTGGAGCTGCACCAGACTATTGTACTCTATCCAAAGACCTATAAAAGCTTCTGTCTGCACCATTGGAAGAAGCATAAATAGTTGGAGTTCTTTCATCTGCACTTAACAAAGGCATATATACACCAGCGTTTCCTCCATTAGCATGAGGACGCTTAGGTTGAGACTTAACAGCACCTGCAGACCTTTTTCTGTCAGCCTTAGCTTTCTCTAGATGAGCTACACGCTTTTGAAGAGGATCTGGTGAGAACTGCGATTCAAGTTTGTGCTCCTCAATGCACTTTATAACAGCTCTGTAAGCAGAAAGCTCTTTTGTATTTACTCCATTCTATAGCAGCAAATAAAAATATCGGTCAAAAAAGGAACTTCCAATATAACCAACAATACTAAGCCAAAATGATCATCACATAACAAGACATTTTGTATAATAGTAATACAATTGTACTTGTGCAACAATAGAGTTATTCCCGCTTTTTAAACTTGCCTAAGAAGCTTTCTTAACATCTTTCAGATATTCCTTCAACAAAGGAACAGGTGAAAACTTCTCTGTCAGCCCAAATGCATGAGCAAAGTTGACTGCCTCAATTTGTTTTCAACAAAGGAACAGGTGCAAACTTCTCTGTCAGCCCAAATGCATGAGCAAAGTTGACTGCCTCAATTTGTTTTCCACTATTGACCAGGGTTTCTACAACATCTGCATGAAATTGTCAAAAAAAATTCAGTTAATCTGAATATGTCACAAACATTTGAAATACCAAAAGACAGTTTACTGTGAAAGAAAAAACAATACAGACAACTTCAACGGATTTGTCAATAAAGATAACAGCTATGCCAGCTTGAGACCATTTTCGTAAGTAAACAGTTCCCCACTCATGAAAGGCCTTATGACACTTTACCATAGCTGATCATCTTCAGGTGCCTTTATTAATATCAACAAAATAACTTACATACAACTTTCTACCTCATAAAAAGATGTCTACCTAGTAGAGGCCACTCAGTATCTGCCTTGCATATGAAATGTTGAGATCTAAAGAAAAGACTACCAACCCCGTCAACTTAGAAACCCGTTCACTGGACTAAACAAAAAATGATGGGAAGGTTTATTACAGCCAGGATTACCAAAATTTATCTTCAACTCAATCAGCCACAACCAAGTATACTGATAAAATCCACCAGTCCCTAAAAAAAACCAAGCTAGCCATGAATGCCAGAAAAACAACAAAAAGACTATCTACCAAAATGGATGGAAATTTTGCCAGCCTAGCCACTGAGGCTAACATTACAGAACACCAGCCAACCAACCTGGCATTTTTGATTCAAGTCCAAGGGAACGACAGAGTTCAGGTGTCTGCCTGCACCGTGCAAATGCAAGAACAAGCTTGCATAAGTCATCTTTATCAAACTCTGACGCAATTCCAAAAGTAGCTAGAAGTTGCAAGAAGGCCTGGGCCTCCAACGAATTGCCATTGGCAACATCTCCTTCAAGGTTTATCTTCGACTTCCATTCATGTGCAATACTTTTGGCTTGCTCCTTTATATTTAAGGGCAGAACTGGATGTTCAACACCCAAAATAGGATCTGCCAAAACAGGTACAAGAGATTCCAGTAATAATGTACAGGCCCGGCATAGAGCCGGGAGCCCAGACTCTTTCTTGTCACTTGACTTTTGTTCAAGAGAATAAAACCCCTCCAAGGACTCCAACACTAACCGTGGTGGGTCAGTTGCAGAGTTTAATGCAGAGGGAACCTAATTGCAAAGCCCTATTTCCAATTGCAAAAGTCATTAAGAATGGGAAGAAAGGATTTAGGGATTATAATATCTGAAATTTTTATTTTTAAAGTATTATAAAATGAGTTTAGATATTTATATAACAATAATAAGTGGAAATCAGAAAAAGAAAAAGAAAAGAAAAGAAATTGATTGGAGATAAACTTTTTATAATTTTGTAAATGTTATTGAGTTCCAATGCTCAAACAAAATATTTACAAAAGGTAATTCACTCGTCTATGGATGAAGCAAGCATTTGGAGGTTAATTCGTGAAGTCTAACAATAAAAGAGGTGAAATTAGAATGAGTAATGATAAGACAGACATCCTTGTATAGAAATTGCAATGAGGTTCTTCTTAAAGGTGACTTAATTGTATCACATTGATTTTGACATGACAACATCAGCAAAATGATATAAAAGTCGTTGCAACTAGTACATCTGTGTTTGGTGCATTTATCACTATATGAGATTAAAGGAATCTGGCGCATTCTCGATCAGAACTATTGCTTGATTGACAACAACATGAGTCTTGTGTTGTACAACAATTGTATAATTGGTGCATTAATCACTGTATGAGATTGAAGGAATCTGGTCGCATTCTCAATCAGAATTATTGACAACAGCATGGGTCTTGTGTTGTACAACAATTGTATAATTTGATTGTGAAGGATTTAAGGAGAAGTAATGTTGTTTTTTCTGATCCTAGCAAGGATTAGCAAATATACTATTTATTGGTCCCTGTGGTATACATTGTTTGGACCTTGTTTTCTCCCTTAATTGTAAGTGCATAAAAATATTAGATTCATAGGACAGGGTACCATTAATCATGTGATCCAATGATCTTGGACATTTTTTATTGAATTCTTCAAAACTTATTTCCATTTGATCTTCCAAAATGTGAAGATAGTTTTATTGGTTGGAACAATGCTACAACTTACAAGTTATAATAACAGAGATTCTGTTCTGCATAATACTTTCCACTTTGCAATCTTTTTGTGGATATGGTTAAGCAATATTCTCTTCGAGTAAAGAATAAATTATTGTGTGTAGAGTCATTGGGTTTACTATAGTAATGATCGTAACATTTTGTAGTCTTTTGTTTGTTGTTATGTGGTTTAGTGGTTGAGACGGTGCATTACCATGTTAATGACCCAAAGTCAAACTTAGAGATCAGAGCCCTCAATTATAAGTTGGTTGAATTTTATGAGATTTATATGCAATATTAATTCAATAATTAAAAAAAATATAGACTTAAGCACCCTAAATAAACTTCAATTTATACATCTTTGGAATCTCATTTATGCTACATATCTGCATCTTATGTACATTTTCCCATTCCCATGTCGGAATTGTTCCTCAATTTATGCCTTACGGCGTTTCCTTTGCAACATTTGGTGCAAATGCTAGTTTTTATCTCAATTATTATAATAATTAGATCATTGCATTATTTTTAGACTAAGAGATAAGTTGTTAGTATAGGTGTGTCATAGAGCTTGGAAATAGGGATTTGATTGTTAAACTGATAAAAAATAGGGATCGAGTTGTCAATGCAGTTAAGATAGGATTTGATTCATAAAAGAAAAAAGAATGTAATGACAAAGAGATTAGATGATCGAGAATAGAGTGTGTAAGTGAGAGTTTGAGTGATAGAGATAGGGTTGGAGATTGAACAAAGGTCAGACTAACTATTGTAATCGAGCCGAGACGGCCAAGACTCTGTAATTTACATTTTGTTGAATAAATGATTAAGTGTGGTGTTGCGTGTTAATCCTGGTGCATAATTTCATTCGTATCTGTGTATCGGTGTACTGGACTTAATCAAGTATTCCTCTTTATTTTAAAAATTTATTCATAAATCACAGTGAATTAGTGTTAAGGGTTAATATTAATCTTAAGTACTAAAAACCTTTCCTTAAGCGCTTTTCCTTAAAGTATGAATTAAAGCACGTGGGTTGTATTTGATAAGTGGGAAGCGATATCTCGTGCACCCAAAAGGTTGTAAATGGTATTGTGGAATTTCACGTGATTACCTTTAGCGGTCGACACGTAGCACGAGAAAACCACTTTTCTCGCGTGCTCTTGACCTGATATTTTTCGTGCAAGAATCTACGCGAGATTGTGTGACATCCGTTTGATTTGATGGGTCACATCAATGACGAAGATCGTCTAGGTAAGTTGATGAGCAGATCATGCAATATCCATTAGATATGGAGGAGAAAAATCAACGATGCAGGTTGAAGCACTTGATAAAAGGAGAAGTCAATAAGGGACTGACTGTGATTGGTCAGGAAAGCGGGACCCTTAGGGGGAAAATACAAGTACAGAACCTATTTATGCATAGCTAATTGGCTCTAAAGCTAAACAATAGTTGAATTATAGACTACCACCTCATTTTTGTCAACCTCCTGCGTCAATCAACATCCTAGTCAACCACCTGCAAATTTTTTAACTGTTTGACAAAGTGAACAGATCACATTTCTAGGAGCATATGATGTTTGTTTTGCATGAAATGAGTTGCGCCAAATTTAGGATTACGAGCACTACACACTCATTTAGGTTCCACACCATTTTGAAAACTATGATTTCTGGGTAAATTTTGAGCTCTTGATCACTTAAGTGGGAGGATTTCAAAACCCTCATTAAGTCACAATTTTATCCCATTGGATACGTGAGGACCAGTGGATTCGGTAGCATTAATGCAGGAAAAATATGGGCAGGACTACACCACAAAATTCAAGAAGATGGCTATAATGTTGGGTATCTCTCTAAAGAACCTAGATATAATCCTCAAGTATTTGGGGAGTCTGCACTGCCATATGTGTGAGTAAGTGATGTTGTTTAAGCTGAAATTGGTGGACAAGATTTGTGTATAGGCACAATACCTAGAGAATAGAGGTATGAAGAAAGCGCAATCAAGTGGATCGAAGTAGAAGGAGCATTAAGAAGCTTCTAAGGAGAGGAAGAAGAACCAAAAAAGGGGGAAAAGATAAGAAGGCGATAACCAAAACATACCAGTGCAAAGATCCTAGCAACCACTACAACAATGATGGCCATACAGAGGAAAATGATAGAAGTTGCATCCAAAGCTAAACCCAAAGAACAAGAAGAAAGATAACAAGAAGAAGAATCTCATGGCCATTGATTTGATCAACCAAGTTGAAAGCAACTCAGATGTGGATGAGAAGATCGTTTGCACGTCAGTACAAAAGAAGGTGAATCTAAGTAGCCTTCGATAACGGGAAGAGAAAGAAATGACCAAACTCTTCCATATAAAGATATAAGTCTAGAAGACAAAGATTGATGTTCTGTTTGACTCGGGATTGCAGGTGAATCTCATTATAGTAGAGTTGGTCAAGAAGTTGTGGTTGGAAGTTTGTGATCTTCCAAACCCATATCCATTAGGATGGGTAAATAAAGATGCATAGTTGAAGGTGAAAAAGCAATGTAAAATTAGATTTGCTATTAATGCTGATTTTATTGATGAAGTAGATCTAGATGTGGTTCCCCTTGATGTATGTGGAGTCATGTTTGGGAGTCCATACATGTACATGCATGATGCAATATTCATTAGGAGAGCCAACCAGTACGGATCATCAAGGATGGAAAATCATTTACCATCAACGTGCACAAAGGCAAGTCAAAAATTTCTCTGGTAAGTGCCAACCAAGCTAAGAAATTGATTAGTTCTAGCAAGAAGTATGTTTTATTATTTTTAAGAGAAATTTAGTTCAAAGAGGAGTCAATAAGAGACAAATCATCCCTAGAGGGCTTACTAAGAAACATAAACAACAATTGAAGGAGTTGTTACATGCATACAGGGATGTGTTCCAAGAGCCCAAAGGGTTACCACCTAAGAGAGAAGTGGAACATGAGATCCATCTATTGATAAAATACCCATTTCCAAATATTGGGTTGTATAGGCAGTCTGTTATAGAAGCATGTGAGGTGAACAAAAATTGCAGCAACTATTGGAACAAGGTGTCATTCGACCGATTACATCTCCATGTGAGCCGCCCATCATCATTGTGCCAAAGAAATATGGGACTTGGCGGATGTGTATAGATTATAGAACGTTGAATAAAATCACGCTCAAGAACAGATACCCCCTGCCTAGGATATATGATCTACTAGATCATTTGCAACAAGAAAAATACTTCACCAAGCTAGATTTGAAGTTTGGATCTCACCAGGCTCGAGTCAAAGAATAATATCCACGGAAGGTTGCCTTCAAAACTAGGTAAGGTTTGTATGAGTGGTTAGTTATGCCATTTGGCCTATGTAATGCATCAATTACATTTATGAGAGTAATGAATGATGTACTGTGCCATTTTATAGATTCATTTGTTATTGTCTATTTGGATGATATATTGGTATATAATGTTACTTGGGAGGAGCATATTTCACATTTGACGCAGGTGCTAGAAACATTGAAGAAGCACTAAATACTAGCAAATCTCAAAAAATGCGAGTTTATACAATGATCCTTGGTGTGTTTGAGGTATGTGATCGATGGAGGAGGTTGAAGATAGATCCTTCCAAGATAGAGGCCATCATGAAATGACTGTTTCCTACTAATGTTTTTGATGTTAGGAGTTTCATTGGGGCAACATTGTACCTAAGGAAATTCATAGCCTCATTTTCAGGGGTAGCAACACTGCTCCATGCCATGATAGCAAGCGACAAGAGTTTCCAGTGGGTAAAAGGTTAGCAAAGGGCTTTCGAAGAGCTAAAGAAGAAGATCAACCAAGCACTAGTTATGGAATTACCAAACTTGCAGCGACCCTTTGAAGTGGAGACGGATGGGAGTGGCTATGCTATGGGAGTTGTCTTGATGTAGGGATGAAGGCTTGTATGCTACCATTATGAATTATTTCATTGTGTAATATTTAACTACCCTACCTACGATAAGGATATCTATGCCATGTTGCAAGCTGTGAAGAAGTGGAATCATTATCTGATGGGACAGGAGACAGTAATCCACACATATAACTAGGTATTACAGTACTTGTAGGCCCAAAGTAAGCTACAAATGACCAGGCATTGCAAGTGGTTGGGGTTTTTACAACAGTTTCATTCGGTGATCAAGTATATGAAGGGAAGCACAAACACGTTGGACGACATACTTTCAAGGCCACCCACATCAAATATTAAAAATTTGGGGAATTTTATGCACATGGATCCATTCACTCATGATACATATAGAGAGGCATATTTAGAGGATGAGGACTTCAAGGAGCTGTATCGATAGTTGCAGAATAAAATTCATGTGCACGATGGTGACAACACTATTGACTACCATCTACAGGATGGGTTACTCTATAGACTAGATAAGCTATGTGTTCGTAAAGGTGATTGATTATAGTTGATTAGAGAAGCTCACACCTCCAAGGTTGCAGGGCACTTTGGTGTAGGGAAGAGCATGGCTAACTTGTAGAGGTATGTGTATTGGCCCAATATGCAAGAGCAAGTAGTTAGGTTCATAGGAGGATGTATGTTTTGTTGTAACAATAAGCCTTGCAATAAGAAACATTCTCTATATCATCCCTTACTTGTTCCTACTCGTCCTTGGGAAAACATTTCCATGAACTTTGTAAGACATTTACCGAAAACCAAGAAGGGACATGACTACCTGTTCATGTTAGTTAACGAGTTTAGCAAGATGTGTGTTCAAATACCCTGTAAAAATATCATCAGTGGGAAAGAAGAAACAAAATTGTTCTTTAGACAGGTCTGGGTGCACTTTGGGATACTGAGGAGCATTATTTCAGATAGGGATACAAGATTTCTCAATGCATTCTAGACTACATTGTGGGAGAAGATGGACACAAAATTGAAGAGATCTACAACATTCCATCCATACACAGATGGGCAGAGAGAAGTAGTCAACATGAATTTGGTGCAACTTTTGAGGGGATTGAAGACCTGGGATGAAAATTTGGTATATTTACAACATCCTTACAGCAGATAAGTCCACACTTCTACAGGAAAGTCCCCATTTGATACTTGTTTTTGGATATTTTTCCACCGTCACCTTTGGATATTACATATGGGAAACAAGGAGGAGTGAGGGAATATATTACAAGATATGCTTTGAGGGCTGAAAATTTTATAGAGAAGATTAGGTAGATCCATCTACAGGTACAAGAAACATTGCATAAGTCACAAGAGAAGTATAAGGACACCCATGATCAACACAAAACAAAGAATTGATTCAAGGTGGGAGACAAAATATGGTTACAATTGAACAAGGAGCTACAGGGGCCTAGTAAGAAAATCAAGGCTCTGAGGTATCATCCCTTTGAGATACTAGAAAAGGTGAGTGATAGTTCTTATTGACTCATTTTACCACCATATATGCGCATTTACTTAGTTGTGAATGTAGATAATTTGAAACTCTATGAGCCTTCCATGCTAGATTAGGAAGAGGAACATGTCCTACCTTTTGTGGAGGATTTGGCACAAGATGCTCAAGTAGAGTTGAAACAAGATATTGTTTTGCAGAAGAGGTCTAGAGCTACAAGACAAGGGAAGCATGACCTTTGGCAGATTCGATTGAAGGGACAACTTCTAGGTAAAGCTAAATGGTACAACAAAGAGAAGGTGGAGGAAACATTTCCTCACCTCATTCAGTAGAAGCTTTTGGAGACCAACATCCTCCCAAAATGGGGAGGTGTGATCCAGATTGGATCATTATATTGTTTGTCATCCATCTTGTTGCATTCAAAGTGGAAAAAGTGGAGGAATCAACTCAATGGATTATTTTCACTGGTGAGACCCAGTTTGGAAAAACAGGGTCTGAAACCCTCCAGGAGCATTTTGAGGCATCAAATGATGTTTCTTGGGGGTAAATCTTCATCGCTTCAGCCCACACCATTTCATGTTATTCTACATGGAAAGATCTTTCCAACAATGCAAGAAGTGCATCAATTGGAGTTTGTATGCAAAAGTTATGCCACTCAGAAGTTGACCTTCCTGTTTTCACACCTATAGTATGGGAGGATGTCGCGTCAGCCACCATTATTCATGGAAAAGGAGGTAGCCTCGTGTTTATGATGTAAAAGACTCTAGAAGAGTTTATATTGTAACTTTAGTTAAAAGTTGATGTAGTTAAAATTAACTATTGGTAGGCTATTGAGCTATGTTATAATCGAGCCACTGGAAGAAGAGACATTCCATTCTTTCGAGAGAATTTTGTTCCATATCTGAGCAAAGATAGCTAGGAGAGATAGGAAGTAGAGCACACAAAGAGGATATGTGTAGTGTAGTAGCCCATTGGCCAAAGACATTATTTCTTTGTACTTGCAACCATATTTCTAGACAGAGAAAGAGAGAAAAACGACCTCACTTTCTAGTTGGGTTTTCTCCCGAAAAGGTTTCCCAAAGAGAATATCTTGTGTCTTATGTGTGTGTGGGCTTATTTTATCATTCTCTACTTTTCTGCATAATTTCCATTTGCATGCATGTACTAATTACAGTGAAATCTACAGATCTTAAAGTTTAATAAATCTGTAATAGTGTAGAAACCCAAATTTTTATTATAATGTTATTAGATATGTTATGACAAACTATAAAGTGGAATATCCACAACAATTTACAGATCAAATCAATTAAATATATCTGGTAATCCTATTTAGATTTACAAACCTCCTCATTAAATTAACTATAAAACCTATGAAATGTACAAAAATTAAATTAATTAAAGCTAAATAATATGGATGTTAATTTTTTTTTTGTTTTTACATAATTCATAGTTTTAAAAAAAACTTCCACCTAAAAAATAATCTCTCAATTAACCCACAAAAAACATTATATAGACACTATGACCAACTTGAAACTATTCATCACTTCCTTTCATAAAAAGTTTTTAGGCAATAAGTGGCCATATATTCCTCAATCATATTCAATGGCAATTTATTATTTTAAAAGATAATAAAATTTATGCTTTAAAAACTTTTGAAATATATTAAATATATTATTTTAAATATTTTTTTCCCTCATTTACGTTGGTTTATATATATATATAGATTCATTCTAAAATAAATATAAATACATTTTAATAAAATTCTATGACACATGAAAAGATTGTGAAGATTTAAATGACAATAATCAACATAAAAATTACAAGCAAAAATTGAACTTACTATAAGCACCGCGATGTATCTAAGTAAACAAGTGACCGAAGAGCTAATCGATACAATTAAATTAAAAACAAAGCGAAATTGAACATCGCGTGAGCAGTAAAGATATATAACGAACAAGTGGCGTAAACCCTACTCTATAACTTCTCCCGCTTTTCGGGGGCATTCACATTCACAGAGAGTGTCTCCCAGCTTCCCCTGCACACTTTTCGTTCCATCTATATATAAATCTCTATTAAAGATCTCAACTCAATCGCACAAGGACAAACTCCGTGTGAAGGAGGCGTTCGTGAAATTCAGTTGCAGAGACCGTAGCGGGAAGAAAATTGCTGCAATGGCGAATAGTGGCAATCATTTTCGTATTTTAGCTATTTTGAGCCTGCATTTCGTCATTGTTTTCTTTGAATCCGAAGGTCTTATGCCAGCTCTTCGTTCCGATAAAATTTTCGACGTTAAAGCATTCGGTGCAGCCGGCAATGGATTGGAAGATGATACTCAGGTGAGTGACTGAAAACTTGAGATTATGTATGAAAGTTCTCCATTTCGATAACCTCGCGGTGGCATGTTTCGTATGAGTGACTTATCCACGACAGGATAAATATCGGCGACTCGTATATTATGATCGAGATATATTGAAGTAAGGAAATTACAGAAAGGATGCCGTATTTTAGCCTTTTTGTTTGGAACCACGAGTAGATTGCTGTTTTTTCGTTGTCAGTTATCCGATTTCGCCAATGAACGGCAAACTTTTAAAGTTTACAGTTACTTTACTTTTTTCAGACACTGAAAGAAAAAACTTCTCTGCATAAAGATCAGAACTCGCAACGAGAAAAATAAGTACGAGATAGGATTTAATAAAACTGTCTGAGAGAGTCGAATTAAAGAAAATTAGTGTGTTTATTTAGACAGTGTGCACTACGAGACACGCCATGGTTTGTGTTGTTATGTTCATTGCGATACTGAGATTCTAATGACAAACGGGCGCAATTTAAAAATTCTTAAGGATTTGCTGTCATATAACATCCCAAGGGTTCAAAGATTTGGGATATCGAAAAGGTTAGACTTCTAAATGACTAAAGCTGTCTTGTAGGCATTTGCGCGCGCATGGGAGGCAGGTTGCAAAGCGCCGTCCGGAACTTTGCTTGTGCCACGCGGTAAAACGTTTCTTCTGAATCATTCCATTTTCAGGGGCCCCTGCGTTGCGAACTTCACTTTTCAGGTATTAGCCACAAAGGGAAAACATTCATGACTTTAGACAGGATTAGCTATTGACGATAACTTATTATTTGATTTAACAAGATTGCAGGTTGATGGAACATTATTCGCCCCTAACCATCCATCAAGGTGGACCAATTCAAAGGTATGGCTGGAGTTTAAACAACTTAAACAATTTGCTCTGACGGGAAGAGGCCTGATTCTTGGAGGAGGAAATAATTGGTGGCGACTGTCGTGCAGGATGGTCAATAATAGGGTAAACACCAACTTTTTTTCCAAATCTTTCAATGAAGCAAATTTCAAGTATCGAAGAAGATTTTAAACTCTTTATGTGTAAATATGCTTAAATCAACCTAAAACTCGTGAAAATATGTAAATATTACTAGAAAGAAACCTAAAATCCATATAATATTTAAAAGATTACTGTAAATCGGCCCGAAACTCGTGCAATGCTTGAAAGATAAGTACAACGCAACCGAAAATTCATACAATGCTTTAAAGATCACTTTTAAACAACCGAAAAGTTGTGTTTTTCGTAGGAGAAATCTTTCTTCAATCAATTCGATTAACATGTTCTTTTTGTGCTGTTTTTCACTGCAGCGAATGTGTAGACCTTCACCAATAGTAAGTAACCATCAATTGAGCATCCTTTAAAGATTATATCTCTCCGATTTAAACGCAACCAGTTCTTAGAAAAAAACTTGCCCGATTTTGGCTCTGTGTAGGCCATTCAATTTGAGGCGAGCACTGAGGTAACGGTCACAGATTTGACAATTGTTGATGGCCCTCACTTCCATTTGCATTTCCTTCAATGCGACAATGTACGGGCACTTTCAATTAAAATTATCGCCCCCAAAACCAGTCCGAATACGGACGGAATTCACATCGAAGCTTCTACAAACGTTCTGATAAGCGACTGTGTTATTAGGTCAGGTATGATACTGACTTTCCTGATCCCTCTTCTAACCTAGATTCTTTTAAAGAAAATAGGTTCGTTTAACACAAGATTTGAGATAATATAATAGGGTTTGATAAACTGGAGGTCATATGTTTAAAGCCGGGATTTTGTGACAATAGATGTAATCTGTTCAAATCTTGTACATATCATAATTGTTTCTTTTAACTTAAAATTTTGAAAGTAAACTAATTTAGTTAGAATCTATTAATTTTAGAATGAAACAGCGCTTCAAACCCAACGAATCATGTTAGGAGGGTTCATAGTTTCGAATTTTGATGTGTGGTAGGTTGAATTACTAATGTAACACGGAATTTTGAAATGCGAAAATTTATTCGGCTCCAACGAACTATATTGACGGGGTCATTGTTAAGAATTTTGATAAGTGATGTATTCAATTATTAATTTACCATGGAATAATGTGATGTTAATTTAGTCAATAGATTTAGTTAATTAATTTAGTTACAATGGTTTGGTTGGGTGAAGAATTAGTTTGTCCATTTATTTGGGTTAAAGTTTTTAAAGATAGGTTGTAACTCAAATGCTTATAACATTTATGGGGATATTTAGAAGTTAATTATTTTGAGAAATTTTTAGAAAAAAATAAAAAACAATTAATTAATTGAAGTATGGTTTAAAGTTATTTATGTTTAGTTAAGAGTTTTTTTTTTACAAATTTAAATAAATCTATAAATGAGTTAAGGGTTTTTTATTGTATGGTATAGATTTTAATATCACTTAAAAATGTCATTGTGTAGGAAGACATTTCTATGGTCTTATACTTGTATAAGATAGATACTCAAGTCATTATGTAGGAAGACCTTTCTATGACCTTGTATTTGTATAAGATAGATCCTATTTAATATTTACTTAATATGAGACATTTAAAAGAATATTAACAATAAGATAAATAATTTTAAGTTAAATATGTATATAATTATTTTTTTTGAAAATAAAACAAAATTCCTATTCTAATAATAGATAATTTCTTGCATCCTAGTGATGTGTAATTTTATTAGTTTAGAACATAAAGTTAACATGCAACATTTAAAAAATGTTTCATATTAGTTATAAATAAAATATTTCAGATTAATGAGTATTTAACATAGAATTGCCTTGTAACATTTAAAATTATATTTAAATGTTGTTTATAACGAATTTTGAATTAAAAGTTCTTTTGTCTTTGCCTCATGCTCTCTTAAGGAGTGCCATTATTTTTGCTTCACAAAACACAACATTGATAGATTTCAAAGTTAAAAGAAGTGTAAATTCTTTTGTGTTTTCATATTAAGTTAATATATTTTATATGTTTATAAAAAATCTATTACAAATTTATGTGTTAACTCAATATGCCTATAAGAAATAAAAGAATTACACATTTTCTTTATAAGAAATTTCCATAATATGCTACTAAATATAAAAGAGATTTAATTTATTATGTATATAGATATACCCCAAGTATATATCCATTTTAATTATAAATTTGTTATGAATAAACAAAATTTACATTTAAAAAATTTAATCTTTCTAAATACCTAACGTATCCTTAATTTTAAATTTAATCTTTCTAAATACCTAACATATCCTTAATTAAAATAAATCTTAAAGTGAATTCTTAAATAGAATATTCAGGTATTAAATTACTTCTTAACACAAAAGTTTTAAATACTAAAACTTCTTTGAATATTATAAAAGCACATGGTAAATTTTATCCCTAATATAATCTGACAAATTAAATTAGTGATTTTCCTTCATGTTACTGACATTCCTGCAGTGATAGCCATGTCTTTGCTCTGAAAATGGCACAAAAGTATAATTTGTCTGTTTATTTTGCGTTAAAACAATCACAAACGACCTAACTTGCAAAATAAATGGGGCAGGTGATGACTGCATTTCGGTTGGGAATGGATCTTCGAATATCACATTAAAGGATCTCACTTGTGGACCAGGCCATGGAATAAGGTAACAACCTATTCATAATAGTATACGATTAGATGTGAAGCTTATACACAGGTAATCAAGACGTTTAAGTGATATTATCCATGCCTGAAAATCATCATTGGCAGTGTGGGAAGCCTGGGAAAATGGAATTCAGGAGGCGATGTGTCCAATGTGCTGGTAGACGGTGTCAAATTGATATCGACCGATAATGGATTGAGGATCAAAACATGGCAGGTATTCCATTTGCAATGCATCTGTGCTATTGTTTTATACGTACTTCGTAGATCGTGATACTCTTGATCAGATATTCTCCACATGGGTAATCCTACAGTAGTGTTGTAAACAGGGTGGTTCAGGCCTAGTAAGCAATATAGTCTTTCAGAATGTTCAGATGGTAGACACCGCCAACCCAATAATAATCGACCAATACTACTGTGATTCTCCAGACCCTTGCCCCAATCAGGTAGCCCGCAATTTTCATTTCATAAATGTTCGAATTAATATCTTGAAAAACCGTCTCGTCTAACCTCCTAATACGCTAGGGATTTGTTAGCAGACGTCTGCGGTAAAAATCTCGGATATAAAATTCAAGAACATTTCAGGAACTTCCGCAACCCAAGTAGCGGTTCGTCTGGCCTGCAGCAAGCAAATACCCTGCACAGACATACTGTTGAGCGATATATCTCTGATGCTCAGCTCAGGGGCTGAAGCCACCTCTTTTTGCCATAACGCGATGGGCCAAACAAGGGGATCGATCGAGCCGCCAAGCTGTCTCTTCTGACACTATTATTTATCACTCATTACCAATGTTTTGAGTTGCTATATCTATATAAATGTAAAGCCAAATGGCCCAATTTGTTGCGACAGGCTTGGCCTTGGATTTCGGTTCTGTTTTTCTATACGAATAGTATTAAGTGGGATTTTTTTTCCATTGCATATATGAATTTCAGCATTTTAATTATACAAATTTACTTATTAAATTTGTGATTTCGATAAATTCATATAAAATTTTAAACAAATTAAATAAAAAATAAACCAAAAATACTTTTCAAAAAATTACACTTAAAACAATTCATTTTCTATATACCACATGCTCAAATAACATTAAAACTTATAAATGATCATGAAATCTATAACACACTATGGATAAAAATAATCTCCCAAATGAGGTTCATCACAGGTAAATTAGTAAAATTCGAAATGTAATGCCATGCTAATTATTTCTATAGTTTATCAGTGGCACACATACATTTACATTTACCGTGATAGGGTTTGGAAGTCAAGAGATGAAGTAGTATGTGGCATGAAGAGGTGGGTAAAATAGTGTTAGTCACACATCTCACATTGGCGTCATAAGTTCATGTTGGCAATATTATTACATTAGCATTTAAGTGTTGGTTTATAGTAATGTCAATATATTTGACTAATGCCAAATAAACTTTCGCTCAAAAAGTTAATACTAGTATTTGCACCAGATGTTGCAAAGAAAACGCCCTAAGGTGCGGAAATCCATTATCCATGTAGTGTGTGCATTATTCAACAAGGTGGATCTCTCTAAATTTGTTTCAAACATTTATGTTGTTGCATTTCTAATTTATTTAGAATCTACTACTACCTCCTCTTCTTGCAATATTAAATTTCTTATCACCCCATGATGACAATCCCTCTAATTATTGGCATCACAATTTTTTCCACTTTAGTGGCTTTACCTTCAACCTAAAGAAACATGAATTAGAGTCACTCAATTAAAAAGAAATTGCTAAATTGCTATTTATCAGGTTTTGAGTAAAAACAATTAATAACTCATATTTACAACCTTTTAAGTCTTGTATTTATAACTCATATTTATAACCCTTTAAAATGAAACTAACTATCTATATTTTTATTAATAATAAAAAAAATCTTTTTTATAAAACTGACACTCACATGCTACTCCTATATATTTATCTTATATTTAATATTGAGTGTCCATCAATTGATTGACAAGATGAAAGCTCAACTTAATTGCACATTCCTAAACTCCTTTGTGGGAATTCATGTCCCATTAATTTAATGGCAAATTGAAGTTTCAAATATAGTACACATTTTATACCAAATTCGGAGAGTTCATGAACAAACATTCAAGGTTTTATTGGATCTAGGTCATTTGTATTTTCTCTCATGTTCTGGGTCATTTGTATTTTCTCTGATGTTGACTATACTAGCAATTGTCCCAAAAGGTACAAACCTTAATGTCCTTTTAATGATCAAGCCTGATGTGAAAACAATCATATTGATCCACTAGTGTACATTGATTTGTTACATTTGTCTTGGTCTATAATAGAGGTGTAACAAATATGCATTGAAATCCTAGAATTTTAAGCATATAACCCATTAAAACGTGACTTAAAAGTTTAATTGGTAATTATTTATTCAGTAATTTGTACATTGTTAATTGCAATTTCTCTTGAAAGCCAATGTTTATATCAAAATTTTAAAAATTAACACTCACTTCTCCTGCAGTCCGGTGTTTCTTTATTTGATCATGGTACTCAAGATTGCCTTTCTCCAAAGTATCAAATGTGAAGATGATATCTTATGTGTTTCTGCTTTCTCAGTAGGTTCATGTGATTATTATTATTTTTGGTGTTAATGTTTATGTTTTTTTTATGCCCATCCATTATTTATTATCTAAACATTGATGTTTGAAAATCCGTAAGTGTCTAGTGTGGAAATTGCAAGGTATGTTGAGAATTTGGTTATCTAGTAAGCTTAGAGTCATTCTTAAGTCATTATCTTTACCATCTCGGGAAGAAGAAGAAGAAAAGCCTATTGAATTGAAAAAGAACCCTAAAAAGTATTAGGATCCATGGGTCATTTTTTTGCATCATGTAGCAAGATAACATGGCTAATTGATTATGCCACATGAAGAATTAGCCTTTGTCAATATTTAGGCTTATAAATAGGTGATTTTTTCTACTAATATTCTTATACCAATTTACCATGATAATTCTCTTTTAAAGTAAAACGTTGTTTGCAGGCTATCGCGGGAGCCGAGCATTTGCTCCCTGAAAATATACCTTCAAGGTTCCTTAGGTGGATAGCAGAGCTACTATACTTGACATTGGCAGTATCCAGTAGTTTTTCTAGCCCAAAATCTGCTATGTATGGCTCCATGTCAAAGCCCAGAAGGATGTTGCTTGGCTTAATATTTGCATGAACAAACTTCCTTTCATGTAAATAAGCTAGGTCTCTGGCTACTCCCTTTGCAATTTTAATCCTAGCCAACCATGGCAGATAAAAGGGAGAGTTTGATGACCATCCTGCAAGATTAGAGAGATATAGTGTTAGTCAAAGGATCTGAAAAGGATAGGCTACTAAGAACCTTAGAAGCTGAACAAGATGATCAAGATTAGCATGGAACAAGAGGAGAATAACAATTCAAACCCTAGATGATAATGGACCCCCTTTTGCAATGATTACAGAGAACTGGATTTGGTTATCCATAATGTTGAAATTGAAAAGGAATAAATACTCTTTGATAAGCAAGGAAAGCATTATACTCGACCTCAGGGAACTCAGTGGGCAAAATTATCAATAACTAGTTATAACAAAATACAGAGAACCCAGTGAACAAAATGACAAATATCCAATTTAAATGAACCACAGAGAACGTGGTGATAAAAAAGATAAATATCCATCTTAAAGATAAAAGAGAAATGAAATAAACTGCAACATATCCTTGAAACAAAACAAAAGGGTTGATATATATTCTAAAGAAGAGAAAACAGGGATAGACTCTGGAGAATCCAATAATATGGTATAATGGACCTGTTCAATATATAACAACAGAAACATTCCATAGAAACTGATATAAATACTGTAGCCAATTGTTCTCCAGCTAAGTAAGAAGATGTTATGTAGAATAAGATACAAATACAAGCACAGGGTCACTTATCTTATTTCATGGTCTTCCTAAGAAGGCTTATGAAGGAAGTTGTGTAGCATTCTCATGGTTTTGATAAATTATCATTTGTTGCTGAGATGAACATGTATATATAAATATTCTAACCTGAAAAAGGAGCAGTTTCTTCTTTGTATATGCAAACTATAGCTGAACCAATAAATCTAATTTTCAATATTGATTTGCATCAATTTCTTTTGGTCCAACCAACAATTAAAATCCATCCCCTGCCAGTGCAACAATAATACACCATATATCACCTTCCCATTAAAACTGAGAATGAGCTGCAAGTAAACTGTGAGAACGTGGATGCCTCATAAGCATGGAGTTAAGTTTGATCCCTGAGTTTTGCTACAATCCTCAACTATAGAAATATTGAAATTTTTAAGAAGACTCTGGAGATTCCATAAGCAGCTGAGTTGACAACAGAGTTTGTCTAAGTCCCAATCATAGAGGTGTCTATATCAGTTATGTCAATGTCTAAGTAGAGCTGTTGAATACGGAATGTGGGTGCAAGTCCTTATGTCTGTCCAACTTATGTCAAAGCAAGGATGCTACATAGGAAGAAAGAATTGGTTAATCGGTTGTGGATGATGGCTTTTTTTCTAGAAAATGCAATACCTCCTTCATTGATGGTCTCTTTTGAGGGGAAGCACAAGCACAATTCGAGGCAATGCGAATCTACATTTTTGACAAAGAAAATCAATAGAAGTAAAAAACAATTATGGATCCAGAATTAAATCTCAACACAGAGGTGTGCCTTACTGTCTAGCATGTATGAGTGGATATCACAATGAGACTTTTTAGAACATTAGATACCTCTGTGTGAGACAAGGGATGAACAAAGAGGAATCCCAGATAAAATGGAGACTTTTGACTTATTTTAAGTTTGATACATTATAGGTGCTAAATGCTTTTTCTAACCCTAGCGTCGCTTCCAATCCTAAAAGAATTCCACAATGTTCTGATTTTTATTGAGAGCTTAGAAAGTGTTAAAACATGGGTACAAACTCATAACGTTAAAGAGGAGTATACTGTGAATATAAGATTTATCCCACGTGTCTATCTAGTCCTGTTAGCAAATCTAAAATAACTGATCTTACCATTGGTTTAGGAGCTTATAATACAATTGGATGGATATGAACTCAATTACATCTCAGAAAACATGGGAACACAATCATATGGGTGGAAATGATAAACTTGCATAAAGTTGAAAAAAACGAATGCCTGGTCCAGTTGAAGCAACCTCTTCAACACTTGATGTAGCCCATGAAGAAAGCGTCTACAACAAGTATGTCCAAGCCTCAATTTTTATCAACACAACAAACTATTTCAACATCCAAAATCATTATAATTTCTTAAATCCTTAATAGCTAGAAGGAAATTAAAACATTCAGAAGATCGATCCCACAAAGAGAAGACCGATGCCCAAACCATTATAGTTCCAGCAGCTCTTGCAGTAGCATACTCTCCTGTAAAAGATGATGGATTCACTTTCAGAAAATATATGCATCAAAATAGGATGTTAACTGTAATACAATAATCTAATGCATACCTTCGAGATAAGCCATCTTTTGCATGGAAGTTGGAGCAATCATAATAGGAATTGATATCTTGAATCCCAACACAGTGGTACTCAGATCCACCTTTGTTACATGAACCAATATACGGAGACGGGACCTGATACATACAACATCAACCAAAATCTTTGTAATAATGTCAATTCCCCTGATGCTTGTAATGAAAGAGGTGCCATAATGTTCAAAAGTTTGGCCCAAGACAGGGTGACTAAAATTGAAAATTATAGCTATTCAATGCTTATCTAATCTGATTGCAGTCATAAAGTTGGTGAAAAAATAGATACGGGAGCTGAAGGTACATATTTTTCAAATGACTATGTATTAGCTGAAGGTACAGTAGCTAAATAGGGGAGATTGTGGAATCCATAAGAAACTCATAATATGCAAGCAATTGAAGGGCTATCTTTGTAAAAAAAATAAAAAACAACCATGCAAAAACAAATTGAACCATTTCACATCCTGCTCACAAACTCAAACTAACAATTTTTAGACTCGTGCCTTCTGTTAGTGGATATCACAATGAGACTTTTCAGAACATTAGATACCTCAGTGTCAGACAAGGGATGACCAAAGAGGAATCCCAGATAAACTTCTGACTTATTTTAAGTTTGATACATTATAGGTGCTAAATGCTTTTTCTAACCCTAGTGTCGCTTCTGATCCTAAAAGAATTCCACAATGTTTTGATTTTTATTGAGAGTTGAGAAAGTGTTAAAACATGGGTACAAACTCATAACGTTAAAGAGGAGTATACTATGAATGTAAGATTTATCCCACGTGTCTATCTAGTCCTGTCAGCAAATCCAAAATAAATGATCTTACCATTGGTTTAGGAGCCTATAATACAATTGGATGGATATGAACTCAATTACATCTCAGAAAACATGGGAAGACAATCATATGGGTAGAAATGATAAACTTACATAAAGTTGAAAAAAATGAATGCCTGATCCAGTTGAAGCAACCTCTTCAACACTTGATGTAGACCATGAAGAAAGCGTCTACAACAAATATGTCCAAGCCTCAATTTTTATCAACACAACAAAATATTTCAACATCCAAAATCATTATAATTTCTTAAATCCTTAATAGCTAGAAGGAAATTAAAACATTCAGAAGATCGATGCCACAAAGAGAAGACCGATGCCCAAACCATTATAATTCCAGTAGCTCTTGCAATAGCATACTCTCCTGTAAAAGATGATGGATTCACTTTCAGAAAATATATGCATCAAAATAGGATGTTAACTGTAATACAATAATCTAATGCATACCTTCGGGATGAGCCATCTTTTGCATGGCAATTGGAGCAATCATAATAGGCATTGATATCTTGAATCCCAACACAGTGGTACTCAGATCCACCTTTGTTACATCAACCAATATACAGGGACGGAACCTGATACATACAACATCAACCAAAATCTTTGTAATAATGTCCATTCCCCTGATGCTTGTAATGAAATAGGTGCCATAATGTTCAAAAGTTTTTCCCAAGACAGGGTGACTAAAATTGAAAATTATAGCTATTCAATGTTTATTTAATCTGATTGCAGTCATAAAGTTGGTGAAAAAATAGATACGGGAGCTGAAGGTACATATTTTTCAAATGACTATGTATTAGCTGAAGGTACAGTAGCTAAACATGGGAGATTGTGGAATCCATAAGAAACTCATAATATGCAAGCAATTGAAGGGCTATCTTTGTAAAAAAAATAAAAAACAACCATGCAGAAACAAATTGAACCATTTCACATCCTGCTCACAAACTCAAACTAAACAATTTTTAGACCTGTGCCTTCTGTTAGTGGATATCACAATGAGACTTTTCAGAACATTAGATACCTCAGTGTCAGACAAGGGATGAACAAAGAGGAATCCCAGTTAAAATGGAGACTTCTGACTTATTTTAAGTTTGATACATTATAGGTGCTAAATGCTTTTTCTAACCCTAGCATCGCTTCTGATCCTAAAAGAATTCCACAATGTTCTGATTTTTGTTGAGAGCTGAGAAAGTGTTAAAACATGGGTACAAACTCATAAAGTTAAAGAGGAGTATACTCTGAATATAAGATTTATCCCACGTGTCTACCTAGTCCTGTCAGCAAATCTAAAATAGAATGAATTTTCACTACCTATTTCTAATGTCAGACTCCCTCTGCCCAAGTCGAGGTGTGTCCACAGTCAATGCAATTGCCTTATAACTAGCCTCTCCGCTCTTCTAACAAGTTGTGTAACAACATTTCTATTCTTGTAAACCTGCCAGCAATGACATCTAAATTTTAACACCACTCATACATCCACATTTAGTAAACCCAACGCAATATAACTGATCTTACCATTGGTTTAGGAGCCTATAATACAATTGGATGGATATGAACTCAATTACATCTCAGAAAACATGGGAAGACAATCATATGGGTGGAAATGATAAACTTACATAAAGTTGAAAAAAGCGAATGCCTGGTCCAGTTGAAGCAACCTCTTCAACACTTGATGTAGCCCATGAAGAAAGCGTCTACAACAAATATGTCCAAGCCTCAATTTTTATCAACACAACAAACTATTTCAAAATCCATAATCATTATAATTTCTTAAATCCTTAATAGCTAGAAGGAAATTAAAACATTCAGAAGATCGACCCCACAAAGAGAAGATCGATGCCCAAACATTAAACACTGATGTCAATTTCTTAAACATGAGAGAAGGCAT
The DNA here is from genome assembly GCA_031772625.1 of Pinus tabuliformis. Lineage (NCBI taxonomy): Eukaryota > Viridiplantae > Streptophyta > Pinopsida > Pinales > Pinaceae > Pinus > Pinus tabuliformis. The sequence goes on from CM062812.1 coordinate 67,521,896, forward strand.
CTTGTAAGCAATTAAATAATATAAGGTGCAATAGAAGTATAGTTTGGACCTTAAAGATACTCACATTTGCAAAAGCCCTGCTCAACTTCTGTAGCAAGTTAACAAGTGCATGACTTTGAAAAAGCTGCTTTCCAACACTATAAAAACCTTTGGTGGATGCTGTTACAGTGACCAAATTTCCATTGCAAAGCTTCACCTCAGGGGAAATGGCATGAGAAATATAAGAAATCTACAGAAGAAACAATTCAGTTCCTAGCCATTATGGAGGTGAAGCTCAAAATTAGTGCAAGATTGGATAAGAAGTGCTCACGTCTATAGAAATTTGCAAAAGCCCTGCTCAACTGCTGTAGCAAGCTGACAAGTGCATGAATTTGAACAAGCTGCTTTCCAACACTATAAAAGCCTTTGGTGGATGCTGTTACAGTCACCAACTTTCCATTGCAAAGCTTCACCTGTATATCAGGGGAAATGGCATAACAAATATAAGAAATCTATAGAAGAAACAATTCAGTTCCTAGCCATTATGGAGGTGAAGCTCAAAATTAGTGCAAGATTGGATAAGAAGCGCTCACGTCTATAGAAAAAAAATCTCCGGGAATTTTGTCTTCAACAGATTGCCTTGTGGACTTCCTTATGACTGTACATCCCAATGTCATTAGTCACTAAAATACTATTCGTAATTCACTTTTTTTTCCCTTCAAAGTTCTAACTCATAAGCTCCAAAGAAAATCAACAAATTAAATTTGGCAATGTGCACATTGTTTGCCATGCTTCACAGTTCAAATTTTTTTGGAATCTTTGCATTACAATCAAATAAAGAACCATAGTTTGATGGCTTGAAGAGTACATGGAAAATCTTTCAACATCATATCCATATTTGTATGGGATATATGCATTCTCATAATATTTCTATTATACACAAGATTGAAAACTACTACTTTCAAATTATAAAAAATTGCAGGGAACAATATACTAACATTGGATAGGAGGCAAGAGATGTGAGAACGAGAAGAATTCATAGAACTGGCCAATTTTAGAGGGAGGACACATTCCTGTCATATCCCCTTTATCTGTGGCCTCTTTGGCAGCAACCATAACTACAATGGCCTCAGATTTCCCCTCTTTCGAGGATTTCTTTCTTCCTTCACCCTTAGAAGAATGTTGGTTTGAGTTCTCCTCTCCGTCATTTTCTTTTTCACTAGCTTCAACCTTACCTTCAACTTTTTCAAAGGTCTCTGGTTTATTGTCTTTTCCATCCTTGTTTGCTTCTTTTCTTTCTTTATTGCTAGGTAAGATTTCTTTAGAGCAACATCGTTGTTTTGTTCAGCCACATTCTTTGTCATTGAGTGAGCTGATTCTTTTCCACCTCCCTGCCCAGACCGAGGTTCCCCTTTCTTTCCTAAAGAACCAAAGAATCTTGTACAGACAAAAACGTCCAATAATATTCTAATGTGTGCAACTGCATGCTCTTCAATGTAGTCCTCTGCAAAGGAAAAATAAATGAAAATCATATATAGAGTATTATGCAAACTTTGAGTATAAACAATGCATATTCTTCTCTGCATATATATTTGAAGCACGTATGCAAGTAGAAATTCAGTTTAGATCACTTCAAGAAACAAGAGAAAATTTTTCTAATATTATGATTTAACATTATTTTTGACCCCTTTTCAAGATAAAAACATTTATATTTTAAAGAAAGGCAAGACAAAATTTCTAGCTATCTCCCCTGACTTGTTCAGATGGAGGAGCAGAGTTATTGGTTACCTTCTACAATAGTAAGGGCATAGGGCTTCAAGGTTGCAACATCTGATGAATCCCTCAACCTGTTGCCATGAACATGGTATAATTCAAGTTTTTACCAAGTCATGGATACTTCAAGAAAACTAAGATGGCCAATGTTGCCATGGTCACACTTAAGCTTTATAAACTAATAATAGAACCAGTTTCACTGTACATGGATATTTCTATCTTGACATGAACACCTAGGTTGTTAATGCAAGTAGGGTCATACCACATGATATCTTGAACAGAACCAGTCAATTGCAATCCACCAGCCTGTCAAACAATCCCATTATTTAATGAGCTTCTGAACTACTGATTTTCTTACCTCATGGGATAAAGAATAGTTGGTTAGATGGCATGTCTCCACATTCACAGCTAATAATCGGCATAAATCAAGAATACGGTGTGTGGAAATTCCATGTTTCCATAAAACAAACATATATTAAAATCTACTGTCGAACCAAACATAACTATCCATAGGTCTGGATGCTGCAAGATTGGATTATATTCATCATAATTCTTAAAGCTGGATCGAACATCTATGACAAGACTTATGTTACCACCTACCGTCATAAGCACTGGATAATATTTTTTATGAGATAACGTACCTCTAAAATAACTTGAGAATCATCTGGAGTGTTCACTGTGACGTCTAACACAGTAGGCAGGACTGCAAGCAACAAACGATACCATATAGTCATTGGTTGCCACCATAACAATTTCATATTTTTAAAAGCAAACAAAGACCTCATATTTGTATTGATATAAAAGTACTAAGATCAGATGAACTTGTGAATAGCCAAGAAGCTGCCCACAACTGGTCTTTGCCTTTTCAACCAATTAATCACATCGAGATCAGAGAGAACAACCACCGAAACACAATGACAGGGCATCGGAGAGTAACCACAACACGATCCATCCGATGCCACAACCAAAATAATTGGAAAAAGGATACAGAGTATTTCTTGAAAAAAGATACGAAGTATTTATTGAAGATGTAAATCATAATATGACTCATCACAAATAATTTTTCTGAGATTCAGAAGGTTACAAGCAAAGGCAGGAACTCAACCCCAAGATTTCTCCAGGTGCTTCTCTATCCATTTTCATTCTATTCAAACACAATACTAAAGAATTATTTGAAATATCCCTCTACCAGGACTATTACAAACCTTCCAACTCAATGATCTGTCAATTTGACCTGCAACATATGATGCCAGTCCAAAATCCGTTGTCTGCAAGAAAAAACCAACTTAAGGAAGAAGAATGGACCTTGAATATAGGAAGAACTAAAAATAGCATCCTTCTATTTAAAGAACTCATAAAATGGAACACATACCTTCTCCATTTTCCCAAGATCCAAACCTTCGAAATTCTTTAAGGCAAGATATGGAGGCAATGCAAATCTACATTTTTGACAAAGAAAAATCAATAGAAGTCAAAAACAATTATGGATCCAGAATTGAATATCAACACAGAGGTGTGCCTTACTGTCTAGCATGTATGAGTGGATATCACAATGAGACTTTTCAGAACATTAGACACCTGCCAGACAAGTAGGTTTTTTTTGGCAGAAGCATAATAGATGTGAACAAAGGTTGTTACATCAAAGAACTAAAGAGCGATTATACAAGATCCCCATCTCTACATAAGCAAGGAGAGCTAGAATATAGACTTTGATTCCAACTTCAAGAAATATAACTTTGAAAGTGAAAACGAGAAGTTTAGGAATAGGAATCAACTTTCTGTGAGGTGTCAAATTATTTGGGATTCTTTGAGTTTGTCAGCAAATCTAAAATAGAATTAATTTTCACTACCTATTTCTAATGTCAGACTCCCTTTGCCCAAGTCGAGGTGTGTCCACAGTCAGTGCAATTGCCTTAAAACCAGCCCTCTCCGCTCTTCTAACAAGTTGTACAACAACATTCCTATTCTTGTAAGCCTGCAAGCAATGACATATAAATTTTAACACCACTCATACATCCACATTTAGTAAACCTAACGCAATATAACTGATCTTACCATTGGTTTAGGAGCCTATAATACAATTGGATGGATATGAACTCAATTACATCTCAGAAAACATGGGAAGACAATCATATGGGTGGAAATGATAAACTTACATAAAGTTGAAAAAAGCGAATGCCTGGTCCAGTTGAAGCAACCTCTTCAACACTTGATGTAGCCCATGAAGAAAGCGTATACAACAAATATGTCTAATCCTCAATTTTTATCAACACAACCAACTATTTCAAAATCCAAAATCATTATAATTTCTTAAATCCTTAATAGCTAGAAGGAAATTAAAACATTCAGAAGATCGGTCCCACAAAGAGAAGACCGATGCCCAAACCATTATCGTTCCAGCAACTCTTGCAGTAGCATACTCTCCTGTAAAAGATGATGGATTCACTTTCAAAAAATATATGCATCAAAATAGGATGTTAACTGTAATACAATAATCTAATGCATACCTTCGGGATGAGCCATATTTTGCATGGCAGTTGGAGCAATCATAATAGGCATTGATATCTTGAATCCCAACACAGTGGTACTCAGATCCACCTTTGTTACATGAACCAATATACGGAGACGGGACCTGATACATACAACATCAACCAAAATCTTTGTAATAATGTCAATTCCCCTAATGCTTGTAATGAAAGAGGTGCCATAATGTTCAAAAGTTTGGCCCAAGATAGGGTGACTAAAATTGAAAATTAGAGCTATTCAATGTTTATCTAATCTGACTGCAGTCATAAAGATGGCGAAAAAATAGATACAGGAGCTGAAGGTACATCTTTTTCAAATGACTATGTATTAGCTGAAGGTACAGTAGCTAAACTGGGGAGATTCTGGAATCCATAAGAAACTCATAATATGCAAGCGATTGAAGGGTTATCTTTGTAAAAAAAATAAAAAACAACCATGTAGAAATGAATTGAACGAGATTTCCTGCAGATATACATGAAATGGAAAAAAGAGAACAAGAGAACCCACCATAATAGGCATTTGACCAGCTTCCATGTGGAATGTAGTCATAAACCAATAGTTTTTCCTCTATACCCCAATAGAAAGCTCGAAGGCGAACAATATTGGGATGTTTAACCCTACCAATTGCTTTAGATTTTGCTTCTAAATCCTTGATACTCTGAGACAAACTAAAATGGAAATACATACCCTGATGTCGAGCAACCATTCTGTAACAGATCGCAATTAGTGTAGCGTCGAGTGAGGGCAAGCGTCGATCTACTGGGTCGCATCGTATACCGGTCTAATCAATTGGATGGGTAAGATTATTTTCATCGTCTAACACTTAAATCAAAGGCTCAAAAATGTACATGTAACCCAAGATGAAAGTTGATTTCATAGGGAAAGGCCTTACGGCGTAAATATGATTATAATAATGTTAGTTTTTTATTCATTTAATGTTTATTATTTATTTATATAAACTAATATACTGATAACATTTCAATTTTAAAATATTGCATTTATAGTTATTAGTAATTTTAATTTTAGTTTAGGTAAATGTAATTTGAATTAAAAAATTAATTAAAATTTCATATTATTAAAATTTATAATTTAATTATATATAAATTAAGTAAAATTAGTTGTAGCCATTGTAAATGTAGAAACTGGTTCTAGCTTGTTATTGTAGTTCTTTCATATATTATAATAAAATTGCGTGATAATCAACTAAAATCAATTTATATAGTGGAATTCCTAAAATCAATTTATATAGTAGAATTCTTTTGACCATAATTTTTTTCAAAAAAATACAATATGTTACATCAATTTATAAAAAAAGAAAAAAAAAGAAAAAGTACAATTCATCACCAATAAAAGGGATATTAATTTTATAAAATTATTTCTTTACTTTTCAATGATTAAAAAGTTCAACTATAACTTCTAAAAATATAAGCCCAAACCATTCTTAATATTTTCCAAAAATATTGGAAATATTAGAGTAAAAGGATGCTCAATCATTATTCATACAAATTCTCACTTGAATAAATTTTTTCCTAAAAATATATTGTAACCATTATTCATACAATTTCTCAAATATATTTTTTTATCATTGGAGAGATGATATTTTTCTATCTCTTTATGCATGCTTTCATTGTTCATTGTTTTTGACTCCAATTTAACTATATACTTCAACACATAAAAAATTTCAATAATTAAATTAGACATAGTGATGCTAACTATGCAGCCTTGTTTATGGAATACACTGAGAGGTGACGACAACGATGGAATATTAGGTATTTTAATATAATAAAAAGATAGGAAATTGAAGAAATTAAATATCATCATCATTATTGGGCTAAAATGATGGCTCTATATATATTTTTCGCGGGTGACGAGGTCTATAAAACCACACATAAAATCCGTAATTGCCCATCCCATAGCAGGTGGGGAGGAGAACGAAGAAAAAATCCGTAATTGCCCATCCCACAATTGGTGTATCCCCGTGGCGATACTCAGGCTCTCCGAGGGTATCTGTCCATCTATTTGCAGGTCATGGAACCCCGGGCTTCCAAGTGGGATTGCTTTGCCAACTATCGGTTGTGTGTAACGAACCAGCGCGATGAGGCGAAGTCGATACAGCGGGATTCCTAGCACCGTTTCTCCGGCAAGAAGAAGTCCCATGGCTGGTGTGACTTTACACTGAGCTCCGCCGTCTTGGATTCCAGGTCGGGATTCTTGGCAAACGATGCAGTGCTAATCACGGTGGAGATACTGGTCCTGTACAAGTCGGTGTCCTTTTCAAGGGACAATGAGCTCCAGTTGCAGCAGCTCGCTGCGGTCGTTGCACCTGTACCTAATGCCATCAGCGACAAATTCACCTGGAAGATACGCAACTTCTCCCTTTTCAAAGAAATGATCAAGACACAGAAGATCATGAGCCCAGTCTTCTCGGCTGGAGAATGCAATCTGCGGCTCAGCGTGTATCAATCTACTGTCAATGGGGCTGATTATATTTCCATGTGGTTGGAAAGCAAGGACACAGAGAAGTCCATGTCTGCACTTCCAGAGCGTAGTTGCTGGTGCCTCTTTCGGATGTCAATTCTGAATCAGCAGGCCGGGATGAATCGTATGCACATGGATTCCTATTCTGAATCAGCGGGCAGGGATGAATCATATGCACAGGGATTCCTACGGCCACTTTGCGACGGACAACAAGAATGGCGATAATACTAGTCTTGGGTGGAATGACTACATGAAGATGTCGGACTTTCTGGCTCCTGAGATGGGTTATCTGGTGGAGGACACCGCTGTGTTCAACGCTTCCTTCCACGTGATCAAGGAATCCAGCTGTTTTACCAAGAACTTGGGGCATGCTGCTGGGGCTGGCAGCACAAGAGGCAATGCCAGGAAGTGGGATGGGCATCTGGTATCGCCGAGCGAGGGCAAGTGCAAGGTCTCCAGATGGAGACGGAGACCTGGAAGTAGGCGAGGGCAAGTGTCGATCTACTAGGTCACATCGTATATCGCTCTAATGGATGGGTAAGATTATTTTCATCGTCTAACACTTAAATCAAAGGCTCAAAAATGTACACGTAACCCAAGAGGAAAGTTGATTTCAAAAGGGAACGCCTTACGGCGTAATTAATTTTTTTTACTAATTATTATTATTATTATCAGATTTGTAAAAACAAAATAAATATATAAAGTAATTATAGGATTTTTTAATTGATATTATCAAAATATCAAGCAAAGTTGAATTATAGCATAAATTTTTAATTTCAAATAAACTGGATGGAGTCCAAATAAAATATAAAATATTTATATATGTTTAAGGGTAAAATTTGTCATTATAGATTTTATAATAAATTCTTAATATGTTGAATTTTAAAAGACATTTATTTAATGAAACATAGAGTGGTTTGTGGTTTTTTTGAGGCCTATGTTGGTATTGGTTTTTTTATCTCTAATCTCTTTATCTTTGATGAGAATATGCTCTTGTGTCATACTTTTAGTCTAAATTTACAAACAACCACTAGTTGGATGCTCCAAACATAACATCATTGTGTAAATTTACTATGGGGTTGCTTTTCATGTTTCATTATGTTTCAAGGATGGCGTGTTGTTTTACTTGAACCAAAGTACTCATTATATTTTCAATTTGGGAGATATATTATTGTTCATTATCATGAGCTTCAAAAGTGACATTCGTGAGATTAGGGAATTCTCTAAATTTATGCAAATCACTATGGTCATGATGATTATTAATCTAAAAAGAGAGAGTCAATCCACGACAAAAAACTGTAGCTTGATAGGTTGAAAAATCCACAACAATGACATTGAGGTTTCTTGGAAAAAATCCTGCAAAGGACTTAAGGGAAAAACTTCAAAGGCCATAAATCCAAAACCAGAAAGGTATAAAGTCCTAAGAGATTAACTTCACAAAAAGAACACTTAAGAGATAACCCCCCCAAATTGGCAAATACAATGTCATTTCTTCTTAGATGTATCATGTCTAGTGAACGAGAGCCCCCAGTGCTCCAAATTTGTAGCTAAACAAAAGAATAAACACTTTGACCAAACAAAACTGCAAAAGAACAACCACGCCTAAGAAAAACCAATCTAAAAACAACACATTCCAAGCGATGGTTGATCAAGTGAGAACTCTCCCCACAATCCTTCCAACATTTCACAATTTCACAATATAATGACACTCCATAATCTTGCCTCACCTAGGAAACATTACATTCTAACATTCAAATTCCAAATCCTTAGATTTCTAGATTTCATGAGATGGATGATAAATTACTCTAGTTGATGTGAAATTATGAATATAATAAAAGTGATGTTCTATCTTAAAGAAATTGGATGTGTGGATTAACAAAAGTAATGATGATGTTGTGTAACAATTGTGTTAATGTGTCTTAGTTTTTCCAAGCTATGGAACATATTGGTTCGACTACAAGGTTTAGATCTATTATTAAATCTATAACTTGTTTAATTTGTATTGAATTATCCATAATTTTAAGAATATTAAAGGCTGATTGTTGTTAACTAGTTATGTCGTTCTATTTTGATGTTACTATTGATGTTAAATCATTCACTAATGGCTTCTCTTTGACTCTTAATATAAATAAATTGATGTCATAAAATAATGTAGATGTCTCAAATTATTTGGACATGTTTTTGGAATTACAAATAAAATCAAATGTAAAATTAATTTCATTATCGCATAATCTTATTATCCATGTCCATGTTAAGATGTTAATAATATTGGTCATTAACGATGTTATTGTTGATGCAATTGAACAAATGTCCTTGTATGATTTGAAATGGATTAAGTGTGATAGTGTCAAAGTCTGATTTCAAAAGGGATGTAAAGGCTAGTTATTTATTGTCATAATTTATTTATTCAAAAAATAATATAAATTAAGAACTTTCTAATAACCTAAAGAAGTATAAAATTGGAGTGTTATACACACACAAAAAATGACACACACACACACACACAACAACAACAACAACATTGGTAACCAATTTAACAACATAATATTGAGTATTGATGTTGTTACAATGGCTACCAATGTTGTTGTTGTTGTTGTGTGTGTGTGTTTGTGTTACCTTAACCAATGGTTACTTATTTTGTTGCGAATATAACTAGTTCTATGATAGTGTGTTTCCAGTCTGAATCCTCTTCATTGAGGTACAATAGCCTACACTAATTATTTTACTAGGGATCCCATCCACAAATGTGATCAAGCATCCTTGGGTTTTCATACAAGGTTTTCCTTGGGAAATGTGTGTGTGTGCATGCGCATTAACATAGATAATTCCATTTATAAGTGTGTTCTATAGACCAAGAGTGTGGAAGGTGAATTAGGAAATTGGATCAAGATTTTGTCACTTGGAGCTGATGTATAGGAAATCGTTGAAGGAGGATATCAACACCCATCCTCTATTCCCACGAATGATGTAGGTAAGAAAAAATATGAGACCAATGCAAAGGTAGTCAATGCTCTCTTAGGAAGCTTGGAAAAAACAAAATCTATAAAGGTCGTGCAACCGAATACCCGTGTGAATACCACAAAAGTTATATGGGACAAGATTATCCAAAATTATGAAGTTGACACTAAGGTAAGGAGCGCTAAAATTCAAACGTTTATAACTCAATATGAGACTCTCAGAATGCATAATGATGAAAGTATTACAATATTTTTTCTTAGGGTAGATGAGATAGTTAACTCAATGAAAAATATTGGTGATGAAATAAAATATTCAATTATTGTTGAGAAAATTCTAATATCTCTAACCTCAAAGTTCGATTCCAAAGTCTCTGCCATTGAAGAAATGCAGGATTTAAAGAATCTCACTATTGAACTGCTCCATAGGAATTTAACAACTTATGCAATGAGAAAAGGGGGTCCATCAGATATCAAAGAATCAACATTCAAAGATACATACAAGGGGAAAGAAAAGGAAGAGATTAAGGAAAAATGTTACATTTTAGACGAAGAAGAAGCAAATTTCATGAAGAAACTTCAAGTGGGAACTAGTAGGTTTAGAGGTAAGCTTCATTTCAAATGTTTTTCTTGTGGAAGAGTTGGTCACTATGCTACTAATTTCCTTATAAGGAAAAACATGATAAAGGGAAGAATTATCCAAACGGGAATATTAAAATAAGGTTTGATAACAAGAAAAGTTTTTATACTTAGGAAGATAGTGAATATTCTTCTAATAATGAGGATGTTCAATCTGAAAAAGATTGTTAATTGCTTATGGAATTTGAAAAAAAATATGTAGATGAATCTGATGATGTTTTTATAGATTCTCTAGAAGAAAAGGAAATTTTTATGTATAAGGAAAATACTATTGTTCAAAAAATAATTGTAGGGCGATTTATTGTAAGCTAAATCCTTGTCATTTAATTTGTCAACTCAGAGGTTTCGTAAATTTAGAAGAAAACCAAAATATATGGGACCTCAGATGAAACTGTTGTAGGAAGTTTGTTTGGAATGGAAATGCATATTACAAATCTAAACTATTTTGAAAAGAAAATATTCAGCTCTATTTTATGAAAGCATATAAATGATTGGTCAATGACATTAGTCTATTTTAAAAGATGGAGAAGAGGTTCTTGTTCAAGAGTCCTGGTTGTCCTTCCACATTCCTTCTATAATAACATTGCCAAACATCTAAGAAATCATGATAAAATGTAACTATGAAAACATGTAAATTTAGTCTGGGAAAGCATATAAGAAAGTGAATCTTGGGATTCTATGGGGCACAATAATAACAATATGGAGACAATAGGGGCACAAAAATAACAATAAGGGATACAATGACAATAGTAATGGGGGAATCACTAGTATTATAGGGACCTAACATGCTCCTCTCCTTCAAAAAATTGTTGTTCTCAACACTTGAGTAGTTCTGGGTGCTTCTATATAAAATTCTCATCCTCCCATGTGGAATCTTCAACGGGTAAGTTCTTCCACTTGATGAGATACTCTGAAATTGATCGATTTTGTAGCTGTCGATTTCATGTTTCTTTGACTGCTTCAGGTTCCAATATGATTTTTCCTTCCTCACCAAGTTCTGGCAATATTGTTTGAACTGGAATCTTGTCACCTATAACCTTCTTTAAGCATGAAACATGGAAAACTGGGTGCACTCGAGAAGCTGCATGAAGTTCCAATTTGCATGCCATAGTACCTATCTTTTGCAACACCTTGTACGGACCATAGTACTTTGGTGATAATTTATTATCCTTCTTAGCTTGCTTGAGGGACATTTGTTTATATGGTTGTAGCCGTAGGAATACCCAATCACCTACATCAAAACTTCTTTCGCTGCGATGTTGATCTGCCTATTGTTTCATTCTATTCTGTGCCAATGTAAGGTTATCCTTTAAGAGTTGGAGAACTTGTTGTTGATGCTCGATGTGATCTTCCACTGCTTGAACCTTAGAAGTTTCTCTTAAATATGATGTGATGGATGGTGGATGTTATCCATAAAGTGCCATAAATGGGGTCATTTTTGTTGCAGTATGGAAGGAAGTGCTATACCACCATTCAGTCAGAGGCAACCATTTGACCCATTGTGTCTGTTTATCAGATACAAAGCAACGAAGATATCCTTCCAAACATTTGTTTACTATCTTAGTTTGCCCATCAGATTGAGGATGATAAGATGATCTATGAGATAACTGAGTCCCAAGACAAGAAAATAATTCTATCCAAAAATTTCTAGTGAAAATGGGATCTCCGTCACTTACAATAATATTTGGATTTCCATGTAGCTTTTGAATTGTTTCCATAAATCTAGTAGAAACTGTACTTGATTTAAATGGATGAGATAATGCACAGAAGTGTGCATACTTGGTAAGTCTGTCAACTACCACCATGATAACACTCTTTCCTTCAGACTTGGGTAAACTTGTGATAAAATCCATTGAAACCTCTTCCCAACGTTGGCTTGGAATGGATAAGGGTTGTAATAGTCCTGGGATCTTAATTGTTTCAACTTTATTTTGTTGGAAAACCAAACATTCCGCCACAAACTTTTGAATATCCTGTTTAAGGCCATCCCAAAAGAAATCCTTCTTAACCTTGTGGTAGGTTTGTAGAAATCCTAAGTGCCCTGCTAAGGGAGAGGTGTGCAATTCCCTAAGAATCTTTTGTTTGAGTTGGGAATTCTTACATAGGTATAACAGATCCTTGTACCATAATGAATCATTTTTCCAGCTAAATTTATCAGATGTACTAGGATATTGTTGTATCTTTTGAATGAGTTCCCACACTTCCTCGTCATTCTTCCATTCATCCCTTGCTTCGTTTATCCAATCTGGTTGGATAATAGAAATGGCACAAAGAAATGCTTCCACATCCTCATCCTTTCTGGAGAGTGCATTTGCCACAACATTTTGCTTCCCTTTTTTGTAGATGATTTCAAAGTCATAGCCCAACATCTTTGTGGCCCATTTTTGCTGCTCTTCTGAAGATAATATTTGTTCCAAAAAGTATTTAAGACTATCATGATCTGTTTTTACCTTGAAGTGTCTTCCCATTAGGTAGGGTCACCATTTATTAAGTGCATGTAGTATTGCCAACATTTCCTTCTCATGTAAATACTTTCCTTTGATTGGACGAATTTCGAAAGTAATGGGTATTTGTTCTTACATAAAAACAACACCAATTCCATTTCCTGAGGCATCACATTCCACAATAAAGGTTTTTGTGAAGTCTAGTGTAGCTAAGACTGGTGCTTGGCACATTGCCTCTTTAATATGTTCGAAGGCCTTCGTTGCTTCTGGAGTCCATGAGAATGCATCTTTCTTCAATAATGTTGTTAGAGGTGCTGCTATTCTCCCATAAGTATTAACAAACTTGCGATAATACCCTGTCAACCCAAGAAATCCTCATAGATGCTTTATGGATGTGGGGATTTTCCATTCCTTAATGGTTTTAATTTTGCTAGGGTCTACCTTAGCACCTTCATGAGATACAATATGACCCAGATATTCCACCTCTTGTACTCCAATTAAACATTTGGACATTTTTGCATATAATTGTTTCTCCTCCAATAGTTTGAGCACCATGTCAACATGTTGGACATGATCCTTCCAAGACTTGCAGTAGATTAGTATATCATCAAAAAATACTAACACAAATTTTCTAAGGAAGGGTTTGAAAATGGAATTCATTAAACATTGAAATGTAGAAGGTGTATTAGTAAGGCTAAAAGGCATGACTAAAAATTCATAATGACCCTCATGAGTTCTAAATGATGTTTTTGGAATGTCTTTAGTCTTCATTCTAATTTGATGATATCCTGAAAGAAGATCCAACTTGGTGAAGTAAATTGATCCATGCAATTCATCCAATAATTCATCAATGACAAGAATGGGAAATTTATCTTTAATAGTGAGCTTGTTGAGCTCCCTATCATCTGGACACATGCGCCATGATCCATCCTTCTTGTGAACTAATACTACTAGAGCAGAGAAAGAACTTTGACTAGGTTGAATTATACCAGCCTCTAGCATTTTTGAAACCATACGTTCAATTTCACTCTTTTGGACATAGGGATATCTATAAGGCCTGATGTTTGGGGGAACACTTCCTGGAATCAAATTGATAGCATGATCATGACCATGAATAGGTGGGAGGCCTTTGGGAGTCTCAAATACCTTGGAATGATTGTCCAAGACTTTTTGGAGATCTGGATAAATGGATGATTTCGATGTGGGAACCTCTAGTGAACATAATTGTGTAATTATGCCTCGTTGTTCTTTCTTTAGAAGCTTTTTCATTCCATTAGAGATGATTATCTTTCTTGGTTTCCCTGCGATACCCCTTAATTCAATTTCCTTTCCTTCTGAAGATTTCATGAAAAGTTCTTGAAAATTAAAAGCTATTGTACCCAAGGATTGTAGCCACTAGACTCCTAGTACAACATCAACACCACCCATTGGAATGGAAAGCATTAGGCTATTCAATACATATTCTCCCATGGATAGCTTGATATTATGGCACTTTCCTAAGAAATTTATGGTTCCTCCACTTGCAACCATCACTTGAAACTCTAGTGCTGGATATAGGAAGCAATTCAATTCTTTGGCTATCTTATAATGATTAAAATTATGGGCACTTCCTGAATCAATCAACACTATTACCTTTTTCTTCTTGATATGCCCTTCTATCTTGATAGTTTGAGGAGTGGTAATTCCTATCAATGCATTACAAGATATGGTCGGATTCATTTCTTCTTTTTCTAGGGTTTTTTCCTGGTGTATATCCTATTATTTTATGTTTCTTGTTCCTTTTCTTCCTCCTCTTCACAATCTATGTAAAATAATTTATTCTCGGCACACTTATGACCTTTAGTGTATTTGCTATCACAACTGTAACAAATCCCTTTTTCTCTTTTTTCTTCCAATTGTTATGGTGTCAACCTTGTAGGTTGTGGATGACTAGGGGTAGCAACACTTCCATCTTTAAGTTTATGAGTGGTGGGCTTCTTTGTTGCCATAATTTTGCTTTCCATTTTTCTTGCCAACCCGAATGCCTTCTCCAATGAATCTGGTTCCCAAAGGCAAACCTCATGTTGGATGTTATATTTTAAAGTCCCTAAGAACATATCAATCCTATGCTCCTCTAGAATATCTTTTACCCTTATATTCAATTTTTGGAAGTCCTCAATGTGCTTCATCATTGAACCCTTTTGTTTGAGATTCATCAATTCGCTAAAAAAAGTGTTTCTTTTTGTACCCTCATAATGTGCTATCATTTCATCCGTAAAAATAGCCCAAGTGACAATTTGTTTACGAGAGCAAAGCCATCAATACCATACGAACTAATTTGGTTCCAAATATAAAGTTGCAATGCATACCTTCTATGTGTTTTGCACATTATGGAGATCGAAAAATTGCTCCATTTGTAGTATCCATGTTCCGGGATCCTTGCCATCAAGCTTCCTCATATTGATCTTTGGAACATGGTGGTTCTTCGATCCAAAGTTAGAGTCTATGAAATCATGATTAACATTTATTTTGTTCTCATCATGAGTTTCCTTTACTACCCTTTCGCCATTAGTAAGCATTTCTTTTAGAAACTTTGTCAAATCTGTCTTCAATTCTTCCATGCATGTCTTCAAATCTGTCTTCAAATCATCCATCTTAGTTTCAACGCCATCCATATTAGCTGACAAGTCATTCATCTTAGCTTCTACGCCTTTCTTTAAACCATCTATCTTAGCTTCTACGTCTTTCTTTAAACCATCCATCTTATTTTCTGTTACCTTTTGTGCAAGTGAAATTTGTTGCACTTGGTTTCATAATATTGATATATCATGTTGCATTTCTTCCTCTTCTTCATGAGTCATGCTAGAGCTTTTAGGTTGCTTACTAGGTGTTTCCATTTTATTTCTTTGGGGCATCAATTACCAATAATAATGCTTCACTATGCCCTTTGAATTCCTTCAAACTAATTTTTCACACCAAGCTTATGCAAAAATTTAAAAAAATACACACCTTTTTTTTAACTTTGTAGGGGATCGATATTGAATCTGATGTACCTCTATAATTTTGGATCTCCTAGTTCTGAAATCATGAATTGCAGTAGCCCTCTACATCCTCTTTCCAATTCCACCAGTTTTATCAAAATTGGATTCTCCAAGGAAGAGTTATGCCAAATCTCCCACGGTGACCTGATTATATACCTTTTCAGAAGAGTGAACTTGTATGAAGTGCCATGTGTCACTGTTTTGACCTTTGGATCTGAAAAATATATGCAAGCAACTACAATCTGTCCTCTTTCTATAACTTCTTACAAAATTTCAATTTGATTTTGAAAGAGATAGTTAGGACAATTTTCCTACGGTGACCTGTTTGGAATGTAATTCGAGTGTCAGCAAAAACCCTAACTTCCTCAGACTATATCTCTGAAAATATAGTGAGACATGATCTAAAATTCGGAGCGGAGGTTTAGACCGATTTCTTCTCAAATGGGTTTTTGTTTTAGCTTCTGAAACTTTGTAGCGAAAGAGTTATAGCGAAAATCCCACGATGCCTTGTTTTAGCTTAAATTATGGATCTTACAAAAACCCTAACTTCCTTAGATCATATATTCGAAAATATAGCAAGAAAAGCTCTGAAATTTGGACCCGAGGTTCAGCACAATTTCGTCTCAAATGGGTTTTTTTTTTCACTTTTGAAATGTCACAGAAAAAAGTTATAGTGAAAATTCCATGATGACCTATTTGGAGCAGCGAAACCCTAGAATCCAAAGCTCTGATAACAAGTGTTAGGAAACCAGCTCACAAAAAGATAGAAAAGATAGATCAAAGCCTTAGAAATAAGCCTCTTCGAGGGGACAACCTCCTTTACATTACACAAATGAATAATTCTTGGATGATTGAAATGAAAAAACCTCCTTTCTATATATAGGAGTCTAAGGGGACACAATATAACCAAGCCGACCTAACAATAATAATATAAAGGCACAAAAACAACAATAGTGGGATTCTATGGGGCACAATAATAACAATATGGGGACAATATGGGCACAACAATAACAATAAGGGATAAAATGACAATAGTAATGGGGGAATCACTAGTATTATAGGGACCTAACATATTACACATTCCATCGGTCATTTGGAATTCGCAAAGTTGTGCCTGGAGAGGGTCGATGACTATGCAACCAAACCTACCATGTAGTTGTGTGACTTTCTATGTCTTTGTAACGTTGCAGTAGGCGTGGGCATGAGCTCGTTGATGCCAACAAGAATGCAATCAATTACCAATAAATCTCTCGATATGCAGGCCTTGCATCTAATAGAGAGACATGAATGTTTTATATATGTCATTATAAAAAACAAAATCTCATCAGAGAGCAATATCATCTATTGAATCTCTCTACCTGCCTGTAGTGGATACAGATTCGTAAGATGAAGGAATGATGCTACGGAGCTAAGGCACATGAAAACGTTGTTTCGTAACTTCCTGCTATTTCACGGCTTCTTGCGGTTTTGCGGCTTCCCACTGTTTTGATGTGCAATATCTAACTTTTTTCGCACATTCTTAGTAGGGTAAAGGCTTATGGGTTATCAATTTTTTTTTAATTGTTTATTTTGTTATTGTGTTAAAAACTACAAAAAAAAGATTAAATTTTATTCTAAAATATATTTTGATTTTTATGTTGCATTAAAATTTAAAAAAATATTGAATTTTATTTCTAATTTATTTTTTATTTTTTATATTATATTTAAAAAACTAAAATTAAAAAAATAAAATAAAATAGATTTATTTTTTATTTATTTTTAATTAAAAAGAAATTAAATTCATTCATAATAATTTTTTTAATTTTTATGTTGTTTTAAAAATAAAATTTTTAAAAAGAACTTGAATTTTATTCCATATATATATATATATAGTATTAAAATTAAAATCTTTAAAAATAATTTAAATTTTATTCTAACTCTAAAACAATCTAGAAAATTTATTGATTTAGGATGAAGAAAAATCTTTTTTAGCAAATGGAGACAAGTATATTGCAAACCTTGAAAACGTTTATAGACATCCTACTTTCTAATCCTCGAGATTGTGCAAAAACACAGGAGGAGAGCATACTTATTCAAAACTGAAAATATCATCCTACCTACTCTATGTTAATTGGAAATTACAAACTATTACATGTAATTAAATTTCCAATGTAACCATTCACGCAATAGTAGTAAAAATATATTCATTTTCAATTTTGCAATTTTAAAATGAAAATATACAAGGATGATCGAATCTAGTTTTTGTGAGTGTGATTTAATGAAATAAGAACAAAAATGAAATTGATCTAACCTGGTATTTTCTTGAAACCATCGAAACCACCTTTCGATAAGGCTTTCATAGGTGTGATTTCCACTCTGATTCAGATCATGCTACAACTTCTCTTTATCCTCCTCAATCTCCTATTCGAATAATTGTTCCTCATTAGATGTACATGATTCTTCGAATGTTGATTCGTTGTTTTCTTCTCGAGGAGTAGTTAAGATTTTGGCTATTGTCAAGATCTCTTCTTCGCAAGAAGAGGAGATCCTGACTCTTGCTAGGATCTGAGTGAGTTGTTCCAAACTTATACTCATTGTTCTTACAGATATACATATGAAAATTTATTGTGTTTTTGTTTTTATTTTTTATTTTTTAGTGAATGGGGGTTTTTGATTTGTGGATGTTTTCTATATGAAAATGCAAAATAAACTTAAATGAAAATGCCTAAATGCAGTTAACCCTAAATGAAAATGTTATGAAACCAGCTCACAAAAAGATAGAAAAGAGAGATCAATGCCTTAGAATTTAGCCTCTTCGAGGGGGCAACCTCTTTTACATTACACAAATGAACAATTCTTTGATGATACAAATGAAACAACCTCCTTTCTATATATAGGAGTCTAAGGGGTCATAACATAATTAGAGCCAACATAACAATAATAATGTAAGGGCACAATAATAACAATAGTGGGCTTCTATGGGCACTACAGGGTACATCAATATAATAAGTGGGTTGTACTAATAACAATAAGGGGTTACACTAGTAGTATAGGGGCCTAACATGCCCCTCTCCTTCAAAAAGTGTTGTCCTCAACGCTTGAGTAGTTCTTGATGCTTCTATATAAAATTCTTGACCTCCCATGTGGAATCTTCAGTGGGTAAGTTGTTCCACTTGATGAGATACTCTGAAATTGATCAATTTCATAGTTGTCGGGTTCTTGTTTCTGTGACTGCTCTAGGTTCAAATATGATTTTTCCTTCCTCTTCAATTTTTGGCAATATTGTTTGAATTGGGATCTTTTGCAACTTTTGAATAAGTGGCCATACTTCGTTCTTCTTCCATTCATCCCTTGCTTCGTTTATCCAATCTGGTTGGATAATAGAAATAGCACAAAACAATGCTTCCACATCCTCATCCTTTCTTGAGAGTGCATCTGCAACAAAATTTTTCTTCCATTTTCCATAGATGATGTCAAAGTCATAACAGAACATATTTGTGACACATTTTTTCTGTTCTTATAAATATAATAGTTGTTCTAAAAAGTATTTAAGACTATCATGATCCATTTTTACCTTGAAGAGTCTTCCCATTCGGTAAGGTCGCCATTTTTTAAGTGCATGTAATATTGCTAACATTTCCTTCTCATAAATAGCTTGCTTGAGATGTAGTAGTAAAAATACCCAATCACCTACATCAAAACATTTTTCACTACGATGTTGATCTACCTGTTGTTTCGTTTGATTTTGCACCGAAGTGGCGTTATCCTTTAAAAGTTGGAGAACTTGTTGTTGATGCTCGATGTGATCTTTCACTGCTTGAACCTTTTTCTTCTTGATATGTCCCTCTATCTCTAGAGTTTGAGGAGTGGTAATTTCTTCCAATCCTTTACAAGATATGGTCGGATTCATTTCTTGATGCTCGATGTGATCTTTCACTTCTTGAACATTTTTCTTCTTGATATGTCCTTCTATCTTGATAGTTTGAGGAGTGGTAATTTCGACCAATGAATTAAAAGATATGGTTGGATTCATTTCTTCTTTCTCGATGTGATCTTTCACTTCTTGCACCTTTTTCTTCTTGATATGTCCTTCTGTCTTGAGAGTTTGAGGAGTGGTAATTCTTGCCAATGCTTTATAAGATATGGTCTGATTCATTTCTTCTTTCTCTAGGGTGGGGTCCTGGTGTATATCCTCTTCTTTTGATGTTTCTTGATCCTTTTCTTCCTCCTCTTCATATTTTATGTAAAATAATTTCTTCTCAGCACACTTGTGACCTTTAGTACATTTGCTATCACAATTGTAACAAAGACCTTTTTCTATTTTTTCTTCCAATTGTTGTGGTGTAACCCTTGTAGGTTGTGGAAGGCTAGGAGAAACAATACTTCCATCTTTATAGTTGTGAGGGGTATGCTTCCTGGTTTCCATAATTTTGCTTTCCACTATGTCAGAAAGCCCTTTTACTCTTTCCAATTGTTGTGGTGTCGCTCTAAAGAAGGTGTTGCTCTTTGTATCCTCATAAAGTACTATCATTTCCTCCATGAAAATTGACCATGTAACAAGTTGTTTATGAGAACAAAGCCCTTCATGCCATAAAAATTGATCCGGTTCTAAATATGAAGATGTAATACATACCTTTTGTAGCATTGGTCACCATGTAGATCAAAATATTGCTCCATCCAAAGTATCCAATTTACCTGATCCTTGCCATCAAACTTCCTCATCTTGCTTTTTCTTGATTTTAGGAGCTAGATCTTGAAACGACTGTAACTCTATACTTTCGGATCTTTAAATTATGAAATTGTGATCTACAGTAGCCCTCTGTGTCCTCTTTCCAATGCCACCAGTCTGATCCAAATTGGATTCTCCAAGGAAGAGTTATACTAAATCTCCCACAGTGACCTGATGATAGACTAGTTCAGTAGAGCGAAATTGTACGACATGCCATGAGTCACTGTTTCAACCTTTGGATCTGAAAAATATATACAAGAAACTACAGTTCGTCCTCTTTTTGTACCTTCTTATGAAATTTCAATCTGATGCTCAGAGAGAAAGTTATGACTATTTTCCCCAAGTCACCTGTTTGGAATGTAATTTAGGAGTTTGCAAAAAGACCAACTTCCTTAGATCATATCTCTGCAAATATAGTGCGAAAAGCTCTGAAATTTGGACCCAAGGTTCAGCGCAATTTCTTCTCAAATGGGTTTTTTTTAGCTTTTGAAACATTGCAGAAAAAAAGTTATAGTGAAAATGCCATGTTGACCTATTTGGAGCAGCGAAAACCTAGAATCCAAAGCTCTGATACCAAATGTTATGAAACCAGCTCACAAAAAGATAGAAAAGAGAGATCAACACCTTAGAATTCAGTGTCTTCGAGGGGGAAACCTCCTTTACATTACACAAATGAAAAATTCTTTAATGATACAAATGAAAAGACCTCCTTTCTATATGTAGGAGTCTAAGGGGTCATAACATAATCAAAGCCGACATAACAATAATAATGTAAGGGCACAATAATAACAATAGTGGGCTTCTATGGGGCACAATAGTAACAATATGGGCACTACATGGGTACATCAATATAATAAGTGGGTTATACTAATAACAATAAGGGGTTACACTAGTAGTATAGGGGCCTAATAGAAAATGACCCTAAATGAAAAATGTTTCCTAAACAATCCTCCTAACTAGCTTACATCTAAGTTTTCTTCCCCGACAACAATGCCAAAATGTAGGGTGATTTAATTGTATACTAAATCCTTGTCATTTAATTTGTCAACTCGGGGGTTTCATAAACTTAGAAGCAAACCAAAATATATGGGACCTTAGATGAAATTGTTGTAGGAATTTTGTTTAGAATGGAAATGCATATTACAAATCTAAACTATTTTGAAAAGAAAAGATTCAAATCTATTTTATGAAAGCATATAAATGATTGGTCAATGAGATTAGTCTATTTTAGAAGACGAGGAAGAGGATCTTGTTCAAGAGTCATGATTGTCCTTCCACATTCCTTCTATAATAAAATTTCCAAACATATAAGAAAGCATGATGAAATGTAACTATGAAAGTATGTAAATTTAGTCTAGGAAAGCATATAAGAAAGTGAATTTTGATTTTGTCCAGTCCTAGTTCACGGAGAAGACACTCTTTTCTAAGAGTCTTGGTTGTCCTTCCACATCCAAACTAATTACTAAAAGGAGATCAATATTCACACAATAAAACATGGCCATAACATGAATTCATACTAAAATTATCTACAAGTATTTACAACAAAGAAATAAGAGGAACATCTAGAATTAAAACTAGTATATTCACAAATATGAACATTTTTATACAACAAAGTGTACTTAGCTTGGTATGGGGATCCTTCCATTCCTCAATGACCACACATGAACAACTATCACACCTTAAGAATAAAAAAACACTCATAACTCATAATTCTGGAGAAAATGATATTATTCATGTTGAATGAACAATCATAAATCTGATGCTAATGAATAACTGATAACTCTTCTTTTTCTTTGAAGGATGTTCCTCTTATTTATACTTTAATTAGGGATATCTACTCAATAAATGTAGATCTCTTAAATATGTACTAGATCCATACTTGTCTCAACTTATCCCTAAATACTAGATACAAATCCCATGACACATCAAGATCTCCATGATCTTTCTCCTTGGAATATGGTCAACCTCTTGAGTTGAAACTCGAATTTGATCTTGGGAGACCACATAAAGGTGCCTTGGAAGCTTCCAAATGACCTACACATGTCATCAAACTCAAGACACTATTAGGTATAAGCAAATACATATTATTTTTCTAACTTTTAATCTTAAATTCACTCTAAATACATGAACTTAATAACTTTGGACAATGTACATGTGAACTCATGTAATAATGATAATATAGGGTTATGTAGTGATAATGTGATGGAATGAGGTGACAAAATGAGGATAAAGGTGAAAAATAGAGTGAATGTGAATGTTAATTTTGGCAGCCCAACAATAAATTAGCTAAAAATCCATCTAGAAGAAGCTAAGTTAGCTAAAGAATTTTTGAAGAAACAAGTTCTAGAAAAGGAAAGGCATTGTGAAATTTTAGAACTTGAAATAGTGGGTCTAAGAAAAGAGCATGAGAAAACAAGGGCTCTAAATCTTAGATTTGCTAAGGGATTTGAGACTTTAGAAGAAATCATCAAATTGAAATGCTCTCCTCTAATCAAGATAGGTCTTGGATATAATTCAAATGGTGAATCATCAAAATATATAAAATATTTTGAAACAGGTAGAGGAAGCTATGTCAATGCAGTAAAAGGAACTAGGCATAAGAATTATAGTTCTGAGCAAAAGAATGAAGGATCAAATACCTCTCAAGAAAAAAAACCTTACCATAATCAAAGGGAAATCTACTCAAGAAGGTATTATACTCCCAAGTATTCCTACTTCAATGGTCAATGCTTCACTTGTCATAATTTTGGTCACAAAGTTGTTCAGTGTGTTGCTTATAAAACTATTATGACTAGAGAAGCAAGAAAACAAAAGAATGAGATCGGGGCAAATAAATATTCTTATAATGTTTTCTCACCTCTTCAAGATGAAATTGAATGTTCTCTTTGCAATAAATTTGGTCATAAAGAAACTGAATGCAAAAGCAGAATGGGACCATCTTACCAGCATGAAAAAAAGACAATAACACCCAAGATATGGAAAATGAAAGCTACAGACTCTGAAAATTATGGAATAGCTTTGTATGTAGGAGATTAAGAAAATCTGTGGTACATTGACAATGGATGTTCAAAGCATATGACATGTGACAAAGATAAGTTTATTTATTTTACTGAAATAAAGAAAGAAAAAAATGTAAATTTCGGTAATAACTCACATGCTGTTATCAAAGGAAAAGGAACTGTGTTGTTAAAGAAAAAGGTCAAGGCTGGAAATGTCTTATTTGTTGATGGATTAAGACACAACTTGTTAAGTTTTAGTCAAATTTGTGACCAAGGGCGTGAATTTATTTTCATATCAAAGAATTTTGTGGTATGAAATGTGGGCACATGTAGGATGATAATAAATGGAACAAGAACTCTAGAAAATGTCTATGTCTTGGAAGGTGGCCAAGAACATTGTTACTTAAGCAAATATGAAGAAAGTTAACTTTGGCACAAAAGGCTGGGACACCTTAGGTTTTCTAAATTATACAAATCAAGTAGGATGAGAGCAGTTTGTGACTTTCCCAACATCTCCCCACCTGAAAATAACATCTACAAATCATGTCAACTTGGTAAGAAAACTAAAGTTCCGTTTAATGCTAAAGAAGGTACTTCAAGTAAGCCACTTGAACTTATTCATATTGATTTATGTGGTCCTATGAGAAAGAAATCTCCTCATGGTGAATAATACTTCATATTATTCATTGATCATTTTACAAGAATGTATTGGATTGGCTTACTAAAACATAAATATGAAGCATTTGATAAATTTAAAGTATTCAAGGCTCTAGTAGAAAATGAGTTAGATTTGAAAATAAAATGTCTTAGATATGATAGAGGAGGAGAGTTTATATCAAATGAGTCTTTTTATTTATTTGAAAATAATGGCATCAAAAGACAACTTTCTATAGTTAAGACTCCTCAACAAAATGGAGTAGCAGAAAGAATGAATAGAAAAATCCAAGAAATGGCACATGACATGCTTGATGAGTTAGGAACACCGCATAAATTTTGGGGGGAAGCAACATATACAATCATGAATATTCTTAACAAAGATCATGTTCGAGTAAAAAATGATAAAACTCCATGTGAACTATGGTCTGGTAAGACTGCAACTGCCAAACACTTTGGAATTTTTGGAAGCAAATGTTACATAAAGAAAAATGATGATAAGCTTGGAAAACTTAAATCTAGAGCTGATGAAGGAATCCTTCTTAGATACTCTTCTAGAATCAAGGGATATAAATTCTACAATAAAAGGATTCGTAATATTGTTGAATGCATAGATGTTGTAATTGATGAAGCATCCACAAGTACCAAAAGAGAAGAACCAGTAGATGACGAACCTCTCCCTACTACAAGCCAAAAGGTTGTAGGAGAAGGAAATAGAGAAACATCAGAAGAAGGAAATGAAGATACATACACATCAGAAAAGACTGCTTCACAGTGTGTTCAGAAAATCATCATGAACATCAAATTATATGTGAAAAGGATGCACGAATACAATCTACAAGAACTCTTGTTGGAACTTCTAGTTACTTGGCCTTACTATGCACAATTGAACCTAAAAATGTGAATCAAGCAAGAAAATATGAATTTTGGGTTAAGGAAATGCATGAAGAACTTGACAAAATAGAAAATAACCATACATGGGAATTAGTACCAAGGCCTCATGATAAATTTTTTTTTTGGGACAAAATGGGTGTTCAAGAACAAAATAAATGAAAATGGAAAATTAATTTGAAACAAAGCAAGACTTATATGTAAAGACTATGCTCAACAAGAAGAGATAGACTTTGAAGAAACATTTACACCTGTAGCTAGACTTGAAGCCATGACAATGTTTCTTGCATTTTCAAGTTTTCATAACTTTAAAGTATATCAAATGGATGTTAAATCTGCATTCTTAAAAGGGGATCTAGAAGAAGAAGTATATATTGAACAACTTGAAGGGTTCATTCTTGACAATGATAAAAATATTGTTTGCAAACTTAAGAACACATTATATGGGTTAAAACAAGCTCCTCGTGCATGGTATTATCGTCTTGACAAGTACCTTTAGCAACACAACTTCAAAATGGGGTGTGTAGATAGAAACCTATATATCAAAATTGATAAATATAAACTCTTGATAGTTGTTTATGTAGATGATATAATATTTGGAAGCAATGTAGAATCTATGAGTCAAGGATTTGCTTCAGTTATGTAGCAAGAATTTGAAATGTCTCTACTTGGTGAACTAACATACTTTCTTGGTATTCTAGTTCAACAAACTAAGAATAGTATCTTTCTTTCTCAAACCAAGTACCTCAAAAATATTTCAAAGAAATATGGAATGGAAGACTGCAAGTCGGTATGCACACCAATGGTAATAGGATACAAGCTTAGTTAAAATGATGATTCTCCTTCATTCAATCAACCAGAATATAAATCTATGATTGGCAGCCATATCTATCTTACAGGCACAAGACCAGACATTATGCATGTAGTTAGAATTGTTGCATGGTTTCAAGCAAATCCTGAGGAAACTATCTCCAAGCAATTAAGAAAATATTCAAGTATCTACAAGGAATTCAAAATTTTGGCCTATGGTATCCAAAAAATGCAGACTTTGCACTTCATGCTTACACAGATGTAGATTGGGTAGGTAATATTGATGATCGCAAGAGTACTAGTGGAGTAGCATTTATTTAGGACCCTGCTTGGTTTCATGGTTCAACAAGAAACAAATCTCGATCGCTTTATCTACTGCTAAGGAAAAATAAATCTACTCAACTTCTATGGATTATCCAAACATTGCGAGACATTCAAGTCACTTTTCCTCAACCTGTACCTATTCTCTGTGACAATACTAGTGCCATTAATATCGCTAAGAATCCTGTCATGCAATAAAAAACCAAGCACATTACAATCAAATATCACTTTTTGAGAGAACAAGTGCTTGAACAAAAGGTAAAATTGGAGTATGTTCCTTCAAAGGAACAAGTTGCAAATATATTTACAAAGCCACTTCCACGTGATTCCTTTTAAGATCTTAGACAAAAATTAGGAATGATTCATGCTTCATCACTCTGCTAATTATTCTAAAAGGTATGCCATGTTCAGGGGGAGTTGTGACTACAAATTACTACATTTTACTTTATCTACACAGAATATGTGAATGGCAGTCGTGTATGTATGCAATTTTGAGTTAGAGAGATGCGTATACATCTTAGTGATTGATAAAAGCAACACATATTCAAGGGAATCCTCCTATATGTTCTCACCATTTCATGTTTGGTCTTTTGTTTATGATATTGGTTTACTACAGTCTATTGGTTCAATGGGAGCAACTATTATAACCCTAAAGTCCCTTATTGGAATTATGGCTCCATAACCATGTTTTGATATTTCTACTATTACTGTTAGATATTTATATGTTGTTTTTCTATCACTAGTTATCAATGATGCATGGATTCCAAATGATAAAGTTTACATGCTTGATTAGGAGGATGTGTTTTCTATGATTGGTATCGATGATTGGTTATTGATTGCTGAAGTTACTTCATGATGATTGGAAGCATTTCATACTTAGTACCATGTTGATGATGTTGAAGAGTTTTATGCTCCATTTCCCCGATCTTACTTCTTGATGAGGAGTGTAAGGACTCTGGACACCACATATCTCCATAATGGTATGATATTGTCCACTTTGGGCCTAAGCCCTCATGGATTTGCTTTTGGACTTACCCCTAAAAGGCCTCATACCAATGGAGATATTTGTCCATCCTCATATACCCATGATCCTCCCCACTTCTAGTTAATGTGGGACTTTGGTCGTATACCCAACAATCCTCCCCTCGAACAAAGGACCATCGAGCCTCCCCTCAAACGATTATCCATCTGTCCACTCTCTACCAACTAGGATTCTCCACTCCAATGCGTTGGAAGCACACGCCTTACATGGAGCACCACTTGCCTCGAGAGCTTGCTCTATCCCAGGTCAACTCCTCTTCACCATGTTGGGACCAGGACACGTCCATGAAGAATCCAAAGCACATCGCTTGTCTAACCGAGCTCATCCATGGATCACATCGTGATATTACCGGGGCTCACCACCTTTGTTCGACATTCCGAGGATTCATCCACTTGGCTAACTTCGGGGCATGGCTCTGATACCACTTGTAAGGACTCTGGACACCACATATCTCCACAATGGTATGATATTGTCCACTTCGGGCCTAAGCCCTCATGGATTTGCTTTTGGACTTACCCCCAAAAGGCCTCATACCAATGGAGATATTTGTCCATCCTTATATACCCATGATCCTCCCCACTTCTAGTCAATGTGGGACTTTGGTCGTATACCCAACAAGGAGGATGTTCATGTTGCTTCTATGATGCTGCTATCAAATATTCATGTTTCAGGTTCTTATATGGTATATGGTGGTTGTTGATGACAATCATGGTCTTACAAACTCATTGTTGAGGTCCTGGTTTTCGTTATATATGTCATATATG
This sequence comes from Pinus tabuliformis, assembly GCA_031772625.1. Lineage (NCBI taxonomy): Eukaryota > Viridiplantae > Streptophyta > Pinopsida > Pinales > Pinaceae > Pinus > Pinus tabuliformis. Next base: position 67,549,898 of record CM062812.1, read on the forward strand.
TCCCTTGATGTAAAGGTCATGTAAATACCCATGATGTAGTCATTGTAATATTCAATCATGTATGGGATATTGGGATCAAGTCATGCTTTGTATGTAATCCCATTATTTTTGGAAATTAATGTAATAATGGGTCAAATATGTAACCCCATTTTGTTGGATGATTGATGTAATCATGAGTCATTGGTCATAATAAAGGTCATGTTTGAGTCATACAGTCTTGTACTTTATTGAATATCTTCATAAGGTTCATCATATGCTTAGGGGGAGCATGGTTATCATAAAATTCTCATATTCAACAGATCATACCTACAATGATCCTCTCTACACAAGAAGGAGAGAAGTAGTTACTCATCATTGGTTAGCCCTTTTCCCTTGATGTCAAAGGGGGAGACAAGCTTGGTGTTTGGAGAAGATTGGTAAGAAGTCTTGGTATTTTCAAATGTGTTTGTAGGTGTTTACAGATGGTGACCAAACACCAAAGTGGTTGCCATCAAGTCCAAAGGGGAGATCATTGGCATTATGGATATTGTGTTGTCCTTAATGGCACCCTACTTTATAAAGATGTCAACATTGTGATAACAAGATGATTATGTAGACTGGTACAAATATTATAGGTGATATGGAAAAAGGAATGTCAGTTTAGAGACAGAGGAATGTCAGTTTAGAGACAGAGGGATGATAAATTAAAAAGTTTGAGAAAGCATACGCGGGTATTGAGAAGAAAGGTCGTGTACACACATAGGTATTGTGAAGAAAAGTTGAGTACAAAATATGCACCATGGTAATCTAGATACCGGGGGTCTTTACCATGGTATTGGCCCATAGTAATGGTGTGACAATGATTATTTGATCCCGTAAAAGAATACCAACGAAATTACTAAGGAATTGGCCTAAGGTATTGACTAAGGCTAAAGCTATATAAAGAGATGGAGATCAAGGTGTTGGGTGTGCAAGTATTGAATTGTCTATGAGTGATTTGATCTGAAACAAGTGTGCACCAGGGAGAAAGGAGAAGCTCAGATCTGAAAGTTCTGAAATATGTTGACATATATGATTGATTGATTTACTTTCCACATATGTCTAAGTAGCTAATATTAATGAAATTGTGATACTGTGATCCAAATGATTTATTTAGAAGTATGTAGTATTGATAGTAAAGGTTGCGGAAAGTGAAATTGTGTTCCCAATGAAAGTTTTTCAGATATGTACGTAGGTATGTTTGGGAATAGTCACATACATACGCGGATCCATCTCTGTAGGGTCATGCATACACTTTGCAAAATAATTTTTAGTATGTGTATATCCGTATGCATGTGGTGTGCATGGTAAGCATGTACATACATTGATATTCCTTATGGAAGTCACGTACATAAACCATTGTTTGATCTAATGATTGATGTTTATAGTTGATGTTGTATTGTTTACTTATTGTTGTTTGTCAATGATGTCTCTATCATGATGATCTATGTCTGATAGTGAAAAATTGAGGTGACTTAAATGAATTGATAAGTTTTATTGACTAGGTTTATGATCTATAATTGGTTAAGACTTCTGTGATTGGTTCATTGATTTGCAATTGGTGAAATGGTTTATGTATGGTTCAGTGATTAATGATTTACTTTTCAGTATTTTGATATCTGTATGTAGGCATTATACAGGGAAATCATGTATATACACAAGTCTTATTCAGTACAATCATGTACATAATTTGATATTGTTGTTTCTGGTTGGGTTATGCATTCGATAACTTGATGCTTCATAATTTATGTTGATTTGCAGTGTGACAATATCTCAAATTCATTGCTTTAGTTTGCTTGGGTTTATGATTGATATGGTTTTAATTTGAAAGTTTGATGAAAGGTGGCCTATAGGTTGTGTGATGATTGTTTGATAGGTGGATCCAGTCTGAAATATTATAAAAATTGGTCCACAAAGAGATAAGGGTTGCAATCTTCAGAAAGGGATTATGGGATCCCTTTCAGTAGGAGCCAATAAATGAGTTCAAGGGCTTGTATCTCCCTTTTAGTGTTTGCTAGAGAACGAGATAAAGTTGTAGCCTTTCTGCAGCTCGGTGCTTCCGTACTAACAAGAATATTCATTAGTACAATTGTAAAAAATTTCTTTATATCATAAGAAAGAAGATAGAGACAACAAAAATGATGGTTTTCTCCTACATTGGTTTCCACCTAAAATCTTGGTGTTCTATGTGTGTTTCTCATTTGCTGTGATTTCTTATGTTCTTTACTACATACTGAAAAGTAATTAATCTTCTGGTGCATTGATAAAAGATAACCCTCTATTAGAAAAATCAGTAAATTGGATATACACTGGTTTCCTTCTCTAAAGTAATGTACATACGCAAGTTTCTTTAATAACAATAGAGTACATATTTCAAAATATCAATTTATAAGTTTGCATAACACAAAACTACAACACTAACTACATGCATGATAACCATAACCACCACAATTCATGCATAATAGACACATATACAATTAACATGCATACATAACAATATGCAATTATCCCATCCAATCCAAGTGTTTGAAATTGGAAGCTCTAATACCACCTCGTAATGCCTCCTCCCACATTTACCCACTTTTACAAGCTCTCCAAGGTAAACATGAGCTGAGTGTCACTGTGATATGACTCAACCTCCAAACTCCAGTTACGGAAGTGGGGCATACAAACTAGGAGCTTGTTGATTCCTCTCAGGAACACCAGATCACCTAGAAGTCAACCCACAACCTTCGATGATCATATCTTGAGATGAAACTTCCTTTTCATAAGCCTAACACAAGAACCACACCCATAAAACAACATGTATGTAGTTGGGAAGCTAAAACCACACCCATAATCTTGTCTTCATGCAGTTATAACCCAAATTCCTTTGTCTTGTGCTAGTGGTTGTAAGATTTGTGCCACTTTTCTAGGAATGGCCTTCAGGCTATTGACCAGAAGTGCCCATAACTTTCCAAAAACATCTATAAGATGATAAAAATATTTAACAATCAATACTTAAGCATGATCTTCACCAAGACATGCATAATACATGATACACATTTCATCAAATAGATAGTAAACATAGAAGTTATAGGTCATGAATGCATATATGATCATAAACTCTTGGAATTCATCTAAGAATCACCAAGAAGGCTCTATGCCCTCTCAAGCTAGTTTCAACAACGCTTGTTAACCAATGCATTCATCAACCATTTGATAACTTATCAAATCATGAACAAGATCCATAGTAAGAGAACATCATAAAACCATGCATATAACCAACATATAACTAGAGTATAAACCATGACAAATCAGTCATAAGATCAGCACAATAACCAATACAAGTTCTCATAGATCACATTAGGAAAATAGCTCATATTAACATATGTAAATTCTAGCCGAGTCAGGGACTTCCACCTACCACCCGACCATAGATTGGGCTGAACAAAATCTCTCTTTCATCTAATCACCCCCCTATATTAGAAGCATGAATGTGGGATCATATGGGTTAAACCAAAATAAAACCAACCAGGGCTTCCAGAGGCCAAACCACCTTAACCCTTAACCATGATGCTTTCACCTAGTCTGTCCAAAAATCACTAATATCAAACTAAATCGATATCTTCCCAAGTTTTCCAAGGCTCTACGGACTCTTATCTCAAACCACAACCTTTAGGGACCCAATTTTTTATAGGGCTTTAGAGAACTAGCGTCTCAACCCACAACCTTCAAGGACCCAAGTTGTTCCAGGGCTCTAGAGATTTTATCCTAACCCACAACCATAAGGAACCTGAGAACCAATTAGAAATCCAAATGGGGAACCCACTACATCATGGATATCCAAGAAATAACAAGGAAAGGATGAAACCGCTATCAATTCAGGAAAATATCCATGAAAATGACAACAAATAACCATGGAACCACATGCGTGTATCATGCATCTAAAAACCAACAAGGAAATCACACATGAAAACTGTTACCTGCAAAGTCTTTCTAGATGTAGCTTTTGATCCAACCTTCTCTTTCATTGCCCACCAATTCCTTGTTTTTCCTTTTATTTCTTTCTCCAAGTTCAATTGAATGCTAGAATGCTCCAAGAATTCTCTAAGTGTGCTAGAATTCTTTGCCACCATGACTTCTTAGATGGGAACCTTCCTACCAATAGGGACTTTACTAATCAGGTAGGGCCAATGGCTTACCCATCCGGATTCTACCGATTAAATGCATGCATATTTGTGGATCTTCACCTTCCTTTACTCCTATTTTCCTTATTTCTCATAATTAAATGCCATTTATTGACTCTTTTGACTTTGTCAATGCCTTTGCCAATTTCCATAGCCATTAATAAACCACAAGTGATTCCCACTATAATTTTTACCCACCATTCATCTTGGAATACATGTCCCATGACATTGGTATTATTTTTTTTACATGAAAAAATTGTAGGTTTTAACCCTTTATATAGATTACCTACAAACGAATTCTTAAAACATAAAAATAAATAATGGAGATAACATAAAACAAGTATACATAGAGATTTTCCCCTGGATCCCAAAACCGAGACTACCAGGTTGATTTTTCATTATGTTCCTTTCAATGTTACAATACATATATATACATGTCGAAGCATTCATAAACCCCAATCCATTAATATTGGATTAGAACATAACTGTAGTACCCTTGACCAGATCTACAAAATACCATGGGAAAAAAACCATCATGCCCAAAACCATGTACAAAACCCATGCACTAAACCATGGGTACGTCACCCACCATCTTTGGGTCTACCCCATCCTTGGGTTTGCATATATATAGAAAAAGGATTCTCAAGGCATTGTGCGAGACACAACGAACAAGGGTGGATGTCACCCACCACTATGACCCCCCGCATGTGCAACTAGTCGTGGAAATAATATAACACATACCAAACATTCTCACACTTGTTGTTTTATTTTCCAAACAATGGGTCACAAGAGAGATTAGTCATTGGTCTAGCCCTGTAATGCCCATTGTTTCTCTACACTAAGAAAACATTTCAATGCTCACAGACTTCGTCAATGCACCACTAACATTCTTCAAAGTGTCCACCTTTACCAGAAACACCTTTTTGTCTGCAATCATATCCCTCACAAAGTGATATTAAACATCAATTTTCTTTGTCTTTGAATGATAAGAAGGATTATTTTCCAAAAAAAATTCACTTTAGTTGTCACAGTCTATCATTTTAACTCGTTGTACTAACCCCATAATTGAACACAATCTTTGCAACCAAACTGCTTCCTTGCTTATATGAGTGGTTGCCATGTATTCTGCCTCTATAGTTGAAAGTTCCACTACCGACTGTCTCTTGTTCATCCAACTGAATTCTCCTCCAAATAGGTTAAACACATAACCACTTGTAGATATTCTCTGATCTATATCTCTAGCCCAGTCTGCATCAAAAAAGCCATAGATGTCCAAAACTCTATCCAAACTTAGTCTTCCTTGGTAGCACAGACCATAATCACTAGTGCCATACAAATGCCTGAAAACGTGCTACATTGTTGTCCAATTCTCCTTCCCTGGTTTTGACATAAGCCTGCTCAATACTCCCACGACATGTGTAATGTCTGGTCTAGTACAAAACATTTCATACATGAGGCTACCAACTACACTTGCATATGGAACATGGTACATGTCCTCTTCCTCTTCTTATGTCTTGGGACACTGTTCAATAGATAAATTTACACCTACATGAATAAGAACCTTCACCAGTTTACTATCCTGCATATTAAAACTCTACAATATTGTCTTGACATACTTCCTCTGGTTTAACCAGAGCTTCCTCTTTGACCTATCTCATTTAATTTCCACGCCCAAAATATAGTTTGCAGTACCAAGATCCTTCATATCGAATTTGTAGGACAATTGGGTCTTCGAATCCTAGGTAATTTCTTTATCATTTCCAATCAACAACATATCATCCACATACAATACCAAATAAATAACACGATCACCAATTAATTTAAAATAGAAACAATGATATGCTTTGCTTTTGGTGAAGCTAAGTCCCCATATATATGTATCAAATTTCTGATACCACATCCTTGGTGACTGTTTTAACCCATACAAAGACTTTTTAACTTGCATACCAGTTAATTCTTACCCTTCACCACAAAGACTTCAAGTTGCTTCATGTAGATCTCTTCTTCCAGATCCCCATGAAGAAATGTTGTCTTCACATCCATCTGTTCTACCTCAAAATAAAAAGCAACAACAACAAATAAAAGTAATCTAATAGAAGCTAGTTTGGCAAGAGGAGAAAAAATATCACCAAAATCAATTCTCAGCACCTGCGAATAACCTTTTGCTACCAAATAAGTTTTGTATTTCTCTACCTTACCTTCTACATTCATCTTCTTCTTAAACATCCATTTTATTCTAGTGGGTTTCCTTTTAGTCGGCAACTCCACCAAATCCCAAGCCTCATTTTTGTCCAAAGATTCCATTTCATCAACCATGGCCTCATTCCATATTTTTCCTTCCTCTAAATCTACTGCCTCCCTGACAGTTATGGGATCATCATCAATAATAGATAGAGGAAAATTTGGACAGAAAGCAAATGGACTATACCTTTTTTGTTTCCTTCTCTCTTGAACTAGTCTTCTCAAAGTTGGATTTTGTGGCTCTTCCTCTTTTGATTCTTGTTCCGTGTAGAGTCTGATTCTTCCTCCTTTAGAAAAAACTCTATCTTCTCAAGTTCCTTTGGGAGGACCTCATGTTTAATAACATCTTTCACCTCTATAAACACCACATCTCAGTTGTACACAACTTTCCTTATTTATGGGTTCCAAATCTTATAACCTTTTAAACCACCCTTATACCAAATAAAGATTCACCTTTCATATTTACTATCCAACTTCGTTATTTTCTCCTTTGGAACATGTACATATGCATCATAGAAAAATACCCCCAGATGTGAAAGTGAGGGTTTCTTACCAATCCATACTTCATGAGGAGTCTTATCCTCCAATGCTGATGAAGGTGATCTGTTAACCAGGTAACACTCAGTCTCTACTGCCTCTGCCCAAAATTCTTGTCCTAACCTGACACCACTGAGCATTCTTCTTGCCTTTTCCATCAATGTCCTATTCATTCTTTTTGCAACTCCATTTTTATAAGGTGTGTATGGAGTAGTATTATGCCATGGTATACCACCCTTCTTAAAGAACTCTTCAAATTCATTCTTGCAGAACTCTCCACCATTATTTGTCCTCAACAACTTGATCTTCTCTGTCTAATTTTCCACCAGAGCCTTAAATTCTTTAAACCTATTAAATAATTTAGATTTCTTCTTGAGGAAATATATCCATGTATTCCTCGAGAAGTCATGTATAAATGAGACATAGTAGATAAACTTACCTAGTGATGGAACTGAAATAGGTCCAAACACATCACTATGCACAAACTCTAATATCCCTTTTTCCCTCTTAGTACCAGAGGTTAAACTCACTCGATTTTGCTTCCCATATACACAATGTTCACAAAAATCAAAATCTATAGAGCAATTAGACATACCTACTACCATTCCATTACTATGTTGTATTTCAAGGCCCTTCTCTCCAATATTTCCAAGCCTTTGATGCCATAGCATGGCCTTTTCTCCAAAGACCACTAGATTTTCTGCTCCACTTTTAGGAACCAAAGAATTGTTGCACCCATCAATAATAGTGTTATCCAAAAGCTTGTACAAAGTTCCAATCTGAACTCCCCACATCAATACCAGTGCTTCCTGAACCATCTTGCAGGTATCTTTCTTGAACACTATTTTTACACCTGCATCATCCATCTTTCTTATAGAAATCATATTTCTGGCCAATGCAAGAATATGCATAACACTAGGAAGTGTTATAATCCTTCCACCTTGCAAATTAATATTTAATTTTCCACATCTAATGATTTTTTCCTTCCGATCATCCCAAAAGAAGACATCACCACCATCATATTTCCTGTACTCGCAGAAAGACTCCCTATGAGGATTGAAGTGAAAGGATGCACTTGATTCAATCAACCATGCCTCATGATCTCCATGTGTACTTGAAGAAGAAGCCATGTACACATTGCCACCTTCATCTGAGGTGGTTTTTGTCTCTACAGAAGGAGCATCATCAGATCTCTTTCCTTTCTCAGGAGCTTTAGATCTACAATCCTTTTTGTAGTGCCCTTCCTTTCCACATTTCCAATATACCTTTATAGTTTTTACTGGAGATTTAGATCTCCCACTCGAGGACTTATTTTTGTTTCTGTTCCAGGATCCTCCTCATACAAACAAGGCATCTCCATTCTAGCTCTCCATATTTTTCCGTCTCATCTTCTCCAACAACAAGGATGAGACTATTTCATCAAACTTCAAGGTAGTTGTATTGCTACCTATAGCAACAACCAAAATATCTCATGAACCTGGTAGAGAACACAACAAATTAATGCACTTATCTTCATTTGAAATTTTTAAATCAACAAATAAAAACTAGCTTACCAAAGTATTAAAGGCATTCAAATGCTTTGTCATCGAGTCTCCATACTTCATCCTCAGGTTATACATCTTTTTCTGTAGGAACAATTTTTTCACCAGAGAATTAGATTGGTACAAATTCCCTAACTTTACCCATAAATCCTTCACCATATCTTCCCTTGATACATTAAAAAATATTGAATCTAAGATACACAACTGTTTTGTGCTCTTTTCTTTTTGATCCAGCTTCGCCCAATGTTCTCTTGACATTTTCGTTGGTTTAGTACCCAGATCTACCACGATCCAAAGATCTTTATCCACCAACAAATACTCCATCATGGGCTTGCACAACTCAAAACTATGACCATTGAATTTATCGATCTCTATCATTCCACTTCTCACCATATTCTTTCACCGCAATAATCTATCCCTCACTCCCACTAAACAGGGTCTTCCACAGGCTCGAGAAAAACCCCTCGGCAGAAAAGGTGTCTCCTTGAAGATGAAACACCTCTTATACCAAATGTAGGTTTTAAACTTGTATAGAAATTACCTACAAATGAATTCTTAAAATAGAAAAGTAAACAATGGCGAGAACATAAAACAAATATACACCGAGATTTCCCTGGGATCCCAAAATTGGGGCTACCAAATTGATTTTCCATTATGTTCCTTTCAATTTTACAATACATACATATACATGTTGAAGAATTCATAAAACACAATCCATTAATCCTGGATTAGAACATAACCTTAGTTCCCTTGAATAGATCTACAAAATACCATCAGCAGAAAATCATCATGCCCAAAGCATTTTGTGCGAAACTCATGCACTAAACCATGGATAGGTCTTCCCACCATCTTTGGGTCTAACTCCCATCCTTGGGTTCGCATATATATAGGAAAAAAAAGCTCAGGGTGTTGCACCCTACACAATGAACAAGGGAGTTTGTCACCCCCTTATGACCCCCTCACGCATGTGACTAGTCATGGGAATAATATAACACATGAACAACACAATCAACCAGGGGTTGTTACATATACAATGTACAAGAAGCAACAATGGTCAATGATGTGGCCCAGAACATACGAAAAATTCATGTTTCACTAGATAATAGGTAGGAAAACCAACAAGTTACATTAATCCAAATGGAATGCAACGAGGATTGATTTAAAAGTCACCCAGTGTTAAAGCAATTTATTTGTGTATTCCTAGATGAAATCCAAAAATTACCACCCAAAAGAGATATTGAATTTATCATTGAGTTAATTTCGAGAACAAAGCTAATATAAAAGGCTCTATATCGCATGAGTACACCTAAACTTGTGGAATTGAAGATACATTTGATAGAGATGTTGGATAATGGATACATTTGACCCAGCGTATCACCCTCTAGATCCCCAACATTATTTTTCTGAAATAAGGATGGCACATTGTGACTATGTATTAACTATTGACAACTAAACAAAGTATAGTGAAGAACAAGTAACTATTACCCAAATTGATGACTTATTTGACCAACTAAGAGGGATTGTAGTGTTTTACAAAATAGCTTTTAGGTCTAGATACAATCAAGTCAAGATCAAATATGAAGATATCCACAAAACAATTTTCCAGATAAATATGACCACTATGAGTTTGTAGTGGTGCCATTTGGGCTTAGTAATTCCCCGACCACTTTGATGTGCTTGATGAATAATTTCCTTAGACCTTATTTGGAAAAATATGTATTGGTCTTTGTAGATGATATCCTTGTATATTCAAAAACCAAAGAAGAGCATGAACACCACCTCGTAGTAGTATTATAATTATTGAGGGAGCATAAGTAATATGTAAAAATCAACAAGTGTGAACTTTTGCAAACCTAGGTTCACTACTTGGGGCATGTAATTTCAAAAGGAGGAGTGGTTGTAGAGGTAGAAAAGATCAAGGTTATAATGGAGTGGCCCACTCCCTAAAATGTCAAATCTTTCATAGGGTTAGTTGGATATTATCGAAGGTTCATTTGGGAATTATCAAGGATTGGGAATCCAATCACTGCTTTGTAATGGAAAGGAGTCAAATTTTAGTGGGCACCAAAATGTTTAGTTACTTTTGAGCAGCTTAATAAATTACTCACATGTGTGCCTATATTAATAATAACATGTTTGGAGAAGGGCTTTGTGGTTTGCATAAATGTTTGTAAGGAAGGACATGTGGTTTGTTATGAATCAAGGAAATTAAATGAACACGGAAAAAATTATGCTAGCCATAATTTAGAGCTAGCAACGATAGTACATTCTTTAAAAATGTGGAGGCATTAGGGGAGGTTTGTGTTGATGACACACCATGGGGGATTTAGATATCTATTTGACCAACCTAAGTTAAATTTTAAACAATCTAGGTGGTTGGATTTGATCAGTGAATTTGATTTTGAGATAAAACACATCAAGGGAAAATAAAATAAGGTGGTAAATGCAATCAATAGGAGTCTCCAAAAGGCACATTTGGAAACCTTGAGTACTTGCACAATTGACATCATGAAGAGGATTAAATAGGCATTGTATCATGATGAACACTACCAGTATGTAAACAAATGTGAGAAGAAGGAACTAAAGGGCTCTATGAGAAAGATCTACCAGCTCACTGGGTGTGGAATTTTGTGTTCAAAAATAGAAATTATGTACCTGATGTAGTTGATATGAGGAGTTTCATCATGAATGAATTTAACAAAGAGATTACTTAGGTCATATTAGTTATCAAAATATGATAAAATCTGTAAGGAAAATGTATCATTGGTTAAGATTAAAGAAGGATGTTGCTAAATATATTTCCAAGTGTTTGGAATGCTAGCAAATAAAGGTAGAATGTAGGCATCCAACATGATTGTCACAACCAATTCCAATCCCTAAGTGGAAATGGGAAGTCATATCCATGGGCCTCATTATAGGTTTATCAAAAGTATTCAAATAGCATGATTCTATTATGGTGGTGGTGGAAAAGTTGAGTAAAGCATTTTATTTCATAGTCGTTAAGTCCACTCATAAAGGCATTGGTCTAGCTTAGATATTCGTAAAGGAAATATTTAGATTGCATGGTGCACTTAAGAAGATTATATCATATCAATATTCTAAGTTCACTTACAATCTTTTGAAGGAATTGTTTGATGGTTTTAGAACCCAGCTAGCTTTTAGTACTAGTTATCATCCTCGGATATATGCCAAATAGAAAGAATGAACAAATTTTGGAGGATATGTTAAGAATGTATGTCATGCATTAGCCAAATAAGTGGGAAGATTTCATACTATTTATGGAGTTTTAATACAATACTAGGATATTTAGATTTGTTAGGGATAAGTCTTTTTGAGGCATTGTATGGACACACATATAACACTCCTATTAGTTTCGGATAAACTAGTAAACATAGTAGTTATTGGACTTGATATGCTGAATCAAATGGAACATGAAGTGGTCAAGGTCAAATTTAAATTAAAGGTAGCTCATGGTTGACAAAATATTTATTCATACCAACTGAGTATACACAATAAAATCCAAGTGAGATACTATATGTGTTTATGAATCAGATTTAGGAAGGTCTCACTAAAAGGGGGGTATTGTGCCAAGTTAGAACCCAGATTTTGTGAACCATTTTAGAGATTACAAAGAGTGGGGCAAATGGCCTATATATTGGGCTTTCCACCTTGACCCATAGGTTGTCATGCATATTCCACTGGATAGTTCGTCACAACAAATCTGATAATATTATATTTAACATATGAGATTATACACTACTACCGTTTTATTTAACTTTAAGATTTGTATTTTTATACTGTAATTAGTGCATGCATGTGAATGGAATTTATGCAGAAAAGTAGAGACTGAATAAATAAGCTCAAACAAACACATAAGACATAATATATTCTCTTTGGTAAATCCTTTCGGGAGAAAAACTAGCTGGAAGGTGAGGTCACTTCACTCTCTTTCTCTGTCTGGAAATATGGCTGCAAGTAAAAATAAGTAGTGCCTATGGTATGTGGGATGCTACCATATTGTAAAAATCCTCTCTGTGTGCTTTACCTCCTATATCTCATGGTTATCTTTTCTCAGTTATGGAGAAAAATTCTCTCAAAAGAATGGAATGCATCTTCCTCCTAGTGGCCTGGTTATAACACAGCTTGATAGCCTACTAGTGGTTAATTTTAATTACATCAACTCTTAACTAGAGTTACAATATAGACTCTTCTAGAGTATTTTACATCATAATCACATGGATAGCCCCTTTTTTGTGAATAATGGGGGCTGACATGGAATCCTCCAAAACTATAGGTGCGAAAATAGGAAGGTCAACTTCTGAGTAGCATAATTTTTTCATACAGACTCTGATTGATGCGCTTATTGCATCGTTGGAAATATATTTGTGTGGTGAATAACATGAAATGGTGTGGCACTAAAGAAATAAAAAAATTACCCACAAAAAACGTCATTTGATGCCTCAAAATTCACCTAAAAGGTTTCAGACCTCGTTTCGCCAAACTGGGTCCTGCCAGTAAAAATGGTCTCGTGAGTTGATTCCTAGACTTTTTCAACTTTAAATGCATCAAGATGGATGAAAAACAATATAATGATCCAATCTGGATCACACCCACAGTGAATGCACATAATTTTTGTCATGTTTCTTTTCTCAAGAAATATGTACATGATCATAATCATATTGTTGACTAGTATGTGGTAAAGGTGGAACCTAAGGGAGAGTTCCAACCAAAACTATTGTGAATCCTAGACTAGAGGAAAAGTTCCCTCTATAATTGAGTAATAAAGGAGGTCAAGGTTTAGTGAAAGAACTTTGGACCTAATGAAGCCACCTAGGAGATGGAAGAACAAATGAGGGTGGTATACCAATTTTTATATGATGAATACGTAGATGTAAAGTTGTTATATAAAACTCAATTATTGTCCTTTTTATTTCTAGTTAGAAATATATATTGAGTGCAATGTTCCTCTAAGGGAGTGGTGTTTGTAACACCCCTTGAGTTAGCACCTAATTTTTTAATTATAAAATAAAATAAATTTTAAACTGGGTGGCCTGAAGAGTGGGACATATAGATCCATGATTTGTGGGAGAGTTGAGTGTTGTTGGATGGCATAGCTAAACAAACACCATTAAATAATTGGCAAAGACATGATGGGCTAGAGGATATGCCCACATTATTCCCCTTTTATACAATGTGAAGGGGAGGGGAAGTGAAAAGTCTCATGGGGGCACCATGAAGATCCTAGAGGAGAAACAAAGAAAGGCAAGAAAAATGGAGGACTTGTTGAAAATGCAGCAAGAAAATATAGTTTTGAGTTTGCTTGGTCAAACTAGATTTAAAGTAGTTAACTAAGGTGACATGGATTTTGTCACTCAGTTAACTCAGTCAATTCGAGTTGGGGAAGCTTAAGTTCAGTTCTACATGATTGATCGCTAATTTGTAGCAATCTATTTATGTTAATTTTGGTTATTGTCAATTTATCTAGTTCTAACTGCCAAAAGAACTACTGGAGGTCAAGTTGTGGAAGTGGAACTTCAACCACACTTAGTGATCAACCAGTTAACTAATCAATCAGCCCAAAATAATTGTTTCATGTATAGAATTTGGGTTACTCAGTTGAGATGGATATTCCAAGGCAGTGTACTATCAATTATAGCATATTCCCATGTGTACAGGTGGTGCATGCAATTAGAGATTCACCTAAGGCTATTGCACAATTCCTTGTTGTAAAATTCCTAAAAAATAGGGGCAATTTCCCAAGGGAATAATGTAAGGAAATAGGAGCTTGAGAAGGCTTGAAATTGACTGAGTGTTGGGCCATGTTCGGTCAGTTTGGTAGAGGGATTGACTATACACTTGCAGGGTGTGCTTAGGATTGAGAAAGCATTGTATTTCTTCTCCATTCTTTGATTAATGAAATATAGATACTAAGGGGTTTTGAGAAATTACTTTCCCTTGGATAAATCTTTGTGCATTTGTGATGTTTCCTTTTGCATGTCTATGATTCTTGTTTTAGATGGTGAATTAACTTCTGCAGATGAGTAGAGTAGCTTCAAGTATTGTGATTTAGAAAATTTCATGAGAAGCATTGAATCTACACATTAATTTCTACATGGTATTAGCGTTAGAACCACTATAGATCATAGATTTCAAAGTTTTTATTGCAGGAGGTTGAAGGTTTTAGACCAAGTTGCAGGTTTTCTTCAGGACTGAGAATATGGATTTCAATGGACTAAGGTTCTAGTATGCTCTTGAGGGAAGATCGAATTATGTTGCATTGAAGGACCGCATGAAGGAAGTACTAGAGGATAATGGTTTGAAGGAATTCATTGATAATGATATTCTGAAACTAGCAGCAGCTGATACTCATAATCTAGAATATTAGAAGAAGTGTGTTTCCAAGGCAAGGAAGATTCTATTGGAGGGAGTATGAGACCATATTGTCTCCAATATCCATGGGAAAGAGAATTTTTATGCAATGTGGCAAGCGCTGATAGATTTATTCCACAATAGTAATGACCACAAGAAATTGGCACTCAAGGACGAGCTTCAAATGATCAAGATGTAGAGGAACGAGACCAATCCATAGTATCTGAGCAGGTTCACACATTGTCGTGATGATCTTGGTCAAGTTAGTGTTACTATAGAAGATGATTATTTGGTGACACTAGCCATTCTAGGCATTCCCAAGAGTTGGCACAGCTACCAAGATTCGGTGAACGGGAGGGAGAAGCTACCAAATTAGGAATGCCTTTGGTCCGATTTGGTACATGAAGAGATAAGGAATAACACCAGAGGTGGGACCTCATCCAAGGGCAAGGATGAGGAGAAATGTCACTTGGCCGGAAAGGAAAAGAAAGGGAAAGGGAAGAAATCCTAATCAAAATTAGATTCAAGTCAAGGGGGAAAGAAGACAGACTTGTCCAATATCAATTGATTTAACTTTCATGAATTCAGGAACTATGCAATGAAGTGTTCACATAATAAGGAAATCAAGAAGATTGTAGGAGGAGAAGTGTTTGAAGCCTTGGATTCAGAGTTCGAACTTGATTTTACCCTCATTATAACATGCATGGAAAGCACAGTGATGGGTAGTGTGTGGTATCTGGATAGTGGTGCCTCGTTCCACGGGATGAGGAACAAAGAAATTTCAGTGACTTGGAGGAGAAGGATCTCTAGATGCACTTTAAGATGGGAGATGATGGGATGTATAATGCGACCAACATTGGTATAATTACTTTTTAGAGGGAGTCTGTCTCCCCTCTTACGCTGAAGGATGTGATGTTTTTACGGGTCTAAAGAAAAATCTAGTTTCTGTAGTTGTGTTGGAACATTGTGGCTATGATGTGATATTCAATAAAGAAAAGGATTTCCTAAGAAACATCACCATGGGACAAGTGAATCAGATCAAGGTTCGAGTGAAGAACCTCTACAAATTATATTTGGAAGATCGTGCAACATTGAGCACAAAAGTAGAGAAGGTGAAAAGCTGGGATGTCGATGAATTATGGCGTAGAATACATCATGGGGATTTGAAGATCATGCAACATATTTCTACAAGCCTCTCCAAAGGAGCACTAGAGCAACGAGATACATGCAAAGGGTGTATGTTGGGGAAGTACAAAAAATCAACCTTCAATGATCGGGACAACAGGGTGCATGTAGTCCTTGAAAGGATCCACTATGATGTTTGTGGAACTTTCTCGATAGCCTCCACTACCAAGCATAGGTATTATGTTATATTTTTAGATGATTTTTCACAGAAGTGATGGATCTACTTCATGTAAAAGAAAGATCTTACATTCTCCGAATTTGTTGAATTTAAAACACTTGTTTAGAAAGAAACTGGAAAGAAAGTGAAGGTTCTCAGGAGCAATAACAGAGGTGAGTATGTGTCAAATGAGTTTAATTTTTTTTTTTCAAAGGAAGGCATTCGACGGGAGTTGAAAGCACCCCATAACCCATAACAGAATGGGGTGGCTGAGAGGAAGAACAAAAGTGTTGTGGGAGAAGCAAGGGATATGTTGCATGGCCAAGGCCTACCAATACACTTGTGAGCTGAAACATGAAACGCAGTTGTCTATTTGTGAGAACAAGAATCCTCACAAGATTCTTGGCGTGAGTACACTAGAGGAAGGTTCTCCAAGGAAGAAACTATATGTGTCACACTTTTGGATATTTGGATAATCATTTTACTGTCATGTTTCTAAGGAAGTAAGGAAAAAGATAGAGTCGACAAAAGAGTTGAGCCTATTTGTGGGGTACACATAAACACCTAACAACTATCGTGTGTACTTATCATCCCTTAGGATGACAGTGGTTATAAGGGGTGTGAAGTTTGATGAGGAGAAGTTAATGAGGTGTTATCTTGAGAGGGAGCTTCAGTTGCAGCCTGATCAGGAGCTTTTGGCTTCAAAGGAAGAACCTTAGGAAGTTGTGGAGTAGCCACAAATCAAGGAGGAGAGAGTGGAGACATCCACCCAAGAAAACACATCCAGAGAAGGAAGGGAGTGTACTAGGGAAGCTAACAAATTATTGTAGGATGTTAGAGAGAATGTGGGAGCACCCACATCGCAACATAGGCAGAGGAGGTATTTGCATCAGTACATTGGATACATGGCTTTGATGAGGGATCTTGTATAGACCAAGTCATCCTCATTCAAGGAAGTTATAGAGAAACCAGTATGGGTTGATGCAATGCTAGAGGAATATGATTCCATTGTTAGAAACAATGTTTAGGAAGTGGTCCCAAGACTAGCAGAAAAATCAGTGGTTGGTTCGAGATGGCTTTACAAGGTAAAGCATCCATCAGACGAAAGAATAGAGAATCACAAGGCCATATTTGTTGCCAAAGGGTTCTCTCAGGTTTAGGAAATTGACTATGAGGAGACCTTTTCTCCAGTATCAAGGTACTCGTCCATCAGGTCAATCCTAGCATTGTTAGCACAAATGGGGTGGAAGATCCACCATATGGATGTGAAGACAACATTCCTCAATGGAGTTATTGAGGATGAGGTGTATATTGAGCATCTAGAAGGGTTTGAGACCTTTGATAGAGAGTCACATGTGTGTAGACTCAAGCGAGCATTGTATGAACTCAAGCAAGCACCATGTGCTTGGTATGGCAGGATTGATAGTTATCTCATCGGTTTAGGCTTCACCAAAAGTGAAGTAGATGCAAACCTATATCATATTTTGGTAGAAGGTAAATTATTTATTATTATTTTGTATGTTGATGACTTAATCCTTACCGATGATGGGAAATTGATCAGATCTTGCAAGGAGGACCTTGCAAGAGAGTTCGAGATGAAGGACATGGGCCTCATGCACTACTTCCTTGGATTGGAAGTATGGAAAGGGGATGGAGAATTGTTTATCTCTTAGGGAAAGTATGCCAACAAGATACTTTAGAGGTTCCTCATGGACGAGTGAAAACCCATGGGTATTCCTCTAGCAGGAAACTGGAGGAAAGAGGATGCTACTTCAGGTGAATTAGTGGAAGCTACCATTTACAGGCAGCTTGTGAGTTCACTTATTTATTTAGTGAAAACACGACCAAAAATGTGTTATGTAGTTAATCAACTTATTCAAGCAATGGTTAAGCCAACCAAACTGTATTGGGATACGTCATAGGCTCTACTCTGTTTGGTCTTTGGTTCAAACAGATAGAGGGAGTGAAGTTGCAAGGCTTCACAAATGTAGATTGGCTCGATAATCCATTAGAGAGGAAGAGCACATCAAGAGAAATTTTTAATGTTGGTTCAACAACAATTTCTTTCTATAGCAAGAAGTAGAGAACTGTGGTGCTCAACTCAGTAGAAGCAGAGTGCATGGTTGCAATTCAAGCAACATGTGAGGCAATCTAGATGAGAAACATTCTTGTTGGGTTATTTGGTCACATGTTGGATCCTACTCTAATTTACTGTGATAATCAGAGTTGTATCAAACTCTTTGAGAATCCTGTATTTCATGATCGATCCAAGAATATCGATATCTTGTATCACCATCTACGAGATTGTGTTCAAAGGCTGATTATGTTGTTGTAGTACATTCTGACAAAGGAAAAACATGTAGATATTTTGACAAAGGCTTTGTCAAGAGGAAAATTTGAGTTCCACAAGTGCAGGACAAGGGTGGTTGATAATCCCTTTCTTGTTGAGAGGGAGTGTTGAAAATGCAGCAAGAAAATATAGTTTTGACTTTGCCTTGGTCAAACTAGATTAAAATTTGAATTTCTATTTCAGCAGAATACTTGGAGGTGTTAACTAAGGTGGCATAGCTCTTGTCACTCAATTAACTTAGTAAATTTTAGTTGGGGAAGCTTGAGTTTAGATCTACATGAATGTTTTCTAATTTGTACCAATTTATTTTAGTTAATTTGATTTATTGTCAGTTTAACTAGTTCTAATTGTCAGAAGAACTAGTGGAGGTCAAGTTGTGGAAGTGGAACTTCAACCACACCTAGTGATCACCTAGTTAACTGATCACTAAGCCCAAAATAATTGTTGCATGCAGAGAATTCGAGTTACCCAGTTGAGATGGAGATTATAAGGTAGTGTACTATAATTTTCAATAAATTCCCATGTGTACAGGTGGTGCATGCAATCATAGATTAACCTAAGGCTATCTTGTAATTCCTTTGTGTGAAATTCATAAAAAATAGGGGCGATTTACCAAGGGAACAACACAAGGAATTAGGATCTTCAGAAGGATTAAAAATGGATAAGTGTTGGGCCAGGTTCAGTCAGTCTGGAAGATGGATAGAATATACACATGCAGGGTGTGCTTAGGATTGAGAAATCATTATATCTTTTCTCTATTCTTTAATTAATGCAATATAGATAATAAGGGGTTTTGAGCAGTTACTTTCCCCTAGATAAATATTTGTGCATGTATGATGTTTCCTTTTGCATGTTGTTGATGGTGTTGGACCTGCCAACATTCAGGGGATCACCTCGGTATGAAGTTCCAACTAAACCTCACACTATTTGATGTGGGAGTCCCATCCAATATGATGGCCCGATTGCCATTGTCTTAAGGATTTGCCTCAACTCTTGCTTGTCAACACAGGAGAGTGGTCTGCTTTGTCTTCGAGAAGTGAGGATCATGTGCCTGGTGATTTCTAGTATTACTTGTGTCAATGTTTCTTTCACTATAGAGGGGAAGGGTGAAAGTGAGTCCAAATTCAGTCGGGAGGAAGCTCCAACTCTTCTAGGAACACACAACACAACAAGGCATGCACAACTTCTGGAGTAGTCAACACAAATAAGGTAGTCACAACACATAAGGGAAGATAACATGCACAACACTCAATGGATGAGTCCACACAAGTGAAACGATTGTTACAACAAGTTTTATGTGAAAGGTCTATCTGATGTCCAAGGAGATAGCCACCACAGGCGAGACAACGTTAACAACATATACAACACATTTTCATCAACAAATTATGCATTACAACAAGTGAAATAAGTTCAAATGTTCAACACAGGTTAAAGCAACATGCATTGCAAGTGTTCAAGATTAGTCTTACAATAGTTACAATATATGTGTGAAAATGTGATGGCCTGTTAGCAGGCTTCTAAATTAAGCGAAAGTTCCAAGACACATCGTTACACCATACATCACTAACCCCATGTGTGGGGCATTGAAGCCACTAATTACTCCTCAAAGAAAAGATTAAAGACTCTCTTGGCTATGTGGGAGGAGTTGAGGTGAAAAAGTCCTTTACATGTACAAATGAGGGGGTATTTATAGCCAAGGGTAAAACTGACCCTTGTGACTATTCGACTACCCTCATGATTGTTTTACTTCCATGAATTTTCGACTTTACATGACTCTTTGTAAAATAAGCGGGTCTCTTGGACTTCCATGTTACATTACATTGATTGAAAACATGGCCCATAGTAGTGATGTGGATGACTTGACTCATGACATGACTTGACATGATTGTGTTGGTACATTCGTGCTACTACTGGAGTGCATGTCAAGCTACAGTGCTGCTAGGTGGTGGATGTCTTCATAGTGTGTCAGAGCTTCATCTCCACATGGAAAGGTGTGCGGAGTCTTCGATGGTTGTTGGTTCACTTGATGTTGCTTTGGCATGTTTCTCCTTACTTGTATGTTGGAAGGCTTAACAGCTTCATCTATTCGCAAAAGGTGAACATTCATCCGTTGGTGAGCACACCTTGCATGTTTGCTCGTCCATCCATCCACGAACACATCCTTACATGATCATTCGTTCCTGAGCACATCTCTTTGCATGCATCATTTGTTTGTCCATTGGTGAACCTGTCCTTCTGCATGTGCTCCCTTCATTAATCCAATTCGTCGCCGCACCATGTTTGTTGGTGTACTCATACCTGCTATCACACATGACGAGATGACATCAAATCCAAAAACCTCCTAGTCTACCATGAGACATGATCATTTCAAATGCAAGTGACTGGGAGAGGAAACAAGGTTGTGAGGTGGGATGATGGTTCTGGACACTGTTGATGAAAACTGCGCAAGGGTCACTGGGTGATGAAGATGGGAAATCTGAATCGATAGTGACTGTCCGCGAGGTTTGGATCGGCTGGAAGGAAAAATTGCGCAAATTTTGGGAGGGACAGTCTGGGCTGTGGGAAGACAAGGTAGAAAAAATTTGCGCATTTTCCAAAACAAGTGAGCAACAGGGGCCTGACAACAAAATTTACACAATTTATTGGAGGAAAAGGCCAGGATGCGGGGGGGATTGGTAGATAGGATTTGCGTAGTTTTCTGGAGGAACTGGCCAGGAGCCTGGCAGTCAAAACTACACAATTCCTAGAGCAAACTCGTAGCTAGCTATTGGGTCACTGGAAGCAAAAACTGCACAATTCCCAAGGGGAACAGGCAGTCAGCTGTCGGGAGCTTCGCAACAGAAACTGTGCAATTCTTGGAGGGAACTATTACTTTGTGACTGGGAGTTTCTAGCGAGAGAAATTACACTGATGTTAGGAGGCTAGCCTACTGATCATCTCTGCACAATTTCTAAGTTGAGTGGACTACTGGGCAGCAAAGGGCCTACTCATGAAAATTGCGGAATTTTCTGGATGAGTAGCCAGTTGACTATTGGGAGGAATGGCTGGAAAAATTGCACAATTTTTTGAAGGAGACAGGGATGGGCACTAGGTACTTGTTCAACTGGTCTATGTAATTTCTTCAGTTAGAAGAGTTGGCAAGGTCAGTAGCCTCTGCATAATTTTTGAGGGGAGTCAGTGCCAGAGTGGCTGTCGGGTACAACTCTCTAGGCCATCATCAAGTTTGATTGAATTTCTTGTAAGCAGCGCAACTTGAAATGACTTGCTTGGTGCTACTGCGTTGTTCTGGGTGACAGGCGATCGAGTCGATGGCGGGGTGATGGTCCAGTTGTCAGAGGGGAGTCCGATTCTCAGAACATCAACAAAATGACTAAGTGTGTGAATGAGAGAAAGATGCAAATGCGATCTTATAAACACACACTTACATGACTTGACGATGAGATGACTCAAACCATCTAGACACACATTTTCAACATGACTTACCGACGATGCAAGCGACAAGCACAACACTTGTGATTGATCATTGATTTACCATGATGACGCTTGCGCAATAGTGAGTGGGACTTTTGCGTGTGAGTGTGACAATTTTTTTCACAGTGAACATAACATGTACACATGAAGCAAAGACCTTGAGGATGACCAAAACATGGTCGTAAGCAAGACATTGACATCAACATGCAAAATCTTGGGTGGAATGAATAAGTAAGGTGGGTACGAAGGCTCACACAATCTCATGGAGTGAACTCAAGTGTATACAACCATCAAGTG
The DNA here is from genome assembly GCA_031772625.1 of Pinus tabuliformis. NCBI lineage: Eukaryota > Viridiplantae > Streptophyta > Pinopsida > Pinales > Pinaceae > Pinus > Pinus tabuliformis. The sequence goes on from CM062812.1 coordinate 67,572,233, forward strand.
AAACTCTCAAGGCAGGCTCTGAATTTGGGTGCAGGCCAAAATTTTGGAGGATGGTTGTAGGCGCTACAACACTTGGCAACACACTGGTAGAAGTCCAACTTCTTTGTTTTGGTTCATTGATAGCACATGGCCTTGGTATTTTGGGGAGTATTGAAACATTGTGTAGGTTACTTCACCTTCCCCACATACCCCATGTACATACGTGGTTCACCTTTTTCCAACTCAGTCAAACAAAATCAAAATTTTAGCTTGATCATAATGTTTCAAATTTGATAAGGGTAATTTAGCTTGCAAGTTGAAGATTTTTAGAGTATAAGTTTTCATCTCCGGTGTTGCTCTGCTACTGTTGGCTTGTTGGTACCTGACCCAGGTTTAGAGGTGATTTATCCAAACAAATCCCGGTACTACTGGCCCTTTTGGAAACAATCCACGAAGCCCGGACTGAGGTCTCACCCGAGGTAGGATGGGAGGGTGCTAGAACTAGGTTTCCGCACCCTGGAGATGACTGATGGTTTCAAGTGGTCTGCGGTTTGACCCTGTGCGCACGTCGCTATGCGCACTTATCCGTACCTCACAACCTGCGATGTTGCTTTCGCACAGCCCTACTCAGGGGCCGAACAGTGTTATTACCCAAGTCCTTACTAGTAGTCCGATACTAGTTGATTACTTAGCTTATTTGTACGCTTTTAGTTATACTTAACAATATTCACAATTGATACAAGTGCGTGCAGTAAATAAACATTATAATTGCAAATGAGATCAAACATGTAATAACTCATAACATATGCACAAAATTTGTAACAAAACCTTTCTTTATTAATCTTTTCTTGGTTACAGATTCAACTCTACCCTACGCACTCAGCTGTAGGGGTCCACGCACTTAGCTGCAGAGCCTTTTCCTACTACTACGACCCAAGACGCACTTAGACTCTTCTTTTATGCTATCTTATTCTATCCATTAGATTCTATCTTCGTCTCCCCTTTACAACTTAGAGCCTCACTCTATTTATACAATCGCATGGTTTGCAGACCATTGGTAGGTCGACATTACATTCAAACTTAGGGCAGACAACCCTATGACTCTAACACACATTCCGCTTCCATAATTCACGAGCTTTACAATAATATTACTCAAAACTTGGGCTTCGAGCCCCAAAATGCTATGGGGGGGTTCCATGCCCAATAGGCCCCCATCACAAACATCGGGACTCGCCCTCGAGTCACTCTGTTGGCGCGAAGTCCCTCCAATTGGTCTTGAACAATCCTGATGTCAGCAGCACACTGAACCATTGCTTGTTGAACCTGTTGCATCCGTTCTTATGAGGCCTCTGTTTCCGGCGTGCTGCTCTGCATCTACGCATGCATCCCCTAAATGTGCACGAGCTTCCCTTCAATATTTTCTATGATTGTGAAGGCCTCGTCAATCCATGGCTAGACGCGCTCTTTGAGAACTGCTTCCTTATGGTGTGCCGCCTCCACCTGCTCCTTTAATGCCTTGGCTTGCTGCATCCTCGTAAACTGCTGAGTGAGGACTACTGTTTGCGTAGTCCCTCTGATGTTGTCGTACTACTATTGGAGTTTGCGTGCCTCTATCTCTAGCCCCTGGATGTTGGGATCCTCCTGCAAAGTCGTGAGGACCTCCAGTGCCTGTTCCAACATATTCGTACAGTCGCGCACTGCACCTCCAATATCTTCCAACCCTGCTGCAATAACGCTAACATGTTGTTCTTTGATTTTTGGGGGAGTGGAAGGCTCTGCCTTCAAGCACAGCTCGATGATATGGGGATTCAACTCCGGTTGCACCCTTGTCATCTCTTCTCTCGCGTCATAGACTCCACTTGGAAAACTGTGGATCTACACTTCTATTGATAGATCTGCTACAATGGCTAGCTCCAGGACGCATTAGCAAGCGTCATCTACCGTGTGCACCAAATGTTGATTCTGCGACACCAACTTGTTGTGCTACAAGCTAAGCTATTCTATGTTAATTTTTTGCTCACTAATAACCTGGATCGCGTGACTCTGCCTGGCCCGCAGCTCTGCCGTTATCCCATTCTGTAACCGATATAATATTTCTCAGGAAACAGTAGCCAGGTTAAGGCCAAGGTCTTTCATCATGCTAAGCGAAAATCGATCCATCGCATTAGATGACACTAGAGCTTCCTCTGGCAACACTATTGTGTTTTCCTTCCGTGTGTGCAACATATGCTCTGTTGCTGAAGTTCTAGTTGTGATGTGCATTGACAAGGTGCCTTCTTGAGGGGGCCGCACTTGTAACTCCTGTAGCTGTGCCCTAAGGCCCCCCAACATATTCTGATGCTCTTGCATGAACTCCTGAAGCGCTTCACTTGTGACATCATGAACCATCTCACCGATGTCATGGAGATCACCTTCGGTTAAGGTGATCGGGTCAATGGACAGCTTCGAGGCCTTGACCTTCTTCCTTGGGCCTGATCTCTCTGCGATGCTTGGCCGTTTGAACTGTGTGGACACGGCTCCTTAGTCTGCAATCCCTTCTGTTGTTTTTGTTTCCTATGTCTCCTGCCCTGAGGACGTTGCTTGGCCCTCGTCTGCCTGTGCCGTTGCTTTTGCAGCCTTCTTCTGCTCTATGGCTTTCTGTGCCGCTTCGCACATTGCCCTTACCTCAACTGCTGCTTTTTCATTCCACCTTCTCTCTGCTAATTGAGTGACATGCAACTTAGCATCGTCCTTTTTCTTTTGGGCTGCCACCTTCTCCAATTCTGGTAGGTTTGGAGTGCACCATTCGGGAGGCCATGTCTCCAAGACAGTAAAAATTGCGTCTTTAGTGGCTTTAAATGGTAGCTTCGTCCACTGCTTCACTAGATCCTTTCACACCCTGATATAGATGTTGTGCATATCAACTTTGAAGTTTGCAAAACTCTGCAGAGTATTGTGCACTCTAGGTGACAGGTGCGACCTCGTGTTGATCCACATCCGGATGCTCGCCTCCATGAGCACCCAGAATTTTTTTTTGTCGCGAATCCGTTTCACGTCCTTGGTGGCCCAAAGTGAAGCGTACTTCGTGGCCTCTGGTAACTATCTGTAAATGTTGGGGAACTGACTATCCTCCAACATTTCTCCCACTATTAGCAATATGGATAAGAGAAACCATGTGTAGTGGAAGGTCTTACCCTACTCCTGGGCTTCGTGACAGTTTATCAAAAATTCCTCACAGAGAAATTCGACCTAGTTGAACTGGACCCCCTTCGTGCACTACTCGGCCAGCGCGACCATCGACGCTGGTATCTCATCAACGCAACATTTTCTCATAATTTTATTGGTGAGGAGTTGAGTTGCTACACGCACACCCTTGTCTTTGATGCTAGAGATGGCATAGCCCCTCTTCTTTTTCTCCAGCTTATACTTTACCTTCATGGCTTCTTCGAGGGCCAAATCACTACCTTTTCCGACTATAGTTGCGGGGTCCTTTCCCTTATAGGGAAGTCGAGAGATATGGTGAATGAGGTCTACCGTGAAGGGAATAGGCTCCTCCAGCCATAGATACCCATCATGCACCAGGTAGAGCAGTTGCTTGATGACGAAAATGGTGATGGGCACGCGATGGAAATGTGGTATCCATAACAAGTGCAGCAACCCAACCTTTTCCACACCGCGCAACCATTTTTGTGGCTCTAATGTTATCACCGCCCCTTTAGTGTTCTGCTTCATTAAGTTCCTGGTCTCTAGGTGTGAGAACTTCTCATTGTCAGCGAGGTCCCAGTCTTCGAATTTCATGGTTGGCACTGTTGAAAATACCAACAAGAAATGCTAAAAATAGAAGTGCTAAAAATAGCACTGCTATAAATAGAATTTTAGGATACATTCCAATTTTAGTTAGTCCCTGAACTAAAATTGAGAATTAAAATTTGAATTTTATCTTAGCAGCTGTTTGTAAAATAACTAATTAATTCATCTTGAGTTAATTAGTTGTAGAAAATCAAACATGAAGTCTATGTGAAGACATGCAATAGTTTCCCCTTTGATTGAGGAAGTTATCCCTTGATTAAGGAGATTAGGATGAGTTGTACTTTGAGTTGTAATTAGTTAGCTCAGTTAACTGAGTTAAGTCTAGTTAGATTAGTTCCAAGAGTTTGCGGAACTAATTGTGAGTTGAGTTAGTTAATGCATGCATGCTTGTAACTACTGCACTTCAGATAACTGAATATTCTCTCATAAATAACTCATGCATGTCAGTTTAGTCAGAGACTCAGTTGAGATTAGATGATGGGACAATGTACTATCAATTGCAAGAATATTCCATTGAGGATATCTCTTGCATGTAGAAGGAATTCATTCCTTGGAGATTACGTAGTTACTTCTGAGTTTGGTGATTTGTGTGAGAGGTGAATTCACACAGGTGGCAGCCAGAGGCTCTGGGAGAAAATTCACAAGGAAATAGGAGGCTTGGAGGACTAAGGGAAGGCATATGTTATGTCTATTCACTCTACGAGTAGCATTGAGGGATTGTATAGAGAGATGGATAGTGTCACACGGAATAAGTCGATCTTGCGGACAAGATAGACCTTCCTAGAATCTAAAGAAGAACTAATGACAAGCAAACCAACCAGACACTATCTTTCTCTAAATATGCTTTAATAAACAATGGAAAACAAGTGTTTTTAGGGCCTACCTTAGGTCCAATGCAAGTTTGTGGATGCCCTCACTCCTTTGATCCAAATGAGCTCCTTTGTCGCGAATCTGCAAACACAAACAAGGCAAACAAATTAAATAGCACCTGAAAAGCCAATATCATAAAACATATTTAACATGAAAGTCAAGGAGTCCATGAAACAAATAACATGAGATACTTGTTGAGAAAAATGAGTTTGATTGTATTAATTCAAAAGAAGAAGAACTTTACAACCTGTGCCTTGATGGTGTACAAGCTCCTCCCAGGGTCCAGAAAGAAGTCTCCTCTACTTTGAAAAGTTTCACTCACTCCCCAATGAAGCCAAAAAGGTATGTGATCTCTCCTCTTAAGCTCAACTAGGAAGTCTTGATTTCACTAGCATTTACCCTAAAAAATGTTCAGCTTCTAACCTCTCCAACAACCAGGCCAATGCCTGAATTTATAGTGCAATGGAGGGAGGTTACTAGGTCCTCATTCAAAGGGATAAATCCCTCCTTCAAAGGGATAGCTCCTCTCATCAAGGGACTAGCTCCTTCTCTTTTGGGATACATGAACCACCTCAGAGCGAACAATCCACGTCAAAATTCCTTCTAGAATCCTCTAGAATTAACCCAAAGTGAGTTTTTTAAGATAAAACTTGCGCCTTTTGACTTTCACAGGGGTCTGCACCTACACCTTTAGGGACAGAGCGGGCATATCCGCAGTTTTTGTACACAGAAGGTGCGGGACCGCAGGTGACAGTGAGAGAAAGTGCGAAACCAGAGTTTCATTGATTTTTAATGTCTTTCTCCCATTTTCAAAGCTTGACTTGAAGAGCTGAGGCCTGAGACTTGCTTAATAGGATAGTACAAGTGATGATAGACCCATACTGACTGCAAATAATCATGGTGACGATATTTTTGTGTAACAGATTGCCCCCTAAAGTGCAAAGTCTGTAGTAGATGAGGATTTCATTTATCATTTAGGAAGAGTGAAGTACTTTATCATTTCGAGGATCATCTTGTGGAGAGCCCGGTTGGAACCTATAAAAACATTCAATGCAAGATATATATATGAGATCATATCATCGCTGAGGTAGGCATTCCCATACTCAGATCAAAACTGACTAGAAAACTAACTACTACTCTGATACAGGAATGATTTTATAAAACATCACAAGTATAGACTCATGTGGACGCAGTATGGACGCAGCCATCTGTTTATGAATAGTCCATTATATAATGAATACAAAATTCCTCGTAGCTTGGATTATGGAAACTAGATCCAGGGTCTTCATTTCTACTTCCCGAAACAGTACGATTCTATCCATGCGAATGAACGTGTTGATGTCGAACATGGTAGAAACCACTTGATTACCAGTCAATGATGTAAACTGTTAACAAGTGTGAGAGAAACCACCAGTGATGTCAATGGCTCTGAAAGTACTCAATACAATCCATGAGATGTGAATAAATGTGTTGATGTCGAACATGTCACAGAATCCTTTGATCGAAGGTCAATGATGCAACTTGTCGTCAAAGGCGAGAAACTTGCTATTGAGGCATGCAGATCTCAAGGTACTGATGATTTCTAGATCATCTTTCTAGATAATGAGCTGAAGTCGATAGAAAGCGATCCGTTGTAGGCAAGCCCACAACACGAAATCATAGATCAAGTCGAAGAAATTTAGTTGCAAGGACTAACTCAGGGATGGTCAAGATGAATGACATATTTTGCAGATGAATGGCTTATTGGCAGTGACCTCTTGAACACATAACGACACGACAGATGGTTTGGTGACAATTGACCTAAAGTTAATATCCAGAAACCGGCTGAAGACTTTCAATGTGGTTTGATCAACTGTTAGGCAAAGGATTTCCCAACCCAGGTGAATAAAAGTGTCGTGTTCAAGAGTGGTTACAAAGTATGACAAAGAGGCTCATTTTTCTCTCTTTTCCCCCACCATTTCTGGCAAGTACCTCTTTATTTTTGACAAGCTTGAGGAGGATAACATTTGCTTGATTATAAGCTCATCCTTCAGATGAGTCCAACTTAGTTTAAATTCGAACCCTAAGAAGGAGTGGTTCGTTCCTGTTTGTAATTGAACAGGTCCTTTACTGTAAAATTTTAATGAGTCCAGTATAGGAGAAACTCGACGTTTTTCAATTTTAGAGAGTCTGAAAAAACTTAAGATTCTAGGGTTGACCTTTTTCATAAGTTTGTGTCACCCAAGCCCGAAAAAGTATAAAATAACACTTGAGAGAACCGCTTGATCTTTTACGACCAAGGAGTACTTTTCGTCATTAGTGCCCTTGATCCGAAAAAGTAAAAAAGTGATCAACGACACGTCATTTTATAACCAATATCGAATTTGAAACGACAAAAATCCGGCAATCTTTTCATGTTTTTACGGTCAGAAAATAGATGTAAGTGGACCGTCTTTTAATTCCATTTTAACGAGTTTAAAAGAAAAACTCGATGATCTTTTCATGTTTTAGGAGTCAGAAAAGAGCTTAAAGGTGACTCTAAATGTTTTTTCATCGAAAATGATAGATTTCGCCTGAATAATCCATTATCTTGCACAAAAACACAAACATTACTCATACCTGTTTGAAATGGATAAAAATGTCGCAAAATACCTTTTCAAAGTGAAACATAAACAAATTTGCAATTTATTTACTCAAAAAACTTATAAAAAGGGCCTTCGTCAATTCATTTTTATCGTTTGAGTTTTGGGTGAGAAAATAGTGCTTTTGCTCAGAAAACTTCCCGTGAAGATTGCGGAAAATCCAACCATCGGAATCGAATGTCGTCTTCTCCAGGTAATCCACATCATCCTACTCTTCATTTTTAACCATTTCAATTTTTGTTTTAGTCATTTATTTCATTTTTGGGAGGGTTTTAGGCTTAAAACCTGCGCACGGGGGCCCGCAGGTTTACCACTGCTGGCCTGCGGACCCCGACTTTTTCTCCATTGGGAAAAAGCTCGGGGTCCGCACCTTCCATGTAGACAAGGTGCGGTCCCACGCACTGTGTCTAACCCGGAGGGTGCGGTCACCGTCGCAAGGGTTTTTAACCCAAAAATTCTCAAAAATGGACCAATCAAAATAATTTCTAGCAATTTAATTTATCCTTATACTTGATTCAGAGAGTACATCATGCTATATTGGCGTGAACGAGAGCATGAGGACATGGATCCTACCACATGGAATCATCAGCCTTCGCTTGATGCTTTGAGGGCGTGCGGCTTGTACAAATTCTGGGGCATTCCTGGCATGAGGGCTCAGGTGGATTTCTTACAGTGGTTGGTTGACAAATGGAGCATATAGGACCAGTGCTTCTTCATTGGTGGCCACCAGCTCGAAATCGAGCCAGCGGACATATATTTCTTGACTAGTTTGCCTAAGAGAGGCGAAGACTTGACTCTGTTTGGGGCTAGGCCAGGTGGCTAGTCTGTCGATAGCCTCAGGCTAGAGTACTGCAACAGCCAGGCTAGAGACAAAGGGATAGACATAAAGACCATATCCCGTCCTGAACTCATGGTGATTGTGTTTACTATCACCAAACTTTGCGGGGCTGCCACATTACATATTGCCACTGGATCTTAGATGCGTATGGCAGTTGATTGCTTCCAAGGCACCATCTTCAACTGGTGCGATGCCGTGTTGGCCAATCTGAAAGGCCAACTAACCAGGGCCAAAAATGGACAACTAAAGACCTTTGGTTATGGGGCTTTGGTTGTGAGTTTTGGCCTAGAGAGGGTTCCTGTGTTGATCCCGCAGAACCTTACTGTTGGAGCTGGGCTTCCTCGAGAGCCCAAACTAATGCGATGGGTCGCAGTTATGGCCCGTCACCAGGACGAGAGGACAGAGGTTGCTCGATTCAAACCTGAGTATTTCCAATGGCTGGAAAACCAGGTCTTTTCTATTTAGGACTTCACTTACGCTGGGATAGATTTTCGTGGTGACCCAGACATGGTTCTTCCACCAGGAGAGCAGTGGGATGATTCAGGTAAAATCATTTTCAACATTTTTCCTATTTTAATTTTTTTTATTATTTTTCCATCGTCTCAAAACTGATAGTAAAAGTTTGAAATGTAGATGTGGGTCCACAACAACCAGCCGCTCTCTGGCCTTACAAGAGGAAACAACCAGTTGCACCCGCGCCAGCCCCACCGGACAAATCAGCAGAGGTTTTGGCCGAGTTGGAGGGTCATCTCGAGCGCTTGACAGGAGATATTCCGGAGACCACTATAGATGACATTCCTCGTCGACTTCAGCGCTATGTGATTGGGGTCCCGGACCTTTTAGGAGGTTCCTTTGCAAGGTGGCCCGTGCAGTGGTTTCTTATAGAGATCATCACCAGTGATAAGATGATCGCCTATTGTGGGCACATATGACATTTTTGCTTTTTGTACTTATCATTTTTGCCGATCATAAGGTGTTTTTCAACCTATGATCGAGGACGATGTATTTTTTGACACACTCCTATATATATATATATATCTATATATATATATATATATATATATATATATATATATATATATCACTATTCCCGGCTTACCTTGTAAATCATGTTATGGAATGGTTTTAAATTTACATGTATGATTATTACAAATGTCTATTTAACATTCGAGAAGCAATTGCATCTGCTAATGTATTTAAATATCTTGGAATATGGTGATATTCAATATAATCAAATTCACGTTCCAAGAGACGCAGTCTCAAAAATAATCTTAGTAACGCTGGATTTCTAATGGCATACACTCTATTAAGCTGTAATACAACGAGTTCAGAATCTAACCTCACTAGCAAACTCCGAATCCCAAATGAAATAGATTCAGATAATAAGTCAATCACTGCACTATACTCGGCAATGTTGTTCGTTGTTTGACCGAGGCTTACCCCATGCATAGATACTAACTCGTCAGAGGGCGAATAGATAACCCAAGCTGCGGAAGAAATGTTCCGTGTATTATGAAAAGCACCATCAGCGAAACCAATGTATGTTTGGAGAGGCATCGACATCTGCAATATTAAGAGTAAAACCAAGATAAGCAGGAATAATGACGAAAAAACACTCTCTAAGCTAAGCACAATGTTTAAACTAAAACACACCAACTAGAAAGAAAAAATATCCTAACTAAAAATCTCCATACCCATTCTTTAAGCATAATACCTCTTCAAGTAAAGACCATTTCTGGGTTTACCCAAAGAGTCCCCGTCAAAGTCTACCAATTCATAGGCCCCTTTTGCTAGCTTTCGCTTGACAACATAGGGACCATGCCACATAGGAACGAATTTTCCAGTGCCTAATTTATCATTAGCTTGATCGTAAACTAAGACTAGATCTCCTTCCGAAAAATTTTGAGGGGTCACATTTCGATCATACTGAGCTTTCATGCGTTTTGTGTGAGTCTCGATCGCCAATGCAGCATCACGTCGATTCTCATCTAATTGAGCCAAGTATAACAAACGCTTTTCCTCTTCGGAAGTGGCTGGAAGTAACTCGATGGCCATTTGCAGTGATGGGATTTCGCATTCAATGGGTAACACAGCTTCCAAACCATAGACTAGTTGGAAAGGAGTGAACCCTGTTGATGTTTTTACTGAAATTCGGTACGCCCAAAGTGCTGAAAATAACATGTTATGCAAATTCGACCAATGAATCCCAATGATTCGTCGGATCATGATAACTAGAACTTTGTTGATGGATTCAACCAGACCATTAGCTTGTGGATAATAAGGGGTTGAACTATCGTGACGTAAACCAAGCTGGCCTGTAAGTTCGGTCATCATAACGTTTCGAAAATGACGCCCATGATCAGTGATTATTGCTTGCGGGACACCAAACCTAGCAATTATATGATTGAACACGAAAATTTCAGCTGTCTTGCTGTCTGCCTCAAATGTAGGCATCGCCTTGGCCCACTTGGTAAAATAATCTACCGCAAGGATGATATACGCATGCCCCCCGGCCGAGTGAGGGTTACATGTAATAAAATCGATACCCCATTTGGCAAAAGGACCAATGGAAATTATAGGGTGGAGAGGAGCAGGTGGAGCACGCATCTTTCGATAAAAAATTTGGCAGTTGTGGCATTTTTGGACCGACGTAATACAATCTTTAAATAAAGATGGCCAGAAGTAGCTAGTGCACAATATCTTTTGGGTTGTGGCATACCCATACATATGACTGCCACACGCTCCAGAGTGATAGTCATTTAGAACCCTTTCAGCTTCCTCGTGAGTTAAGCAACGTCAAAACACAGAGTCCGCCCCACGGCGATAAAGAGTATCTCCAATAATCCTGAATTGTTGGGACTGGAATTGAATTTTTCGACGTTCTGACCTTGAAATTTCTGGCTGAAAGGATTGGGTTTGGAGATAAACGATGATGTCCCCATACCACGGATCTAAAGTGCTGATTAGAAACAAGGATTTGTCTGCAATGGGCTCCTCCGCCACAGTTTCCGTGTCAGCATGTGGGAAGTCACACATTAACTCCACAAAAACTAAAGATTTCTTAGACTTGGATTTTTCGAATTCCAAGTCGAACTCCTACAGGATAACAATCCATTTAGAGTACTTGCCCCCTAGCAATTGCTTGGTCAAAATGTAGATCATAGGGTTGCAATCCGAAATTACTGTAGTTTTACGTAGTAAAATGTAGTGACGAAAACGTTGGACAGCTTGAACAGCTGCCAATGCCAATTTCTCCACATGTGAGTATTTTAGCTCAGTTGGATTTAAAGTTCAACTAAGGTAATATATCACATGTTCAGTTCTGAATTCATCTTCCTGAACTAAGACCATTCCAATGGTGGAATGAGAGGCGGCGAGATACAAGAAGTAATCATGGTTGTAGTTGGGAGGATGCAATAACGGTGCATGGGTCAACGCGTGTTTAAGTGCATCAAAAGATTTCTAAGCTATCTCATCCCAATAGAATGGAGTATTCTGTTTCAACAACCGGGTAAAACCCTTTGTAACCTCGGCGTAGTTAGGAATGAATCGTCATAAAAAGTTTGCTTTCCCTTGCAAACTTTGGAGTTGGTGAAGACTCGAAGGAGGAGGCAATTTGATGATAGCTTCGACCTTCGAGGGATCAACGCGAATGCCGGCTTTTGAAACTACAAACCCAAGTAATCGACCCATTTCTATACAGAAGAAACATTTGTGTGGGTTCAACCGAATCCGATAATGCCTACACCTTATAAAGATTGCTCGTAAATGGACGAGGTGATCAGCTCGATGTAATGAATGAGAAGGCAAGTCATCGAGATATGGTTGCACAATGTGCTTGATGTCATGAAACGCATAAGACATGGCCCTTTGAAAATTTGCTCTAGCATTCTTGAGCCCAAAAGGTAACTTGCAATAAGCAACTGTCCCCCATGGACAAATGAAAGACGTTTTTGGTTGATCGGCAGGTAGAATATTGATTTGATTGTATCCGGAAAAACCATCCATGAAGGAGAATATTTCACTGCCGGCACAATCATCAATAATTTGATCGATATAGGGAGTTGGGTAATTGTCCTTTGGACAGGCTCAGTTAATGTCCCTATAATCGATGCATATTCTTATTGTTCCCTGCTTTTTGTTAACCGGAACAATATTCGATACCCAATCCGTTAACGAGATCGGATAAATGAAACCTGCTTTCAATAATTTTTCAACTTCTTCTTTAATTGCAGTAGCTTTTCGTGGGTGAATCTGACGAAAACGTTGCCGGACGGGTTTAGCGTCCGGGTAAGTCTTGATCTCATGAACACCAATCGCGGGATCAATTCCTGGCATTTCCTCATAGGACCAGGCAAACACGTCGCGGAATTCTTGAAATAGGGCCTTATATAGCTTAATTTCGTCATCTATACATGAGGCACCTATATGAATGTTCTCAACAATTCCGGGCTTAACCGAAATGTCAATAGGAATAGTTCGAGAGATGTTTCCCAAATTTAACTCTGAATCGGGATGTTTCATTGGATTCTGAGGTTCCTTGACATATTCAGTTGTAAAAATTGATAAGAAATCATTTTCATAACGATCATCCTCGGGTAAAAACAAAGATCTGTGATGGAGATCTTCCCATGGTAAATCATCTACACATAGGATTTCACGAATTTGCTCATCATAGTGAACAAGTTCAAAAAACGTGATTAAATCCGAGCTTGATGTGAAAAGTGATTCCTCACGGACCACATTCATGAAGTCAATTTCGGTTGAAGATGGGTTGGTAAACAATTGCACGGCCTCATACGCAATTTCGTATGGACTCAAAGGCATGACATCACCAAATGAGTCTATCTCAGATTCAGAAGGAATGATCCAAGGATCATCATAAACAATGTTGGACACCTAATCCTAAAGGGTTAGTGTGGAAGCCGAAAAGACTAAGCAGTCCAAGAGACCTTGGGATCTGAAACCCAAGAGTCACATATTTGTACTATAAATGTATATCTATTGTTAATAAAAAATGTACTCACTGATTTATCTTTCACATTGTTTGCTGTCCATGTGTGTTTAACATGGTATCAGAGCCGCTTGTTTTTCTGTGGCCTGTTATGTGCATGGCAGTCCTGGCCCTCTGCCATATTCTTTTCAAGCGCTACCTTATAACGCCTTTGTCTGCATAAACGCATCTGTCCACAATATTCTCTGTGCATATGCCTGACATAGCGCTGCCACTGCTGAGTCTATCACTCCTCTGTCCTGAGCACTCCTCTGTCCCATATTCTGCCTCTGCGCACTTATTATTGACGTTATTGCAGAGTGCGTTGGAAAAGGAGATGCCTTCGGCAGTCTGACATTGATTCTCTCTGGGCATTGATTACGTGCCAGAACTGTTGTCTGGCCATACCTGAACGTTTCATCATCTGCACATCTTTGCCATCATTTTCTGTGCATTTTATTCTACCGTTGAATCGTTTCCTGCACGCGATATCATCTGGTTATGAAGATTAAATTTACCCCGGGGCCCTCTGTATTAAACGCCCTTTAAAGCTCAGTATTCTCTTGAATAAAATTGTGATGGGAAGCTATTCGACATTATTACAGTTAATTTTTTATAATCCCTACCAGTGTCTTGTCTGGATTACTTGTGTGGTGCGCCCGTCCGCTATTTAGGCTGCGAACACTGGTGTTGTGTGCCGTCAGAATATCATTGCGGGGTCTGCATTCATTTTCATGGCTGGCTGAGCATATACCTACTGAGCAAAGAAATATATTATTGTGTATAATATCAGTCCCTTAACTTCTCATTTTTTGAGCTGCATGGAGTTTTATAGAGCTGGTATACTGCTGTTATAAGGAAAAAAGACGCAAAACTTTCATTGCTGGAGATATCTCAGTGGTTCGACTTCTTCAAGTGACTGTTTGGCCTTTCATTTCACTCGAGGTTCGATTGTTTCATTGAAATTTACCTTGCTGGAGAACTTACCAGGTTTGATTTTGGGTCAGTAGAGTAGGAATTTCAGATCTGAAGCATGACGGTTTCTGCAACTGGCTTGGGCATAAACCATGCCTTTGATTATTGGCGAGTAAAGTAGGAATTTCAAATTTGAAGCATTTGACTGTTTATGCAACTCTAACATTTATTTAGATTATTTTATGACAAAATGTTAACGAGAGGGATTTTTTCCTGTATTGAATGAGCAAATCACCCTGTGACGGACACATTGCCCGTCAAATTCCATCCCTACCGTGAGCCTCCCAGTCTAATCGTTTTGGCCTCAAGTCTACCCTCTTTATACATTTGAATAGGCTTATACCCTCCATTCGCGCCCTGGACTGAGTTTATCATGGGCTCCCTGGATGTTTGGTATCAAAGCCTCCCAGTCTAATCATTTTGGCCTCAAGTCTACCCTCTTTATACATTTGAATAGGCTTATACCCTCCATTCGCGCCCTGGACTGAGTTTATCATGGGCTCCCTGGATGTTTGTACGTAAAAGGGGCTAGATGTATTGATGACTGATGTTTCCACAGTTATATTTTGTACAGTGGAGGAGCATGATGTATTAGTGGGTGCTGTTACATTATTTTCATATCATATCTTTGACAAGAAAGACAATAATTACGAAAATGCCATGAAGATGAAAATAATTTGTTCACATATATCTTTGATATTTCTTATGAATTTGGATTGAGATAGCTTTGAAGATAAATTATTCTGCTTAATGGAGTATTAAAGTATATAGAAGTTATCATCTTATTCCAAAAGTTGTATGATTTTACCATTCAGCCGGAACTTGGTGCAAATCGAAAGAGGAGCCACTTCTAATATCTTTGAAAAAAAAAGGTTAAACAGAGTTTGATTTCTTGACAAAATGGGAAGACTTTATGGAGTATTAGAGTTATTGAACACACTAATACATTCTAGTGCCGAAAACATAGTCAACATCAACAAAGACACTCTCTGTGACATTCAGAGCTGCCTACGTAATGCACAAGAAAAGATAGAGTTTTTGCAGCTTGAATCACAACTGCAGCAGGAAGAATTACAGCAGTGGAGTCATCATTCTGAACCTGATTCTGTTCAGAAGATTGAAACAGACTCCCATAAACAGCAAGTCAATATTGTTCAAGTTCATTCAGATCCAGTACCCAATAAAGCAGCAAGTGTACATGCAAATGCAGAAACTCAGTCTGCACTTCCCAAGCCCATCATCAGACCTTGGGAACAGCTTGTTCACAACAAGCACAAAACTAGTCTTGGATATGACAAGGACTTGTCCTTTCATATTCCAGACTATGCCAAGCCCATTCAGTTTCAAAGTGCTGGATTCATTTATGACAGTTCACTTGCTCCTCATGACAGTTCACCTCCAGCTGTTCCAGATTCTGCGCCTCTTCCACAGCAACAACAACAACAAATCGTGAAATGCTAACACTGTGATCGAGTTGGCCATTTGAAAGATCACTGTTTTGATCTTCATCCATGTAAGCACTGTCATAAAACCAGTCATTCTTCACACAGATGCTTCAGAAACAAACGTCCTGCAAGAACAAAGATTCATCTTGGATGGATCGCTTCTTGGAAATGGGCATCAACAGCCAAGAAGATATTCCAAACACATATCAGAACTTGTTCCAAAGTATTGAACAGTCTTGCAGTTGAGTTTTCTCCATCTTCTCACCTTGTACCTGACAGGGGGGGAAATGATGGTCATCTACAAGCTTCAAAGGCACATCAAGCGAGCCTGAGCCACAACCTGCCACACCAGTTTCAGAGTTGTAGCCAGAGACAAAGATGACCCTGAACATGCCTTCAGTTGGCAATCTGGGACACTTCCTCTAGCAGAAGACTTCAACTTCTTGCCAGCTTTGGAAGAGTTCCAGGAACAAAATTGAGAACACTTCCTCTAGCAGAAGACATCAGCTTCTTGCCAGTTTTGGAAGAGTTCCAGGAATTGCATTAAGCATTCCAGAGTTGTTGGTCATCCTTAAACCATCACAGGTTGAGACTTCCCTTTTCAGGTTGAAGTTTTACCTTTTATGTGGGGTGAGACCTCCCTTTTATGGTTGAAGGTTTCCCTCTTTGAAACAATAGGATCACTTCCTCTAGCAGAAAACTTCAATTTCTTGCCAGTTTTGGAAGAGTTCCGGGAACTGCACTAAGCATTCCAGTGTTGGTGGTCATCCTTAAACCACCGCCCTTTTTTTCCAACTTTCATAGAGCACATTCAGCCTAGTGCTGCCATGCATTTTTGCACATTTTGTATTACAGCTCTCTTCTTGGACTCATACATAACCCTTCGGATTAAGGGGGGGAATGTTGGACACCTAATCCTAAAGGGTTAGTGTGGAAGCCGAAAAGACTAAGCAGTCCAAGAGACCTTGGGATCTGAAACCCAAGAGTCACATATTTGTACTATAAATGTATATCTATTGTTAATAAAAAATGTACTCACTGATTTATCTTTCACATTGTTTGCTGTCCATGTGTGTTTAACAAACAATGTTGTCTGATGTAATCATATGAATGGTTGCAAATGAAGACGATGCGTTGATCGGAGGAAAAGGAAAAGTTCCTAGTAAACCGACATCTTTAACTAGTCCTACTCCAACATCCTTATATGGGATAGTCGTTTTACCGACATGCTGAATACTCTCAGAAGAGGCTGGGTTGAATGAAAAGTAAGCCAGCTGGTCTATTGTTACGATCTTTCCATTATGTGGAAACTTTATTACTCGAAAGACCAATGAAACGACCGCTGTCATAGCGTAAGACCAACTTCGACCTAAGACAAGGTTGTAATCTAGAGGGGTATCAACCACCTCCACATCTAGACTAACGGTTTTTCCTTCAACCCCTATAGGCAAATCCTGTAGAATGCCAAAAGGATGAAACCCACGGCAATCAAAGGCCTTTAGAATCGTCGGGGATTGGTTTAGTGAAGGAGAACCAAGCGATCTCCAACACTGTATCGACATAATACATGTTGAGGCTCCTTCATCAGTTACAATCCGATGAATAGGCCTGTTTTTGACTATCACTGGAATCTGGAAAGCCATTTGATGAGGCAAACGCGGTGTACTATTTTCTAGATCGAAAATTATTAGATTCGAGTCCTGAACATCAACAACTCCTATAGCCGACAAAAGTAATTTACGTTGTGCTGGATATGATTGCAGCACTTCCAAAGCTGACATTGCTGAGGGTGAAACAACTAAATCCTCAACAATGTTATAATTCTGAGCCGCTCTCACATGTGGATTGAAAGCTGACTTTCGAAGTATACCCTTGGCGGGCGGTTTGATTACCAAGTATGGAGTAGGTTTCTCGATCTATAGTGGATCGGAACCGGGAGCTGAGGTTGATGGATTAGAATGAGAAGATTCTGCTTCTTTACCATCAACAGGACTTTTACTACCATAATCTTGCGATCGACTCGCAATCCTAACATGGGACATCATCAGTATGGGTTCTTCATTGGCACTCGAGGACGAACCTATCATCTTACTGTCTTGAGCTGGAAAAGGATCCTTCAAAACAGCAGGAGTTTGGGAACCTTTGAAAATCTTTGCAACCTCTGCACGATGAGGGCAGTCTCTTGTAAAATGTTCATCGTCACAAATGAGACAAGGATAACGAGGTTTGCGCTTTTCATCATTGGATTCTGATTTTTCAGGTTTCTCCTTTGAATTTTTGTCCGTTTTATTCTTCTTCTTTCCTTTCTTCTTCCCACCGGATTTTGATTTGGCTATAGATGACTCTACAACGTGAATATCGGCAGAAACCTTTGCAGAAAAATCTCCTATTGGGGAATCAGGCAAGGTTATAATAGGAGAAGAATTCTTGGAAGACTTCTTCTTACTTTTAGTGTTAACCGTGCCAATCATACCATCGGTGACATGAGATCTCGAAGGAGCTGCAGCGATTTGATTTTGCTTGGGAAGATCGGGGATTTTCTCATGTAACGTACCTGACTGAGTATAGACCAAGTCAAGGTACTGTGCTTGAGCAATTACTTGCTCCTCAGTAATAACTCCGGCTTTAGCAACATCTTCAGTGATCTTTGGCAACAAAGATTTTACAAACCACTCAGCCAAGATCTGATCCAGAATAAACACCTTCACTAAATGTCGTTGATGTCTTCACTCATGGATATGATCTGAAATGTAAGTGGATTTCGATTTTTTTAACGAAGTTAACAATTCCGTGCCATTGTCATATCGGACTGGTAATTGAAAATGAGTTAAAAACGAGGTAGCTAACTGACTAAAATTATAAAAAGTGCCTCGTGGTAACTCAATGTACCACTTGGATGCGAGACCAATTAGAGTGCACTGGAAAAGTCTAAGACGGATTGAATCATATGAAATGGAGTTAGACGCACACCAGAGGTGTTAAGTCATCACATGGTTCGACGGGTCCTCTCCTGATTTACCTTCAAACTTAGGAATGTCATTGGGCAACTTATTCGGCATTGGCGGCCAAAAAGGAAGATAATTAATGGGATCGTTTGTTAGGCGCGACAAGTCAGGTAGGTCCAAATTTGTGATAAACGGTAACTGCCGATTAGGATCCCTAAAACTTTGGGTCATGAGACCAGCCCTAGGAGGAGGATACCCAGGATAACTAGGAATAGGAATTGCGTTTGGGATATTGTATCCTCCCGGAAAACTAGGATTAACCGGACCGTACTGGGGTTGTTGAGGTTGTTGATAAGTGTACCCAGGGTACGGTTGATACTGATAGACTGGCTACTGCACAACAGGAACGAATTGGTACTGTCCCTGGTACGGTTGATAAGTAAATTGTGGTTGACTTGTGACAACCGTACTTGAACTAGGTTGTCCTACAGGCATTTGAACCGAAGTTTGAATCGTAGATCCAGACAGCGGTAAAGATGTCTGAGGAGTAGATACAGGAATAGTAGAAACCGGAGTTGTCGATACTCCAGAAGTAGGTGGGGTAGATTGAATAGATGTTGCAGTAGTTGTAGCAGTTGTTTGAGGCGGAGTACGAGGTATACTAGGCCCAGGCTGAGAAACTACCGAAGGTACAGAAGTTTGAATGTTAGATTGGACTGGTTGTTGGGGTGTTCCAGAAACTCCAGTTTGAGATGACAACTGTACATTTGGCTGCAACACTTGTTGAGTTTGCGATGGATCCCACACTATATTCATTTCGGGGTACTGACCCATAACAGGTTGAGAATACTGAGGACCATAACCACGTTGAGGGTAGGATTGATAATTGAAAGGTACATTTCTCGTTCCTTGAACATACGTTTGACCGGAGGGTGGTTGGAAACCTTGGTTCGAGTACTGACCTTGGGGTTGATACCCTTGAGGCATGTACTGATACTGGGGTTGACCTTGAGGTATAAATTGATACTGGGGTTGACTTTGGGGTACATATTGAGTCTGGGGTTGACCTTGAGGAACGTATTGTCCCGTAGGTATGTACTGTCCTTGAGGTTGCCCCCCAGGCGAGAATTGAGGCTACCCCCCAGGCGATAATTGGCCACCTTGAGGTTGAGGATTGGGAATAGAACCTGACATCATAAGAATGTCTTCTACGCTCAATGGCTTAGTACCATTGCTTCCAGTTAATAACCCTTGCTCAATGGGTTGAGGAGATGCTCCCGAAAAAGTACCAGAAAGGGACTGATACCCAGAGGGAACAGAAGGACCGCCGTACAAAAAGGATTCGAGCGATTGAGTAAACATGGATGACTGATTCGACATATTTAACGAAGGATAATAACCTCTAGGTGTTGGGTGATAAGGAGCGTGAGGTGGTGAAAAACTTAACCCTGGGTTTTCTAAGAAATTAGTCAAAGAAAGATACCAAGTACTACTCCTAGGTGGACTGTAAAAAATTGATTCACACTCCCTTAGCTCAATAACAGGTTGATTTTCAGGGATAGGGATGCCTACTTCTTCTTCCGGAGTAGCAAGTTCTTCAATAGCAATAAGTCCAGAAGGAAGATCTTGGGTGATTACTCTTTCTACCCTAGGTGAACCAGGACCACTAGAAGCTGGAGAAACAAACCCTGATGTCGGAGTAGCAGCAAATTCACTTTCAGGTTCGGATATTTCAGGTTCTTCACCTATATCACTAGTAGATGAAAAGCTACCAGTAACTTTCGGAAACAGACACTGGCTGTGGATTATAATCTGCCACTAATGGTTGAAAATCAGGATGTACTATCAAAGAAGATTCTCCTTCTTCAGGTGACCCAACTCTACTATCTCTAGGAGTTACGAGGACTTTCAAGCCTTCAAGCTGGCTCAGTACTTCCTCAGGAGGTTGGCCCTGAAGTCTAGGGACTTCCTCAGTAACTCAGTCACGTTTACAAACTCAGGAGGTTGGCCCCGAGGTCTACGGGACTGCCTTGGTAATTCAACCATAGTTAAAAACTTTTAACTACTTCACACGCAGACAAAGTAAAATCTCAATGAAAACCACCTAAAGCCTCTAAAGAACCAAACAAATTTGAATCACATGCCTAAAGAATCTAGGAGATCAAACACACACAAACAATAACTTTTCGTACTGAAAACACTAGTTGGTGATGAAATCCAACGTCGCAGAGTTCAATACAGAAATGGCCGTTGGAATAGTTACCCCGGCAACCTGCTTAATGAATACACTGGCACAAGTTCCTCCACTTAACCGTCTCGAGTGAAGAGAACCTCCTAGAAAATCCAAGTGAGTCTAGCCGACGTCTACTCCAGGTACAGTGGGATCTTCCCACCACTGTCACCTTAGGAAGAATCCTAAAGAATATGGCCACTAAGGTTACCAACTGAAACAAATATACCTGGGGGAACAGTCTACGATCCGATACGCACGCAAGGGCAGAGTAGCAAGCTAAATCCCCTTGAAGGCTCCTTGACATAATCCAAGATTTACCAACAAGTGACCCCAGGCTCCTCGACAATGGTTAATCCGAGGTTTACCGTTTTTAATACGTGAATATCTGGTGTTGTTCCCAATGAGGAAGGATTGATTCCCACAATGGTTCGGACACGATCTTGTGCTTCTCCTTTAAGAGGAGCTTTCCCAGAGCATAAATGCAACAATTGGATTTCTTCCCTACCACAAGATACAACTACTTGTTTGTTTTTACTGTCTTGGAGAGTTAATTACTCTCCTACTCCAAGACACTAGCCTAAGCTAAGTTGGTGTATTAGAGACCTAGAAATGAAAATGTTACTAGATGAATTTTACTTTAAACTTTATTTTTTATTGGTTTTTGTTTAAGTCAAAAGGTGCGGAGATGAAACTCGTGGTATGAAGACTCGACTCAAAATCACTAAAAATGCACCTAAGATGATTTAAACAATCTTTTTCTCTTCAATGTACTTCTAAACTAAGAAAGAGTTTGAGAATGCAAATACTTTTGTAAACACAAATCTTTCTCAATCAAACAAATTAAAAGAAGAGCTTTTGCCTTTTCCAATACACTCAAAACGAGACAACTAGTTATTTCACAAAAAATTCCCTTTTTCGTTTCAAAGCACTCAACCACTACAAAAAACAAACTTTTTCCAAAAGAGATTTTTTTATTTTATTTTATAAAACACTCAAAACTATAGAAATGACTAACTTTGAGATCTATAAATTATAAAAAACCTATTTGAAGTCAAAGCCTACTAGATGTCTTTTTAAGGATGTTTTACTTAGCTAGATGTGAGCTAAGGACCAATTTATGCAGAATCACAAATAAGTCAAGAACAACCAATTTTGTTTTCTTTTTGAAAATGAAAATCAAAACTTTTAAACACAAGCTTTTTGAAGTTTTGTAAAGAGAAAACTCAAAGCGGATTCCTCAACAAGGGGAGGTTTCATAAATGGTAAAACTCATAAGAAGGCTGGTAGACACTAAGGTGATTTGAAGTCCCTATAGCTTCTAAGCTCAAAGCCACTACACAACCAAAATGAAAAACAAACCCAACAAGCAAAACTCCTAGGAATTTCACCTAAAACCCTAACACTAATGAGATCAACCTAATGAAAGCTTCTGACAAGTTATATGCAGGTCTGGGCAGTGGATAACAATTTCTAAACAAAAACTAAGCTGACTAACAAAGGAAATCTTAGGTTTTTCAAAATTTTGATAGGGTCCGCAGGCCCACAATTGACATAGGTGCGGTCCCTCTCTGTGCTAAAAGCAAAGGTGCGTATAGGTACGCACTGTGTCAAACGGCTAGGGTGCGGTCCTCTCCCAAAGCTATGGAAAACAAAAAATAACCCTGGATCTATAAACTCTACCCAATTTTACACACAACAATCCAAAAACAAAAACAAAAACACAGTTTCTCAGGTCAATGTAAAAACAAGGAAAACAATCAAGTCCCTAGTGGAGTCGCCATTTTGTCACATGGAATAAGTCGATCTTGCAGACAAGATAGACCTTCCTAGAATCTAAAGAAGACCTAATGACAAGCAAACCAACCAGACACTATCTTTCTCTAAATATGCTTTAATAAACAATGGCAAACAAGTGTTTTTAGGGCCTACCTTAGGTCCAACGCAAGTTTGTGGATGCCCTCGCTCCTTCGATCCACATGATCTCCTTTGTCGTGAATCTGCAAACACAGACAAGGCAAACAAATTAAATAACACCTGAAAAGCCAATATCATAAAACATATTTAACATGAAATTCAAGGAGTCCATGAAACAAATAACATGAGATACTTGTTGAGAAAAATGAGTTTGATTGTATTAATTCAAAAGAAGAATAACTTTACAACCTGTGCCTTGATGCTGTACAAGCTACTCCCAGGGTCCAGAAAGAAGTCTCCTCTACTTTGACAAGTTTCACTCACTCCCCAATGAAGCCAAAAAGGTATGTGGTCTCTCCTCTTAAGCTCAACTAGGAAGTCTTGATTTCACCAGCATTTACCCTCAAAAATGTTCAGCTTCTAACCTCTCTAGCAACCAGCCCAATGCCTGAATTTATAGTGCAATGGAGGGAGGTTACTAGGTCCTCCTTCAAAGGGATAAATCCCTCCTTCAAAGGGATAGCTCCTCTCATCAAGGGATTAGCTCCTTCTCTTTTGGGATGCATGAACCACCTCAGAGCGAACAATCCATGTCAAAATTCCTTCTAGAATCCTGTAGAATTAACCCAAAGTGAGTTTTTTAAGATAAAACTTGTGCCTTTTGACTTTCACAGGGGTCCGCACCTACACCTTTAGGGACAGAGCGGGCAGATCCGCAGTTTTTGTACACAGAAGGTGCAGGACTGCAGGTGACAGTGAGAGAAAGTGCGGAACCAGAGTTTCATTGATTCTTAATGTCTTTCTCCCATTTTCAAAGCTTGACTTGAATATCTGAGGTCTGAGACTTGCTTAGGAGGATAGTACAAGTGATGATAGACCCATACTGACTGCAAATAATCATGGTGACGATATTTTTGTGTAACAAATAGCTTGTGAGCTAAAGCTTTGTGTAATCCGAACATATTTCCACTTGTATGATAATACAGAGATCAGGGTTTTTAGCTGAAGCTTTCCCCAGAGTATTCTTCTGTGTTCATGTGTGATAGATTTCTCATTCTCTCTTATATGTGTTCTATTTGATATTTCTCAAAATTGATTAAACTTTCGCAAGTTTGTTTGTAGAAGTTTCACAAAGAAAAGATTGGGGTGACTGATAATCCCTTTCTTGTTAAGAGGGAGTGTTGAAAATAGCAACAAGAAATGCTAAAAATAGAAGTGTTAAAAATATCACTGCTATAAATAACATTTCGGGATACATTCCAATTTTAGTTAGTCCCTGAACTAAAATTGAGAATTAAAATTCGAATTTGATCTTAGCAGCTGTTTGTAAAATAATTAATTAATTCATCTTGAGTTAATTAGTTGTAGAAAATCAAACGTGAAGTCTATGTGAAGACATGCAACAGTTTCCCCTTTGATTGAGGAAGTTATCCCTTGATTAAGAAGATCAGGATGAGTTGTACTTTGAGTTGTAAATAGTTAGCTCATTTAACTGAGTTAAGTCTACTTAGATTAGTTCCAATAGTTTGTGGAACCGATTGTGAGTTCAGTTAGTTAATGGATGCATGCATGTAACTACTGCACTTCAGATAACTGAATATTCTCTCATAAATAACTCATGCATGTCAGTTCAGTAGAGACTCAGTTGAGATCATATGATGGGACAGTGTACTCTCAATTGTAGGAATATTCCATTGAGGATATTTCTTGCATGCAGAAGGACTTCATTCCTTGGAGATTGACCAGTTACTTCTAAGTTTGGTGAGTTGTGTGAGAGGTGAATTCACACAGGTGGCAGCCAGAGGACCCAGGAGAAACTACACAAGGAAATAGGAGGCTTGGAGGATTGAGGGAAGGCATATGTTGTGTCTATTCAGTTTATGAGTAGCATTGAGGGATTGTACAAAGAGCTGGATAGATTGTGAGCTAAAGCTTTGTTTAATCTAGATATATTTCCACTTGTATGATAATACGGAGATTGAGGTTTTTAGCTAAGGCTTTCCCCAGAGTATTCTTCTGTGTTCATGTGCGATTGATTTCTCATTCTCTGTTATATGTGTTCTATTTGATCTTGCTCAAAATCGATTAAGCTTCCGCAAGTTTGTTTGTAGAAGTAGATCAAGTATTTTGCTTTAGTATATTGCATAATCTGTTGATCTACAGTGGGAATTTCTACATGGTATCAAAGCAAAGGTGATCAAAGAGAAGAACAATATACAAGGAAGGGAGAAGTTTGAAGTTTGAAGTTCCTAGTTATAGAATTTGAATTCTTATCACATCTCAAATTTCACCAATGGCGTTCAATGGTTTAAGACTCGAGTATGCCCTTGATGGCAGTTCAAATTATATAGCCTAGAAGGATCGCATGGAAGCGGTATTAGAGGAAAACCGTTTAAAGGACTTCATTGATCAAGAAGTCCCCAAGCTAGCAGCTGCTAATTCCCAAGAATTGGTGGAATGGAAGTCGCTAGAGTGAGGATAATCCTTCTGGGGGGAGTTCGAGACCACATAGTCTCGAGTCTCCATGGGAAGGAGACACCTTTTTCAATGTGGAAAACATTGAAGGATCTATATCAGAACAACAGTGATCAGAGGAAGCTGACACTGAAAGACAAGCTTCGGAAAATCAAGTGTGAATAGGGTGACACGATCTCTACATATCTGAACAAGCTCACCACCTACAAGGATGAACTTTGAAGTGTAGGGATCACGACAACCGATGATGACATGGTGAGTCTTTATCTCCTCAGTCTTCCTAAGAGCTAGCATAGCTAGCAAGACTCGCTAAATCGAAGAGAGAAACTGCCCGATTGGGAATGACTTTGGTCGGATCTGATGCGGGAGGAGATAAGGAGAAGCACAAGAGATGGATCCTCATCAAAGAAAGATGATGAAGAAAATCTAGCCTTAGTGAGTAAGGCAAGGAAAGGGAAAGGGAAGGCATCCCATTCCAAATCCAGTTCTTCCCATGGTGGGAAGAAGTTTGACAAATTGAAAGTGAGATGCTTTCATTGTCATGAGGTGGGCCATTATGCTACAAATTGTCCACAGAAGAAATCCAAGAAGGGATCCTCGAAGGGATCAGATGGTGAGGCACTGGCCTCACAGTTCGAATTGGATTTCACCCTCATCACATGTATGGTTTCATCGATGGTGGTTTGTGTTTGGTACCTAGACATTGGAGCTTCATTCCACATGATCGGTGACACGAATCTTTTCAGTACCTTGGAAGAGAAGGATCTCTAGATGCGGATCGAGATGGGCAATGATGGAAAGTACCATGTTTCAGGTGGAGGTACGATTGTGTTTCAGAGGGAGCATGGAGCTCCTCTCACTCTAACTAATGTAAAGTATGTACCATGTCTGAAGAAGAATCTTGTGTCCGTCGCTATACTAGAAGACAAAGGCTATGATGTAGTCTTTAGTAAAGGAAAGGAATTCCTAAGGCATATTGGCACTCGATAGACCAAGAGGATTGGGATTCGAGTTAAGAATCTATACAAGCTGGAGGTAGATGACTGTGCTGCATTGAGTTCCAAAGTAGAGTTGGTGCAGAGCCAAGATGTTGGAGAGCTATGGCATAGAAGATTAGGCCACTTGCACCATGGGGCCTTGAAGATCATGCAATAGATTTCTACCGGACCACCCAAGGGAAAACTGGAGAAAATGGATACATGCAAAGGTTGTACCTTGGGTAAGTATGTGAAATCTTCCTTTTAGGATCGAGACAGTAGAGCTGGTGAAATCCTGGAGTGAGTTCATACAGATGTGTGTGGACCATTCTCTACAGCCCCCACTGCTAAACAAAGGTACTATGTTATTTTTATTGATGATTTTTCTCGTAGATGTTGGATCTACTTTATGCAGAAGAAGGATCAAACCTTCTCAAGGTTTTGTGAGTTTAAAGCCTTGGCAGAGAAAGAATCTGGAAAGAAAATAAGGGCCTTGCATAGCGAAAATGGTAGAGAGTATGTCTCCCAACAGTTTAAGGACTTCTGGGCAGCAAAAGGAATTAAACAAGAGTTGACGACACCCCATAACCCATAGCAAAATGGGGTGGCTGAAAGGAAGAATAGATCGATTTTGGAAGTAGCTCAAGCGATGTTACATGACGAGAGCCTACCACTACATTTCTGTGCTGAGGCATGCAATATAGCAGTATACTTGCAGAACAGAAGCCTCCATCGTATACTGGGAATGTACACACCAATGGAAGCATTTTCCAAGAAGAGACCAGATGTGAGTCACTTCAGGATCATTGGATCATCAGTTAATTTCTATGTGACCAGAGATGCCTGGAAGAAGCTAGATCCAACAGCTAAGTTGTGGATACTTGTGCAGTACATTGATACACCCCACAACTATCGAGTGTTCTTACCTACCAGTTAGAGGTTAGTGGTACATAGAGATCTGAAGTTTGACAAGCAGAAAGCCATGCGAATATCACTTGAGAGGGAGATCAAGTTGCATGCAGAGTAGGAACTTTTAGTTCCTAAGGAGGAGGAGCCTCAGACTGATGCGGAGTAGCTGCATGCAAAGGATCTGGGAATGGAGACATCCACTCATGTAGAGCCTTCCAGAGATGGGCAGAAACGCTCAAGGGAAGCTAACAGGTTTATGCTAGATGTGTGAGAGAATGTGGGATAGCCATCTTCTCAGCACAGACAGAGGAGGTCACCCGAGCAGTACACTGGTTACATGGCTTTGGTTGGGGAGTGTGTAGAGACCATACCTTCTTCTTTTGAGGAAGCAATGCAACAACCAGTCTGGTTTGATGCAATGGTGGAGGAGTATGACTCTATCATTCAAAACTGTGTTTGGGATGTTGTCCCAATACCAGAGGACAAGTCAGTGGTGAGTTCCCGATGGCTTTAAAAGGTAAAGCAAGTAGCTGATGGCAGTGTTGAGAAACATAAGGCAAGGTTTGTTGCCTATAGTTTCTCACAGGTCGAGGGGATCAACTACGATGAGACTTTTGCTCCTGTATCAAGGTTCTCATCTATTAGATCAATGTTGGCACTATCAGCTCAGATGGGTTGGAAGATCCATCAGATGTATGTGAAGACTGCGTTCCTCAATGGGAAGATTGAGGAAGAGGTGTACATTGAGCAGCCAGAAGGTTCTGAGACCTTCGATCGTGAGTGGCATGTGTGCTGACTCAAAAGGGCTTTGTACAGGCTGAAGCAAGCACCTCGTGCTTGGTACACTAGGATCGATAGCTATTTCACCGGGTTGGGCTTCACAAAGAGTGAAGCAGATGCAAACCTTTACCACATCATGGTAGAAGGTAAGCCATTGATCATTGTTCTTTATGTTGCTGATCTGATATTGGCAGGTGATGATCATTTGATCAAGTCTTGCAAGGAGGAACTTGCAAGAGAGTTCGAGATGAAAGACATGGGTCTTATGCACTACTTTCTAACCATGGAAGTGTGGCATAAGGATGGGGAAGTGTTTGTGTCTCAAGGCAAGTATGCCAATGAGATACTCAAGCGATTCTACATGAAGAAGTGCAAGCCCGTGTAGACTCCTTTAGCTGGTAACTAGAGGAAGGAGGATGCTACTTTAGGCGAGGTAGTAACTGCTATTGTTTATCGGCAGCTAGTGGGTTCATTGGTGTATCTAGTGAATACACAGTCAGATCTATGCTTTGTGGTGAACCAACTAAGTCAAGCTATGGTTCAGCCTACCAAGCTGTTTTGGAAGGTAGCGAAGCATGTTCTGAGATACGTCAGAGGAACATCTTAGTATGGATTGTGGTACAGACAGACAGAGGGAGTTAAGCTTCAGGGCTTCACAGATGCAGATTGGGCAGCGAGTCCATCAGACTGGAAGAGCTCTTTAGGAGGAATATTCAACCTTGGTTTAGCTGCAGTTTCTTGGTATAGCAGGAAACAGAGGTCAGTTGCACTTAGCTCAGTAGAGGCTGAATACATGGTTGCCAGTCAGGCAACATGTGAGGCCATTTGGATGCGAAAGATTCTAGTGGGATTGTTTTGTCAGAAGATGGATCCAACTGTGATCTATTGCAATAATCAAAGTTGTATCAAACTCTCTGAGAATCCAGTATTTCATGACAGATCCAAGAACATCGATATCCGGTATCATCATCTTCAAGACTGTGTGGTGAAGAGGATCATGTTGTTGCTATATGTTTCGACCGAGGAACAGGATGCAAATATTTTGACTAAGGCATTGTCAAAATGCAAGTTTGAGTTCCAAAGAGACAGGATTGGGGTGACTGATAATCCATTTCTTGTTGAGAGGGAGTGTTGAAAATAGCAACAATAAATGCTAAAAATAGAAGTGCTAAAAATAGCAATGCTATAAATAGCATTTTGGGATACATTCCAATTTTAGTTAGTCCCTAAACTAAAATTGAGAATTAAAATTCGAATTTGATCTTAGCAGCTGTTTGTAAAATAATTAATTAATTCATCTTGAGTTAATTAGTTGTAGAAAATCAAACATGAAGTCTATGTGAATACATGCAACGGTTTCCCCTTTGATTGAGGAAGTTATCCCTTGATTAAGGAGATCAGGATGAGTTGTACTTTGATTTGTAATTAGTTAGCTCAGTTAACTGAGTTAAGTCCAGTAAGATTAGTATCAACAGTTTGTGGAATTGATTGTGAGTTCAGTTAGTTAATGCATGCATGCATGTAACTACTGCACTTTAGATAACTGAATATTCTCTCATAAATAACTCATGCATGTTAGTTCAGTCAGAGACTCAATTGAGATCAGATGATGGGACAATGTACTATCAGTTGTAGGAATATCCCATTGAGGATATCTCTTGCATGCAGAAGGAATTCATTCCTTGGAGATTACGTAGTTACTTCTGAGTTTGGTGAGTTGTGTGAGAGGTGAATTCACACAAGTGGTAGCCAGAGGACCCAGGAGAAACTTTGCAAGGAAATAGGAGGCTTGGAGGACTGAGGGAAGGCATATGTTGTGTCTCTTCAGTCTATGAGTAGCATTGAGGGATTGTACATAGAGCTGGATAGCTTGTGAGCTAAAGTTTTGTGTAATCTGGACATATTTCCACTTGTATGATAATACAGAGATTGGGGTTTTTAGCTGAGGCTTTCCCCAGAGTATTCTTCTGTGATCATGTGTGATTGATTTCTCATTCTCTGTTATATGTGTTCTATTTGAACTTGCTCAAAATCGATTAAGCTTCCGCAAGTTTGTTTGTAGAAGTAGATCAAGTATTTTGCTTTAGTATATTGCATAATCTGTTGATCTACAGTGGGAATTTCTACATGGTATCAGAGCAAAGGTGATCAAAGAGAAGAAAAATATAAATAGAAGGGAGAATTTCAAAGTTTGAAGTTTTTGATTATAGAATTCGAATTCTTATCACATCGCAAATTTCACCAATGGCGTTCAACGGTTTAAGACTCGAGTATGCCGTTGATGGCAGCTCAAATTATATAGCCTAGAAGGATCACATGGAAGTGGTATTAGAGGACAATGGTTTAAAGGACTTCATTGATCAAGAAGTCCCCAAGCCAGCGGCTACTAATGCCCAAGAATTGGTGGAATGGAAGAAATGTGTGGCTAGAGTGAGGAGAATCCTTCTAGAGGGAGTTCGAGACCACATAGTCTAGAGTATACATGGGAAGGAGACACCATTTTCAATGTGGAAAACATTGAAGGATCTATATTAGAACAACAACGATCAGAGGAAGTTGGTCCTGAATGACAAGCTTTGGAAAATTAAGTGTGAAAAGGGCGACACGATCTCTACATATCTGAACAAGCTCACCACCTGCAGAGATGAGCTTGTGTAAGTTTTAACCCCGTATAGAAATTACCTGCATACGAATTCTAAAACACAGAAAATAAACAATAGCAAGAGCATAACACATAAACACATATACACAGAGATTTTCCCCTGGATCCCAAAACCGAGACTACCAACTTGATTTTTCATTATATTCCTTTCAATGTTACAATACATATTTATACATGCCAAAGCATCCAATACCATGGACTGAAAACCATGGACGAAAAACCATCGGTAGGTCTGCCCAACCTAATATAGGGTCCAAAAAAAATTTTCTCGGGGTGCTGCTCTAGACCCCGTAGTGGGGGGCTGCCTGCTCCTCTCAAACCCCTAGACAAGGGGGGCTGCCGCCACCCCTGTAACCCCCCCACTGCACAATCGAGGCAAGAAAGGGGGGCTCTGCCGCCGCTCTAACCTCACAGTTCACTATGTAGGTTAGTCGTGGAAAGAATATAACACAACCCAACATTCTCCCACTTGTTGTTTTCTTTCCACAATGGGCCACAAGAGAGCTTAGTTATTTTCCAGCCCTGAAATGCCCATTATTTCTCTACACCAGGAGAACTTCTCAGAGCTCACAAATTTTTTCAATGCATCTGCAATATTCTTCAAAGTGTCCACCTTTACCAGTAACACATTTTTGTCTTCTATCATATCCCTCACAAATTGATACTGAACATCAATGTGCTTTGTCTTTGAATGATAAGAAGGGCTCTTTTCCAAGAAAATTGCACTTTGCTTGTCACAGTCTATCCTTACAGCTCCCTGTACTAACCCCATACTTGAACAAAATCTCTACAACAAAACTACTTCCTTGCTTGTATGAGTGGCTGCCATGTATTCTGCCTCTGTAGTTGATAGTGCCACTACAGATTGTTTCTTACTCATCCAATTGACTGCACCTCCAAATAGGTTAAACACATACCCACTTGTAGATCTTCTCTGATCCAAATCTCCAGCCTAGTCTACATCAACAAAGCCACAGATATCCAAGACTCTATCCAATCCTTGTCTTCCTTGGTAGCACAAACCATACTCACTAGTGCCACGCAAATATCTAAAAACCCGCTTAACTATTGTCTAATGATACTTCCCTAGTTTTGACATAAACCTACTCAATACTCCCATTGCATATGCAATGTCTAGTCTAGCACAAACCATTGCATACATCAGGCTACCGACTACACTTACATATGGAACACGGGACATATCCTCTTAAGTATATGGGGTTTACACAGTACATTATATTAGATATCATTTTTGGGATTCAACTGCGTTGAGTAAGTCATTCGCGTATGACCATTTCCATGAGAGGTAGTCATAAGTGACTAATTTCTCATGATTTGAATAGTTCACTTAGCACTCATTACATCGGGTGATGCTCACAGGGGTGAAGAAGTGGGATTGAAAATGGTGAAATAAATCACATAGCGTCAATCATCACTTCCGGGGCTTGCACCCAATAACTAGGACTTCCCAGGAGGTCACCCATCCCAGATCGCATCTGGCTCAAGCGTGCTTAATTGTGGAGTTTTCCCCACAATCAAGCCCACTTAGCTTGCTACCCCATTTGCAAAACCTTAGCAAGTATTGTGCCTCATGAACCATTCAAGTAGAGATCCCTTCACTCTTTTTGGGATTCAAATATGTTAATTAAGTTATTCACGTATGACCATTTCCATGAGAGGTAGTTGTAAGTGACTAATTTCTCATGATTTGAATAGTTCACTTAGCACTCATTACATCAGGTGATGCTCACAGGGGTGAAGAAGTGGGATTGAAACTAGTGAAATAAATCACATAGTGTCAATCATCACTTCTGGGGCTTGCACCCGGTAACCAGGACTTCCAGGGAGGTCACCCATCGCAGATCGCCTCTGGCTCAAGCGCGCTTAACTGTGGAGTTTTCCTCACAATCAAGCCCACTTAGCTTGCTACCCCATTTGCAAAAGCTTAGCAAGTATTGTGCCTCATGAACCATTCAAGTAGAGATCCCTTCACTCTTTATGGGATTCAACTGTGTTAATTAAGTTATTCACGTATGACCATTTCCATGAGAGGTAGTTGTAAGTGACTAATTTCTCATGATTTGAATAGTTCACTTAGCACTCATTGCATCAGGTGATGCTCACAGGGGTGAAGAAGTGGGATTGAAACTAGTGAAATAAATCACATAGTGTCAATCATCACTTCCGGGGCTTGCACCCAGTAACCAGGACTTCCAGGGAGGTCACCCATCGCAGATCGCCTCTGGCTCAAGCGCGCTTAACTGTGGAGTTTTCCTCACAATCAAGCCCACTTAGCTTGCTACCCCATTTGCAAAACCTTAGCAAGTATTGTGCCTCATGAACCATTCAAGTAGAGATCCCTTCACTCTTTTTGGGATTCAACTGCGTTAAGTAAGTCATTCACGTATGACCATTTCCATGAGAGGTAGTCGTAAGTGACTAATTTCTCATGATTTGAATAGTTCACTTAACACTCATTGCATTGGGTGATGTTCACAGGGGTGAAGAAGTGGGATTGAAACTGGTGAAATAAATCACATAGTGTTAATCATCACTTCCGGGGCTTACACCCGGTAACCAGGACTTCCCGAGAGGTCACCCATCCCAAATCACCTCTGGCTCAAGCACACTTAACTATGGAGCTTTCCCCACAATCAATCCCACTTAGCTTCCTACCCCTTTTGTAAAACCTTAGCAAGTATTATGCCTCATGAACCATTCAAGTAAAGATCCCTTCACTCTTTTTGGGATTCAACTGCGTTAAGTAAGTCAATCACGCATGACCATTTCCATGAAAGGTAGTCGTAAGTGACTAATTTCTCATGATTTGAATAGTTCACTTAGCACTCATTGCATCGGGTGATGCTCACAGGATAGGAACCTGTTCTTCTTGTGTCTTGGGACACTGTTCAGCAGATAGATTTACACCTACAGGGATAGGAACCTCCACCGATTTACTATCCTGCATATTAAACCTCTGTAGTATTGTCTCGACATACTTCCTCTGGTTTAACCAAATCTTCCTCTTTGCCCGATCTCTTTTAATTTCCATGCCCAAAATATAGTTTGCAGCACTAAGATCTTTCATGTTGAATTTGGAGGACAATTGGGTCTTCAAATCCTAGATAATTTCTTTATCATTTCCAACCAGAAACATATCATCCACATACAAGACCAGATAAATAACATGGTCACCAATTAATTTAAAATACACACAGTGATCTACTTTGCTTCTGGTGAAGCCAAGTCCCCATATAAATGTATCAAATTTCTGATACCACATCCTTGGTGACTGTTTTAACCCATATAGAGACTTCTTTAACTTGCATACCAGTTATTGCTTACCCTTCATTGCAAAGCCTTCAGGTTGCTTCATGTAGATCTCCTCTTCCAGTCCTCTGTGAATAAATGTTGTCTTCACATCCATCTGTTCTACCTCAAAATCAAAAGAAATAGCAACAACTAAAAGTAATCTAATAGAAGTTACCTTGGCAACAGGAGAAAAAATATCACCAAAATCAATTCCCGACACCTGGGAATAACCTTTTGCTACCAACCGAGCTTTGTATTTCTCCACCTTTCCTTCTACATTTGTCTTCTTCTTGAACTCCCATTTTCTGCCAATGGGTTTCCTTCCAACCGGAAACTCCACCAGATCCCAAGCCTCATTTTTGTGCAAAGATGCCATTTCAGCAACCATGGCCTCTTTCTAGAGTTTTCCATCCTCTGAATCTACTACTTCCTTCACAGTTCTGGGATCATCATCAGTAATAGATAAAGCAAAATTTGAACAGAAAGCAGATGGATTAAACCTTTCTAGCTGCCTTCTTTCTCGAACTAATATTCTTACACCCGGAGTTTGTGGCTCTTCATCTTCTGATCCCTCCTCTGATGTAGAGTCTGATTCTTCCTCCTTTAGCTCAAACTCTATCTTCTCAGGTTCCTTTGGTTGAACTTCATGTTTAATAACATCTTTCACCTCTCTAAACACCACATCTTGGTTGTACACAACCTTCCTTGTTGTTGGGTTCCAAAGCTTATAACCCTTTAAACCATCCTTATACTCAATAAAGATGCACTTTTCAGATTTACTATCCAACTTGGTTCATTTCTCCTTTGGAACATGTACATATGCATCACATCCAAATACCCTCAGATGTGAAAGAGAGGGTTTCTTACCAGTCCATACCTCTTGTGGAGTCTTATCCTCCAACGCTGATGAAGGTGATCTGTTGACCAGGTAACATGCTACCTCCGCCACCTCTGCCCAGAATTCTTGTCCTAACCCGGCACCACTAAGCATGCTTCTTGCCCTTTCCATCAACGTCTTGTTCATTCTTTCTGCAAATCCATTTTGTTGAGGTGTATATGGAGTAGTCTTCTGCCGTGCTATACCACACTTCTTACATAATTCTTCAAATTCCTTATTGCAAAACTCTCCACTGTTATCTGTCCTCAACACCTTTATCTTCTTCTCTATCTAGTTTTCCACTACAGCCTTAAATTCTTTAAACTTGTCAAAGACTTCAGATTTCTTCTTAAGGAAATATATCCATGTATTCCTTGAGAATTCATCTATAAATGATACATAGTACACAGACTTACCTAGTGATGGAACCTTCACAAGTCCAAACACATCACTGTGCACAAGCTCTAATATCTATTTTGCCCTCTTACCACTAGAGGGGAAACTCACCTGATTCTGCTTCCCATATACACAATTTTCATGGAAATAAAAATCCAAAGAGCTATTACTCATACCTTCTACCATAACTTTACCATGAAGTATTTGAAGGCTCTTCTCTCCAATACTTCCAAGCATTTGATGCCACAACATGGTCTTCTCTCCAGAGACCACTAGATTTTCTACTCCACTTTCAGGAACCACAGAACTGTTGCACCCATCAACAACAGTGCTACCTTGCAGCTTGTATAGAGTTCCAGTGTGAACTCCCCGCATCAATACCAGTGCTCCTCGAACCATCATGCATGTATCCTTCTCGACCATTGTTTTTACACCTACATCATCCAGTTTTCTTATAGAAATCAGATTTCAAGCTAATGGAGGAATATGTAGAACACCCAGAAGTGTTCTAACCCTTCCACCTTGCAACTTCAACTTTACTTTTCCACGACCAACAATTCTATCCTTCCTAGCAT
The DNA here is from genome assembly GCA_031772625.1 of Pinus tabuliformis. Classification (NCBI taxonomy): domain Eukaryota; kingdom Viridiplantae; phylum Streptophyta; class Pinopsida; order Pinales; family Pinaceae; genus Pinus; species Pinus tabuliformis. The sequence goes on from CM062812.1 coordinate 67,607,798, forward strand.
CCCCTAAGAAGACATCACCACCATCGTATTTATCATACTCACAAAACCACTCTCTATGGGGAGTGAAGTGAAAAGATGCACCTGAGTCAATCAACCATGCCTCATGATCTACATGTGTACTTGAAGAAGCCAAGTACACATCCCAACCTTAATCTGAGGTGGTTTTTTCCTTTGCAGAATAAGCATCATCAAATCCCTTTCCTTTGTCAAGAGCTTTAGATTTACAATCCCTTTTGTAGTGCCCTTCCTTTCCGCATTTCCAGCACACCACCTCTCTAGGTTTTCCTAGTGATTTAGATATCCCTCTAGATTTTGATCTCCCAGTCGATGACTTATTTTTGTTTATGTTCCGGGGCCGTCCTCGTACAGATAAGGCATCACCATTCTGGCTCTACATATTTTTCCGTCTCATCTCCTCCGTCAGTAAGGATGAGACTATTTCATCAAACTGCAAGGCAGTTGCATTGTTACCTATTGCAATAACCAGACTATCCCATGAATCTGGTAGAGAACACAACAAACTGATGCACTTATCTTCATCTGAAATTATAATATCAATAGATAATAACTAACTTACCATAGTATTAAATTTTTTCAGATGCTCTGTCACTGAGTCTCCATCTTTCATCCTCAAGTTATACAGCTTTTTCCGTAGGAACAATTTATTCACTAGAGACTTAGACTGTACAAAGTCCCTAACTTGTCCCACAAAGCCTTCACCATAGCTTCCCCTAATACATTTAGCAATACTGAATCTGAGACACACAATCATATTGTGCTCTTTGCCTTCCAATCCAACTTCTTCCATTCTTCATCGGACACTCCCGTTGGTTTAGTACCTGGATCTACTGTGATCCACTGATCTTTATCCACCAACAGAACCTCCATCTTGAGTTTCCATAACTCAAAACTCTGACCATTAAATTTATCGATCTCTATCTTTCCACTGCTCACCATATTCTTTCACCACTAGAACCAATCCTGTAGATCTCCCACTGAACAAGGTCTACCACAGGCCCAAGTGAAACCCCTCAGTAACAAAGGCATCCCCTTCAAGCCAAAATAGCTCTGATACCAAATGTAGGTTTTAACCCCGTACAGAAATTACCTGCATACAAATTCTAAAACAAAGAAAATAAACAATAGCAAGAGCATAACACATAAACACATATACACAGAGATTTTCCCCTAGATCCCAAAACCGGGACTACCAGCTTGATTTTTCATTATATTCCTTTCAATGTTACAATACATATTTATACATGCCGAAGCATCCAATACCATGGACCAAAAACCATCATGTCCAAAACCATGGACCGAAAACCATAGGTAGGTCTGCCCAACCTAATATACGGTCCAATAAAAATTTTCCTGGGGCGCTACCCTGGACCCCATAGAGGGGGCTACCTGACCCCCTCAAACCTCCTCGCTGCGCAATCGGCGCAACAAAGGGGGGGCTCCGCCACCCCTCTAACCCCTTAGTTCACTATGTAGGTTAGTCGTGGAAATAATATAACACAACCCAACAGCTTGGAAGTGTAGGGATCACGACAGCCGATGATGACATGGTGAGTCTTGCTCTCCTTGGTCTTCCTAAGAGCTGGCATAGCTACCAAGACTCAGTAAATGGAAGAGAAAAACTACCAGCTTGGGAATGACTTTGGTCGGATCTGATGCAGGAGGAGATAAGGAGAAGCACCAGAGATGGATCTTCACCAAAGCAAGATGATGAAGAAAATCTAGCCTTAGCGAGTAAGGCGAGGAAAGGGAAAGGGAAGGCGTCCCATTCCAAATCCAGTTCTTCCCATGGTGGGAAGAAGTTTGACAAGTCAAAAGTGAGGTGCTTTCATTGTCATGAGGTGGGCCATTATGCTACAAATTTTCCATAGAAGAAATCCAAGAAGGGATCCTCAAAGGGATCAAATGGTGAGGCACTAGCCTCACAGTTCGAATTGGATTTCACCCTCATCGCATGTATGGTTTCATCGATGGTGGGGTGTGTTTGGTGTTATCACTCATAATTTTTCCCTTGAAGTTATAAAAAGAAGGAATCATCTGAGGTAACCACAAACCATTCTTTTAGACTCAGGTTCTAGCCAACCTAAGTCCATAGAGGGCTCTCTCTTTATAATTTAACTTTGTTTTTACGAGATTTTAGGCTTGTTCTTAGTGTTCAAGGGGGTTTTGATTTTAGATTGAAGGTTGGGTGATGGAATTATTGGAACAGATGGATAGAGGTAGGTCTTCAAACAATTGGGCTATGGAATCAATCAAAGGATATCATAACTAGACCAGATCATTAAAGGGAATGTTCCTAGGGTAGGCTAGCAAAGCAAAAGGCAAATCTTCAAGGGCTGATGGATGGAATAGTTCTAACCATGGTGAAAGGGAAATGAAGAATCTTTAGACCGGGATCAAAATGAAAGAATTCAAGTGATCATGAATAAAGGGAAATTAAGAATCCTTTGCTATAGACCAGGGGGAGAAACTACAGAAGCAAGGGAGAAATTAAGAATTCCCTAGCTAAGATAGTTTAGCATAAAACATTAAGAATGTAAACAGTCAAGACATAGTGCATTTAAGCAAGTTCTGAAATATCATTCCTAGTTTAACATTCAGATTTCATAGAAACACATATGATTATTAGAAAACATTAGTGCATTTAAGCAAGTTCTGAAATATCATTCCTAGTTTAACATTCAGATTTCATAGAAACACATATGATTATTAGAAAACATAAGGAAAAACAATAATACACATGAGAGAATACTTATTTGATTTTTGCTTTACACAAGAATCCTGTGAAATATTTGAGCTTTATTCCATGATCCAGTAAAGCCAATCCAGTTATCGATACAATAGAACTTTGATTTGAGAGAAAAGTCTACATAAATGTCTTTGAATCCATCCTAAATACTTCAAAATGTGAAGTATTTATACAAAAAATATTTGCAAAATATCTCATAACAATCTGAGATTTAATCTAGGGAATCAAAATATCTTCAAGCATGAAGATAGGGACAGATGGAAAACTGCATCATGTTGTCCCTCTTATTGTGGTAGTGCTAGATATTGCAGTTGAGTTTGAGCCCTTTAAGCTGGATGATATTTGTATGCTGGAATCATCTTTATCTTTAATCTTTCACTGATACTCTTTGACCTGCTACTTTTTGACCCTGCTGATCTGTCTTTTACCTGTTTCAACTAGCTGCCTTCAGATTTATTGTGGTAACTTATTTTTTCCCACCATTCATCCTCATGTAACTTTACTTTTAACATTCTCTGTAGATTTTGTCATCCTCTGTGTATTTATCAAAATTGGGCTTGGTGACAAACAAATGTTTCACCTCATGCTCTAGAAAAAACAGATTCTCCAAAGTATCATACAATACTTTTCCAGTTGGCAAGGCTTTGATACCTGAAGTGCTTGCTTGTTCCTTGGCCAAACTCCTTAGTTTTTCAGTGTAGTCCAATTCGGTCATGATTTTATCATGGATGACCATAGGACTAGGAAGGTCTTTGTCCCTCAAAATTTGAATTCTAGTGATGAACCTGTTAATGGCTGCCTGCATGTTATGGCATTTTTCTTCTAAGCTGACCATGAGGTTTCTTTTGGAAAGAACCTTTTCAACTTCTAGGATGGCTTCAATCCTATCCTCTATACCAAGCTCATTAAGCTCATGTCTGTTCTTACTGTTTAGGAAGTGGATGAGTCGATTGGCATCCTCAGGCATATCACTTAACTCTTCCTTTACTTTATGGATAGCTCCAATAGCTACCTTTACTAGTTCTGTTTACTCAAACATAACTTGAATTGATGGCCAAATATCATTTATAGATTCAACGATATTAGCCTAGAGCATCTATTTGGTCTGTCCTAGTGGCTTATGCAATGTTAAATCATTTTCTAGGAATTTGATCTTCTCACCCATCCTTAGGGCTTTATGTGTTTCTTTTCTTTGCTCAATTTGGGCAAGCTTACAGTCAGTTTCTAAGCTTGCCACTTTCTCCTTTAGCCTTTTGAGCTCTATTACCTGGATTGACATATCCTCCATGGATTTTACTAGCTCTGTTGTTTTCTTTGTTGAAGTACCTGCTGCTGTAGATTCAGTGTTGATTGGAAATGCTATGGTAGGTGGAGCTGTAGGTTCCAATGATGCTGCCAATGTAGAAGGAACTGTTTTTGTCACTGTGGGAATGGTAGTTGTGGAAGTTGTTGCCAGGTCACTTTGTTTGGACTGAATCAAAATGTCCAACTCCTTCTCTATCTCTTTCAATTGGTCATTTAGCTTTAGGACCAAGTCCATGAGCTCTTCTTGTCCTTTTTGTGTTTCCAGGACTTCTGCTGTTTGTGGGTGATGTAATTGTGGAATCTTGAGTTGCTTCTTCAAAGCATCTATGTCATCATTCTTCTTCTTTATTAATTTTTCAGTGGCCTTTACATCTTTGGGATTGTGTCCCAACTTAATGATTAAGTCCTCTAAGGACTTGATTCTGGTGTCTTTGGCATGTGAAGAGGCCTTTTCCAATTGGAACTATGCTGATATATTATTCAGGGGTTTTGCAATTGGTGGGCAGCGATGGCTTTCGCTGTCAAGGTGGAGTAAATCATCTCCCCTGACTGCTTATGAAACTCAATCTGGTCAACAAAATGTATTTCCTTTTCCAGTACTTCGAAGTCTATATTTTTGAATTCTACTGTTTTTCTTGGTTATTGAGTAGTGGGCTTCATAAATTTCATCTGAATTTTGCCTTCCTTTACATCAAAGGCTGACATAAGCCTTGTTTGATTGGTAGGGGCCATCTTTAAGTACTGTGCATAAGTTTGGGCTTCTAGCCTCTCATTTCTGGCTTTTATGTCCTTGTATCTTTCTCTGATGTCCTGGTCTAGATCAGTTGGCATCCTAAATGAGGACACTTCAACACTCTGCTGCCTTTCCAACATCTGAGTGTGTGATGTGGAAGGTTCTAGTGTGCCTCCAGAGGGAGTGGCATGCCTTCTTCCTTCTCTTTATGTGCTGGTGGCCCCAACTATTTCTTCTGTGAATTCCTGTTTAGAGACAGGATTTATCCTTTGTCTTTTAACTAGGCTGGTCTCTGCATAGGCCTATGATGTTGCTTTTCCTGAAGTAGTGTGTTGTTGGGAAAAGTATCCAATTAGGAATGCCCCTATCCCACTCTAAGAGGTGATAGTGCCTTAGTAACAAACAAGGAAAACTATCTTAGTATTCTTCTTTATGAGATGCAAATAGAGAAAGAAGGATGTAACTAACCAGTGTCTTCTGCTAGCTTGTCGATCCAGTCACTCTCTCTTTCGTTCGCTTCCCGCTGCCTGCTCTTTCACTGGTCCAGCTTCACCCAGTTCCTGCAAGATCACAAGAGAGGAAAACTACACAAAAGATATAGATTCACATTCATAACTAGTTTAGGATCAGATATAAACTAAATATGCAAATATAACAAAACATCATTGAAATACAAGCATATAGGATAAACTCAAAATATCTTTATTGATATGATAACAAGGTTCAAGAGGAGATACAACCAAGTGAGTCCCGATCCAGCATCTACCTCCCAGCAAAAGAATCCCTTCCTCTCCTCCAACAAAGCATAAATCACCCAATGTACTAATCTCAATCTCAAACCAACAACAATTCTCTGCAAAGTACAAAATTCCAGCCTCTTGAACCTCTGGGTGAGAGATCCATATATAAATGTGAGCAGAGAGGATGAGTCAGCTCATGTTTTGACTTGTGGCTTCTCTATGTCAGTTCTTGCTTCCACTTGGAGGTTGAGAACCTCTTACTCATCACTTGGTCGAATTCATTGAGGCAAGTGTCATTGAGGAAGATTCTGGAAGCTTCCAGGGTCTTTCCACCTCGTTGAATGAACTTGCCATTTGTCATTTCCCGCTCAGCGCACACTGGTAGTGCTTCTACCTACGTTGCAGTGCAACTGGCCAGTGTAACCTTTGCATTTCAACGCAGGCAGCTAGTGGAGCTATTGAATTGATCCTGATTTGACCATTTCTGAGTGGTTTTTGGTGGAGAACTTCTGGGAGAAGCTGTCATTGGTTGACCTTGTTCCTTTAGGGGTAGGAACAACTCATTTAGGGACTTTGGATGCCTTGGATTATGGACATTTCATGGTCAATGCTGTAAAGCACAAAAATGTCTATAACAGTTGCCCCCTAAAGTATGAGGCTGTTTATCGGGTGAAATGCTTTACTAGGAGGATCCGAAGTTCTTCCAATGCTGGGAGGAGACCTGTAATAAGATACAATACAATACATTATTTTTCATACTGCTTTCATTCTAGCTAAGGTGGGCATTCCCATGCTCAGCTTTATAAATTCATTTTTCTGTACATAGAACAGACAATCGTCTGATGGTAGACTGATGATTTTGATGAAATCATCATCCTTTTTGGTAGGATGATTATCTGCTGCAATGTTGTACATGTCAATGTCTTTATTTTTCCTGAATATATATCGTAGCCCGGATGGATGAAACTAGATCCGGGGTCTTCAATCTCGTTCGATCTTCACTCTAAGTACAAGTCGATCCATGTGAGAAATTTTCTGAAGTCGAACATGGAAAGACATCGCTTGATTACCAGTCAATGATGTAAACTGTTAACAAGCGCGAGAGGAATCACCGATAATGATAATGACCCTCAAGGTACTGCAGTACAATTCACGTGGTGTGAATAAAGGACTTGGCGTCGAACACCACGCAAAATCTTTCGGTCGAAGGTCATTGATGTATACCTGTCGCCGGAAGTGAGAAACTTGCCATTGAGGCATGCAAGCTTCAAAGTACTGAAGGGGGTGTTCCTAGATCAACTTCTTGGATAATGAGCTGATGTCGACAAGAAGCGATCGGTCAAAGGAGGGCCTTAATGCATCCCACATCAGTGACACGGAACGGAGCAAATGATTTTGATGGAGGTGAAAACAATCTGATGATATATGGTTAAGGGTGGCGGTCATGAAAGGATGAAGGATAATGTATGGTAGTGGATGGGACACGGTTGACTTCTCTGGATGACTTCTCTTGAACATATTGGCGACACTTGTGTGATGGATTGGTAGCATTTACCCCAAAGATGGATGGTATGGTGAGACCATGGTGATGTGACCAGTGAATGAAACAACCCAACCCGACTCAGGCACGGAGTGGAAGTGTCATGTTCAAGAGCGACTTGCTACCAATAAAAGTTCTTTGAGTTTCTTCCCAATTTTTCCCCAGTCATTTCTAACCAGTACCTCTTTATTTTTGTCAAGCTTGAGGATGATAACATATGCTTGTTCTATAATTTGCCCTTCGGGCAAACCCATCGCTATGTTTTAACGAGCCTAGCGATAGTGAAACTCGTTCTCGTCTAAAGACAAGTTTGTCGCTATTAATGTTTTTTAACGAGTTTAACGACAAAGATAACTTGGTCCCTTTTCATTTTTAAAGAGTCTAAAAAGGTATGTAAAGATAACTCCAAAGTTCCTTTTTCGTCATCTAATCCCTTAAGTCCGAAAAAGTATAAAACAATACAGAAGGGATGGATTTTTGATAGTTTTAACCAGCCGAACAAAACAAGCGCTCGATCGTTTTGTGCAATAATCCCCCAGGTCCAAAAAGATTAAAATCTAGAGGAGGGATAGCACTTCCGGTCGTTTTAACGAGATGGAAGGCCAAAACTCAGCAATCTTTTCATATTTTACGAGTCAGATGAAAAGAGCTTAAAGAAGACTCGTCTTTTGAGGAACGAGTGATAAACGGGTTAGCAGCTGATTCCAGGTAAGGGTTGGAATTTTCCAATCACGGCAGTGTTACAAGGATGGCTAGTGAAATCACTCTTTGCAGCTGTTCCTCAAAATGGGTAAACAATCAAATGGAGGTGAATGATCGGCCAATGGAAAAGTGGAGGTGACGGTGCAAACACGACCAAGGCTGTAATGGCTGATAATTTACATTCGCAGTGGTTATTTACCGAGTAGTTCATTTTTTAATGATCTTAAACGCGGATTGAAACACTTGATCGATCTTATGTTTATTTTTTAACGAGCATGAACTATGTGTTAAAACTGCTCAATCTTATGTTTATTTTTTAACGAGCATGAACTATGTGCTAAAACTGCTCGATAACATGGTCTAATTTTGATTTTTTTTTTTTTTACCATAACTAGCTTTGCCCTTTTCAAAGATAGTACTGTACCCTCAATTGTTGCATCAAACTAGTTAGAAATGAATAACATTTGCTTGAAAATGAGATTAAAACCCTAATATTTCGCTTTGAACTACGTAAAAAGCAATTAAAAAGTGTTTTTACCTCTCATTTTACCATTTCATTTGAACTTGGTTTGTTGGAGCTTTGGAGGTGCCTCTTCCCCCTTGATTTTCATCAGCTGATTCCGGGAGATTCTGTGGACGATTCTCGGCGCCGTCTGGACCAGGTAGGAGCTAAACTTGAGCTCTTTCATTTCATGGTTCCCTTTCTGCATTCTGTGCTTGTTTTCCTGTTTTTCTGAGCCACTGGGGTTTGATGGGGTCGCTCTGCCAGCAACGCACCTAGTGCACTTGAAACCTGCGCTGAATGTCAAGCAGCATGAAGGCAGTTTGACCTTCAACGCAAGTGGAACACTGGGCAGTTGCGCTGGGCGCAGAAAATAGTTTTGTTGCACAGTTTTTGATGAAAATTTTGCCAGTTTCTCATCAAATCCAGGATCTAACTCCTCTCATGTTTTTTTTTCAGAGATATTGGAGAAAAATGACCCTTACATGGCGAGAACGAGAACACGAAGAAGAGGACATGATTGCCCTACATGATCCTGTCACGGTGAACGCGCTGCGGAACTGTGGCCTGCTGAAGTTCTTCCGTATCTCTCGTATGAGACAGCAGATCTCCCTACTGCAGTATTTGCTCGATGCTTGGGATCCTATCAACCAAGTATTCCAGATTAGGGGAAAATCTATCCCCTTGACCGCAGTAGACATTTACTTCTTGACTGGCTTGTCGAGGCGGGGAGCCCCCATTTCTTTGTCAGGTTCGGCCCGAGGGAGTGACTCTGTGAGAGATTATGTCCGCCAATATTGCAGGGAAGGATCTCAGCCGAGTAAATATGGTAAGATCGTTATCCGTGAGGTTGCTGACAGGTCCCTCAGGTCCATTCTGTATACTATTGGTAGGATGGCCGGTAGTGCGTCTCTTCATGTAGCCAACAGATCTTATGTGCAGCATGCCTTGGAGTGCCTCCAACCGAAAATATTCAACTAGTGTGATGCAGTACTTCTTCAGATGAAAAGTCAGTTGACCAAGGTAAAGGACGGTAAGTTGAAGAACTTTGGGTTCGGTTCTATTTTGACCACCTTTGCTTTGGAGAAGATACCACTGATGTAGCCACAGTACATTGCACTCGACTTGCCTTCTCCTACTGAACCACACATGCAGAGATGGGTTGATCACATGTCTAGGCATGTCGGTCAATCTCAGATTTCTTTCTCTGATACCTTCTTCAGGTGGTTCGAGCGTCAGGAGATGGTCTATTCCGAGTATCCATATGTCGGCATGGACTTCCAGGGTGATCCGGATTTGGTACTGCCGGATGGCGAGCAGTGGGGCGCTATTGGTAAAATCTTCGACCATATCACTGTTTACTATTTTTATTTATAATGTCCTTGTGCTTTATTCTATCAAGACTTTAATCAAACTCATGTGTGCATGCAGATGTTGGTCCTATTCGTCCAACAGTTCGCCCGAGAGCGCCAGCCACTACCCCAGCAGGGGAGACTGCCGGGAGGGTTATTCTTCGCGACCTTGATGTGGCCGAGACCCTCATAGCTGTGCAGGAGCAGGTTGAGAGCCTTACTCTCGTCATTCCAGATGTGAGGATCGACGAGTTACCTCTACAGTTGCAGTGGCATACTACTGGTGTGCCTAGACGATGGACTCGTCTCTTACGCATGATCGCACAGGCCGTGACGTGCTATCATGAGCATCACTAGACTAGGGTGCCCCCTAGCATTTTTGAGTTTTTGGGTCATGCGACCGATTTTGTCTTGGTTACAGAACATTATATATAAACCATAAACAGCTTATATATTTTGATTTTCGGGGTTTTATTCTGGTTGATTTATATGATCCATATGTACAACATTGATGATGTGTTTCTTTTTATAAATGTCGCAAATGTCTATCTAACACATAGTTTGCTAATGAGTCGGTTAGTGTGTTTAAGTTTCTGGAAATATGTTGGTATTGAATTAAATCAAACTGTCTTTCCAAAATCTTAACCCTTAGGAACATGCGATAAATAGCTGGGTTGCGGACGGAATATATACCATTGAGTTGCAGTATTACGAGTTGTGAGTCTAGCCTGACGATTAGTCGGCGTATACCATGGGTGATGGCATCAGAGAGTAGTTCTATCAATGCGCTATATCCAGCGATGTTATTTGTTGATTGACCAATACATACACCTCTGAAACTTACTAACTCGCCGCTTGGATCAAAAATGGCCCAGGCTGCGGAGGACAGGTTCCGTGAACTGCGACTCGCTCCGTCGGCATATCCCACACATGTCTCCAAAAGGTTCAACATCTGCAATAAATGTAAAAAGGTGGATTACTCGACCAAAACAACCTCTTTAGCGAAAACAAAATACAACAAAAGCATATTGGTTACTATTTAAGCATAGTAACGCTTGAGGTACAACCCATTACGAGGTTGCGCCAGTGGAATTCCGTCATAATCCATCAACTCGTAGGCTCCTTTTGCTAACACTCGTTTAACAATATAGGGGCCCATCCATAAAGAATTAAATTTACCTGCTCCCAATTTATCGAATTCTTGGTCGTAAAGCAAGACCAAGTCACCTTCTGAGAAGACACGGGGTTTGACATTTTTGTCGAACTGCGCCTTGACTCATTTCTTATGGGCTTCGTTAGCCAAAGCGGCATCACGACGGGTTTCATCCAATTGGATTAACTCCAAGAAACGGGCCTCTTCTTCTGAAGTTCCGGGGAGGAGATCGATTGCGAGTTTAAGAGACGAAATTTCGCACTGGACTGGTAAGACTGCTTCCAGGCCATATACCAGTTGGAAAGGTGTGAACCCGGTCGCATTCCTTACCGATGTTCGGTAAGCCCACAAGGCTGAGTATAGGATTAGGTGCCACCTTCTTTTGTGAACTCCGATCATCCTTTGCAACACACGCTTCAGAACTTTGTTGATCGCTTCAACTTGTCCGTTGGCTTGCGGATAATACGGGGTAGAGCTATTGTGAGATACCCCTAGCTTAGAAGCTAATTCAACCATCATGTGATTGCGAAAATGCGATCCATGATCTGTAACTATAGCCTGTGGTACGCCGAACCTGGCGACTACATGATTGAAAAAGAAAAGGGCAGCTGTTTCACCAGTGTTATCTAATGTAGGCATCGCCTCGGCCCATTTGGTAAAATAGTCAATGGCGACTATAATATACCCATGCCCCTCGGTCGAGGTGGGGTTACATGTCATGAAATCGATGCCCCATTTGGCGAAAGGCCCAACAACAACTATTGGTTGTAAAGGTGCGGGCGGTCTTCTGGTTTTGCTATCAAAAATTTGACAGGCATGGCAACTTCTGACTACGGTTATGCAATCTTTGAACATGGTTGGCCAGAAGTATCCTGCTCGTAAGATTTTTTGTGCTGTAGAATATCTAGATTGATGCCCCCCACACGTGCCTGAATGACACTCATTCAGGGCTTTTTCGACCTCCTCATGGGTGAGGCACCTCCTCAGAACTGTATCGACACCACGATGGTAAAGCGTATCACCGACGATCACGTAGTCTTTTGCTTGGTATCGTATACGTTTTTGTTCAGAGTGAGAGGTGTTAGGCCTAAACTTTTGGGTTTGGAGATAAATTATTATATCTCCATACTACTCATTGCTTGTAGATATCAGAAACAAATTCTCGTCCACGATTGATTCTTCGGATGTTTCATCGTTGGACGACGATGGGAGATCGCATAATAATTCTGCAAAAACTAGAGCTTTCTTTGATTTGGATTTTACAAATTCCAGATCAAACTCTTGAAGGATTGCTATCCATTTTGAATATTTGCCCCCAAGCAACTGTCGCGACAATATATAAGTCATGGGGTTGCAATCTGACAGAATGGTAGTTTTCCGAAAGAGGACATAATGTCAAAACCTTTGAATCGCTTGAACAGCTGCAAGTGCTAGTTTTTCAACATAAGAATATTTTCTTTCTGTATCATTTAAGTTTCTACTTAAATAATATATAGGGTATTCAATTCCGTCGACCTCTTGAACTAAAACCATTGCGATGGTTGTATCCGCTGCAGCCAGATACAGGTTAAAATCTCTTTGATAATCGGGAGTGTACATTAATGATGCTTTTATTAAGGAATCCTTTAAAGCATCAAACGAAGCTTGCGCAACCTGATCCCAAACGAAGGGAACCTCCTTTTTCAAAAGACGCGTATAACCTTTAGCAAGTTCTGCGTAATTTGGAATGAACCTCCTCAGAAAGTTTGCTTTCCCTTGGAGTTTCTGAATCTAAAGAAAATTCGAAGGTGGAGGCAAATTGATGATTGCCTGAACCTTGCAAGGGTCGAGACGAATCCCATCCTTGGAGACTACAAAGCCAAGTAAACGACCAGAACTGACGAAAAACACACATTTATGCGGATTGAGTCTTATCTTGTAGTGTCGACAACGTAGAAATATCGCTCTTAAATGCTGCGGATGATCAGTCCGCTTTCGCGAATGAGCTGGAAGGTCGTCGAGGTATGGTTGAACGATGTTCTTAATGTCATGGAAGGCATAATTCATTGCCCTCTGAAATGTCGCCCCTGTGTTCTTTAAACCAAAGGGTAATTTCCGATATGCGAATGTGCCCCACGGACAAATGAATGCAGTCTTTGACTGGTCCTGTGGGCGGATATTTATTTGATTATCCCCAGAAAATCCATCCATGAATGAAAAGATTTCACATCCGGCGCATTCATCAATTATCTGGTCGATGAAGGGTGTAGGGTAGTTGTCTTTTGGACAAGCTTGGTTTACATCCCTATAATCGACACACACTCTAATTGTCCCTTGTTTCTTCATAACAGGGACAATATTCGATACCCAATCGGTTAGAGGAACCGGGTAGATGAAACCAGCATGGAGAAGTTTTTCAACTTCTGCCTTAATGGCAGCGGCTTTCTTGGGGTGCACCTGCCTGAGCCGTTGTCTTACCGGTTTGACATCTGGATACATCTTAATTTCGTGTTCAACGATACTCGAGTCAATACCTGGCATCTCATCATATGACCAAGCAAAGACATCTCTGAACTCGCGAAAAAGAGCGTTATATATTTCCAGTTCTGAAGGAGAACAACCTTTGCCGACATAAATATTCTCTACAACATTTGTTTTAGTCGAGATATTTATGGCTATAGTCTCTTCAATATTGGATAAGTTTCGCTCGGAATCCACCGTATTTATAGTATTTGATAGGAATTCAAAGACTGAAGGGTGATAAAGGTCATTTTGAGTATCTTCTTCATATTCTGGAAGAAGTGAACGATGGTGGCAATCATTCCATGGTGCCCCTTCAATCAACATTGATTGTAGAATTCCTTCGTCGGTTCCATGCACTCTCGACCAAGGATCTAAAGGGGTACCATATTCTCTAGACCTATCTACCCAAACACTTGATGAGCGTTGATTTGGGTTCGCCTCCCATGCTAGAAACATTGATTGCTACAATACTTCTATTGGGCTTGGGGGCAAAACCATTGCATGATCCATATGGATATCGTCTTTTGAGATCTTCGTGGAAGATATCATATTGCAGGTACCTATCGACGCTACTTCCGCCAAATCAATTGGAGGTGGAAGAGCGAAAGTTCCCATTAGTATAGGATCTTTCAGTAGGCCTACTCCGATATTCTGAAGCGAATGGGGGCTTCCATGGATCATGGGAATGCTTCCTGTAACTTGTGAACCATTGGGGAGGAAGTTTTGTTGGTTGACGATCATAATCCCCCCTTGAAAGGGGAATGCGATCTTTCTAAAATAGGTCAACACAACAGCTGCCATGGCATATATCCATGGTCTTCCTAGTAGGATGTTGTAATCAAGATTCCCATCGATGACTTCAACATCTATTTCTACTGTTTTTCCCCCTAATTCAACCTTCAAGTTATTTAGGATACCATATGGGGTATATGTCCTTCCGTCAAATGCTTTTAATGTCGTTGAAGATCGCGACAAGGTTGGAGATCCTAAAGTTTTCCAGCAACTCATCGACATAATACATGTAGATGCCCCCTCATCAATGATTGTTCGGTGAACAGTTTTGTTGAGGGCTTTCACTTGAATAAGGAAAGCTAGTTGAGCTGGTAACTGAGGATCGTATCCTTTGTGGTCGAAGGATACAAGATTGGAATCCTTAGGATCAACCCCACCAATGGCTGATAACAAAGCCTGCCTTTGGGATGGACAATTTTGTAGTACTTCAAGAGACGACATAGCGGATGGCGATTGTGCCAAATCTTCCACTATGTTATAATGCTGCGCCGCTCTGGCACGAGGATTAAATGTCGACTTGTGTACTACTCCCTTTGGCGGTTTTATTGTTAATTCAGGAATGATGGGTGGTACAACTTCTGTCGAAGTTGTTGTCGAACTACTTGGTTGATCTTTACCTTTGTCGTTCGATAGTTGCAGATTCCCGTAATCTTTGTTCCTTGTCGAAATCAAAGCATCATTTTGTTGCTTGGAAATCAACAACATTAGCACTTGCGACGGGGAAGCATTTCCACTATCAACCAGATTTGTGCCTGGATTCGGAAATGGATCAGTCAACACAGCTGAGGTTTTCGAACTTTTAAAGAACTTCTTAAGCTCAGCTCTGTATGGACAATCGGCTGTCCAATGATCCTCATCGCATATAAAACATGGACTTTTTGCTTTCCTATTTCTAGGAGGGTTTGAAGAAGTTTTTTCAGGAGATGACTCACCCTGTTTCTTCTTCTTCCCTTTGCTTTGTTTCTTCTTGCTTCCTGGTTGTTTGGTTTCTTTGCCTTTATCTGCTGATACGACATTTACTTCCGAAGCAAGAATCTCGTCTTTTGCATTTTGATCTGAAATCTTACGGGCTTTCTTGGACGAAGCCTTTGTCGATTTCGCGTTTGTCGTGCCAATCACGCCATCGCCGGCATGAGAGTCATTATTTGATTTAGGAGGAGGAGGAATCGAGAATTCCGGTCTAGGGGCGTCAGGTATTTTGTCGTAGAGCGTGCCAGACTGAGTATAGACCAAGTCTAGATATTGCGCATGAGCGATAACTTGCTCTTCCATTACGACTCCCCCCTTTGCCACATCTTCCATTATAGCAGGAAGTAACAACTTGATAAACCATTCAGCTAATAGCTGATCGGGAACGTATGTTTTCACCATCCTACGACGACGTCGCCACTCATGTATATGATCGGATATGTGAGTGGCCGTTGTCTGTTTGAAGTTGGTTAAGATTTCTGTTCCCGTTTCATACCTTATCGGTAATTGAAAATGGGTTAAGAAAGTCGTGGCTAAGGTGCTGAAATTGTCGAACGAAGCTCTAGGTAATTCAATATACCATTTTGCCGCTGGACCTGTTAACGTCCTTTGAAAAAGGTGAAGCCTTATCGAATCATTGTTTAGGGTGTTTGATGAACACCACAAATGAAATGTCATCACGTGATTCGATGGGTCTTCACCTGGATTTCCATTAAATTTAGGAATGTCCGATGGAAGTTTGTGAGGAATCGCTGGCCACCAAGGGGCGTAAGCAATTGGATCGTTTGTCAAACGGTGTAAATCGGGTAACTCTAGAGTTGCCACGAATGGTAACTGCTGACTCAGGTTAGGTGAAGCATACCCAGGGTACGATGGAATTGCCTGAGCAGTTGGCCTTTGCATACCAGCATAATGTAATTGATGCTGGTATGACTGATACGGCTGGTGGACTTGACCACTGTAAAGTGGTTGATTTTGACCGTTTTGAATGTACGGTTGTCCACTGTTCGCAAAGATCTGCTGCTCAGAACCTTGGTACACTTGTTGGAATTGTGGTTGTTGGTATTGCACCAGCCATGGTTGTGAAGCCATGCTCTGTTGTGCTATACTAACCGTTGGACCAAGATGTGGGGTAATTGTACCCGTTTGGACCTGTGTCGCCCCACCAGTTGGCGATTGTGGTTGAGTCACAGGGTCAAGGGGTTGTTGCATTACAACCTGAGAGATCTGAGGTTGACATACAACAGGCATCGTTTGAACTTGTGACACTGTTAAATAG
Source organism: Pinus tabuliformis (assembly GCA_031772625.1). Taxonomy (NCBI): domain Eukaryota; kingdom Viridiplantae; phylum Streptophyta; class Pinopsida; order Pinales; family Pinaceae; genus Pinus; species Pinus tabuliformis. The sequence goes on from CM062812.1 coordinate 67,624,134, forward strand.
CTGGTGTTGTCGGGATGTTCGACATAGGTACACATTGTTGCATAGAATACACAACTCTTGGTTGTTGGGGTAGTATAGGTACCCAACCACTTGTCGTAACTCTAGTATAACATGAATACTATTGAGAACTCCCGTATGGATATCCTCCCGGAGGGGGTAATGAAAGAGCATACTGCCCCCCATACGGTGGTAATCCGGAACTCAAGGGGATTGTTTGCCCTTGGGGACTGGATGGCCCAAATTAACCTCCAAATGGATCAATTTGTAGAGTCTCAACATAAGAATTGCCGGATATTATTCCGGAGGAACAAACAGGAACGGACCACACTGTCGAAATAGTCCCTGGGTGGACTCCTTCTAGCGGTTGTGAGCTAGTCGGGACAGATGGTACGCCGACAAACATTGTCGGAGTGACGGCAGGGAGTTTTGCTATCGCTGTGTCATTCGACAAAGTCCTAGATGTTGACGGTTGTTCAGACATTTTGAGTCTATCCAATAGATTGCCTAGCGATTCTACAGGAACTTCCACTTGTGGTAGACTAACTTCTGATGTCGAAGGAAATAGAGTGACCCCGACTCCAAAATGTGTTGGAGTACTTGCTTGCGGATCTTCTACAATTTCCTCTATCGCAATCAAACCCGGTGGAAGGGGAAGACCGTCAGGTCCGTAAAATATTTCTGGTGCCGAAGAAGCGGTTGAATCGATAGCGACAGATGTTTGAGGAGCAAGACCCTCTGAACCGGTTGCGGATGGAACTGGCTCAGTAACGCAAGTATTTGCTCTCAGACTAGGATCAGTATCACTGTCCCTCTGTGGCTGTCGAACTTCTTCTATAGAGGCAGGGTTTCCTGAAATGTTTGGAGTAACTGGAATCTCGGATGTTGTTGGAACACTTGTTCTAACTTTGATAGGAGATTTCGAACCGGTTAAACGAGTTCACTTTATCCGTACTGTTTTCGATTCCGGAGACAAAGACGGTTGACTCGTAAGCCTCCGCGAACGACGGGGTTTCAATTGACTTTCTTCCACGATTGCGGATTACTCGATCAACCAAAATACAAAAGGGGAAAGTGTGTTTCCGAATTAAATGAATTTTTAGACGCTTTAGACACAACTTGCTTTTTCAATTTTAAAGAGTCGAGAAAAAGCTAAAGATGACTCTAGTCTCCTTCAATGTTTTAACGAGCCCGAAGTGACAAATTCTTGGATGGACTTTTTCTGTTATAGAGTCTGAAAAAGGCCAAAAGGAACTGCTCTGGAGTTCTAGGTAGAGGGTGTGCCAAACTTTTCGCAAAACCGCAGAATACTTTTTAGGGTACGGGCGATCAATCTTCTTGAATGCTGTGTTCAGTGCATTGCGATCAGTAGGGCGGCCGACACGGCTTCCTATGGATAAAGGTTATATTCCTATAGGGGTCTCCCAATATATACACGACGGTACGTGGGAGCACAATTCGTACTGGCACTTATCGTCTCTCAGGAGGAATCACCCAACCATCAGTGAGGCGACCAGTGACCAGGTTTTACGACGCTGGAACACGTCTCTAGCCTAGACCTCTATGTTGTGCGTTATGTTACAAAGCGTTGTTAAGTTCATTCAATTTATTTTAGGTTGATCTTTCTTAGAAGTTTGCCTTTTTGGATCACCACGAGATGTATGATACAATTCCTAAATGCAGTCTAAAGATGACAAGCAAGCTTTTATATCTTTTCAACAATGAAAATCCTAGCTACAAGGGGAAAAGAAAGACACCATCTTTTCTCAAAGAGCATAGAGCACACAGTAATGCGCTTTTCCCTAAATCAACATACAAACTGTCAAAATGCAAATGCACATATGCATGTATTTGTTTTTCACTTTCTTAATATTGATGCCTAAAAAGAAAGCTGTTATATAAATTTGAATTCGATTTCAAGTGAAAACACAAACAAGTTCCTTTTTCAAAATCAAAAAGACGATTACAACACTTTATGATTTACTTGTTTCGACACTTGAAATGCATAAATTCAAACCAAAAGACAAAAGTAAAAGCTAAATCAACTGTGAACAGAAAACAAACTCACTCCTAAGATCAAAATGACACTTACGACAGGTCTAGATCTAGGGGCGACAGTATGACTAGTTTACTTTTGTAATGGGAAACTGCAAATGATGTAACAAATACACAAAGAACAAATACAGTTTATTTATACAACTAAGGCGGAATTGAGGCAAAGAAAAGGGGTTTCAGATAGGTACACTGACTGATAATAGGCTGCAAAAAATAGAGAGAAAACTGAGCAAAAGGAAGCAGGGAACCACAACTGCACAAGGCAAAGACTGATCAGCGCACTCCCAACACAGAGGATTTGACATTCAGAGCAGGTAGCCTTCACGGGACCTGCGTTGAAATGCAGAACCTCTTCACAGTGTCTGCGCTGAAGCAGAAACGAGAGTTGTTTCTGGGTTCTGGGTTACGGTTTGCAGTTTGATCTACAGTTTTTGGCCGGATGAAAGCTATCAATTAGGCACAATTAGGAGGATGATTTATAGGAGGACTAAGATCTATCACAAAGGGCTATTAGAGCACTTGTGGATCAGCTGTTCAGATCATAAACAGGCCCAGTGAGTGGACTAGAGTAGCTGATCTCTACTTTGCATTTGTAAATAGCAAATGCAGTTCGATTCGGCACTCTTGAGTTTATGAAATGAATAGCAATAGAAACACAAATAAACTAACAAGATACTCTCCCCAGCGGAGTTGCCAATTTGTTTTTGGGAAAAGTATCCAATTCGGAATGCCCCTATCCCACTCTAAGAGGTGATAGTGCCTTAGCAACAAACAAGGAAAACTATCTGAGTATTCTTCTTTATGAGATGAAAATAGAGAAAGAAGGATGTAACTAACCAGTGTCTTCCGCTAGTTTGTCGATCCAGTCACTCTCTCTTTCGTTCGCTTCCCGCTGCCTGCTCTTTCACTGGTCCAGCTTCACCCAGTTCCTGCAAGATCACAAGAGAGGAAAAATACACAAAAGATATAGATTCACATTCATAACTAGTTTAGGATCAGATATAAACTAAATATGCAAATATAACAAAACATCATTGAAATACAAGCATATAGGAGAAACTCAAAATAGATTTATTGATATGATAACAAGGTTCAAGAGGAGATACAACCAAGTGAGTCCCGATCCAGCATCTACCTCCCAGCAAAAGAATCCCTTCCTCTCCTCCAACAAAGCATAAATCACCCAATGTACTAATCTCAATCTCAAACCAACAACAATTCTCTGCAAAGTACAAAATTCCAGCCTCTTGAACCTCTGGGTGAGAGATCCATATATAAATGTGAGTAGAGAGGATGAGTCAGCTCATGTTTTGACTTGTGGCTTCTCTCTGTCAGTTCTTGCTTCCACTTGGAGGTTGAGAACCTCTTACTCATCACTTGGTCGAATTCATTGAGGCAAGTGTCATTGAGGAAGATTCTGGAAGCTTCCAGGGTCTTTCCACCTCGTTGAATGAACTTGCCATTTGTCATTTCCCGCTCAGCGCACACTGGTAGTGCTTCTACCTGCGTTGTAGTGCAACTGGCCAGTGTAACCTCTGCATTTCAACGCAGGCAGCTAGTGAAGCTATTGAATTGATCTTGATTTGACCATTTCTGAGTGGTTTTTGGTGGAGAACTTCTGGGAGAAGCTGTCATTGGTTGACCTTGTTCCTTTAGGGGTAGGAAAAACTCATTTAGGGACTTTGGATCCCTTGGATTATGGACATTTCATGCTCAATGCTGTAAGGCACAAAAATGTCTATAACATAGTGGCCTCTTCCATGTTTCTTTTGAGGTTTTTCTCCTCATTTAGAGGAGTTTGCAAGACTGGGGGAGTACTCATGATGGGCTCTAGTATACCTGTTTGAATTAGCTCCTATGATAGGTTTGGTTGTTCTGACACTTCTTGTACCTGGGATTGCTCTTCTACATGTGATTCACTTTGTGCCTGTGATTCTCCTTGTGCTTGTGATTCTTCTTGGGCTTGAGATTCTCCTGGCACCTGCAGGAAAGAATCCTCATCAAGTTGTTTCTCTAGATCAATTAGAGTATTTTCAACAACAACTTCAGTGATATCACTGTCCACTAAAGTATTCTCCACCCATTCCAATTGATTTGCATATTTTTCTATTTCAGGGATTCGGTGGTGAATGTAGGGAGCCATCTTGTTTTTCTGTCTTCTATTGTAGATGAAGTCCAAGGGATCATCTCTCCACATGAAGCTCTGTTTTAGATTAAACCTTTGAAGGATTTTCTCTGCTTCCTTTCCAGCTTCTTGGCTATTACACACAAAGGGGCCTAGTTGATCTTTGATTCTGAGTTGTGCCTTCTTTTTGGCTTTGACAAAATGCACCTCATCTGAATTGATTATCTTCGTGTAGTACTCCAAATAAAATAACCTCATTGGGAGGTGTCTAGGTAGTTTATATGGGGCCACCTCACAGCCATAAATCCTAATTTCAATGTGATTTTGGTACAACTACCAATCTCCCACTTTGTGTTGTTTTGAAAGCTGCAATATTCTCCTAATATCTTAACTGATTCTTGGAGGAGGGATGCCGATTAGCGTTGTTACAATGGGATGTACAAAAAGATCTATGAAGTCTGTGTATGGATATGGGGAGTCATACTTATGGATTAAAGGAGTCCAGAAAATCACTAACCTAGGGTGACCTTTAGTATCAAGCTTTTGGAGAGTAAAGGGGAACTTGTTAGCTTGGTAATATAGAAAAAGGTGGTACAAAACCTAGGAATACTTGAATACTTTCTCATTACTCATCCTAAGAAACTGGTCATGCACCCTATCAGCTATGAACTTGGCATAATCATATATGATAGCAGGAGGTTGTCTTGGAGTGAAAATGGACATGAAGGCTAAGATGATTTCATCTATATACTCATTGGTGGTATAGCCTAGGATACTTGATATCATTGCCACAATGTCCTGGATAAATTTCAAAAATATGGTATATACATATGCGGGAGGATCTTTTGGAATATGTTTCACTTCCACAATAAAAGTTTGGAACATTTTAGCAAGCTTTGTAGTGGTTAGCTTGGGGAATCTGTCCAATAGGTCTCCAATAGAAATTGGGATTAGGTTTTGCCCTGGTTGTAGTTGCAACATTTCATTGATTGACTTAGTAGTGATGGTGAAAATTATGGTTTGGTCAGGGGACATCACTACTCTTTAACTGGGGATGTAGTTTGCATGGCAATAATGGACAATTTCTGGAAAGATGTGCACCTCAGGGAATTGATACTTGGGAAAATTAGACTCCCAAAGACCTATTTTATCAGCATGGTTTAGGTATTGGTCTCTGTATCGACAGTATAATTTGAGAGGGGATTCATGGACAAAGGTGTCCTTTATTTGGAAATCTTTATCAGCAAGGGGAAGGTGGTCTAGGTCCAGGTGAGGAGTGGAAATTGGTCTGACATCCATGGCAATTGGGGCTGCCATTCTTAGTTCTTGTGGATTTAAGAATGGGGGAGGTAAATTGTCAGTATTTTAGGGAAAACATTATTCAATTCTTGGTGGGTTCAGGTTACTAGAGTTTCTCTTTAATTTCAATTAAGAACACCCAAATATTGGCTCTGAAATTGACAAGGTTTTCAGTGAATTATGGTTTAAATACCTAGAATTTGAAGAAAACTAGTTCTGAACCGGGTAAATGGCAACTGTGAATGGTTGAAAAGGCTACACGTAGGCTAGAAGGTAATCTGGGAGCTTTGTAGCATCTTCAGGGTGCAATTTTAACTCGGTTGACAACTTGGAAATTCGTAGGTCCGTGCATGGAAGTTTACAATTAATAAAACGATAAAAACAATAATTTGGGGCTCTTTTAGCTTTATGCACAAAAGTCAATTTGGCGGGTACGGGTGTACAGTGGTTGTTTTTCGCGTAGCGGGGTGAAAAATGGCTATTTTGGTGTGTAGCGGGCTGACGGTAAGTGGTTTGCTTCGCACAGCTTTTGGGCATTTGGCGGTATTGGGGGGAGGCCGCCCGATTCCATTCATTGAGTGCCACGTCACCTTAAGGGCCCAATGGAAAACAACCCTTTTCGAGCAGGTAACATTCAGATTTTGGGCCCTTCCGAAATTAACATGGGCTGTCAGATGGGGAGGGGAGAGATCGTGTGGTGGTCAGGCGATGGAGTTGCACGGAAGGTAATGGGGGGCCCGACAGGCGTTTAAGCGAAGCAGTTTTGGTTTAATGCAAGATTAAGGCGAGGGTTAAGGTATCGAGCACGATTTAACTGGGTTTTTTAACTAACTTAATCAAGGATCAATTAGTTAGTGGGTCCGGGGTAGAAAACCTTGGTTTATATAATTAAACAAGGTGGGATTAATTAATATTGCAGGAGTTAATATATATACAAGAAATGAGTTTTTATTAGGGATTTAATAAATAAATTAGTAATTTAGTTAAATAAGCGGAAAGGGGCGCAATATCCCAAATATATGATATCTCTTATTTTATTGCTTTCCTATAATCACATAAAGACTTAGGATATAGTATTTTTATGAGTTTTTGATATGAAAATGAGTTATGTGGGGGAACAAATACTTTTCCTAGGTAAAAGTGATTTAACCTTAGGGAAGGAGTATTATTAGGGGAAACGAGGGGGAATAAATGCTTATGAGGGGATTTAGTACTTATTGCCTATAAGTCATTAAGCCAAGGGTCTGGTCCCTCCAAAAGACAGAGAAATGCTCTAAGCCTCTTTGACTTAAGGTTTTTAAGTACTTTGATCTTTATTGTGGGAAATTAGTTAAGTAAAAGGTGAAATGAATGAGGGAAATTAATTAATTGACTTTGATATCCATTTGCATGCTTGAATGTCCATTCACATTTGGAACTTTTATAAGGAAAAAAATAATAAACATGTTCTTGTCTAATCAATCACCATATGTCTGCAACCTTTCTTCTACTTACCCATCTACTCATCCTACCATTTTTACTTCTCTTTATTAGGGCGCATTTAAGCTAGAAAACCCTTATCAAACATTTTTCTTTTTCTTTTTCTTCACAATAGTAAATTAACTAAATCTAACCTTATTACATCCAAGGGCTCAGATTAAACAACTGAGCTCCTTTTATTTACTCTACCTATCTAATTATCTGCCAAGATTAAACAGTTTGGTCATATATTTATTCTCTATCTATAGACATGAAATTGAAACATGAAATAGCCAAGTTTAAACATTTGACTATCATGGATTGTGGCAAAGGTTACAAACTGCACACAATCATTTGTTATGCACAAAAAGTAAATAGTAGTGGAATTTTGACTTGCACACTTTCATGGTCCTTTTTATTTTCTCGGGGTTCATATTCTTCATCTTTTTTTACCTTTTTATTCTTTTTGTCCTTTGATTATTCTTTTAAGACATACCCTCTTTACATTTTTTTATTTATTTTTTGAATATGGAAAACATTTGCAGAAAGCAAAGGTATGTACATATTACATGTTTAATCTCAGGCATTAAAAAATTATTACTCCTATTGGTATAGGAACCTAGCAGTGGCTCCACTTGGGGATGGCATTTCCTGGTGAAATGTCAAGAAATTTGTAGATCAATGGCCTTCTGAATTGCTGTGATGTTACCCTGCAACTTTTTCCTTTTCATATTTCTGTATTACTGCTATTTATGATAGTAAAACTTTGAAGCTTAGGGCATTCTCTTCGGGCTTCAACTTCAAAAATCACCATCCAATCCATTTTAGACTTTTGAAAGTAAAGTGTATACACATTATTAGTGAAATCAGTAACTAGGCTCAATATAGTGTTTGAGCATTCGACCATTCACTAGTCCTCCTTCTGCTTCTGTGCCATCCAATTCTCTAAGGAAGGAAGCATTATTACCTCTGAAATCATAAATGATATATGGGCCTTTCCATAGGAAATCAAATTTCCCATTTTTACCTTTATCCTCTCTTCTTGAATCCCATTTCAAAACTTTGTACCATAGGTAAAAATCTTCTGCCTTAGTCCTTTTATCAAAAGTCTTCTTGATTCTTTCCTGCACAACTTGAGATCTGATGTACACTTCTTCCTTGGTTTGCTGTAAGTGAATTGTTTGGTTGACTCTTCTTTGGATGTCATTTGGTTCAACTTACAACTCTTGGAGTAGCTTCATCATTGGTGTTCCGAAGGAAGATGGGAAAACAACTTCCATTCCATAAACTAATTGATAAGGACTAGTACCATTGGATTTCTTTGTAGTTAGCCTGTCTGCCCATAAGGTATTCACTAGCTTCTTGTTCCATGTTTTCTTATTGTCTTCTAATAATTTTTTGATGATATTCACCAGAATTTTGTTTGAGGACTCTGTTAGTCCATTTCCTTGGGGGTAATAAGCTCTGGAATGGCCCAAATTTATATGGTACTTATTACAGAAATCAACCATTCTCCTAGATTTGAAGGCTACTGCATTATCAGTGATGATCTTGGTTGGTCACCCAAATCTAGATAGGATGTTGGATTCAAGAAAGGTTATTATAACAGTGTCAGTGGCTTGCCTTGATGGTATGGCTTCTATCCATTTGGTAAAATAATCTATAGCAGTGAGGATCCATTTGTGCTCGGTAGAGGAAGGTGGGTGGATTTCACCAATGAAGTCAAGACCCCATTGTTGAAAAGGTGCTTCAACAGATATTGGTTTTAGGGGCAGGGGTAAAAGCCTTTTTTTTCCTTCAAAAATTTGGCATTTATGACATGAGATTACAAATTTCTTTACTTCAGAAAACAAAGTGGGCCAATAGAAACTGGCTCTGAGAATCTTGTCCACAGTGGTTTTCCAGTAAAGATGTCCTCCACAGTCACCTGCATGAAACTCTTATAACACCTTGTCAGATTCTTCTTTCAATAAACAGTTAAGAAGGATACCTTCATGATTCCTCCAAAACAAAGCATTGTCAACTATGCAAAATTTTAAAGATTTCATTTTTAAAAATCTGCTTTTGGTCCTGGATAATTCATGAGGAGCTTGTAGATTTTGTAAAACATATATGATATCAGCATACCATGCTGATTCAATAAAGGCCTGGATGATTTGTGGAGTTGCCATCTCCCTTCCATTATTCATTTCTATAATAAAATTTATATCTAAGGCTTGACAGTTCGATTCATCCATGAGCTTGACTAAACCTTGGCCTTTGATTAACTTTGTTGGTTTGATTTCTAGGTCATATTCTAATATAGTAGCAATCAATTTCCCTCTATTTCAATCTGGACCATCCTGAGTTAAGATATCCTTGACTACTAAATTGGGGACATAGGCTATTATATGAGAATATAAAATGTAAACTCTAAAATCTTTGATAGCTTTGACCAAAGCAAAAGCTTTCTTTTCCATTATATTGTATTTTAAAGGGGCATCTCTCACGGCTTTGCTAAAAAAGGCAATAGGTTTTTCATAACCCTCATCATTTTTCTACAGTAGCACTACAACAATTGTGTGTTCTGAGGCAAAGAAAAATATAATGAAATCTCTATCAAACTTTGGACTGATCAAAACTGGTGTTTTTGTTAAGGCTAGCTTAATATCTTCAAAGGACTTCTTAGCATCAACTGTCCATTTTATGGTCGAATCTTTTTTCAACATATTGTTTAATGCCCTAATTAATTATGCTAAGTTAGAAACAAATCTCCTAAGAAAGTTTATTCTAAAAAAAACGACTTGTAATTCCCTAATGCTCTTAGGATGTTGTATCTATAAGATGGCTTCAATTCTTGTAGGATCTATTCGGATACCATCTTTAGAGATTATGTGGCCTAAAATTTTTCCCTATTCTAACCCAAATAAATATTTTTTAGGATTCAAAGAAATTCCATACTTCCTACATTTTATGAAGACCTACCTTAGATGATCTAAGTGTTATTTGTCAAATTTTGAGAATACGGTGATATCATCTAAGTATATTACTAGGAAGTCACGAATTTCTTTAGCAAAAGTTATGTCCATAGCTCTTTGAAAGGTGGCCCCTGCATTCTTTAATCCAAAAGGCATCTTCACATACATGAATGTGCCCCAAGGAGTAGTGAATGCAGTTTTAGCCTGGTCATCTAGGTAAACTAGAATCTGATTGTAACCAGAAAACCCATCTAATAATGAGATTCTGGTTGACCCTACTACCCTTTGTAATCTATGATCCATTTTAGGGAGAGGGTAATTTTCTTTGAGTGAAACTTTATTGAGATTCCTGAGATCAACACATAGTCAGATCTCACCAGTTTTCTTCCTTGTTGGCACCAAATTTGAAACCCAATCAGAGAACCTAATTGGTGCTATTATCTTGGCTTCATACATCCTTATGATTTCTTTTTCAATAGAAGGAAATAGGATGGGATTAATCCTCCTAAGCTTCTATCTAAAAGGTTTCTGGTTTTCTTTTATGGGGATGGTGTGTTGTATTATGTTGGTGACATAAGACTTGAGGTCTTCATAACTCCAAGCAAAGACATCTTGGAATTCCTTTAATAGTTCAATGTATTTCACCTTTTTAGTAGGAGGTAAGGACTTTGAAAGTTTTATCAATTTTGGATTTTCCTCAGTACCTATATTACAGTCCTCTATATCATATTTTAAGGGTTCCATTTTTGGTTTTCTAGGGACATCATTTGAATCAAACAAGTCTTCCAAAGAGGTTAATCCTTTGGGAAAAAAGTTTTCTTTGAGGTTAATAATTTCAGAATATTCGTTAATTATCTCACCAATTTCAACTTGCTTAAGGTTTTGTACATCTGATTTTGTAAATTTAGTGGGATGGAATCTGTCTATCTCTTCATCTTCTATTTTGTTGATTTCTATTTTATCTAATGTTATGTTAGTATCTATATTACTATTTACAAAATCCTCCTCCAATGTTAAAAAATTGTTTATTTGTTGGTCATTAGCGAATACTTGCCATTTTTTCTAGTTATCTAGGATAGCAGGTCTGTGCTTGACCTCAGCAGTGTACTGATGGTTAGGTTGGAATGGTAACTTACAAGTGCTGGCAAACATTGCTAAACTATGAGCCTGTATATTATGATTCCTAGGAATTACAACAACTTTGGTTTCTAGGAAAGTATTTAGTATTTCTATAATGGTTCCTCTATAACAAATTATATAGGGTATTTGGTCATATATACAGTTTTAATCTGATTTATCATTAATTTAGAGTCTCCCATAATAGAAACTCTTATAGCTCCTAACTTTCTAACTAATTGAAGACCTAAAAGAAGTGCTTCATACTCAATCATGTTGTTAGTGCATTTGAAATTCAATATGTAAGCATGGCCCTCTGAGTGATCATTCTCCAGATTATAAATCCACACTCCTGCTCTTGTTCCTAACTTGTTCACTGATCCATCAAATTCAAGGTGCCATAATATCTCAAGTTCATAATTTTAACTGTCAAGAGGAAGAAAATTTTCCTTGTTTGAGGTGTGTTGATCATATTTTTTATCTGAAATCTCTTGAGTTTAGACAGTCTCTTTTTCAGCTATTATTGTAATTTCGTTTGGTTCTGAAATAATGCTATTTGAGGTGGTTTTTTTTGTTTGTTCAACATTATACAAAATGAAAGAATCAATGTCAGAATGCATGGAGTAGATACGGAAGTTTTGAGGTCTATCCCGACTACTCACCACATATTTCATTAGGGTCTCTCTGTACAGCTTTTTAGGTTGTCCAAAGACTGATATTGTGGCATATGACATGTCAAGTTGCAAAGATCCTTGGAGTTTGGCCCCCCACGCTCTAGACAAGAGCATGCCATCTTTAGGTGGGATGTCAGCTACTACTATATCCAAGAGAATAGTCTTAGCAGGGTATTGTACTAAGGAAACACATAGGTCTTTGATTAACCCTAGACACTTTACTTGACTCGAATAAAATGAAAACAAGTCTTTTTAAGGTCTAGTAATATCCAAATTTAGCTTTTCCATAACTGATTTAGGCATTAAATTTTGTGAAGCTCCTGAATCTAACATTGCATTGTGTAAGATTTTATCATGAATGCTAAGGATAATATAAAAGGGTGGTATCCCTCCTTCTAATGATTTTCCATTAACATCAGGACCAAATATAAGCTCAGATTGATCATCAAACAAGTTAACAGAGTCTTCATTCTCAACAAATTTTAAGGTCTTGTTTATTTGAGACTTATAAGTTTCATTTTTAATCAGCTCTATTAAGGGGACTGAAATTTTTAGTTTAGCAACCTCTGCTCCCAAATTGAAAGGAAAAGGGGTTTTTTCTGATTGAGAGTTTGGAATTTTGATAGCATTATTTGGAGTAGGTTTATCTTCTTTTTCTACATTTGAAGTTTTTTTCTGTGGATTTTCTAATATGGTGTTTGGAGATTCCTCCACTGTCTCCTTGGAGGGGATTGCAGTGGATGGTTGATCATCAGGGGGTTGGTCATTAGTTATATCCACAGTGGTGGGACTAGAAGGGTTCTGATTTGGTCTAGGGAGGATTTGGAGAGTCTTAGTAACTGGAGCTGTTTTTGTTTTTTTAGGTTTATTTGGCACTATTTTCTTGGCCTGTTTAGGAGTATCAGAATTCTTTTTACTCCTTAGATTGTATTATTTATGTACTTCAAAAATGGAAGAATCATACCCTTGCTTATAATCAAATGATTCTCCAGATTGGGTCTGCAATTGCTGCAACATATGTAGTTGTGTCTCGTTCAGGGTCTTCTGAATGGGATGTTTCGGCATAGTTTTCTTGAAAAGTGTTGAGATTGCAACAAGATGATGGAGCTTAGTGAAAAGAGTTGCCTTCACTAAGTGGGCCCGCAGGCAAATTATGGCGCAAGTTCTATTTTTGATCACAGTGTGGATGATCATAGTGTGGGTGACCACAATGTGAGTGATCACAGTGTGAGTGATCATAATGTGGGTGACCAAAGTGTGGGTGACCACAGTGTGGGTGATCAAAGTCTATTTTTAGACTGGCTGTCAAAAATAGAAAAGTCAAATATTATTGTCTCATAATAATATTTGGACTATAAACTTGATCTTATTCTCTTAGAGCACTTCAGTTTGAGCTACAGATGTGGCCCATGCAGCTGTCAGAAGGAAGTACGCTTTTCTTATGAGTCAGTTGAGTTGTTGCATGCATGACTTCAGTTAGAACTCAATCAGTTGAGTTTGGTGGAGTTGATTGTGGAGTTGATGGAGTTATGTTCAGTTTGACTTGGTTAAACTAGTTGTAGTTAGTCTAACTACAAATAGACTAATGATGAGTTGTTAAACTAATTATTAACTCATAATACAACTATAGAATACATCAGTTAACTTAGTTGCATGTCAGTGCATGTTCAGTTCAGCAGGGACAAGTGTTAGAGAATCAGATTGCTATCAGTTGTGACTATAGTTGTGCATCAGATCTTGCACAATAAAGGGATTGAGTATGCCAATGAGTTTTCTCATGTATTTGCCCAGTTTGTAGCTTCTGCTCACGTCTTACACATTGTGAGTGATTCTTTGGAGGTGTAATACGAGTTTGGTAGACCATTCTCATTCATTCTTGAGCAGGTATTGAGCAGTGGAGGCAGGCAAGCAGTGGAATAGATTTGGAGATCAGATCTTAGCTGTATTGTGTGTAACAGGTGGAGCTGGTACTGGATTGCTTGTGATAAGCATTGTACTTTGTAATGTTACATTGTCTCAATCATTAATATACAGATAGTGTGGGGTTTTTAGAGAGATGCTTTCCCCGGGTTACATACTGTGTTAATGTGTGAATGCTCTTGATGTTTTATTGTTATTGATGCTGCTATATTGATGATCAACGTAGAGGAGCTTATGTATTGTGTATGCATTCCGCAATAGTACATGATCAGGATAATCTCTGTTGAATATGTTTTAAATTATTCAAAATTTCTACATGGTATCAGAGCCGTTGATCTTCAGATCTACTATTCAGGAAGTGTTTACATTCTATTTCTTCAGGCAGAGTCTGTAATCGGGCCAGGTAGCCTCTGGATTCATCCTTCCTTTGAAAGGTGAGATATATGGTGAATGCCCATATAGTCAATCTCTGTACGAGAAATATTGTGTTCTCATGAATTCTAGATCGGAAGCGGTTGAGTTGGAGCTGGTGGAAATTCGAATTTGCAGAGTGTTGTTGAAAATGTCTTTCAATGGATTGCAAATGTTATTCCAAAGCAAGAGCGACCTGGCACTCAAGGACAAACTCAGAAACAATAAAGGTGAGAATGGATCTTCATCAAAGGTATCTGATGAAGAGAATTGTGCTTTGGCTGCCAAAGAAAAGAAAGGGAAGAGCAAGAAAGCTTCTCAGTCTGGTGTGAAAGGTAAGAAGCAGGATATGTCCAAGGTGAAGTGTTTTCACTATCACCAGCACAGACACTATGCCACTAATTGTCCGCAGAAGAAGAAGAACAAGCAGGCTGCTGGATCTTCAGTAGGAGAGGCTCTAGCCTCACAGTTTGAGCTTGATTTTTCATTGATCGCATGCTTGGTTTCAAGTGTGATGGGATCAGTGTGGTTCTTGGACAGTGGTGCATCTTTTCACATGACGAGAGATAGAGATTTGTTCTCTGATCTGGAGGACAAAGATCTTGGAGTGCACATCGAGATGGGCGATGATGGTAGATACAGTGCGACCGGTATCGGTACCATTTCCTTTTGAGAGGGAGTCTAGTAAACCCTTCCTATTGAAGGAAGTCATGCATGTTCCAGGATTGATGAAGAATCTCATCTCAGTGGCGATGTTAGAAGACAAGGGGTATGATGTTGTTTTCAGCAAGGGAAAGGCTTTCCTGCGCAGCAAGACAACTGGTGAGACCCGGAAGATAGGGGTTTGAGCGAGGAACCTTTATCAGTTGCATGTAGATGGATGCGCAGCAATGGCGGGCAAGGAAGAAGGATTGGTGAGCCGGGATGATGGCGAGTTGTGGCACAGAAGATTGGGTCACCTTCACCATGGAGCCTTGAAGATACTGCAGCAAATCACTACAGGGCTTCCTAAAGGCACACTTGCGCAGTCAGATCAGAGCAAGGGGTGTACTTTGGGGAAGTTTGTGAAAGCCACCTTTCATGAGAAGGATAGTCGCGCCATGACGATCCTTGAGAGAATTCACACAGACGTGTGTGGACCTTTCTTAGTTGCTTCGACAACAAAACACAGGTATTATGTGATTTTTGTTGACGATTTCTCTCGTAAGTGCTGGATCTTCTTCATGCAGAAGAAGAGCGAGACATATTCAAAGTTCTGTGAATTCAAAGCACTGGTCGAGAAGGAGTCGGGGAAGAAGGTGAAGGCTCTTAGGAGTGATAATGGTGGTGAATACATCTCAGATGAGTTCAAGGATTTCTGCAAGGCAGAAGGGATTCGTAGAGAGCTCATAGCTCCCCATAACCCACAGCAGAACGGGGTAGCTGAGCGGAAGAACAGAATGATTGTAGGTGTTGCACGGGCAATGTTGCATCATCAGGGCCTACCCCTTCACTTGTGGGCGGAAGCATGCAATGTAGAAATTTTGAATAATTTAACACATATTCACAGAGATTATCCTGATCATACAATTATAAGCGGAACATGTATAACACATAATCTCCTCTACGTTGATCATCAATTTACAGAAGCTGAAACATTCACAGGCACATATAGAAGCATCAATCAAACTCATTAACACAGTATGTATCCCGGGGAAAGCATCTCTCTAAAAACCCCACACTATCTGTATATTATATTGATTGAATCATGTAACATTATAAAGTACAGTGCTTATCACAAGAAACCCAGTACCAGCTCCACCTGTTACACACAATACAGCTCAGATCTGATCTCCAAATCTCTCCCGCTGCTTGCCTGCCTCCACAGCTCAATACCTGCTCAAGAATTGATGAGAATGGCTTACCAAACTCGTATTTCACCTCAAAATAATCACTTACACTTTGTTGGATGTGAGCAAAGGCTACAATACTGGGAAAATACGTGAGCAAACTCATTGGCATACTTAATCCCTTGATTGTGCAAGATCTGGTGCACAACTATAGTCACAACCGATAGCAATCTGATTCTCTACCACCCGTCCCTGTTGAACTGAACATGCACTGACATGCAACTGAGTTAACTGATGTATTATATAGTTGTATTATGAGTTAATAACTTGTGAATTAATTAATAACTAATTCACCCAACTCATCTCTAGTCTATTGATCAGTTAGACTAAATACAACCAGTTTAACAAAGCTAAACTGAACACAACTCCATCAACTGCACCTCCAGTCCACTAAACTCAACTCACTTGAGTTCTAACTGAAGTCCTGCATGAAAATATTAGTCATCCCATAGGTAACCATGTATTTCCCTTTGGGATCTGCATGTACCACATCCGTAGCTCATCCTAAAGTGCTCTAAGAGAATAAGATCAAGTTTATAGTCCAAATATTATTATGAGACAATAATATTTGACTTTTCTATTTTTGACAGCCAGTCTAAAAATAGACTTTGATCACTCACACTGTGATCACTCACAATTTGATCAAAAATAGAAATCCATCTATTTTTCCCAACTTGACCAATCATCCATAAACAGCAACCTGCAATCCATAGACATGATCCATATGTCTAAAAATAGACATAGTCTAAAAATAGACTTGCGCCAAAAATAGCCTGCGAGCCCACTTAGTGAAGGCGACTTTTTTCACTAAGCTCCATCATCTTGTTGCACTCTCAACAAGCATTTCTTGTTGCACACTTTTCAACACTCCCTCTCAACAAGAAAGGCTTCCTCTCAAACCCGATCCTGTAACTCTGGAATGTTCTCCATGCAACACATCTGGCTGGTCCACTTGCTCTGTCATCAAAGTCTCTGACTGCTATTGCCTCTGCCGACTAAAACTCTGCATCTATGTGCTCTTCAGTATCTGACTGCTCTAGCCTCTGCCACTTTGATCTCTGACTGCATCCTTGCTGCTGATGGTTCTATCTCCCAGCATTGCATCCGCACTGCACCTCCCAACTGACCTCCCTGTTGGAATAGAAACACCCTCTGATGCTGAAGCTCTACCTGCTGCTGACAAGTACTCCCTCTCTGACATCTGCACTACTGCAACATCTCCATGCATCTCACACCATTGCACACCTCTCTGTGCCACCTAGCACTGTGCAAAACACTTGTGCCTCTCGCATTGCTACAGCCTGCTAGCTATGCGCTGTCCTGGGATTCCCTGCACTGTCGCTCTCTCTGCCGCTCCATCCGCATCCGTCTCTACCCAATCAGTCAGTTCCTTCTACTACACATCGGGGCTCCCGTAGCAAGGTCTCATCCAAGAGGTTGGGTACCTCAAGGATCCTGCCCCTCCTCCTTGGGACGATCAATCCACATCACCCCACCTCCTACCTGGAGGTATGCCTGCATGCGATCCTTCAGCCCATCTGGCTTGAATTTTCCCCCTACTGGAGGTCTCTGGATGAGTAGATGTCTCTACTCTATCTCCTCTCAGCTTCCCCTGTTGTGGCTCCTCCACAACCTCCTGAAGCTGCTGCACCAATCGTGGCTCCTCCACAATCGTCTGAGACTTCTTATGGCTCTGCATGTTGAGAGGTAACATACACTCCCTCTCAACCACCAAGTCTCCATCAGTTGTCTCACTACTCAAGGCTTTGCATGCATCTTGAACCTCAAGAGCATACAGGTTCCTGACCCGTGAACCAATCTCATGACAACGAAAGCATCTTACCTTCGACTTGTCAACCTTCTTCCCATCATTGGAAGAACTAGATTCGGAAAGAGAAACCTTCTTCTTTCCCTTCTTCACCTTACTCGCTAAGGCACAGTTCTCCTCATCATGCATAGATGAAGAACTGCCTCTAGTGCTCCATCTAATCTCCTCCTGCACAAGATCCGACCAAATTAGTCTCTCCCATCTTGACAGTTTCTCCCTTCCATTCACCGAGTCCTGGTAGCTATGCCAACTCTTAGGAAGGTCAAGGAGTGCTAGACTCACCATCCTCATCCGACAGTCACCCCCACACTTCCCAGCTCATCCCAGCATTGAGTGAACTTCGTGAGTTACCTGGACATACTGTCTCCATTCTCACACTGAATGTTTCTGAGTTTCGCTCTTGCTTTGGAATTAAATTAGAATTCCACCAGCTCAAAAACTCAACCACTTCCGATCTAGAATTTGTGAGAACAAAGTATTTCTTGTGCAGAGATCGACTGTATGGGCATTCACCGGATATCTCACCTTCCAAAAGAAGGATGAATCCAGAGGCTACCTGGCCCAATTACAGACTCTGCCTGAAGAAATAAATTGTAAACACTTTCTGAATAGTAGATCTGATGATCAATACAACACTGATATCATGTAGAACTTCTTCTACAAATCAGCTAGCTCTGATACCATGTAGAAACTTTTTCTACAATTAACTTGGCTCTGATACCATGTAGAAATATTGAATAATATGACACATATTCACAGAGATTATCCTGATCATACAATTATAAGCGGAACATGTATAATACATAATCTCCTCTACGTTGATCATCAATTTACAGAAGCAGAAACATTCACACACGCACATAGAAGCATCAATCAAACTCATTAACACAGTATGTATCCCGGGGAAAGCATCTCGCTAAAAACCCCACACTATCTGTATATTATATTGATTGAATCATGTAACATTACAAAGTACACTGCTTATCACAAGCAATCTAGTACCAGCTCCACCTGTTACACACAATACAGCTCAGATCTGATCTCCAAATCTCTCCCGCTGCTTGCCTGCCTCCACAGCTCAATACCTGCTCAAGAATTGATGAGAATGGCTTACCAAACTCGTATTTCACCTCAAAATAATCACTCACACTTTGTTGGACGTGAGAAAAGGCTACAATACTGGGCAAATACATGAGCAAACTCATTGGCATACTCAATCCCTTGATTGTGCAAGATCTGGTGCACAACTATAGTCACAACTGATAGCAATCTGATTCTCTACCACCTGTCCCTGTTGAACTGAACATGCACTGACATGCAACTGAGTTAACAGATGTATTCTATAGTTGTATTATGAGTTAATAACTTGTGAATTAATTAATAACTAATTCACCCAACTCATCTCTAGTCTATTGATCAGTTAGACTAAATACAACCAGTTTAACAAAGCTAAACTGAACACAACTCCATCAACTGCACCTCCAGTCCACTAAACTCAACTCACTTGAGTTCTAACTGAAGTCCTGCATGCAAATATTAGTCATCCCATAGGTAACCACGTATTTCCCTCTGGGATCTGCATGTACCACATCCGTAGCTCATCTTGAAGTGCTCCAAGAGAATAAGATCAAGTTTACAGTCCAAATATTATTATGAGACAATAATATTTGACTTTTCTATTTTTGACAGCTAGTCTAAAAATAGACTTTGATCACTCACACTGTGATCACTCACACTTTGATCAAAAATAGAAATCCATCTATTTTTTCCAACTTGACCAATCATCCATAAACAGCAACCTGCAATCCATAGACATGATCCATATGTCTAAAAATAGACATAGTCTAAAAATAGACTTGCACCAAAAATAGCCTGCAAGCCCACTTAGTGAAGGCGACTCTTTTCACTAAGCTCCATCATCTTGTTGCACTCTCAACAAGCATTTCTTGTTGCACACTTTTCAACATGCAATACAGTAGTTTATGTGCAGAACCGTTGTCCTCATAAGATACTTGGCATGAGTACACCTGAGGAGACTTATTCTGGTAAGAAGCCTGATCTTTCTCATTTGAGGATTTTTGGTGCTAACGTTTACATGCATGTGACGAAGGATGCTAGGAAGAAGTTGGAGTTGACCGCAGAGGTTGGGATATTTGTGGGGTACACTGATATGCCCCACAACTATCGTGTGTATTTGCCAGACAGTGGTAAAACTGTTGTGCGACGGGATATAAAATTTTAGGAGGAGAAAGCCATGAAGTGTTTGCTTGAGAGGGAGCTACACTTGCATGCAGATGAGGAGCTATTAGTTCCTAAGGATGAGCTTCAGCATGTGGATCAGCCACAGGACGAGGTTCATGGAGTGGAAGAGACCACTCATGCAGCACCAACCATCAGAGGGCGAAAGCGCTTGACAGAAGCTGAGCGACTGGCTCAAGATGCAGAGAAAGTTGTAGGACCACCTACAGCCCAACGCAGGCAGAGAAAGTCACCTGATCGATACACTGGATACATGGCTCTGATGAGCAAGTGTGTTGTGATTGAGCCATCCTCTTTCGAGGAAGCTGTGGAGGATCCCGCATGGGTAGACGCCATGGTGGAAGAGTATGATTCTATTGTCAGAAACAGTGCATGGGAGATTGTTCCTAGACCGGAAGGGAAATCAATGGTGGGTTCGAGATGGATCAACAAGGTCAAGCAGGCAGCTGACATGAGTGTGGAGAAGTACAAGGCAAGATTTTTTGCTCGAGGCTTTTCACAGATAGAGGGGATCGATTATGAGGAGACCTTTGCACCTGTCGCAAGGTATTCTTCCATACGGATGATTCTTTCACTCTCAGCGCAGATGGGATGGCACATTCATTAGATGGATGTGAAGACTGCATTCCTCAATGGAGTCATTGAGGAGGAGGTGTACATTGAGTAGCCCGAAGGGTTTGAGGTCTTCAGCAGTGAGTCGCATGTGTGCAGGCTCAAGAGAGCACTGTATGGGTTGAAGCAAGCACCACGTGCTTGGTACACACAGATAGACAGCTATTTCACAGGACTTGGATTCTCCAAGAGCGAGGCAGATCCTAACCTATACCAGATTGTGGTGGAGGGTAAGTTCCTTATCATTGTACTGTATGTTGATGATTTGATTCTAACGGGTGATGAGCTGTTGATATTGTCATGCAAGAAGGATCTTGCTACAGAGTTTGAGATGAAGGACTTGGGCCTCCTTCACTATTTCCTAGGATTGGAAATATGGTAGCGCAGTGGTGGACTATTTGTTTCTCAGGGCAAGTATGCTCGGGAGATACTGGAGAAGTTCAACATGCATGGCTGCAAGCCTGTTGATACTCCTCTTCCTGGAGGTTGGAGGAAGGAGGATGCCACTTCGGGAGAAGAAGTGGATGCCACTGTTTATCGACAGTTGGTGGGGTCGCATTTGGTCAATACAGGACCTGATATATGCTATGCAGTTAACCAGCTTTCACAAGCTATGGTTAAGCCTACCAAGCTCTTCTGGAAGGCGGGCAAGCATGTATTGCGCTACTTGAGAGGCACATCGAGATATGGTTTGTGGTACAGACAGGAGGATGAGGTGAAGCTATGTGGCTTCATGGATGCAAATTGGGTAGGGAGCCCAACGGACAGAAAGAGCACATCAGGAGGGGTCTTCAGTATTGGATCGACAGCAGTTTCTTGGTACAGCAGGAAGCAAAGATCCGTGGCACTCAGTTCAGCGGAGGCCGAGTATATGGCAGAAAGTTTGGCTACATGCGAGGCTATATGGATGAGGAAGATCCTGGGTGGTTTGTTTGGTTCTCATTTGGATCCTACTGTGATTTACTGTGATAACCAGAGTTGCATTAAACTGTCGGCTAATCCTATATTTCATGATAGATCTAAGCATATTGACATCAGGTACCATCATATCAGAGATTGTGTGCAGTGGAGGATCATGTTGCTTTCATACATTCCAACAGAGGATCAGGATGCTGATATTCTGACGAAGGCTCTCACCAGGAGCAAATTCGAGTACCACCGAGGCAGAATAGGGGTTGCTGATAATCCATATCTTGTCGAGAGGGAGTGTTGAGATTGCAACAAGATGATGGAGCTTAGTGAAAAGAGTCGCCTTCACTAAGTGGGCCCGCAAACAAATTATGGCGCAAGTTCTATTTTTGATCACAGTGTGGATGATCACAGTGTGGGTGACCACAATGTGAGTGATCATAGTGTGAGTGATCACAATGTGGTGACCAAAGTGTGGGTGACCACAATGTGGGTGATCAAAGTCTATTTTTAGACTGGCTGTCAAAAATAGAAAAGTCAAATATTATTGTCTCATAATAATATTTGGACTATAAACTTGATCTTATTCTCTTGGAGCACTTCAGTTTGAGCTACAGATGTGGCCCATGCAGCTGTCAGAAGGAAGTACACTTTTCTTATGAGTCAGTTGAGTTGTTACATGCATGAATTCAGTTAGAACTCAATTAGTTGAGTTTGGTGGAGTTGATTGTGGAGTTGATGGAGTTGTGTTCAGTTTGACTTGGTTAAACTAGTTGTAGTTAGTCTAACTACAAATAGACTAATGATGAGTTGTTAAACTAATTATTAACTCATAATACAACTATAGAATACATCAGTTAACTCAGTTGCATGTCAGTGCATGTTCAATTCAGCAGGGACAAGTGTTAGAGAATCAGATTGCTATCAGTTGTGACTATAGTTGTGCATTAGATCTTGCACAATCAAGGGATTGAGTATGCCAATGAGTTTGCTCATGTATTTGCCCAGTTTGTAGCTTCTTCTCACATCTTACACATTTTGAGTGATTCTTTGGAGGTGTAATACGAGTTTGGTAGACCATTCTCATTCATTCTTGAGCAGGTATTGAGTAGTGGAGGCAGGCAAGCAGTGGAATAGATTTGGAGATAAGATCTTAGCTGTATTGTGTGTAACAGGTGGAGCTAGTACTGGATTGCTTGTGATAAGCATTGTACTTTGTAATGTTACATTGTCTCAATCATTAATATACAGATAGTGTGGGGTTTTTAGCGAGATGCTTTCCCTGGGTTACATACTGTGTTAATGTGTGAATGCTCTTGATGTTTTATTGTTATTGATGCTGCTATATTGATGATCAACGTAGAGGGGCTTATGTATTGTGTATGTATTCCGCAATAGTACATGATCAGGATAATATCTGTTGAATATGTGTTAGATTATTCAAAATTTCTACAAAAAGGAGGCCTAATATTCTAATCAGGCCCATTATTCCCAGTGTTTTGATTTTGATTCTTTCTAAAGTTTGGATTTCTCACTGGAGGTGCCTGTTGATTATCCCAGTGAGGCTTCCTCTCAATGTTCTCTATTCTATCCATTAGTTTTTCCATACCCTTGGTTAGAACATCTATTTTAAGGTTATAGGGTGAGGCTTCATCTTTGGCAGATCCTCTCCTCTCATTCCTAACTCTAGCTCTTTTTGCCACCAGGTTAGCTTCTACACTAACTGCTACACTCTGCATATCTTCTAAAGTTTGAGGATTTCTCTCTCTGAGTTGGAAGGCCATATTAGTATCAAACCCATCAAGAAACTTTATCAGATCTAAGCCAGGCGGGGGCCTAAGATTGACTGGTATTGCATTGTATATATTGTTAAATCTGGTACAATAATCCTGGACTGTTTCATTTGGTCCTCTCCTGATGTTTTCATATTCTGAAAGGATTTGCAAAGGGTTCTTTTTCTTTTCCAAACTATTTAAAAATTGCTGATAAAATATTTCTAAATTATCTATGCTATTATTAGGTAAAGCTCTAAACCATCTCCTTACGTCACCAGCCAGAGTCTGAGCAAAGTCTCATCTGAACATCTCCAATATCAATTTCATGTAATTTAAAGTAATGTGTCATTTTGTTTACATGATGTTGTGTTGTATAAGGTCCTAGGCCATCAGATTGGACAATTTTGTTCTGGTAGTCTTGTGTCATGGGTCCAAGTGGGGCAGGTAACACAAGAGGAGCATATCTATTTACCATGGCTCTAAGTTGGGTAGGGCTAAGAAGTGGGGTTGGGGTACTAGGAGATGATACAGTGGTTGATGGAGAACTGGGAGTAATAGGTAATTGATGAGTAATGATAGGTTGGTAGGGAAGTGAAGGTATAAATGGAGGTGAGGAATGAACTTCAGAGGTGGAAGGGAATAATGGTGAACTAAGGGTATTTGAAACTAGTTCAGAGAGCTCGGGGATCTTAGCAGTAGTAAGGGATGACTGAGGGGAATTTAGAATATATTGATCAATTGACAGGTTTGCCTTTTGGACTTCAAGATCTGCAATAAACTCTGGATCTAGAACTATGTCATCAAGTGCACTTTCAGACCTGGTTCTAAATAGGGAAAGGTCAAATGACTCATTAAAGGGGAGGTATTTTAAAAACAACCACTCATCAGGCATGCAATACAACGATATACTTGCAAAACAGAAGCCCGCATCGTATATTGGGAATGAAGACACCAATGGAAGCCTTTTTCGGGAAGAGACCATGACGTGAATCACTTCAGGATCTTTGGATCATCGATTTATTGAATGTGACAAAAGATGCCCGGAAGAAGCTAGATCCAATAGTTGAGTTGGGGATACTTGTGGGGTACACTGATACACCCCACAACTATCGGGTGTTCTTGCCTACCAGTTAGAGGACAGTGGTATGCAGATATCTGAAGTTTGACGAGAAGAAAGCCATGTGAGTATCACTTGAGAGGGAGCTCAAGTTGCATGCAGAGAAGGAACTTTTAGTTCCTAAGGAGGAGGATCCTCAGATTGATGCAGAGCAGCTGAATGCAAAGGATCCGGGAGTGGATACATCCACTCATGCAGAGTCTTCTAGATATTGGTGAAAATGCTCAAGGGAAGTTGACAGTTTGATGCTGGATGCACGAGAGAATGTGGGACAACCATCTTCTTAGCACAGATAGAGGAGGTCACCCGAGAGGTACATTGGTTACATGGACCTGGTTGGGGGTGTGTAGAGACCGAACCTTCTTCTTTTGAGGAAGCAATGCAACAACCAGTCTGGGTTGATGCAATGGTGGAGGAGTATGACTCTATCGTTTGAAACTGTGTTTCGGATGTTGTCCCAAGACCAGAGGACAAGTCAGTGGTGAGTTCCCAATGGCTTTACAAGGTAAAGCAAGCAGCTGATGGCAGTGTTGAGAAACATAAGGCAAGGTTTGTTGCCCGTGGTTTCTCACAGGTTGAGGGGATCGACTACAATGAGACTTTTTCTCCTGTAGAAAGGTACTCATCTATCAGATCGATGTTGGCACTATTAGCTCAGATGGGTTGGAAGATCCATTAGATGGATGTGAAGACTGCCTTCCTCAATTGGAAGATTAAGGAAGAGGTGTACATTTAGCAACCGGAAGGTTTTGAGACCTTCGATCATGAGTCGCATGTGTGCTGACTTAAGAGGGCTTTGTACAGGCTGAAGCAAGCACCTCATGCTTGGTACACCAGGATTGACAACTATTTCACTAGGTTGGGCTTCACAAAGAGTGAAGAAGATACAAACCTTTACCACATCATGGTAGAAGGTAAGCCATTGATCATTGTTCTTTATGTTGATGATCTGATATTGACAGGTGATGATCAGTTGATCAAGTCTTGCAAGGAGGACCTTGCAAGAGAGTTTGAGATGAAAGACATGGGTCTTATGCACTACTTTCTAGGCATGGATGTTTGGCAGAAGGATGGGGAAGTGTTTGTGTCTCAACGCAATTATGCCAATGAGATACTCAGGCGATTCCACATGAAGAAGTGCAAGCCCATGCAGACTCCTCTAGCTGGTAACTGGAGGAAGGAGGATGCTACTTCAAGTGAGGTAGTAGCTGCTACTGTTTATCGACAGCTGGTGGGTTCATTGATGTATATAGTGAACACACCACCAGATCTGTGCTTTGCGGTGAACCAGCTAAGTCAGATTATGGTTCAGCCTACCAAGTTGTTTTGGAAGGCAATGAAGCATGTGCTGAGATACCTTAGAGGCACATCTCAGTATGGATTGTGGTACAGAGAGACAGAGGGAGTGAAGCTTCAGGGCTTCACAGATGCAGATTGGACAGGGAGTCGATCAGACCGAAAGAGCACTTCAGGAGGAATCTTCAACCTTGGTCCCACTGTAGTTTCTTGGTACAACAAGAAACAGAGGTTAGTTTCACTTAGCTCAGCAGAGGTTGAATACATGGCTACCAGTCAGGTAGCATGTGAGGACATTTGGACGTGGAAGATTCTAGTGGGATTGTTTGGTCAAAGGATGGATCCAACTGTGATCTATTGTGGTAATCATAGTTGTATCAAACTCTATGAGAATCCAGTATTTCATGACAGGTCCAAGTACATCGATATCCGGTATCATCATCTTCGACACTGTGTGGTGAAGAGGATCATGTTGTTGATGTATGTTTCGACCGAGGAATAGGATCCAGATATTTTGACTAAGGCATTGTCAAAATGCAAGTTTGAGTTCCACAGAGACAGGATTGGGGTTACTGATAATACCTTTCTTGTTGAGAGGGAGTGTTGAAAATAGCAACAATAAATGATAAAAATAGAAGTGCTAAAAATAGAACTGCTATAAATAGCATTTCGGGATACATTCCAATTTTATTTAGTCCATGAACTAAAATTGAGAATTAAAATTTGAATTTAATCTTAGTAGTTGTTTGTAAAATAATTAATTAATTCATCTTGAGTTAATTAGTTGTAGAAAATCAAACATGAAGTCTATGTGAAGACATGCAACAGTTTCCCCTTTGATTGAGGGAGTTATCCCTTGATTAAGGAGATCAGGATGAGCTGTACTTTGAGTTGTAATTAGTTAGTTCAGTTAACTGAGTTAAGTCCAGTTAGATTAGTTCCAATATTTTGTGGAACTAATTGTGAGTTCATTTAGTTAATGCATGCATGCATGTGACTACTGCACTTCAGATAACCGAATATTCTCTCATAAATAACTCATGCATGTCAGTTCAGTCAGAGACTCAGTTGACATCAGATGATGGGACAATGTACTATCAGTTGCAGGAATATTCCATTGAGGATATCTCTTGCATGAAAAAGGAATTCATTCCTTGGATATTACGCAGTTACTTTTGGGTTTGGTGAGTTGTGCGAGAGGTGAATTCACACAAGTGGCAGCCAGAGGACCCAGGAGAAATTGCACAAGGAAATAGGAGGCTTGGAGGACTGAGGGAAGGCATATGTTGTGTCTATTCAGTCTATGAGCAACATTGAGGGATTGTAAAGAGAGCTGGATAGCTTGTGAGCTAAAGCTTTGTGTAATCTGGACATATTTCCACTTGTATGATAATACAGAGATCAGGGTTTTTAGCTAAGGCTTTCCCCAGAGTATTCTTCTGTGTTCATGTGTGATTGATTTCTCATTCTCTATTATATGTGTTCTATTTGATCTTGCTCAAAATCGATTAAGCTTCCACAAGTTTGTTTGTAGAAGTAGATTAGGTATTTTTCTTTAGTATACTGCATAATCTGTTGATCTACAGTGGGAATTTCTATAGGCACGCGGCCTAGGTTTGTGCCCTCAAATACAATATCGTCGGGGAGGAGCGGGGTCTGGAGCGAGTTTTTCATTTCGTCCAGGTCCTTCGGTACTTTGGTTTTCCCTTTATGTGGAGGGACATACACTGGCAGTTTTGTTGCAGAGCGCAACAGTTGGATAACCTCCTCCATGTCTTCTTCTTCCTTTGCTGCGGTAATCAGGGCTTGCAAGTCTTCTTATTCATCATCGGTTTCTATTGTGACTGCTTTCCCCTTCTCTTCCATGGATAGTTTGCTGTGCTGATTCCTGAGGGACATGCGTACTATACCCATTACTTGTTTATACTTCTTAGGCCACGGTGTTGGCGGTGATTTGGGGATTTCTGTCACCACCCTAGTGCCTTTTGGGACATCTCCCACCATTTGGGTCTGTGTGGCCTCACCAACAGTTACCTCTTCAATTCCCAACCCATCCTTAGTGGCCTTCATCATCTCTACACTGTATTCTATCTCTCGCGAACTTAGGGGCTCAATTATTGCTTGGCTCTCAACACTCTGTGCTCTTGCTCAAATGCTCAATTCTCAAATGACCAAGAGTTGTTTGCTAGCTATCCCGTGAGTTTTATAGCGCCTTTCGAATTCGAATTCGACCATTACCCCCAATTTTGGGCCATTAATGCTTTCATGACGGCAGATTTTCCCAAATCTTGCCCATAACTCACATCTTAAATGCCCACAACCCCCTCCATTAGGCCTCAAATCGGACATCTCATCATGAATAGTGACACCAATGGTCACTTCCCAGCCAACCCACATGGCAGCGCAACCCTCCATGCACAGTTGCAAACCCTATGATGTTCTGATTCTATGCACATTTCCAATATCACGCAACTCCTAGGCATAATATTTTATAGTCCCACGGTCCCTTTCAACTGCTTGGAGTGCTAAGACTATCCTTCCTACGGCTAGTTAGGTGGTCACACCACCTGTGTGGGGCTCCATCCCATGCCCCAGCCTGTTTCACGGAGAATCCTCATTTTCCATTGTGGTGATCGGCACCGCGCGCTCTACTATTTGCAATGCACTACCCTAGTTACTGCGTTTGGCAATATGCGGTCCCAGCCATGACAACAGTCTAACCAATTCTTGGCGGTAGTCCTCCAATTCATGAGTATGATCGTACACACCTTGCCTTGCCATCCTTGGTTTATGGACAAGAAATGCTTCCTTTATTTCGTTTTCCAACCTATTGACCTCTACATCCATTAAAGCACTTTTGTCCCTTAGCCATACACGGTCTTTTTCATGTTCGTGAAGTCTAAAGTTTCCCCGTCAAATTTCTTCCTGAAGTCTTATATGTTCTGCTTCACGTAGCTGTGTGATTTCTTTGTTTCGGTCTGTGTGGATCGTTGTATATATGGGTGTTGTTATGCATGGACTTAGCTTCACATGATCCACAGGGATTCCAACCCCTGTTTCATACTTCGGCTTTGAAACTACTCTCGCGGTCATGGTTTTTCACATGGTCCTATAGGCCAAATGAACCGCTAGTACATGCAGGTCCTCGTCAGTGCATTTCACATGGTGGACCCTGTTCAGCACTTTGCACACCGTGTCAAAAGCTTCCTTGTGGATAATCTTTGGTGCACTTCGTCTTTCTTGCTTCTTCTTGTTGTTCCTATTGTCGATTGTGAGAGCAGTGTTTAATCATGCGGGCTGTGTACCATACGCATGTATCTCTCTGGAAAGGTGGGCACGCAGGCTATTTTGTTTATCATGCCTTGCATCCCATCCTCATCTGAGGCTTCCCAAATCGTAAGCACATCATCTTTATGCTTTTGTTCCAGTCCCCAAAACTCTACTGGTGCGTACCCACCATCTTGCGGGCGTAGCGCGCAGTGCCCATTTCATAGCTTCAACACGCTGTTGTTCCGGCACTTCTCTTTCAAATTTATCCAAGAATTCATCCACCACTGTTAACCCATCAAACATAGGCAGATTTCTCACCTCGGTTCTCATGCAGTGCAGTGATCTTATCATCATGTTGCAATTGAGCGTGGTTACCTCGTGTAACTGATTCTGCCATTGTTCTATGTCTTCGTCTGAATCCGAAGTGCAGGAGCTTTCATGCTCCCATGAAATCCTGCCATCTTCTGTTGGATTCACCCAATCCTACTCTCGAGTGGTTATCTTGTAGATACAATCGAGATCGTCATCACTATCATCGTCGCGCACCGGTTCTGTGTAACGTGCTCCTTCCGCAGGGTCTAAAGGTACCACTATGCATAATGACTTTTTCTCAAAAATATTTTTTTGCTTCTTTAGATTTATTTATCTGTTCATATCAGTGGCCCAATCTATTCCCAGTAGCACAGGATAGGGATTGCTTTCATCTACAATATCTATCACTTCGAAATCTGCCAGTGCGCTTGCACCTTCGCTATCTACTGTTATCCCCTACAATCTTCCCATTGGTAGGATCTTTTACTAGTTCGTCATTCACAATTGAATAGGAGACCATTGTAATGCGGGCCTGCCCATGCAATCCCATGTTTGCTTTGGCAGTACATTCTTGTCCGATCCGAGATCCAGAATTACTTGATCCATTTCGTACTCTCTGATTTGCGCAATCAATCTCATTTCCCTTCCTGTTCGCAATGCATTCTTTCCAAGTTTCCAGACTATGTGTGGTTCTCCTGACCCAACGCACCTAGTGATAAGTTCCTGCAGTCCTTTTATATCCTTGCTGTCATGCAAGAGTTTCATGCATGTCTCCAGAAAGGTAGTGAGCATTTAAGGATCCATCCCCGATTCTAGTTGATCCTTAATACCTGAAGTGGAGGCCTCCATGAAGCTCTTCTTAGCTTCCATGAATGTCTCCTTCACACACTCCAAATCAAATTCAAGTTCCTTTGTAGGAGCCTTACGAACCCATGCAATTTCTTCTGGCTGCTTACCTTTGTCATCTCCTATTGTGATACCACTTCGAAGCACTATGTTTATATTTGGGTCCTCTTCACGCAGCTCAGACCTCATCATTTGTAGGTTTTGAGTCGAGGGAGGCTGGAGTACTCCTTTATCGTGCAACCTTCCTATCAGTGTAGGGTAGTCCTCCGTCTCATGATCAAATTGGGTACAGTATAAACATGATTCTCTCGTCGGATTCATACAATCGCGGGCATAGTGCCCTGCCCCCCCGCAATTGTAACAAATTAGTTGTCTGCGACCCCTTCCTGGTCCCATTCCACCTCTACCTCATCCGCGCCCCTGAAATCCAATGTGCGCCATCCCTACATTTGGATCGAGGGCTCATGTTTTAGCTTGTACTCTATAGGTAGGAGTCTGATCCATCATCAACTTGTAACTTCTGCAGGTGCACTCATCAAGGCCTACTAACCTGCAGAAATTACAGAACAATTGCTGGGACGTCTTCATATACTTCTGTAATAGGTGGCATTATCTGTAGTGTGTTTTCCTCCTATCTAACAAATTGCTCACCATAATGCAGGTACCACGCTTGGTCCTACTTGTGCCTTTAGTCTTAGAGGCATTGGCCCTCCTCCCACCAAGTAGTTCGTGAAGATTGGACAGTGGTCCTTGTCATGCCCCTGGCCTTTGCATTGTATGCACCATACCTCCTCATGCGCCTCTAGCCAAGTTGTCCTGTCATGTTACAAACTTTGCATTTCAAGACAAAAATTTTGCAGTTGCGCATGGATTTGTTGGACTCCTAGACCAGGATCTTGTATTGGGGTCTTGTGCAATCTCATTGCAATCTCCAAAGATTTAGCCTTGGTGGATAGCTTCTGTTGTGACAACGTCATCCTTAAATGCGGTGTTAGTGACGCTACAAACCATGTGCAGTGTTGTCCATCTATCAAGGTCATGTTGGCTTCGCGAATCATACTCTTCAGTCTCTAGTCTAGATCCCATGGGGTCTTGCTTGGAAGCATCGCGATTTCCTTAAACCTGATAATCGATTGTGTCTCTGATTTTGGCTCGCTAAATTCCATGTTCAACGTGGCATGGATATCTGCAATCCCCACGTTTGGATGGTCATTAGAATGCTTGATGTACCATGTTAGTGTGTGATCCTGCAATGCGCTTACTAGCGTTGCCTTCTTTATATTGTCATCCATGACTCCTTGTGCTTCCCATACAACCTTTACCACGAACAAAAACCAAAATTGGTTCGGATCTTCATTCCCTACTCCTCTGAATACCAACAATTTTATCACGCTCGCCATATTGAACTGTGGTTGTGGTGGAGGTGGTGTGGGTGGAGATGGGGGTGACAATGGTGAAAGCGGTCGTGGTGTAGGTGGAGGTAGTATGTGCGGAATTCACTGGATTATTAGACTGATCACGCTTCTCAGAGAAACTTTTGCAAGCTCTTCCTCACTTTCCCACCACAGCGAAATCAAGGGACTATTTTCTATTTCTGTGCTACCTTCGTTTCTATAGATCCTCCCACTTCGCATAGTCCCAAACATCAATTTATTCACATAACCTACTTTTCACACAATAGCATTTTAATCCAAGTGTTCAACGATTTAATGTATTTACCTCACGGTCCCTTGAGGAAGCATCATTCTGCCTCGCTGTAGCTGACAGTCGTATCTATCGCGAACTCAGTGATAAATCCTCCTATAATTCGATCGAGCCAATGGTCCACGATGCGTGAGATCTTATCTTTTGATGCTTCTAGTATGCGCACCAATTCTGGAGTTCACACAATCGGTTTGTCAAGCCTACACCTTCCCTGACTGTTTGCTAACTTCAGGATCCACTCGTATAGCTCAGAGGGGAAGGATGCAAAGAAAATTTCATGGATTTCCGTATATAAGTAGTGCTCTAACCATTGTTCCTTTGATACTTGTGGATTCCTATTTTCCTATGCCATAAACTCGTGAATCTTTCTGCCCAAACAACCTTCAATTTATTTCTTTGTTGGATTCGAGTGACACGACATCAGACATCCCTTATGCATATCCCAATCTCGACAAAAAAACCATTTGTTGGCTTGTTGGGGTCTAACCCAAGTTCAGAGGTGATTTAGCCAAAAAAATCCCAGTACTACTAGCCCTTTCGGCAACATTCCACAGAGCGCAGACTGAGGTCTCACCCAAAGTAGTATGGGAGGGTGCTAGAACCAGGTTTCTGCACCCTGTTAGTAAATTATATATTACAGAGCAATGGAACACATAGAATACTTCATAAATATAAACACAGAAAATGCATAAAACCATAGAGACATAGATATACGTGGTTCACCCAGTTTGGGTTACGTCCACCCCGAACAGCCAGTCCTTCCTTTCTATTATCCAGCAAAATGAAGAGATAAAACCTACAGTAGATCCACTGTAACGCTCTCTTCACTCTCAATCTCCTCTCTCTTTCTCACTCAGAATACATATCTACATAGATGCAATACAATTCCCTCATATATAGTGATGGGTTGCCTTCTAGGGCAAAAAACCCTAAATTAAACATAACTTCTATCGTCAGATCTCCACTTAATGAACAACCCAGATTGACTAGAAATTACTATACTTTTACAAGGAAATTTTACATCTATTCTTAGCTTCAGGGGCGTTGCCCCCAAAACCCCCCACCAGGGGGGGCTCCCCAAAGGTCGCAGCCGCCTCCCTTGGAACCCCCTTGTAGCAATATTTTACGGGAGGCGTTGCCGCCCCATTTTGAACTGGGGTCAAATGCAGCGATACCTTTGAATATAGAAGATAATCAGGCTCCACACCCAACAAACCCTGGAGATGTTTGATTGTTTCATGTGGTCCGCGGTTCAACCCTACGCGCACATCGCCACACACACTTACCCGTACCTTGCAGCCTAAGATGCTGCATTCGCGCAACCCTACTTTGGGGCCAAACAATGTTATTACCCAAGTCCTTACTACTAGCCCGATATTAATTGATTACTTAGCTTATTTGTATGCTTTCAGTTATACTTAACAATATTCACAATTCATACAAGTGCACGCAGTAAATCAACAGTATAATTGCAAATGAGATCAAACATGTAATAACTCCGAACAGATGCACAAAATTTGTAACAAAACCTTTCTTTATTAATATTTTCTCCAGTTACAGACTCAACTCTACCCTACGCACTCAGCTGCAGGGGTTCGCATGCTCAGCTGCGGACTCTACTAGGCCTATGCGCACTCAACTGCAAAGCTTTTTCCTACTGCTACGACCCAAGATGCACTTAGACTCTTCTTTTATTCTATCTTATTCTATCCATTAGATTATATCTTTGTATCCCCTTTACAACTTAAAGCCTCGCTCTATTTATACAATAGGGCGGACAACCCTATGACTCTAACATACATTCTGTGCCCGCAATTCATGGAGCTTTACAATAATATTACTCAAAACTTGGGCTTTGAGCCCCATAACATGATGTGGGGGGATTCCATGCCCAACAGCTGCCAGCTAGCCTAGACAGTACTGTGGTGGAGTCACACAGGAACACACACATTGCTCCACTACCACGAGCTTGGTCAGTACCCCGGTGGAGTTGCATGCTTCACCTCTCTGCGTAGGAAGCTTTTCTCTTCTTTCACCTTTGTATTTTTCAAGAGGACAGTGCATACGGACTTATTTATTTTTGGGGCGGAAGAGGGATCTTGACTTATTAAGAGCAAAAAAGGTTGTTCCTTCTGAGAATCATGTAATACCTCTGACATAGGTTTTATCATTTAGATTTTCCCCTCTCTGTTTCTACTAGTTGGATGATCTTGAACACACAAAGCAGGAGGCTGAGTACATGCATGGGGTTTCCCAGTGTGGACACAGGTTCATGGCTAGACCAAAAATTCCCTTGCAGATGGTTCATATTTTCTGTCAAGACTTCATTGGCCGAAGGTTATAACCAAGCATAGAGAAGACAGACACAAGACTAGCCAAGCGCTGCAATGTCACAAGTCTTTTCAAATTTCAGCCACATACTCTATTCAAAAGCCATAATGTAGTAGTTGGTAGCACTTATTTCTGGAAACAAAAATAGTAATATACCAAGCAAATAAAACAAATGTAAAAAAAAATAGTAAGCATATCAAACAAAGTGAAAACAAAGATAATAAGAAAAGCAAACAAGACGAAAACAACAAGCAACAAGTAGACTATGTACATGGCACGACCATGGCCCAGCCTACTGAAAATAATGCTTGAGATCTTGGTCGTTGACAGGAAGGTTGTCACTCTTCATGTCAAGTGATTGCAGACGATACGTTTGTGGTCCAAGCTTCTCGTGGACTGTGTATGAACCAATCCACAAGGACTGGAACTTCGTATGTTTGCCTTTGTCTTCATGGGGCTTATCCCATTTAAGAACTAAGTAACCAACACCAAAGTTAGCTTTCCCTGTAGACTTCTTATAGAACCATCTCTTCATACGGTTCTGGTAGAGTGTGAATTTTTCTTTTTCTTTCATCCTTTCTTCCTGAAGCTTATCTAGGTTGTACTAGCTGGCAATGATTGCCTTGGGATTCTTGGGAAAGCTGAAGTGCAGGAAAGTTGATATTTGGTGTAAGGATGGCTTATTTACCATACACCAGGAAGTATAGTGAGGTATTCAGAGAGTGTTGGGTTGTGTTATATTCTTTCCATGACTAACCTATGTAGTTAACTGGGGGGTTATAAGTGGGGCGGAGCCCCCCCATCGTTGCTCTAATTGCATAGTGGGGGGGTTTGAGGGGGGTGGGTAGCCCCCCTCTACAGGGTCTGGGACAACACTCTGGGAATTTTTTTTTTTGGACCCTATATTAGGATGGCCGGACCTCCCTATGGTTTTCAGTCCATGGTTTTGGATGATATCATTTTCGGTCCATGGTATTGGATGCTTCAGCATGTATAAATATGTATTGTAACATTGAAAGGAATAATAATGAAAAATCAAGCTGGTAGTCTTGGTTTTGGGATCCAGGGGAAATATCTATGTATATGTTTTTTATGTGTTATGCTCTCGCATTGTTTATTTTCTGTGTTTTAGAATTTGTATGCAGGTAATTTTTGTACGGGGTTAAAACCTACATTTGGTATCAGAGATGTTTTGGCCTCAAGGGGACGCCTTTGCTGCTGAGGGGTTTCGCTTGGGCTTGTGGTAGACCCCGTTCAGTGGGAGATCTGCGGGATCGATTCTGGTGCTGAAAGAAGATGGTGAGTAGTGGAAGGATAGAGATTGATAAATTTAATGGTCAAAGTTTTGAGTTATGGAAAGTCAAGATGGAGGATCTATTGGTGGATAAAGATCAATGGATCGCAGTAGATATAGGTACTAAACCAATGGGAGTGTCCGATGAAGAATGGAAGAGGTTGGATCAGAAGGCAAAGAGCACAATAAGATTGTGTGTCTCAGATTCATTATTGTTGAATGTATCAAGGGAAGCTACGGCGAAGGCTTTGTGGGACAAGTTAGGGACTTTGTACCAATCTAAGTCTCTGGTGAATAAACTGTTCCCACGGAAAAAGCTATATAACCTGAGGATGAAAGACGGAGACTCGGTGACATAGCATATGAACACATTTAATACTGTGGTAAGTCAGTTATTATCTATTGATATTAAAATTTTAGACGAAGATAAGTGCATCAATTTATTGTGTTCTCTACCAGATTCGTGGGATAGTCTGGTTATTGCAATAAGTAGAAATGAAACTTCCTTGCAGTTTGATGAAATAGTCTACTCCTTGCTGACGGAGGAGATGCGACGGAAAAATATGGAGAGCCAAAATGGTGATGCCTTGTCTGTACGAGGACGGTCCCAGAACATAAACAAAAATAAGTCATCAAGTGGGAGATCTAAATCTAGAGAGAGATATAAATCTCCAGGATAACCTATAAAGGTGGTGTGCAGGAAATGCGGAAAGGAATGGAACTACAAAAGGGACTGTAAATCTAAAGCTCCTGAAAAAGGAAAGGGATCTAATGATGCTGCTTCTGCAAAGGAAAAACCACCTCAGATGAAGGTGGGGATGTGTACTTGGCTTCTTCAAGTACACATGTAGATCATGAGGCATGGTTGATTGACTCAGGTGCATCCTTTCACTTCACTCCCCATAGAGAGTGGTTCTGCGAGTATGATAAATACGATGGTGGTGATGTCTTCTTAGGGGATGATAGGAAGGATAAAATCATTGGTCATGGAAAAGTAAAGTTGAAGTTGCAAGGTGGAAGGGTTAGAACACTTCCAGGCATTCTGCATATTCCTGCATTAGCCAGAAATTCGATTTTTGTAAGCAAGCTGGATGATGCAGGTGTAAAAACAATGTTCGAGAAGGATACCTGCTAGATGGTTCGAGGAGCACTGGTATTGATGCGGGGAGTTCAGACTGGAACTCTATACAAGCTGCAAGGTAGCACTATTGTTGATGGGTGCAACAATTCTGTGGTTCTTGAAAGTGGAATAGAGAATCTAGTGGTCTCTGGAGAAAAGACCATGCTGTGACACCAAAGGCTTGGACATATTGGAGAGAAGGGCCTTCAAATACTTCATGGTAAAGGTATGGTAGAAGGTATGAGTAATAGCTCTCTAGATTTTGATTTCTGTGAAAATTGTGTATATGGGAAGCAGAATCGGGTGAGTTTCCCCTCTGGTGGTAAGAGGGTGAAACATATATTAGAGCTTGTGCATAGTGATGTGTTTGGACTTATGAAGGTTCCATCATTGGGTAAGTCTATGTACTATGTATCATTTATATATCACTTCTCAAAGAATACATGGATATATTTCCTTAGGAAGAAATTTGAAGTCTTTGACGGGTTTAAAGAATTTAAGCTCTGGTGGAAAACCAGACAGAGAAGAAGATAAAGGTGCTGAGGACAGATAACGGTGGAGAGTTTTGTAGTAAGGAATTTGAAGAATTTTGTAAGAAGTTTGGTATAGCAAGGCAGAAGACTACTCCATATACACCTTAGAAAAATGGAGTTGCAGAAAGAACGAACAAGATGTTGATGGAAAGGGCAAGAAGCATGCTCAGTGGTGATGGGTTATGACAGGAATTTTGGATAGAGTCAGTGGAGACAACATGTTACCTGGTCAAAATATCACCTTCATCAGTGTTGGAGGATAATACTCCACAAGAGGTATGGACTGGTAATAAACCCTCTCTTTCACATCTGAGGGTATTTGGATGTGATGCATATGTACATGTTCCAAAGGAGAAATGAACCAAGTTGGATAGTAAATCTAAAAAGTGCATCTTTATTGGGTATAAGGATGGTTTAAAGGGTTATAAGCTTTGGAACCCAACAACAAGGAAGGTTTTGTACAACTGAGATGTGGTGTTCAGAGAGGTGAAAGATGTTATTAAACATGAATTCAAACCAAAGGAACCTGAGAAGATAGAGTTTCAGCTAAAGGAGGAAGAATCAGACTCTACAATAGAGGAGGAATCAGGAGATGAAAAGCCACAAACTCTAGGTGTAAGAAGATCAGTTCAAGAAAGAAGGCAACCAGAAAGGTATATTCCATCTACTTTTTGTTCAAATTTTTCTTTATATATTACTGATGATGATCCCAGAACTGTGAAGAGGATGGAAATCTCTGGAAAGAGGCCATGGTTGATGAAACAACATCTTTGCACAAAAATGAGGCTTGGGATCTGGTGGAGTTGCTGGCTGGAAGGAAACCCATTGGCAGCAAATGGGTGTTCAAGAAGAAGACAAATGTAGAAGGAAAGGTGAAGAAATACAAAGCTCGGTTGGTAGCAAAAGGTTATTCCCAGGTGTCATGAATTGATTTTGGTGATATTTTTTCTCTTGTTACCAAGGTAACTTCTATTAGATTACTTTTATCTGTTGTTGTTGCTTTTGATTTTGAGGTAGAATAGATGGATGTGAAGACATCACTTCTTCACGAGGATCTATAAGAGGAGATCTACATGAAGCAACCCGAGGGCTTTACAGTGAAGGGTAAGAAAGAACTGGTATGCAAGTTAAAGAAGTCTTTGTATGGGTTAAAACAATCACCAAGGATGTGGTATCAGAAATTTGATACATTTATGCGAGGACTTGGCTTCACCAGAAGAAGAGAAAATCACTATGTGTATTCTAAATTAATTGATGATCGTGTTATTTATCTAGTCTTGTATGTGGATGATATGTTGTTGGTTGGAAATGACAAAGAAATTATCTAGGATTTGAAGACCCAATTGTCCTCCAAATTCGACATGAAAGATCTTGGTGCTGCAAACTATATTTTGGGCATGGAAATTAAAAGAGATCAGGAAAAGAGGAAGCTCTAGTTAAACCAGAGGAAGTATGTCGAGACAATACTACAGAGGTTTAATATCAAGGATAGTAAACCGGTGGAGGTTCCTATTCCTGTAGGTGTAAAGTTATCTGCTGAACAGTGTCCCAAGGCACAAAAAGAGGAAGAGGATATGTCCTGTGTTCCATATGCAAGTGCAGTCAGTAGTCTGATGTATGCAATGGTCTGTACTAGACTAGACATTGCATATGCAGTGGGAGTATTGAGTAGGTTTATGTCAAAACCAGGGAAGGAGCATTGGACAACAGTGAAGCGGGTTTTCAAGTATTTGCGTGGCACTAGTGAGTATGGTTTGTGCTACCAAGGAAGACCAGGATTGGATAGAGTTTTGGATATCTGTGGCTTTGTTGATGCAGACTGGGCTGGAGATTTGAATCAGAGAAGATCTACAAGTGGGTATGTGTTTAACCTATTTGGAAGTGCAGTCAGTTGGATGAGTAAGAAACAATCTGTAGTGGCACTATCAACTACAGAGGTAGAATACATGGAAGCCACTCATGCAAGAAAGGAATTAGTTTGGCTATAGAGATTGTGTTCAATTATGGGGTTAGTACAGGGAGCTATAAGGATATACTATGACAACCAAAGTGCAATTTTCTTGGCAAAGAACCCTGCTTATCATTCAAAGGCAAAGCACATTGATGTTCATTATCACTTTGTGAGGGATATGATAGAAGACAAAAAGGTGTTGCTGGTAAAGGTGGACACTTTGAATAATATTGCAGATCTATTGACAAAATATGTGAGCTCTAAGAAGTTCTCCTGTTGTAGAGAAACAATGGGAATTTCAGGGCTGGAAAAATGACTAAGCTCTCTTGTGGCCCCTTGTGGAATGAAAACAACAAGTGGGATAATGTTGGGTTGTGTTATATTCTTTCCACGACTAACCTACATAGTTTACCAGGGGGTTAGAGGGGGGGCAGAGCCCCCCCTTCGTTGTTCTGATTGCGCAGCGGGGGGGTTTGAGGGCGGTGGGAATTTTTTTTTTTGGACCCTATATTAGGTTGGGCGGACCTACCTATGGCTTTCGGTCTATGGTTTTGGACGCGATGGTGTTGTTGGGAAAAGTATCCAATTCGGAATGCCCCTATCCCACTCTAAGGTGTGATAGTGCCTTAGCAACAAACAAGGAAAACTATCTGAGTATTCTTCTTTATGCGATGTAAATAGAGAAAGAAGGATGTAACTAACCGGTGTCTTCCGCTAGTTTGTCGATCCAATCACTCTCTCTTTTTTCGCTTCCCGCTGCCTGCTCTTTCACTGGTCCAGCTTCACCCAGCTCCTGCAAGATCATAAGAGAGGAAAACTACACAAAGGACATAGATTCACATTCATAACTAGTTTAGGATCAGATATAAACTAAATATGCAAATATAACAAAACATCATTGATATACAAGCATATAGGAGAAACTCAAATAGCTTTATTGATATGATAATAAAGTTCAAGAGGAGATACAACCAAGTGAGTCCCGATCCAGCATCTACCTCCCAGCAAAGGAATCCCTTCCTCTCCTCCAACAAAGCATAAATCACCCAATGTACTAATCTCAATCTCAAACCAACAGCAATTCTCTGCAAAGTACAAAATTCCAGCCTGCTGAACCTCTGGGTGAGAGATCCATATATAGATGTAAGCAGAGAGGATGAGTCAGCTTATGTTTTGACTTGTGGCTTCTCTCTGTCAGTTCTTGCTTCCACTTGGAGGTTGAGAGCCTCTTACTCATCACTAGTCGAATTCATTGAGGCAAGTGTCATTGGAGAAGATTCTGGAAGCTTCCATGGTCTTTCCACCTCGTTGAATGAGCTTTCCATTTGTCATTTCCCGCTCAGCGCACCCTGGTAGTGCTTCCACCTGCGTTGCAGTGCACCTAGCCAGTGTAGCCTCTGCATTTCAGCGCAGGCAGCTAGTGGAACCTCTGAATTGATCCTGAATTGACTGTTTCTGAGTGGTTTCTGGTGGAGAACTTCTGGGAGAAGCTGTCTTTTGTTGACCTTGTTCCTTTAGGGGTAGGAACAAATCTTTTAGGGACTTTGGATCCCTTGGATTATGGACATTTCATGCTCAATGCTGTAAGGCACAAAAATGTCTATAACAGTTGCCCCCTAAAGTATGAGGTCGTTTATCGGGTGAAATGCTTTATTAGGAGGATCCGAAGTTCTTCCAATGCTGGGAGGAGACCTGTAATAAGATACAATACAATACATTATTTTTCATACTGCTTTCATGATCTAGCTGAGGTGGGCATTCCCATTCTCAGCTTTATAAATTCATTTTTCTGTACATAGAACAGACAATCGTCTGATGGTAGATTGATGATTTTGATGAAATCATCATCCTTTTGGTAGGATGATTATCTGCTGTAGTGCTGTACATGTCAATGTCTTTATTTTTCCTGAATATATATCGCTGCCCGGATGGATGAAACTAGATCCGGGGTCTTCAATCTCGTCCGATCTTCACTCTAAGTACAATTCGATCCATGTGAGAAATGTTCTGAAGTCGAACATGGAAAGACATCGCTTGATTACCAGTCAATGATGTAAACAGTTAACAAGCGCGAGAGGAATCACCGATAATGATAATGACCCTCAAGGTACTGCAGTACAATTCACGTGGTGTGAAAAAAGGACTTGGCGTTGAACACCACGCAAAATATTTCGGTCGAAGGTCATTGATGTATACCTGTCGCCGGAAGTGAGAAACTTGCCATTGAGGCATGCAAGCTTCAAAGCACTGAAAGGGGGTGTTCCTAGATCAACTTCTTGGATAATGAGCTGATGTCGACAAGAAGCGATCCGTCAAAGGAGGGCCTTAATGTATCCCACATCAGTGACACGGAACGGAGCAAATGATTTTGATGGAGGTGAAAACGATCTGATGATATATGGTTCAGGGTGGCGATCATGAAAGGATGAAGGATAATGTATGGTAGTGGATGGGACACGGTTGACTTCTCTGGATGACTTCTCTTGAAAATATCGGCGACACTTGTGTGATGGATTGGTAGCATTTACCCCAAAGATGGATGGTATGGCGAGACCATGGTGATGTGACCGGTGAATGAAACAACCCAACCTGACTCAGGCACGGAGTGGAAGTGTCATGTTCAAGAGCGACTTGCTACCAATAAAAGTTCTTTGAGTTTCTTCCCAATTTTCCCCAGTCATTTCTGACCAGTACCTCTTTATTTTTGTCAAACTTGAGGAGGATAACATATGCTTGTTCTATAATTTGCCCTTCGGGCAAACCCATCGCTATGTTTTAACGAGCCTAGCGATAGTGAAACTCGTTCTCGTCTAAAGACAAGTTTGTCGCTATTAATGTTTTTTCACGAGTCTAATGACAAAGATAACTCGGTCCTTTTCAATTTTAGAGAGTCTGAAAAGGTACGTAAAGATAACTCCAGAGTTCCTTTTTCGTCATCTAATCCCTTAAGTCCAAAAAAGTATAAAACAATACAGAAGGGATAGATTTTCGATAGTTTTAATGAGCCGAACAAAACAAGCGCTCGATCTTTTTGTGCAATAATCCCTCAGGTCCAAAAAGATTA
This sequence comes from Pinus tabuliformis, assembly GCA_031772625.1. Classification (NCBI taxonomy): domain Eukaryota; kingdom Viridiplantae; phylum Streptophyta; class Pinopsida; order Pinales; family Pinaceae; genus Pinus; species Pinus tabuliformis. Next base: position 67,666,256 of record CM062812.1, read on the forward strand.
AAATCTAGAGGAGGGATAGCACTTCTGGTAGCTTTAACGAGCTGGAAGGCCAAAACTCGGCAATATTTTCATATTTTACGAGTCAGATGAAAAGAGATTAAAGAAGACTCGTCTTTTGAGGAACGAGTGATGAAACGGGTTAGCAGCTGATTCCAGGTAAGGGTTGGAATTTTCCAATCACGGCAGTGTCACAAGGATGGCTAGTGAAATCACTCTTCGCAGCTGTTCCTCAAAATGGGTAAACAATCAAATGGAGGTGAATGATCGGCCAATGGAAAAGTGGAGGTGATGGTGCAAACACGACCAAGGCTTTAATGGCTGATAAATTTGCATTCACGGTGGTTATTTACCGGAGGGTTCATTTTTTAACGAGCTTAACGCGGGTTGAAACACTTGCTCGATCTTATGTTTATTTTTTAATGAGCATGAACTATGTACTAAAACTGCTCGATTAATCCAGTCATATGATAAGAATGTCTCATAAGAAAAAACCGGCAAGCTTCCGAGTGTTGCCCCACATCCTTTCTTTATGCAAGTTAGGAAACGACTAATCCAAAAAACAGATAAATAATCGCTCTTTGCTTGCACTCCAAAAGGTTTGCATGCCCCCAGGTATAAAATAGAGTTTCAAAGTTACCTCTACTTCACTTCCGCCAAAACATTTGTTTTACCGAGAGAGGCCTACCTCTTACAGGTTACCCAAAGATTGTTCTATTTACAGCGTAAACAAAACACTTCTTCGGCGATGTTGCTCGAAATCAACAAAGGTGAATGACGACGCCCGCCCTTTCACATAACTTTGACAAAAGAATCTTATTCTAGAACAACCCCTCTTCCAATCACGGACGGGGTACGGACTAGTCATATTCTCCTGTGGAAACCTATCCTATACCCAAAGTTTTCCTGCCGAAGCAGACCAGGACGCATGCCCCCTGGGTTCTAGTCATATCCCTCCGAATCACTCGCGCTCATCGGGAGGATGGACCGTGGGTTGAGACATTTCTTGTGTGAAGAGACCATTTAGGGATGGTATATGACTATTTGCGATGCGTGATCCGGGAAATGAAAGCTGGTCCACGAGCTTGACCACTCTTCCTTCTTGCGGAAAACACATTACTCTAAAGAGTGAGGAGACGATGGCTCCCATGCAATATATATAGTCTCGTCCAAGGAGTAGGTTATAATCCAAGGGTCCTTGAATGACCATCACGTTCATTTGAACGGTCTTCCCTTTTAATGTGATAGGCACATTGGGGAGGATCCCTAAAGGTCGACTGGTTCCTTTATCGAAGCCTGTCAGATTTCTCATTTCAGGCAAAAGCGCTGGCGAACCAAGCGCTTTCCAAGCAATAGAGGAAAGGATACTCACAGATGCCCCCTCATCAATGATGGTGCCAGCCATTACCATCCTGTATATTTGAACGATAATTCTGAATGGTATGCTGGCTGGAAAGCGGGGTCTGCCTAGTTGGTTCCAGTCGAAGGACACAACCAGGTTGCTTGGTGGTGGGACCGAATTGACGGCCGAATGTCGCTCTGATGAACTTCCTTCCTGCGATAAAGGAATGGGTTCATTGCCCCCGTGTTCATCAGAGTCTGTGTTGATGAAAAGAATCTGGATGGTGTCATCCTTATCCTCTTCAGTGACTGTATCATTCGAAGATAAATCCTCTGAAGGCAAGACCGGGTCAACTGCCGCCTTGACCTTTTGACTTTCTTCTGGTATGGATTCAGTCGGTTTATCCTCAATGATAGACGCTTCAGCTGACCACTTGAGCGGGCCAGCTGGATTTTCTACTAACGAAGGACTTGGCAAGAGTTTTTTATATCCAGGAGGAAGTCGTAACGGTGAAACCGGGCGATCTTCCAAGACTCTTTTAGCCTCGTCTAAGAAGGGACAATGGTGGAGGGCATGGTTGCCTTCGCATAGTCTACAGGGAGGTCTAGCCCTCACTTTCTGTCCTGGAAATTCACTTTCGCTAGTTGACGGTGTACTTTCAACATGACTATCAGAGGTTGACGACACCGGATTGTGCAAACAAGGAGACCAGTCCCTTAATATCCGAGGGATGCAGGGACAATCTCTGTGAAAGTGGTCTCCCTTGCAGATGACACATGGCGATTTAGGCCTGGTCAGTGCCGTGTGTGGATTTTCATCAGACGACCCTTGTTTTCCCTTATTTGCCTTTGGCTCCTTCTTCTTTTTCTCTTTCTTCTTCTTTTCCTTCTTCTCCTTAGGAACTTGGTTTTTAGTTTTACCAGTCCCGTCACGCGAAGAGGAAGGAAGAGAGGAAGAATTATAGGAAGTAGAAGGTTGGTGGGAAATTCTGGACTCGTATAATTGTTGATTCGACAGTTCAGGAATAGTGGTGTTCTGAACGACATTGGTTGAGAAGAGCCAGACCGGCAGGCCAATTGTCAGTCCTGGAAGCGACAATGTGGCCATATGGGGCGCACCAATATCTCCCCAAGAGGAGAAGGGACTAGGATTCCACCAAGGGGAATTCCTTGGTTGGTGGGTTCCATTTTCTCAACCTAAAGATCAACGCAGGAAAAAGGGGTGATTGTTCCGTTTAAAATAAATTTTAACGACGCTTAGACACAACTTGCTTTTTCAATTTTAAAGAGTTGAGAAAAAGCTAAAGATGACTCTAGTCTCCTTTGATGTTTTAACGAGCCCGAAGTGACAAATGCTTGGATGGACTTTTTCCGTTATAGAGTCTGAAAAAGGCCAAAAGGAACTGCTCTGGAGTTCTAGGTAGAGGGTGTGCCAAACTTTTCGCAAAACCGCATAATACTTTTTAGGGTACGGGCGGTCAATCTTCCCGAATGCTGTGTTCAGTGCATTGCGATCAGTAGGGCGGCCGACACGGCTTCCTATGGATAAAGGTTTTATTCCTATAGGGGTCTCCCAATATATACGCGACAGTACGTGGGAGCACAATCCGTACTGGCACTTATCGTCTCTCAGGAGGAATCACCCAACCATCAGTGAGGCGACCAGTGACCAGGTTTTACGACGCCGGAACACGTCTCTAGCCTAGACCTCTATGTTGTGCATTAAGTTACAAAGCGTTGTTAAGTTCATTCAATTTATTTTAGGTTGATCTTTCTTAGAAGTTTTCCTTTTTGGATCACCACGAGATGTATGATACAATTCCTAAATGCAGTCTAAAGATGATAAGCAAGCTTTTATATATTTTCAACAATGAAAATCCTAGCTACAAGGGAAAAAGAAAGACACCATCTTTTCTCAAAGAGCATAGAGCACACAGTAATGCACTTTTCCCTAAATCGACATACAAACTGTCAAAATGAAAATGCACATATGCATGTATTTGTTTTCACTTTCTTAATATTGATGCCTAAAAAGAAAGCTGTTGTACAAATTTGAATTCGATTTTAAGTGAAAAACACAAACAAGTTCCTTTTTCGAAATCAAAAAGACGATTACGACACTTTATGATTTACTTGTTTCGACACTTGAAATGCATAAATTCAAACCAAAAGACAAAAGTAAAAGCTAAATCAACTGTGAACAGCAAACAAACTCACTCCTAAGATCAAAACGACACTTACGACAGGTCTAGATCTAAGGGCGACAGTATGACTAGTTTACTTTTGTAATGGGAAACTGCAAATGATGTAACAAATACACAAAGAACAAATACAGTTTCTTTATACAACTAAGGCGGAATTGAGGCAAAGAAAAGGGGTTTCAGATCGGTACACTGACTGATAACAGGCTGCAAAAACAGAGATAAAACTGAGCAAAAGGAAGCAGGGAACCACAGCTGCACAAGGCAAAGGCTGATCAGCGCACCCCCAACACAGAGAAACTGAACTTCAGCGCAGGTAGCCTTCACGGGACCTGCGTTGAAATGCAGAACCTCTTCACAGAGTTCGCGCTGAAGCAGAAATGAGAATTGTTTCTGGGTTCTGGGTCACCGTTTGTAGTTTAACCTACGGCTTTTGGCCGGATAAAAGCTATCAATTAGGTACAATTAGAAGGATGATTTAAAGGAAGACTAAGATCTATCACAAAGGGTTGTTAGAGCACTTGTGGATCAGTTGTTCAAATCATAAACAGGCCCAGTGAATGGACTAGAGTAGCAGATCTCTACTTTGCATTTGAAAATGGCAAATGCAGTTCGATTCGGCACTCTTGAGTTTATGAGATGAACAATAATAGAAACACAAATAAACGAACAAGATACGATCCCCAGCGGAGTCGCCAATTTGTTGTTGGGAAAAGTATCCATTTCGGAATGCCCCTATCCCACTCTAAGGTGTGATAGTGCCTTAGCAACAAACAAGGAAAACTATCTGAGTATTCTTCTTTATGAGATGTAAATAGAGAAAGAAGGATGTAACTAACCGGTGTCTTCCGCTAGTTTGTCGATCCAATCACTCTCTCTTTTGTTCGCTTCCCGCTGCCTGCTCTTTCACTGGTCCAGCTTCACCCAGTTCCTGCAAGATCATAAGAGAGGAAAACTACACAAAGGACATAGATTCACATTCATAACTAGTTTAGGATCAGATATAAACTAAATATGCAAATATAACAAAACATCATTGATATACAAGCATATAGGAGAAACTCAAATAGCTTTATTGATATGATAATAAAGTTCAAGAGGAGATACAACCAAGTGAGTCCCGATCCAGCATCTACCTCCCAGTAAAGGAATCCCTTCCTCTCCTCCAACAAAGCATAAATCACCCAATGTACTAATCTCAATCTCAAACCAACAACAATTCTCTGCAAAGTACAAAATTCCAGCCTGCTGAACCTCTGGGTGAGAGATCCATATATAGATATAAGCAGAGAGGATGATTCAGCTTATGTTTTGACTTGTGGCTTCTCTCTGTCAGTTCTTGCTTCCACTTGGAGGTTGAGAGCCTCTTACTCATCACTAGTCGAATTCATTGAGGCAAGTGTCATTGGAGAAGATTCTGGAAGCTTCCATGGTCTTTCCACCTCGTTGAATGAGCTTGCCATTTGTCATTTCCTGCTCAGCGCACCCTGGTAGTGCTTCCACCTGCGTTGCAGTGCACCTAGCCAGTGTAGCCTCTGTATTTCAGCGCAGGCAGCTAGTGGAGCCTTTGAATTGATCCTGAATTGACTGTTTCTGAGTGGTTTCTGGTGGAGAACTTCTGGGAGAAGCTGTCTTTTGTTGACCTTGTACCTTTAGGGGTAGGAACAAATCTTTTAGGGACTTTGGATCCCTTGGATTATGGACATTTCATGCTCAATGCTGTAAGGCACAAAAATTTCTATAACAGTTGCCCCCTAAAGTATGAGGCCGTTTATCGGGTGAAATGCTTTATTAGGAGGATCCGAAGTTCTTCCAATGCTAGGAGGAGACCTGTAATAAGATACAATACAATACATTATTTTGCATACTGCTTTCATGATCTAGCTGAGGCGGGCATTCCCATGCTCAGCTTTATAAATTCATTTTTTTGTACATAGAACAGACAATCGTCTGATGGTAGACTGATGATTTTGATGAAATCATCATCCTTTTGGTAGGATGATTATCTGCTGTAGTGTTGTACATGTCAATGTCTTTATTTTTCCTGAATATATATCGCAGCCTAGATGGATGAAACTAGATCCGGGGTCTTCAATCTCGTCCGATCTTCACTCTAAGTACAAGTCGATCCATGTGAGAAATGTTCTGAAGTCGAACATGGAAAGACATCGCTTGATTACCAGTCAATGATGTAAACTGTTAACAAGCGCGAGAGGAATCACCGATAATGATAATGACCCTCAAGGTACTGCAATACAACTCACATGGTGTGAATAAAGGACTTGGCGTCGAACACCACGCAAAATCTTTTGGTCGAAGGTCATTGATGTATACCTGTCGCCGGAAGTGAGAAACTTGCCATTGAGGCATGCAAGCTTCAAAGTACTGAAAGGGGGTTTTCCTAGATCAACTTCTTGGATAATGAGCTGATGTCGACAAGAAGCGATCCATCAAAGGAGGGCCTTAATGTATCCCACATCAATGACACGGAACGGAGCAAATGATTTTGATGGAGGTGAAAACGATCTGATGATATATGGTTCAGGGTGGCGATCATGAAAGGATGAAGGATAATGTATGGTAGTGGATGGGACACGGTTGACTTCTCTGGATGACTTCTCTTGAACATATCGGCGACACTTGTGTGATGGATTGGTAGCATTTACCCCAAATATGGATGGTATGGCGAGACCATGGTGATGTGACCGGTGAATGAAACAACCCAACCTGACTCAGGCACGGAGTGGAAGTGTCATGTTCAAGAGCGACTTGCTACCAATAAAAGTTCTTTGAGTTTCTTCCCAATTTTCCCCAGTCATTTCTGACCAGTACCTCTTTATTTTTTTCAAGCTTGAGGAGGATAACATATGCTTGTTCTATAATTTTCCCTTCGGGCAAACCCATCGCTATGTTTTAACGAGCCTAGCGATAGTGAAACTCGTTCTCGTCTAAAGACAAGTTTGTCCTAAAATTTGTCACCATGACTATCTGCAGTGAGTATGGCTCCATCAAGTGTCATACTATCCTCCTTGGCAAGTCTTACACCTTTGCTCCTCATGTCAAACTCCAAGAAAGAGAGAAAGTCCTTAAAATGTCAATTAACTCTGGTTACGCAGTTTCTCTTAGCCTTACCTGCGTGTACGCACCTCCGGTTCATAAAACCTGCGTACTTGTACGCTCTGTATATAAAGGGGTGGGTGTGTACTCCTGTAAAGGTGAAAAGGCGCAAGTTTCACTTCAAAAACGTTACTTGTGGTCATTTCTAGAGCATTCTAGAAGATGGTTTGACGTGGATTGAGTGCCTCCAGATGGTTCATGCATCCCAATGAAAGAGGAACTTATCCCATGAAGAGGGGAGCTATCCCATTGAAAGAGGGGCTTATCCCATTCATGGTGGACCTGATTAACTTCCTCCAAAGCACTATAAATACAGGCATTGGGCCAGAGGGAGGGGAGGTTGAAAGCTGAACATTCCTAAGGGTAGATGCTGCTGAGATTAGGACTCCCTTATAGAGCTTGAGAGGAGAGATTCCCATCCTTTCTTAGCTTCATTTGGAAGTGGGTGAGCTGATCAAAGTAAAGGAGAACTCTTGCTGGACCCTGGGAGGGACCTGCACAACACCAAGGCGCTGGTTGTAATGGTTTCTTTTGTTTCCACTTAATACAATTAAGCTCATTTTTCTCAACAAGTTGTTATACATAATTTGTTTCATATACTCCTTGGTCTTTATGATGAATATGTGTTATTTTATGAGTTATTCAGGTGCTATGTAATCGTTTACTTGTTAGTGAATGTAGGTTTCGAAGAGAAGGAGGAGCTCATCCAGATCGGAGAGGCTGGACTGCTACAAACAGCGTGGGATTAAAGGTATGTTTTAAACAGTTGACTACTTGTATTTTAAATGCATATTTAGGGAAAGATAGTGTTTAATTGTCTTGTTTGTCACTAGAAAGCCTTGGCTTCTAGGGAGGTCGGTTTTGTCCGCAAAATTGACTCTTTCCACATGACAAAATGGCGACCATCCAGCTCACCAGAGATTCTGGGTTCGATCCCCAGTGGAGTCGCCATTTTGTCATGCGGAAAGAGTCAATTTTGCGGACAAAACCGACCTCCCTAGAAGCTAAGGCTTTCTAGTGACAAACAAGACAATTAAACACTATCTTTCCCTAAATATGCATTTAGAATACAAGTAATCAGGTGTTTATAACATACCTTTAGTCCAACGCTTTGTAGCAGTCCAGCCTCGCCGATCCAGATGAGATCCTCCTTCTCTTCGAAACCTGCATTCACTAACAAGCAAACGATTACATAGCACCTGAATAACTCATAAAATAAAACATATTCATCATAAAGACCAAGGAGTATATGAAACAAATTATGTATAACAACTTGTTGAGAAAAATGAGCTTAATTGTATTAAGTGGAAACAAAAGAAACCATTACAACCAGTGCCTTGGTGTTGTGCAGGTCCCTCCCAGGGTCCAGCAAGAGTTCTCCTTTACTTTGATCAGCTCACCCACTTCCAAATGAAACTAAGAAAGGATGGGAATCTCTCCTCTCAAGCTCTATAAGGAAGTCCTAATCTCAGCAGCATCTACCCTTAGGAATGTTCAGCTTTCAACCTCTCCTCCCTCTGGCCCAATGCCTATATTTATGGTGCTTTGGAGGAAGTTAATCAGGTCCACCATGAATGGGATAAGCCCCTCTTTCAATGGGATAGCTCCCCTCTTCATGGGATAAGTTCCTCTTTCATTGGGATGCATGAACCATCTGGAGGCGCTCAATCCACATCAAACCATCTTCTAGAATGCTCTAGAAATGACCACAAGTAACTTTTTTGAAGTGAAACTTGCGCCTTTTGACCTTTACAGGAGTACGCACCCACCCCTTTATATACAGAGCGTACAAGTACGCAGGTTTTATGAACTGGAGGTGCGTACACGCAGGTAAGGCTAAGAGAAACCGCGTAACCAGAGTTAATTGACTTTTTAAGGACTTTCTCTCTTTCTTGGAGTTTGACATGAGGAGCAGAGGTATGAGACTTGCCAAGGAGGATAGTATGACAGTTGATAGAGCCATACTAACTATAGATAGTCATGGTTACAAATTTTAGTGTAACAGATTGCCCCCTAAAGTGCGAAGCCTGTAGTAGATTTAGGGTTTCATATCATCTAGGAAGGGTGAAGTACTTTATCATTTCAAGGATTATCTTGTGGAGATCCTGGTTGGAACCTGCAAGTATTCAACACAAAATACACGTATGAGATCATATCATCGCTGAGGTAGGCATTCCCATACTCAGATCAAAAACTTTAACTAACAAACTAACTACTGCTCTGATACAAGAATGATTTCGTAGTACATCATAATCATAGAATCATGTAGACACAGTATGGACGCAACCATCTATTTATAGTTAGTATACTATACAATGAATACAAAACTCCTCGCAGCCTGGATGGTGGAAACTAGATCCAGGGTCTTCATTTCTACTTCCCGAAATAGTACGATTCTATCCATGCGAATAAATGAGTTGATGTTGAGCATGGTAGAAACCACTTGATTACCAGTCAATGATGTAAACTGTTAACAAGTGTGAGAGAGACCACCAGTGATGTCAATGGTTCTCAAAGTACCCAGTACAATCCATGAGATGTGAATGAATGTGTTGATGTCGAACATGTCACGGAATCCTTCGATCGAAAGTCAATGATGTAAACTGTCGTCGAAGGCGAGAAATCTGCCACTGATGCATGCGGATCTCAAGGTACTGACGATTTCTAGATCATCTTTCTAGATAATGTGCTGATGTCAATAGAAAGCGATCCGTCGTAGGCAAGCCTACAACACGAAATCATAAATCAAGTTGAAGAAATGTAGCTGTAAGGACTGACTCAGGGATGGTCAAGATGGATGACAGGTATTTTGCAGATGCATGGTTTATTTGCAGCGACCTCTTGAACACATAATGACATAACAGATGGCTTGGTGACATTTGACCCAAAGTTAATACCCGGCTGAAGACTTTCAATGTGGTTCAATCAACTGTGAGGCAAAGGATTTCCCAACCCAGGTGAATGAAAAGTGTCGTGTTCAAGAGTGGTGATAAGGTTTCTTCTGAGACAAAGGATAAAAAATAGGCTCATTTTTCTCTCTTTTCCCCCACCATTTCTGGCAAGTACCTCTTTATTTTTTACAATCTTGAGGAGGATAACATATGCTTAATTATAAGCTCATCCTTCGGATGAGTCCAACTTAGTTTAGATTCGAACCCTAAGAAGGAGTGGTCCGTTCCTGTTTGTAATCGAATAGGTCCTTTACTGTGAAATTTTAACGAGTCCAGTATAGGAGAAACTCGGCGTTTTTCAATTTTAGAGTCTGAAAAACTTAAGAAGACTCCAGGGTTGAACTTTTTCATAAATTTGTGTCTCCCAAGCTCGACAAAGTATAAAATAATACTTGAGAGAACCGCTTGATCTTTTACGACCAAGGAGTACTTTCATAGTTAGTGTCTTTGACCTGAAAAGTAAAAAGCGATCAAGGACACGTCGTTTTATTTTCAATATCGAGTTTGAAACGACAAAAACCTGGCAATCTTTCCTGTTTTTACGATCAGAAAAGGGCTATAAGGGACCGTCTTTTAATTCCATTTTAACGAGTGTAAAAGAAACGCTCGGCAATCTTTTCATGTTTTAGGAGTCAGAAAAGGGCTTAAAAGATGACTCTGATGTTTTTGTTTGTGAAAAATGACAATTTTCCCTGAAAATCCTTTATCCTGCACAAAAACCAACACATTACTCATACCTATTTAAGATAGATAAAAATACTTTGAAAAATACCTTTTCACGGTGGAAAATAAACAAATTTAAAATTCATTTATTCAAAAAACCTATAAAAAGGGTTTTTACCATTTCATTTTTACCATTTTACTGTTGAGGAGAGAAAAAGGGCTTTTGGCAAGAAACTTCCCGTGGATATTGCGGAGAATCCGACCGTCGAAACCGAACGTCGTCTCATCAGGTATTCTACAACATCCTCCCTTGCATTTCCATCCATTTAGAATTTGTTTTTAAGCTTTAGTTTCATTTTTTGGAGGCCTTGGGGTTTCAAGGTCCGCTTTTCGGGGTATGCAGGTGCTCCACTGGTGACCTGCGTACCCCGACATTTTCTCAGTTGGGAAAATGCCATTCCATCTCTGGTAAAGCTTCATTCCATCCACCTCATTGAATGCAATGAAGCTTGGGGGGCATGTACCTCGCTTTGCGTCATTATGCTGGGGGCATGCGAACTTATAACAAGCATGGTTTTTCGTTTCAAGCTTGCGTAAACATGAAACCGAATCCGAGCATAGTTCTTTTCCTGTGTCAAGCTTGTTAAAAAATGAAACAAATCCTCCTCTAATTGAGTCGAGCGTTTGACTAGATCTCATAAATGTTAAGTTGTATATTTAGGTTAGTTATTTCAGTTTTTGCATAATTTTCTTACAGTTTTAGGTTTTTAGGTCGGGTCTTTCAAATGATCTCGTACATGAACCTTCATTCCATCCAGCTTGTACTTAGTTGAATAAAATGAAGCTAGGGGGGCATGCACTCTAGCAGTTATGCTTAGGGGGCATCAAGCACAGTTTTATCTCTGTTTCAAGCTTGTGTAAAAATGAAACTATTTTGAAGCATAGTTTTTCCCTGTTTCAAGCTTTTGTAAAAATGAAACCTATCTCGAGTCAATTTTAGTTATTTTCAAGACTCGTTAAACTCATGAAAATCCCAAGAATATTTTGCTATCTTTCATTCTCGTAAAACAAATGAAAATGCCGAGTTCTTTCCGTCTTTTCCTACTCGTAAATTAAATTTAAATTCGGCCATATGAGTACATTTTTATCATTTTTTCGAACTCGTTAAAACTTACGAAAAAGTGAAACATCAAAGTCATCTTTAAGCCCTTTTCTGACTCCTAAAATATGAAAAGATTGCCGAGCATTTCTTTTACACTCGTTAAAACGGAATTAAAAGACGGTCCCCTTATAACCCTTTTCTGACCATAAAAACAGGAAAAGATTGCTGGGTTTTTGTCGTTTCAAATTCGATATTGGAAATAAAACGACGTGTCCTTGATCGCTTTTTACTTTTCAGGTCAAAGACACTAATCATGAAAGTACTCCTTGGTCGTAAAAGATCAAGCGGTTCTCTCAAGTATTATTTTATACTTTTTCGGGCTTGGGAGACACAAATTTACGAAAAAGTTCAACCCTGGAGTCTTCTTAAGTTTTTCAGACTCTCTAAAATTGAAAAATGCCGAGTTTCTCCTATACTGGACTCGTTAAAATTTCATAGTAAAGGACCTGTTCGATTACAAACAGGAACGAACCACTCCTTCTTAGGGTTCGAATCTAAACTAAGTTGGACTCATCCGAAGGATGAGCTTATAATCAAGCATATGTTATACTCCTCAAGCTTGTAAAAAATAAAGAGGTACTTGCCATAAATGGTGGGGGAAAAGAGAGGAAAATGAGCCTATTTGCTATCCTTTGTCTCAGAAGAAACCTTATCACCACTCTTAAACATGACACTTTTCATTCACCTGGGTTGGGAAATCCTTTGCCTCACAGTTGATTGAACCACATTGAAAGTCTTCAGCCGGGTATTAACTTTGGGTCAAATGTCACCAAGCCATCTGTTGTGTCGTTATGTGTTCAAGAGGTCGCTGCAAATAAACCATTCATCTGCAAAATATCTGTCATCCATCTTGACCATCCCTGAGTTAGTCCTTACAGCTACATTTCTTCAACTTGATTTATGATTTCATGTTGTGGGCTTGCCTACGACGGATCGCTTTCTATCGACATCAGCACATTATCTAGAAAGATGATCTAGAAATCGTCAGTACCTTGAAATCCGCATGCATCAATGGCAGATTTCTCACCTTCGACGACAGTTTGCATCATTGACTTTCGATCGAAGGATTCCGTGACATGTTCGACATCAACGCATTCATTCACATATCATGGATTGTACTGGGTACTTTGAGAACCATTGACATCATTGGTGGTCTCTCTCACACTTGTTAACAGTTTACATCATTGACTGGAAATCAAGTGGTTTCTACCATGCTCGACATCAACTCGTTTATTCGCATGGATAGAATCGTACTATTTCGGGAAGTAGAAATGAAGACCCTGGATCTAGTTTCCACCATCCAGGCTGCGAGGAGTTTTGTATTCATTGTATAGTAGACTAACTATAAACAGATGGCTGCATCCATACTGTGTCTACATAAGTCTATGATTATGATGTACTGCGAAATCATTCCTGTATCAGAGCAGTAGTTAGTTTGTTAGTTAAAGTTTTGATCTGAGTATGGGAATGCCTACCTTAGCGATGATATGATCTCATACATGTATTTTGTGTTGAATACTTGCAGGTTCCAACCGGGCTCTCCATAAGATAATCCTTGAAATGATAAAGTACTTCACCCTTCCTAGATGATATGAAACCCTAATCTACTACAGGCTTCGCACTTTAGGAGGCAATCTGTTACACTAAAATTTGTCACCATGACTATCTGCAGTGAGTATGGCTCCATCAAGTGTCATACTATCCTCCTTGGCAAGTCTTACACCTTTGCTCCTCATGTCAAACTCCAAGAAAGAGAGAAAGTCCTTAAAAAGTCAATTAACTCTGGTTACGCAGTTTCTCTTAGCCTTACCTGCGTGTACGCACCTCCGGTTCATAAAACCTGCGTACTTGTACGCTCTGTATATAAAGGGGTGGGTACGTACTCCTATAAAGGTCAAAAGGCGCAAGTTTCACTTCAAAAAAGTTACTTGTGGTCATTTTTAGAGCATCCTAGAAGATGGTTTGACGTGGATTGAGCGCCTCCAGATGGTTCATGCATCCCAATGAAAGAGGAACTTATCCCATGAAGAGGGGAGCTATCCCATTGAAAGAGGGGCTTATCCCATTCATGGTGGACCTGATTAACTTCCTCCAAAGCACTATAAATACAGGCATTGGGCCAGAGGGAGGGGAGGTTGAAAGCTGAACATTCCTAAGGGTAGATGCTGCTGAGATTAGGACTCCCTTATAGAGCTTGAGAGGAGAGATTCCCATCCTTTCTTAGCTTCATTTGGAAGTGGGTGAGCTGATTAAAGTAAAGGAGAACTCTTGCTGGACCCTAGGAGGGACCTGCACAACACCAAGGCGCTGGTTGTAATGGTTTCTTTTGTTTCCACTTAATACAATTAAGCTCATTTTTCTCAACAAGTTGTTATACATAATTTGTTTCATATACTCCTTGGTCTTTATGATGAATATGTGTTATTTTATGAGTTATTCAGGTGCTATGTAATCGTTTACTTGTTAGTGAATGCAGGTTTCGAAGAGAAGGAGGAGCTCATCCAGATCAGAGAGGCTGGACTGCTACAAACAGCGTGGGATTAAAAGTATGTTTTAAACACTTGACTACTTGTATTTTAAATGCATATTTAGGGAAAGATAGTGTTTAATTGTCTTGTTTGTCACTAGAAAGCCTTGGCTTCTAGGGAGGTCAGTTTTTTCCGCAAAATTGACTCTTTCCGCATGACAGGCCTACTGGAGGGAGTGGCCTCCTCTCTATCTCTTTTAAGGTTCCTTTCCTCATTAAGAGGAGTCTGCAAAATAGGAGGATTGCTCATGATTTGTTCAGGTTGAGCAAGCTCCTCTGAAAATTCAGGTTGTTCAGATTCTTCTGGCTGTTCTGAAAGATTTGGTTGTTTTGATGGTCCTGCTTGTTCTGAAGACTCTGGTTGTTCTGAGAGTCCTGCCTATTCTGAAGGACTTGCTTCTTTTGTCTGCCCACTGTGGCCCTGTGATTGTCTCTGAGACTGAGACTCTCCTGGAACCTGTACAAAGGAATCCTCATCAATTCTTCTGTCTAAGTCCATTAATACATTATCAACAGCAACCTCTGTACTATCTTGATCTATCAAAGTGCCTTCCACCCATTCAGTTTGATTAGCATATTGTTCAATTTCAGGGATTCTGTGGTGGATGTAAGGAGATAGTTTATTCTTTTGTCTCCTATTACAAATGAAGCTGTAGGGGTCATAGGTCCACATGAAACTCTATTTGAGTTTCAATATTTGGAGGATTTCATCTGCCTCCTTTCCTGCTTCTCTACTGTTACAAATGAATGGGCCCAATTGATCTTTTATTCTAAGCTAGGCTTTATTCTTGGCTTTTACAAAGTGCATTTCATATGAATTGATCATTTGTTTGTAGTACTCCAAAGAAAATAATCTCATGGGGAGATACTTTGGAAATTTGTAAGGTGGCAATTCACATCCATAAATTCTGATTTCAGTATGGTTTTGGTACAAGTACCAATCCCCTACCTTTTACTGTTTTGACAACTATGGGACCCTCCTGATGTCTGCACTGATTTTGGGGTGCAGGGCTTCCTAGTAGCATGGTTGTCACAGGATAAAAAAATAGGTCTATGAAGTCTGTGTAGGGGTATTGAGAATCAAACTGATGAATCAAAGAAGTCCAGAAGATCATTGATCTGGGGTTTCCCCTAGTATCTAGCTTTTGGAGGACAATTGGAAACCTATCAGCTTGGTAGTACAAGAATAAATGATGCAGAACTAAGGAATACTTAAACACTCTTTCATTTTCCAACCTCATGAATTGATCATGCATTCTGTCAGCAATAAACTTTGCATAGTCAAATATAATGGCTGGTGGTTGGCCAAGAGAGTAGATTTACATGATGGATATTATGATCTCATCAACAAATTCGCTAGTGGTGCAACCTAGTATACCAGATATCATATCTATAATATCTTGACCAAGGCTGGAGAATATAGTCCATAGATAAGGAGGAGGGTCCTTTGGGATATATTGTTCTTCTCTAATAAAAGTCTAGAATAACTGAGCCAGCCTAATTGAAATGAGAGTAGGGTATCTGTTTAGCATATCCCCAATGGAAAGAGGGGTTAGGCTTTGGCTTGGCTACAATTGAAGCATCTGGTTAATGGATTCAACAGTGATAGTAAACAGAATAGACTAGTCAGGAGTTCTTACTGCCCTTTGGATATGATCATAGTTCATGTGGTAGTAATGTACAATTTCTGGGAATACATGCACTCTGGGGAACTGGTACTTAGGCAAACCTAATTCCCAAAGTCCAATGGAGTCGGCTTGGGTCAAGTACTGGTCTCTGTACTTGCAAAAGAGTTTTAAAGGGGATTTTGATACATAGGTATCTTTAATCTGAAAGTCCTTGTCTACAAGGGGAAGGTGGTCTAAATCCCTGTGAGGAGTTGTAATGGGCATGACATTCAGTGCAATTGGGGCTTCCATCCTTGGTTCTTGTGGATTCAAGGATGAGGCAAAGGGTTTTAGGGAAATTGGAAACATTCGGTAGATTTTAGCGTATTTTAAGTCTACCAAGCAGCTTAATTTACTAAATTACTTAATTTTCAAATCAATTTAACTCAGGTTCGGCAAGAAAATAGGGTTTCTCACTGGAAATGGGGTAAATACCTTATTTCGGTTGTTTGAATGGTGAAATGGTAATTGTGCACTGTTTGCAGGAAGCGCATAGGTCTGCAAGGTAATTTGGAGTTTCAGCGGCTTCAGAAAGTTAACGATTGGTAGCAGGTTTGCAGTTGAACGTGCTCTTTTCTTTGCATGAAAGTCAGAACATCCTTTTCATGATAAAAAACAAAAAACAATGAGTTTTTTGGCTTTATGTGTAAGGTCAATGATATTGGTGGGTATAATGGGAAAGCGAAAGTTGGCACCAACCGAAGGACGTGATGTTTTGTCATGAAGCAAAGGCGGTAAGCGGGATTCATCGCACCGCTTTTTAGGAAAAGTTGTTTTGGGGGGAGGCCACCCCAGCAAGGTGAACAATGAAACCACTCACATCATGCAGGTAAAGGTTTGCCTTCGGAGGCCGCCCGATATGAGCGTTAGTTGTTGGATCTGAAGAGGTCAGATTGCACCGTGATTGGGGGTGTGATTTGATTGGGGAGTTAATGGAGGGGCCCGAAAGGATATTAATTGTGGATTAGGGAGACTTAATGACGTCGGGGGCGATATGATTGGAGGAACAGGTTATTAATTAATCATTGTTTGATTAATTAACCCCTTTTTGTTTGGCGGAGGGTTATGGCTCTTAATTAGTCATGGATCAAATAATTGGTCCATTTAATTAATTTACTATTAAGGTTTATATTTCAAACCATCAGGGGGGATATTAACTATGGGATTTTAATAAAACATACGAGAAAGGGGCTTTTTGTTTCGGGAGTTAAATAAATATAATAAAAATTAAAGTTAATATGAAAATGAAGGTGGAAGGAAAAGCATAATGTATTGACATTTATTCAGATATCCACATTTACACATTATAACTTAGGCTAAATGTTTTTTGTGGGTTTTTTGTGAAAAAGGGGTTTTGTATGGGGGTCATTATTTTTCCCTAGGCAAATGATGATTTCACCTTAGGAAAAGGGATTTTTAGGTGAAATGAATGTATTATGGAGGAAGTGAATGTTGGTAAGGGGTTTTTAGTACTTAGACCCTATAAGTTATTGGGTCGAGGGTCTTGTCCCTCCAGAAGTTAGATAAATGCTCTGAGCCCCTTTAACTTAAGGTTTTAGGTACTTTTGAATTACTTATGGGAAATTAGTGAAATTAGAGGTAAAATGAATGGGGAAATTAATTATTTGACTTTGTAAATGTTTCATTATCATCCACACTTTAGCAACTTGGTGATGGAAGTAAATGATATGATCTTAACTAATCATTCATCAAAATTCTGCAACCATGCAACTACTTACCCATCTACTCATCCTACCATTTCTTCTACTCTTTATTACAGTGAACTTAAGCTGGAAAACCCTTATCAAAACATTTTTCTTTTCTTTTACAAATAGAAATCTATCTAAAAATCTATCCTTATTACATCCAAGGGCTCAGATTAAACCGTTGAGCTCCTTTTATTTTCTCTACCATCTACTTATCTGCCAAGATTAAACAGTTTGGTTAGATTTTATTCTCTATCTCTAAGCATGAAATTCAAAACATGGAATAACCAAGGTTAAATTGTTTGGTTACCATGGATTGTGGCATAAACAACAAGTTGCACACAATCATTTTTATGAAGAAAAATAAACAGCAGTGGCATTTGGACTTGCACACTTTCATGGTCTTTGTCTTTTTCTTGGGGTTCAATTTTCATCTTCTTTGACCTTTTTCATTTCTTTTTGGCCTTTGATTTTTATTTTAGGACTTACCCTCTTTACGTTTTTTAATTTTTTTGATTTTTTGAAAATGGTAAAAAATTGCAGAAAAGCAAAGGTATGTACATATTATAGTTTTGACCTCATCCATTCAAAAATTATGACACCTATTGGTATAGGAACATAACAATGGCTCCACTTGGGGATGGCATTTCCTGGTGAAATGTCAGGAACTAGTAGATCAATGGCCTTCTTAATTGTTATGACTTTACTCTGTAACTTCCCTTTTACTTTTCTTCTTTATTGATATTTATTAATAGTGAAACTTTTGAAGCTTAGGGCCTTCTCTTCGGCCTTCAACTCCAAAATTTACCATCCAATCCAAACTAAACTTTATGAAGGATATAATATGTACAATTGTTTAGTAAAATCAATGACTGGGATCTATATAGTGCTTAAGCATTCGACCATTTACTGGTTCTCCTTCTACTTCTACACCATCCAATTCCTTGAGAAAATAAGCATTATTAACTCTAAAAGCATAAATAACGTAAGGACCTTTCCATAAGAAGTCAAACTTTCCATGTTTCCCGTTATCTTCCCTTCTTGAGTCCCATTTCAAGAATTTATCCCCTAGATAGAAATCTTCTTCCTTGGTTTTCTTGTCAAATTCTTTCTTGATTTTCTCCTGCGCAACTTGGGACCTGATATACACTTACTCCTTGGTTTTCTGCAAATGAATAGTCTGGTTGATCCTTCTCTGAATATCATTTGGCTCATCCTGTGCTTCTTGGAGTAATTTCATCACTGGAGTTCCCAAAGAAGATGGAAAGACAACCTCCATTCCATAGACTAGCTAGTAGGGACTAGTACGAATAGATTTCTCTGTGGTCAGCCTATCTGCCCACAAGGCATTTACTAGTTTCTTATTCCAAGTCTTCTTATTATCTTCCAATAATTTTTTGATAATATTAATTAAGCTCTTATTGGATGACTCTACAAGTCCATTTCCCTGGGGATAGTAGGCTGTGGAGTGGCCAAGGTTTATGTGACACTTGTTGCAAAAATCAATCATCCTTTTTGATTTAAAGGTTGCAGTATTGTTTGTGATGATTTCAGTGGGACAACCAAATCTGGACAGAATATTGGCCTCAAGAAAACCTATTATGACAGTATCAGTGGCTTGTCTTGAGGGTATGGCTTCTATCCACTTTGTAAAATAATATGTGGCAGTTAAGATCCATCTATGTTAGGCAGAGGAAGGGGGATGGATTTCACCAATGAAGTCAAGACCCCACTGTTGAAATGGTGTTTCAGTAGATATAGGTTTCAAAGGTTTTTCTTTTTCCTTCAAAAATATGACATTTGTGGCATGAGGTTACAAACTTCTTAACATTAGCAAAAAGAGTGAGCCAATAAAAACCAACCCTCAATATCTTATCAGCTATTGTCTTCCAATAGAGATGTCCCCCACAGTCACCTACATGAAACTCTTGCAAAATTTTATCAGATTCCTCCTTTAACAAACAATTTAGAAAGATGCCTTCATGATTTTTCCAAAATAAAGCATTATCAATTATGCAAAACTTCAAAGATTTCATCTTTAAGAACCTACTTTTAGTCCTGGATAGCTCTGGAGGGGCTTGAAGGTTTTGTAGAACGTATATTATGTCAGCATACCATGGTGAATCTGTAAAGGCTTGGCTGATCTGTGGAGTCGCCATCTCCTCTTCGTTATCTAGTTCTGCAATGAAGTTTATGTCTAGGGCCTGATAGTTTGATTCAGCCATGAGCTTAGCCAAACCTTGGCCTTTGATCAATTTTGTAGGTTTAATTTCTAAATCATACTCTAATATTGTAGCTATCCACTTTCCTCACTTTCCATCAGGTCCATCCTGTGTTATAATGTCCTTGACTATATCATTGGGAACATAAGCTACTATATGAGAGTAAAAGATATAAACTCCGAAATTTTTAATTTCTTTAAGCGGAGAAAAAGCTTGCTTTTCCATTATATTATACTTTAAAAGTGCATCTCTCAAGGCTTTACTAAAGCAGGCTATTGGCTGTTCAAAATCCTGATCATTTTTTTGCAAGATAACTGCAACAATAGTGTGTTCTCAAGCAAAAGAAAATATGATGAATTCCAGATTGATGAGGACTAGTGTTTGTGTCAAGGCTAACTTTATATCTTAAAATTAATTTTTAGCCTCTAGCGTCCATTTAATAGTTGAATATTTCTTTAACATGTTGTTTAGTAATCTAATTAACTCAGCTAAATTAGAGATAAATCTCCTTAAAAAGTTTATTTTACCTAAAAATTCTTGAAGTCCTTTGATGTTCCTGGGATGTGGTATTTGCAAAATGGCTTCAATTCTTGTTGGGTCAATCCTGATACCATCTTTGGAGATAATGTGACCTAGTAATTTTCCTTCTTCCAACCCAAACACAGATTTTTTAGGATTCAGAGAAATTCCATATTTCCTACATTTAGTAAAGACGTGCCTAAGATGATCCAGGTGTTGTTGATCTGATTTGGAGAATACTGTGAGGTCATCAAGGTATATTACCAGGAAGTCATGAATTTCTTTAACAAAGGCTATGTCCATTGCTATTTGAAAGGTGGCCCCTGCATTTTTCAACCCAAATGGCATTTTCACATACATGAAAGTGCCCCATGGAGTTGAGAATGCAGTCTTTGCCTAATCATCTGGGTGGACTAGGATTTGGAGAGAGAACCCATCTAGCAATGAGATTATGGAGGAACCTACTACCCTATGTAATATGCGATCCATTTTTGGAAGAGGATAGTTATCTTTAAGTGAAAATTTATTCAAATTCCTAAGGTCAACACACAGCCTAATTTCGCTAGTTTTCTTTCTTGTGGGTACCAAATTGGAAACCCAATCTGAGAACCTGATAGGTGCAATAATCCCAGCTTCATACATTCTTTTGATCTCCTTTTCAATGGAAGGTAGTAGAACAGGGTTAATTCTTATAAGCTTCTGTCTAAAAGGCATTTGATCTTATTTTAATGGAATAGTGTGTTGTATTATGCTAGTATCATAGGATTTCAGGTCCTCATAACTCCAGGCAAAAACATCCTAGAATTCTTTCAGCAGTTCCATATATTTCAGTTTTTCATTGGGAGGTAATGATTTTGATAGTTTTATCAATTTTGGATGCTCTTCAGATCCTATATTACATTCCTCAATGTCTGATTTCAAGGGTTCCATTTTAGGCTTTTTAGGAATATCGTTTGAATCAAATAAGTCCTCCAAAGGAGTTAATCCTTTGGGTAGAAAATTGTCTTTAAGGTTTATGACTTCAGTTTCTTCATCAATGGTTTCATCAATTTCCATTTGTTTTAGGTTTCTAATATCTGATTTTGTAAACTTTGTAGGATGAAATCTATCTATCTGATCATCTTCTAATTTGTTAATTTATACTTTATGAGAGCAATCGACATATAATGCTATGTCTGTGTCTATTTTGGTATTTACAAATTCATTATCTAAAGTCAAAAAATTGTTAATTTTCTTATCATTCTCAAATACTTGTCAGTTCTTTAAATTGTCAAGAATGGAAGGTTTATGCCTGACCTTAGTAGTGTACTGATGGTTGGGCTAAAAGGGAAACTTACAAGTACTAGAAAACATGGCTAAGCTATGAGCTTACATGTTGTGTTTTCTCGAAATAACAACAAGTTTTGTTTCTAAAAAGGTATTTAGTATCTCTATGACTGTTCCTCTATAAAATCATAATCTAGGATCCCTGGTTATGTAAACAACATTAAATTGTTTGATAACCAACTCAGAATCTCCCATAATAGAGACTCTTATGGCTCCTAACCTTTTGACCAGTTTCAAACCTAACAAAAGTGCTTCATATTCGGCCATGTTGTTTGTGCATTTAAAGTTTATCTTGTAGGCATGACCCTCTGCATGATCATTTTCTAAGTTATAAATCTATACACCTGCTCCTGCTCCTAGTTTGTTAACAGACCCATCAAAATCAAGATGCCATAGGATTTCATGCTCATAATTTTCATCTGGGGTAGTGGAATCCTTCTTGACTAAGGTACATAGGTCATATTTTTTATCTGAAATTTCATGAATTTGAACATTTTGATTTTCTTTTAATATTATAATTTCTTTTGGTTCTTCTGTTATGCTACTTGGAGTGTCTTCTTGATTAGTTTCAGCATTATAAAGTATGAAAGAATCAATATTAGAATTTACTGAATATATAAGAAAGTTCCGAGGTCTCTCTTGGGTACTCACTACATACTTCATCAAATTCTCTCTATACATTTTCTTGGGATGTCCAAAGACTGATATGGTAGCATATGACATGTCTAGTTGCAGAGATCCCTGGAGTTTGGCACCCCAAGACCTAGACAATAGCATACCATACTTAGGGGGTATATCAGCAACAACTATGTCCATAAGTATGGTCTTGGCAGGGTAATGAACTAGGGAAACACACAAATCTTTTATAAGCCCTAAGCATTTACCTTGGCTTGAATCAAAGGAGAACAGTTCCTTATAAGGCCTGGTGATATCCAAGATTATCTTTTCCATTATAGACTTAGGCATAAGATTATGTGAGGCCCCAGAGTCTAGCATGGCATTATGTAGGATTTTATCATGGATGTTAAGGCTAATGTAGAAGGGTGGTATCCCTCCTTCAACTGGCTTTCCATTAACATATGGTCCGAAAATTAATTCAGGTTGGTCATCAAATAGATTCACAGAGTCTTCATTTTCAATGAAGTTCAAAGATTTACTAATTTGAGATCTATAAGTTTCATGTTTAACCAATTCTGTTAGAGGCACTTAGATTTTAAGCTTGGCCACCTGTAATTCCAAATTGAAAGGCAGAGGGAATGTATCTGTTTAAACATTTGAAATTTTTGCACCAAGGTTATGAGCAGTCTTTTCTTATTTTTCATTGTTTGGATTTTCTAATATAATTTCTAGAGGTTGTTCCACTATTCCCTTGAGGGGGACTACAGTGGAAGGTTGTTCATTAGATGGTTGGTTATCAGTTACATCTTCAATGGTGGAACTAGGAGGATTTTGATGTGGTCTAGAAAGGATTTGTAAGGTTTTTGTAACTTGAGGGTTCTGATTTGCAGATTTTACTTTCTTAGGATGGTTAGGTACTACTTTTTTATTCTGATCAGGAACATCAGTGTTCTTTTTGCTTATTAAGTTTTACTATTTATGTACCTCGAAAATAGAAGAGTCATACCCCTACTTATAGTCAAAGGATTCTCCTATTTGAGTCTGTAACTGTTGAAGCATGTATAATTCTTGAGCATCCTAAGTTAGAAAAACAGTTTCTTCATCATCTAAGCCCGTAAGCTTGATTTTGGTGTCTATCTCAGGGTCTTCTTTATGGGAAGTCTCAACATAATTTTCCTAGAAAGGTGGTCTAATGTTCTAATCAAGCCCATTTTTACCAGTGTTTTGGTTCTGGTTTTTCCTAAAAAGTTTGCATTCTTTACTGGATTAGCCTATTGGTTATCCTAGTGAGGTTTCCTTTCAATGACTTCTATTCTATCCATCAACCTTTCCATTCCTTTAGCTAAGGCATCCATTTTCTAATCAAAGGGTGAAGTTTCATCTTTCAAAGGTGTTCTTCTCTCATTTATAACCCTATCTCTTTTGGATAGCAGATTAGCTTCTATGCTAACTGCTACACTTTGCATATCTTCAAGTGTAGGTGGATTCCTTTCTCTAAGTTGAAAATCCATATCTGTGTCAAATCCGTCTGGAAACTTACTCAGGGCTAAACCAGGTGGAGGCCTAAGGGCAAGTGAGATTGCATTATACACATTGTTAAACCTGTTACAGTAGTCTTAAACAATTTCGTTTGGTCCCCTTTTAAGGTTTTCATATTCAAGTAGAATTTGAAGGGGGTTGTTTTTCTTCTCCCACCTATTTGGGAATTGTTGGTAAAGGACTTCTAAACTATCTATGCTCTGAGGGGGCAAAGACCTAAACCATGTTCTCACTTCTCCAACTAGAGTTTGGAAAAAGATCCTCATCTAGACATCTCCTATGTCAATCTCATGTAGTTCAAAATAATCTATCATTTTCTTATGGTAATGTTGTGCTGTGTATGTTCCAGTGCCATCACATAAGGTAATTTTACTTTTATAATCTGCTGGCAAGACACCTTAAGGTGTAGGCATTATAAGGGGGGCATATTTGAGTGCCATAGTTCTAGGTTGGATGGGATTGAGAATAGGAGTTGGGGTAACAGGAGGATTTGGGACAACAAGGGGAGTTGGAATAACAGGGGTAATGGGTGTTTGAGGGTTAGTGATGGGCTGATGGGGGAGTGAAGGTATGAATGGAGATGAGGGATGATCTTCAGATGTGTGGGGAAATGATGGTGAGCTAAAAGATGTTGAAGCTGACTCAGAATGTTTAAGGAGTTTGTCAGTGGTGATGGATGACTAAGGGGAGTTCAGAAGGTTCTGGTTAATTGACAAATTGGCTTGTTGGGTTTCAAGTTCTCTGGTAAACTCTAGATCTAGGACTGTGATCACAAGTTCACTCTCGGACTTGGTTCTAAACAGAGATAGGTCAAATTACTTGTAAAAAGGGATGTCTTGAATGATAACTACTCAGAAGGGCATGAATTGGATCTGAAAAGGGATCTAGGGCTTACTAAACTTTCCTGTCTTTTGATTATTCTTGGAATAAGGTTAGGATTTTCAAATACAGGGGGAGGATTTGGATCAGGGTTGGCCCTGGTATAGTGAGTTCTCCCAGAAACCAGATTTGATTTTTATGATTATTTTAGGTTTTTATGAAATTTTGGAAATAACTTCTAATAACCCTTTAAGATGCTTAAAAATAAAAAAATTGAATTCCTCAAAGGTTTATTAAAACTGAGGGTTTTAAGTCCCTAGTATGGTTGCCGCTATGTTATCACTCAGATTTTTTCCTTAGTAGTTATCAAAGAAGGAAAAGTTTAAGGTAACCACAAACCAATCTTTTAGACTCAGGTTCTAGCCAACCTAAGTCCAGAGAGGGATCTCTCTTTATAATTTAACTTTGTTTGAATAAATTTCAGGCTAGTTCTTAGTCTTCAGGGTTGTTTTATTTTGATTGGATGGTGGAATTAAGAAGAAAGATGGGCAAAGAAAATATTTAGGCCATTGGGCTATGGAGTCAGTCAAGAAAGCCTTGACTGGATTTGATCTATCACTGAGGTAAGAATCCACAGGGCAGGCTAGCACAGCAAGAGCAAATCTGTAGGTTTAAATGAATAAGAAGTCCTAACTAGGGCTAAGGGCAATGAAGAATCCTTAACTGGGATTAAGATGAGGAAAGGAAGGATGGCCAGCAACAAAGGGCAATGAAGAATCCCATACTATGAGCCAAAGTAGGGATAAACTACGGAAGTAAGGGGGCAATTAAGAATCCCCAGACCAAGGCAGTTTAGTAGAAAACTTAAATAATGAAAATAGTTAAAATAGAGAGCACTTAAGCTACTTCTGATGATATCATTCCTTGTTTGCTTTTAATATTGTATAAGAAACACATGTCAATATTTCATAACATAAAGAGAATAAAATATTTAAACATGAGAAGATGATACTTATTTGTTCCAAATTTGCACAAGAATCCAGTAAAATGTCCTCAGCTTTATTTCATTTCCAGTAAAACCAGTCCAGTCTTGAGTACAATAGCTCCTTGGCTAAAAAATAATATGTCTACAGAAATGTATTTTAATCCATGCTAATTACTTCAATTTGTGAAGTATTTATAAAAAAATTGATACAAAATATATCATAACTATATGAGAATTATTCTAGGAAACAAAAAATATCCTGAACACGAAGATAGAGACAAATGGAGAACTGTCTTCTAGCTGTCCCTTTTATTGTGACTGTGCTGGCTATTTAGACTTGGATTTGGCTCTTGCAGTTTCTTTTTAATTGTGTGCTGGAATCACTTTCATATTTGACCTACTGATACTCTTTACCTGTGCTGTTTGATCTTGTCTTGTTTTACCTGGCAGTTACCTTTTACCTTATAGATTTACTATAGTAACTTGTAGTAAATTAGTCAAACTAGTCCACCATTCACTATTAGGTAACTTCATTCTTATCATTTTCTTGTAGATTTAATCTGCTTCTGTATACTTAGAAAAATTTGGTTTGCTTGTGAATAAGTGCTTGACTTCATGTTCTATGTAAAATAGAATTTCCAGGCCATCATAAAGCACCCTTCCAGTGGGTAAAGATTTCAACCCTAAAGTAGTAGCTTGGCTTTTGGCCAGCTTGTTTAACTTGTCAACGTAATATTCCTGGGTCATCAACTTATCATGGATCACCGTAGGACTGGGGAGTCCTTTTTCTCTTAAGATTCCATACTTTAGCATAAAGCTATCAATGTCTGTTTCGATGCTTTGACATCTTTTCTCCAGATTAAGCATTAAGTTTCTTTTGGTGAGAACTTTTTTGATTTCTATGATTGTTGATGTTCTGCCATCTATATCCAATTCATCTAGCTGATATATGTTTTTACTGTTCAAAAAGGTGATCAACTAATTGGCTTCTTCTGGTTTATTTCCCAATTCTTCCAATGTCTTGTGGGTTTCCTCTGTAGCCATCTTGACCAGTTCTGTTTGCTCAAAAATAATCCGAATAGAAGGCCAAACATCATTGATGGAATCAGTGATGTTGGCCCAAGGGATTTCTCTCATGTCTCCCAATGGTTCTTGTAGTGTTAAATCCTTCTCAAGGGCTTTTATCTTTTCTGCCATCCTTAGGTTCCTCTGATATGCTGTATTTGTACAAGTTTACAATTTGTTTCTAAACGTGGCACTTGTTCTCTGAGCTTCTTAAGCTCAGTGGCCTAGATAATAATTTCTTCCATGGCCTTGATCAACTCTGCAGTTTTCTCTGTGGGTGTCTCTGTGCTAGTTGATGTACCTGTGCCTGATGTAGTACCTATCACTGGCAATGTTGTTGCTAGTGGAATTGTTGGTACTAAGGCAACTGCCAAGGTGGAGGGCATTGTTGTGGAAACTGTAGGTATTACAGTTCGAGGAGCAGTGGCCAACTTGCTCTACTTGTACTGTATCAAATTATCCAATTCTTTTTTAGTTTCCTTCAATTGGTCATTTAACTTAAGGACTAGGTCCATAAGTTCTTCCTCCTTCTATGTTTCCAAAACTTCAGCTGTTTGAGGATGATGAAGAGGAGGAATCTTGAGCTACTTCTTTAGTGCAGCTATGTCATCATTTTTCTTTTTTATCAACTGCTCTGCTACTTTAACATCCTTGGGATCATGTCCCAACTCTATGACCAAGTCCTCTAAGGACTTTATTCTAGTGTCTTTGGCCTGAGAAGAGGCCTTTTCCAACTAGAATTAGGCTGAGATGTTGTTCAGTGAATTCTGAAGTTGGTGAGGAGCTATGGCTTTGCTGGTCAATGTGGAATAGACCATTTCTCCAGTTTGTTTATGCAACTCAATTTGGTCAATAGGATGGATATCCTTTGCCATGACCTTAAAATTTTTCTTAAGATAATCTGCCATTGACTTTGGTTGTTGAGTGGTTGGCTTCAAAAAGCTCATTTTCATTTTCCCTTCTTTTATATCAGAGGCTGACATTAGCCTTGTTTGGTTTGTTGGAGCCATCCTTATATAATGTGCATAACTTTGCACCTTCAACCTTTCATTCCTTGCCTTGATTTCCTTGTATTTTTCTTTGATGTCTTGGCTCTATCCTGTGGGAGCCCTAAAGGAGGATACTTCCACACTCTGTTGCCTTCCTAACATTTAAGTTTGAGAGATGGAAGTTTCTTGTGTCTCTCCTGAAGGAGTGTTGTGCCTACTTTCTGTCCCCTCTGCCACTAAAATCCCTATTGTTTCCTCGGTGTATTCTTACTCTGCATATGGATTTAACCTCTGCCTCTTAGCATTGGTTTGGTCAATAGGCCTATTGGAGGGAGTGGCCTCCTCTCTGTCTCTTTTAAGGTTCCTTTCCTCATTAAGAGGAGTCTGCAAAATAGGAGGATTTCTCATGATTTGTTCAGGTTGAGCAAGCTCCTCTGAAATTTCAGGTTGTTTAGATTCTTTTGGCTGTTCTGAAAGCTTTTTTTGTTTTGATGGTCCTACTTTTTCTGAAGACTCTAGTTGTTCTGATGGTCTAGCCTATTCTAAAGGACCTACTTTTTCTATCTACCCACTATGCCCCTATGGTTATCTCTAAGACTGAGACTCTCCTGGAACCTGTACAAAGGAATCCTCATCAAGTCTTTTGTCTAAGTCCATTAGTACATTATCAACAACAACCTCTGTACTATCTCGATCTATCAAAGTGCCTTCCACCCATTCAGTTTGATTAGCATATTGTTCAATTTCAGGGATTCTATGGTGGATGTAAGGAGATAGTTTATTCTTTTGTCTCCTATTACAAATGAAGTTGTAGGGGTCATAGGTCCACATGAAACTGTGTTTGAGTTTCAATCTTTGGAGGATTTCATCTGCTTCCTTTCCTGCTTCTCTATTGTTATAAATGAATGGGCCCAATTGATCTTTTATTCTAAGTTGGGCTTTCTTCTTGGCTTTTACAAAGTGCACCTCATCTGAATTGATCATTTGTTTGTAGTACTCCAGTGCAAATAATATCATGGGGAGGTACTTTTCACAATTTGTAAGGTGGCAATTCACATCCATAAATTTTGATTTCAGTATGGTTTTGGTACAAGTACCAATCCCCTACATTGTACTGCTTTGACAACTTCAGGACCCTCCTGATGTCTGCACTGATTTTGGGTGGAGAGCTTCCTAGCAGCATGGTTGTCACAAGATAAACAAAGAGGTTTATGAAGTCTGTGTAGCGGTATTGAGAATCAAACTGATGAATCAAAGAAGTCCAAAATATCAATGATCCGGGGTTTCCTCTGGTATCTAGCTTTTGAAGGGAAATTGGAAACCTATCAGCTTGGTAGTATAATAATAAATGATACAGAACTGAGGAATACTTAAACACTCTTTCATTTTCCAACCTCATGAATTGATCATGCATTTTGTCAGCAATAAACTTTGCATAGTAAAATATGATGGCTAGTGGTTGGCCAGGAGAGTAGATTGACATGATGGATATTATGATCTCATCAATAAATTCTCTAGTGGTGCAGCCTAGTATACTGAATATCATATCTATAATATCTCGACCAAGGCTACAGAATATAGTCCATAGATAAGGAGAAGGGTCCTTTGGGACATACTGTTCTTCTCTGATAAAAGTCTAGAATAATTAAGCTAGCCTAATTGAAGTGAGAGTAGGGTATCTGTTTAGCATATCCCCAATGGAAAGAGGGGTTAGGCTTTGGCATGGCTACAATTGAAGCATCTGGTTAATGGATTCAGCAATGATAGTAAATAGAATAGACTAGCCAGGAGTTCTTACTGCCATTTGGATAGGATCATAGTTCATGTGGCAGTAATGTACAATTTCTGGGAATGCATGCACTTTGGGGAATTGGTACTTAGGCAAACCTGATTCCCAAAGTCCAATGGAGTTGGCTTGGTTCAGGTACTAGTCTCTGTACTTGCAAAAGAGTTTTAAAGGGGATTTTAAGACAGAGGTATCTTTAATTTGAAAGTCCTTGTCTGCAAGGGGAAGGTGGTCTAAATCCCTGTGAGGAGTTGTAATGGGCATGACATTCAGTGCAATTGGGACTTCCATCCTTGGTTCTTGTGGATTCAAGGACGGGGCAAAGGGTTTCAAGGAACTTGAAAACAATTGATCTATTTCAGAGTATTTCAAGACTACCAGGAAACATAATGTACTAAATTACTTAATTTTCAAAGCAATTTAGCTCAGGTTCAACAAGAAAATAGGGTTTCTTAGTGGAAATGGGGTAAATACCTGGTTTCGGCTATTTGAATGGTGAAATGGTAGTTGTACACATTTTGCAAGAAGTGCATAGGTCTGCATGGTAGTCTGGAGTTTCAACAGCTTCATAAAGTTGACAGTTGGTAGCAAGTTTGCAGTTGAATGTGTTCTGTGCTTTGCATGGAAGTCAAAACGTCCTTTTAACGATAAAAAACAAAAAACAATGAGTTTTTTGGCTTTATGTGTAAAATCAATGATATTGGTGGGTATAAGGGAAAGCGAAAGTTGGCGCCAACCGGAGGACGTGATGTTTTGTCGCGTAGTGAAGGTGGTATGTGAGATTCATCGAACCACTTTTCGGGAAAAGTGGTTTTGGGGGAGGCAGCCCGATGCCATTCATCGGGCGACACGTAGCTACGGGGTGAACAGTGAAACCACTCACATCGGGCGGGTAAATGTTGGCCTTCGGAGGCCACCCAATATGAGCGTCAGCCATTGGATCTAAAGGGGTCAAATTGCACGGTGATCGGGGGTGTGATTTTATCGAGGAGTCAATGGAGGGGCTCGATGGGATATTAATTGCAGATTAGGGAGACTTAATGACGTTGGGGGAGATATGATTAGAGGAACAGGTTATTAATTAATCACTATTTGATTAATTAACCCCTTTTTTGTTTGGCGGAGGGTTATGGCTCTTAATTAGTCATGGATCGACTAATTAATCTGTTTAATTAATTTACTACTAAGGTTTATATTTCAAACCATCGAGGCAGGATATTAACATATGGGATTTTAATAAAACATATGGGAAAGGGAGTTTTCGTTTCGAGAGTTAAATAAATATAACAAAAACTAAAGTTAATATGAAAATTAAGGCGGAAGGAAAAGTATAATGTATTGACATTTATTCAGATATCCACATTTACACATTATAACTTAGGGTAAATGTTTTTTGTGGGTTTTTTTTGAAAAAGGGGTTTTGTATGGGGGTAATTACTTTTCCCTAGGCAAATGATGATTTCACCTTAGGAAAATGGATTTTTAGGTGAAATGAATTTATTATGGAGGAAGTGAATGTTGGTAAGGGGTTTTTAGTACTTAAACCCTATAAGTTATTGGGCAAAGGGTCCGGTCCCTCCAGAAGTCATAGAAATGCTTTGAGCCCCTTTAACTTAAGGTTTTAGGTACTTTTGACTTTACTTATCGGAAATTAGTGAAATTAGAGGTAAAATGAATGGCGAAATTAATTATTTGACTTTTTAAATGTTTCATTATCATCCAAACTTTAGCAACTTAATGATGGAAGTAAATGATATGATCTTAACTAATCATTCATCAAAATTCTGCAACCTTGAAACTACTTACCCATCTACTCATCCTACCATTTTTTCTACTCTTTATTAGGGTGCACTTAAGCCGGAAAACCCTTATCAAAACAATTTTCCTTCCTTTTACAAATAGAAATCTATCTAAATCTATCCTTATTACATCCAAGGGCTCAAATTAAATTGTCGAGCTCCTTTTATTTTCTCTACCTATCTACTTATCTGCCAAGATTAAAGAGTTTGGTCAAATTTTATTCTCTATCTCTAAGCATGAAATTCAAAACATGGAATAACCAAGATTAAACTATTTGGTTACCATGGATTGTGGCATAAACAACAAGTTGCACACAATCATTTTTATGCAGAAAAATAAATAGCAGTGGCATTTGGAATTGCACACTTTCATGGTCTTTTTCTTTTTATTGGGGCTCATTTTTCATCTTTTTTGACCTTTTTCATTTCTTTTTGTCCTTTGATTTTTCTTTTAGGACATACCCTCTGTACATTTTTTTTTAATTTTTTTTTTATTTTTTGAATATGGAAAACATTTGCAGAAAATAAAAGGTATGTACATATTACAGTTTTGACCTCATCCATTCAAAAATTATGACACCTATTGGTATAAGAACATAACAAGTCCCTAAGTCATCCATTCAAGATTTGGGTCGGCCATTTATTCTTCTTCTTCATCCTCTTCATCTCTTTTAGAATCCAATGGTTCTGTCTCTGAGTCTGTTGGTTCGTCTCCACCTCCGCCTCCTCTGCTACCTTCCCTTCCGCCTCCTATACCGAAGTTTGATCCCTAGACCACAAGAGTGTCTTGTTTTCCTTGCCAAAAGACCAGAGGTTCTGCTCCATCTTCAATAGATTCTACCATACCTTCAAGTGTGGCAAGTACTGCTTCTTCCACCGATGATACAAAAACTCCTGTTGGAGTGGCTTTTGGCTTTCTTGATGCATATGGAAGATGTTGTATGCTTGGGATTAGTCCAAATACTTTTGCGAACTGGCAAGTGATGGGACAAACAGAGCGAAGGTGTTGATTTTGAATCTCGTGTTCAATACTGGGAGGTGAGGAGTAACCAACTATAGAGTCGCATGTAGGTGAGAGGGAGTGCGAGTTACTGCCTTAACCAAATGGTTGATGAATGAGTGTGAGAGGATGCTCAACCATATACAACTGGTTTCCCTCCTTCTAGAGCCAGAAATGTTGGCGGTGCTGGACCCACCAAAATTCAAGGGATCACCTTGGTATGAAGTCCCAACTAGACCTCACACCATTTGGTGTGGGTGTCCCATCTGGTATGATGGCCCGGTTCTTAAGGATTTGTCTCAACTCTTGCTTCTCAATGCAGGAGAGTGGTTTGTTTTGTCTTCAAGAAGTGAGGTTCACGTGCCTGGTGATTTCTAGTGTTACTTGTGTCAATGGTTCTTTCACTATAGAGGGGAAGGGTGAAAGTGAGTGCCAAGTTAGTCGGGAGGATGCTCCAACTCTGCTAGGAACATACAATACAACAGGATGTGCACAACTTCCGGAGGAGCAGTCCACACTGATGTTGCAGTCACAACACATAAGGGAAGATAACACGTACAACACTTAGTGGATGAGTCTGCATGAGTGAAATGGTTGTTACAACAAGTTTTATGTGAAAGTTCTGTCTGATGTTCGAGGAGATAGCCACCATGGGCGAGACAATGTCAACAACATATACAACACATTTTCATTAACATATTATGCATTACAACAAGTGAAATAAGTTCAAGTGTTCAGCACAGGTTAAAGCAACATGCATTACAAGTGTTCAAGATTAGTCTTACAAAAATTATAATACATGCGTGAAAACGTGCTGGCCTATTAGTAGGCTTATAAATTAAGCAAAAGTTCCAAGACACATCGTTACACCATACATCACTAACCCTGTGTGTGGGGTGTTGGAGCCACTACTTACTCCTCAAAGAAAATATTATAGACTCTCTTGGATATGTGGAAGGAGCTGAGGTGAAAAATTCCTTTGCATGTACAAATAAGGGGGTATTTATAGGCAAGGGTGACACTGACCCTTGTGGCTATTCGACTACCCTCATGACTATTTGACTTCCATGAATTTTTGACTTTACATGACGCTTTGTACAAGAAGTGGGTCTCTTGGACTTCCATGTTACATTACATTGATTGAAAACATGGCCCACAGTAGAGATGTGGACGACATGACTCATGACATGACTCGACATGACAGTGCTGGTACAGTCATGCTACTGCTAGAGTGCATGTTGAGTTGCAGTGCTGCTGGGTGGTGGATGTCTTCATGGTGTGTCATAGCTTCACCTCTACATGGCTAGGTGCACGGATTCTTCGATGATCGTTGGTTTGCTTGATGTTGTTTGGCACATTTCTCCTTGCTTGTATGTTGGAAGGCTTGACAAGTTCATCTGTTCTCGAAAGGTGCATGTTCGTCCATTGGTGAGCACATCATGCATGTTTGCTCGTATGTTCATCCATGAACACATCCTTGCATGATCATCCGTTCATGAGCACATCTCTTCGCATGCATCGTTCATTCATCTGTTGGTGAACTTGTCCTTCTGCATGTGCTCCCTTCGTTCATCCCATTCATCGTCACGCCATGTTTGTTGGTGTACGTGTATGTGCAATCATTCATGATAAGACGACATCAAATAAAAAAACATTTTAGTCTACCATGACACATGATCATTTCAGATGCAGATGATTGGGTGAGGCAATAAGGTTGTGAGATAGGATGATTGCTTTGGGCACCACTGATGAAAACTGTGCAAGGGTCACTAGGTGATGAAGATGGGTAATTTGAGTTGACATTGACTTTCCACGAGGTCTATCTTGGCTGAAAGGAAAAACTGCAAAATTTTTGGGAGAGACAGTCTGGGCTGCAAGAAGGCAAGGCAAACAAAATCTGTGCATTTTCCAAAACGAGCATGCAGTAGGGGCCTGACAGAAAAATATGCACAATTTCTTGGAGGAACAAATCGGGATGCGGGGAGGATTGGTAGATAGGATTTGCACAGTTTTTGGGAGGAACTGACAGGGATCCTGGCAGCCAAAACTGCACAATTCCTAAAGGGAATTGGCAGTTGGTGTTGGCTTGTTGGAGCCTGACCCAGGTTCAGAGATGATTTAGCCAAACAAATCCCGGTACTACTGGCCCTTTCGACAACAGTCCGTGGAGCGCGGACTGAGGTCTCACCCGAAGTAGTATGGGAGGGTGCTAGAACCAGGTTTTCGCACCCTAGAGATGTCTGATGATTTCAAGTGGTCCACGGTTCAATCCTGCGCGCACGTCGCTATGTGCTTACCCATACCTTGTGGCCCGAGATGTTGTCTACGTGCAGCCCTACTCGGGGCTTGAACAATGTTATTACCCAAGTCCTCCCTCGCAGCCAGTATTAGGTGATTAACTGAACTTATTTATATATGTTTAGTTATTCTTAACAATATTCACAAGTCATGCAAGTGCACACAATAAATATATAATATAATTACAAGCAATATCAAACATGTAATAACTGAGAACAGATACACAAGATTCAGCTAAAACTTCTCTTTATTATTTTCTTCCTTCTGTTACAGACTCGACACTACCCTGCGCACTCAGCTGTAGGGGTCCGCGCACTCAGCTGCAGACTCTACTAGGCCTCTGTGCACTTAGCTGCAGAGCCTCTTCCTACTACTACGACCTAAGACACTTAGACTCTTGCTCTATGCTTTGATATTGTTTAGACTCCATCCGTTGGTTCACTTACTTAGTTACTTTACAGCTTAGAGCCTCGCTTTATTTATACAATCCCATGGTCCATGGACCATGGGTAGGCTGGCACTACATTCAAAACTTAGGGTGGACAACCCTATGACTCTAACATACAATTCGCACTCAACGCCTGCAATTCACAGAGTTTTTACAACAATAACAACTCAAAACTTGGTCTTTAAGCCCGAAAACATGTCGTGGGGGGATTCCATGCCCAATAAGCCCCCAACACAAACATTGTGACTCACCCTCGAGTCACTCTTTCGGTGCGACATTCTTGGCACGGAGTCCCTCTAGCTGGTCCTGAATGATCTTGATGTCTGCAGCGCACTGAGCTGCTAATTACTGAACCTATTGCCTTCTCACTTTTGAGACCTCTGTTTCCGACGTGCTGCGCTACATCTGTGTATGCATCCCGTGAATTTGTGTGAGCTTTCCTTCAATTTCTGCTGTGATTGTGAAGGCTTTGTCAATCCATGGCTAGACGTGCGCTTTGAGAACTGCTTTCTTATGACGCATCGCATCCACCTGCTCCTTTAATGCCTTGGCTTGCTGCATCCTTGCAAGCTGCTGAGTAAGGACTACTGTCTCCACAGTCCCTCTGATGCTATCATACTGTTGCTAGAGTTCGCATGCCTTTGTCTCAAGCCATTGGATGTTAGAGTCCTCCTGTAATGTCATGAGGACCTCAAGCGCCTATTCCAACATGTTGGTACAGTTGCACACTGCAGTTCCAATCTATTCAACCCTGTTGTAATAGCACTGGCATGCCGTTCTCTGATCTTTGTGGGAGTGGAAGGCTGCACCTTCAACCACAAGTTGGCAATCTAAAGGTTCATCTCTAGTTGAAATTTTGTTGTCTCTTCTCTCGCATCATGGACTCCACTTGCAAAACTTTGAATCTGCACTTCTACTAGTAGATCTGCTATGACAGCTAGCATTGGGATGTGTCAGCAAGCGTCATCTACTGTCTGCAACAACCTTTGGTTCTATGACACCAACTCATCACACTGCAAGCTGAGATGCTCCATATTGATCTTCTGTTCACTAAGAACTTGGATCGCACAGTTCTCCCTAGCACACAGCTCTGTTGTTATTACATCCTATAGATGATAGAGCATTTCCTGGGGAAGGGCAACTAGATTAAGGCCAAGGCCTTTCATCATGCTAACTATCATTCATCCATCGCATCTGATGATACTAACACTCCCTCTGGTAGCACTATTATGTTGGCCATCCTCATGTGGAGCATCTGCTCTGTTGTTGAAGAGCCTGCTGCGACGTGGGTAGATAGGATACCTTCCTAAGGGGGCCACACCTTTAACTCCTGCAACTATGCCCTGAGGGCCCCCAACACACTCTGGTGCTTCGTCATAAACTCTTGGAGCACTTCACTAGTGACATTGCAGACCATCTCACATTGAACCTCCAAACGTCTTATAAGGATGCGACAGCAGGCTCGACCAAAAGGGAGAGGACATTTGCGGGCGTTCTATGGTAACGAAATCGCTGATGTCATGGAGATCACCTTCGATTAAGGTGATCAGGTCAATGGCCAAATTCGAAGCCTTGACCTTCTTCCTTGGACCCGATGTCTTTGCAATGAGCGACTGTTTAAGCTGTGTGGACGTGGTCCCTGGGTCTATACTCCCTTCTACTATTACTGTGTTGTCTGCCTCCTGCCCTGAGGATGTTTCTTGGCCCTCCTCTGCCTGTATTGTTGCAGCCTCTACTGTCTGCATTGTTGCTGCTACTTCTGTGGCCTTCTTGTACTCCATGGCTTCCTGTGCCGCTTCACAGACTGCCCTTACCTTGGCTGCCACTTTTTCGTTCCACCTTCTCTCAGCTAGTTGGGTGACGCGCAACTTGGCATCATCATTCTTTTTCTGTGCTACCACCTTCTCCAGTTCTGCCAAAATCTAGGGTGCACCACTCGAGATGCCATGTCTCCAATACAGTAAATATCGCATCGTCAGTGGCCATAAATGATAGCTTTTTCCATTGCTGCACTGGATCCTTTCGAACCCTGATGTATATGTTGTGCATATCTGCCTTGAAGTATGCAAAACTCTGCAGACTATTGTGCATCGTAGGTGACAGGTGTGGCCTCCTGTTGATCCACATTCAGATGCTCACCTCCATGAGCACCCAGAATTTTTTTGTATCGTGAATCCATTTCACATCCTTGGTGGCCCAGAGCGAAGCGTACTTCGCGGCCTCTGGTAAGTCTTGGTCAATGTTTAGGAACTGACTATCCTTTGGCAGTTCTCCCGCTACCAGCAATATGAATAAGAAAAACCCCATGTAGTGGAAGGTCTTACCCTGCTCCTGGGCCTCGCAACAGTTTAACAAAAACTCCGTGCAGAGGAACTCAACCCAATTGAACTGGACCCCCTCCACACACTGTTCAGCCAACACGACCACCGGTGCTAGTACCTCATCAGCACGGCATTTTATCATTACTTTACTGGCCATGAGTTGGGTGGCTACGTGCACCCCTTTGTCCTTGATGTTGGTAATAGCATAGCCCCTCTTTTTCTTCTCCAGCTTATACTTTGCCTTCATGGACTCTGTGAGAGCCAAATCGCTACTTTTCCCAGCTATCGTCACGGGGTCCTTTCCCTTACAGGGAAGTCGAGAAATTCGGTGGATGAGGTCCATTTTGATGGGAATAGGCTCCTTCAACCATAAATACCCATCATGCACCAGGCAGAGCAGCTGACTGATGATGAAAATGGTGATGGGTGCGCGATGGAAATGTGGTATCCATAACAAATGTAGCAACCTGGCCTTTTCCACACTGCTCAGCCATTTTCGTGGCTTTAACATTATCACCGCCCCCTCTTTATTCTGCTTCATCAGATTTTCCATCTCTAAGTGCGGGAACTTCTTGCTATCTGTGAGGTCCCAATCTTCAAATTTCATGGTGGACATGCAGCCTAGGTGTGAGCCCTCAAATGCAATGCCATTGGGGAGGAGTGGGGTCTAGAGTGAACTCTTTGTTGCATCTAGATCCTTTGGTACTTAGGCTTTCCCTTTCCACGGAGGGACATACGCAGGCAGTTTTTCTGCAGAGCCGACGATTGGATGTTCTCCTCCACATCTTCTTCTTCTTCTGTGGTGGAAATCAAGGCCTGCAAATCTTCTTCCTCCTCATCTATTTCAATCGTGACTACCTTCCCTTTTTATTCCATTGATAGCTTGTTGTGTCGCGGATTCCTCGGGGACATGCGTACTTGTCCCATTGTCTGCTTATCATTCTTCGACCTCAGTGCCTGTGGTGATTTGGGGATTTCTGTCACAGCCCCAACACCTTCAAGAACATCCTGTACCATGGGGTCTATGTGGCCTCGCAGTCTGTTCCTTCTTCAATTCCCAACCCATCCGTAGTGGCTGTCATTATCTCTACATAGTATTTTGTCTCTCGCATACTTAGGGGCTTAATTATCACTTGGCTATCAACACTCTATGCTCTACTCAAAGGCTCAATTCTCAAATGACTAAGTGTTGTCTGCTGGCTAGCCCTTTGAGTTTTATAGCGCCTTTTGAATTCGAATTCGACCGTTCCCCCCAATTCCGGGCCATTAATGCTTTCTTCGCGGCAAATTTTCCCAAATCTTGCCCATAACTCTCGTCTTAAATGCCCATCTCCCAATCCATTTGGCCTCAACTCGGACATCTTGTCATGAATAGTGACACCAATGGTCACTTCCCATCCAAACTGTGCAACAGCGCAACCCTCCATGCACGGTCATGAACCCTGTGACATTCTGCTCCTATGCGCACCTCTCAGAGTGCGCAACTTCTAGGTAGAATAATTTATAGTCTAGCACTCCATTTCAACTACCTGGAGTGCTAAGACTGTCCTTTGAATGGTTAGTCAGTTGGTCGCACCACCTATGTAGGGCTCCATCCCGTCCTTTTCTGTGGTTCACGAAGAATCCTTATCTGCCATTGTGGTGATCGGCACCGCGCACTCTACTTTTTGTAATGCACTTCCTTGGTTACTGCGTTTGGCGATATGCGGTCCTAGCCACAGCAACAGACTAACCAATTCTCAGTGATAGTCCTCTAATTCGTTAGTATGATCATCCATAACTTGCCTTTCCATCCTTGGTTTATCGATGAGACATGCTCCCTTTATTTCGTTTTCTAGCCTCTTGACCTCTGCATCTATTAAAGCACCTTTCTTCCTTAGCCGTACCCAATCCTTTTCAATTTTGTGAAGTCCAAAGT
Organism: Pinus tabuliformis; assembly: GCA_031772625.1. Lineage (NCBI taxonomy): Eukaryota > Viridiplantae > Streptophyta > Pinopsida > Pinales > Pinaceae > Pinus > Pinus tabuliformis. The sequence continues at coordinate 67,705,240 of CM062812.1, forward strand.
TTCCCTATTGAATTGCTTCCTAAAGTCTTATATGTTCTGCTTTGCGTAGTTTTGTGATTTCTTCGTCTTGGGCTTCACGCACTATCGAATCTACAGGTGTTGTTATGTGTATATTCATCTTTGCATGCTCCTCAGAGATTAGTTTCCCTACTTCATTCCACAGCCTTGGAATTTCTCTCATGGTCAAGATTTTGCACATGGTATTATAGGCCCATTGAACCACTGGTATGCGCAGGTCCCAGTCAGTGCATCTCACCTGATGGACTCTGTTCAGCACTTCGCACACCCTGTCAAATGCTTCCCCGTGGATAATCTTTGGCATGCTTCGTATTTCCTACCATTGCGTTTTGTTCCTATTTTCTATCCTAGGAGTGGTGTACGTTTGTGCAGACTGCGTGCCATATGTCTGTACCCATCTGGAAAGGTGGGCACGCAAGCTTTTTTGCCTCTCATAACCAGCTCTCATTCGTAGCTGTGGTTTTCCAAATTGTATAAGCATTACCCTTCTGCATTCATGCCAATCCCCAAAACTTTGTTGGTGCATACCCCACCATCTTGTAGGTGTAGCACGTAGTGCCCATTTCAGAGCATAAAAATGTTGTTGTTCCAGCACTTCACTCTCAAATTTGTTCAGAAATTCATCCACCGCTGTCAACCCATCGTATCTAGGCAGATCCCTTATCTCTGTTGTCACGCAGTGTAGTGATCTTACCATCATGTTGCAATTGAGCGTTGTTACTTCATGTAGTTGATTCTGCCATCATTCTATTTCTTCGTCCGAATCTGAAGTGCAAGAGCTTTCCCGCTCCCATGAAATCCTACCATCTGCTGTTGGATTCACCCAATCCTATTCTCGCATGGTTATCTTGTAGATACAATCGAGATCATCATCACTATCATCGCCGTGCAACGGTTCAGTATATCACGCTCCTTTGATAGGATCTAGCGGTACTACTACACGTAGTGACTTTTTCTCAAAAATCATTTTGCACTTTTTCAGGTTTATGACTCTGTTCATATCAATGGCCCAATCTATTCCTAGTAGCGTGGGATAGGGATTGCTATCATTGACAATATCTATTACTTCAAAATCCGCCAGTGTGCTTGCACCTTCAATATCCACCATTACTCCTTGCAATATTCCCATGGGTAAGATCTTCTGTTCGTTCACCATTCGTAATTGAATAGGAGACCATTGTAGCATGGGTCTGCCCATGTGTTCCCATGTTTTTTTTGGTAGTACATTTGTGTCTGATCTGAGATCCAGAATTACTTGATCCATTTCGTACTCTCTAATTTGCGCAATCAATCTCATTTCCCTTCCTGTTCGCAATGCATGCTTTCCAAGTTTCCGAACTACACGCGGTTCTCCTGACCCCCCACACCTAGTGATAAGTTCCTATAGTCCTTTTACATCCTTATTGTTGCACAACAGTTTCATGCATTTCTCTGGAAAGGCAGTGAGCATTGAAGGATCCATCCCTGGTTCTAGTTGATCCTTACTACCTGAAGTGGAGGCCTCCGTGAAGCTCTTCTTAGCTTCCATGAATGTCTCCTTTGCATGCTCTAAATCAAATTTAGGTTCCTTTGTATAAGCCTCGCAAACCAACACACTTTCTTTTGGGTACTTAACTTTGTCATCTCCGGTTTTGATACCACTTCAAAGCACTATGTTTACATTCGGGTCCTCTTCACATGGCTCAGACCTCATCATTTGTAGGTTCTGAGTCAGAGGAGGCTGGAGTACTCCTTTATCGCACAACCCCGCTATCAGTGTAGGGAAATCCTCTGTCTCATGATCAAATTGGGTACAATATAAACATGATGCTCTCATCGGATTCATACAATCGTGGGCATAGTGCCTTGGCCCTCCACAATTGTAACAGATTAGTTGTCTGTGACCCCTTCCTGGTCCCATTCCACCTTGACCTCGTTTGTGCCCTTGAAATCCAGCACGCACCATCCCTACATTCAGATCGAGGGCTCGCATTTTAGTCTGCACTCTATAGGCATGGGTCCAATCCATCATCAGCATGTAACTTCTGCAGGTGCGCTCATCATGGCCTACCGACCTACAGAAATTACAAAAGAATTGTCGGGACGTCTGCTTATACTTCTGCAATAGATGACAATTATCCATAGCATGTTTTCCTTCTATCTGACAAATCACGCACCATAACGCAGCCACCGCACTTGGCCCTACTTGTGCCTCTGGTCTTAATGGCATCAACCCTCCTCCTGCCAAGTAATTCGCGAAGACTAGATAGTGGTCCTTGTCATGCCCCTGGCCTTTGCATTTTATGCACCATACCTCCTCGTGCACCTCTGGCCAAGTTGTCTTGTCCTATTTTAAACTCTACATTTATAGACACAAATTTTGTAGTTGTGCGTGGATTTGTTGGACTCCCAGACCAAGATCTTGCATGGGGGTCTCGTGCAATGTAATTGCAATCTCCAAAGGTTCGGCCTAGGTGGATAGCTTTTGTTTTGACAATGTCATCCTTAAATGCGGTGTTAGTGAAGCTACAAACCATGCATGGTGTTGTCCATCCGTCAAGGTCATGTTGGCTTCACGAATCATACTCTTCAGTCTCTGGTCTAGATCCCATGGGGTCTTGCCTAGAAGCATCATGATTTCCTTAAACCCGATAATCGATTATGTCTCTGATTTTGGCCTGCTAAATTCCCTATTCAGCGCAACCTGGATATCTGCAATCCCTGTGTTTGGATGGTCATTAGAATGCTTAATGTACCACGTTAGTGCACGATCCTGCAATGCGCTTACCATCATAGCCTTCTTTATATTGTCATCCATGACTCCTTGTGCTTCCCATACAGCCTTTACTATGAACCAGAATTGGTTCGGGTCTTCGTTCCCTACTCCTCTGAATACTGGCAATTTGATCGTGCTCGCCATATTGAACTGTGGTGGTGGCAGAGCTGGTGTGGGTGGAGATGGGGGTGACAATGGTGAAATTGGTGGTGATGTAGGTGGGGGTGGTATGCATGGAATTTGCGGCCTTATCAGACTGATTGCGCTTCTCAGAGAAACTTTTGTGAGCTCCTCCTTGCTCTCCCATGAGGGTGAAATCAAGGGACTAGTTTCTAATTCTTCGCTACTTCCATTTCTATATATATTCCCACTTTGCGTATTCCCAAACATTAATTTATTCGCATAACCTGCTTTTCACATAGTAGCATTGTAATCCAAGTATTCAAAGATTTAATGTACTCACCTCGTAGTCCCTTGAGGAAGCGATGTTCCGCCTCGTTGTAGTTGATGGTCGTATATACCACGAACTCAGTGATAAATCACCCTATAATTCGATCGATCCAATGCTCCACAACACGCATGATATTATCTTTTGATACTTCTAGTCTGTGCACTACTTCTGGAGTCCACACAATCGGTTTGTCAAGCCTACACCTTCCCTGACTGTCTACTAGCTTCGCGATCCACTGGTACAGCTCAGAGGGGAAGGATGCAAAGAAAATTTCATGGATTTCCGTATATAAGTAGTGTTCTAACCATTGTTCTTTTGATACTCACGGATTCCTATTTTCCTGCGCCGTGAAATCGTGAATCTTATTGTCCAACCACCCTTCAATTTATTTCTTTATTGGATTCCAGTGACACAACATCAAACATCCCTTATGCAGATCTTGGTCCCAACAACGGAACCATTTGTTGGCTTGTTGGGGCTTGACCTAGGTTTAGAGATGATTTAGCCAAACAAATCCTAGTACTACTGGCCCTTTCGGCAACAGTCCGCGGAGCACGGACTGAGGTCTCACCCGAAGTAGTATGGGAGGGTGCTAGAACTAGGTTTTTGCACCCTGGAGATGTTTGATGATTTCAAGTGGTCCACGATTCAATCCTATGTGCACATCTATATGCACGCTTACCTGTACCTTACGGCCCAATATGTTGTCTACGCACAGCCCTACCCAGGGCTCAAACAATGTTATTACCCAAGTCCTCCCTTGTAGCCGGTATTAGGTGATTAACTAAACTTATTTATATACATTTAGTTATTCTTAACAATATTCACAATTCATGCAAGTGTGTGCAGTAAATAAACAGTATAATTGCAAGTAATATCAAACATGTAATAACTCAGAATAGATACACAGGATTCAAATAAAACTTCTCTTTATTATTTCCTTCCTTCTGTTACAAACTCGACACTACCCTACACACTCAGCTGTAGGGGTCTGCACACTCAGCTGCAGACTCTACTAGGCCTCTATGCACTCACCTGCAAAGCCTCTTCCTACTACTACGACCCAAGACACTTAGACTCTTGCTCTATGCTTTGTTATCGTTTAGACTCAATTCATTGGTTCACTTACTTAGTTACTTTACAACTTAGAGCCTCACTCTATTTATACAATCCCATGGTCCACAGACCATGGGTAGACCGAAACTACATTCAAAACTTAGGGCGGACAACCCTATGACTCTAACATACAATTCACGCTCCACGCCCACAATTTGCGGAGTTTTTACAACAATAACAACTCAAAACTTGGGCTTTAAGCCCCAAAACATGTCGTGGGGGGATTCCATGCCCAACAGTTGGCTGTTGGGTCACTGGAAGCAGAAACTACGTAATTCTGAAGGGGAATAGGTAGTCATCTATCAGGAGCTTGGTAGCAGAAACTGATCGATTCCTAGAGGGAATTTTCAGTTTGCTACTGGGAGCTGCTGGCGAGAGAAATTGCACTAATGTTGGGAGGTCGGCATGCTAATCATATCTACACAATTTTTGAGCTTAGCAGATTGCTAGGCAACAGAGGGCTAGCTCATGAAAACTTCACAATTTTCTTGATGAGCAGCCAGTCGACTGTCCGGACGACTGGCTAGAAAAAATGCACAATTTTCTGAAGGAGACAGGGACGGGCACCGGATATTTTTCCAGTCAGTCTATGAAAATTTATTTAGTTAGCAGAGTAGGCAAGGTCAGCAGCCTCTACGCAATGTTTTAGGGGAGTCAACCCCGAGGTGGCTGCCAGGTCCAACTCTCTGGGTGGCCAGCATGAAGGTTGATTGAATTTCTTGCGAGAAGCACAACTTGAAATGACTTTCTTGGTGCTACTGAAGCTGTCCTGGGTGATAGTCGATCAAGTCGATGGTAGTGTGATGGTCTAGCTATCATAGGGGATTTCAATCATCATAACTTCAGCAAAATAACTAAGTTTGTGAACGAGTGAAATATGCAAATGTGATCTTACAAACACACACTTACATGACTCAATGACAAGACGACTCAAACCATCCAGACAAACATGTTCAACATGATTGACCAACACTGCAAGTGACAAGCGTGACATTTGTGATTGATCATTGATTGACCATGTCTATGCTTGCACGACAGTGAATGGGACTTCCATGTGTGAGTGCCAGAGATGTTTTCATAACAAACATAACATGTACACACGAAGTGAATACCTTGAGCATGACTAGAACTTGGTCGCAAGCAAGAAATTGACATCAACATGCAAAATCTTGGGTGGAATGAACAAGAAAGGTGGGTGCGAAGCCTCACATGAGCTCATGGAGTGAACCCGAGTGCATGCAACTGTCAAGTGAAACTTTCAAGGGAGGCTCTGAATTTGGGTGCAGAACAAAATTTTGGAGGGTAGTTGTAGCCGCTACAACACATGTCTATGATTCTTGTTTTAGATGGTGAATTAACTTCTATGGATCAGTAAAGTAGCTTCAATTATTGTGATTTAGAAAATTTCAAGAGAATTATTGAATCTACACATTAATTTCTATAGGGCTTGAACAATAGAACACAAGAAAGATAGAGTGAGAGAATGTAGGATAGACAGAGTGCAAAAACTTTGGAGAAAAGACAAGGCAGTATGCAGGAGTAAGGAGTTGTGTTCTTGAGAATTTTTTCTTAGATTGATGGCATGTGGTTCCTATTATTGATGCAAGAATCTATTGGACTATGGTTTCCAACCATGAAAGGTTAGTGAGAGGTTCAGAGGAGGAATTTGGTTACGAGTTCTTATTGAGAAGGCTTATAAACCAACAAGTGCTTACTAAGAAAGTTTATAAACCACATAGTGCTTTCCAAGAAGGTTAATAAACCACTAGGTAGGGTAGCAATACATTGGGGTGCTTACTAAAAAGGTTTTTTTTAGGGTCTGACCCTAACCCCTTGATTAATGCAATAACCCTAAGGGGCCCTCTAAGAGTCATGATTAGTGAGTTTAATAAATAAATCTTGTAAGCAATGTAAGTGATTGACACACATTATGAAAAAGGGACCATAATTAGTTATAACAGGTCATAGCTAATAAATAAAGTGGTTAACACACATTAGGAAAGTGGCCACGAGTATTTAGGGTTTTGGATCTCATGAAACCATATATTGTCAAAGATAGTAAGGGAAGTTTTGTCTTGTGTTATGTAACTGATCTCTGCTCTAATGTAGGTTTCCCCCTCAAAGAGGCAAATGAACAATATTGTTGTAGAACTTAATAGTATTTTCATTTTTATCATCTCATTGTGTTATTTTTTGTGGTATCCCTAGCATATTTTGCACTTCTGATATTTTTTGCAATTCAAGCATACTACAAGTGGTATACCTAGGCCAACCAAACCACCAATTTAGCAAAAAAATAAATTAGGCTAGAGATGTGTTTCTGCATCTTTAAACTAAAAATATATGTTGTTACATGCATCAACTTGTAGTTGAGGAAGCATACATGCAAGAACTACAAGAGGTGGTCATGCCTGTTAGACTCTCTTGTAACCCATATTGGTACCCCTTCGAGTAGAAGCACATCATATAGCACATGTACGTGAACTACACTTCCATGTATATTTGGTACATCGAAATCCCCCCAAGGTTAGCCTGAAACCAACCCTAGATAAGTCATTGATCGTCTTGCTACTATTATACACTGAGAACAACACTTGGGGAGAATACTTACATGTACCTAGGGTAGTTGGGTAATATGCCTAAGGGCACGATTGATCCTCCTTAGTTATCACTCTGAAAGATTGGGTTGAGTAATATTGTTGGACCCCTGACATATATCATGGTCTATAGCACCTGCCACCCTTTTATTACCATAGTTTCCTCACTTCCTAATGGTTGGCCGTCATGTTTTGCAATATCTATAAATTGGGGATTTTGTTGTTGGAGCCTTGATGAGTTGGGACAACCAAATTCCTACACATTTTGCAGTACTCAATAGTTGGGGTTTCTCACATCACAGTATTGATCAATTGGGACATCCAAATACCTACACATTTTGTAGTCTTCATTAGTTGGGGATTTTTTTGTTGCATTATTAATCAATTGGGACTGCCAAATTCCTACACATTTTGTAGTATTGATATTTTGGGGTTTTGGCCACCACAATATTGATCAGCTAGGAGTAATACTTTTAGCAAAGTTATATAAAAAAATGGCGGTCCCAAAATTCCACTTGCAAGAGACCTAGCCCACAAGATTTAGTACAACGAGCTAATCATTGTGATACCATCCACCAGTAAACATCCTTTTTCCTAGTGTCCCAATTTTTTTCGAAGTTCTTACAAGTGAACAACATCAACAAACTTCCTGTCTCGCACCCATTATAGTCATACAAATTTCAAGTAACCCAAAATTTTGATCTATTCCATTGTATAGTATCTATGAGGGCTCAAGCTACAGAAAGCCTCCAGAAAAAGGTGGAATACCTAGAAGCAAGCATCACCACCAAAGTAGAAGACGCAATTACAAAGGCCCTAGGACCCATACAACACATCCTCAAGACTAAAGACCACATGGGGGAGGGAACCATGTTGATGCCAACTTGGAAGGATAATTTTTCCACCATCGATATGAGGAGTATCATCATTTCCATGGGGTCACCAATATTCTAGTAATAACACACCCAAGATTGACATGCACAAATTTAATGGTTCTAACCCAGCTGTGTGGGTGGCACAAATGGAACAATATTTTCAACTCAGTGCAATATCTAGGATGATGAAATCAAAATACATGTGCCAACTCTTTACTTGGGCCAAGAACGTTGGTAGTGGTGGAAATGGCATTAGAAATTATACGCATGAAATACAACTTGGAATATGTTATCTAAAGCCAATATTTATGCATGTTTTGACAGGGAATCTCACTTTCTAAGTCACCTCACGAAGCTCAAACAAACTAGTATAGTACATGACTACATCATGACATTTGACCAACTATCCATTTGGACTGAGGGCCTAGGGGACACCTTCTATATGGAATGTTTCATCAATGGCCTCAAGGAAGCCATATAGGCACATGTTATAATGCATCAACCAACTACTTGGCTGGAAAATTTCCACAAAGGTTTTGATGTAGAAACTAGAGTTAATACCCAATTCAGTTGTTGTTCATTAGCATCAAAGGAAAATCTAACCCCTACTAGTGGCCCCACCCAAACCCTTAAGGTTCAAAAGCTGTCTCCAATAAAAATGGATGAAAGTAGAAAACAAGGACTGTGTTACTATTGTGATGAAAAATATTGACTAGGCCACAAATGCAAGGAACCAAATTTATTTCAAATTGATGCAACCAAAAATAACACAAATGATGATTCCCAAGTTTCTAAAGTGTCTAGAGAGGACACAACAGAACCCCAAGATACTATAGAAGATACTACAACAACACCTCATGAACCAATAATATCACTCCATGCATTAGTAGGTATTTTTTCCACATAAACGCTTAAAACAAATGCTTTATTAAGCATCAACTAGTGATGGTGTTGATTGATAGCGGTAGCATGAATAATTTTGTCCATAAATGGGTTATTGAAATCATGCATTATTTTTTGAGGGTAGTATCTACTTTTCATGTCCTTATATCTGATGGGGGGACCATGAAATGCAAAAGGTGTTGCAAGAACTTAAAGCTCCATATGGGGGACTATCATCATAAAACACACATGTTTGCAATTAAAATGGGAGACTGTGACATTATCCACACAGCATAATGGATTTGAACACTAGGTCCCATTACCATGGATTTTTAGAGCTATATATGAGCTTCAAATAGAGTGGATACACTCATATGCTCTGAGGTCTCTAGGAATCTCTTCTCTACTAAAGGTTTACCTCTTGAAGAGGCAAGCGAATAGTATTGTTTCATATCTTAATAGAATATTTCCATTTTTATCATCTCATTGTGTTATTTTTTGTGCTACCTCTGGCATATTTCAAACTTCTGATATTTTTTGTAGGTCAAGCATACTAAAAGTTGAAAAAACACTAAGCTCTTTCTAAGGAGGTTGATAAACCATTTAGTGCTTTCCAAGTAAGTTTATAAACCACCCAAAGAATAAGCTACAAGTTCCTGCAGTGCTTTCCTTGAATACACATTCGATAAACTACTTATAAAGTAAACCCATACTCCTAGAGTTGAGGATTACCCCAACTAACCCTAGTTGAAATCCCTTTGAAATAGATCCCTTGAATCATGGATCTAACTCAGTGGTGGAGAATTTTAAGAAATATTGTGGTGTAGTTGAACTATGGTTGGGTAGAGATTTGAAGTCCCACCTTTAGTTTCCAGCCATCTCTATCTATTCAAATAAGTGGCATGTCTTATGTATATTTGAATGTGCATGATAACCTTGACTAGTATGTTATTAGTTGATGTATGGATTTGTAATGTTCTTGAATGGTCATTGAAAATTTCTTCATGTACTTGATGGGAAATATGCCTTAGTTTTTCTTTTTCCTAAGTTGGAATACTAGCTTTATGTAGATGATATGAATGTTTCTTGAACTGATATGAGGATGTCATTGGTTGCATGAAGACATGAAGTTAATTATTATTACTAGTTCTTTGATGGTTTGCATGCTTATAAATTGAAAGATTTCCTAACTTTTTTAATATTATAATGCACTTTGTTATGCAAAGAGTTGATTATGCACTATGGGATGTGTATGATAGAAATATGTCAATGTTTAATGTTTCATTCTCATCATGGGAGTGATCTAGGCCACATTCAAATCCAATGAAAGCTCAACATATTCCTTTGGAAAACCTTGGAGTCTCTCAGTCTGTTTAATGCAAGATATAAGCTTAAATTTGGATAAATAACTATATAAAATTATTTATATGAAGGAAGTTTTCTTTTGGTGGAGTTGGGTGGATGCAGGACATGAAAATCCCCATTAACCAATGTTAAAATTCATGTAATGCTACGCATCCCTCACTGCGTTGGATGCATAGATTAATTGGGAATGAGAATTGTGATGGAGGGAACAGATTGATATTCACCCATTATCAGAATAGAAATATTTTTATCGCACCACACCTCCTTCGGCTTGTAACTTGCATTGATCATCCAGTTTGGGAAGTATTGACATGGTGTGGGATGGAATTATTCTTGTTAGCTGACATGAATATTCACAACATGCAATGCCTTTTCCCTCTCAACAAGAAGTATCTGTTGAGCATATTTGGAATGGGTGTTGTAGATGGAGGGTGTGAGACATAGAATCCCCCTCATTACAAGATGATAAATCTACCATGCATCATGCCTAGGTTTGGTATAGTTCCTACATATCATCTCAGCGCTATGGCATTGTGACGAGGAGGCGTGGAAGAAAAATTTCGAGGCAAACCTAGAATTTCATATAACATAAAGGTGTGGATTTACATGAAGGGGCTTGTCCCTATGGGACCCATGCATAAGCTAATGTGGTAGGTCCCACTTAGGCTAAGAAAGGAAACACAAACAACATGTGGATGGTGATGTGGAATATTTTTGACATGGTGCCTCTATAGTGTGACACGTGGTACATTGAATCAAACCAGTTGGATAGTCAAAGAGTCCATTTTTGGATGACACGTGGCACCATATGAGGATTCCACATGGTAGGGTTACATCACCCTAACATCAACATGAAATCAACAAGGAGCAAGGGAGACAAGTGATGTGACACTAGATGATGTGGTTACCAACTGGAACAATGGTTTATGCCATGTCAAAGGTTATGAAAGGCATGAAGTCAAATAAATGATTGATTTTAGACTTTTGTGATCCATATTTATTTTGATAAATTCTTTCAGATTAATCACATCATGATTTTTTAGTTGAGGTTTCGAACCATATAATGTGCTTCATCCTAAGGACAAATGTGAGGATGAAGCACATTATATAGTTCAAAAACATCGACCAACAACTCATGATGTGATGAATATGAAAGAATTTATCAAAATCAAATAAAGGTGTTAAGATATGAGAAGGATCATGTTAGCACTTTTTGTCTAGCAAAGAGCATTGGGTGAGAAACCCTTAAGCAGATAACATGAATTTTATTTCCACTAAGCAAAGGTTGAGCAGAGAATTCTCCAAAGGAATGGATCAATGCAATAGTGGCATTATCGCCCTATGATGTGGCAGGAGCCATGTTATATTTTGAGCTACATGACAAAGCCACATTTCCATTTAGCATTGTCATGTTGTCATGCTTGTTGATGTGGCAAGTTTCAGGACCATTTTATTTTGCAATAAAGCTTATGCTATGATTAATGAGCACACCTAAGTTGGTGGAAATGAGGTTACAATTGTGTTGTAGTGGCTGCAACACCCTCCAAAATTTTGGCCTACACTTGAATTTTTGAGCTTACTATGGATCCTGTGATCAATTGTTCCCTAATCACTTATTGGTAAGCTGATGATTTCAAGATCCCTTCTTCGATCTTAAGAGTAATTCACACTTTTATTTTTATATAGTATGTGTCATCTTCGAGCATGGGGATTATCGCTTGTCATGCAAAGGGAAGTTTTTTTAGCTTCAAGGAGAAATCTTCGTGAAAATGAGTTGTTCTCATCACATAGACATGTTTTGCACTCATTTCCAAATTTTCACGCACTTTTGCACAACTATCTCCTTTATCCTCACAAAGTCTATCGTTAAAGCCATACTTGTTGTAAACTGCCACAAAGTTTTTTGCATTAAGCAAAGTATTTTTCATATGTTCTGGATGGTTTATGTTGTGTCACTAAGTGTTCAAGTGTGTGATCATAGTCAAGTTCTATCGCTATTCACATTGGATCCACTCAGTCCCCCACTTAGCCAAATTTTGGAGGTTTCCTAACAACCTAGCCTCATCCAGCCTTTCTAAAGTGTGAATTTCACATCTGTAACCCCCAAGATTTTTCCTTTCCTATTGGAACTACGCAATTCATATAAATCCTAGCCTCCCTTGGCATCCAAAACTACGCAGTGGCTTCCTCCATTGTCCTTCCCTCAACTGGGAGCCACTGTCTCCAAAAACTGAACAGTTTCGTCCCTCAAGCATATCAACAGCCCAATCCACCTTGCCTCCTAAAACTACACAGATGTGTCCTCCCAGGAACTTATCCCAAAATACCCACTTCCTACTTAAATTATTCAATTTTGTCTCTAAGTGGCCTCTTCGCAATTCTTTTCGTCAGTGAGGACTGTGCAGAAATTTCCCTCAATCTAGCCTGAGTTGCGCACTGCGTAGTCTCAATGAGCGAGCTTAACCCTTGGTTTCTTGAACTGTGCGACTACGTAGTCACTGGGCTTTCTCCTCTGGCTTGTCACTTAATCCCAACCCAATTTATGAATCCAAGTGCAACATCTTAGGCTAGGGGTTTATGAGTCTGATTTCATCTTATCATGAATGGATTACAAATATAGGAATTCTACTAGGTTATGACTAGACGTCGAGACGATGAAGAAGGAAGACATGCTAGATGGAACTCAAGGAGTTGAGGAGAAAATATAGTTATCAGATAATAATATCAAGGAACCCAGGGTATGATAGAAGACTGGAACCGCATGAAGACTCCATCTGATGCATAAACCTTTGGAGGGAAGCTATGGGAAACAAAGCACATATTTTTTAAATACACCTCTTAGTGTAGCATGAAGGACCACTTATTATTGTCATATCATTATGTCTTCAATGACATGCATTGTTTCAAGCACTGAAAGTCATTGCATGTGTTTCCTCTAATTGTCTTTCTCCCTTTCACTTGTTGGATCAATTGTCATCTTTTGGCATGTTTGGTTGTTATTTCATGTTTGCGAACCTTTTCTCGTGATCTCAAAGTTTGGAATTTGTGTATATGATTTTTCCTAGCCATGTAAACACCTGTCACACTCATACACAAAGTCTTGAGCGTTGTCATAGAAGTGTCATCATAGTCATCCTAAAGTCTATCTCAAGTGTCGCACTTTTCATTTATTGTCATGAAACAATCACTCAAAGGGTAATGGTTTGTTTGTTTTCTTGAAGTTCTATGTTGTTGTGAAGTCAAAGTATGCTAAGTGTGTGATCACAATGCAAGTCCATCACAAGTCCATCTTCCTCCCACACTTAGCCATTTTCAGAAAATCTTCCTGACCTAGCAAATCAGCTTCACTGGGCCCTGACTGAGTTGCGCACTGTGCAGTTTTGGCCCTCAATGATGTGACCTTGCTGACTAGAACTGCGCAAACACTATCCACTAGGGTAATTGCACTGCACAATTCCAAAGTTCAACAACCTTCCTTGACTCCCAAAATTACGCAATAATTCCTTCTAGTCTAGCTTGAACTACGCATTTCACACTTTAAGTCCTCAAGAAATTACCTTACCTATTGGAATCCCACAACGCACAGAGATCTCAACCTCCCTTGGCCTCCAGAACTGTGTACAGGTGTCCCAAAGTGTCCTCCCTCAATCAAAGCTCATTTTTCTCAAGAATGATGCTTTTTTGGCTTCCAGGCCTCTCTACTTCCCAATCCTCCTTGCCTCTGAAAACTATGCAAAATTGACCTCCCTTGGATCCACCTTGCACCAGCCACCGTTGACTTGAGCTGTGCAATCTTGTCTACTGGTGGCCACTACACAATTTTTATCCTCAGTGAGGACTGTGTTCAAAAGTTCCTCAGTCAAGCCTAAGCTGCAATCTGTGCAGTCTCAGTGATCAAACTCTCTCCCTACCAATGTGAACTACGTAATGCGTAGTCACTCAGCCTCGTCTCCCAGCCAATGACTTGTCCCAAGCACATTCCATGGATGATAATGCACCATCTTAGAGTAGAGACTTTTCAGAATGATGTCATCATCTCATCATGAGTGAATTACAAGAACATGTACGCTCTCAATTCATGGCGAGATGATGAAGAAGGAAAAGTAGGAGGGAAGCATGCCTAACAGGAAAAATTTTAAGAATGGAAATTTATCTTAAAGTTTAGAAACCTTAGCGAATCTTACTAGTCCCCGATATGCAAAATGTAAAATGTTTGGCAATAATTTTGTAAAAATATTAAAATTTCTAATGATTTTAGATTCTCTTTATAAAATATTGGTGATTTTTAAAGTAAATTTATTTTATACTATAAAATTTGGTGAATTATTTTTACAAAAAATGAAAATTAGTGAAACTTTTCTTTTGAAAAAACATGGAAAATTATCCCACGTGCAAATATTAGCCCCTAAAATTTCCCCTAATACCTAGGTCTCACCTATAGCCAAACTGACAGGTGAACCTATCGAGAGCAAGGAAAGGACATAAGTTTGCAACAAGCTCCCAAGACTGAAGATCATTGAAGACCGTGCATCATCAAGCTATGTGAAAGAGAAGAGAGAGCACACCCAAGAACATATCTGTCACTCAGCAGAAAAAATGGCTTGACATTGCCACCTCAACAAGCCAATCCATGTCAACAGTGTCATGTAAAGTCATGTCACGAGTTTTCAAAGGGCACATCACTATTATGAGCCATTTATATTGTAAATAAAATGTAATGTAAAGTGGAAGTCCAATGGACACATATGAATATGAAGAGTCATGTCAGTTGAGAAGTCATAGGAAGTTGAATAGTCATGAGGGTAGTCAAAGGGTCACAAGGGTAAAACATCACCCCTTGGTTATATATACCACCCCCATTGTATGATCAAGGGACTTTTCACCTTAGATCCTCCCGTAAAGCATTAGAGAGATCAGTTAGTTCTTCGAGGAGCAAGGAGTGGCTCCAATGTCTCACTATTGGGGCTTGTGATGTACAATGTGAATATGTGTCTTCGAAATTTTTTCTTAATTAAAAAATCATTTTCAAGTCATCACATTTTGATGCATGACTTATAAATGTTTGTAAGACTATTCTATGAACGTTTTTGTTACACAGTATTTTTTCACGCCTCTTGCACTTCCCTGTGTTATACCCCATAGTGCCCGAAATTTGCAATTATGTAGTGTACCCATCCTGATATGCATTCCAGATCCTCCCTAAAGCACAGATGAAAACATTCCTTGAACCTTCCTGAATAAGTAAGCTCTAAAACCCTAATTTTAGGACCAATGTGATTGTGACACTGGAAACTAGTGCTGATGATAGGTTTCACTATACTAACCTTGCATTTCCAGCACGTTTTTTACTTCGATACTCACATTGATCCCCAAAAGGCAAGTTTTTTGAAAGAGGACTAAAATCTTCATGATCTAAAGGCTTCCAGAATTTCCCAATATTTCCCTTTAATCTTATCCCTAGGAGCTTCCTTCTTGAGATGAGGACCTCCCCCTATCTTTGGAGAGATCCTAACTCCCTCTCCCTACCTCTATATTCATCCTCTTCCATTCCCAAATGATTGGTCTCTAATTATTTGCAGCCTTATGCTGAGATAGTGCCTACATGCTACTCATTTGGCTTAAAGAAGGAGTTCTTGGAGATCTTGAGCTTGGACTTGGAAATTCACTCAAGGAGCGCTTATTGACATCAATGATTTGGTTGTATGCTTCCTCTTTTATTTCTTAATATATAAAATTGTCGGTTCACTTTCCATAAATTCTTATGTTAATGCATCATTTATCTTAATTCTCCTTGATCTGTTAAGAGGATTACTTTCGATTATGATTGTTGCACTTGTATGCTTTGTTGTGTCTTTGATCTCTTGTGTAGGTATTCAAACGTTGTGAGCAGTGGAGCTGAGCCTGAGGAGAAAGCGATCAAGATCTTCAACAAAGGATTTTGTTATAGCATCATAAAGAGGTAGGTCTCCTTCCTCTTCTCTCATTTCCATTGTAATTTAGGAAAGTGTCTTGTAGATTTTCACGTAGGTTTCAAGTCCCACTCATTGGGCTAGAGGGATAGTCTTTGTCCACAGAGAGGATTTACCTAGACAACAAAATGGCGTCTCCACTGGCGAAGCTATAACCTTTCTATCCATTCCTTCGATCAAATTCTTTGATGAGTTTGACAAACCATTTATTTCTTGGCTTGTGTGCATCACTATAGCTATATGCACTCACTAGTTTTTTCTTGAGAGTGTTGAACCTGCTCTGATTTTGAATATTTTTTTATTTTTTCCTTATTTTTCTCACCCAACACATTTTCTGCTATGACAGAAGCACTGCCAGCATTAATTTTGAATTAACAAACGTGCTGCTCTACCATTCATCGCCATTTTTCCTTTAACAGGCATGCTAATCCCAGAGGATAGAAGAAAATTAGGGTTTCTTCTTGTTTTCAATGGTTTTCAAGCTCTATGAGTGATTTTCTAGTGTAACTACAGTGTGTTTGTCTTGATTGTTATCCTTGTGTGATTGCAATTATCTCCTAGCTTTGTTGATGTGTGTTTGGAGCTTGATTACCTTCTAGGGTTTCTAGGTCTAGGTGACCCTTCACTCATCATTTTGTTTGTCTCTGTGAGATTGATTGCTCCCATTTAAGAGTTTTGATGCA
This sequence comes from Pinus tabuliformis, assembly GCA_031772625.1. Lineage (NCBI taxonomy): Eukaryota > Viridiplantae > Streptophyta > Pinopsida > Pinales > Pinaceae > Pinus > Pinus tabuliformis. The sequence continues at coordinate 67,721,951 of CM062812.1, forward strand.
GTCAGGACACCATTTTCAAGTTGCTTTCGGTTTGAGTTTTTTGAAGTTATTTTCATTAGTATTGAGTCATATTGGTGCTTTGAAAATTGCTTTTACTCCATCGTCAAACATAGATTACAATTGTTTGCTTTGGTGAAAATGAAATTGAATGCTTGTTTTGATTTCATTGTTTTGAAAAGAAAAGTGCAAGGACTTCTTCATTTAAGTATTTTTGAAACAATTTGCATTTGAAACCAAAAGTGAATGAAATTTTCATTTTAGTTGTTTTAGATTGCATTTTTCCCTTTTCTCATTGCATTAGTTTTCATTTTTGAATCAAAGTGAAAGGAAAAGAACAAAAATATTAGTGCATCTTAGTGAAAGAAAAGTGTTTTTGTTTCTCATAGGATTGCATTTTGGCATTACATTTGTTAGTGAAAGTGAAAGAGTAGATTTCATTTTTACATTTTGCATTGGAAAGTTAAAGAATTATGTTTTGATGCATTTTGCTTGATTGATGCATTTGCTTGGTTGTCTCTCTTCCCTCGTTAGTTTAGCCTTCATCGAATGAAAATATTTCATTTTTCTCATTTAGTTGCATTATAGGAATTCAGATGACATTGTTGAGCCCTAAAATTGAAACCTAATTCAATATAAACTTAAAATTTACCTCAATCAACCTAAGGAGAATTTGTAACCTAACACAAATATCTAGAGGTCTAGGTTAGAGATGTGTTCCGACATCTTTAAACATAAAAACTACCATTAACTGCATACATTGTATCCTGGGGGTGAAATATCGTCCCATTACAGAAGTATATCAAAGGTTCTCCGGTACTTTTGGGTATATAGGAGGCACTTCAATATGGCAAGTATATAGGGACACTCTCATCAAATGGTTATGCATTAGATAGAGCTAACACATACATGTGTTCCCCATACTGTTGAGTATATATTGGGATACCCCACTAGGTTGCTATCCTTTAGCCACAGGTAACTAAGTCCTGCCTTGTAAATGTGATATAATGAACACAACATTCGAGGGAGATCGACTGCCATATGTCAAGTCCTTGGTTTCCTCTAAGGTGTATATAACTGTTCATGGATACTTGGTAAACCCTCTTGCCTAACATTACTCATTTTGATTTATTTGTTGTTTCGTGTCATAAAATCAACTACCAATGATAACATGTTGAACCCATGCAGTTTCTTCTTGGCCTCACATTGAGTAATTCCTTGTAAATTTTAATTTTAATCAACCCTCAATGAATCATCTCTTCTCCTTCTGCTCTTAAGAGAAAAAAGTTGTGGTTGAACCATGCATTCACCTCATAGTTCCCCTTCATCATTTAATACTAAAGGGTCTTCACAAGGAGTTCATCTTGAACTTTCACAGTCACTTGAAGCTCAAGGCTTTGAACTTGGAATTCTTCTTTTCCCCCACCTTAAGAGTCATTGTTGTCTCAGGAGTCTGATCCAGAAAACCTTGAGAATCCACAAAAGTTTGTTTTATACCTTTTTAATCTGCTATTTGACTCGTTTGCGATACTCCTCAACATCCTTATAATCCACACAATCATCTTGGTATTCCTTTGGAGTTATCTCCTCGTCCATCTAGGATTCCTCCTCACGAACTGTTTCCACCTATGGCCTCAGAAGGTGAGATTCCAACATCTCCTCGAGGTCCTCAAGAAGTCTTCGTTACTCACATTCCTAGTGTTGATAATGAATCTAAATATGACTTTCCTCCAGAAGGATTTCCTTATGTAGGAAGAGTTCCATCTCAATTGCTTCCTGAAAATAGTGGGCCTATGCTTCCACATGGTTATACAACATTGGTTCAACTAGTGTCTAGAACTCCCAGTGCTTCTTCATTATACCAAAACCAAATTTGGTCATGAAATGCTATGCCTACTTCTGGTTCGTTTATTCCTAATGTGACCTCTCAGATCCCTGTGCAAACTGTTGTTACTTCAGTTCCGATTCAACCGAAAATCCCACCACAACCGTTACCTTCATTTCAACCTTCCATTCCAGTACAACCGACAGTTTCGCTTTATACGTCTATAAGTTCCTCAATTCCCCCATCAAGTGGACAAAATATGCCACCATCGCATTCCCAGCATGGGGGGGAAATTCCAAATATCCCTCTTGTTTCAGGTGGAACCCATGTGAGTGGATCACAACCTCACATGGTTGGAGTGAGTCAACTTGTTAGTGGTATTCCTAATCCCGCTGATTCATCCGGGGTAGTTAATATCTAGTATCAACAGCCTTATATGGCCCAGATACCTCTTTAATAGTATTATGTTCCATATGGTTCACAAGCACTGCAAAATCTACGTAGGTCTTCATGTGCAACCTGATCAAAATCCTATTCTCAGTGCATATGGTCAAATCCCAATTGGAAATTATCAGTACCAACGAGGAATCCCTCAAGGAACTATTCAACAACCTTTACTACAACAAGGGAAAGCTTTACATTAGTAAGGGAAACCTTTGCATCAACAACCTTTGCAGGAGTTTCAACAACCTTTGCAACAACAAACACAATTTTTCCAACAACCAAACCAACCCTTGTATCCACAAACTCAACCATTGCAGCAGCAAGGTCAGCCCTTGCAATAGCAAGCTCAACCTTTATATCAACAAGGTCAAATCTTGCAGACACAAGGCCAACCCTTGTAGCAGCGAGGCCAACATCTCTATTACCAGGGTCAGTAGTTACAACATCCTTATAATTCATATGTCGCGCATAATTTTTATCCACCTTATGGTTATCAATGGCCTATGGTAGGTCAATATCAACCCTACCCTATGCATAATTTGTCTTATGGTCAAGGTATCCCTTAGTGGGGTAAAATCAAGCCCATTATGGTCAAAATCCTCCACTTTGGGGGTAGAACCCTTACCAACAAGGTTGGAACCCACAGAATGGGCCTTACCAAAGGCCTTATATGCCTTTAACCCATAATTTCCATTTTTAGTGACGTTGGAATTGCCTGATGTCTCGAGGCTTACTAATGATCCAACTCTTCATCCGCCTTATTAGCCTCCAGTTCCCACTAAAATTCCAAGTGATTGCCCCAAATTCGAAGGAAAAGCTAAAGAGGACCCTCATGCCCATGTGATGACATATCACTTATGGTGTTTTTCCAATTCCTACATTGACGATTATGTTCGTCTCTGCCTCTTTCAGCAAACCTTGACAAGTGCTGCCGCAAAGTGGTACATCGAATTACCCAAAGGTACCTATGCAGAATTAAACTCTCTGGCCATGGCCTTCATCACCCACTTCCAGCTATCAATTCATTATGAAACTGGTACCCACTTTCTCACATCTCTGAAACAGGATATCGCAATCCATATCTCTGATCACATGCATGAATGGAGACATCGTCGTTGCCTCATCAAATTTGAAATCCTTGATGAGTTGTTGACTGAATGGTTCACCAAGTCATTCGTAAATAAAATTTGTGTAGATATAAAAATGGGAGGTTGTGTTACCGAGGATCAAGCTATTGCTTGTGCCTAGTATTTGGATTTGGTTTATTCCAATTTGGCATGCTATATGAAATTTTTCCTGATGCTCTAAGGCCATCCTTAGATCCAACATCTTTTAAGTCTCTAGATGTACCACCTATTGATGGTATATAATTGGATCAATATCTCAAACTTCCACTAAAGCTTCTTTGAAGAAAAAATCTGTTTTGAACAGTGGTTCTAATCGTCCTTCGAAAACCCCATCGAATCCTGGTAAAACCTCTGAGGTCAATATTGTCCAGTCTACCACAGCAGACAAAGCCTTGAAAGGTAAGAAAAAGGGTAAAGGTAAAGAAAAGTCTAATATGTAGAAACAATATCCTTCTAAGCCATCTGTTGATGATGCCTCCAAATGAAAGCTGAAATATCCTTGCCTCATTTGTGAGGATGTTCATTACACCAAGGATTTGCCCCGACGTGTAGAAGTTAGTTGTTTATTGAAATGGACCCCGGCTGTACTGAAAGATCCATTTCCATCTGAGGAGACTCAGTTGGTAGACCAACCACAATCCTCTTCCTCTTCTGGTTCTCAGGTTTACATGATGGGTTCACTGCCTATCTTTGTTTCCACCCGATTGAAAGATTATCAAACTCCTCAAAATTAGACGATGGAAAAGGAAGCCATTGATACACCTTCTACTTCCACTCCACCTAGTTTTGGTACTCTCCATATCAAGAGACCTAATAATGAATATGTCATTCAACCACCTCCCAAAGGTGTGCTTCGGAAGTCATCCTATAATCCAAACACTAGATCTGCTCAATATTACAATATTATCGAAGATTTAGCTCAAGTTCCTTCGGCGATGTTTGCCTGGGAACTTCTCCAAACTTGTCCAATGCAGTGGAAATCATTATTTTCTGCTATATGAGGCATCAATCCTACCGATTCAAACTTGATTACTTTCGATCTATAAAACCATGTTCCTCTTGTTCCTCATCAAATTGCATTTTTGAGTGAGGTCATTATAAAAGGAAAGACAATTCATCTAACTGTCATTGATGAAGGTGCTTCCACCTGCATCATGCATTAGAGAACTTTTGAGGTCTAAAATGGGCCTCCTAATAAAAATGTACAACCAAAGTAAAATTTATAAGAACCAATAGGATTCAATATGATGATGTCAACCATGGGGGATGATTCACCATTTTTGGGGTAAAAAATTAAAAATATTAAAAAATAATAAAATAATAAAACTACTTTTTCAACTTGTATTTTCAACTTGTCTCCCTAAGCTTTTACTCAAATTTTGAGCAGTAGTACTCGTTGGATGCAAAATTTAATTCTTCATCCATGGAGTACCCATGTTGCATACTTTTGATGGACCCTGCTACATGAAAAAAGAGAAATCCCTGAAAAAATGTGATTGCAATCACGTTTTTCATGTATTTCTCATTTTTCATGTAGCAGGGTCCATCAAAAGTATACAACATCGGTACTCCTTGGATGAGGAATCAAATTTTGCATCCAACAAGTGTTATCACTCAAAATTTTAGTAAACCCATAGGGAGAGAAGTTGAAAATACAAGTTGAAAAGGTAGTTTTTCCTTTTTTTCCCTCTAAAATTTGATGATGTAATTTAATATTATTTTATAATTTCCTTAGGAGGCCCATTTTAGACCTCAAAATTCCCCTAATTTCTACTTCATGTTGGAAATCCATTGACTCTCCACCTCTCAACCAGTCCACAAACACCTTAGAAGCAGTTGATGGTAGAGGCTCTTGTCCTTATGGTATTCTCACAAGTTTTCCCATCACCTTGGAAGGGAAGACTGTCGAGTTAGAAGTAGAAGTCGTAGATGCCAATCTGAATTACAATCTTCTACTTGGGCAAAGTTGGACCCATGCCATGTTTTGTGTGGTTTCCTCTTTGTTTCGGGTGCTCAGTTTTCCTCATGAAGTAAAAGTTGTCACCGTCAATCGATTGTCCTTTTTCTCTTCTAGCGCTTTAAATGGTAATGTCCCATATGTAAGGAATATCGATATTCCATATGAGAGTGTGGGGGCAGGTCTTTTAAAATATTCTTCTTTAATGAGAATTTTTTCTCTCCCACCTCCGCATGTCACCTCGATCAACATGATCTCTATCTCCAATGATCCGTGGATCATCCCTACTCCAGATCAGGTTGATTCTTTTGGTGATGTTATGTTGCTAAGTGCTTTAGAAAAAGCCTATCAAGAAGTTGTCTTGGCTTTAGCGGTCGCTTTAGAAAGTCATATTGTTCTCAGTATGCACCTAGATATGTATTTGCAATCTCCTTGGCTTGGTTCTTGGGATTCTTCGGATCCCCTGAATGAGATATTACCCACCGATGAGAGTATTGTTGAGGTTATGTCTCTTGACGAAACTCCTTGGAATGATGCCCATCATTGTTCCTCATTTCTTCCAAGTTTAAGTCAGATTGCTTCATGTCTTGAGGCTTTTGTTTCTCATAACCTAACACATCCACTTCAAACACCTGTTTTGGTGCATGAATTTTTTTCCGAAGGTAATATGGGAAATATTACTATAACCTTGCCCATTGAAATCTCGGTTCAATCTAAAAGTGTCCCAATCTTTCAACTGGAGACATATTTTCCTCTTCATGATATTTTCTTGCCTCTTTTCATGAGATTTTCTCACTAAGTTTTTACCGTTCACCCATTATCACAATGGGGTATCCATCTTATGACTCGTAACCCTCACTTGCCTGGGGGCATGGGGGGATAGCCATTTATGTGTGTTATTATTTTATTTGGTCAAGTCGATGCTTATACGTCACGCCAATGGTGAAACTTCGATTTCATTCTCTGATGATCGATTACTCGAGTTCGACAATGTGCTCCATCTGAACTTTTTACGCGTGGTCATTCATGTAAATATATTTTCGTACATTAGTGTGTGAATTAATTGGTGTGTATTTTTTATTTTTTGGTGTGATTATTTGATTTGCAAACATGTTTACTCTGCTTACCTTTTGTTCCACTCGGTTCATAGATGTTGTCAAACCATTATGTTGGTTTTGTTGATGGTGCTTGTCATAGCACACAAAACTTATCCTCCGCATCTTGGGCACGCTTTGCCTGATGGCAAGTTGATCGATTTACAAGGTATTTCCCTGGGAAAAACCACTAATAATAATTTCGAGTATGGTGTTGTTATTGAACTGTTATCAGAAGTATTTGCTCTCGAAATTAGAAATTTAGTTGTTAAATTAGATTCGCAACTCATTGTGTTACAATTGAAGTCATTACTCAGTAAGAAATCCACAAATTTTGCGTATGTATCTACGTGTTCGATTACTAGTAAGAAATTTTGATTATATAACATATCAACACATTCCACGTAATTTGAATACACTAATAGATGCATTAGCAAATTATGTTTTAGATAGACATTTGCGTAACTTATAAAATCGATCACATCATCATGATACATGAACACATATGTAGAAGATAGAAATAAATAAATAAATAAATAGATATATAAATATATATATATATCTATATATATATATCTATATATATATATATATATATCTATATCTATATATATATATATATATATATATATATATATATATATATATATATATATATATATATATATATATATATATATATATATATATATCTATATATATATATACATACATACACACACACACACACACACACACACATATATACATATACATATACATATACATATACATATCAATTCTATCAAAGTTTGTTCATCAAAATCTCAAAAAATAAGTGTTCTGGGACACATGGCTTTCAAAACCTAAAATAGTGTCGAAAAACACCACTAGAAAAGGCTATTCACCCACATGATGCTCATGATACAAAATCTCAAAAAATAAGTGTTCTAGGACACATGGCTTTCAAAGCCTAAAATAGTGCCGAAAAACACAACTAGAAAAGGCTATTTGCCCACATGATGCTCACAATACCATGAGACCGCTCTGATCACTCGGCCTAATTACCAATGTAGTCTCACAGACACTCCTACTGTATGCCTTTGGTACCCTAGTGGTACTCGTCTATAGTCACATATTCTGGAATCCCCGGAGTAATCACTTCAGATTTTGTTCCATTTCTACCATAGGATCTGCTCCTTTCTCTTATGGAGCACATTCTATCTGAAGTGCTACTTGTAGTGCTATTGGTGACATGCCAAGAGGCCTTTCTGGTCCTACATCTACACAATTATCACAAGTAAACTCTTAGATACACCTCAAATAAAAAAATCATAAAACTTGAAAATTTCCAAAAAACAAGTTTTACCTGCATCGGTCCACTATGCACCTAGTGGTAGAGGCAAATCTGGATCTCCTCTGAAGTCTGTGCATGCATAGGCATAGTCATCCACAATTATTAGTTGTTGGCATAGCCAACCAAAGAACTGTGGAGGGAAGCTCATCCGCTGGCCTCCTCCCCCTCAAGGCATTATCTCACCACATCTGAGCAGCCTCTAATCTTGTGGAGTTGAGTCTTCCACCAATACCCAATGGTATCAAAATAGGGGCACACACTCCAAAAAGAAAGTGACTAAAATAGATTCAAAGTCGAACTGCTTCAAGATTCCCAACTTACCTTTGGTCAGTTGTCTCTTCATGTTGACTAGCAGTCCCTCGCACCAACTGAACACTATTGGAGCAAGGCAATCCACTGCATACTAGAATAGTGATTCTGAAATCTCATGCAATGTCTGCACCCTAGCTATATGGGCCATGGTGTGTAGAATTGTCCTCAAGGGAACATTTTCGATGGTTGTTATCTTCACCTTCCCATCACAATTGCCTCTGCACCTAGGAAATGCCTTTTGATTAAGGTATTGGTGCTCTCACCTCCAACATGGGCTCCAAAGATTTGGAATCTCTCCCCTCTTCTAAAAATCCAATGATGAAGTAGATGTCAACTACTTCCATATCTAGTTCTTGATCTCCAATGATAAATATCTATCGGTTAACATCCCATAGATTGATCAGATAATGTAACAACTGATTTTGAGCTTCGAGTCATGGGGTTCAGAAGAACTTTGGTAACCCACAGTCCCTCAACGCATTGACACATTCAACGCTTTGGGAAGCTTTGTGATCTTCTGACTCGTGGCCTCTTTCCTTCCATTCGATGTCCATGTTTATCGAAATCTCCTACAAACAACCCATAAACAACGATTAGATGCCTTCCCATGGATCGAAATCATGAAAAAATTGATTAAGAGAGAGGATTTTTATTTTGATTTTCCACTCTGCATCCATCGCAACTATCTTAATTATTTTCATCTGGCAGGGCAAGAGCCTTTTGGGCTCTGGGGCGATCAACATGGATCCGAGGAGCAGACTTGCGCTAGTCATCCCCGATTTTAAAAATTGAAATGCTCCCCTTAACCAGCTAAAATCCTATGAAATAGAATGAAATAAGAATGAAAACCAGGAGAAAAGGAAGAGATCTTACCTGTAGTTGATGATTTGTGAAATGGTTCCCTGGATCTCCCACATTGCTTGCCTGAAAAATCAAGGAAAATGGGGTAAAATGCACTCTCCAATTTATTCCAAGTGAAATGGTAAAAATGTTTTTACTTTTGGTCTTTTTATAAGTTTTTAAACACATTTTTGCCAATATTTTATTATTTTTCTCGATATCAGTGATATGTGGTTGTCTTTGTGCAATTACAGGCTCTTTTTGGTGGTTATAACAATTATTTTTTTATCAATTCAACGAGTTTTTGTTTTCTCTCTTTTTCAGACTCATTAAAAATAAACGAAAAAGGAACCCCCCTGGAGGCATCTTTAAGCTCTTTTATGACTCTCAAAATATGAAAAGATCATCGAGTACTTGTCTTTTCAAACTCATTAAATTAAATAAATTGACGTTGTCTCAATATAGGTTTAACCCTTTGTTAGGCTGGGATTGACTACTTATGAAAAAGGTGCACCTTGGTCGACATGGTTAAGAGGTTCTCTCGAATATTGTTTTCTACCTTTCCGGGTTCGAGAGACAAATTATGAAAATATACTTGATGGAGTTTTCTTTTGCATCTCTTTTTCAAACTCTCTAAATATGAAAAAGGCACCGAGTTATTCTTCCTTTGGACTCATAAAAATTAAACGGTGAAAGACATGTCACCATGATGAGACCAAGCTTCTCCTTCCTAGGACTCATAAAACTTACTAGGATGGATTCATTCGAAGAATGAACTTATATGGTAAGCATATTCTATCCCCTTCAAGCTTGTGATTAAAAATAATTGGGGTACTCTCTAGAAATAGTGGGGAAAATGAAAGTGAAACATCTCTTGTATAGGTAGAATTTCGCTCTTGAACATGACAGTCATCTGTTTCTTGGATCTGGTTTGGGATATCCTCAGTCAGTCACTTGTCTTTTCCAAGTTTGGGTGATCCATTTTTCCTCTCATTTGACTATTCCATTCCATCATCATGACCCTTGGTCTTATGTTGAGTCAAATGTTGCGACACTCCGAAGTCGTGTCACCAATATGTTCAAGAGAAGTCCTATATGCAGTTTATTACCTATACATTGTGTGAACTTTTGCTACAGTCTTGGATCATACTCATTTATTCCACTTTATTCCTTATTTCGTGTCGATGATGAGGGAATCATCATGTCCCTCCTTCAATGGTCACTTCCTATTGACTTCAGCTCTATACAAGAAGATAACTTAGAGACCCCCTTTCATTACCTTAGAGATTTCATGCCTTAATGGAAAGTTCTTCACATCCAATGACATGTTTTCATCATTAGCTTTCGATTGGATTGTAGAAATTTCACCTGTAGAACAAACCGATATATGCAATGTACTAAAGCATAATACTTGTTCTACTTCTACAAAAAATTAGGCGGAAGCATAATCGAATTCATGAGCAACATCAAGTAGAAACATGTGTAAATGATCAAGAGAAATAATCACACATAACACAAGATATATCCAAGGGAAAGCAACAGAATAAAACCCCAACCATGTATTATCAATCAAGTGGAGATCCTCAACAACATACAAAAGGAATCAGCTCAATAGCTATCTTGTTGTCTCTATAATCAGAAGATGAAAATCATGGACTACCTAGGCCTCAATATATAGGCCACAAGTCCTCCAATCTCCTATAATAGATCCTTCTCCATGCAAGGAATACTTACTAGAAATATCCAAGCATCTGATAGTACATTGTCCCTCATTTGATCTCAACTGGGTCTCTGTCTGAACTGACATACATCAGTTATCCATGAGGGAATGCTCAGTTATCTAAAATAATAGTTGTCACATGCATGCAAGCATTAACAAACTATATTTTATTATTTTAACAACTTGTTAAAATAATCTAACTAGACTTGACTAGTTAGAACTAAGTCAATTGATTCTCTCATTATATAACTCATACTTATTCCCTCAATCAGTGGAGGAAATTAAGGATAAATTCCTCAATTAGTGGGACAACTCATGTGCATGCTCACAAAGACTTCAAATTTGAATTTCCTTAACTAGTTAACTCAACTAAATTAATTAACTAATATTTCCAACTGCTGTTAAGACCAAAATTAACTTTGCTTCCTATAGATAGACTAAGGACTGCTATAAATAGGAAGGGACCCAGAAATGCTATTTTTAGAACTTTCTATTTTTAGCAATTTCACCTCTCACCCAATGTGGCCAATGACCTCATTGGCCAAACTGCTATTTTTAGACATATTATCTTTAGTAGGTCTATTTTTAGCACATTCTAAATTTAGCATTTCTTGTTGCACATTTTTCAACACAGATGATTCCATGAGTGTTCAACTTCAACTCCATTTTCACATTCACGGATTGTACTATCATGCCTTGAGAGCCATTGTCATTATTGGTGGTTTCTCTCATGCTTGTTAACGGTCCACATCATTGGCCGATAATCAGGTGGTTTTCTAGCATGTTCGACTTTGACACATTCATTTGCATGTTAGAATTTGTACTTTGATCAGGTTGGGATGGAGCGCAAGACCCTGAGTTTTGTCTGATATAACTCAAGTTGCATGGAGTTATGTATTATTCATGATTGTACACATGTTTCTTCTATACGGATGGCTGCGACCATACCATGGGACTTTATATTTATGATGATGATGATCCTTCTATATCAAGTGGTTGCGTCCATACCTTGGATCTTATATTTCTAAATGATCCTTTTCATTCAGATGGTTGTGCCCATGTTGTGGATCTTTTCACATAGTCCTTTCTATCTGGATGGCTGCGTCCATACTATGGATTCATGTTTTAATATCAGATATGTATATGTATATGCGTCATTGATTTACAGGTCTCTTGACAATGTTTTTTCTCGTCCTTGCAAAAGATCGTAAGGCATCTCATCCATCACCCCCTGTTCTACCTCCATGATATAGGGGTTATCTGTTACACATTTTTTTGTCATGCCTCCTACACTTCCCTGTGTTATATCCCAATATTTCCCTTTGATCATATCCCTATTGATGAGCCCCATAAATAGGTAATTATATGGGCTCATTTTTCCTCCTAACTTAGCTTAATCCACCATTCTCATTAGTTTATTGCATGTTTTTTATTATGTTTATGCTAATAGAGTGAGTTGGGTTGGTCATTATGCCTTGAAGTCTAATGTGTGCTTAATGCAGATTTTTGGTCAAATTTGGAGACAAAGTCAAAGATTTAATGAACATTTGGTAGCAAATAATTGAAGAAGACAAGGGAGAGGATTTAGAGGAGGGTGCCCCCCTCATTTATGACTCCCTACTTCGAATTCTCCTTCAGAAAGCTCGAAGCACAAGCAGCCACATCAATGCACCAAAGAGGCAGCCGAGCAAGTGAAGGATAATTGTTGTCTATCTCAAGTTTTGGGAGCCAATACTCCCTGATTTTAAGGGAGTTGTTGGGAGCTCCAGTTGTATAAGTAGAGAGGCCTAGGGCCTCATTATTTTTGTGGATGTTAGTCAAATATTCGCACTTTTTTTGTAGCTTTGCTCTGCTCCACTTCGAGCTTACTTTTGTAGACAGTTTCATGTAATCTTACTATTATTTTAATAATGAAGATGAGATTGTTTGTGAGCTAGCACTGAGTTACCTTAGAGGGCTGAAGCTCTTGGGTTAGGGCCCAATCCAAGCAGTCAAGCACCTCTTGTTTTTTATTTTATATGTTTTGTTTCAGTTTATGAATTCATTGTTGTTAGATAGATTTCTTTCTTAGTTAGGAATAGGTTTCTTTTGGTGATTTAAAAGGTTGTTTCCATTTCAGTTTGCTATAGTAGGTTGAACAGTGATAGAAGAAGATACAAAAAGGCCATCAACAAAGCCTTGGCCTCCTTTCCTCCCTTTGGGACCATGAACTGAGGCCAAGACCCTCTTGCTACCATAAAAAAAACAAATTTGCCTTTGCCATAGTATTTCTAGTGTTGCAGCTTGTTAGAAGGTTCATGCTTTGCTGTAGATCTATTTCACCATGCTCATTTCTATCTTTGCAATAAATTTCCTTCCATGTTTTCTTTCCATATAGCATTGTTCAACATTTACTTTCCTAGATCAAAATTTAGACTAGCTTGATGAACAGTTCTGTTTTTTTAGTATAGCTAGTTTCTTTACTTGCTTAGTCTCAATGTTTGATTTTCAGTTTTTTTGCAGTACATATCTGCTCACAATAAATCAACCAATCAGCCATCACCATCTCTTTTTGATCCATGTTCCACAGGTCATCCAAAGTCCCTCACAAATCTGCCTTAATTTTCTGCACTTTTCTCATGAACTTTCCTCTCTTTCCTTGAACAAGTCCAACCATCTTTCTCTTCCCTAATCCTCCTTGATGAACCTTAGACACCTTAACACATCCTCGTAGCCTTTAGCTACCTTTTCCACCCATTTTCCCACCTTCAAAACCTCTAAAACAGCTCTCGGCATCCTCTTGTAGAACTCCTGTAGACCTCCTATAGATCCCCTGCGACCTACTGTAGATTTTCCTGTAGGTGTCTTTTTGAAGTTTGATTGCAAGAAAAGCCTCCAGAAGGCCACCTGGGACCTCCTAGGACCCCTCCACACCTTCCTACACCTCTGCAAACTCCAAAGTCACCCTCCATCACCACCTAATTGCTACCACATTCACAAACAAATAAATTACATGCATGACAATTTCACCTAAAAATACATAAAAATCAAAAAACATGTTTTTTTCTCATTTACTTGTAGAAATAGCTTGAGTAGATCATTTTTACTTCCTAAGTAGGTAATGGTACTCATTTCATGGTTTTTCATCTCTCTTTCTGCAAAAGTAGGATTAGCTGGTTAATTAGGGTTTGCTAGGTTTACTTCACATTTCAGTCTTCTTTCTCTTTCTGCAAGTAGAGTAGCATCTGTAGAGTAAGCTTTCCTTTCTTTTATAACATATAAAGATTCTTCTAGAATTCATAGAAGTTGGCTTGATCTCCTAGTGATCTTGCGCCAGCTGACCAAGTGACAGCCTAAAGTAAGAACTAGTACTTGTGCATACAACACCGTCGCTTCCAAGTTTGTTACGAACTACCAGGTTGATAAAAGTAAAGTAAGAAGCCCAAGAGTTGCAGCATTATTGCTGCAATACTGGTGCTCACCACTTTTTGGTACCATTTCCGGGGAAGCATCAGCGTATTTTGCGATTACTGCTTTTCTTCTATTTCCTACTGCAACATTCTGCTAAGTAGTTTATTTAAGCAAAAGTAGAGTAGTTGTTTCTTTCAATTTCTACATTTCCTTGCTTTCATTCCGATTCTGCAATTTCAATTCCAGCAAAAGTAGAATAGTCATTTCCTTTCTGCATTTCATTTGCTTTCCTTTTTCAGTTATGCAATTTCATTTCAGCAAGTTCATTTTAGTTAGTTGCAATTCAGCAAAAGTAGAGTAGTTGTTTCTTTCAATTTCTGCATTTCCTTACTTTCATTTCAATTCTGCAATTTCCATTCCAGCAAAAGTAGATTAGCCATTTCCTTGCTTTCATTTCAATTCTGCAATTTCCATTCCAACAAAAGTAGATTAGCCATTTCCTTACTTTCATTTCAATTTTGTAATTTCCATTTCAACAAAATTAGATTAGTCATTTCCTTTCTGCATTTCATTTGCTTTCCTTTTTCAGTTCTGTAATTTCATTTCAACAAGTTCATTTCAGTTAGTTGCAATTTATTTGTTCAATCAATTTGGTTTTGCAGGTACAAGCAGAAAAAAGCAAAAACAAACCAAAAAAAAATATTTCCTTTCATGCCTTGTAGGAACAGAAATAATTTAGGAAAATTCTTACCCAACACCCCCAACACATCACATAGCCACCTTTATCTCTTCTTCGGTGACAGTGATCAAGAAGAACCTTTAGGTGAACAAACAGAGATATTTGAAGAACCTATAAGGGAAGAAGAAGAAGAAAGCATCCCTCTTGAGACAATGGCTAAAAATAGAAATGCTAGGAGGAATGGAGAAAGAGTAGAGGGTACCTTTCCCATCTAAGAGACCAATGGGGACACTAAAATGAAAAACATAAGCCCTTCAGCCCTACCTCACTTCCATGGATTGAATAGAGAAGATCCTGACACCTTCTTGTTTGAGTTTGTTGTTATCTATCGAACCTATGACTATGCAGAAGATGAGCAAAATTTGAAGTTATTTCCTTCTATCCTCAAGAATGCAGCATTGTGCTGGTTCATGGGGTTACCTGGCAATAGCATCAAAACTTGGGCTCAGATGCAACAAGCCTTCAATAAAAAATATTGAGACTACTGTAGGTCAAAAGACACCAAGGAATAAATCTTCCGAATGACCATGGGAAGTGATGAATCTTTGGAAAATTATGAAGAGAGGTTCCAACTCAGTTATAAAAGGGCTAGGTGCACACTTGACCTCGAATCTTTGAAGCTGGTCCTGCTCAGGGGAATTCCGGAAGACCTTCTAGACACCCTCCATCCACTGGCTAGGGGAGACATCTACCAACTACCTTATGAAGACATAAACATTGTTTCTAGAAACCATTCTAGGGTAGCAAGAAAGAGAGGTAGGGGGAGTCAACCCATAGCCAGTACCTCCTCCTCCATTTCATCCATAAAAGGTGAACTTGGACACATGCTGGAAGACTTCAAGAGTGAGATGTTGCAGACTCTTGCCATGCAAATGGATACCTTGCATATCAAAAGGAAACAAGAGGAAGCAGGGAGGGCTTTGGCCATTTTTTTTCCTAGGTGCACCAAAAGGCATCCTAGGAATGAATGTCGATTGAACTCTATAGAGGTTTGTTTAGTCTATGAAGAATATCATTCTATAGATAAGTTCCCTTCCTTGCCCTGGCTTAAAGCTATATACCAAGGGGCCGAAGGAGCCACTGAACCACTCTATTTCATGAACCAAATGAGATTGCCTGGACCTAGACCATACCAGCAGGGAATGCAAGGGACATCTCAAGCATACTACAACCCCAATCAAGCCACTTCCATACCTTCTTAGGGCCCACCTGCTCATCCTTCCTGGTCCACACCTCCTCCTTGCTCCTATCCATCTCAATATCATGCCCAACCAGCCGCTCATTCATTTGACTCCTATGCTCGGCCACAACCTCAGTAGAATGCATCTCATCAGGGGTGAAGGCCCCAATACAACTCTCCTTCCACTCTTTTGCCTCCACCACCTGCTCAACCACAACTATTGCCTCCTACTCCACCAAGGCAACCCCAAATGCCTTCCCAGCCAAACCCGAACCCGAACAACAGACAGGCCCAACAAGTGTACAGTGGGGAACCATCATGCCCATCTTATGTTGTGGAGATTCAGGATATTAACCTATGATCTAGGAAGGTTATTCCAAATAGCCAGCCTCCCCCTCAGGAGGTTGAGGAAGATAAAGAGGAAAGTGAACCGAAAGCAATTCTACCCTTTCTTGAGAGATTATCCGGGACAACACAGCCCACCCCAAAAGAAACTGAACTTTTGGGAGAATTGAAACAGTTATGTGTAAAGATACAACTTCTCCAAGACATAAAGGATGTGCCTATATACAATAAGATGATCAAAGAGAAGTGCTTCAGGCATCCAGGCAGGCGCAAAAGAGATGCCCCAACCATCAATGTCATAGGACAACTGTCTGACCTGATGTTGGGGCAGGTAATCTGTCTGAAATATCTAGACCCTGGAAGCCCAGTAGTTGATGTCCACATCAATGGCACCATGATCCCACATACCTTGATTGATCTGGGAGCTACCATTAATGTGATGACAAAGGACACCATGCTCAAGCTCAAACTCTAGGGCTCCTTGAGAAATACCATGACAATGCTGCAGCTAGCAGACCGCTCCACCATGACCCCTAAAGGGATTATGGAGGATGTGATGGTCTCCATTGATTCTTGGGAGTACCCTGTTGATTTCTTGGTTCTCTAGCCAAAGGCAAAGCTCATTGAGTATCCTCTCATCCTGGGAAGACCATGGTTGGCCACTACCAATGGTTACATCAGTTGTCGAGCTGGGAACATGACCATCAAGAACGAGCATATGTCCAAGTAGCTAATCCTATACCCTCCTGCCCAACCCCTGCTAGAACATGATCTACCTCTCTGGTTGGAGGAGGAGGATGAGGATGAAGTATATTCTACACCACTGTGTGTAGTAGAAACTGTCATGGGGGGGAACCACAAAATGAGGATGATATCATTGGAAATTTAATTCAGAATCCACCCCCCAGTATTTTCCCATTAGAAGATCTAGTGAAAGAAACCATTAGAAGATCTAGTGAAAGAAACCCAAGACAATCCCCTAACTGATCTCTATGTGGCCGACCTGACCTCTCTCTGTGTTAATAATATAGAGTTCGGCCCAGAAAAAACCTTGAATTTCAACTCATCGCTATCCACCTCCCAGGAGAAGGAACTGTGCAATTTATTAAGAGAACATTTAGATGCCTTCGCTTGGAGTTATAAGGAGATGAAGGGAGTGCACCCTTCAGTTTGTACTCATCATATATACATTAAGGAAGATTTCAAACCAGTCAGGCAGCCTCAAAGGAGGATGAATCCAACCCTTAAAGACATTGTTAAGGAAGAATTTCAAAAACTACTTGATGCAGGATTCATCTACCCCATCTCTGACAGTGAATGGGTCTCTCCTTTGGTGCTAGTGCCAAAGAAAAATGGTAAGTGAAGAATCTATGTCGATTATCGGGAACTAAACAAGGCCACTAAAAAGGACCATTTTCCTTTGCCTTTCATATATCAAGTGTTAGATGTTCTGGCGGGGAAAAAGTTTTTCTCCTTCCTAGATGGGTTTAGTGGGTACAATCATATTCAGATCAACCCGAAAGACCAAGATAAGACCACTTTCACTTGTCCTTGGGGTACCTTTGCCTACCAGGTCCTTCCTTTTGGTTTGTGCAACGCTCCAACCACTTTCCAGATAGCAGTATTGACTATATTTTCTGAATTGGTGCATGATGCGGTGGAAATATATATGGATGATTTTACTCCTTATGGTTCTAACTTTCAAGAAGCTTTATCTAACCTAGGGAAAGTTTTGGACAAGTGTATTGAAATGAACCTGTCCCTCAATCTGGAAAAATGTGAATTTTTTATGACTGAAGGGACCATGCTAGGTCATGCAATATCTCAACAAGGATTGTAGGTGGACCCCAACAAAATTGCCATCATCCAAAGGGTCCCACCTCCTAAAAAGGTGAGAGATGTCCGAAGTTTCCTAGGCTTAGTAGGATATTATAGAACATTCATTAAAGATTTCAGTAAGTTAGCCTCTCCGTTGTTTTGTCTTTTGGGAAAATATTTCGAGTTCATATGGACTGAAAACTATCAAGAAGCCCTAGATACCTTGAAAAGCAAACTTGTGACTGCCCCAATTTTGAGAGGCCCAAACTGGGCCCTACCTTTCCAAATTCACATAGATGCCTTGAACAAATCAATAGGAGCAACCTTGGGACAAATTGATGAAAGGTTACCTTATGCCATATACTTTATAAGTAAAAATTTGTTAAAGGAAAAGTTAAACTACACGGTCACCGATAAGGAACTCCTAGCTATAGTGCATTCCTTAAATAAATTCAGACATTACATCACAAGCTATCAAACCTTTGTACACATTGATCATGCTGAAATTAGGTATTTAATGAATAAACCATATGTAAATGCTCACATTATTAGATGGTTGCTTTTACTACAACAGTTTAATTTAACCATTGTTGATAAGCTTGGTAAAGAAAATGTTGTTGCTGACTTTTTGTCTAGAGTAAATTTTCCTACAAGTGAGGAAGGAATGGTGGATGATAAAATGCCAAATGAGCACCTATTTGCTATCTCAGTACTCTCTCCATGATTTGCTGATATAGCAAACTACTTGGTTTCGGCACAGTTCCCACCACACCTGTCCTCAAAAGAGAAGAGCAAGATCGTGAGGAAAAGCACCCCTTTCACTTGGATTGGGGGCAATCTTTTCAAACTTGGCTCAAATAATATCTTGAGAAGATGTGTCAGGGAGGAGGAATTTTTTGACATTCTCCTAACTTGCCATGACGGGCCTTATGGAGGCCATTTTGCAGCAAAGAGGATTGCCTTCAAAATCTTGCAAGCAGGCTACTATTGGCCCACTCTTCGTCAAGATGTGAAGAGATATACCAGCCAATGCGATCGGTGCCGAAGGATGGGGAAACCTACTCCAAAGGATGAGATGCCCATGCAACATCAAGTGACTTTTGAGCCATTTGAGAAGTGGGGCATGGACTTTGTGGGTCCTGTCAACCCTCCTTCAAAACAGAGGCAATACATCATTGTGTGCACTGATTATCTGAAAAAATGGGCAGAGACAAAAGAAATCAAGGTAGCAATAGAGGAAAAATTAGCTGAGTTTTTAAGAGAGAACATATTCTATAAGTTCAGGTATCCAAGAGAACTGGTTACAGATCAAGGCAGTTAGTTCACTTCCAATTTGATTGAAGACTTGCTCACACATCATAAATTCAAGCACAGGACTTCCACCCCTTACCATCCATAAGCCAATGGGCAGGTGGAAGTCACTAACAGAGCTGTGGAAGGAATTCTGACCAAGGTAGTGAGCAACAACATAAAAGATTGGGCGAATAGACTAGTTGAGGCTACCTGGGCCTACAACACAACATGGAAGGCCACCACAGGGTTCACACCCTATGAACTAGTCTATGGGAAGAAGGCTTTGTTGTCAATATAATTTGAATAAAATACACTAAGGATGGCAAATCAGCTGGACTTGGACCTCAGCCATGCACAGAGGGAAAGGCTACTCCATCTCAATGGATTGGATGAACAAAGATTGCAGGCCCTTCTCCACACAGAGGTAGTCTAGCTTCAAAGGAAAATATGGCATGATCAAAATATCAAGGAGAAGCAATTCCAAGAGGGAGATTGGGCACTGCTCTATGAATTAAGGTATAAAGACTTCAAAGGCAAGTTGAGGACAAGATGGCTGGGACCCTACATTGTGGAAAAATGCAATGACAATGGTTCAGTTATGATTAGAACCATTGATGAGGAAGACATCCCCATGCTTGTCAGTGGACATAGGTTGAAAATTTACAAGAAGCCCCTCTCCAAGCGAGAGTTCATTGAAGATATGAATAAGACAATGTTGGTAGTGGAGCAAGTCTCAACCTCCACTCCACCCACTCACTAAAGAAGCAGAAAAAAGAAAAATAATAAGGACTCAAGTGAAAACATCCATGAGATGCTTGAGTCCCATCATTGGGTTGAAAACCCCTTTTGAGGCGGCCCAGTGATGAGAATAAGATCCCTGGGTGAAAACCTCCCTTGGAGGCACCCAGGGCAGGCAATTAGGGTGAAAACCTCCTTGAGGCACCCTAGTTGTCTTTCAAAAAAAAAAAACAAAAAAAACAGAGAAAAAAGGAAGAGGAAATTGACTTTTAAAATGCATTGCAGGTTACAGGTGGACCATAGGAAGCAAGAGAAGATGCCACAAAGCCTATTTCACCTCCTCCATACTCTTCTCAATCATTTCTAACCTTTCTTCCACCTCACTGTGTGTTTTTTCCGAACACTGTGTATCCTACAGGAGGCCCTGTGTGTTCTACAAGAGGCTCCTGTAGAAATCACAGAGAGCTCGAAATGGATTTTAAAAATAGTTTGAGGAGCTGGGAAGTTTCATGAAGAGCATGTAGGCCCTCCTATAGCTATCCACCCTCCTGGCCATCCATCCCACACCTGCACCACCTCATTATCATGGATTTCTTTCCTTCCTGCTAAAAAAAACACAGAAACCAGTTTTTAGAAAAAAACAAAGAAATAAAAAGAACAGCACCTCCAATGCTCACCTGCAGCTTACCAAATACCTCTCCATTGCCATCAGCATCTCTGGTAGCATCCTCACATCTCCCAACACAAGAATCAACTAAAAAATTTAAAGGGAGAAGCAGCTACAAGAGCTCCTATAGGATTTCCTGTAGCAGTTGATCCCCTTAAAATCAAGCCACAACAACAAAATAGGTGCAACCATAGGATAGAAGAGGATTTCTGAAGCCAGATCCAGCTAGAGGGTACCTATACAAAGTAAACAAGCCACACATCAGGGAGCAGAAAGCATACAGTAGAGGAGATACAGGCATGCAGCAGCAAAGGAACCAAGATGCACCACAATACGAACATTCGACTTGCAGGTAAGTGTCTAACCCTCTCCTCTGTTGCATCTGTGTAATTCAAAAACATGCATAAGTGAATGAGATGGTTAGGTTCGAATGATAAAAGGTGGCCAGTTAACTGGACACCCTCATCTAGTTGATTGTGCTCATCTGGAGATGCCACCACACGTGTGCCTAGTCAACTCACAAAAAATCCAAAGGACAGGTAGTGGAGGTTATACAAACTCCGATGAACTCCGATGCAATGATGGGAAGTGATTGTGGGAAAGAGTCATGAAGAGCCATGATGACAGAGTAGTGGGGACCAACGGTCCAAATCTGGCAACGTACCTTTTTTCCAGCTCACCCCATCACCGGAAATATCTCAAAGAAGACATAAGTATTCCTCCTCGAAACTCCTTCACCACCTTTTCTTCCATTTCGTCCTCATCCACTTAGTTGCAGCAAGCTCTATACCACCTCCATAGCCTCGAAAACATCATTCTCTATTGAATTCAGCCATCCGTCTACTATCGGAGTCCTACAAGAGTAATAACAGGTTCTACAGGAGCACCTACAACCAGTTCTACAGGAGGGGCAGTAAGCGGTTTTTAAGGAGGAAACACGGGGTTTTTGCTCAAATTCTGGCTTGAAGAGGTAGGTTATGTACAGACCCACCTTGAATATTAATATGTGCAAGAAATGATAGAATTTTAAGGAGGAATTAAGCCTGTAGAAGGAGAGGAATTCCATAAAAATGTTTATGCCTGTTTTCTTAAGAAAAACATAGTTTTTCTCTATTTCCTCTGTCTTCAAATTTTTTTGTCTCCATCTCTACCTAGGGTGTTTGAAAAGAATATAAGAAAAATGACAAGGGGATTCATGAGAAAGGAACCCACAAATTCAGTCAGGCTCCATGAACATACCAAGGTGGTAGCCATTTTTACCAGAGCAAATTGGATGCCATTTTTCGAAAAATTTCTAGGGTTTGATGAAGAAGTGGCTCAGGAGTTTTCCCTTGCTTTAGTACCTCACTCAAAGACCCATGCCATTGTTACTTTCAGATGTATCACCATGGAAATCACCCTAGAATTTATCAGTAGAGTTACCAGCCTTCCCCTTGGATTACCTTGGAGCAAAGATGAAAAGCCAATGGGACAAGTTGCCAAGAAAACCTTCTTCCAACCAGATGAACATCCTGTAGAAGACAAAAATGGCATTAGAAGAACAAGCATACCTTACCCTTGGGATGAGGTCAGTTACCAAATCATCAAGTGTATTTCCTATGAAGGGAGCTATAGCATAGTTTATGGCTACCATTTTAGACTTCTCCATGAGCTGAGATATGGAATGGACACTCCCACAACCCAAAAACTCAGCATCCCCTATTTTCTCCTGCAATCCCTTATACACTCCAGCATTAAGTTAAAGGTAGGAGGTCCAGATCAGTGGGCTCACCATGGGTTAATTAAACTATTAGTGGAAGAAGCCCTCCACACCTTCACAATCCCCATAGCATGGGAAATCTTCAGAAATATGACAAAAGAAGATGATATAAAGGCCCTCACGTATGACCACAGTCCTTTTGAAAGTGAGGGGGAAGAGCAAAAAGGAGAGTAAGGGGAGGAAACTGAGGAAAAAACAGAGGAGGAAGACACCAAAACAGAGAAGGAGGAAACTAAACCAAAGGAGGAAGAAACCAAAACAGAGAAAGAGGAAACAAAACTAGTAGAGACAGAGAAGACAAAAAGAGAGGAACAAGGGGCAGAAAAGACAGAAGTGTCTCCTAATACCCTAGAAATGGAGGCAACAACTACTCTGGCTACCCTTAGCACCCTTGTGAAACCCAAACAAAAGAGGAAGAGGCAAACATCAATGTACTTCAAGGCTCAGAAAAGCACAAGGATAAAAACAGGAAAACCACAGCCATCTTCAATAGTGCCTATTGTAATTGAAGATTCACCCACTGTCAAAGGGGAAGCATCTCCCTCTAAAACCCCCATCACATATGAAAGAGGAAGTCCCAGGTCTTCCACCTGGAAGGAAAGAGTGCAATTACAGGACTCAAAAACAACTCTACAGGAGGCACAAACTCTTCTATAGGAGACCCTAACTAAGCTACAGGTGACCGAAAAACTTGAGAAAATGGTAGAAGAATAGCAAAAGGGGAAGGAGGAAACAATAGAGACCCAAGAACCTGACTCCCAGCCTAGTTTGGGATCTTACTACAATCTTCTTGAGGGGGGGAAATCATTCCACAAAAATTTGCAATCCCACTTTTCTTTGAGCTGGAGAAAGAAAGAATAAGGAGCCATATATGGATGCAAATTGCCAAATCCAAGGAGGTAGAGGATATTGGCCACATGGAGAACCAGCTTAGAGAGATGGGCAAGGAATTAAGTGTTGTAAGACATAGACAGGTAATCAGAAGAACTCACTTGGAAACAGAAAATGAGTTGCTAAGAAGATAGCTGCAAGAAAAGGAGACACAATTGGCATGCATGGCCAAATGGTCTATGGAGGCACTACAATGTAGAACACCAGCAAAATCATATGGAGTATACCTCAAAGACCAATTGCTACAGTTTCAGATCAAGACTTTGGCACAGAGAGGCACCATGCCTTTCCAAGATTATAAATAGTTTACAGACCTATGTTACCAAATTTTAGTACAAGACAAGGCAAAGATAGCAGAGTTCTATTTGCATAACATGGCCCTCACCGATATGAACCTATGGGACCCCAATGCTAGGCTAGGGGACTTGCAACTGATGGCCATGGAATCATGGATGAATCATGAGGAGAAAAGGGCAATAGAAATCAAAAATTTGATGGAAAAAGAGCAAAATGAACCCTTAATGATCAGAGCTAAACCATTAGACCCCATGGCTCTCATCAGCGTCCACCAGCTACTTGCAAATAATCCTCAAAGTTCCCCTAAGTATATCAATGAGCAGGCTCAGGCCATTGCACATTTTGAGGACATGGAAATATTACTTGGGGAAGATTATATTCATGCTTGTATGAGGAGGTGGAACACTCTCCCACATAGTCTGCAAATTAGGGAGTATCACTCCCCAAAAAGGATGAAAGAAGCATTAAGGAGAGTGCCATTGTACAAGCGCTCTATGCAAAGTTTGAAGGCCAATTGGATTGGCCTCAAATTGAGTCCCCCACTGCTGCTAGGCCTACTGGAAGGTGGAAAAGAGGAAGAAGAAGAACAACAGTGGCAAGAGGTGGACAGAAAGGCAGGATTCCATGACAAATAAGAGGACCTCACATCATAATCATGGGATGTCAGGGAGGCCATCAGGGCCATCAAAGATGAGGAGATGGACTAGTTGCTTAGAGGATGAGAAACACATTCAGTAAGGGGGTGATGATGATCCCCATAAATGGATAATTATATGGGCTCATTTTTCCACCTAAATTAGCTTAATCCACCATTCTCATTAGTTTATTGCATGCTTTTTATTATATTTATGCTAATAGAGTGATTTGGGTTGGTCATTATGCATTGAAGTCTAATGTATGCTTAATGCAGATTTTTGGTCAATTTTGGAGACAAATTCAAAGATTTAATGAAAATTTGGCAGCAAATAATAGAAGAAGACAAGGGAGAGGATTTATAGGAGGGTGTCCCCCTCATTTATGACTCCCTACTTCGAATTCTCCTTCAGAAAGCTCAGAGCACAAGCAGCCATATCAATGCACCAAAGAGGCAGCCGAGCAAGTGAAGGATAACTGCTGTCTATCTCAAGTTTTGGGAGCCAAGCCTCCCTAATTTTAAGGGAGATGTTGGGAGTTCTAGTTGTATAAGTAGAGAGGCCCAGGGCCTCATTAGGTTGTTGGATTTTAATCAAATTTTCACACTTTTGTTGCAGCTTTGCTTTGCTCCACTTCAAGCTTACTTTTGTAGACAGTTTCATGTAATCTTACTGTTATTTTGATAATGAAGATGAGATTGTTTCTGAGCTAGCACTGAGTTACCTCATAGGGCTGAAGCTCTTGGGTTAGGTCCCAATCCAAGCAGTCAAGCACCTCTTGTTTTGTATTTTATATGTTTTGTTTCAGTTTATGAATTCATTGCTATTAGATAGATTTCTTTCTTAGTTAGGAATAGATTGCTTTTGGTGATTTAAAAGGTTGTTTCCATTTGATTTTGCTGTAGCAGGATGAAAAATGATAGAAGAATATACAAAAAGGCCATCAACAGAGCCTTGGCCTCCTTTCCTCCCTTTGGGACCATGAACTGAGGCCAAGACCCTCTTGTTGCCACAAAAAACACAAATTTTCCTTTACCATAGGATTTCTAGTGTTGCAGCTTGTTAGAAGGTTCATTCTTTGTTGTAGATCTATTTCACCATGCTCATTTCTATATTTGCAATAAATTTCCTTCCATGTTTTCTTTCCATAGCATTGTTCAGCATTTACTTTCCTAGATCAAAATTTAGACTAGCTTGATGAACAATTCTGTTTTTTTAGTATAGCTAGTTTCTTTTCTTGCTTAGTCTCAGTGTTTCATTTTCAGTTTTCTTTCATTACATCTCTGCTCACAATAAATCAACCAATCAGACATCACCATCTCTTTTTGATCCATGTTCCACAGGTCATCCAAAGTCCCTCACAAATCTGCCTTAATTTTTCTGCACTTTCCTCAATGAACTTTCCTCTCTTTCCTTGAACAAGTCCAACCATATTTCTCTTCCCTAATCCTCCTTGATGAACCTTAGACACCTTAACACATCCTCCTAGCCATCAA
Organism: Pinus tabuliformis; assembly: GCA_031772625.1. Taxonomy (NCBI): domain Eukaryota; kingdom Viridiplantae; phylum Streptophyta; class Pinopsida; order Pinales; family Pinaceae; genus Pinus; species Pinus tabuliformis. The sequence continues at coordinate 67,747,848 of CM062812.1, forward strand.
CTACACTTTCCACCCATTTTCCCACCTTCAAAACATCTAAAATAGCTCTCGACATCCTCCTGTAGACCTCCTATAGATCCCCTGCAGCCTCCTGTAGATTTTCTTGTAGGTGTCTTTTTGAAGTCTGATTGCAGGAAAAGCCTCCAAAAGGCCACCTGGGACCTCCTAGGATCCCTCCACACCTTCCTACACCTCTGCAAACTCCAAATTCGCCCTCCATCGCCACCTAATCACTATCACATTCACAAACAAATAAATTACATGCATGACAATTTCACCTAAAAATACATAAAAATCCAAAAAGATGTTTTTTTCTCATTTCCTTGTAGAAATAGCTTGAGTAGATGATGTTTACTTCCTAAGTAGGTAATGGCATTCATTTCATGGTTTTTCATCTCTCTTTCTACAAAAGTAGGATTAGTTGGTTAATTAGGGTTTGCTAGGTTTACTTCACATTTCAGTCTTCTTTCTCTTTCTGCAAGTAGAGTAGCCTTTGTAGAGTAAGCTTTCCTTTCTTTCATCACATATAAAGCTTCTTCTGGAATTCATAGAAGTTGGCTTGAGCTCCTAGTGATCTTGTGCCAGCTAACCAAGTGACAGCCTATAGTAAGAACTAGTACTTATGCATACAACACTGTCGCTTCCAAATTTGTTACGAACTACCGAGTTGATAAAAGTAAAGTAGGAAGCCCAAGAGTTGCAACATTATTGCTGCAATAATGGTGCTCACCACCTATGAGATTCCTCCTTGATATGAGGGCCTTCCCCTATCTTTGGAGAGATCCTAACTCCCTCTCCCTGCCTATATATTCATTCTCGCCCATTCCCAAATGGTTGGTCTCTGATTATTTTCACCCTTATGCTGAGATAGTGCCTACATGCTACTAATTTGGATTGGATATAGAGCTTGACCTTGGACTTAGACATTCACTCAAGGAGTGCTCATTGACATCAAGGCTTTGGCTGTATGCTTCCTATTTTATTTCTTAATGTATGCAACTGTCGGTTCACTTTCCATAAATGCTTATGTTAATGCATCATTTATCTTAATGCTCCTTGATCTGTTAAGCATATTACTTTCGATTATGCTTGTTGTACTTGTATCATTTTTTGTGTCTTTGATCTCTTGTGCATGTATTCAAATGCTATGAGTAGTAGAGATGAGCCCGATGTTAGCCTCACTCTCTTAAAAATCAATAATAAATCCAATTATTAAATTAAATAAATAAAATCATGAGAATTTCTCAAACTAAGGAGTCTAGTTTGGATGAGAGATTCTCTCCAACTAGCCCTCCTAAATTAGTGTGTGAGTTGAGAAATTGTCTCAACCAAGTGAGTCTAAGATAGATGCGCTATCTTAAGACCACTTACTCATGTATTTAAATGTATTATTAAAGTTTTTGAATAATGTGAATTACATGAGCATGAGATACCACATGATGGCTCTTTTCCTTTTCTGCCAGTTTAATTTTTGTGTATTAATTTGTTGTGCATATGGTTATATGGCTTTGTGATTCTTCTTCATGTGGTATCAGAGCTTTGTTCATAACTTCAAAAGGAACATCTATACCCATTCCCATGCAATAGTCAATACCATTATTATTATTCGATCTCAAAGGTTGGTCATGATCATAATCAGATCGGTGGTTGTGGCAAGGTCTTTTCTGCTAAGGAGGGTTGTCGTGGCTATACAAATTCCTGTTGAAAAGCCCCCTGAAATTTGGATTTTTTATGACAGCCCATCAACTTCTTCACTTTCTGAACAACCAGTAGCCCCATATACAAGAGGTAGCTCCTCCCCAAGGATTCTTGTTTGATCCAATTCTTTCGAAAATTCACAGGCAACCTTAGGGGTGAAAGGTCAATCTTCATGATTGGAAGAATCAAATAGCTTCAAGCACCATTCAACTACTAATGATCTAGTGGGTGAAAAAGAAGCAAATACATCAAACTCTATTGTTGCAGTTTTATCTGAGTCTGCTTGATATTTCTTCAGGCTAACATTTTTTTTTCAGGTTTGTGATGATTGCGGAGATTGCTAGTTGGAGTTGGAATTTCTGGCTTTTGAGTGAAAAATTATAGTTTGCAAGGTTGAATTGCTTGCAGTTTTCAAGTACACAAAAATTTGTAGATCCCAATGATTCCTATCTTTCATGATTTTCTCATCACATGGTGCACGGTCAAATGAGGCTGGAACACAAGCCATGAAGACCCCCATGATTTTGCTAAAAATTTACAGGTCTGCCTGGCCTTTGAATTTATACCATGTGGAATAATACCAAGACCATATGAATGAATGCTTTAACATTTACTTTGTGAATTATCCCAATCTGGATTAGTTTGTTTCTCAGTTAAACCAGCTTCTCATTTTTGCTGCCCTCTTTTCCGCGGTGCACCGACCTTGTTTGCAATAGTAAGCTTCGTTCATCATGCATCCCTGGGCAAGGATATGGATGATTGTGGCTAGTGATTTAAGGGTGTGTTGAAACACAAATTTTTGTCTAGCCCAATATAAAAAGTCCAATGCGCATCTCGGATTCTTTTGATGTTCAAGCAGGATCTCTACAATATGAGATGGAGTTAGCTCTGATAGGGTTAAGGACAACCAGGGATAACAACGGATTGCACTACCTCATTTTTCTGTTTGTTCTTGAATCTGATTTGAGGAATCGACATGGGGATTTCATTTAGAAAGGTGGGTACCAATAGCTTCGCCCTCCTATATACTATCATCATCCCATTTATCTTTGTTGATCTATAGTGCCCTCACAGAATGCCAATATTGTCTTTTTTGAATGTCACACTGTAAATCTTTGAGCATCACACTGTAATGAGACCTATGAGCGGAGGAATCATGATCAGCTGTTGACAGAAATACGGTTGCGTAGTTAATATAAACGATTTTTCAGATCAATGTGCAGGTGTGAGCAACTTTATTATGGATTGCTGAGACTAACATTTAGCCATTTTCGACTAGCAAAGACTCCCACCGTGGAAGATCGCCAAACAACGTGAAATCTATTTGCAGCGTGCAAGACTTGCAATGTGGAAGTGGCCTGCATCCAAGTCAAAGGAAAAACAATTGCATGAATAAGGTCATAAGTTTTTTTCAATAACGTAAAGTTTAAAGTTGGAAAATCACTTTTTTAAGGGTTTAAAAAATTAGTTTAAAGCTTAAGGTGGACACTTATTATGACAAGGAAAACCCTTACTTTATGTTAAAAGTGTGGAGGTATATTTTGTTTTTAAGTGGAGTGATAAGGTTATAAAGTGTGATTTTTGAGAGATATAAAATGTGGAGAAATAAGGTATACTTTTTAAATGAGTGATTTTAAGGAGAGATAAGAAGTGGATAAATTATTTTTTTATTTTGGGAATAATATGGGTGAAGATTAGAATTCATTTTCTAATAAGGTTGATGGTTGGGATTATTTCCTTGTAATGGAGTGATAAGGTGTATTTGTTAAGGAGGTCATTTTCATATTATGTTGAAGAAAGTGGGTGAGTCAGTTTTTGAAGACAATTTGATGCCAAGGAGTTCTCAATTTGTGCTAGAGACGCCTCACTAAAGACATTGTCATGATGATGCATCTTGAAGGTTAATAAAAACATATCTTTTTGTGGTGATCATGTCCTAGATCCACGCGAAATTGAATAAGGGGATCATAGGTACACTCTGTGTCGTGAATGTGCTTGCATGATTTGAGTTGAATTTGTAAAACACTCTCTTTATTATGCTTAAACAACTACATGCACATAAGAAAGTTTACCTATACAAGTCATAGATCAAGCTCCCATAATCAATTAATTTCATAAGCACAAAGCGTCACATCATCGACTTGATAAAAGTAATATTCTACAACAACATTTTACAACAACTAATTCACACCATCAAGTTAAGGACGATACCAAATCAAGCATTTCAAGCCAAGACAACATCAACATCATTAACACTTTTGTATCACTTGCAGAAAAACATTTTTCTTTAACTGAATTGTACGGGTGCATTCTCGGTGTAATCGACACCCTAATTTGGCTTGTTAAGGTGAATACATTAAGTCAAGTAAGTCTTCAACTGAGTCATCAAGGTTGAACTTGTCATTTGTCTCTTGGGTGCATTTTCGACAGTGTATGACACCCTTCCTTTTAAAATCCGCACATTTAGTGAGTATATTCAAGAAATCACAAAGTGTCAGTAATCAATCAAGCAAGTTCAAGAAAGCCATCTAGAAAGAAAGCAACATTCAAACAATCAAAGAAAGTGAGCTTGAGAGCAAGAAAGTGTGAATTCAAACAATCAATTGTTAAAACAGGATCAAGTGAGCATGCAACAATCAATCAAACATGAAACGAGCGAGTTCTAAAAATCCAACAAATATTAAAAGCAAGCGAGTGTTAGTTTCAGCAAGTTCAAATGGAGACAAGCATTCAGTTGTTAAAAATTCTTAACAATTTGATCCTCTCAAGTAATGAAGGCATGGTACAAATCAGCAAAGCCACTATTGTTGATATTTTAAGGAATCTACAACAAGCACATGAAACAATTGAGTTCATTCAACTGGAATCGCAACTACAGAGGAATGAATTGCAAGAGAAGCGTGTTGCTTCCAAGTCTTTGACCACTCCAGAGATAGTTGATCATTCGACTTCATCCATCCAACCAGCTTCAAGTGTTGAAGTTGTTCCAGTTCAACTTTCTTCTAAACCCATCATCAAGCCATGGGAAGAAATTCAAAGTAATCGAAATCGACGCGGCTTAGGATATGTCAAAGATAACGACAACTTACATATCCCTGATTATTGAAAACCCATTCAGTTTGTCAGTGCCAGATTACTTGAACAAATCATCTCAGCAAGTTCTTAGCAACTTGCAGACCGACATCAGTGCACACAAACTGAAGTTGCAAACAAACAGAAATGCACACAAAATCAAGTTGCAAACAAACTGAAATGTTCTCATTGTCAAAGAACTGGTCATCTGGAAGATCAGTGTTTTGATCTCCATCCTTGTCACCATTGTGGCACATCGAATCATTCATCAGAGAAATGCTACAACCAATGACAGTCAACCAGATTGAAGATAAATTATTCATGGATTGATCCTTGGGAATGGTCATCCACAACTAGATTGTACAAGTTTTATAATCAGATTCACTCACACATATTGCAGCCAATAGTCAAATGAATATGGTACTCTCATGCAGTTGAACGGGGGAGTACAACAGTGAAACTCTCCTACACCTGAAGGGGGGGAGTTCAGATATATTTTGGAGAAGATTGCCTCTCATTTCAACTGAAAAAGGGGGGAAATGTCAATGAAATTTACAAGTGGTTGTCAAACTGAAAGTCTCAACAACATCAACAAAGAAGCCAGTGGGCATCTTCATCAGCTAGTGGGCGATCATCATCAGCAAATACGCCAGTGGGCATTCATCAAATTGTGTCAGTGGACACCAGATGTTGTTTTCAAGCAAAGGACACTGTATCCTTTTGTGGCTTGGCACATGATGGAGTTGTCAAGTGACATTTAGAGATGAATAAATCATGCAATTGACTCATGGTCTCTTCATATTATAGTTTCTTCAACATCCAACTTTGGCAGTTTTTTCAGGAAAATGTGTTTTTGAGGATCAACTTGAGAACTTGGAAGATGGTTCCTTGTTCATTTTGGATTTATCATTGAGGGGGGAATGTTAGCCTCACTCTCTTAAAAATAAATAATAAATCTAATTATTAAATTAAATAAATAAAATCATGAGAATTCCTCAAACTAAGAAGTCTAGTTTGGATGAGAGATTCTCTCCAACTAGCTCTCCTAAATTAGTGTGTGAGTTGAGAAATTGTCTCAACCAAGTGAGTCTAAGATAGATGCACTATCTTAAGACCACTTACTCATGTATTTAAATGTATTATTAAATTTTTTGAATAATGTGAATTACATGAGCATGAGAGACCACATGATGGCTCCCTGCCTTTTCCACCAATTTAAATTTTTTGTGTTAATTTGTTGTGCATATGGTTATATGGCTTTGTGATCAAGATCTTCAACAAAGGAGTGTCTTATAGCATCAAAACGAGGTAGGTCTCCTTCCTCTTCTCTCATTTTGATTTTAATTTAGGAAAGTGTCTTGTAGATTGTAATGTAGGTTGCTAGTCCCACTCATTTGGCTAGAGGGATCGTCTTTTTCCGCAAAGAGGATTTACCTAGACAAAATTTTGTATTTTCACATGTACTAAGATAGTTGAACTATTTCAGTTATTTTAGTGCTTATCCTATTGGGAATGTGTTATAATGGTTGTCATCGTTGTGTCCTCCTTATGGACTATTCCGCAGGATACTAGAAAAAACATTCCTTTCTTATTGGTTATGATGACCATCACATCCATTGTAGACTATTTCGTTGGATGTTAGATGGATCTTCCCTTAGTCATTGGTTATAACTATTGTCGCATCCATTGTGGAATATTCTACTGGATGTTAGACTTGTCCTTCTAGTTCATGTGTGTCTCTTCTTGGGTGGTAATATTACCTCTCACTTAGAGGTTCACTTTTCTCCCCCTTTATGAAGTAAGTGAACCTAGATGCAGTTGTGCTACACACTCACCAGGCATGCTCACCTTGTTGTTTGAAAATACCATTGCATCACTCTCTTGTATAGACAGCTAGAGCCAAGGAAAATATTTAAGAAGTTGGAAACTGGGTCTTTATACCAGACGGGACTCCTACACCAAACCGTGTGAGGTCTAATTGGAACTTCATATCGGGGAGATCCCCTTGGTTGACAGATTTCTAGCACCATCAACAAAATGGTGCTAGAAGGAGGGCCAGACGACAGGCTATGCCCATAGATTCTAGTTTGAATCTCTTATTTAAAATGGCTCTTCCCAAAATCATAATCTCGGGATGTTTCTCTAAAGAGATTAATTATACCATCCCTGCGGAAGTTATTCATGACCTATATGAATTTAAGTTCGATGGTGAGGGTGAATCAAATTTTCGTGAACATATGTTTCAAGTTATCTGACCTTTTTTTTGTCACAAAATATGTTCCGAATATGTCACATTCGAAGGTCATGTTATTTAATGGTGTCATGCATTACCCATTTCTTCTATCCATTCATTTGATTAACTTACCAAGATGCTATATAAATATTTCAATAAGTATAACCACCAAGATGTTTGTGGAAGAATCCTCCGTTTAAGAATGAAGCTTGATGAATCAAATGAGGATTTTTCTAATCGGTTCCTTCACCTCTGTTGTGAAATTCCAAAAAAAATTGAACTCCTATTTCTTGAAACGAGAGTTTGAATGCTTGGTTCATGTCTCCTTATACGGCGAGCCTGAACCTCCTATTTTCTCTTCTCCCCAACTTTTGCAGATCGTGAGGCACCTCAACTCATAGATGATCCTCTCTCTTTCAAAATATTCCATGTCAAAATAATGAGTTTCCATTTTTGAACGATTCTCAATTCGCTAATCTCGGTGGAAAATCCAATAATTTCAATTCTTTCAATCAACCCCCAACCTTGGGTAGTAATCATTCCAATGATGATAACTTTATTTCTGTATGTTGTTATGAATGCCCAAGTACATCATATGATCTTTTTGTTCCTCATGAAGAATTTAATTTAGATCTAGAATATGGTTCGGTCAAAGAAGAGGTTCATATTGAAACTTCCCCTTCACCTCACTTTCCCTTCTGTCCTACCATTCACAACACATGTATGTACGACAGAGATACTCCATGATCTTCAGTTTCTTCATCTGATGACTTATTGTTAGGTCCCTATACTACTAGTGTAACCCATTATTGTTATTAGTACAACCCCCTTATTATATTGTTGTGCCCATGTAGTCCCCATATTGTTATTATTGTGCCCTTACAATATTATTGTTATGTCAGCTCTGATTATTTTATGACCCCTTAGACTCCTATATATAGAAAGGAGGTTGTGTCATTTGTGTTGGAAATAATACTGAGAAGGGGGGTGAATCAGTATTATCAAGTTCTTTTAACAAATCTTCCTTATTTATTCTTTGAATTATTTTTGCATGTCAGTACCATAAAATAATGAGCATGAACAAAGAAAACAGATAGTCACACCAAAGAACACAAGATGTAAGGTGGAAACCCAATGTGGGTGAAAACCACCTGCTGCAATATGTCTCTATCTTCTTTCAAATTACAAACTCCTTTTACAATGGTTTTGTACTGGTGCATTCCTTTACCAGTACGCAGGCTACAACCTGCAGAGAGCTACAACTCTCTCTCGTTTTCCAGTCTCTCCTGGAAGGGAGCTACAACCCCCTACTTCTTTTCTTTCAAGGACCACTTTTCATAAATTTTCAAACTGGATCCAAGAACATCAAAAACCCATCAACTACACTTGCATCATCAATCTCTGATTTCACCAAAGCCAACCCGCATACAGATCTGCAAATATTTCCTTATAACTTTGCAGTTGTTACATCAGACATACCCAGATCATAACATGTGTAAAATAAAACATGCATCAATAATTCAGACCCAGATTATTAGATTTATAGATCAAGCGTATGCCACATATCACAAATCAAAATCATATAGAGATACCACTATTCCAGCCTTAAGATTTTGACCCATCAATAGAACTTATCCTTCTCCTTACGCTCAGGTTCCTTCTTCATTCAGATCCAGATCTGCACCAAAACCCAATCACAATATTCCAGATCTAGCACTTTATCAGATATTCGATCATTCAGAAGATTCTTTGCCAAATGATCTCCTTCCTCTTTTATAGTCTTAGGTCTTTCACAATACCACGGGCCAAAACCATAGGATCAAAAAACTGTTGGACTAATACCATGAACCAACCATGAAAGTACGTGAGATCAACACTTTTGGATGCAATACCACGGGCCAAAACCATAGGATCAAAAACTGTCGGACTAATACCATGAACCAACCATGAAATTGCGTGAGATCAACAATTTTGACGAGGTACCATGGTCCAAAACCATAGGTTCAAATACCAAGGACTAACTACCATGGACCAAAGGTAAGTTCTCCAACATATACGCGCTTTTCCTCATAGGTTCAAATACCAAGGACTAACTACCATGGACCAAAGGTAAGTTCTCCAACATATACACGCTTTTCCTCATAGGTTCAAATACCAAGGACTAACTACCATGGACCAAAGGTAAGTTCTCCAACATATACGCGCTTTTCCTCATAGGTTCAAATACCAAGGACTAACTACCATGGACCAAAGGTAAGTTCTCCAACATATACGCGCTTTTCCTTGCATGAAAGTGCGTGAACTTTTTCTCTACATGAAATAAAATTTTCTCTGCATAAAAGTGCGTGAACTTTTCTCTACATGAAATAAACTTTTCTCTGCATAAAAGTGCGTGAACTTTTTTCTCTGCATAAAAGTGCGTGAACTTTTCTCTACATGAAATAAACTTTTCTCTGCATATAAGTGCGTGAAATTTTCTCTACACTATAATTTATTATCTGAGATGAGTGGGTTGCCATCAAGTACAACATATGTATCATAATGCCAACAATCTCCCCCTTTAGACTTGATGGCAACAACAACCAATCAGTCTCCCCCTTTGACATCAAGGGCAAAGGGTTATGCTCCCCCTAAGAACATGCTCCCCTTGACTATAAACCAGATCTGCAAAGAAGAACCATAATCCATGACCATGAAAGGGATAGAGACGTATTGCAGCAATATTCAGACCAGCATCCATGATCTCCTTCTGTACTTCCTCCATAATGCCAACAATGCATGATATGCTCCCCCTGAACCTGTGCCATTCGATCTTTGACCAATCCGCAACCCAGCACATGTATGCATATACTTCAGATGAACCTTGCGTACAACCAACAATCAGAAGAGATTCAACAACAAGATGATGCATCAACAACCCCCAGCTTTTGCCTGAGGTATTCAAAGGTCTCCCTAGGCAATGGTTTGGTGAGTATATCAACAACCTGTTCCTTAGAAGGAACATACTCCAACTTGACCTTTTGTTCAAGCACTTGTTCCCGGAGAAAGTGATACTTGATTGGTATGTGCTTGGTTTTTGAATGCATGACTAGGTTCTTTGAAATGCTGATTGCACTTGTATTATCGCATAAGATGGAGATGGGTGGTGTACAAGTGATTTGAAAATCTTGCAAGGTCTGCATCATCCAAAGGAGTTGAGTGCAGCAAGATGCAGCAGCAACATATTCTACTTCAGCTGTAGACAAGGCAATCGAACTCTGTTTCTTGCTGAACCAAGATACTAATCTGGAACCTGTTAGTGTCGGTCATGATGCCCTCCATCAGTGATCAAAAAACTCTTTGCATATGCATAAGTAGGTGTCTCATCAATGTCAGTTTTGCATTCCATTAGGCATGCTATAAAACTGATGGAGGAGCTGGTCCGTTCCCTTCTTGGCTTTGCTGGATCAGGTCATATCAGTTAATGAGCTTGTGTCACACTTGTTTTGTTTTGTCTTGAAGTCCAAAGTCTTAGGTCTAGGGTTTCAGTCAAATGTCATTGCAAGATCATGAGTCAGAGGTCCATGAGTCCCCAGCAAGCCAGAAGGAGGTATGTAAATATGTTTCATTGATATTTTTCATCATGTACAGCTTATTTATACCTTGGATTTAAAAACCCTGTTTTTAAGGCCAAGGTCATGTCAATTTTGTAAAGCAATAAGGAAATTTCAAAAATTCTTCAAAATGCCGGCAATAACCCTGGTCTCCTCGCCAGAGTCCATCAAATGGTCTACCTGCAAAAAGAACGGAGCTAAAGCACCCAAAAAGTCAAACTCAGAACAAAAGAAAACTCAAAACAGTGTTAAAAGAATGTGTCAAGGCAAAACATTAGAAAGTGGGTTTGGTAAGTAAATTTTTTCAAATTGAGCTTATAAAGAGTCAAATTCCCTCTCAATACCCTCATTGTGCATCCAAAGAACCTGCAAGAAGAAGTGATAGGGCGAAGAGGCGAAAGGAGGCAAAGTGCAGAGAAATTGAACCAGTTTCAGGTGCGCGACCCGTCAGAGGTTGTGCGCGACCTGTTGGGCGGTGCGCGACCCGTCAGGCGCCTCCCAGCAGTGTTAATTTGTAACGGGCACGACCCGTCAGGCTGTGCGCAACCCGTTGGGTGCCCTGCACGACCCGTCAAGCTGTTAACACCAAAACCGCCCCAAATTTTGTCCAATCGCCCTCTAAGTTGAAAAATCGACCGAGGTAGGGTCTATACACTTGATGAATTGATGAATGGTGAATGATGAGCTTTCATTTATATGTTTTTATCACTAAGAATGCAAAGAAAATAGTTTTTGGTGATTGCTTGTCAATGTAGGCATAATGCTAGGGTTTGGTGTTTTTTTTCAAGGTTTTAATTCCCATTTATGTTCCCTCCATGTTTCCCCATTGATTTCACAATTGTCATCATATGTCTCTATCTTATCTTATTTGCAAAGAATATGAAATTTTCCTCCTTCCAAGTATCAAACCCTATCCCTCCCTAAACACATTCCCAAAACCCTAATACCCTCCATTGTGATATAAAAACACACACAGCAAAAAGAACAAAATGCTATGAAAGAAAAACAAAATGATTATGCAAAAAAAGAAAGCAATATGATGATAAAATGCCAAAACAAGAAATAAAGAAAACGTGGCTGTGTATATAAACAAAAGCAAAGGAAATATTTCTATGTATATTTGATCAAAAGTAATGTTTCTGTGGTCCTAAAAAGCAAAAACCATGTTTTCCCTTCTATCCCCTAATATCCTTGTCAATGAAACCCCTTTTCCCTTTTGACAAAATGTCAATGAAGCCCTTTTCCCCTAGCATCAAATGTACATGAACCCCTTTGAAAAAACAGAGTGTGCCTTATGATGTACATTGAAAGGCAGAAATCAAATGAGCAAGTTATCTATGTTGTCCCATCCCCCTGTTGAGCATACATGTCATTTCCCTTGGTTATTATTATCCATGTTTCCCTAATAAAAACATTTCTTTGCAAATGATTTCCCGCTGATTAAGATGAGATTATATGTTTGACAGTTTGTGAATTGTCCCTTGAAAATTCCCTGTTTTCATATGTTTCCCTTTCCTTATTAAAAAATCCCCTCCCCTAACATTTCCTTCATGATTTTTTCCCCTTGAAAACATCATACAACTCAGCATTTTTGCAGGCAAGGGCAGCAGTTTACTTTGTCTATTTTCTCCACTTTGCTCAAAAGCACCATGTCAACCACCGAGACCTATGAGCAAGGTGATGACCAGTCTTCTTCTACAGAGGTTGAGGTACAACGGAGGCCTCGTAGGGGGGGCAAAGGTGGTCATCATAAGAGAGAGGAGCCCACCTCATTGGCAGAATTGCAGGCCTATCCTTTGGCAGTGAATTGCTTTCGGTATATGTCATGTTTTCAGTTTTGCGAGAGGCTTGCTCAGATCCAGCACCACAGGGAGTTGGCCCACTTATTTGTTTTGCACCTTCATGATGGGCAGGTCACTCTGGCAGGGGTGAACTTTGTGTTGTCTCTGGAAGTGATTTCAGAGGCTACCGGGATACCAAATGTGGGTGAGGTGTGGCCCAAGCGCAAAGTGTTGGATTTTGTTCATTTTGAGCCATATGTCATGCCAGCCTTCATGAGACACTTGTCGGGGGTCTTTCCTTTCAGATTTCTCCGGAGGGAGTATGCTCCGATCTTGAGACTCATCATGCATTACTTTACATGTGAGGGCAGGTTTTCACAGGTGTACTCTTATCACATCTGCCTGTTGATGCACTTTACCCGAGTGAGGATGATGAACATCCCGGCTTTCTTCTTCCAGAATATTCAGAGGATGGTGCCTATGTTACAGAGGAAGACCCCAGCCCATCAGTTTAGGAGTTTATGTCACTATGGTCTCATCCAGCTCATTGTTTCCCATCAGTTGAGTCAGCAGGGCATTCCATGGGAAGAGTTCATCTCCCATGAGTTCTTCACAGCGCCGCCACAGCCACAGCTAGAGCCAGAGGTCATTTATGAGGAGGGAGGTCCATCTCACCAGCCCGAGATCACTGTTCCGAGACATGTTGCTTCCTCACCTCAGGTCACCTACCAGAGAGGCCACAGGGCCTTGTTTGCAGCAGCTCGACGAGTACTTTCTCCACAGCAGGTGGAAGGGGTCTCGTCATCATCTTCAGGGCAGCGAGTGTTATCTCCACACCAGGTGGAAGGGGCCTCGCATTATTCATTAGCAGAGGTAGTGCGGGAGGGCAAGCAGCCCATGGTTGAGGATGAGAGAGCCGGTGATACACACGATGATTTCATTGACCTTGATGCCCGCTCTCCTTCTTCAGATTTTTATGAGATTATCAGACAGAGAGAGGAGGAGAACCTCGTGTTGCAGCAAAAGCTCCAAATGGCTCAATGGACCATCACTTATCTGGAGCAGCGCAACAAACAATTAGAAGAGGAAAAAGAACTTGATGAGCTATGGAGGATCCGCAGTGATCGAACTTTGAACCGTAGGAGGCCCGGTGACCCATTGCCTGCTGACCGGGAGTCTTTGCTCATTCAGGAGAATGCTCGCTTGGAGAGGCTGTTGGAGAAGGCCAACCAGGACAAGAGGCTGCTAAGGAACATGAAGAGTCATTATTGGGCGAGGATGCATGTTTGCAAGGCGAAGATGAAAATGTTCCAAAGAAGGTTGTCCGAGGCCCGCAAGAGGAAGAAGAAGACCAACCCACTCCGTATCTTGGCCGAGGCTTCTCTCACTCACCATGATACTCATTAGCCTCTTCCTAGCAGCTAGCACAAGAAATTTTGAAAGTTTTGAGGCATTTTTGGCATTTTTGGGAAATTGACAGGTTTTGGCCTTTTAACGGGTCTCACCCCGCGCGCGACCCTACATGGGGGCAACTCAGAACGGGGAAAACTCAGCATTTTTGGAATTTTCATGCAAAGTTACACCTACCTGTGGACGGACTTCAGTTTTTATGGAGATTTGGGCCTCCAAAAGGTCAAAATACATGCAAATTTTGACTTTCTGCCCCTATTTTGAGTTGCAGAAAGCTGTCTTGGGAGAATTGAGTTTTGAGGGGTCCAATCAACTCCAAATTCAAAAATTCCAGCGGGGTTGGAAAGTAGACTTTCCGACCTTTCAAATGAGCTATCTTGCACCTGATTTGGACACCGGGAAGGCCCCCAAACAGGCCTCTCAATGTGCGCGACCCGTCAGGCACATGTGCGCGACCCGTCAGGGAATTTTGCCTGTTTTGACCAGTTCGGCCAGAAAAACACTGTTTTCACTTGGTTTAATGTTTTGGGCATGTAAATGATGGATTTTTGTGTAATTTTCATGGCTCTATGATGCTTTTACTCTCCTTGATCACTTCTAGAAGATTCTTGAATGTAAATGGTAAAAATTTAATGCATGGATAGGTTTCCTAAGTTTTAGAGGCAAGTTGTTTTGACTGCCTATTATCTAGTGCTCAGTTTAGAATTAGTTGAAACAGCTCCTAAGAAGCTGAGCTCGACCCCTAGAGGTGGGGAAATATGTTAGATCATCTATATTATGTACTTTCATGCTCATTTTCATGGTTGGACTCTTGAGGGAGAAGCTCCTATTGTATATGTTACTTGTATCTCTGCAATTTGAGGAAAAGGAAGACCAGGGTTTTGCAGACATCATTGGGATTCTTGTGGACTCTTGTGTTGATGGTGTGTTCTCTTATTGTAATTGTAAGTGTGTTTATGTGTTCCATCTCTTTCTTTACTGCAGCTTATTAAACAAATGAAGTGATAAAGTTTGAATTCATGCTTGCCATGCTCAGCTTTCAAATTTGTTTAATGTTTATGTTTTCCACTGTCTAGAGAGGATTCAAAGTCATTGTTTGCCCTCTTTAGCTTCTCTTTTTTCTTCCTTGATCATCCATCTCAGCTAAAGGCATCAGCACAAACTCCTACCTTGCCCCAAAGACCCACCTGCAAAACCTAAGCTCAATCCCCGCACCCTGAATTGCACTCCCTCCAATTGCCACCAAAAACCCCAAAAACTTTAAATCAACCCTCCTTATCAGTTTACTAGCCTAATATCAGTGTTTCTAATTGGTCAGCTCATCCTATTGAAAAATCCACCGAGTTTGACCAGAGAGAGCCTTCTCCTGCCTCGTAGGGCTAGCTACGAGGCTGAATGGTTTGATGTAGCCTTGAGATTTGTCTATCTCAGCCTAGGTGAAATTTCAAGCGCTAACAGAACCCATAAAGAATGCACCACCACTTGTGCTTTTCCTGTCATCCACGCTTCCGGCCCAATCTGCATCCGTATAAGCATGAAGTGTGAGATCTGTATCTCTAGGATACCATAAGCCATAGTTTTGAGTCCCTTGAAGATATTTGAAGATTCTCTTTACTGCCTGAAGATGAGTTTCCTTTGGATTTGCTTGAAATCTTCCAACTATTCCCACGGCATGCATGATGTCTGGTCGGGTACCTGTCAAATAAAGTAGACTTCCAATCATAGATCTGTAAGTTGGTTGATGCACTGCTGCTGATTCATCATTTGCACTGAGGTTACATCCTGTGACCATGGGTGTACATACTGGTTTTGCTTCTTCCATACCATATTTCTTCAAAATCTGCTTGAGATACTTGGTTTGAGACAAGAAGATCCCTCCTTCATTTTGTTGGATTTGCAAACCAAGAAAATATGTCAGTTCTCCCAGCAAGGACATTTCGAATTCTTTCTACATCACCAAGGCAAAGCTTTGACTCATAGCTTCTTCATTGCTGCCAAAGATAATGTCATCTACATACACAACAAGTATCAGCAATTTGTCATTTTCAATTTTTATATAAAGATTGCTATCTGCTGATCCTTTTGAAAAACCTTATTGATGAAGATATTTGTCCAAATGATAATACCAAGCCCTTGGAGCTTGTTTAAGACCATAGAGAGCCTTTTTCAATCTGCATACAAGATTTGGATCATTTCCAAGAATGAAACCATCTGGCTGCTCAATGTATACTTCTTCTTCCAAGTCTCCATTCAGAAACGCTGATTTCACGTCCATTTGAAATACTTTGAAGTTTTGAAAGCTTGAGAGAGCAAGGAACATTCGGATGGCCTCAAGTCTTGCAACAGGAGCAAAAGTTTCTTCAAAATCTATTCCTTATTGCTGTGCATACCCTTTACAAACAAGTCTGGCCTTGTTCCTAATTACTTCTCCATTTTCATTCAATTTATTTTTGAAGACCCATTTTGTTCCTATAACATTCTTATCCTTTGGTCTAGGAACCAGCTCCCAAGTGTTGTTCTTTTCGATCTGCTCAAGTTCTTCATCCATTGCTTTGACCCAACATTCATCTTTGCATGCCTCTTTCACATTTTGTGGTTCAATGGAAGAGAGTAATGCCAAATAGCTTGAAGCTTCTGCAATTGTTCTTCTTGTTTGTACACCTGCTTCTTTCTGTCCCAAAATCTGAGATTCTGGATGATTCTTCTGAACATATCTGGATGGAGTCTTCTCCTCTATCCTTATCTGCTCCTCTGGTTCTTCTTGAGGTTCTTCTTCTTCATCATTCTGTCTTTGACGATGGCCTTCATCTTCTTTGATATCTTCATGATTTACTTGCCTAGGAATGTATCCCTTCTCATTAACCACTACATCAATGCTGTCAACAATTCTTCCAAGTCTTTTATTATAGCACTTGTATGCTTTTCTGTGGGGAGAATAACCAAGAAGGATGCCTTCATCTGCTCTAGGTTCAAGTTTTCCAAGTTTCTCATCAGTATTTTTAAAATAGCATTTGCTCCCAAAGATTTTGAAGTGCTTTACCGAAGGAGTCTCACCATACCAGAGCTCATGAGGGGTTTGAGTGCTGTTCACTCGGACATTTGTTTGTTGAGAATAATAACCGCAGCATGTGCTGCTTCACCCCAGAAAGTTGCGGGAGTTCCAGATTCATCAAGCATAGCACGAGCCATTTGTTGGACAGTTCTGTTCATTCTTTCCACCACTCCATTTTGCTGAGGAGTTCTAGCTGTAGAGAATTCTCTTCTTATCCCATGTTCTTCACAGAAATCGAAAAATTCATTTGAGGTAAACTCCCCACCTCTGTCGGATCTAAGACACTTAATTTTGTATCCTGATTCATTTTCAACCAAGGCTTTAAAGGATTTGAATTTTTCGAATGCTTCATCTTTGTGCTTCATAAGTCCTAACCAGACAAACCTGGAAAAATCGTCAATGAATAATCTCAAGTATTCTTCTCCTCGAGATGTCCTTTTCTTGAATGGACCACATGTATCTGTATGTACTAGCTCAAGAGGCATGCTAGCTGATCCTTCCTTTTCCGGAAAGGTAGTTCTAGTTTGCTTTCCAAACTGACATGATTTGCATATGGTGTTGTCTGGAACTTTGATATCTGGAAGACCACGAACTGCCTGATATTTGCATGCTTTCCTTATTTGTGAAAAGCTTAGATGCCCCAACCTCCGGTGCCATAACCAGTGCTCATCATCCTTGCTCAGATAGCATTGTTGTTGTCCTTCTTCAAATATGTATAGATTATTTGGAGTTCTTTTACCTTTGATCACTGTTTTACCTGTATCAAGATCACGAACAAGACATCCATTTGATTTGAATATCACCTCGGTTCTTTGATCACACATCTGGTTGACACTTAGAAGATTATGTTTCAATCCATCAACATACAAAACATTTCCAGCTTTGACCTTTTCTTTTAACTGAGCAGTGCCTTTTCCTTTTATAGTTGCAGGAGTATCATTTCCAAAAGAAACTTTCTTTCCTTTTTCTAGAGAAGAATATGATTCAAGTTTTTCTTTATCACCTGTCATATGGTTTGAACATCCACTGTCAATGTACCATAGATTTTCCTGTCCCTCTGCATAAAATGCTATCCCACATATTTCTGTTTGTGGTTCCTTTATTCTCCATGTTTTGGTGCTTGAGGCTTGTTCCTTTGTCTGCTGAAACCTGCTCCTGCATTCAGAATCTTCATGACCAAAGTTATTGCAAATAGAACATTCAACTTCATTTTCAAGAACCGAAAATTTGTTATAGGTCCTTTTTGTAATCCCGGTCATACTTCTTTGTTTTTGAGCTTGTCTAGTCATGATCGTTTTATATGCAACACATTGAGCTGATTTGTGACCAAAGTTATGGCAAGAAAAGCATTGTCCATTGAAGAAATTTCTGCGGTTATCAAATCTTCCGGCCAAACGATTGTAATTTCTATTGTCATTCATTCTTGAAGCAAATTGAGAGGATTTTACCTGTGGCTGGTTGTAGCTTTTGTTCATCCTTAAGACAGATTGCCCCTGATTTGCCTGATAGTCTTTGTTTGTAATTGGTCCCTGCTTTACTTGGTGATCTCCATTGTGCTTTTGCTCATTCCTTCTTGCTGCATCAAGATAACTCTTTGAGGTGGATGCTTGAGAAGTTTCTCCATTATAGCCCAGACCTATCTTGTTTAGAGGAGAGCGCTGTACATTGATGATCTCATCCAGAGTTTCAGATCCTTTGACAAACTTAAGATTAATAGCCTTTGTTTTCTCAATCTCTTTTCTAAGACCAACAATTTCGCCTTCTAACTTTTCAATATATTTTTCTTTTTCATCAATTTGAAGTTGTAGAGTATTAATGATCCTATTCTTTTCTTCTATACATGTCTTGAGTCTAGAAATTTCTTCACAAAAGCTATCCACATCTATAGCATCCATGTAATCATCATCTTCAAATGCCATTAAGAGTTTATAGTCATTACCTCGTTCATCTTCGTCACTATTTGATAGACCATCACTATCTTCATGAGTGTAGTAGCTTTTCTTATTTGCAATCTGTTTCTTGTTCCATCTAGCAGGTTCCTTTCCTTTATCCTTATGAGGACATTTTGCAGCATAATGACCTACTCTTCCACAAGAAAAGCATTTAAAAGGTAAATTACCTCTGAACCTTCCAGTTCCCCTTTGAAGATTTCTGAAAAAATTTGATTCTTCTTCTTCTTCTTCTGCACGTGACTTGCTTCATAATAGTCTCCTTTGCCTGAAGCCTTGAAAGCAGCTTCTCTTCTGTTTGATGGACCTCCCTTTCTCATTTCATAAGCAGTTAGAATTCCGTGTAGCTGATACATAGTAAGAATTCGTAGATTTTCCTTTTCTTCTATTGCAGACACTTTAGATTCAAACTTGGGGGACAATGATCTTAGAACTTTTTCAACCACAATAGCCTCTTTTATTTCTTCACCCAAGTTTTTCATGCAATTAACAATCTCATCTACCCAAAGGAAATAGTTAGCCACACTTTCATCATTATACATTCTGAGATTCTCATACTGAATCCTGAGGGTTTGAAGTTTAGCACGCTTTACCTGTTCATCTCCTTCGTAGCTCAAGACAATCTTGTCCCATATTTCTTTTGCGGATTTATATTGCATAACCTTCATGAATTCTGTTTGAGATAAGCATCCCAGCAGAGTATTGACTGCTTTAGCATTTGTTTCATATTTCTTCTTTTCGGCCGTATCTGTAGGAGTAGCTGAAGGAAAAGTGTAGCCTGTATCTATGATATCCCAAACTTCTGTACCAAGAGATTGAAGATAGGCAGTAACTCTTACCTTCCAATAATTGAAGTTTGTCCCATCAAAAATTGGTGGCCTGATTGATGCTTCCCTCTCGTAGTCGCTCATGATGAATGATCTTCCTTCAAGCGATCAAGCTTCTCTGAAGGACCTGCTCTGATACCAATTGTTGGAAATAATACTGAGAGGGGGGGTGAATCAGTATTATCAAGTTCTTTTAATAAATCTTCCTTATTTATTCTTTGAATTATTTTTGCATGTCAGTACCATAAAATAATGAGCATGAACAAAGAAAACAGATAGTCACACCAAAGAACACAAGATGTAAGGTGGAAACCCAATGTGGGTGAAAACCACCTGCTGCAATATGTCTCTATCTTCTTTCAAATTAGAAACTCCTTTCACAATGGTTTTGTACTGGTGCAGTCCTTTACCAGTACGCAGGCTGCAACCTGCAGAGAGCTACAACTCTCTCTCGTTTTCCAGTCTCTCTTGGAAGGGAGCTACAACCCCCTATTTCTTTTCTTTCAAGGACCACTTTTCATAAATTTTCAAACTGGATCCAAGAACATCAAAAACCCATCAACTACACTTGCATCATCAATCTCTGATTTCACCAAAGCCAACCCGCATACAGATATGCAAATATTTCCTTATAACTTTGTAGTTGTTACATCAGACATACCCAGATCATAACATGTGTAAAATAAAACATGCATCAATAATTCAGACCTAGATTATTAGATTTATAGATCAAGCATATGCCACATATCACAGATCAAAATCATATAGAGATACCACTATTCCAGCCTTAAGATTTTGACCCATCAATAGAACTTATCCTTCTCCTTACGCTCAGGTTCCTTCTTCATTCAGATCCAGATCTGCACCAAAACCCAATCAAAATATTCCAGATCTAGCACTTTATCAGATATTCGATCATTCAGAAGATGCTTTGCCAAATGATCTCCTTCCTCTTTTATAGTCTTAGGCCTTTCACAATACCACGGGCCAAAACCATAGGATCAAAATACCATGAACCAACCATGAAAGTACGTGAGATCAACACTTTTGGATGCAATACCACGGGCCAAAACCATAGGATCAAAAACTGTCGGACTAATACCATGAACCAACCATGAAATTGCATGAGATCAACACTTTTGACGAGGTACCATGGTCCAAAACCATAGGTTCAAATACCAAGGACTAACTACCATGGACCAAAGGTAAGTTCTCCAACATATACGCGCTTTTCCTCATAGGTTCAAATACCAAGGACTAACTACCATGGACCAAAGGTAAGTTCTCCAACATATACGCGCTTTTCCTCATAGGTTCAAATACCAAGGACTAACTACCATGGACAAAAGGTAAGTTCTCCAACATATACGCACTTTTCCTCATAGGTTCAAATACCAAGGACTAACTACCATGGACCAAAGGTAAGTTCTCCAACATATACGCACTTTTCCTTGCATGAAAGTGCGTGAACTTTTTCTCTACATGAAATAAAATTTTCTCTACATAAAAGTGCGTGAACTTTTCTCTACATGAAATAAAATTTTCTCTGCATAAAAGTGCGTGAACTTTTCTCTACATGAAATAAACTTTTCTCTGCATATAAGTGCGTGAACTTTTCTCTACACTATAATTTATTATCTGAGATGAGTGGGTTGCCATCAAGTACAACATATGTATCATAATACCAACAATTTGTATCATCCAAGAATTGCTCATTCGTGTAATGTAAATGAGGTTTCCCCCTCGAAGAGGCTTATTTCTAAGGTGTTGATCTATCTTTTCTATCTTTTTGTGAGTTGGTTTCATAACATTTGGTATCAGAGCTTTGGATTCTAGGGTTTTGTTGCTCCAAACAGGTCATTGTGGAATTTTCGCTATAACTATTTTTCTGCGATGTTTTAGAAGCTAAAAAAAAACCCATTTGAGTCGAAATCTCGAGGAACATCGGGTCCAAATTTAAGATATTGTCTCGCTATATTTTAGGATATATGATCTGAGAAAGTTAAAGTTTTTTCAAGCTCCAAAATTTCATCTAAAATAGGTCATCGTAGAATTTTCACTATAAAGTTTTCGCTACAAAGTTTCAGAAGCTCAAAGAAAAACCCATCGGAGAAGAAATCGGTCTAAATCTTGGGTATAAATTTCATATCTTAGCTAGCTATATTTTTGGATATATGATCTGAGGAAGTTATGGTTTCTACAGGCTCCCGAATTACATCCCAAATAGGTGACCTGGGGAAAATCGTCATAATTGTCGCTCTGAGGATCAGATTGAAATTTCATAAGAAGTTGCAGAAAGAGGACAAACTATGTTTTTTTGTATATCATTTTCAGATTTGAAGGTCGAAAAAGTGACACGTGGAACTTCATACAAGTTTGCTCTTCTGAAAAGGTATATAATCAGGTCATCTTGGGAGATTGTTCATAACTCTTCCTTGGAGAATCCAATTTTGATAAGTCTGGTGGAATTGGAAAGAGGACATAAAGGGCTACTGCAAGTCGCGCTTTCAGAATTGGAAGATCCGAAATTACAGAGTTACATTCGTTTCAAGATTGAGCTCCTAAAATCAAGAAAAGGAGATATGAGGAAGTTTTATGGCAAGGATCCGGTAAATTGGACACTACAGATGGAGCAATATTTTGATCTACACGAGGTGCAACTGTTACAAAAGGTATGTATTTCATCTTCATATTTAGAACTGGTTCAATTTTTATGGTATAAATGGCTTTGTTCTCGCAAACCACTTATTACGTGGTCGATTTTCACGGAGGAAGAGATAGCACATTATGAGGATACAAAGAGAAACACCTTCTTTAGCCAATTGATAAATCTCAAACAAAAGTGTTCAATGGAACAACACATTGTGGACTTCTAGAAATTGAATATAAGGGTAAATGATATTCTAGAGAAGCAGAGGATTGATGTCTTCATAGGGACTTTAAAGGATAACATTCAAGATGAGGTTCTTCTTTGGGAACCTGATTCATTGGAGTCGGCATTCAGGTGGGCAAGAAAATTTGAAAGCGAAATTATGGAAACAAGGAATCCCACCACTCACGACTATAATTATGGAAGTGCTTTTTCTGCTAGCCTTCCACAAACTACAAGGTTTACACCACAACAATTGGAAGAAAAAAGAGAAAAAGGGCTTTGTTACAATTGCGATAGCAAATACACTAAAGGTCATAAGTAAGCTGAGAAGAAATTATTTTACATAGATTATGAAGAGGGTTAGGAATGAATATGGTGGATTCACTAGAAATTTCATTGCACATAACCCCAACCTTCTAACTGTTAGGTTAGGAATAGGATTAGCTGCATTGTTAGCTTTCGCTTTCTTGCACTCATTTTCCATATCCTGTCCTCATTTCCTTATTTTGATTCTACATCATGTTTTCTTTAGCCATTTTGTTTTCTTTTCTTCTAGTTTTCTTTCCTTGTTGTGTATTTATTTCTTCTCATATTGTTTTCATTTCCTGTTGAGTTTTCTTTTTTCTCTCTACACACGAATAAGTGTTGTGCCTGGACTTGTTTTGGCCTCTTAATATGTGTGTGGCCTAACTATAAAGAGCCTTGTGACACTTCAACATTTTGCCAGTCTTGTGTCCGTCTTCTTTGTAATTGGTTATATCTTTTGGTTGATGAAGTTATGACAAAAAATACGATCCATCCGTAAGGAGAGCTTTGGTCCAACCATGAACCTATGTCCATCCTTAGAACCTCATGCCTATACTCAATTTTCTGCATTGGTGATTTCAAGCTTATCCAAATAGTAGAAATGGAGAAGGGGAAAAATCTAAACGAGAAAACCTAAATCAGAGGTCTTTATATGCTTCTCTAAAGGAACAACCTCTCCTACTCTCAATAAGTTGTGATCCCTCTTCTACCTCAAAATAAATAAGTGTCGATGCATAGTTATCTTTAAATAAATATATAAAGACAAAATAATAGAAATGCTTCTTGCGGAGAGAGGTGAAGCAGGAAACTCCACCAGAGTATTGTCTAGGCTCGCTTGCAGTGGAGAAATGCTTATGTTCCTACGTGACTCCACCAGGGTATTGTGCAGGCCTTCTAGCAGTGGAGAAACACTAGAGATGATAAAATATACTCTGAAAATATTAAGCTCGCAAGCTAAACTACCCTTCCTAATTTGGAATATTGTGATCTGACTTAATCTTATGTTGTGTTCAACTAAGTAGGTACAAAGGGGACCATGTTTGACCCATGGGGTAAGTGGAGAAGAAAAAGTAATCTGCACTATGAATCAATACTCCCTAAAGGATCAATGCCCTGCGCTAAAAATGAACCAAGACAGAGAAGCTCAAATTCAACCTATGTGTTGCCAAGTGATGTAGTGGTTGCAACACCCTCCAAAATTTTGGCCTACACTTGAATTTTGTAGCCTACTATGGATCTTGTGATCAATCATTCCTTAGTAACTTATTGGTAAGATGACGATTTCAAGCTCCCTTATGCAATCTTAAGAGTCGTTCATGCTTTTATCTTTATACAGTATGTGTCATCTTCAGGCATAGGAATTATCGCTTCTCATGCAAAGGGAAGTTTGTTTTACTTCAAGGGGAAATATTTGTGAAAATGGATTGTTCTCATAACCTAGAGATGTTTCACACTCACTTCCAAATTTTCATGCACTATTGCACAAGTGCCTCCTTTATCCTCACAATGTCTATCATCAAAGCCACACTTGTCATAAGCTACCAGAAAGGTTGTTGCATTAAGAGAAGTATGTTTTCATATGTTCTAGATGGTCTATGTTGTATCACTAAGTATTCAAGTGTGTGATCATAATCAAGTTATATCACTGTTCACATCGAATCCACTAATCTTGTTGTCACCCTCTACATTATTTGTTTTTTGTTGTCTAAAGGATGCAAAAGAGCAGAGAGGTTTGCAGCCATATTCCTAGCCATAGAAGCACTCAAAGATAAATCAGACCCCCTCCAATGGATATGTTCACAATTATCTTTCCAACGGTATATGGAACTTATCAAATGGACTCTGGAATCAAAAGTTAGATTATATTTAAGTTACCCTTGAAAAGCCAGAAGGAAAAGAGAAAATGCCTAAGGGTAAAATCTTGGGTCCCGACATATCGGCGAACCCGCATATTGGCGATCAGAGGTCCAAGGTGCAACACAATAGTAGATGCATTTCACCATTATGTGATTAGTGATCCTACACATCAGAGGTCCCACACATTGAAGGTACAAGGCATTAGAGGATCAAGAGATCGACATATTGCAATTTGCAATCAAACATGTGACACCCTTTCAAAGTTGCAATATCGCATAGAGGTTCTATTGCGATTAAATTCGCCTAGATTTTAGCCTCTAACATTAAAGCACTAGGAATTCCTTGAAAATTTTAGCAAAGGAAGTCAGTCACAAAACAAGAAGAGGCCTGACCTTTTCTCTCTCCTCAAGGGGACCACATGGTTGAACATGATTGGATCCGATAAATCAAACGTGGCTACACATGATTGGTTCCGATACATGAAACATGGCTACACATGATTGGTTCTGGTACATGACACTTGGCAGCATATGGTTGGTTTCGATAAGGGACACGGGGTAGCTGACGTCATCATGACGTAGCAGTGCGATGGATTCTTGGCAAGTAAATTCAGCATTTTGGGGGTCATAAGGGGGAAAAATAGGGTGACATGTGTCACCACTCACAAGGTGACACGTGGCAAAGGATGACATCACATCAGCAATTGACGTTCGAAGGATGAGTATTGTCGCTCCTAGTGAAACCTTTGATTGTGATCCAACAATAAAGGGGATCTGATATGGGCTCTGGCCTACAGTCACGTGGAGCGCCAAAGGACCAAGGGTAGTAGAAAAGGTGATCAGAGTTCGGCAATCGGCGAAGTGAAGTGTTGTGCGCAAAAGGTAAAATTGTTGATTGGAAATCGTAGATTGAAAAACTTTGATATAGGGGCTGGCCTATGGTTACGAGAAGAGCCAAGAGCCAAGAGCTAAGTAGAAAAGGTGATCGACGTTAACTGTTTCATGAAGCTTGTTCACCGTGAAGTCCTGATTTGTCGAGCTCTGATATTTGGCTAAGAACCCAATTATAGCCCCTAGTCATATGACGAAAAAATACTTAAAGGGCTCAAAGAAAAAGGGCCCTAAGGGGACAGGAACCCAATGTTTTGCAATGTTTTTCAGTGCTAAGTACCCATACTGGAGAATCCACAATATCACACCATGGTTATTTTATGAGGTGTGTTGCATTCCGATAACATGGTACAGAGCTTTGAAGGCGTATGGGTTGGAAGATGCAATATTAAATGAAAGAATGGAGTGATGGTAAATCAGTATGGGGCTTAGGGAAGACATAATGCCTTAGCATGGAGCTCTATTCAGTCACATAATGTAGGATTGTTAGATAAATCTCTTCTTCCACTCTGAGACAAGTCAACAGAGTCGATCACTACCAACTCCAAAGGGTGGTGAAGCCAGACAGTTAAGGTGAAAGCAACAAGCGTACCAATCGAGTCATTGAAACAAAGACATGGCCTGAGTAGAGGCCATAACAAGGGCATCTGAGAGATGTTTTCCTCCCATCATCATTTTGTTTTGCTTTTTCTTATTATTTTGTAATTTCTATATTTTCAAGAAAGGAATCAAATCTAAATCAAATCATTGTGGGCAGTAGCCTTCGCACACCAAGACAGATGGTCTATCAAACAACTGAAGCTCGAGCTAGGATATTTGTAACTGTTAATTCAAATAGTCCCCTCTTCTTATAAATAGGGGGAAGAAACACTTAATAGAGGTTCTAGAATTTTTCACCCACAATGGATCAAATTTTGTGATTCCACTTTGCTTCTAATTGCATGTTCATGAGGGACTAGAGTGATGTATGGCTAAATGTAATGGACTGGTATATTGGATTCATTTTGAGGATTAATTAAACTCTTTGGTGATTCCAATCATGGTTGTAAGCAATATGTTTTCCCCTCTATAAATCTCATTTCATGTATGTTTCTCTTCTACTAAAATTGTGTAATGAAGTTATCAGTCCTATTCTCTCATGGTTATATGTATGTTGCTGAGTAGTAATAGGACATATGTTATTTAAAAAATTATTTATGTACCTTTAAGAGCGCAAATTTAGATATATTGATTAGTGATAAGTGTATCCATGAGCTATCAAACATGAAATCTTAATTCGCGCTCCACAATTCCTATCATTCCATCTCTTCTACTTTCCATCCTTCTTCCAAAACATTATTTCTTAGGATTCTATCTTGTTAACCCTATGCATCTATTTCCTTCATTTCGTTAGTCCTCTTAACCTTTACTACAAATTCAATATTAAAGCTCATTTTTGTGTGTCGGCCATCAGAACGAGACATTCCTCTTTCAGAATGGCCTAATTCACCCCCTGTATTTGGATCCATGTATCTACTTGAGTTCACCTTGATGAAATACTATTGAACCAAGCCCCCCTTTATTATATTTCCAAACTATGTGACAATTGGAGTGCAACAAAAACCCCTCACTGATAATCTTCCATGCACTCCTCTAAGCTGTCCTAGAAATTGGTCTAGAATCAACCCAGAGGCTGTCTCTAGGAAGCTTTCTATATCTCCTGAAGCACTTGTGCTACAGATGCTAGAAAAAGTGACAACAAATCCTAGACTTAGCCAAATTACAGAGGTTTCCTTACAACCTAGCCTCATCCAGCGTTTCTAAACTGCGCATTTTGCATCTGTAATCCCCTAGATTTTTCCTTTCCTACTGGAACTGTGTAGTGAGAAAAGATACAAGCCTCCCTTGGCATCCAAAACTACACAATGGCTTCCTCCAATGTCCTTCCCTCAACCAGAACCCAATATCTCCAGAAACTGCGCAATGTTATCCCTCAAGAATCTTAGTTGCCCACTCCACCTTGCTTCCAGAAATGGCACAAATGTGTCCTCCCAGGGCCTTATCCAGCAACAACCACTACCTTCTTAAACTGTATAATTTTTCCTTTGAGTGGCCTCTATGCAATTCTTCCCTCAGTGAGATCTGTGCAGAAATTTCCATCAGTCTAGCTTGAGTTGCGCACTACGCAGCCTCAATGATCAATCCTGATGCTTGATTTCTTGAAATGTGAAATTGTACAATCATTGGGCCTTCTCCTTTGGCTTGACACTCAATCCTGGCCTAGTTTATGAATCCAATTGCAACATCTTAGACTAGGGGTTTATCAGATTGATGTCATCTTGTCATGAGTGGATTACATATACAGTAATTCTACCAGGCTATGGCTAGATGATGAAGAAGGTGATGAATAAGGAGGACATGCTAGATTACACTCAAGGAGCTTAGGAGAACATATAGTTATCAGATAAGAAGACCAAGGAACCCGGGGTATGATTGAAAATCGGGACCACATGAAGACTCCATCTAATGCACGACAATTTGGAGGGTAGGTATGGGAAACAAAGCACATATTTTTGAAATACACCTGTTAGTGTATCATGAATGACCACTTATCATTGTCATATAATTATGTCTTCAATGACATACATGGTTGCAATAACTGAAAGTCATTCCATGTGTTTCCTCTAAGTGTCTTGCTCCCTTTCGCTTGTTGGATCAATTTTCATCTCTTGGCATGTTTGTCTATTATGTCATGTTTGCAAACCTTTTCTTGTGACCTCGAAGGTTGGTATTTTTTTATATGAGTTGTCCTAGCCATGTAAACACCTATCACACTAATACACAAAGTCTTGAGCGATGTCGCAGAAGTGTCATCACAGGCATCTTAAAGTCTATCTCAAGTGTTTCACTTGTCGTTTCTTGTCATGATATAGTCACTAAGAGGGTCATGATTTGTTTGCTGTCTTAGTGGTCTATGTTGATGTGACACTTAAGTATGTTAAGCGTGTGATCACACTTCAAGTCCATCACAAGTCCGTCTTCCTCCCGCACTTAGCCATTTTCAGAAAATCTTCCCAAGTAGAAAAATTAGCTTCACCGGGCCCTGACTGAGCTGCACACTGCGCAGTCTCAGCCCTCAATGATATGAACTCATTGAATGGAACTATGCAGTACACAGTCACTGTCCTCCAGGGAAGTTGCATTGCATAATTCCAAAGTTCAGTAACCTTCCTTGACTCCCAAAATTGTGTAGAATTTCCTTCCAACACGGCTTGAAGTGCACATTTCACACTTTCAGTCCTCAAGCTTTTCACTTGCATGTTGGAATCCTGCAGTGCATAGATATCCCAACCTCCCTTGGCCTCCAGAATTGTGTACAGGTGTCCCCCAGTGTGTTCCCTCAGTCAAAGCTCATTGTTCTCAAGAACTGCCAAGTTTTGGCTTCAAGGCTCTCTGCTGCCTAGTCCTCCTTACCTCTAAAAACTGTGTAGAAATGACCTCCCTTAGCTTCACCTTGCACTAGACACAGATGACTTGAACTGCATAGTCTTGTCTCCTAGTGGCCACTGTGCAATTTTTCTCCCCAGTGAGGACTATGCTCAAAAGTTCCTCAGTCAAACCTGAGTTGCCCTCTGCGTAGTCTCAATGATCAAACTCTCTCCCTGCCAACAGGAACTATGCAATGTGCAATCACTGAGCCCTGTCTACCAGCCTATGACTTGTCCCAAACTCAATCCATGGATGATAATGCACCATAATAGAGTAGGTATTTTTTCAAGTGATGTCATCTCATCATGAATGAATTGTAGGAACAAGTACACTCTCAAGTCATGGCGAGACGATGAAGAAGGAAAAGTAGGAGGGAAGCATGCCTAGAGACTCACTTGTAGTTGAACTGATAGGTGAACCTATCGAGAGCAAGAAAAGGACATAAGTTTTCAACCACCTCCCAAGACCAAAGATCATTAAAGACCCTGCATTATCATGCTATGCGGAGGAGAAGAGAGAGTACACCTAAGAACACATCTATCACTCAAAAACAATAGTGGATTGACATTGCCACCTCTGCAAGCCAATCCATGTTAGCAGTGTCATGTCAAGTCATTTCATGAGTTTTCAAAGGCCACATCATTATTATCGGCCATGTATATTGTAAATCAAATGTAATGTAAAGTGGAATTCCAATGGACACACATGAATATGAAAAGTCATGTCTGTTGAAAAGTGAGAGGAAGTTGAATAGTCATGAGAGTATTCAAAGATTCACAAGGGTCAAGCATCACCCCTTGGTTATATGTACCCCCCTCATTGTATGAGAAAGGGACTTTTCACCTTGGCTCCTCCCGTAAAGCATTAGAGATATCAGTTAGTTCTTTGAGGAGCAAGGAGTGGCTCCAATGTCTCACTACTAGGGCTAGTGATTTAAAATGTAAATATGTGTCTTGGAACTTTTTTCTTAATTACAGAAGCTTTTTCAGGCCAACACGTTTTCATGCATTACTTATAAATATTTGTAAAACTATTTTGTGAATTTTTGTATTTCATGTTTTCCTTCACATGTACTAAGATAGTTGAACTATTTCAGTTATTTTAGTGCTTATCCTTCTGGGAATGTGTTGTAATGGTTGTCACTATTATCTCCTCCTTATATACTATTCTGTGGGATACTAGACAAATATTTCCTTGCTTATCGGTTATAACGACCATCACATCCCCTGTTGACAATTTCGTTGGATGTTAGATGGATCTTCCGTTATTCATTGTTTGTAACGAATTTCGCATTAGTTGTGGACTATTATGTTGGATGTTAGACATGTCCTTTTGGTTCATGTGTGTCTCTTCCTGGTTGGTACTATTACCTCTCACTTAGAGGCTCACTTTTCTCCCCCTTTTGCAGTAAGAGAACCTAGACAAAGTTGTGTTGCACACTCACCTTGTTGTTCAAAGATACCATTGCATCACTCTCCTATGCTGACAGCTAGAGCCAAGGAAATCTTTAAGAATTTGGAAATTTGGCCTTTATACTAGATGGGACTCCTACACCAAATAGTTCGAGGTCTAATTGGGACTTCATATCGGGGAGATCCCCTTGGTTGACGGATTTCTAGTACTCTCAACAAATTGAAAGAGTTGTTAAACAAAGGGTATAATATGCCTTATGTGTCTCTTTATGGAGCATCAACATTTCTTGTCAAAAAGAAAGATGGTACCCTTAGGTTATGCAATGATTACAGATAGTTGAACAAGATGACCATCAAGAAAAAATATACATTTCCTAATATCTAAAACCACTTTAACCAATTGAGAAAGGTCACATTATTTTCACAAATTGGTCTGAGTTCCAAGTATTGTTAAATCAAGATCAAGGATGAGGACATTCACAAGCCACATTCAACACCCTAGTTATTGGAAATATGGTTCTACTGAGAGGGTAGGTTAATCAGTTTAATTGTCAATTTCAAAAAATCAAAACACTTCAATGCATACAACATTAATCACATCAGTGACATAAAAATACACCAGATATATGTGGAAACCATTATAGGAAAAAACCACAAAACTTATTTATATGAATGTCCTTGTAGGAACTAACCCGTTGTTACAAAAATTTACAAGCACCAACCAAAAGGATACACCAATACGCTAAAATAATTTATTAGCACCAACCAAATGGAGACTACAACCCCTTGGAATTCTTTACTGGCACCAACCAAAAGGAGACACTGATGACATGAAATGATTTACTAGAACCAACTAGAAATTCATATAAAATCCATTTTTCATATATTTTCAAACTTAGGTTGACAATTTTTTCCAATTATATAAATTAATTTATATCTAATTCAATTTTTCTCTCCTCAAGGTCTCTTCTTACTTTGCATATCACTCCCTACTCTATATCTTCAGCTTTGTTTTATACATAGCCCTTATATGTTGTTCCTCTATTTTTCATATCACTTCTTGTTGTGTACCTGCATATAATATTGGCCTATCTATTCAAACTTCATCATCGGATTCTTCCTTGATAAAAAAAATTCCATAGATTTCATTTTCATACTTCTTCTCACACTTCATGACACATAAATTCATTCATATTCTTTGTCATTCTCGTTCTTCACACACTTTTAAAATTGTACCAATGAACTCTCCATGAAAAACTCAAACTTTACACACAATCACGTATGCTTCCACATGTTCAAGCTTCTTTGGCTTAGGAAATTTTTACCAAAATGTGAAACAAAATGCTGGAAAATTTGACGTGCCATGGAAAACAAATTTCAAATAACTTGTATTATTTTAATTATCATGGTCCCTTGTCCCTTGGGGGGACTAAATTCAAACTATTGAAACCATATGAATATTTTATGGAACCACGGTCACTTTGTCAACTTAGATTATATCTATGGATTCAAGTTCATGGACACCTGGATGTTTTGTGCACTCTCGGATGCCTTGTATCATAGTACTATTACCATGGGATTTGTCAAATTTTAGTGCTAATTGACGGAAATTTCTATGTTACCCAAGACAATCACATTCCATGCTTCTTTATGATTTTTTTGACCTCCTGGTGCTCGGTATCTTAGCAAGGGTACCCACATGATCCATCCTTTGGTCATTCCACTAAAAATTATTTTTTACCATTTTAGTCAAAACTAAATAGAGAATTTAAAAGGTGCATCTTTATTGGGGATAAGGATGGTTTAAAAGGTTATAAGATTTGGAACCTAGAAACGAGGAAGGTTGTGTACAACCGAGATGTGGTGTTTAGAGAGATGAAAGATGTTATTAAACATGAAGTCCAACCAAAGGAACCTGAGAAGATAGAGTTTGAGCTAAGGGAGGAAGAATCAGACTCTACAGTAGAAGAGGAATCAAACTCCAGTTGTGAGAAGATCGGTTTGAGAAAGAAGGCAACCAGAAGGGTATAGTCCATCTACTTTCTACTTAAATTTTCCTTTAACTATTACTGAAGATGATATCAGAATTGTCAGGGAGGCAATAGATTCAGAGGATGACAAACTCTAGAAAGAGACCATGGTTGATGAAACTGCATCTTTGGAAAAACATGAGGCTTGGGATCTGGTGGGGTTGTCAGTTGGAAGGAACCCCATTAGAAGAAAATGGGTGTTTAAGAAGAATATGAATGCAGAAGGAACGGTGGAGAAATACAAAGCTCGATTGGTAGCAAAATTTTATTCCGAGGTTCCTGGAATTGATTTTGGTGATATTTTTTCTCTTGTTGCCAAGGTAGCTTCTATGAGATTACTTTTATCTGTTGTTGTTGCTTTTGATTTTGAGGTAGAACAGATGGATGTGAAGACATAATTTCTTCACGGGGATCTAGAAGAAGAGATCTACATGAAACAACCTGAAGGCTTTGCAGTCAAGAGTAAGAAAGAACTGGTATGTAGGTTAAAAAAGTATATGTATGGGTCGAAACAGTCACCAAGGATGTGGTATCAGAAATTTGATACATATATACGGGGATTTGGCTTTACCAGAAGAAAAGTAGAGCATTATGTGTATTTTAAATTAATTGGTGACCGTGCTATTTATTTGGTCTTGTATGTGGATGATATGTTGCTGATTAGAAATAAAAAAGAAATTATCCATGAACTGAAGACCCAATTGTTCTCCAAATTCAACATGAAATATCTTGGTGCTACAAACTATATTTTGGGGATGGAAATTAAGCGAGATCGGGAAAAAATGAAGATCTGGTTAAACCCGAGGAAGTATGTCGAGACAATATTGCAGAGGTTTAATATGCAGGATAGTAAACCGGTGAATATTCCTATTCCTATTAGTGTAAAGTTATCCATTGAATAGCGTCCCAAGACATAAGAAGAGGAAGAGGACATGTCCCGTGTTCCATACACAAGTGTAGTTTGTAGCCTAATGTATGCAATGGTTTGTACTAGGCTAAACATTGCACAAGTAGTGGGATTATTGAGCAGGTTTATGTGAAAAACAAGGAAGGAGTGTTGGACAATAGTGAAGTGGGTTTTCAGGTATTTGCATGGCACTAGTGATTATGGTTTGTGCTACCAAGGAAGACTAGGTTTAGATAGAGTTTTGGACATCCATGGATTTTTTGATGCAGATTGGGTTGGAGATCTGGATCAAAGAAGATCTACAATTGGGTATGTATTTAACCTATTTGGAGGTGAAGTCAGTTGGATGAGTAAGAGCAGTTTGTAGTGGCACTTTAAACTACAGAGGCAGAATACATGGAAATCACTCATGCAAGCAAGGAAGTAGTTTGGTTGCAGAGAATGTCTTCAAGTATGGGGTTGGTACAATGATCTATAAGGATAGACTGTGACAACCAAAATGTAATTTTCTTGGTAAAGAACTATGCTTATCATTTAAAGACAAAGCACATTGATGTTCAGTATCACTTTGTGAGGGATATGGTTGAGGAAAAAAGGTTTTGTTGTTTAAGGTGGACACCTTGAAGAATGTTGTAGATGCATTGACGAAGTCTATGAGCACTGAGAAGTTTTCTTGGTGTAGAGAAACAATGGGCGTTGTAGGGCTGGACCAATGACTAAGCTCTCATGTGGGCCCCTGTGGAAATAAAACAACAAGAGGGAGAATGTTGGATGTGTGTTATATTCTTTCCACGAATATCCCCATGCGTGGGGGTGTCACATGGGGGGTGATGTTCGTTGCGCCAGGTGCAATAATGGGGATCGCGGCCCCCCCTGTCAGAGGGTTTGAGGGGAGTGGTAACTCTATTTTACAGGGTTTGGGGCAACATCCCAAGGAATTTTTTTTGGACCCTATATTAGGTGGCCAGACCTACCTATGGTTTTGTGCATGGTTTGTGCACATGGTTTTTGGCATGATGGTTTTTCTGCCCATGGTATTTTATAGATTCGGTCAAGGGAACTACGATTATGTTCTAATCCAGGGTTAATGGATTGGGGTTTATGGATGCTTTGGCATGTATATATATGTATTGTAACATTGAAAGGAAAATAATGAAAAATAATTATGTTAGTCCCAGTTTTGGGATCCACAGGAAAATCTTTTTGTATATTTTTTTTATGTTTTATGCTCTCACCATGATTTATTTTTTGGTTTTTAGAATTCGTACGCAGGTTATTTGTGTACGGGGTTAAAAACTACATTTAGTTTCAGATCTATTTTGGCTTGAAGGTGATGCCTTTGATGCTGAGGGGTTTTTCTCGGCCCTGTGGTAGACCCTGTTCAGTGGGAGATCCATGGGATCGATTCTTGTGGTGAAAGAAGATGGTGAGTAGTGGAAATATAGAGATCAAGAAATTTAATGGTCAGAATTTTGATTTGTGGAAACTCAAGATGGAGGATCTGCTGGTGCATAAATATCAGTGGATTGTGGTAGATCCTGGTACTAAAATAACGGCAATATCAATTGAATACTGGGCAAAGTTGGATCGGAAGGCAAAGAGAAAAATATGGTTGTGTATCTCAAATTTATTATTGTTGAATGTATCAAAGGAAGCTTCAGCGAAGTCTTTGTGGGACAAGTTAGGTACATTGTATCAATCTAAGTCTTTGGTGAATAAAATGTTCCTACGGAAAAATATGTATAACCTGAAGATGAAGGATGGAGACTCAGTGATAGATCATTTGAACACCTTTAATATTGTGGTAATCCAATTGTTATTTTTGAATATAAAAATTTCAGATGAAGATAAGTGGATTAGTTTTTTGTGTTCTCTGCCAGATTCGTGGGATAGTATGGTTGTTGCAATAGGTAGCAATGTGATTTCCTTGCATTTTAATTAAATAGCCTAATCCTTATTGCCAGAGGAGATGAGATGGAAAAATACAGAGGGCCAGAATGGTGATGCCTTGTATGTACAAGGATAGTCCCAGAACAAAAACAAAAATAAATCCTCGAGTGGGAGATTTAAAGCTAGAGGTAGATCTAAATCTCCAAGAAAACCTATAAAGGTGTGCTAGAAATGTGGAAAGGAAGGGTCCTTCAAAAAGGACTGTAGATCTAAAGCTCCTGAGAAAGGGAAGGGATCTGATGATGCTCCTTCTGCAGAGGAAAAAACCACCTCAGATGAAGGTGGGGATATTTACTTGGCTTCTTATTCAAGTACACATGTAGAACATGAGGCATGGTTGATTGACTTAGGTGCATCCTTTCACTTCACTCCCCATAGAGAGTGGTTCTGGGAGTTCAAATCGGAACTCTGTACAAGCATCACAGTAGCGCTATTATTGATGGGTGCAAAAGTTCTGTGGTTCCTGAAAGTGGAGCAGAAAATATAGTGGTCTCTAGAGAAAAGACCATGCTATGGCATCAAAGGCTTGGACATACTGGAGAGAAGGGCCTTCGAATACTTCATGGTAGTGGTATGGTAGAAAGTATATCTAATTTCTCTCTAGACTTTGATTTCTGTGAAAATTATGTATATGGCAAGTAGAATTGGGTGAGTTTCCCTTCTGGTGCTAAGAGGGTGAAACAAATATTAGAGCTTGTGTACGGTGATGTGTTTGGACCTATGTCAGTTCCATCACTAGGTAATTTTGTGTACTATGTATCATTTATAGATGAATTATCAAGGAATACATGGATATATTTCCTCAGGAATAAATCTGAAGTCTTTGACAGGTTTAAAGAATTTAAGGCTCTAGAGGAAAACTAGATAAAGAAGAAGATAAAGGTGTTGAGGACAAATAATGGTGGAGAGTTTTGCAAGAAGGAATTTGAAGAGTTCTGTAAGAAGTGTGGTATAGCACGGCATAAGACTACTCCATACACACCTATGAAAAATGGAGTTCCATAAAGAATGAACTTGATGTTGGTGGAAAAACCAAGAAGCATGCTTAGTGGTGCCAGGTTAGGACAAGAATTCTAGGCAGAGGCGGTGGCGACGTCATGTTACTTGGTCAACAGATCACCTTCATCGACGTTGGAGGATAAGACTCCACAAGAGGTATGAACTGGTAAGAAACCATCTCTTTCACATCTAAGGGTATTTGAATGTGATGCATATGTACTAGTTCCAAAGGAGAAAAAAACCAAGTAGGATAATAAATCTAAAAGGTGCATCTTTATTAGGTATAAGGATGGTTTAAAAGGTTTTAAGCTTTGGAACCTAGAAACAAGGAAGGTTGTGTACAGTTGAGATGTGGTGTTTAGAGAGGTGAAAGATGTTGTTAAACATGAAGTGCTACCAAAGGAACCTAAGAAGATAGAGTTTGAGCTAAAGGAGGAAGAATCAGACTCTACAATAGAAGAGGAATCAAAAGATGAGGAGACACAAACTCTAGCTGGGAGAAGACCAGTTCGAGAAAGAAGGCAACCAGAAAGGTATAGTCCATCTACTTTCTATTCAAATTTTTCTTTATCTATTACTGATGATGATCCCAGAACTGTCAAGGAGGTAGTAGATTCAGAGGATGGAAAACTCTGGAAAGAGGCCATGGTTGATGAAATGGCATCTCTGGACAAAAATGAGGCTTTGGATCTGGTGGAGTTTCCAAATGGAAGGAAACCCATTGGAAGAAAATGGGTGTTTAAGAAAAAGATGAATGCAGAAGGCAAGGTAGATAAATACAAATCTTGGTTGGTAGCCGAGAATTGATTTTGGTGATATTTTTTCCCCTATTTCCAAAGTAGCTATATTACATTTATCTGTTGTTGTAACTTTTGATTTTGAGGTAGAACAAATGGATGTGAAGACAACATTTCTTCACGGGGATCTAGAAGAGGATATCTACATGAAATAACCTAAATCCTTTATGGTGAATGGTAAGAAAGAACTGGTATTCATGTTAAAAAAGTCTCTATATGGTTTAAAACAGTCACCAAGGATGTGGTATCAAAAAATTGATACATATATACGGGGACTTGGCTTCACCAGAAGCAAATCACATCATTGTGTATATTTTAAATCAATTGGTGACCGTGTTATTTATTTGGTCTTGTATGTGGATGATATGTTGCTAATTGGAAATAACAAAGAAATTATCCAAGAATTGAAGACCCAATTGTTCTCCAAATTCGACGTGAAAGATATTGGCACTGCAAACTATATTTTGGGCATGGAAATTAAATGATATTGGGACAAAAGGAAGACCTGGCTAAACCAAAGGAAGTATGTCAAGACAATATTTCAGAGGTTAAATATGAAAGATAGTAAATCGATGAAGGTTCCTATTCCTGTCGGTGTAAAGTTATCAGTTGAACAGTGTCCCAAGACACAAGAAAAGGAAGAGGACATGTCCCATGTTCCATATGCAAGTGCAGTCGATAGCCTGATGTATGCAATGGTTTGTACTAGATCAGACATTGCATATGTAGTGGGCGTGTTGAGCAGGTTTATGTCAAAACCAGGGAAGGAGCATGGGATAACAGTGAAGTAAGTTTTCAGGTATTTGTGTGGCACTAGTGATTATGGTCTGTGATACCAAGGAAGACCAGGATTGTATAGAGTTTTGGACATCCACAAATTTGTTGATGCAAACTGAGCTGGAGATCTCGATCAAAGAAGATCTACAAGTGGGTATGTATTTAACCTGTTTGGAGGTGCAGTCAGTTCGATGAGTAATAGACAGTCTATAGTGGCACTTTCAACTATAGAGGAAGAATACATGGGAGCCATTCATGCAAGCGAGGAAGCGGTTTGGTTGTAGAGGTTGTGTTCAAGAATGGGGTTGGTACAACGAGCTATAAGGATAGACTATAACAACCAAAGTGCAATTTTCTTGGCAAAGAACCCTGCTTATCATTCAAAGACAAAGCACATTGATGTTCAGTATCATTTTGTGATGGATATGGTTGAGGACAAAAAGGTGTTTCTAGTAAAGGTGGACACTCTGAATAATGTTGCAGATGCATTGATGAAGTCTATGAGAACTGAGAATTTTTCTTGGTGCAGAGAAATAATTTGCATTACAAGGCTGGAACAATGACTAAGCTCTCCTATGGCCCCCATGGAAAGAAAACAATAAGTGGGAGAATGTTGGGTGTGTGTTATATTCTTTCCATGACTAGCCCTATGCATCGGGGGGTCACATGGGGGGTGATAGACCCCCTCTACGGGATCTGGGGCAATGCCCCAAGGAAAAGAAAATTGGACCCTGTTATCGCTCTATGATTTTTAAGATTGGTAAGACAAAATCATAAATGACACATCAAACCTCTTAGGAGTCTAGGATCTATCCCTCCTAGACTCAGAGAGGGATCTCTTTGTATATTTTTATATTTATCTTTATTTCCAACGTTTTAATGTATAAGGCTAGATATAATGGTGGAAGGTTTTTGTTTCTTGATTGCTTGATTGTTTGATTGTTTGATTGTTTGGTTGTTTGGTTGTTTGGTTGTTTGGTTGGCACAAGTCAAATTTAGATATTTTCCATTGGGTTATGGATTCAAAGGGTGGGTGGTAACATCAACTTTTCCAGAGTGTTTGCAAGGTAAGATAACTATCTTTACTAGATCTAAAAGTAGAATGAAAAATGAGATGAAAGAATAGTGAAATCAGTAATGATTAAAAAGCAATTAAGTATTTCTTAACCATACATCAGAGGAAAACATTTAGATTGTAAACACAGACAGAAGTAAGTTGCTCCAACAACATATATTAATCTAGAATTTATGTCTTACAATAAGATTTAATGATGCATAATTAATAAAACATGAATACGTTTGACATAGAAAGAAGACATCACCAGGTTAAAAACAACTCAACTATCTTGCAAACATCTTTTATTATTGATGCTCCAGCTCAAAAATTGCATTGCTCCAAAAGAAATATTGTTCAATAACTCGGGTACAACCTCGAATACTCCCAATGCATGAAGTCTTTAACAAAAACCTACAATGATTTCCTTATACACTTGGCAATTTGTTATTAATTACAATGAAAGGAAATATGACTAATGTAACCATGAAGTGGCCACTATTAGAGTCGATCTTTAAATCCCTCTATCAGAGATCATTTCTCTTTATTGCATTTCATTTTTAGGTGTCTCTCTTGTTTCACTCAGTTGCATTCCGCTAGGGGCATGCCATAATCTGACGGAAGGGGTTGGTCATTCATCACCCCTCATGCTTTGTACTGCTGGCTTAAGTCTGTTCATCAAAATCAAGTTTTCATGTCTTTTGATCAGCAAGAGTTATTTTCAGTCACTAGGTCTAGGGTTTCACAAATTGTGTCTTCACAATGTCCAATAAATCCAACAAGCCAGAAGGAGGTTCTTAAAAAGTTGTCATTCAAAGATTTTCATCATCATATGGATGGATTATGACTCTTCTTCAAAACTCTGTTTTGAAGAAAAGTCGACATTTCGTTTTTGTAAATTTTTAAAAGTTTTTTCAGTTGTTGAATTCTTCAGACGCAGCCCTGGTCGCCTTTGCCAAATTCTACGTCAGCTATCCCTGTAAAAAATAACCGAAAGATTCATCATTCAAGCTAAAATTAAAGAGGAAACAAAAAAAAATAGTTTGTATTACTTGTCAAAAAGTGCCAAAGTGTGAACATTACAAAAATGGGTTTGAGAAAAGAAAAATCAAAATCCATGGCTATATGAGAGATTTTCCATTTTGAGAAATTCATTTTAATGCCAAGAAGAAAAGGGTAAACTATTCAAAGCAAGTTTGGTGCATAAGAGTGAAATTGGGTGAAGTTGGATGAAGCCGGGTCGACGCGGCACATAGAGCAGGTGGCGTGGCGCACTTGAGAGGCACGGCGCACTGGGAGGAGAAACCCAATGTAAATTTCCTCAGGCGCAGTGCACTGGGACGACGCAGCGCGTTGGGTATGCGGCACAGCGCATACAGTCCAAAGCCCGAAAACGTTTGAAATTTCTCCAAATTTCCATTTACTTGCATGGATTTTCCAGGTAGGGTCGACATCTTGATGTTTCATCCATTTTTGTGCTGAGTGATGGTGGTTTATGGATGCTAATGATTGAAACAAAAATTCAAACCCTACTTCAACATGCCTCAAAAGAAATTGCGGTGGTTTTCATAATTCACTGTTTTGCTACAAAGTCACTCCTCCTTCCCATTCCTCCCTTGTTTTCTATCATTCCCTAATTTCCTACCCCCCTAAGCTCATTAATTCTTTCTCCAAAATGCTCTGTCCCAAATTCTCCAATCTCACACCTCAAACCCTACACAACAATTCCTAACCCTATACATCAAATCCCTCAAAACCCTCCTACATTTCCCTAATCCCTAGAGTCCCAATAGTCCCTAATCCCTTACTACTTTCCCTCTTCCTAACAGTCCTTTGTTTCATTTGTTTCCCCTTGGTAGCAGAATTTGAACACATCACTAAAAGAGCAGTTCAACACAGTTTTCCTACAATCTTTTCTCCAAGGCAGTTTGAAAAACAACAGTCATGGCATCTGAGCATTCATTGGATTACGAAATGGAAACCCAAAGTGACTTCCCCATTGAGGAACATGCACCTCGGAGGCCTCATAGAGGAGGTAGACATATCAGAGAAGAACTAGTCACCCTCACTGAATTACAGGCCTACCCTCTTGCCATGTTTTGTTTCTAGCATTAGTCATGCTATGAGTTTTGTCAAAAGGTGGCTAGTGTTCAATTTCATCATGAGTTGGCTCGTCTATTTGTGCTGCATTTACATGGAGATCAAGCTACCTTAGCCGGTGTCACCTTCACACTTACACCAGAATCTGTCTCACTAGCAACTGGCATACCAAACATTTGGGAACCATGGACCAAGAGGAAGAAGATTGACCGGCAGCATTATGAGCCATACATTAAAACCGGTTTCTTGAGGCAGCTCAAGAGAGTGTTTCCATTCCGATATTTGAAAGATGAATATGCTCCACTAATGAAATTGATCATGAAGTATTTCAGCTGTGAGGGACAGTTCTCTCATTTATATGCTTATCACATCAGGTTTCTCATGCATTTCACCAGGGTACGGATGATGAATATTCCGTATTTCATTTTCCGGAACATAGAGAGGATGACCACCCTTGTGCAGCACAAAACCCCTCAGCAGCAACTTAACAATGTTTATCATTTTGCTCTTATTAAGATTTTGGTGGTTCATCAGCTTGGATTACAAGGCATCACTTGGGATGATTTCATCTCGCGTGACTTCTTCAGAGCTTCACAGGGATTATCAGAGGTTAAGCATGAGACAGGTGGACCTTCTCATCAGTATTAGTTCCATGAGACCGCTAGTGTGCCGGTATTCATCACATATCAGAGGGGCACTAGACATTTGTTTGCAGCAACGAAGCGAGTGTTATCTCCACCCGGGGTGGAAGGGGCCTTGCTTCCTCCATCAGCATAATAGGTACAAGACAAAGGAAAGAGGCCAATGCAGGATGAGGGGCCTTCAGGTGAACAAGAGACCGACTTCATTCTCATTCATGATGATGATATGGATACGGACCCACAAAGTGCCAAACTTAGGGAGATCATCCAGGAGTAGAAAATAGAGAGCCAAGCCTTATCCCTTGACTTGGAGAGAGCTAAGTGGACTATGAAATACTTGGAGCAGAGGAACAAACAACTTGAAGATCAGCAAGCAATCATGGAGTTTCAAAACATCCATGAGAATCGCCAAGCTGCACAAAGGAGAAGAATTGAGCTCACATCATTGGAGCAAGAGATTAATGAGGATCGGGAGTCTAATCTCAAGAGAATCAACATCCACTTGGAGAGACTACTGGACAAGGCCG
This sequence comes from Pinus tabuliformis, assembly GCA_031772625.1. Taxonomy (NCBI): domain Eukaryota; kingdom Viridiplantae; phylum Streptophyta; class Pinopsida; order Pinales; family Pinaceae; genus Pinus; species Pinus tabuliformis. The sequence goes on from CM062812.1 coordinate 67,790,050, forward strand.
ATAAGGACCATACATTGCTGAGACACATGGCTTTCCACTACATGGCACGGAACAAGGTCTACAAGGCACGAATCAGGAATTTAAAGGCAAAACTAAAGAAGGCAATAAGGAAACAAAAGAGGAAAAGGCAGCTTAATCATCTTCAGATATTGGCCGAAGCCTCTTTAGCCCAGCATGACACTTAATGAAGAAGCTCCAGCCCAAATTTCAAGAAATTTGGGCCATTTTTGGCATTTTGACAAAATTTGGCACAAAAAACAGGGTTTTTGCTAGGGAGCTCCAAATTGAAAAAATTTTACATCATTGGATTTGGCATGAAAAATCATGACTTTTGGTGCATGGACAAGAATTTTGGGCAATTTTTGAGTCCTCGGGAGGTCAAAAACACTCACAAAATGACCTCTCTGCCCCTATTTTGACACACAGGAAGTAGTCCTGGGAGATTGCAGTTTTGGAGGGGCAAATGACATCCAAATTGAAAAATTCCACTTGGGTTGGAAAGTAGACAGGCATGGCTTTCCAATGAGCTATCTTGGGCTCAATTTGGACTTCAGGAAGTGCCTCAAACTCAGCCTCAAAGTGGCACGATGCATAGAGGATTTGGCGCGGCGCATAGAGGATTTTTGCTCAATTTTTCACCTTCCAGCTCAGAAATTCGGCCAGTTTGACTAGTTTTGCTTTTTGATGTAATTTTTGATCTATCTTGATGTAATTGGATAAACATGATGTAATTTTGGCACTTATTTACTTGTTCTATAGGATTCATTCACTAAAAAGTAAAAATTTAATGAATGAATCAGTTTCCTACCTTATAGAGGCAAGTTGTTTTGATTACCTAGATTTTAGTGCTTTGTTTAGAATTGGTTGAAACAGCTCCTAGAATGATGAGCTCGACCCCTAGAGGCAAGGGAATGGGTTGGGGTAGTCTATATCATGTAATTCCTAAGTCATTTTCAGGGTTGGACACTAGGGATTTCTTTGGCATATCATTGTACATTCTATCTCTGCATTTTTGGCTAAGGAAAGACCAGGGTTTTGCAGCACTATTTGGGATCCATGTGGCTTTATGTTTTAATGGTGTTCTTCTATAAGTAATTGTAAGTTCATTAGTGTTATTTGTATCATTTTCCTGTCTCTTCTTCTGAATTTGAACAAATGAGTGATTAAGGTAGAATCCATTAACTGCTATGCTCTGCCTTTGAATTTGTTTAAATTTCCATGTTTTCATCTGTTTAAGGAGAATTCTTGAGACTCTCTTTCTCTCCTTAGCTCCTCACCAGTATGATCTATCCATTCACTCACTTTAAATCATCAAAACGATTGCCTTCCTTGCCCCAATTAGAACTCTGCAGAAACTGTGCCTCATCCCCGAGCCCAATTTGCCTTTCCCTCTTTCCAGCACAAAACCCCCAAAAACTCAAATCAAACCCTTGTACTTCATACCTAGCCTAAATTAGCTTTTATTTCAATCATGTCGAGCCCCATCACTTGTCTTTTTCCGAGATCGACCCGGAGAGAGCCCTCTCCTGTCCTCGTAGGGCTAGCTACGAGGCTGAGTGTGGTTTGATATGGACCTAGACCCTTGCCTTTCCAACCTGCGGCAAATCTAGGCTCTAACAGCCACGATGAGAAAAATTGGACATCTGGTTCTCCTTTCTTAGGATGTTGTTGCTAAGTAATTAATTTTTAATGTAGTGGCTCTATTGACATGGCTAGTGCTGACTTAGATCTGCATTGTCCCTTCAAACATCCTTGTCTCGTTCCTCTTGGTAATCACATAGGTCAGTCCATGCTTCATCATCCATAACCTTGATCTTGATTAACCTACAGTATATTTCATCAGCTTCAATGTATCGTGCAAAAGTGGGTTTGACTGTAAAGACGTGCTTCAGTTAATGCTTGATATAGATTGGATTGCTGATAGCTTCTAGTAATGCTTTTCCTATTATGTTGCCTTTAATGTTGGAGAGATTCATAGCATCCAGTGCTATGCCTGGGAGCCTCTTGACATAATATTCTTTGGCCATGATTTTTTCATTAATGAAAAACAGAGAAGGGAGACCTTTCTTTGTTAAAGGCTCGATTTTGTTGAAAAACCTGTTCACTATTAACTCTAAATTTTGTCATTTTTCCTCCAGTTTTACATTCAGGTTCTTCTTAGTCAATTCTTTTTTCACCTTTAGAATGGTTTATGTCCTGTCTGCGTCTCCTAGCTCCTCTAGCTCATACCTATTCCTTGAATTGAGAAATTTGATGATTCGGTTGGTTGTTGCTGGCATGTCTCCTAGCTCTATATTAGTAGATGAAATAGCTTCTCTAGATTTTTTAACTCCTTCTGTTCAAATATAATTTGGATGATGGGTCAGATTTCATTCATGCCATTGATGATGTTGTGTTAGATGATCTCTTTCACCCTTCCTAGAGTGTTACCAATGGATGATTCCTTTACATATTTTTACAACCTTTCAATTAAGGTCCATGCCCTCTGCATCTCTACTGAGTGTTCACTTTCAGCTCTTTTGATTTGGTCCTACAGAACATTTACTTGGGTTTCTAGTCTCTTGATTTCCTTGGTCTGAAGATTCATGCTTTCCATGGACTTAGCTAGTAGTTTTTACTGCTTCTTGTCCCTGTAGCAGTTGTTTCTGGAATGGTTATAGGAATATTTGTAAGACGAAGAGCCTCCATAATGGTGCTCACTGACTGTGCTGTCCTTTCCTTCTCTTGCACCATCTTCTCCATCTTTGCTTCCATTTGTTTTATTTGGAGAGCCTGCTCCATTATTAATTTCATCATTTCGGCCTTCTGACTCTCTGTTTCCTCTATCTCTTTGGTCAAGGGATCATGTGTTGCAGGCATTTTCAGCTACTTATTCAAAGCTTCTATATCCATCTCCTTTTTATTAATTATTTTTATGCTGCTTTTATATCTGTGGATCATATCCAATTCTCACTACTAAGTCTTCCAAAGACTTAGTTCTGTTGTCCTTTGGTTGGAATGAAATATTTTCCATCTTTAGTTGAGATTGGGCATTTGACAAGGTCACCTACATTTAAAAAAAATTCATGCAGGTACTGGTTAGAGTAGAAGAAATCATTTCACCTATTTTCTTGTGCATTTCCAACTGATCAATAGGATGAACATTCTTGGCATCAAACTCAAAAGAGGTCTGTTTGTAATCAACTAGAGTTTTACGCTCTGCTATCTGTGCTTCCAAGAATTCCATATGCATTTTTCCTTTTTCTGAATCAAATGCTGAGAGGATTCTGCCTTGAGAAGTTGCACTTTGCTTCCAGAATTGAGCATATGTACTCTTTTTCAATATCTCATTTCTGAACTTAATTTCCCTGAAAGTGTTAAAGATGGTCTCCTGTTTTTCTCCAGTTACGTTGGTAGATGTGGAAACTCGAAGAGACTGTTGCCTTTCTGAGATTGGAGTGACAGGAATAGATTGACCTCTAGTTGGGGATGAATCAAGAATATCACTAAGATTAATGATTGTTTGTTGCGGTGATTCCTTGCCTATGTCCATGTGCTTCCTGGCTCTTTTTCTAAATTTGAATTTGAATTCTTTCATAGAAGTATCAGTCCCTGGTGACTGATATTCTCTTGGCATTTTCCCAGTTGCTCCTTTTTCTTGTTCCTTTCCCTTGTGCGATGTGTCTTTTGTAACCTGTTTTTACTACTACCTAAGAGTCTATGCACTTGAAGAAGAAATTACTTGTTCCTCATCCTCTTGCAGTGTATCAAGCATCCACTCAATTTGGTTCATAAATTTCTCTATTTCAGGCCTTTGAGCGTGAATGTAGGGTGTTGATTTGTTCTCTACCCTTTTCTTGGAGATGATGCCCCATGGGTCATAGGACCATTTAACACTTCATTTCCTTCAGTTTCTTGTCTGCCTCTTCACTTGCTGCCTTGCTATTGCAAATGAAAGGACCAATATGAGATTTGATCCTAAATTGTGACTTTTTCTTTGCTGCTACAAAATGTATTTCATCTGCATTGATCATCTGCCTGATATATTCAAGTGCAAAGATCCTCATGGAGAGGAATTTTGGCAGCTTGTAAGGGGCCAATTCACATCCATATACTCTTAATTATGTGTAATTTTGGTACAAGTACCAATCTCCTGTTCTTTCTTGATCTGTCAACTGCATAATGCTCTTAATTTCTTCATTTATTCTGGGTTCTTTAGTCAATTATTTTTTCACCTTTAGAATGGTTTATGTCCTGTCTGCGTCTCCTAGCTCCTCTAGCTCATACCTATTCCTTGAATTGAGAAATTTGATGATTCGGTTGGTTGTTGCTGGCATGTCTCCTAGCTCTATATTAGTAGATGAAATAGCTTCTCTAGATTTTTTAACTCCTTCTGTTCAAATATAATTTGGATGATGGGTCAGATTTCATTCATGCCATTGATGATGTTGTGTTAGATGATCTCTTTCACCCTTCCTAGAGTGTTACCAATGGATGATTCCTTTACATATTTTTACAACCTTTCAATTAAGGTCCATGCCCTCTGCATCTCTACTGAGTGTTCACTTTCAGCTCTTTTGATTTGGTCCTACAGAACATTTACTTGGGTTTCTAGTCTCTTGATTTCCTTGGTCTGAAGATTCATGCTTTCCATGGACTTAGCTAGTAGTTTTTACTGCTTCTTGTCCCTGTAGCAGTTGTTGCTGTAATGGTTATAGGAATATTTGTAAGACGAAGAGCCTCCATAATGGTGCTCACTGACTGTGCTGTCCTTTCCTTCTCTTGCACCATCTTCTCCATCTTTGCTTCCATTTGTTTTATTTGGAGAGCCTGCTCCATTATTACTTTCATCATTTCGGCCTTCTGACTCTTTGTTTCCTCTATCTCTTTGGTCAAGGGATCATGTGTTGCAGGCATTTTCAGCTACTTCTTCAAAGCTTCTATATCCATCTCCTTTTTATTAATTATTTCTTATGCTGCTTTTATATCTGTGGATCATATCCAATTCTCACTACTAAGTCTTCCAAAGACTTAGTTCTGTTGTCCTTTGGTTGGAATGAAATATTTTCCATCTTTAGCTGAGATTGGGCATTTGACAAGGTCACCTACATTTAAAAAAAATTCATGCAGGTACTGGTTAGAGTAGAAGAAATCATTTCACCTATTTTCTTGTGCATTTCCAACTGACCAATAGGATGAACATTCTTGGCATCAAACTCAAAAGAGGTCTGTTTGTAATCAACTAGAGTTTTACGCTCTGCTATCTGTGCTTCCAAGAATTCCATATGCATTTTTCCTTTTTCTGAATCAAATGCTGAGAGGATTCTGCCTTGAGAAGTTGCACTTTGCTTCCAGAATTGAGCATATGTACTCTTTTTCAATATCTCATTTCTGAACTTAATTTCCCTGAAAGTGTTAAAGATGGTCTCCTCTTTTTCTCCAGTTACGTTGGTAGATGTGGAAACTTGAAGAGACTGTTGCCTTTCTGAGATTGGAGTGACAGGAATAGATTGACCTCTAGTTGGGGATGAATCAAGAATATCACTAAGATTAATGATTGTTTGTTGCGGTGATTCCTTGCCTATGTCCATGTGCTTCCTGGCTCTTTTTCTAAATTTGAATTTGAATTCTTTCATAGAAGTATCAGTCCCTGGTGACTGATATTCTCTTGGCATTTTCCCAGTTGCTCCTTTTTCTTGTTCCTTTCCCTTGTGCGATGTGTCTTTTGTACCCTGTTTTTACTACTACCTAAGAGTCTATGCACTTGAAGAAGAAATTACTTGTTCCTCATCCTCTTGCAGTGTATCAAGCATCCACTCAATTTGGTTCATAAATTTCTCTATTTCAGGCCTTTGAGCGTGAATGTAGGGTGCTGATTTGTTCTCTACCCTTTTCTTGGAGATGATGCCCCATGGGTCATAGGACCATTTAACACTTCATTTCCTTCAGTTTCTTGTCTGCCTCTTCACTTGCTGCCTTGCTATTGCAAATGAAAGGACCAATATGAGATTTGATCCTAAATTGTGACTTTTTCTTTGCTGCTACAAAATGTATTTCATCTGCATTGATCATCTGCCTGATATATTCAAGTGCAAAGATCCTCATGGAGAGGAATTTTGGCAGCTTGTAAGGGGCCAACTCACATCCATATACTCTTAATTATGTGTAATTTTGGTACAAGTACCAATCTCCTGTTCTTTCTTGGTCTGTCAACTGCATAATGCTCTTAATTTCTTCATTTATTCTGGGTTCTTTAGTCCCACTGAGGAGGCTCATAGCTGGATGAACAAACATTTCTATAAATGTCTTGTAAGTGAAGTGCTTTTGATCCTTCATCACTAAGGTGGTCTAGAAAATAACAGATTGGGGTTCACCTTCTTCATTTAACTTGGTCATTGTAAACTGAAATCTGTCCAGCTGAAAATAAACAAACATATATACCAACACTGAAGAGTACTGAAACACTTCCTCTCTGATGAAATTTACAAATTTCTCATGGATGGCATCTTCTAGGAATTGAATGAAATTGAATAGGATGGAGAGCTTTGATTCTGCTGATAAGATGGATAGGAAACCTATTATAGCCTCATCAAGCCATTGATCAGAATAATAACCCACCAAATATGAAAGTACATTGACTATATTCCTGGTTCTATCATGGAAATCAGAGGAGGAATAAGGCAGATTATTGCTAGGTAATGGGGTCTGTTTAGTCATGAAGAGTTCTAAGGTTTTAGCTCTTTTGGTGAAGTCTAGCCTTTGATACATTTCACTGAGGATCTCATGGGAAAAGGGAGTGGTTCCTTCAACGATAGGAGCTTACATCATCTGCATAATAGATTTGGAATCAATGGTAAACAATATGTCTCATGCTGGGGCTATCACTACCCTTTGATATGGGTTATGGCATGAGTGGCATTTGTTGATTAATTCAGGGCAACTATGGGTTTTTGGGAAGATATAGAAAGGAAAATTGGTGTCCGAGAGCCTTGTGTCATCTGCTTCATCAACAAATTTATCCTCCCATTACTAGTAGATGTCAAATAGATCAAATTCTGAGAGTGTATAATGTATTTTGAAGTCTCTATCTGCCAATGGAATGTGGTCCAAGTCCACTAGTGGGTGCACCACTGGATTGAATACCTCCAGTTCTTTCCACTTTGCAAGCATGGTTGTCTTCTACAAATTTTAAACCTGAATTGTGTTGAATTTGTAGTTGAACTACAATAGAAAGGGATGAGAAGAAACATGAATTCAGAGAGGGAAAAAAAAAGGGAATGAACTAGAAGCGGGATTCAAGAAGGGGAAAGTTTGATCAATATAGAAGATTGGAGCCTTCTACAACTGTATTGTTGTGTCAGTGTGCTCACTTCTTCCTCTTTGTATGCCTGGATGAATCTTGAATTTTACCTGTAAGTAGAGAGAGCATGTTAAAATTCGTAAATGGGTGCGAAATGATGCATTTGTAGTTTTAGGAGTGTTCTCGTTGGATTGGCTTTAAGTGGCACAGGTCCGTTGGCTAATGGTCCTGCCAATTGAATGTGCAACGACATAGCATAAAAATGGAGGTGATAGGCAGATGGGACAGAGTGGCATCATGAGGTGGCGTGCTTGGTGAACAGTCACAACAGGGGAGGTGGTTTAGTGAAGGCAGAAACCACTTTTTTGGGGGCCCTTGGAACGGTAAGTGGAATGAGTGGGGGGGTGTGGAAATATCGACAGCATAACACATATGTGACTTAAAACCACTGATTTCGGACCCCCCCCCTTCCCCCCCTGGGGCATTAACGTTCGAAGGGTGAGGGGGGGCCGGAAAGTCACATCGGTCGTCAGATCATATGGCGGGTGTAGAGATTAGATGAGAGGTGAGGGGTGAGTAGTATTCGATGTGATGGGTAAGTGAATGGTGGGGTAGGAGAATTAATAGGGGGCAGAGTATAGGAGTATAAAATGAAGTTAGGAATAATGATATGAGACTCCTTTCCCTTCTTAATTTCTTTTCTCGACATTAGGAAAAACATGACTATGTCATAAAACTTTTTAGAAAGAGCTTTTCATGTTTTTTTACCTTTGTAATTTTTCTCAACCTACCTACCCTTATTTTTCTAATCTAACATTTTTTCTTTTTGCATTTGTAGGGTGCATTTGGACTTTCAAACCCTTTTTCATTTTTTATTTTTTTTTCTAACCTACTCTATCACTTATCTCTCCTATTGGTCCAGATTGAACAGTTTAACCAATTTTATTTCTACCTAGCTAATGATTTTCCAAGCTTAAATTGTTTGGCAGATATTTATTTTCTATCCTATCAACAGAAATTGAAATTTGTTCAATCATGCTTAGACTGTATGAATTGAACAATATTTTGGGTTTTCTTTTCTTTTCTTTTTTTTCCTTTGTTTTTTTTCTCTCTTTTTTTTTATATACCCTCTTTTCATTTCTTTTTTTTTGTGAAACCAATTCAATAGTGAAATCTATGAACAATATGAAATCTGACAAATATGAGATACTCAATCACCTTGAGATCCTATAAATTATAGGACCCTAATAGTGGCTCCAGTTAGGGATGGCACTTCTCAATTTGAAGTGTCAAAAACACATGACCAGTAGCCTTGAGTCCTCCATATCTGCATTATCTTCAACATGATTTCTTTTTTGTCAAATGAATTATTCAACTAAAATCCTAAAATATTGTGATATTTACAATGGAGTGAGGAAATTTGTGTGTTCATGAAAAGTAATGCTTTAGCATCCTGCCATTGACAGGACCTCCTAGCAGTTTCGTTCCATCCAACTCAGTGAGTAAAATTTCATTATTTCCTCTGAGAGTAGAAATAATATATGGACCCTTCCAAAGATTTTCAAATTTGCCATGCTTTCCATTATCTTCTCTTCTCGAATCCAATTTTAGCACTTTTTCTCCCAAGTTGAAATCATCAGCTTTAGTTCTCTTGTCAAAAATTTTCTTTATGTTTTCCTAGACAACCTGAGTTCTATTATATACCTCTTCTCTAGATTGCTGAAATTGAATTGTCTGATTTATCCTTCTTTATATATCATTTGGTTCAGTTTGTATCTCTTGAATGATCTTCATGATTGGCACTCCCATGGAAGAAGGTAAAATTGCATCTATTCCATAAACCAGTTGAAATGGGGACATGCCAATGGATTTCTTTGTAGTCAATCTGTTAGCCCATAATGCATAGATCAATTTGTTATGCCATGACTTCTTATTATCCTCTAGTATCTTCTTAATAATGTTTACCAAACTTTTGTTTGAGGATTCAACCAACCCATTACCTTGAGGTTAATAAGCTGTTGAATGACCCAAAGAGATATGTTACTTGTGCCAAGTATCCACCATCTTCTTTGATTTGAAAGCTGCAGCATTATCACTGATCAGTTTCCTAGGATAGCCAAATTGGGAAAGGATATTGGTTTCAAGGAATTTTATAATAACAGAATCAGTAGCAACTCTGGAAGGGATGGCTTCTATCCATTTGGTGAAGTAGTCTTTGGCATTCACGATCCATTTGTGTTGGGCAGAGGATGGAGGATGAATTTCACCAATGAAATCCAATCCCCATTGTTGGAAAGGACTTTCAAAATAGATGGATTTTAGGGGAAAAGGTAGTAATTTTCTCTTCCCTTCAAAGATTTGGCATTTATGACAAGAAGTTACCATCTTATGGATGTATGGGAAAAGTCTAGGCCAATAGAAACTAGCTCTAAGGATTTTATTAGCAGGTTTTTTCCAATAAAGATGGCCCCAGTAGTTTCCTTCATGGAATTCCTGCATAACTATGTCAACTTCATCCTTTAACAAACCTCTGAGTAAGACACCTCCAACATCTTTCCAATATAATGTATTATCAATAATGCAAAACTTGACTGCTTTTAATTTTAGAAATGTGGCCTTTGTTTTAGAAAAGGTCTACATACTAGGGGGAGTTTAGATATGATTCATCTATTGGTGGAGTTGCCAATTCCTCAAGATCATCCAAAGAAAATACCATGTTGATATCTAATGCATTGAAATTTGATTCAGCCATCAATTTGGCTAATCCCTGTCCTTTAATCAACTTGGTGGGCTTGATTTCAATGTCATATTCTAGAATGACAACTATCCATTTGCCTCTCTTGCCATCAGGTCCATTTTGTGTGAGAATATCTTTGACAACTATATTAGGCACATAAGCAATGATATGAGAATGTAAAATGTAAACTCTGAAATCTTTTATTGCTTTGACTAGAGAAAATGCCTGTTTCTCCATGATATTGTACTTCAAAGAAGCATCTCTCAGAGCTTTGCTAAAGAATGCTATTGGCTGCTCATATCCTTCATTATTTTTCTGTAATAGCACATCAACAATAGTATGTTCAGATGCAAAAGAAAATATAATGAAATCTTTAGTGAAATCTACGCTGATCAAAACTAGAGCTTGTGTTAATGCATGTTTGACTAAACCAAAAGATTGTTTGGCCTCAATATTCCATTTAATTTATGTGTCTTTCTTGAGCATGTTTTTTATATTTCTGAGTAGTTCAACAATATTTGGTATGAATCTTCTCAAGAAATTGATTTTTCCAATAAAAGATTGAAGTTCTTTTATGTTTCTTGGATGACTGATTTTAAGGATACCTTCAATCCTATTGGGATCAATTCTGATTCCATATTTGGAGATGATGTGGCCTAAAAGTTTTCCTTCTTCAAGCCCAAACAATGTTTTCTTGGGATTTAGTGAGATACCAAACTTTCTGCATTTTTCAAATACTCTTCTTAGATGTGCTAGGTGTTCTTCATCATTCTTTGGAAAAATAGTGATGTCATCGAGATAAATCACAATGAAATGCCAAATTTCATCTAAAAAAGAAATGTCCATTGCTCTTTGGAAAGTAGCCCCAACATTCATTAATCCAAAGGGCATTTTCACATACATGAAAGTTCCCCAAGGAGTAGTAAAAGTTGTTTTATCTTGATCATCTGGATGCACCAAAACTTGATTATACCTTGAAAAGCCATCTAACAAGGAAACCCTACTAGAACCCACTACCATTTGCAGTATGTGATCCATTTTTGGTAAGGAGTAGTTGTCCTTAAGGGAAACCTTGTTTATATTCCTAAAGTCAATGCACAATCTTATTTCACCAGTTTTCTTCCTTGTACGCACAATATTGGATACCCATTTAGAATATCTAATTTGAACTATGATCTTAGCCTCATATATTTTCTTGATTTCCTTTTCAACCAAGGGCATTAGGACATGATTTATCCTACGCAGCTTCTTCTTAAATGGTCATTGGTCTTCTATGATTGGAATTTTATGTTGTATAATGCTAGTATCATAATCTTTTAAATATTCATAGCTCCAAGAAAATACATCTATGAATTCTTTGAACAGAGCTGTATACGTTTGTTTAGCTATGAGAGGTAGTGACTTTGACAATTTTATAATTTTGGGGTTTTGTTCACTGCCTATGTTGCATTCCTCAATGTTTTTTCCTGTTAGTTCCATTTTTGGCTTTCTAGAAAAGTCATTAAAGTCAAATAACTCTTCCAAAGGGGAAAACCCTCTAGGAAAAACATTATATTTAAGTTGAAGTACTTTGAATTCCTCTTTTTCTGGGTATTTATGTATTTTAGTTTTATTTACATAAAATTTTCCATCAGAAATAGCAGGTTGTTATATACTAATATGTACATCAATTTGACTGCCTATTTCATCTTCCAAATCTATGTTACTATCCTCAAATTCATCTTTTGATTTTAGAAAACTCTCAATTTTTTTATCACTTCCAAAAACTTGCCAGTATCTCATGTTATCAGGCACTGCAAGCCAATGTTTCACTTCAATTGTGTATTGTTTATTTAGATGAGGTAATTCACAGGAGTTGGCTGAAAAAGCTAAACCATTAGCCATGGAATTTTGGAGCTTGGGGATAACAGCAAGGTCATACTCTTCAAATGTTTTGAGAAAATCAATCACAGCATTTCAGTATTCTCTCAATCTAGGATGTTTTGCAAAGTATTGTCCTTTAATTTGTTTTATGATCAGTTCTGAATCTCCTTGGACATAAATTCTTTTAGCACCTACTTTTTAAAGAAATTTCAAACCTAACAGAAATGCCTCATATTTTGCTATGTTGTTTATGCACAGAAAATTCAATTTGTAGGAATGACCTTCAACCTGATTAGTTTTTGAATTCTACAACCAGACTCCTGCTCCTAACCCTATTTTACCACATGAGCCATCAAAAGTCATATTCCATAGAGGTTTTGTTTCAGGGTCCTATTGGATAATGGGTATTTGGGTGTCATGTCCTTTATTAAGATCATTTTCTGCCTGAGTGACCTATGTATCTATGTCTCCATCATTGTACAATATGAAGGAATCAAGATCAGTATGGATAGAGTAGAGGGGATAGTTGTCTGGCCTTTCTTGACTACTCACCATATATTTCATTAAGGTTTCTCTGTACAGTCTCCTTTGTTGGCCAAATACTAGTATTGTGGTATATGTCATATCCATTTGAAGTGTTCCTTGTAGCTTAGCCGCCCAAGAACGTGACAATATCATACCATACTTAGGTGGAATGTCTACTACTACTATGTCCATGACTAAAAATTTTGCTGGTATCTGGCCTAATGTGACACAGAGATCCTTGATAAGACCTAGACACCTAACCTTGCAAGAGTCAAATGAGTATAGATCTTTGTATGTTCTAGTGACTTCAAGTCCAAGTTTTTCCATAACAGTCTTTGGCATGAGATTATGTGATGCACCTGAATCCAACATGGCATTATGGAGGATTTTGTCATGAATATTATGGTTTTAGATAGAGGAGGACTCACTTGGTAGTCTGAAACATTCGGTTCACAAAACTCTACAACAGGTCATTCCTCCTCTATCTAAAACTAACCTCACCTGTATGGATTCATTAGTTAACAATATTAAGGTTGACATAAAATGGAGAAACACCTCCTTCTTGAGGTTTGCCATCAACTTCTGGTCCAAACAGAAGTTTAGGCTAGTCATCAGTCAAGGTCACTGTATTAGTGTTTTATTCTATGTTGATTACCTTTAGGACTTGAGACCTATACACATTATTTTTTATCAGTTCAGTGAGAGGGATATAAATTTTGAGTTTAGCAAGTTCATTCTCAATACTGAATGGTGTTTGAATTTTAAGCAGATTTGAGAAATCAGCTCTTTCAGCCATTTCTTTGGTGACAAGTTTAGTTTTTTGGTTTGTACTAGGGACATTAGTTTGGACATTTTTAGTAGAAATGTTGATGGTTTTCCTAGTAACATTCTCTGTGTTCTTGTTTTCTAAATTGTATCCATTTTTCTTAGAGATTTTAGCCATTTTCTTGATATCTGGCTCATCAGTATTCTTATTAGGGAAATCAACATTCTTTTTGTTTGAGTTATCATTGTTTTTCTTACTCCTAAGATTATACTATATGTGAACTTCTAATATGGCATTCTCAAATCCATGTTTATAGTCATCAGACTCTTCAGATTCCAATTCTGTTTGTGCTAATAAGAAAGGTTCATGTTCTTCTTGTGTAAGAAAAACATAATTCTCCTCATTTGTCCCCATTAAATTAATCTGATTTTCCTCAACTTCTTCAACCACACTTACATATTCATCAACATATTTTTCTTGAAATGGAGGTCTAATTTGTTGATCTAGGCCTCTTTGGTCTCTTTGTCTGATTTGTGGAGTGTTTCTTCTGGGATTTGGATTTTGGTTCTGTGGAATAGGTTGGTTTTCCCTAGGGACACTTCTCTCATTCAAACTTATCCTCTCCACCATTCTTTCCATGGTCCTTACTAAAGAATCAATCTTAGCATCTGTTGTAGAAGTTGAAGCTTCTTTCTTTATTGTCACCCTTCTTTCAGTTTTCATCCTAGCTCTTGTTGCTTGTAAATTTTCTTCTACACTCATGGAATCTCTTTTCATCGCTTCTAATGTTGGAGAATTCCTTTCCCTAAGCTAGTAGGACATATCTGTATCAAAGCCATCTGGAAACTTTATCAAGGACAAATCCTGAGGTGGTTTAAGATTTACAGGTATTGCATTATAGGTATTTTTGAATCTAACACAACAGTCTCGAACGCTTTCACCTGCTTACCTTTTAATATTTTCATATTCTGATAGAATCTGCAGAGGGTTCTTTTTGACTTCCCATCCATTAAGAAAGGTTTGGTGGAATGCGGGGTGATCATTTATACTATTTGCAGGCAAATATTTAAACTAATTCCGAACTTCTCCTAAACTTTGAGCAAACATTCTCAGCTTAACACTTTCGTCGTCTACCTCTTGCAAGTCAAAACAATCATTCATTTTATCCACATGTTTTTGGGTTGTTAAAGGATCTGTCCCATCAAATAGTTTGATTTTAGACTGATATTCTTGTGGCATATTAGTCAGTGGTGTTGGCAACACTAAAGGAGCATACCTGGCAACCATGATTGGTGGTGGTGGGGGACCACTTGAAGGAATTTGAACAGTGGATGAGGTTGGAATAGTACTAGGTGGAAATGAGAGTAAAGTAATTTGAGTAACCTTATGTTGAAGGATGAAAGAAGTGGTAGGAATTATGGAGGCAGTAGGACTTGGTGACTGAATATGTGCAGGTTGAGATGTGAGGGCAGAAGCTGCTATGTTTAAAACAATAATTCTATTGAATGTTGAATGTAAGCATCATCAATTTTGGAGGTGAGATCTATCACTAGATCTTGTAAGGTATCAAAACATTGTAAGAGATGAATATCTAATTTAGTTTGTGAATAAAGTTCTCTCACTGGGCTCTTTGGTAAGATTGATGGATCAAATATAATATGATCTTTCCAATTCTTTGATTTAGTCCTGAATAAGCCTTGTTCAAAGTGTAATCAAACTAATATCCTGAAAGGTAACAAAGTTTTCAAGGAGTGAGTTAGCTCTATGAAGAAATCTGTTGCTTGTCTACATCTCGGTTCTAGGAGTTTTCCTTAAGATCTGTTCATGATTTTCCACTATGGTAGGAGGATTTGGATCTAGGTGGGATCTAGTAGAGATTCTTTTGTTTGCCAGTGTTCATATCTAAAAAATAGACAAACTGAATATACACAAGAATAGAAAAGAAACCAATCTTAGGAATAATCTTATCATACAAAGCTTTTAATAGGGTAATCTGAATTCGGATGAAATGACAAATTTTTAATTGCCCCCTATATGGTCGCCACGATGCTATCTCTGTATGATTTTTAAGATTGGCAAGACAAAATAATAAAGGACACATAAAACCACTTAGGAGTCTAGGATCTAGCCCTCCTAGACTCAAAGAGGGCTCTCTTTGTATATTTTCATATTTATCTTTATTTCCAGTGTTTAATGTATTAGGCTAGCTATAATGGTGGAAGGTTTTTGTTTCTCGATTTCTTGATTATTTAATTGTTTGGTTGTTTAGTTGTTTGGTTGGGGCAAGTCAGATTTAGATCTTTTCCATTGGCTATGGATTCAAAGGCTGAGTGGTAACATCAACTTTTCTAGAGTGTTTGCAAGGAAATATAACTATCTTTATTGGATCTAAAAGCATAATGAAAAATGAGATGACAATATAGTGAAATTAGTAATGATTAAAAAGCAATTAAGTATTTCTTAACTATACATTAGAGGAAAACATTTAGATTGTAAACACAGATAGAAGTAAGGTGCTCCAACATCATATCTTAATCTATAATTTCTGTCTTACAATAAGATTTAATGATGCATAATGAATAAAATAGGAATACATTTGACACGGAAAGAAGACATCACCAAGTTAAAACAACTCAAGTATCTTGCAAACGATCTTTTATTATTGATGCTCCAGCTCCAAAATTATAGTGCTACAAAAGGAATATTGTTCAATAACTCGGGTCCGACGCCTAATACTTCCAATGCATGAAATATTTAACAAAAACCTACAATGATTGCCTCATACACTTGGCAATTTGTTATTAATTACAATGAAATAAAATCTAACTAATGTAACCACGAAGTGGCCACGATGAGAAAACTTGGACATCTGGTCCTCTGTTTTCGAGATGTTATTGATGAGTAATTAATTTTTTTGTAGTGGCTTTACTGACATGGTTGGTGTTGACTTAGATCTGCGTTGTCCCTTCAATCGTCCTTGTCTCGTTCCTCTTGGTAATCACACAGATCACTCCATGCTTCTTCATCCAAAACCTTGATCTTGATTAATCTATGGTATATTTCATCAGCTTTAGTGTACCATGAAAAAGTGGGTTTGATGGTAAAGACGTGCTTCAGTTCATGCTCAATATAGATTGGATTACTGATAGCTTCTAGTAATGCTTTTCCTATTATGCTACCTTTAATGTTGGAGAGATTCATATCATCCAGAGCTATGCTTGGGAGCCTCTTGACATAATATTCTTTGTCCATGAGTTTTTCATTAATGAAAAACAGAGAAGGGAGACCTTTCTGTGTTAAAGGCTCGATTCTGCTGAAAAACCTGTTCACTGTCAGCTCTAAATTTTGGCATTTTTCCTTGAGTTGTACATTCAGGTTCTTCTTAGTCAATACTTTTTTCACCTGTAGAATGGTTTCTGTCTTTCCTGCTACTCCCAGCTCCTCTAGCTCATACCTTTTCCTTGAATTGAGAAAGTTGATGATTCTATTGGTTGTTGCTGGCATGTCTCCTAGCTTTTTCCACTAACTCCTTCTGTTCAAATATAATTTGGATGTTGGGCTAGATTTCATTCATGCCAATGATGATGTTGTGCTAGATGGTATCTTTCACCCTTCCTAGAGTGTTACCAATGGATGATTCCTTTTCAGATTATTGCAACCTTTCAATTAAGGTCTGTGCCTTTTGCATCTCTACTGAGTGTTCGGTTTCAGCTCTTTTGATTTGGTCCTGCAGAACATTGACTTGGGTTTCTAGTCTCTTGATTTCCTCAGTCTGAAGATTCATGCTTTCCATGGACTTGGAAAGTTGTTTTTTACTACTTCCTGTCCCTGTAGCATCTATTGTTGGAGTGGCTATAGGAATAGCTGTAAGAGGAAGAGCCTCCATAGTGGTGCTTGCTAACTGTGCTATCCTTTCCTTCTCTTGTACCATCTTATTCATCTCTACTTCCATTTATTTTATTTGGAGAGACTGTTCAATTATTAACTTCATCATTTCAGCCTTCTAACTCTTTGTTTCCTCTATCTCTTTGTCCAAGGGATCATGTGTTGCAGGCATTTTGAGTTGCTTCTTCAAAGCTGCTATATCCATCTCCTTTTTCTTAATTATTTCTTCTGTTACTTTTACATCTGTGGGATCATATCCAATTCTCACTAATAAGTCTTCCAAAGACTTAATTCTGTTGTCCTTTGATTGGGATGAAATATTTTCCATGCTTAGCTGGGATTGGGCATTTGACAAGGCCGCCTTCATTTTAAACAAATTCCTAGAGGTACTGGTTAGAGTAGAAGAAAACATTTCACCTATTTTCTTATGCATTTCTAGCTGATCAATAGGATGAACATTCTTGGCATCAAACTCAAAAGAGGTATGTTTGTAATCAGTTGGAAATTTAGGCTATTCTATCTGTGCTTCCAAGAATGCCATATACATTTTGCCTTTTTATGAATCAAACACTAAGAGGAGTCCCCCTTGAGAAGTTTCACTTTCCTTCTAGAATTGAGCATAAGTACTCTTTTTCAATATCTCATTTCTAATCTTAATTTCCCTGAAAGTGTCAAAGATGGTCTTCTCCTTTTCTCCAGTTACATTGGTAGATGTGGAAACTTGAAGAGACTATTGCCTTTCTAAGATTGGAGTGGCATGAAGAGATTGATCTCCATTTGGGGATGAATAAGGAATATCACTGACTTTAATGATTGTTTGCTGCAATGATTCCTTGCCTATGTCCAAGTGATTCTTGGCTCTTTTTCTAAATTTCGATTTGAATTCTTTCACAGAAGTATCAGTCCCTAGTGACTGATCTTCTATTGGCCTTTTCCTAGTTGCTCCTTTTACTTGTTCCTTGCCCTTGCCTGATGTGTCTTCTGTGTTGGGTTGTGTTATATTATTTCCATGTAGTTAATAGGGGGTTTGAAGGGCACCCGTAACCCCACTTTATGGGGTCCGGGGCAGCGCCCCGAAAAATTTTGGTTTTGGACCATATGTTAGGTTGGGCGGACCCACCTATGGTTTTGTGCATGATTTTCGCACATGTTTTTTGGACGCGATGGTTTTCGGTCCATGGTATTGGACGCGATGGTTTTCGGTCCATGGTATTGGATGCTTCGGCATGTATAAATATGTATTGTAACATTGAAAGGAACATAATGAAAAATCAAGCTGGTAGTCCCGGTTTTGGGATCCAGGGAAAAATCTCTGTGCATATGTGTTTTATGGGTTATGCTCTTGCATTGTTTATTTTCTTTGTTTAAGAATTCGTATGCAGGTAATTTCTGTACAGGGTTAAAACCTACATTTGGTATCAGAGCTATTTTGGCTTCAAGGGGACGCCTTTGTTGCTGAGGGGTTTCGCTCGGGCCTGTGGTAGACCCTGTTCAGTGGGAGATCTGCGAGATCGATTCTGGTGGTGAAAGAAGATGGATAGCAGTGGAAAGATAGAGATTGAGAAGTTCAATGGTCAGAATTTTTAGTTGTGGAAACTCAAGATGGAGGATCTGTTGGTGGATAAAGATCAGTGGATCGTGGTAGATCCAGGTACTAAACCATCAGGAGTGACCGATGAAGAATGGAAGAAGTTGGATCGGAAGGCAAAGAGCACAATACGATTGTGTGTCTCGGATTCAGTATTGATGAATGTATCAGGGGAAGCTACGGCAAAGGCTTTGTGGGTCAAGTTAGGGACTTTGTACCAATCTAAATCTCTGGTGAATAAATTGTTCCTGCGGAAAAAGATGTATAACCTGAGGATGAAAGATGGAGACTCGGTGACAGAGCATCTGAATGCATTTAATACTGTGGTAAGTCAGTTATTATCTGTTGATATTAAAATTTCAGATGAAGATAAGTGCATCAGTCTGTTGTGTTCTCTACCAGATTCGTGGGATAGTCTGGTTATTGCAATAGGTAGCAATGCAACTGCTTTGCAGTTTGATGAAATAGTCTTAGCCTTGCTGACGGAGGAGATGAGACGGAAAAATATGGACAACCAGAATGGTGATGCCTTGTCTGTATGGGGACGGTCCCAGAACAAAAACAAAAATAAGTCATCGAGTGGGAGATCTAAATCTAGAGGGAGATCTAAATCTCCAGGAAAACCTACAAAGGTGGTGTGCTGGAAATGCGGAAAGGAAGGGCACTGCAGAAGGGATTGTAAATCTAAAGCTCCTGATAAAGGAAAGGGATCTGATGATGCTCCTTCTGCAAAGGCGAAAACCACCTCAGATGAAGGTGGGGATGTGTACTTGGCTTCTTCAAGTACACATGTAGATCATGAGGCATGGTTGATTGACTCAGGTGCATCCTTTCACTTCACTCCCCATAGAGAGTGGTTCTGCGAGTATGAGAAATACGATGGTGGTGATGTCGTCTTAGGAGATGATAGGAAGGCTAGAATCATTGGTCGGGGAAAAGTAAAGTTGAAGTTGCAAGGTGGAAGGGTTAGAACACTTCCGGGTGTTCTACATATTCCTGCATTGGCCAGAAATCTGATTTCTGTAAGCAAGTTGGATGATGCAGGTGTAAAGACGGTGTTCGAGAAAGATACCTGGAAGATGGTTCGAGGAGCACTGATATTAATGCGGGGAGTTCGGATTGGAACTCTGTACAAGTTGCAAGGTAGCACTGTTGTTGATGGGTGCAATAGTTCTATGGTTCCTGAAAATGGAGTAGAGAATCTAGTGGTCTCTGGAGAGAAGACCATGTTGTGGCATCAAAGGCTTGGACATATTGGAGAGAAGGGCCTTCAAATACTTCATGGTAAAGGTATGGTAGAAGGTATGAATAATAGCTCTCTAAATTTTGATTTCTGTGAAAATTGTGTATATGGGAAGCAGAATTGGGTGAGTTTCCCCTCTAGTGGTAAGAGGACGAAACAGATATTAGAGCTTGTGCACAGTGATGTGTTTGGACCTGTGAAGGTTCCATCACTGGGTAAGTCTGTGTACTATGTATCATTCATAGATGACTTCTCAAGGAATACATGGATATATTTTCTTAAGAAGAAATCTGAAGTCTTTGACAGGTTTAAAGAATTTAAGGCTCTGGTGGAAAATCAGACAGAGAAGAAGATAAAGGTGCTGAGGACAGATAATGGTGGAGAATTTTGCAGCAAGGAATTTGAAGAATTTTGTAAGAAGTGTGGTATAGCACGGCAGAAGACTACTCCATATACACCTCAGTAAAATGGAGTCGCAGAAAGAATGAACAAGACATTGATGGAAAGGGCAAGAAGCATGCTCAATGGTGCCGGGTTAGGACAGGAATTCTTGGTAGAGGTGATGGATACTGCATGTTACCTGATCAACAGATCACCTTCATCAGCGTTGGAGGATAAGACTCCACAAGAAGTATGGACTGGTAAGAAACCCTCTCTTTCACATCTAAGGGTATTTGGATGTGATGCATATGTACATGTTCCAAAGGAGAAACGAACCAAGTTGGATAGTAAATCTGAAAAGTGCATCTTTATTGGGTATAAGGATGGTTTAAAGGGTTATAAGCTTTGGAACCCAGTCACACGGAAGGTTGTGTGCAGCCAAGATGTGTTGTTCATAGAGGTAAAAGATTTTATTCAACATGAAGTCCAACCAAAGGAACCCGAGAAGATAGAGTTTGAGCCAAAGGAGGAAGAATCGGACTCTGCAGCAGAGGAGGAATCAGAAGATGAAGAGCCACAAAATCCGGCTGTGAGAAGATCAGTTTGAGAAAGAAGGCAGCCAGAAAGGTATAGTCCATCTGCTTTCAGTTCAAATTTTGCTTTTTCTGTTACTGATAATGATCCCAGAACTGTGAAGGAAGCAGTGGATTCAGAGGATGGAAAACTCTGGAAAGAGGCCATGGTCGATGAAATGGCATCTTTGCACAAAAATGAGGCTTGGGATCTGGTGGAGTTGCCGGCTGGAAGGAAACCCATTGGCAGCAAATGGGTGTTCAAGAAGAAGACAAATGCAGAAGGAAAGGTGGAGAAATACAAAGCTTGG
This sequence comes from Pinus tabuliformis, assembly GCA_031772625.1. NCBI lineage: Eukaryota > Viridiplantae > Streptophyta > Pinopsida > Pinales > Pinaceae > Pinus > Pinus tabuliformis. Next base: position 67,811,200 of record CM062812.1, read on the forward strand.
TTGGTAGCAAAAGGTTATTCCCAGGTGCCGGGAATTGATTTTGGTGATATTTTTTCTCTTGTTGCCAAGGTAACTTCTATTAGATTACTTTTATCTGTTGCTGCTGCTTTTGATTTTGAGGTAGAACAGACGGATGTGAAGACAACATTTCTTCACGGGGATTTGGAAGAGGAAATCTACATGAAGCAACCTGAAGGCTTTGCGGTGAAGGGTAAGAAAGAACCGGTATGCAATTTAAAGAAGTCTCTGTATGGGTTAAAACAGTCACCAAGGATGTGGTATCAAAAATTTGATACATTTATACGAGGACTTGGCTTCACCAGAAGCAAAGCAGATCATTATGTGTATTTTAAATTAATTGGTGACCGTATTATTTATCTGGTCTTGTATGTGGATGATATGTTGCTGGTTGGAAATGACAAAGAAATTATCCAGGATTTGAAGACCCAATTGTCCTCCAGATTCGACATGAAAGATCTTGGTGCTACAAACTATATTTTGGGCATGGAAATTAAAAGAGATCGGTCAAAGAGGAAGCTCTGGTTAAACCAGAGGAAGTATGTCGAGACAATACTCCAGAGGTTTAATATGAAGGATAGTAAACCGGTGAAGGTTCCTATTCCTGTAGGTGTGAGGTTATCTGCTGAACAGTGTCCCAAGACACAAGAAGAGGAAGAGGACATGTCCCGTGTTCCATATGCAAGTGTAGTGGGTAGCCTGATGTATGCAATGGTTTGTACTAGACCAGACATTGCACATGCAGTGGGAGTATTGAGCAGGTTTATGTCAAAATCTAGGAAGGAGCACTGGACAGCAGTAAAGCGGGTTTTCAGGTATTTGCGTGGCACTAGTGATTATGGTTTGTGCTACCAAGGAAGACCAGGATTGGACAGAGCGTTGGATATTCATGGCTTTGTTGATGCAGACTGGGTTAGAGATCTGGATCAGAGAAGATCTACAAGTGGGTATGTGTTTAACCTATTTGGAGGTGCAGTCAGTTGGATGAGTAAGAAACAATCTGTAGTGGCACTATCAACTACAGAGGCAGAATACATGGCAGCCACTCATGCAAGCAAGGAAGCAGTTTGGTTGCAGAGATTGTGTTCAAGTATGGGGTTAGTACAGGGAGCTATAAGAATAGACTGTGACAGCCAAAGTGCAATTTTCTTGGCAAAGAACCGTGCCTATCATTCAAAGACAAAGCACATTGATGTTCAGTATCACTTTGTGAGGGATATGATAGAAGACAGAAAGGTGTTGCTGGTAAAGGTGGACACTTTGAAGAATACTGCAGATGCATTGACAAAATCTGTGAGCTTTGAGAAGTTCTCTTGGTGTAGAGAAGCAATGGGAATCTCAGGGCTGAAAAAATGACTAAGCTCTCCTGTGGCCCCCTGTGGAAAGAAAACAACAAGTGGGAGATTGTTGGGTTGTGTTATATTCTTTCCATGTAGTTAATAGCGGGTTTGAAGGGCACCCGTAACCCCACTTTATGGGGTCCAAGGCAGCGCCCCGGAAAATTTTGGTTTTGGACCATATGTTAGGTTGGGCGGACCCACCTATGGTTATGTGCATGATTTTCGCACATGTTTTTTGGACGCGATGGTTTTTGGTCCATGGTATTGGATGCTTTGGCATGTATAAATATGTATTGTAACATTGAAAGGAACATAATGAAAAATCAAGTTGGTAGTCCCGGTTTTGGGATCCAGGGAAAAATCTCTGTGCATATGTGTTTTATGGGTTATGCTCTCACATTGTTTATTTTCTTTGTTTAAGAATTCGTATGTAGGTAATTTCTGTACAGGGTTAAAACCTACATTCTGTACCCTGTTTTGCCTGCTACCTAGGAGTCTGTGCACTTGAAGAAGAAATTACTTGTTCCTCGGCCTCTTGCAGTGTGTTAGGCATCCACTCAATCTGGTGCATAAATTTCTCTATTTCAGGCCTTTGAGTGTGAATGTAGGGTGTTGATTTGTTCTCTATGCTTTTCTTGGAGATGATGCCCCATGGGTCATATGACCATGTAAAACTGTGAGTGAACTTCATTTCCTTCAGTTTCTTGTCTTCCTCTTCACCTACTGCCCTACTATTGCAAATGAAAGGACCAATCTGCGATTTGATCCTAAATTGTGAATTTCTCTTTGCTACTACAAAATGTATTTCATCTGCATTGATCATCTGCCCGATATATTCAAGTGAAAAGATCCTCATGGGGAGGGACTTTGGCAGATTGTAAGGGTCCAGCTCACATCCATATACTCTTATTCTGTTTAATTTTGGTACAAGTCCCAATCTCATGTTCTTTCTTGGTCTGTCAAGTGCATAATCCTCTTAATTTATTCATTAATTTTGGGTTCTGTAGTCCCACTGAGGAGGCTCATAGCTGGAGGAACAAACATTTCTATAAATGTCTTGTAGGTGAAGTGATTTTGATCCTTCATCACTAAGGTGGTCCAGAAAATAACATATTGGGGTTCACCTTCTTCATTTAACTTGGTCATTGTAAACTAAAATATGTCTGCCTGAAAATAAACAAACATATATACCAACACTGAAGAGTATTGAAACACTTCCTCTGTTATGAAATTTACAAATTTCTCATGGATGGCATCTTCTAGGAATTGACTGAAATTGAATAGGATAGAGGGCTTTGATTCTGCTGATAAGATGGACAGGAAACATATTATAGCCTCATCAAGCCACTGATCTAAATAATAGCCCAGCAAATATGAAAGTATAGTGACTATATGCCTAGTTCTCTTAGGGAAAGCATAGGAGGAATAAGGAGGATTATTGCTAGGTAGTGGGGTACGTTCAGTCATGAAGAGTTGTAAGGTTTTAGCTCTTTTTGTGAAGTCTAGCCTCTGATACATTTCACTAAGGATTTAATGGGAAAATGGAGTGGTTCCTTCAATGATAGGAGTCTGCATCATCTACATAATAGATTTGGAATCAATGGTAAACAATATGTCTCATGCTGGGGCTATCATTGCCCTTTGCTATGGGTTATAGCATGAGTGGTATTTTTTGATTAATTCTGGGCAGTTATGGGTTTTTGGGAAGATATAAAAATGAAAATTGTGTCCTAGAGTCGTATGTCATCTGCTTCATCAACAAACTTATCCTCCCACTAGTAGTAATGTCAAATAGATCAAATTCTGAGAGTGTCTCATCTATTTTTAAGTCTTCATATGCCAGTGGAATGTGGTCCAAGTCCACTGGTGGGTGAAACATTGGATTGAACACCTCTAGTTCTTTCCTCTATGGAGGCATGGCTGTCTTCTACAAATTTTAAACCTAAATTTTGTTGAATTTGCAGTTGAACTACAACAGAAAGGGATGAGAAGAAATGGGAATTCAGAGAGGGAAAAGGAAAAGGTAATGAATAGGAAGCGGGATTCAAGAAGGGAAAAGTTTTATCAATGCAGAAAACTTGAGCCTTCTGCAATTTTATTGTTGTGTTAGTGTGCTCACTGATTTCTCTGTGTATGCCTGGATAAATCTTGAATTGAACATGTAAGTAGAGAGAGAACGTTAAAATTTGTAAATGGGTGGGAAATGGTGCATTTATAGTTTTAGGACTCTTCTCATTAGATTGGCCTAAAGTGGGGCGGGTTTGTTGGTTAATGGTCCAGCCAATTGAATGCGCAATGAGATAGCACGGAAATGAAGGTGATAGGCAAATGGGACATAGTGGCATCATGAGGTGGAGGGCTTGGTGAATGGTCACAATGGGGTAGGTGGTTTAGTGAAGGCAGAAACCACTTTTTGGGGGGACCTTGGAGCGGTAAGTGGAATGAGTGGGGGGGGGGGGGCGTTGTGAAAAATCCCGATAGCATGACACGTACGTGACTTGAAACCACTGATTTCGGACCCCCCCCCCCCCCCGCCCTATCATTAATGTTCAAAGGGTGAGGGGGGGCCGGAAAGCCATATGGGTCGTCAAATCATATGGCGGGTGTAGAGATTAGATGAGAGGTGAGGGGTGGGTAATATTCGATGTGATGGGTAAGTGAATGGTGGGGTAGGAGAATTAATAGGGGAGTAGAGTATAGGATTATAAAATGAAGTTAGGAATAATGATATGAGACTCCTTTCCCTTCTTAATTTCTTTTCTTGACATTAGGAAAAACATGACTATGTCATAAAACTTTTTAAAAAGAGCTTTTCATGTCTTTTTCCCTTTGTAATTTTTCTCAACCTACCTACCCTTATTTTTCTAATCTAACATTTTGTCTTTTTGCATTTGTAGGGTGCATTTGGACTTGCAGACCCTTTTTCATTTTCTCCTTTTTCTTTTTCTTTTTTCCAACCTACTCTATCACTTATCACTCCTATTGGTTCATATTAAACAGTTGAACCAATTTTATTTCTATGTAGCTACTGATTTTCGAAGCTTAAACTGTTTGGCGGATCTTTATTTTATATCCTATCAACAGAAATTGAAATTTGTTCAATCATGCTTAGACTGTATGAATTGAACAATATTTTGGGTTTTCTTTTATTTTCTTTTATTTTCCTTTGATATTTTTCTCTCTTCTTTTTTGATATACCCTCTTTTCATTTTTTTATTTTTTTTTGTGAAATCAATTGAATATTGAAATCTATGAACAATATGAAATATTCCAAATATGAGATACTCAATCACCTTGAGATCCTATAAATTATAGGACCCTAATAGTGTGTCCACCTTATCAAAAGAATCAAAGCCCTCTGTCCTATTCAATTTTATTCAATTCCTAACAGATGCCATCCATGAGAAATTTGTAAATTTCATCATAGAGGAAGTGTTTCAGTACTCTTCAGTGTTGGTATATATGTTTTTTTATTTTCAGGCAGACAAATTTTAGTTTACAATGACCAAGTTAAATGAAGAAGGTGAACTCGAATTTGTTATTTTCTAGACCACCTTAGTGATGAGGGATCAAAAGCAGTTCACCTACAAGACATTTATAGAAATATTTATTCATCTAACTATGAGCCTCCTCAGTGGGACTACAGAACCTAGAATCAGTCAAGAAATTAAGAGGATTATGAAGTTGACATACCAAGAAAGAATAGGAGATTGGTACTTGTACCAAAATTACACAGAATTAAGAATATATGGATGTGAGTTGGCCCCTTACAAGCTGCCAAAGTTCCTCCCCATGAGGGTCCTTGCACCTAAATATATCAGGCAGATGATCAATGCAGATGAAATACATTTTGTAGTAGCAAAGAAAAAGTCACAATTTAGGATCAAATCTCATATTGGTCCTTTCATTTGCAATAGCAGGGCAGGAGGTGAAGAGGCAAACAAGAAACTGAATAAAATGAACTTCACTCACAGTTTTACATGTTCCTATGACCCATGGGGCATCATCTCCAAGAAAAGGGTAGAGAACAAATCAACACCCTACATTCACACTCAAAAACCTGAAATAGAGAAATTTATGAACCAAATTGAGTGGATGCCTAACACACTGCAAGAGGTTGAGGAACATGTAATTTCTTCTTGAAGTGCATAGACTCCTAGGTAGCAAGAAAAACAAGGTACAAAAGACACATCAGACAAGGGCAAGGAATAAGAAAAAGGAGCAATTGGGAAAATGCTAAGAGAAGATCAGTCACCAGGGACTGATACTTCTATGAAATAATTCAAATTGAAATTTAGAAAAAGAGTAAAGAATCACTTGGACATAGGCAAGGAATCACCACAACAAACAGTCATTAATCTCAGTGATATTCCTAATTCATCCCCAACTAGAGGTCAATCTCTTCCTGCCACTCCAATCTCAGAAAGGCAACAGTCTCTTCAAGTTTCCACATCTACCAATGTAACTGGAGAAAAGGAGGAGACCATCTTTGACACTTTCAGGGAAATTAAGATCAAAAATGAGATTTTGAAAAAGCGTACTTATGCTCAATTCTGGAAGAAAAGTGTAGCTTCTCAAGGTGGACTCCTCTTAGTGTTTGATTCATAAAAAGGCAAAATGTATATGGCATTTTTGGAAGCACAGGTAAAATAGCCTAAAACTCAAACTGATTACAAACAAACGTCTTTTGAGTTTGATGCCAAGAACGTTCATCCTATTGATCAGTTGGAAATGCACAAGCAAACAAGTGAAATGTTTTCTTCTACTCTAATGAGTACCTCTAGGAATTTGTTTAAAATGAAGGCAGTCTTTGCCCAATCTCAGCTAAAGATGGAAAATATTTCATCCTAATCAAAGGACATCAGAATTAAGTCTTCGGAAGACTTATTAGTGAGAATTGGATATGATCCCACATATGTAAAAGTAGCAGAAGAAATAATTCAGAAAAAGGAGATGGATATAGTAGCTTTGAAGAAGCAGCTCAAAATGCTTGCAACACATGATCCCTTGGAGAAAGAGATAGAGGAAACAAATATTTAGAAGGCCGAAATGATGAAATCAATAATGGAGCAGTCTCTCCAAATAAAATAAATGGAAGTAGAGATGGAGAAGATGGTACAAGAGAAGGAAAGGATAGCACAGTCAGTAAGCATCACTATGAAGGCTCTTCCTCTTACAGCGATTCCTACTGCCACTCTAGCAATAGCTGCTACAGGGACAGGAAGCAGTACAGAAAAACTTTCCAATTCCATGGAAAGCATCAATATTCAGATTGAGGAAATAAAGAGACTAGAAACCCAAGTCAATGTTTTACAGGACCAAATGAAAAGAGCTGAAACTGAACACTCAGTAGAGATGTAGAGGGAACAGAGCTTAATTGAAAGGTTGCAAAAATCTGAAAAAGAATCATCCATTGGTAACACTCTAGGAAGGGTGAAAAAGATCATCTAGCACAACATCATCATTGGCATGAATGAAATCTATCCCAACGTCCAAATTATATTTGAACAGAAGGAGTTAGTGGAAAAAACTAGAGAAGCCACTTCATCTACTAATCTACAGCTAGGAGACATGCCAACAACAACCAACAGAATCATCAACTTTCTCAATTCATGTAATAGGTATGAGCTAGAGGAGTTGGGAGTAGGAGACAAGACAGAAACCATTCTACAGGTGAAAAAAGTATTGACTAAGAAGAACCTGAATGTACAACTGGAGGAAAAATGCCAAAATTTAAAGTTGACAGTGAACAGATTTTTCACCAGAATCAAGCCTTTAACGCAGAAAGATCTCCCTTCTCTATTTGTCATTAATGAAAAACTCATGGCCAAAGAATATTATGTCAAGAGGCTCCCGAGCATAGCCCTGGATGCTATGAATCTCTCCAACATTAAGGTAACATAACAGGAAAAGCATTACTAGAAGCTATCAACAATCCAATCTATATCGATCATGAACTAAAGCATGTCTTTACCGTCAAACCCACTTTTGCACAGTTCACTAAAGCTGATGAAATATACTATAGGTTAATTAAGATCAAGGTTCCGGATGAAGAAGCATGGAGTGACCTATGTGATTACCAAGAAGAATGAGACAAGGACAATTGAAGGGACAATGCAGATCTAAGTCAGCACCAGCCATGTCAGCAGAGCTACTACAACAAAAATTAATTACTCATCAATAACATCTCGAAAAAAGAGGACCAAATGTCGAAGTTTTCTCTTCGTGGTTACATTAGTCAGATTTTCTTTCATTATAATTAATAATAAATTGCCAAGTTTACAAGGCAATCATTGTAGGTTTTTTTTCAATACTTCATGCATTGGAGGTATTAGGGGTTGGACCTGAGTTATTGAACAATCTTTCTTTTGTAGCACTATAATTTTGGAGCCAGAGCATCAATAATAAAAGACCGTTTGCAAGATACTTGAGTTGTTTTAACCTAGTGATGTCTTCTTTCTGTGTCAAATGTATTCTTGTTTTATTCATTATGCATCATTAAATCTTATTGTAAGACGGAAATTCTAGATTAAGATATGATGTTGGAGCACCTTACTTCTATCTGTGTTTACAATCAAAATGTTTTCCTCTGATGTATGGTTAAGAAATACTTAGTTGCTTTTTAATCATTACTAATTTCACTATTTTGTCGTCTCATTTTTCATTATTCTTTTAGATCCAATAAATATAGTTGGATTTCCTTACAAACGCTCTAGAAAAGTTGATGTTAGCACCCAGACTTTAAATCCATAGCCAATGGAAAAGATCTAAATCTGACTTGCCCCAACCAAACAACCAAACAATCAAAAAATCAAGCAATCAAGAAACAAAAACCTTCCACCGTTATAGCTAGCCTAATACATTAAAATGTTGTAAATAAAGATAAATATGAAAATATATAGAGAGAGCCCTCTCTGAGTCTAGGAGGGCTAGATCCTAGACTCCTAAGTGGTTTGATGTGTCCTTTATGATTTTGTCTTGCCAATCTTACAAATCAAAGAGTGATAACAGACCCTACATTAGGTAGGCAAACCTACCTATGGTTTTGTGCATGGTCTACACACATGGTTTTGGGCATGATGGTCTTTTTTACCATGGTAGTTTGTAGATCCAGTCAAGGGAACTACGGTTATCTTCTAATCTAGGTCTAATGGATTGGGTTTTATGGATGCTTTGGCATCTATATATATGTATTGTAACATTGAAAGGAAAATAATGAAAAATCAATCTGGTAGTCTCGGTTTTGGGATCCAGGGGAAAATCTTTGTGTATATCTATTTTATGTTTTATGCTCTAACCATTGTTTATTTTCTATTTTTTAGAATTTGTATACAAGTAATTTTTATATGGGGTTAAAAACTACATTTGGTATCAAAGCATTTTTGGCTTCAAGAGGACACCTTTTCTGTTGAGTGTTTTTTCTCAGGCCTATGGCAGACCTTTTTCAGTGGGAGATATGTGGGGTTGATTCTTGTGGTGAAAGAATATGGCGAGTAGTGGAAAGATAGAGATCGAGAAATTTAATGGTCAGAGTTTTGAGTTGTGAAAAATCAAGATGGAGGATCTGCTAGTGGATAAAGATCAGTGGATCACGGTAGAAACAGGTGCTAAACTAATGACAATGTCAACTGAAGACTGGGTGAATTTCGATCGGAATACAAAGAGCACAATACGATTGTGTATCTCAGATTCATTATTTTTTAATGTATCAGTGGAAGATTTAGCGAAGGCTTAGTGGGACAAGTTGGGGACTTTGTACCAATCTAAGTCTCTGGTGAATAAATTATTCCTAAGGAAAAAGATGTATAGCATGAGGATGAAGGATGAAGACTCGGTCATAGAACATCTAAATGCCTTTAATATTGTGGTAAACCAGTTTTTATCTGTTGATATGAAAAAATTAGATGAAGATAATTGCATCAGTTTGTTGTGTTCTCTACCAAATTCATGTTATAGTCTGGTTGTTGCAATACGTAGCAATGTGACTGCCTTGCAGTTTGATGAAATAGTCTCATCCTTGTTGTCGGAGGAGATGAGATGGAAAAATACAGAGGGCCAGAATGGTGATGCATTTTCTGTACGAGGATGGTCCCATAAAAGAAACAAACAAAAAAATCCTCGAGTGGGAGATCTAAATCTAGAGGGAGATCTAAATCTCTAGGAAAACCTATAAAGGTGTACTGGAAATGCAGAAACGAAGTGAAATTCAAAAGGGATCTAATGATGCTCCTTCTGTAGAGATGAAAACCATCTCAAATGAAGGTGGGGATCTGTAATTGGATTCTTCTTCAATTACACCTGTAGATCATGAGGCATTGTTGATTGACTCAGGTGCATCCTTTCACTTCACTCCCCACAAGGAATGGTTCTACGAGTATGATAAATATGATGGTGGTGATGTATTCTTAAGGGATGACAAGAAGGCTATAATTGTCAGTCGTGGAAAAGTAAAGTGGAAGTTGCAAGGTGGAAGGATTAGAACACTTTCGGGTGTTCTACATATTCCTGCATTGGCCAAAAATCTAATTTTTGTAAGCAAGTTGGATGATGCAGGAGTAAAAATAGTGTTCGAGAAAGATACCTACAAGATGGTTCGAGAGCACAGTGTTGATTCAGGTAGTTCAGATTGGAACACTATACAATCTTTAGGGTAGCACTTTTATTGATGGGTGCAACAATTTTGTGGTTCCTGAAAGTGGAGCAGAAAATCTAGTGGTCTCTGGAGAAAATACCATGATATCGCATCAAAGAATTGGAAATATTGGAGAGAAGGGTCTTAGATTACTTCATGGTAATGTTATGGTAGAAGGTATGTCTAATTTCTCTCTGGATTTTGATTTCTGTGAAAATTGTGTATATGGGAAGCAAAATCGAGTGAGTTTGTCCTCTGGTGCTAAGAGGGTGAAACATATATTAGAGCTTGTGCATAGTGATGTGTTTGTACCTGTGTCAGTTCCATCACTAGGTAAGTATGTGTACTATGTATCATTTATATATCACTTCTAAAGGAATACATGGATATATTTCCTCAGGAAGAAATATGAAGTCTTTGAAGGTTTAAGGAATTTAAGGCTCTCATGGAAAACTAGATAGAGAAGAAGATAAAGGTGTTGAGGATAGATAATGGTGGAGAGTTTTGCAAGAAGGAATTTGAAGAGTTCTATAAGAAGTGTTGTATAGCATGCCAAAAGACTACTACATACACACCTCAGCAAAATGGAGTTGTAGAAATAATGAACAGGATGTTAATGGAAAAGGAAAGAAGCATGCTTAGTGGTGTCTGGTTAGGACAAGAATTTTGGGCATAGGCGGTGGAGTGTGCATGTTACCTGGTCAAAAAATCACCTTCATCAGCGTTGGAGGATAAGACTCCACAAGAGGTATGGATTGGTAAGAAACCCTAGCTAAATAGCTAACACAAACACTAGCTAATTCCTAAATCCTCTCTTGAAAGTTTTTAAAGGTCATTTCTCTTCTTTTTCACTTCATCCATATTGAGCTTGTCAAATCCAATTCTCTCTCCCAAAAAATCATCAACATTCACTCCCCAAACCCCACTCCCATTTACCAAACCCTAGCCCTATACCCTATTCCCAAACCCTAATCCCCACTTCCTATTCCTTCACTACATCCATTTCATTATCAAACCCCTCATTCCACATTCATAATACCATTCACTTCCCTCATTTCCCAAAAGAAACCCTTCCTCATAGCATTCACTTCCTTATACACACCACTTACCTCATATTTCAAAATCTCTTCATACTCATCTGCTTTCACTTCAAATTCATAAGTATGGAGACATATTAAGACTATGAGAGGGAAGAGGAAACTCTCAGTGATTTTTCCAGAGAATCTCATGTACCAAGAAAGCCACACAAAGGAGAAAATATCATTCAGGAGGAGCCCACCATCCTTACAAAATTGCTTGCTTGCCCTCTTGCTGTAACTTGCTTTAAACACCAGCCTTGTTATCAGTTTTGTGAATTGAAAAGAGGGTGAAATTTCATCATGAGCTTGCTAGGTTGTTTGTTTTGCATCTCCACAATGGCCAAGTGAACCTTGCTAGTGTACCTTTCACCTTGACACCTGACACCATTGCAACAGCAATAGGCATCTATAATGTAGGTGAACAGTGGAATAAGGGACAACATGTGGGCAAAGAACATTATGAGCCTTACATTAAGGCTAGATATCATAGGAAAATCAGTAGGGTTTTTCGTTTGAAATACTTGCAAAAAATTTATGCTCCCCTCATGAAACTCATCATCAAATATTTCGCCTGTGAAGGAAGGTTTTCCAGCCTATATACATATCCTGTCAAATTGTTGATGCATTTCAAAAGAGTGAGGATGATGAATCTCCCATACTTTATATGCAGGAATATTGAGAAAATGGCTATCTATGTGCAAAGGAAACCTTTTCCTCAGCAATTCAACAGCATTTACCACTTCTCACTGATTAAAATTGTCGTTTTGCATCAGCTAAGCTTGCTGAACATACGATGGGATACCTTTATTGCCCATGAGATTTTCAAAGGCCCTTAGGTGATTCCATTAGTGCCTCAAGATGAAGGACGGCCATCAAGATAGCCAAGTGTTCATGAGACTGAAACTATAGGTGTGCCAGTGTTTGTCACCTATGAGAGAGGCACCAGAAGGTTTTTTGCTGCTGCCAAGCAAGTACTATCTCCACCAGGGGTGGAAGGCGTCTCGTTTTCTTCACCAGACCATAGGAAAATGTTATCTTCACTAGTGGTGAAAGGGGCTTTGTCTTCTTCTCCAACTATACAGATTGGCCAACAATCAAAGAGAAAACAAAAGAAGCATAAGGAGGTCCTTCCTGAAGGGAAAGACAAAGATTTTGTTTTGATTAAGGAGGATGTCACTGATTTGGGCTCTCAAAGCTCAAGACTCAAAGACATGATTATCAAAGAGAAGGAGGCTGAAATACAAGCCTTATCACTTGATCTTGAGAGGGCCAAATGGATCATCAGTTTTCTTGAGTAGGAAAACAAGCAACTGACAGATAAGCAAGCTATTATGGAGCTACAAATGATTAGGGAAAATAGGTAAATGGCAAAGAAGAGAAAGATCAAGATGACCTCCCTTGAGCAAGAAATTGAGGATGATTAAGAATCATGGTTGGAGAGGGAAAACATTCACCTGGAAAAGATGCTTGAGAAAGCCAACAAAGAGAAGAAAATGTTGTGCCATATCGCCTTGTTAGAGTCGGTCTGGTCAGCCCTCCGTCAAAGATCAAAGCTCTTTCTGCATTTCAATTTTAGGTGTCCCGCTCCATCCACTCAGCTACATTTCGCTAGGGACATGTCATGATCTGATGGAGGAAGTCATGCTACTCATTTTCCCTCATGTCTGGCCCCTGCTGGTTCAGGTCTTGATCCACAATCACTGAAATTCATGATAGCCCAGGTCTGGTCATATTACAGGTCAAAGTCATTTTTATTGGTGGGTCTAGGAAATCATCAATGTGGTTTTTGAAAAAACATGTCCAGAACAAATTCATGCAGGCCAGAGGGAGACCTTATACAGCTACAGTTCGGAAAGCTTCATCATCACCTAAAGAGACATCGACTCTTCTTCAAAACTTTGTTTTGAAGAAAAGTCAAACAAGGTCAACTATGACAAAAGTTTTCCAAAAAATTGACAGTTGACATTTTCAGACGCAGTCATGGATTTCAAAGCTAGAGGCCCAGTCACACAGTCCCCGCAAAGAAATGCCGAAAATTTTATCATGAGAGCCAAAATTTCAAAGAAAAAGGAAAAAAGCAGAGTGTTTTAAAGTCAACAAAAAGTGCAAAACATAAACATTATAAAGTGGGTTTGCAAAGAAGAAAAAATTAAACTCACCTCTCCCTAGCCTATATATACATGTTATGGCCCAAAACAAAAATCATTGTGATAAGGAAAAGCTTGAGAGAGGAATTGGTGAAGAAAAGAGAGCTAAGGAGGAGGAATTCGAGTAAGGAGGGCAGATTGCTGGGTGGCACGGCGCACACACCAGGGCGCGCGACGCAAACGGAGGGCACGACGCATTGGCATCCAGCCCACAGTGCAAAATCCACAAGGGCGCGATGCATTGGCATCCAGCCCACAGTGCAAAATCCACAAGGGTGCGACGCACTCAGGGCGCGCAGCGCACTGGGCTTGGCGCGCGACACACACAGCTAGGGGCATAAAAAAAGTGCCAAACCATTTCAAATCTTTGTGAAAGCTATCAAATCACGAGGTAGGCCTTATGACACCTCTTCTCCATCAATTTGGTCAATGTTTAGCTGTTTGTAAGATGTTTGAAAGGTATCCAAAAGCACAATGGCCTTCCATGGAAAAAGCAACAAGAAAAACGGTTGATGGGGTTGCCAGATTGTAATGATTAGCACCAAGGTCACTTTCCTCCCCTTGTCCCCTCACTCCTCATCATTTTCACCTCCATTCCTCCTTGTCTCCCAAGAAAACCCCCTAGAAAACTCCACTAAGCCCCTCCCCCTGTTTTTCAAGCAAATTCAGGTGAAATTCATAGTGCGCGGTGCACACACAAGGTGGCGCGGCACAATCAGGGCATGCGGCACACTGGGAGCCCGGCCACAGTGTTAACACTGCACTGGCGTGGCACATACCCGGCGCGCGGTGCACAGGCCTGTGAGCCTTAAAAAGCACCAAATCTCCCAAATTTTTGTAAATTGGCTCTCAACATTGCAAAAGTGCCCATAAATATTTTAACCATTGATCCTTAACTCAAGGAAAAATATGTTTTGGTGACCATGAAATCAAAAGAATTTTTTTTTTAACCAAACCCAAAAATGACACAAAGGAGGACAAAAAGATAGGGTTTTTGCTATAGTAATACAATTGCTAAATAAGCTCTTATCCTACCTCGATCAGCTAATTTCCCTGTAGCATTTTCCCCTTACCATCACCCTAGCTTTATCGTAATCATATCCATTCATCCCTTTTATTCCTATAGCTAAGAATATCCCAAGCCCTACCCCATCAAAGCCATACCCCAAACACTCCCAAATCCCTGATAAATTTCTCCTTTAAACCCCTATTCCACTTTTCATCATTCCCCTCCTAACACTCCCCTGTTCTATTGTCCCCTTGGTAATAGATTTTCAGAGCATTCATCAATCTCCTTGGATTCAAAGGGCATCATTAGAAATTAGGGTACAAGCAGCAGTGATGGCATCAGAAAATTCATCAGATTATGAGGGGGACACACATAGTGACACATCTTCAAGAGAGAGGGCCCATAGGAGACATCATCGAGTGGCAGACATCTCAGAGATGAGCCCAACACCCTCACAGAGCTACAGGCATGCCCACTTGCCATGTCTTGTTTCCAACACTTGGCATGTTATGAATTTTGCCAAAGGGTGGCAAATGTCAGAGTACATCACGAGTTGGCCCGCCTCTTTGCACTTCATCTACAGGGAGGCCAATTTGTCTTGGCTAGGGTCACTTTCACCTTGACACCGGAGGCTATATCAGTGGCAACAGGGATACCTAACGTCGGGGAGCAGTGGCATAAGAAAAAGAAGGTGGAGAGGCATCACTATGAGCCCTACATCAAGAACAGTTGCTTGAGCAAGCTCACTAGAGTTTTTCCATTCAGATTTTTGAGGGAGGAGTATGCCCCACTCATGAGATTGATCATGAAGTATTTCAGTTGCAAGGGAGGTTTTCTCGCCTTTATGCCTATCACATCTGCTTGCTCATGCACTTCACCAAGGGTGAAGATGATGAGCCTCCCATTTTTCATCTGCAACAACATTGAGAAGATGAAAAACTTCATGCAGCACAAGACCCCACAACAGCAGCTAAATAGTGTCTATCATTTTTCTCTCATCCAAATGTTAGTGGACCATCAGTTGAGATTGCAGGGTATTGCTTGGGAAGACTTCATCTCCCGTGATTTCTTCAGCACTCCACCGGTGATATCAGAGGCAGAACATGAGGTGGGAGGTCCTTCACATCAGTTTGAGCATGATATAAGACTTCGTTCACATCAGTTTGAGTGTGAGGTGGAGAGTCCTTCACATCAGTTTGAGATCCATGAGACTGCCACCATGCCAGTTTTCATCACATATCAAAGAGGCTATCCGAAAGGCACCAGACCGTTGTTTGCAGCAGCAAAGCGAGTGTTATCTCCACTCGGGGTGGAAGGGGCCTCGCTTCCGCCATCGGCATCACAGGAGCAGGGTAAGGGCAAGGAGCTAGTGCAGGAAGAAGGGCCATCAGGTGAGCATGAGACCAAGTTTATTCTCCTCCAGGATGATGAGACAGATGCAGAACCCACCAATGAGGAGCTTATAGAGATCATCAAGGAGCAGCAATCAGAGATTGAAGACTTGACCATTGATTTAGAAAGGGCCAAGTGGAACATGAAATACCTAGAGCGGAGAAACAAACAGCTTGAAGACCAACAGACGATCATAGAGATGCAGAACATCCGTGAATAGCGCCAAGCTGCTCAAACAAGAAGGGTTCCGCTCACCTTTTTGGAGCAAGAAATCAATGAAGACCGGGAGTCCAACCTTGAGAGGGTCAACATGTATTTGGAGAGGCTGTTGGACAAAGAAAACAGGGAGAAAGACATGCTTAGGTGCATGACTCATCACTACCAGGCCCGCAACATGAGTTGCAAAGCAAGAATCAAGAGCCCAAAGGCAAAATTGAGCGAAGCGAGAAAAGAGGCAAAAGAGGCAAAGGAGGCAAAGGAGCAAGATCGACTTCGAATATTGGCTGAGGCTTCCTTAGCACAGCAAATCACTTCATAGGGAACCTCAAGCCCAAATTTCAAAAAAATTGGGCAAATTTTGGTGACAGGCAAAATTTTTGGGCACAAAACAGGAAATTTCTCCCTGTGCGCCATGCCACTGACACGATGCTAAAATTATAGCACTCTAATCGAGGAATGGCTTGCATATTCAGATTCAGCATCAAAAAATACGTCTACTGGTGTCCGGGCAAGAAATTTTGACAAGTTTTGGGTCTCCTAAAGGTCAAAAAACACCCAAAAATGGCCTCTCTACCACTTTTTGGACACACAGAAAGCAGTCTTGGGAGAATGAAGTTTTGGAGGGGAAAATGAGCTTCAAATTTAGAAAATCAAGTTCGGTTGGAAAGTAGATAGGACAGGCTTTCCAACAAGCCCACTGGGGAACATTTTTGACTCCTGCAAGTGCCCCAAAACAGGCTCCAAAGTGGTGTGACGCACAGGGAATTTGGCGCGGCGCATAGGGAAAAAATGGCCAAAATGCTCCCGTTTCGCGAAATTTAGGGTCACGACTTCTCCAAGTGGGCCCAGTCATCTACTCTTTGGTTTTTTGGCACCAAGGGCGCCTTTTAAAGAATTTTCTCTCCAGGTGGGCATCTATCCAAGTGGAAAAGAATACAAAGGGTCACCATAGCCAAATGTCATGCTTGAGAGTGCTGCACCTGTAGCTGATGGTTGGCTCTCCATCTCCTTTTCGAAATGATTTGAGTAACTTCCCAACCCCTAGGCATTCCATCTCTTGTCTACACTTTCTATATATTGTAAGAAAGTTATTTGCAAAGGGTTGGCTGGCTTGTAACTTCTGGGAGATTGTGGGAAAGAAACTCTGTTTTTGCACTGTGTATTTTTTACAGAGAGTTAATGAAAGGCAGCAGCTCTGTTTCATGAGATTCTTGTGGTTGTGAGTGTAGAAAATGTGTTCTTATGTTCCATATGTATCTTTTTATGTTTCATAATTCATTTCATGTTTCATTTCAGTGAAATTTTCTAAGTGAGATTAGGTAGAATTCAATTTATATTGCTCTGCTCGTGGGAAAATTTCATGTGCAGTGTTATTCTTCTGTTGAAAAGGACTCATGCGACCATGCCCTTTTCACTATCTTCAGCAATATTTCCATTTCGCATCACCTTAAGTTGAAATTGCTGCGCTTCCCGCCTACCTTGCCTCACGGAATAATCTGTGCCTTCATTCTCAATTCTCTGTTCTTTGCTAAGCGCCAGTCCCATATACATCCCAGAAGCTCGGTCACTTCAAAAATCCTTTCCAAAATCCTTTTTCACTTACTAGCCTAAGGTAAACATCGCATTGTAAGTCATCTCAGACCATTTTGCTTATCCATTCGCTGAGTGTGACTCGGAGAGAGCCCTCTCTTGCTCTGGTAGGGCTAGCTACCAGACTGAGCTTGGTTTGATGTTGCCTTGAACCTCGCCTTCATTCAGCCTGAGGTAGATTCGAGCGCTAACATAGTGGTGACTCCGCTAGGGAGAGAGTTGAAAATCAAATCCCCTTGTATCATAAGAATTCTAGGCTTCCAGATGATGAGCTTAGGATTGGAAAGGCTGAGTAAGTTGGTTGTGTCCCGTAGTTTCTCTCAATAGAACGCTGGCTTCAAGACGATACACTAGAGCGAATCCAGACCCAGACCCTCCTCACATTTACAAAAATCCCAATTTGATTCCAAGACTCCTCCGTCAAGAAAGCACCATAACTCCCGTGTTCAAATCCCATTCATGTCCCGACATTTTTGAGTATCTTGAGGAGCTTGAGTTTGACGAACGATTTGAGATATCACTGTTCGAATCTAAATCCAAAAAGGTTGTTGATTACACCATCCCCGATCAGCAATTTCTTGTAGACCTTGAGACGGAAAGAGCTAATAGATTAATTGATAACTACATTGCCACACAACCCCAAACTCCAAGTGCAAGCCCCTTGCAAACTGTGCACACTCCTCCAAGGCCAAATCCACCAAGAATGATGGCTGACCATTTTGCTCCTCTTGTTCTGCCCCAAGTCCTAGATGACATGCCAAATGACTATCAAAATAAAATCTTGTTTTTTGATGGCACTCCTAACAGTATTATAGCTCAACAACATGTGGATAAAATGGCAGATTTCTATGAACTTCATGAGATCGATGCGGAGAACGTGGCAATGAGGCTCTTTGTACAAATGTTTGCAAGTGATGTGAGGAAATGGTTCAGAGGTTTGACGGCTGCAAGCATCACCACCTTGGCTGAGTTACAAAGACAATTTTTGAACAGGTGGGAAGTCAAAAAGAATCCCCTTCAAATTCTTGCCGAGTATGAACAAATCAAGCGGAATGCCGGTGAGTCGACCCAAGATTATTGTGTTAGATTTAATGCAGTCTACAATGACATCCCAGACCATCTAAAGCCACCTGTGGGACTAGCAATGATGAAATTTCTGGATGGTTTTGATGCTGACATGGCGTACCAATTGAGAGAGAGAGAACCGGCTACCTGTTAGAAAATTATATATTATGGAGCAATGGAACACATAAAATATTGCAGAAATATAAACACAGAGAACGCATAAAACAAGAGAGACACAGATATAAGTGGTTCACCCAGTTTGGGCTACATCCACCCCAAACAGCTAGTCCTTCCTTTCTATTATCCAGCAAAATGAAGAGACACAACCTACAGCAAATCCGCTGTAATATCCTCTGTTTTCTCTCACAGTCTCACCTTTCAGTTTCTTGCTCATAGAATACACATCTATATCTCAGCCTCAAATACAATGCCCTCATACAAAGAGAGGGGGTTGCCTTCTAGGGCAAAAAACCCTAAACTAAACATAAGTTCTACCGTTAGATCATCTGCCTAATGAACGGCCCAGATTGACTAGAAATTACTATAATTTTACAAGGCAATTTTACATTTGTTTTTAGCTTCGAGGGCGCTGCCCCCGAGCCCCCGCTGGCCCTCGGACCCCCCAGCCGGGGGGGATCGGCCCCCTCAGACCCCCGAGGGGGGGACAAGTCCCCCCCGCACCCCCCCCACATGGAGGGGTGTACAAACTTCCTGGGGTATACATCCGGCTGAAACAAAGAACTCTGAACAATCATGCTCCACACATAACACTACCATGGAAGACATGCAGAAAATTGTAGTCAGCGTTGAGGCAAATCTGTTGTCCAAAAGAGCAAGAGCGAAAGTGGAGAAGAAAACCACGGTGAAAGAAGAATCTTCTTCAATGGATCAACTGCTCAAGAAGTTAGAACAAATGCTTGAAAGGGTAAAACTTGACAAGCCAGAGCCACAAGATAGGAATCCTAACTTTCGTGACCAACAGCAGCCACAATATAGAATTAGACAAAGAGATCAGCGGACTCAAGAGCAGACAGCACAACAGCCGGTACAAACACCTTTGCAGCATAATTTTGTACATGGACTAGAATCAAATGAGGAAGGGAATGTAATAGGCAAAGAAAACCATCTCTTTACTCCAGATGAGCTACCTACCTACATCACCGAAGAGGAAGAATGTGCAGTGAATTCAGCTACACACCAAGACACCGATTTTATTCTAGCTAATGAAACTATGTTGGAAGAAGAGTCGGAAGAATATCAAAGAGGGTATATGAATGCTTTGTCCACACAACAACGGCGATATTCCCTTCGAAACGGAGATGTACCAGCTAAACCAAATCAGAAAAAGAAGGAGGATGAAACAACAAAGAAAGATCTATCAGCTACACAAAGAAAGGGAAAGGAGGCAGTTGCTCCGGAGAGCAGCAAATCAAAATCAGCAGAACAATCACAGCAACCAGCCACCTCAAAAGACAAGGAAAGGAAAGAGATCCCAGTCAAAGAGGTAGAAAGAACTCCCACTTTCAGCTTAGAGAATGAGATTTCTAAGCTAAAGGTATCCATCCCTTTGACTGAAATCATGAAGAACAGCAGCTATAGAGGACAGATTTATAAAATATTGAACGCGGACCCAATGTCCGACATGGTAAATGTGGAAGATGATCAGCCTGAAATGATTTTTGGGCCAGCGACGAATGGTGAGTCTCCTAAGAGCGAGGTTCCACCCTTCTATATCAATTTACGCTTGCATGACTTTGTGCTACACAATGCCATGTTCGATTCCGGAGCCTCTCACAATCTCATGCCCAAGGCTATCATGGATAAGCTTGGTTTGGACATCACCTGCCAATATCATGATCTCTATTCATTCGACTCTAGTAGAGTACGGTGCATAGGGCTCATCAAAGACTTAGTTGTGAGTTTGGATCAGCTTCCAATGAAAAATGTTCTGATGGATTTAGTGGTAGCAGACATTCCTCCAAGGTTTGGTATGCTTCTTTCCAGGTCTTGGGTGGAAAAATAGAAGGGGACACTACAGCTGGATTTCTCCTATGCAACAATCCTGGTGTTTGGACAAATGAGGAAATTATATCGGGAACAAAAGATGAAGTATATGATCACAAGCAAGGAGAAACCGATAAATCATCCTATAAACTATGTACATACAGATTTAGAGTCTTTTGTTTTGTTTTCAGAAAGTTTAAATGAAATAGATAGTCAAATAGTAGAAGCAGACGACATTCCAAAGATAACATAAAATTTTAGAGAGATTTTGAAGAAAGAAAGACAAGAAAAGCAACAAAAGATTGGGCAATCAGTTGAAAACGATGGACAGCAAACAAACAATGGACAGTGAAAAGATTTTTAGCACTTGCAAGAGGAAGAAGAAGGCTTACGGACCATGGATTTTGATGGAGTAGTAGGGAATGATGGAGCTGGTATTGGTATTTGGGTACGCAGTCCTTTCTCCACCCCAAACAAAGTACCTAGCAGCGTGAGAGTTTGCTCCTACAAGCTGGCCTTCAAATGTTCCAATAATGAAGTTGAATATGAAGCTTTGATTGCTGGCCTCAAGATTCTTAGAAAGGTGAATGCAAAGAGGATTTCAGTATATGGCGACTCCAAGTTGGTGATAAAACAGGTCAGAGGTGAGTATCAAGCAAAACATCCTAGGATGCGGGCATATTGTAATGCA
The DNA here is from genome assembly GCA_031772625.1 of Pinus tabuliformis. Classification (NCBI taxonomy): domain Eukaryota; kingdom Viridiplantae; phylum Streptophyta; class Pinopsida; order Pinales; family Pinaceae; genus Pinus; species Pinus tabuliformis. The sequence continues at coordinate 67,832,386 of CM062812.1, forward strand.
GTTTTGGACATCTTGAAGCTATTTTACAAATACACCTTGACATGTGTGGCACGAATACAAAATAGTATTGCTGATGCTCTTGCCAAGGCAGTGAGCAGCTTGAAGATCCCCATGAACTCCAACAATAAGTTTGAAATCCATGTCAAGCACCGTCCAACCATTCCAGACAATCAGCGACATTGGCAAGTGTTCCAAGATGATGAGGAGATTAAGGATTTTCTGCTCAACAAAGGCAAGTTCAAAGAAACCTTAATCGATGTGGAAAACAATGAGAATAAATGGAATGGTACAGAAGAAGTACAAATCAACCAAATGGACGTATTACAGCTAAAGAACAACATCATTCCTAAAGGTTTGATACCCCTAAAAGAACTTTTCGATCGGGATGATGTAGCCCGCAAGCCAACTTTGCAACCCACAGAGAAAGGTGTAGAAGAAGTCAACATTGGTACAACAACAAATCCAAAATTGGTAAAATTGTCCAAGACACTACCGCCAAAGATCAAGGACAAATATATCAGTTTGATGGCTTCATTTGCAGATGTATATGCTTGGGATTATTCTGATTTAAAGACCTATGATATGAACATCATTCTGCACACTATATCTATCAAGCCCAATCAGAAACCATTTAGACAAAAGCTAAGAAGGATCAATCCAAAGTTGCTTCCATCCATCGAAAAAGAGGTAAATAGGTTGTACAAGTCAGGTATCATTGTGACTATCAGATTTTCAAATTGGATATCTAACTTAGTGCCTATACGAAAGAAGACTGGTGAGATCCGCCTATGCATTGATTTTAGAAATCTAAACAAGGTCTCATTGAAGGACAACTATCCGCTGCCCAAGATGGACCATATACTTCAGAGAGTAGTGGGGGCATCTCGTATGTCGCTGCTCAATGGTTATTCCGGGTATAACCAAATTTCAGTCCATGAAGATGATAGGGTAAGACAACATTCAAAACTCCATGGGGGACATTTCACTATGTTGAAATTCCATTAGGTTTGAAGAATGCAAGTGCCACATTTCAGCGTGCAATGGACTTGGCGTTTGCAAATGAGAAGGATGTGTTTTTGGTGGTGTACTTGGACGACTTGACGGTGTTTTCAAAATCTGATGAAGAGCACATGCATCACCTAAAAAGTCTTTCAAAAATGCAGGAAATATGGTTTATCGTTGAATCCTAAGAAGAGCTTGTTCGCCATGGAGGAAGGAAAATTACTTGGGCATATCATTTCAAAAGATGGCATCCGCATAGACCCAGCACGTGTCCAAGCAATTCAGCAAATCGATGCCTAGGAACAAAAAGGAGATACAATCATTTAATGGTAAGATGATTTTTCTACATCGCTTTGTGCCTAATCTTGCAGAGAACTTGAAAGAAATTACCAACATGCTTAAGAAGGACAGCCAAGTGAAGTGGACAGATGAGGCTGTAAAATCTTTCAACTTGGTCAAATTGGCCCTCTCCTCAGCTCCAGTTCTAGTAAGCCCGGATTACACTCAAGATTTCATACTATTTTCATTTGCTTCTGAGCACACTATGGCAGCGGTATTGTTGCAGAAAAGGGATGATCATGAAAGACCCATTGCATTCTTCAGCAGGACTATAAGGGATGCAGCTTTGAAGTACAACATCATTGAGAAGCAAGCCCTGGCATTGGTGAAGGCATTGAAGGATTTCCGGGTGTATATCTTACATTCTCATATTCTGGCCTATGTTCCTAATACTGTTGTGAAAGATGTTTTAGTGTAGACCGATCCGGAAGGAAGAAGGGGTAAATGGATCGCAGCCTTGCTAGAATACGATGTGGAGATAAAGCCTACAAAGCTGGTCAAAGGACAGGGATTGGCAAAACTAATGGTTGAATCAAATTTGCATGCATTGGACATAAATCTAATTGCTGCCATGTCCGATGAGAATGATGAAGGAACGTCAGTTCAGATATCCGAAATGTTTGCTTTGTCCCCATGGTATTCTGATATAATCTATGTGCTGAAAAATCTATCACCACCGCTCGGCATGGCTAGAAACAAAGTGAGAACACTTAAATTGAAAGCTACCAAGTTTTGTATCTTAAATTCTACACTGTATTGGAAAGATCCCGGTGGAATTTTAATAAATTGTCTGGTGGAAGAGGAGGCAAAGAAAGTCATGGAGGACTTCCACAGAGGAGAGTGTGGTGGACATCGTTTTTGGAAGTCAACAGCGAACAAAATCTTGAGAGCGGGGTACTACTGGCCTACTTTGTTTGCTAATGTGCATAAGATGGTAAAGCACTGCCATCAGTGTCAAATTTTCGAAGGGAAACAGAAATTACAGCCTATGCCACTTAAGCCTATTGAAGTGAGTGCTCCATTCTAGCAGTGGGGGTTGGATTTCATTGGGGAAATTCATCCCGCCTCTTCCGGACAACATAGGTGGATCCTTACAGCGACTGACTATTTCACAAAATGGATTGAGGCAGCACCTACCAGACAAGCAACGGACATGGTAATCATTTCATTTCTCGAAAATAACATCTTGTCTCACTTTGGTTGTCCAAACAAATTGATCAATGCTAATGCAGCAGCTTTTAAATCGAAAAGGATGGTAGAATTATGTCATAGATATCATATAATTTTGGGTCATTCAAGTGCCTATCATCCCTAAGGCAATGGATTGGCGGAATCTTCGAATAAATCTTTGGTCAACATCATCAAGAAGCTGCTGGAAATTAATAAGAAGAGCTGGAACAAGAGGTTGGTCCATGCACTTTGGGCAGATCGAATCAGTCAGAAAAAGTCTATTGGTATGTCACCGTTTGAGCTGGTTTATGGCGTGGACACAGTATTTCCCACTTCCCTTGCTACCCCAGTGGTCAAAATTCTTCAGGAGGCTGGAAGTGAGGAAGATCCCATGCAGAGAAGGCTGAATCAAATGATCCACTTGTACCAAACAAGAGAAGAAGTTTTCAAAAACACTTCCAAGTTGCAGGAGAAGATAAAGAAAATCTATGACAGAAAAGCAAAAGCGGATAAATTTCAGTTGGATGATGTGGTGCTGAAGTGGGATGCAATGAATGAGGAGAAAGGCAAGCACGGAAAGTTCGAAAATCTGTGGAAAGGTCCTTTCAAAATCGCAGCATATAGAGGTCAAAATGCCTTTCTTCTGAAAGAAATGAATGGGGAAGACTGTCCTGGAGGGCCGATCAATGGTCGGTTGCTCAAGCGGTATCATTGTTGATCCATTAAAGCTGCTTCCACTGTCATTATAAATACCATTTTTATTTTAGTTTGGTTTCAGTATGTAAAGTCAGTTTTTGAGTTATTCCAATTGTCAAGTTTGAGTCAATTTCTTGGTCATTCCAGTTTTGTAAATAAGTCAGAGTCTATGCTGTTTATCAAAATGATGACTCCATAGCCCAATGGACCAAAAGGCACTGTCTAGCTCCTCCAGAGATCTACTATTCTCGGCACCTCCAAGGAGCTACCATCCCCCATTGGAGCCAATGTTAGAGTCAGTCTGGTCAGCCCTCCGTCAGAGATCAAAGCTCTTTCTGCATTTCAATTTTAGGTGTCCCACTCCATCCACTTAGCTGCATTTCACTAGGGACATGTCATGATCTGACGGAGGAAGTCATGCTACTCATTTTCCCTCATGTCTGGCCCCTGCTGGTTCAGGTCTTGATCCACAGTCACTAAAATTCATTATAGCCAAGGTCTGGTCATATTACAGGTCAAAGTCCTTTTTATTGCTGGGTCTAGGAAATCATCAATGTGGTTTTTGAAAAAACATGTCCAGAACAAAGTCATGCAGGCCAGAGGGAGACCTTATACAGCTATAGTTCGAAAAGCTTCATCATCACCTAAAGAGACATCGACTCTTCTTCAAAACTCCGTTTTGAAGAAAAGTCAAATAAGTCAACTATCACAAAATTTTCCAAAAAATCGACAGTTGACATTTTCAGACGCAGTCATGGATTTCAAAGCTAGAGGCCCAGTCACATAGTCCCCACAAAGAAATGCCGAAAATTTTATCATGACAGCCAAAGTTTCAAAGAAAAAGGAAAAAAGCAGAGTGTTTTAAAGTCAACAAAAAGTGCAAAACATAAACATTATAAAGTGGGTTTGCAAAGAAGAAAAAATTAAACTCACCTCTCCATAGCCTATATATACATGTTATGGCCCAAAACAAAAATCATTATGATAAGGAAAAGATTGAGAGAGGCATTGGTAAAGAAAACAGAGCTAAGGAGGAGGAATTCGAGTAAGGAGGATAGATTGCTAGGTGGCGCGGCGCACACACCATGGCGCGTGACGCACACAAAGGGCGTCACGCATTGGCAACCAGCCCATAGTGCAAAATCCACAAGGGCGCGATGCACTCAGGGCGCGCGGCGCACTAGGCTTGGCGCGCGACGCACATAGCTAGGGGCATAAAAACAATGCCAAACTGTTTCAAATCTTTGTGAAAGCTATCAAATCGCGAGGTAGGCCTTATGACACCTCTTCTCCATCAATTTTGTCAATGTTTAGCTATTTGTAAGATGTTTGAAAGGTATCCAAAAGCACAATGGCCTTCCATGGAAAAAGCAACAAGAAAAATGGTTGATGGGGTTGCCAGATTGTAATGATTAGCACCAAGGTCACTTTCCTCCCCTTGTCCCCTCACTCCTCATCATTTTCACCTCCATTCCTCCTTGTCTCCCAAGAAAACCCCCTAGAAAACTCCACTAAGCCCCTCCCCCTGTTTTTCAAGCAAATTCGGGTGAAATTCACAGTGCGCGGCACACACACAAGGTGGCGCGGCGCACTCAGGGCACGCAGCGCACTGGGAGCCCAGCCACAGTGTTAACACTGCACTGGCGCAACGCATACCCGACGCGTGGCGCACAGTCTTGTCAGCTTAAAAAAGCACCAAATCTCCCAAATTTTTGTAAATTGGCTCTCAACATTGCAAAAGTGCCCATAAATATTTTAACCATTGATCCTTAACTCAAGGAAAAATATGTTTTGGTGACCATGAAATCAAAAGCAAATTTTTTTTAACCAAACCCAAAAATGACATAAAGGAGGGAAAAAGCTAGGGTTTTTGCTATAGTAATACAATTGCTAAATAAGCTCTTATCCTACCTCGATCAACTAATTTCCCTGTAGCATTTTCCCCTTACCATCACCCTAGCTATATCGTAATCATATCGATGCATCCCTTTTATTCCTATAGCTAAGAATATCCCAAGCCCTATCCCATCAAAGCCATACCCCAAACACTCCCAAATCCCTGATAAATTTCTCCTTTAAACCCCTATTCTCCTTTTCATCACTCCCCTCCTAACACTCCCCTGTTTTATTGTCCCCTTGGTAACAGATTTTCAAAGCATTCATCAGTCTCCTTGGATTCAAAGGGAAACATTAAAAATCAGGGTACAAGTAGTATTGATGGCATCAGAAAATTCATCAGATTATGAGGGGAACACACACAGTGACACATCTTCAGGAGATAGGGCCCATAGGAGACATCATCGGAGTGGCAGACATCTCAGAGACAAGCCCAACACCCTCACAGAGCTACAAGCATGCCCACTTGCCATGTCTTGTTGCCCACTTGGCATGTTATGAATTTTGCCAAAGGGTGGCAAATGTAAGAGTACATCACGAGTTGGCCCGCCTCTTTGCACTTCATCTACAGGAAGGCCAATTTGTCCTAGTTGGGGTCACTTTCACCTTGACACCGGAGGCTATATCAGTGGCAATAGGGATACCTAACGTTGGGGAGTAGTGGCATAAGAAAAAGAAGGTGGAGAGACATCACTATGAGCCCTACATCAAGAACAGCTACTTGAGCCAGCTCACTAGAGTTTTTCCATTCAGATTTTTGAGGGAGGAGTATGCCCCACTCATGAGATTGATCATGAAGTATTTCAGTTGCGAGGGGAGGTTTTCTCGCCTTTATGCCTATCATATCCGCTTGCTCATGCACTTCACCAGGGTGAAGATGATGAGCCTCCCATTTTTCATATGCAACAACATTGAGAAGATGAAAAACTTCATGCAGCGCAAAACCCCACAACAGCAGCTAAACAATGTCTATCATTTTTCTCTCATCCGGATGTTAGTGGACCATCAGTTGGAATTGCAGGGTATTGCTTGGGAAGACTTCATCTCCCGTGATTTCTTCAGCGCTCCACCGGTGATATCAGACGCGGAACATGAGGTGGGAGGTCCTTCACATTAGTTTGAGCATGATACAGGAGGTCCTTCACATCAGTTTGAGCGTGAGGTGGAGAGTCCTTCACATCAGTTTGAGAGCCATGAGACTGCCACCATGCCAATTTTCATCACATATCAGAGAGGCTTGGTAGAGGGAAAAATTCCCCTAGGGCTTTTTGGGTGAAACCCTAGCAGACTGAAAGTTGTCTATTCAAAGAAACATGCATTCATACAGCCATTATACTATTATAAGCAAATTCTATGATAAGGGTACGTACCTTTAGTCCTACGTTTGAGAAGGCCTTTAGGGTCCAAACCCTTCTTGGAGTTCCCTTCTTCTCTTTTGTCCTGCAAAACAAACAATTCAAAGAACACAGCAGTACATGGACAAAAACTTATAAAGAAACCATCTTCATGTTACAAAGAAAGGTAATTAGTTATGAAATCCAAACAACCATTTACACATGAATTCAAAACATGAATATCATTAACATAAAGAGGATTCAATTCGGGAACCAAGACATGTGTTTCTTTTATTATAGACAAATAAAGTACATAAAAAGGAATATGTTCACCTGAGTCACCTTCAGCAGACTCCAAGCAAAGCTTCATTCCGGATCCGTTCCAGCCTCAAGCCTCTAACAAAACTCCTTCCATGACTCTCTCCATGATGTCATAAATGGTGGATGAACATCAACGCACAAGGAAACAAAGGTTTCCTGTACAAAATGGGGGAAGTGCAGAAGGCACAAGGGACTTTAGACCTGGTCAAGGGGAAAATCTTAGCATAATAACCTTTCTCTCTCTTCTCTCCTCCTTTAGGCCTTCCCTTTGAGGTCTTTTTATACCATCTCCAAAGTAGTTTTTTAGTTAGGAGTTGGTTGGGAACAGTTGGGCCACGGGCACTAACAGGTGATCAGCAGGTAAAACCCGCGATCTCCGCCCGAAAAGAAGGAATTTTATATTTTTTTAAGTGTTTTAATACATACACGCGGGTTGGATATACACAGACCCGCGTATACACGCGTTTAACTCAGGGCAATGTCGCGTATAAGGAATAAAACACTGTTTTTTAAATTTTAGGACCAGGTCTGGAAGGAGGGGTTGCCCTAGGCCATAAGTATAGCATCACAAATCATAAGAGTGAGATTTGGAGCTATAACAGATGCCCCCTAATATATGAGGTCAGAAGGGGTACATGATGGCCGAAATATATTATGCGAGTACATGGAAAGGAAGTCTGTCAAAAACCGAGGAGGACTTCACCAGAATTCAGCCTGCCAAGCCACCAAAGGAGATCAGAAAGAAACACTGTCTGAGGCGGGCATACCCATGCTCAGAAAAAGTAAAGCATGTCCGCATATCAAGTACAAGCAGATCCACTAAGTATACAAGTATAAATGACTGAAAGATACATAATGGATCCTCTGATCATAATGAGCAAGTACATGTCTGAATATCACATATAAGACTGTCAATGATGCTGAAAGATGCAACGGATCACTGATATCAAAGACTGATCCTACAAGGTACCAACTGAACATGATGGAATAGGATGGTACCACACTGCAAACTTAGGTGCCAGCATATAGAATGTCACCATGACTGACTGCAACATATAAAGTGGAGTGGTATCAACTAGCAGCAACAGGGGAAACTGACAAGTGAACCAATGAATGCTGATACAACCTGAGGTCTTCACCGACCGCCATGGTACATTTCTACACCATGGGAATAAATGATCTGAAGTCGACCATGTGAGAAATCGTTTGATTACCGGTCATTGATGTATATCATTAACAAACGCGAGACTACTCACTGATAATGATAATGAGCGTCAAGGTACCCAGTACAATCTAACAAGTGTGAATAGATGAGCTGGAGTCGAACACCTGTAAGAATCTATCGATCAGGAGACAATGATGGTTTCCCACTGTCGATAGCGAAGGATCTGTCACTAATGACTGCAAACCCCAAGGTACTGCCAAATGGACTCTAGATCTTTACCCCAGAGCAATGAGTCGAAGTCGATAGGGAAAGATCCGCTAGAAGGAAGCCATTAAGGCATCCTCCATCAATCTAGCACGAGTGTAACCCGTAGGCCAATAATGTGGAAGAAATCGGACGAAAAAGATGTAGTAACCCAACTGAAGTACGTTTCCGGCATACACAAGATGTGGCTAGCGCACGGCAGAAACCCTCTGAACCAACCAATAATGAAAGCCGACACAGAGGCGAGGTATCCACCAATAGGGTCAAATAGAAACCAAGGTACTGCACGAATCCCAATGTGTGATAATGTAAGCTGATGTCGAACACAAGGGAAACCACTCAGTCAAAGACCCATGATACTGATCGATGCTGAGCACAAGGTGACCTATCAATAATGAAAATAGGGCCAGGGTGAGGCTCTAGGCCTGTCCTCAGAGCAAGGTGTCGTCGTCGATAAGGACAAGACCCGCCAGCAAGAAGTCAATGGGGACCTTCTCAAACCGGCACGAGTAAAGGACCAATATAACTGATGTGATGATAGACATGACACTGACAACCAGGGATGGCCGACTGAAAAATGAGTCAAGAGACACCGCAGAGAGGCCGACTCAGGCTAACTTCCCTTGAACAAAAGCATGACTCAATGTGACTATATGGCAGCATATGATGACTCTGTATAAGTTCGCCATGAAGGAGGCACGAACAAACCCTCCATATGATTGGAAGAGATAACCAATCGGGGGAGAACTGACTCAATAACAAGGTTATGGCATACCTAAGTCAAACTAAATCCCACCCATGCGGAGGAGACTTTGTTTTGAGTGCTTTGTTCAAGGGCGACACGACTGACTCTAGTTGCCAACAATAAATGGAAATAATGTCCATGTTCCTGCTCTTTTTGGAATATTTAATTTTTTTGTCTTTTTCTGTTAAGCCGGAAAAAGAATAAAAGAATTCTATGGTACAGTGGAAAGAGCGAGTGTCGGTGAAACAGATGATCTAGTTCCCGGGACAGGAACGTTCTTATGATCAATGCAGGGAGGTGAACACTGGTCAGTGACACTCAAAGGTATGCTCCTTCCATGGGTCAAGGTGTGTCAAGCTGCAGAAGTCAATGGTATGCAAGGTTGATTTTGCAGACGTCATGGTCAAAAGTTGGCTTAAACACGAGTCCAAGTGAAGCCGGCTCTAGGCCAAAAGGTGCAAGTGGTCAACATGCAATGCAGTAGTACAACTCAACACAAAGGAGCCTCTAGGGTATAAGGCCAGAACAAAGTGGAGAAGCTAAGAGGAATGAGTCTTCAACGCATAAGTCATGGCGGGACTACAGAGGACTCCCAAACCTACTCAAATCGGAGCAGCATGGGCAACAAATGTCAGTGAGGTGCTAACTAGGATGCCCATGTAAAGGATGGCTCTACCATTGTGTCATGATTTAAAGAATCGGCGAGTGAAGATGGCTTGCGAACCATAACACGATGGGATTGACCCTATGGCAGATGTATCGGTCAAATGGAGGCTAGTATGCATAATGCAACGGAAAAATGGTGTCCCTAACCTATATGCCAGTGAGAACACGATACCTGCCATGACGGGTCAGCAGTCATGGAACTGTCTCAAACTGTCGAAAAACGTCCAAAATGTCCTGAAAAATAAACCAATCTCGACATTCCAAGCTCTCAATTTAAAAGTCACATGAGGCCAAACAAAATAAAATTTTGAAAAAATTTTGCATTTTCAAAACTTATAAAAAGCATTTTGGACTCACCATTTTTACCATTTGAGTTTGAGAGCAAAAGATTTGGAGCAAAAGGAGCAATCTTCCCACAGCCAGATTCAACCGTTCAAATTCGTCGAATACCTCCAGGTAACCCTTATACTTAGCTTGCAATTGATTGTGACAGTTTATAAGATTTATGATTGAGGTTTCACCGTTGAACTTTTGTCAAAAATTCGCTCGCGGCGTATACACGGGTTGGTAATATTGAACCCGCGTATACGCGAGCCCTACACGCAACTGTGTGCAAAGGGACCCGCGTATACGCCGCGAATCATTTTAAACAAAAAATAACGGTTTAAACTCAATTTTTTCTCAGGATGCCTATCACGTGGCGTGAAAGAGAACATGCAGCGGTAGACAATGAAGTTATGAACAGTCCAGAAGCATTGGATGCACTCCGGGGATGCGGTTTGCTTAAATTTTTCAAATTGCCAAATATGAAAGTGAACACGCGATTGCTTGAGATGCTCATTGATTATTGGGATGTCGATGAGGAAGCTTTTATGATCGATCAGATGCCACTCAGGGTAGAAGTGGAGGACATCTATTTTATCACGGGCCTTTCCCAAAGGGGAGAGGTTGTACAGTCCCGGGGCAGGTCACGGAGTGCCCTCTCTATAGAGGACTATGTACAGATATACTACCCTGGACATCCCAAGAAGGTTGGGAGCTAGATTTCCATTACACATGTGGCAAGTTTGTCACTTAGGATAATCCTGTTTACCATGGCTCGGGTGAACGAATCATCCTCTCTGCATCAGGCGTCACGGCAAAACATGAGCGTGGCAGTTGACTGTCTTACTACGGTTTTTGACTGGTGTACTCCTCTTCTGGCCAACATGAAGAGCCAGCTCACTTCTATTAGGAGGGGTCAGACTAAAAACTTTGGCTATGGAAGCATCTTGTGCACTTTCTTTTTCGAGAAGGTTCCCGCACTCCGCCCCAGGGTAGCAGTTTCCATCAGCACCCCACGCGATCCACGCATGGGCCGGTGGGCTGATCTGATGAAACGTCTGGGGGGTGGGGAGGTCCCAAGGACTGCATTTGACGATGACTTCTTCACCTGGTGGGATCAGCAGATCATCGCCGTGGACGACTACCCCTATGTTGGACTGGATTTCTGAGGAGATCCTGATTTAGCGTTGCCACCAAATGCAGCATGGGGCGAGATCGGTAAGATTTTTTTGATTTTATGATTTTTTTTGGATTTTTCAAATATAATGATGAATTTTGAAAAATATTTTTTGATGAGATTCAAATGACTGATATGATGATCATGTTCTAGACATTGGGCCTGTACGATCAGATGGATTCCCACGGCATGGACGGCGTGGCCGAGGAGCCGAAGAGGCGGCTGCTGATACAGAACGGACTCTGAACAACGTCCAGCGACACTTGGCGAGACTGAGCTGTTGAGTACCGATGGCCGTCATAGAGGACCTTCCTCCGGATATGCAGCGTCATGTGGTTGGCATGCCACGTGACTGGGTTCGCATCTTTCGGCGCGTGGCCACTGCTATAGTGACATACTTAGACGCTCATCCTGAGCTGAGGCATTAGATATGCCGGACATGATTATGGGCATTTGAGTCCCAATTTTGTATATTTTTTGGACACACATATGTACACTCGAGACGCTTTACGATATATATATATATATATATATATATATATATATATATATATATATATATATATACAGTTTGACTTTTTGATGCGTGATTTTATTGTGATGAATGATTAATATGCCAGTCTAATGCTTGATTAGCGATAGAATCAGCTAACCAATTATGAGATCTTGGAATATGCAAATAATTAATATAAGTAAATGATCTTTGCAAAAACCTCACCCTTAAATACTGGCGATATAAAGATGGATCCCGTACCCGATAAATGTTATTTAATTGAGACACTATCAATTGAGAATCAAGATAAACTACCAACGAGTCGATCTCATGAGAGATTGCCTCGGTAATAAATTAAGAACAACAGTATACTCGGCCATATTGTTTGAAGCAGGACCGATGCACACGCCTCTTGATGCCATCAATTGACCAGTTGGATAATAGAGTACCCAAGCTGCGGAAGCAAGATTCCGAGTGTGCCGACTAGCACCATCGGTGAACCCAAAATAAACCAAATCATCCATCAACACCTGCCAAAGCAGACCAAAAAGTGCTGATATCAGAAAAATATCGATGATATATGTACAAATATACATAAAATACAAAGAAGCCATTGCCTGGTAAAACTAAGCAAATTACTTCTTTAGGTAGAGCCCATTTCGGGGCTCTGCCAGCTTGTTTCCTTCAAAATCAATTAACTCATATGATCCTTTTTCTAAAACTCGTTTAATGATGAAAGGACCGTACCACATAGGCTTAAATTTGCCTGCCCCCAAGGCGTCCTTATCTTGGTCATAGACCAGGACAAGGTCACCTTCAGAAAAGACTCGAGGACGGACAGACTTATCATACTGAGTTTTAATCCTTTTCTTATGGGCCTCATTCATCGTGGCAGCATCTCGACGCTGCTCATCGAGATGTTCCAAGTGAACTAGGCGGTCTTCGAGACTCGAAGTCTCAGGAATAAGCTCAACAGCCAACTTAAGAGATGGAATTTCACATTCGACCGGAAAGATAGATTCCATCCCATAAACCAACTGAAAAGGAGTAAAACCAGTAGCCATTTTGACGGAGGTTCGATATGCCCAAAGAGCCGAATACAACATAATGTGCCAATTGGACCGATTTTATCGATTGTCCGTTGGAGTATCGTCTTAAGAGTTTTATTGACTGCCTCGACCTATCCATTGGCCTGAGGATAATAAGGGGACGAATGCTCCTGACGGAAACCTAATTTAAGAGCCAATTCGGACATTAATTGATTCTGAAAATGAATGCCATGGTCAGTGACAATCTCTCTTGGGATACCGAATCTTGAGATAACCTGATTGAAAAGAAACAAAGCTGCCGTGTCACTGTCGTTCTTATAAGTAGGCATGGCCTCAGCCACTTCGTAAAGTAGTCTACAGCCACGATAATGTACTTGTGATTCGCCACTGAAGGCAGATTACAAGTTGTAAAATCAATACCCCACTTAGTAAAGGGACCGACGGTGACAACGGGAAAAAGGGGAGCTGGATGGGCGCGCATCTTGTGAGTAAAAATTTGACACGGGTGACAGCGTTTTACCGCTTCCACACAGTCCTTAAAAAGTGAAGGCCAAAAATAGCCGGCACGTAAGATGCACTGGGCTGTAGCAAGCCCTGATAGATGACCGCCACAAGCTCCACTATGGCAATCATTAAGCACAGACTCTGCTTCCTCTAAGGTTAAACAGCGCCGAAGGATTGAATCAACCCCTCGACGGTATAACGTGTCACCAATGATAACATAGTTTTTAGCCAGGTGACGTAATTTGCGACGTTCATCCTTGGAGAAAGTAGAGGGAAACTTCGAAGTCTGGAGATAAACAATGATATCTCCATACCAAGGGTCGAGTGAAGAGATGAGGGATAAATGTTCATCAGGAAAACTTTCCTCATAAACAGTATCCTCTCCACAAGGAAGCTCAGAGATTAGCTCCACGAAAACCATAGATTTCTTGGACTTGGCTGACAAGAACTCGAGATCGAATTCTTGCAAAATGACTATCCATCTATTATATTTTCCCCCAATCACTCGCCTACTGAGGACAAATTGAAATGGATTGACCGCCGCTAAGACAAAAGTTTTGCGAAGCAAGATATAATGACGGAGCCTCTGGACAGCATGGACAGCTGCCAAGGCCAACTTCTCAACCAGAGAATAGCGGAGTTCAGGACCTATTAAGCCTCGGCTCAAATAATAAATCATGTGCTCGGCAAGAGCATCGTCTTCCTGAACTAGAACCATACCAATGGTTGATTCTGCTGCAGCAAGATATAAAAGGAAGTCTCTACCATAATCCGGTGGACTCAAAAGCGGGGCAGAGACTAATGCCTTTTTCAAAGCATCAAACGACCACTGCGCAAAGTCATCCCACACAAATGGAACTCCTTTTCGTAGCAAACGCATGAACCCTTTAGTGATCTCGACATAGTTTGCTATAAACCGTCTTAAGAAATTAGCCTTCCCTTGAAGACTTTGAAGTTGACGAATTGAGGACGGGGGAGGCAACTGAACTATTGCCTCAACCTTGAAAGGATCAACTCGAATCCCTTCATTGGACACTATGAACCCTAACAACCGACCGGATGTAACCGCAAAAACGCACTTGTTGGGATTCAACCGGATTTTATAAAAACGACAACGTTCAAAAACCAATCGAAGATGACTAGGATGATCAGTTCTCTTTCGAGAACGAGCAGCGAGATCATCCAAGTATGCCTCGATGACATGTTTGATGTCGTGGAAAGCGTATGACATGGCCCGCTGAAAAGTGGCTCCAACATTTTTGAGACCAAAAGGCATCTTTCTATATGCAAAGGTACCCCAGGGACATATAAAAGCTGTCTTATGTTGATCTTCAGGACGGATAGAGATTTGATTATAACCCGAAAAACCATCCATGAAGGAAAAAATTTCATTACCCGCACACTCGTCGATAATCTGATCAATGAATGGCGTGGGGTAATTGTCTTTTGGACAAGCCTTATTTAGGTCCCTAAAATCGATGCATACTCGGATTTTTCCTTGCTTTTTGTCCATAGGGACTGGATTAGAAACCCAATCAGTAAGAGGAATAGGGTATATAAAACCCGCCCTTAGCAGCTTCTCAACCTCAGCTTTGATAGCCGCTGCTTTCCTAGGGTTGACCGGCCGAAGCCTTTGACGAACTGGTTTTGCGTTTTCATACGTCTTGATCTCATGTTGAACTATAGAAGGATCAATGCCAGGCATTTCCTCATAAGACCAAGCAAATACATCACGATATTCTTTGAATAGGTCGGTGTAAATTTGAATTTCTTCAGGGGAACAATCAATTCCGATGAAGATATTTTCGATGACGTTAGGGTCCCTAGAGATGTTTATAGGTATCGTTTTTGAAATTACCGACATATTACCTTCGGCACGAATGCATGCTGGAGCCAAAGGGTTCGACACCGTACAAACATCACTAGCGAGGAGCTCGGAGAATCTAGATTCTACTTCCTGCAATGGAGGAAGAAAGTATGAACGATGGTGTAAGTCTTCCCAAGGTCGATCTATACCCATCATTACTTCGAGGATTGCTTCTTCAGAAGGCAGAACCGAATCTAAGCAGTCCAAGGCAGAGGTAGAATCAAGGCTCCAAGCTGGGGCCACATGACCATCTAACACCTCTTCGGAAAAAGGAGTAGAATGGTTGTCTGCAGAGTCTACGATAGACTGATATCTAAGCTCAGCTGCAGATATAGGGAATGCCATTCCATTTACTTGTCCTTCAACTAACGTGGTCGTAGGTGAAGGCAAGGTCCAAGGATCTGAAAAATAATGAGTTCGGAAGAACTCTTCTCGAGGAGACTCCTTAGACGATGAAATAGCATTAATCTTAGCGAAAGGGGAGGGAAGATCAAATGTACCCATCAATGAGGAATACATCCCTACTCCTAAATTCTCAGTCGGCGGGCGAGGGTTATCCACTAAAGGGACAGTAGAGTCAGAGCTTGCTTGAGGATCAACTGGAAAATAGTCCAATTGATCAACCTTAACGATTTTCCCCTCATGAGGAAAGCAAATTACACGAAACAGAGTCGAAACAACGGCATCCATCTCGTATACCCAGTTCCTTCCTAATAGGAGATTATAGTCTAGGTTAGCGTCTATGACCTCTACTTCAATATTGACGACCTTTCCCCCAACACATATAGGAAAGGCCAGGATAATCCCATGCGGCTTGTGAGAATGACCGTCAAATGCAGTCAAGACGGTGGGTGAAGGAACAGCCGAAGGTGATCCAATAGCCTTCCAGCATGACATCGACATAACGCATGTGGAAGCTCCTTCATCTAATACGGTGCAAAAAATATTGATTTTCCGGTATGTAGACTTTATTTGAAAAGCCATATGATGAGGGAGTCGCTTTTTGACATTTAACATGTCAAAAGTGAGCACTAAAGAGTTAGCTGGATCGACTGCTCCAATTGCGGAGAGTAAAGTGCTTCTCTGAGCTGGACACGACTGGAGAACCTCTAAAGCGGACATGGCGCCAAAGTAGTTTTTTAGTTAGGATTTGGTTGGGAACAGTTGGGCCACGGGCACTAACAGGTGATCAGCAGGTAAAACCCGCGATCTCCGCCTGAAAAGAAGGAATTTTGTATTTTTTTAAGTGTTTTAATACATACACGCAGGTTGGATATACACAGACCCGCGTATACACGCGTTTAACTCAGGGAAATGTCGCGTATAAGGAATAAAACACTGTTTTTTAAATTTTAGGACCAGGTCTAGAAGGAGGGGTTTCCCTAGGCCATAAGTACAACATCACAAATCATAAGAGTGAGATTTGGAGCTATAACAAGGCTATCCGAAAGGCACCAGACCGTTGTTTGCAGCAGCAAAGCGAGTGTTATCTCCACCCGGGGTGGAAGGGGCCTCGCTTCCGCCATTAGCATCACACGAGAAGGGTAAGGGCAAGGAGCTATTGCAGGAAGAAGGGCCATCAGGTGAGCATGAGACCGAGTTTTTTCTCCTCCAGGATGATGAGACAGATGCAGAACCCACCAATGAGGAGCTTATAGAGATCATCAAGGAGCAGCAATTAGAGATTGAAGACTTGACCATTGATTTAGAAAGGGCCAAGTGGAACATGAACTACCTAGAGCAGAGAAACAAACAGCTTGAAGACCAACAGATGATCATAGAGCTGCAGAACATCCGTGAGCAGCGCCAAGCTGCTCAAAGAATAAGGGTTCCGCTCACCTTTTTGGAGCGAGAAATCAATGAAGACCGGGAATCCAACCTAGAGAGGGTCAACATGCATTTGGAGAGGCTGTTGGACAAAGAAAATAGGGAGAAAGACATGCTGAGGTGCATGACTCATCACTACCAGGCCTGCAACATGAGTTCCAAAGTAACAATCAGGAGCCTAAAGGCAAAATTGAGCGAAGCGAGAAAAGAGGCAAAAGAGGCAAAGGAGGCAAAGGAGCAAGATCGGCTTCGAATCTTGGCTGAGGCTTCCTTGGCACAACAAATCACTTCATAGGGAACCTCCAGCCCAAATTTCAAAAAAATTGGGCAAATTTTGGTGACAGGCAAAACTTTTGGGCACAAAACAGGAAATTTCTCCCTGTGCGCCGCGCCACTGACGCGACACTAAAATTCTAGCACTCTAATAGAGGAATGGCTTAGATTCAGCATCGAAAAATATGTCTACTAGTGTCTGGGCAAGAAATTTTGACAAGTTTTGATTCTCCTAAAGGTCAAAAAACACCCAAAAATGGCCTCTCTGCCACTTTTTGGACACACAGAAAGCAGTCTTGGGAGAATGAATTTTTGGAGGGGAAAATGAGCTTCAAATTCAGAAATTGAAGTTGGGTTGGAAATTAGATAGGACAGGCTTTCCAACAAGCCCACTTGGGCATATTTTGGACACCTGCAAGTGCCCAAAAATAGGCTCCAAACTGGCGCGACGCACAGGGAATTTGGCGTGGTGCACAAGGGAAAAAACGGCCAAAATGCTCCCGTTTCGCGAAATTTCGGGTCATGACTTCTCCAAGTGGGCCCGCTCATCTACTCTTCGGTTTTTTGGCACCAAGGGTGCATTTTAAATAATTTTCTCTCCAGGTGGGCATCTATCCAAGTGGCAAAAGAATACAAAGGGTCACCACAGCCAAATGTCATGCTTGAGAGCGCTGCACCTGTAGCTGATGGTTGGCTCTCCATCTCCTTTTCGATATGATTTGAGTAACTTCCCAACCCCTGGGCATTCCATCTCTTCTCTACACTTTCTATATATTGTAAGCAAGTTATTTACAAAGGGTTGGCTGGCTTGTAACTTCTGGGAGATTGTGGGAAAGAAACTCTGTTTTTGCACTGTGTATTTTTGACAGAGAGTTAATGAAAGGCAGCGGCTCTGTTTCATGAGATTCTTGTGGTTGTGAGTGTAGCAAATGTGTTCTTATGTTCCATATGTATCTTGTTATGTTTCATAATTCATTTCATGTTTCATTTCAATGAAATTTTCTAAGTAGATTAGGTAGAATTCAATTTATATTGCTCTACCTGTGGGAAAATTTCATGTGCAGTGTTATTCTTCTGTTGAAAAGGACTCATGCGACCATGCCCTTTTCACTATCTTCAGCAATCTTTCCATTCCGCGTCACCTTAAGTTGAAATTGCTGCGCTTCCCGCCTACCTTGCCTCATGGAATAATCTGTGCCTTCATTCTCAATTCTTTGTTCTTTGCTAAGCGCCAGTCCCATATACATCCCAGAAGCTCGGTCACTTCAAAAATCTTTTCCAAAATCCTTTTTCACTTACTAGCCTAAGGTAAACATCGCATTGTAAGTCATCTCAGACCATTTTGCTTATCCATTCGCTGAGTGTGACTCGAAGAGAGCCCTCTCCTGCTCTGGTAGGGTTAGCTACCAGACTGAGCTTGGTTTGATGTTGCATTAAACCTCACCTTCATTCAGCCTGAGGCAGATTCGAGCGCTAACACGCCTATCACTACCTAACCCGGAACAAAATTTGCAAAACAACGGTAAAGAGGTTAAAGGCTAAGCTAAACAAAGATTTGAGGAGCAAAAAAGAGCAAGATAAACTCAAGATCTTGGCTGAAGCATCATTGGCCCAGCAAAGCACCTAACAAGGATCACTCATGCCAAATTTCAAGAAATTTGGAGCAATTTTTGTCATTTTTGAAAATTTTAAAGTAAAAAATAGGTTTTTTCAGCAGGTGCACTACACTTTTGTTGGTGGCATCCATTTGCAAAAAAGTTTATATTTTTGGAATCAGCATGGAAAAATATGGAAGCTCAGAAATGGCTGAGAATTTTGGACAAGTTCTAGGTCTCCAAAAGGGCAAAAAACACCCAAAAAGTGCCCTCTCTGCCACTTTTTTTCCACACAGGAAGCAGTCTTGGGAGAATCAATTTTTTGAGGGGAAAATAGACTCCAAATTTAGAAATTCAAGTTGTTCCAGAAAGTAGACTCATCAAGATTTCCAACAAGCTATCTTGCACTTGATTTGGACTCTGGGAAGCCTTCCAAAATTGGCCTAGAAAGGGTGTTGTGCATAGGATTAGTGGCGCTGCACATAGGATGAATTTTGCCAGTTTTGCCTGATTTTCCAGATTTCGCCTAGTTTTCTCTACAGTTGAATTTTTCTTGCTCTCTTGGTGAAATTAGCATGGAAAATGATGTAACTTGATGTAATTATGGATGTAAAACACTTAATAGGGTAGATACATCAAGTCAAAGGTGGTTTTGAACTGAATGAATTGGTTTCCTTAGTTTTAGAGGCAAGTTGTTCCACTGCCTATATTCCTGTTCTTAGTTTAGATATGGTTGAAACCACCCCTTTTCTCATGGATTCAACCCTGATAGCTAGCTTAATTAGTTTCCTTGCCTATATCATGTCATTTTTGATTCATTTGTAAAGGTTGGACTTTGGTAGAAGTGTTAGACTCACTGAACATTTTGTATCAGCAGTTGGCAAGGAGTAAAACCAGGTTTCACAGCTATTTTTGTGGGATTCTTGTGACAGTGAGTTTATGTATTGTTTCTTCTTTGTAATGAGTTTTTCTGATGTTTTATATGTTTCCACATCTCTCTCTCTCTTCTAAACTAAATGAATCAAGGTGAATAGACAAAATACACTAGATTTATAGTGCTTTGTCTTGGGATCGCATTTAGTTTTCAATGTTTTCACTGTTCGAAGAGGATTCATAGTTTCTTGTGCCCTCCTCAACTCCTTAGTAGTCTTACTCTACCATCTCAATCCTTTTCTAGTACATAAGCTCTTGTCTACCCTGCCCCACAGGACATGACTGTATCCCTGAGTTGATTTCCTGGACCCAATCTGCCTTCTCCAATTGATCTAGTAACCAAAACGTAAAATCAAACCAGAAACCCTAATCTAATATACCTAGCCTAAAATCAGCATTCATTTCAGTTATCTCAAGCCCTAGTTGCCATATTTTAATTGAGATTGACAAGGATAGAGCCCTCTCCCGACCTGGTAGGGCTAGCTACCAAGTTAAGCATGGTTTGATGTTACCCTAGACCTGCCTTCCATCAGCCTGAGGTCGATCTAGGCACTAACATAGTGGCGACCATACTGGGGAACATAGTTTTATGTTCCTTAGCAAAATGTAATCAAGTTTATATCTGATTTTTTATGGTTGACAACGATCAAACACCGGAAGGCTGAAATCATTCACCTGGAAACTCCAAATTAGTTTCGATATCAGATCCAAGGACTCCACTGGAGGATGAACCTGACCAGCAGAAACATGAAAGGACAATATGGAGAGATCAAGTATTCAAGTTGGAATTTCATCCAAGATATTATATTCTTTGTTATAAATTATTTCTTCTCTTTTCCCGAGAATGTCAAGAAGGCGTTGCAAAGTGTATTGTATTTGAGAAAAGATCCTCAACCTACATTTGATTTCTTCCCTTTGAAGATTGTGAATACCAAATATTTGCATGCCTTTGAGCTTGATCAAGACCCTTTTTCTGAAGCTTGTGATGATCGTCTTCAAACTAATGAGCCTAATGAGACCAAGACTGATTCTATAGCTTCTGTACATATCCCTATACCTTGTAAAATTCCAGATCGATACAAGCCTCTGATTTTACCTCCTATATCCCATGCTTTCCCTAAAAATCATGACCTATATCTACCAATATTTGATGGTGACTGTAATGACATCATTGCTGAGAGACATGTATGAATTTTGAGTCTTTTCTTGACCTTTTTGAAGTTGATGAACAAGATGTTAGTATTAGGCTTTTTGCTCTTTCTTTGTAAGGCAAAGTCAAGAGTTGGTTCAAAACCCTACTTGATGTGAGCATCTCATATTTACAGCAGTTCGTCAAAGTTTTCCTCAACAAGTGGGTGGTCAGAAAAAACCATTTCTTAATCATAGAAGAGTATAACTAGGTGAAAAGACTTCCAGGGGAGACAATACAACAATTTTCTGCCAGAATTAACCAAGTCTATTTTTCGATGCCGATTAATATAAGACCTCCTCCTGGATTCACTCTCTTGCACTACCCAAGTGCCTTTGATCTGGAAATGGAGTTTCAGATGAGGGAAAGGAACGTTGCAACAATTGAAGAGATGCAGAATAGTGCAATAGATGTAGAGGCTCATTTGCTGATCAGAAGGGCAAAGCTGAAGGAAGAAGAGATGAAGAACATAAATCTAGAGGAAACGACATCTTTAAAGGTAAAGCTTGACATTTTGGTAAGTGCAGTGGAAGAGATGATGCAAAAGATCACCACAAGGAATGAGTATGATGTTCAAGACAATGGCTCGCTGATTGAAGAAGAACAAGTGGTCGATCCAAAACATTTTCTTTCTTATCCCAGTTGTCATATATCTGATAATGATTGTTTTATAGATCATCTTGGAGAAGAGAGATCTGTTCATATGACATGTATTCTTGATGATGTGTTTTATACTAATGATTTGCCTTAGTTTGATCAGTATGATGATGATTATGTTCTCCAAACAAAAGCTAAACTTGCAGACAAATCAACAACTAGTTTGTGGAAGGAGGAAGTTCACTTTCAGCAGCTCGAATACAGTGATCAATTGATGCATATCAGCTATGGAAGTAAGGAGGAAAGCGTAGCAAATTTTGAAGTAAGTGAAGGATCTTTGCTTTTTTGTTTTGCTTCGTTTCAGTTCATCAGAGACAACTTTCATGCAATCAGAAATCAACCGTCGATAAGTTTCAATCTGGACCATCTTGAGGGCAATGAAATCCTTGTTCAAGACTTGTCATATCTAGATTTGCAGCCTCCCAATGCCATTGATTGTCAAGTTGCAAATGAAGAATTGAAAGTTGGAACATATGATCAAAAGATGCAAGATGATTCCATACCATTCTGTTTTGAAACATTTTAGTTGTTGAAGGATAATTTGCATAGTACATCTTTAGTAAAGGATGAGCATCTTCTAGAAAATGATGTAATCTCATCAGAGCCAATAGAAAATGGGTTGTAGCAGTCTTTTCAAATTTTTCACAATCCAATAGTTGATGTTTTAAATGATGTCTATAGTTAAAGTCCTTCTCCATTAGCTACCTATGAGCTTGAAACGTGTACTAATACAAACTTGATCTGGCAGCTGGTTTCTTTGTCATTTTCAGCAGGAGTCTTGTCACAAAGCTCAGATGTAAGTTTACATTCATGGTACGAGGAGAAGAAAAGTAATCCATTGGATGAGCTAAGTCCCATTGTGCATGAATTTCAAGATCCTTATGCAGTGTTTTTGGAGTCAGATAGAGAATCCATATTATTCAAAGGATTTGTTTACAAGTTTTCATGGGAGTTGCCTTTTAGTAGTTCTCTCTTGTTGTTCATAAGCAAGCACATGTGGAGAATGCAAACAACAGCTAGAATGCTTACTTGGTTGCATTGGTTGTTTCATTTCACTTGATTAGGTGATGAATGGAACAACTAGAGTAGGTTTTATTGAATAAGCTCCATTTTGAGCATATTTTACTGTTTGTCAATTGTGTTTTAGTATTGGGTCCGTTTCATTTCAGTTATGAGTCTTGAGTCTTGAGTTTTGATGTTTTTATTGCCAAGATATTGATTCCATATTGCCCAATGGATAAGGCACTGGTCTGCTCTCCCAAAGATCTACAGTTCTTGGCACCTCCTAGGATCTACCATCCCCATTGGAGCCAATGTTAGTGTCAGTATCTTCACACTTCCATCAGTGATCAAATTGCTCTTTTGCACACATATTAGGTGTCTCATCCGATCAGTTGCATTCCATTAGGTCATGGATCAACTGATGGTAGTGGTTTCATGTCAATTTCCCTCATGACATTCACCTGTTGACCTGTTCACACTTTTTTTTAGTCATTTACTGTCACCCTATTTCATTTCACTCATAAAAATCAGTTTTAGGATTTAGTCTCACTAGGTCTTAGGGTTTGTCATCATGGTCATCCAAATTTGAATAAAAAGGTCAACAGGCACATGAGGAGGATAAATAAGTTCATAAAATCATAAATTTACTTCTGTCATGTTCAATAAATCTTTTTAACCTCAAAACTCGGTTTTGAGGTGAAAACAAAGTTTTTCCATTATTGTACAAATTTCATGTAATTTAAATGTTTCTATATGTAGTAAGTGTTCAATAGTTGTTCCTGGTGACTTGGTGACAAAGTCAACTCCTGCCATTACAGAAGGTCAATGTAAAAGTCCACCTGCAAAAAAGGCAAAAGTCAGAATGTAAGTGAAACAGAGCATTTTTGAAAAAAGTTGGCAAAACATTAGAAAAGTGGGTCTTGGTTAATAATTACAAGAGAGGGATATAAAAGCCAATTCATTTGTTTAAGTCATCATTGTTGAAATTGAACAAGCCAAAGGGATAAAAATCATGGTTTTGAAGAAAGAAGGAAAACAGGGGAAAAAATCCCAACATTTTACTGGCGTTGCGCACTTGGGCCTTGGCACTGCGCACCTGTTGTAGTTTTCCCATAGAAAATTGGTTTGGCGTTGCGCACTTGTTCCTTGGAGTTGCACACCTATTCCAAAAGCTAGAAACGCTTCAAAACTCCTCCAAAATTCCTAAAAATCAAATTAAATCTTGTTCCAAGTAATTAAAACATTCCTCCTTGCTCAGGGAAGTTTTTTTTGGTGCCTTGGATGTTTTTGGTTTCCTTTAAGAAAAACACTAGCTAAATAGCTAACACAAACCCTAGCTAATTCCTAAATCCTCTCTTGAAAGTTTTTAAAGGTCATTGCTCTTATTTTTCACTTCATCCATATTGAGCTTGTCAAATCCCATTCTCTCTCCCAAAAAATCATCAACATTCATTCCCCAAACCCCACTCCCTTTTACCAAACCCTAGCCCTATACCCTATTCCCAAACCCTAACTCCCACTTCCTATTCCTTCACTACATCCATTTCATTATCAAACCCCTCATTCCACATTCATAATACCATTCACTTCCCTCATTTCCCAAAAGAAACCCTTCCTCCTAGCATTCACTTCCTTATGCACACCACTTACCTCATATTTCAAAATCTCTTCATACTCATCTGCTTTCACTTCAAATTCATAAGTATGGAGACAGATTCAGACTATAAGAGGGAAGAGGAAACTTTTAGTGATTCTTCCAGACAAGCTCATGTACCAAGAAAACCACACAAAGGAGGAAAGATCATCTAGGAGGAGCTCACCACCCTTATAGAATTGCTTGCTTGCCCTCTTGCTGTAACTTGCTTTAAACACTAGTCTTGTTATCAGTTTTGTGAAATGGTAGAGAGGGTGAAATTTCATCATGGGCTTGCTAGGTTGTTTGTTTTGCATCTCCACAATGGCCAGGTGAACCTTTCTGGTGTCTCTTTCACCTTGACACCTGACACCATTGCAGTAGCAACAGGCATCCCTAATGTAGGTGAACAGTGGAATAAGGGACATCATGTGGGTAGAGAACATTATGAGCCTTACATTAAGGCTGGAAATCACAGGCAAATCAACACGGTTTTTCCTTTCAAATACTTGCAAAACATTTATGCTCCCCTCATGAAACTCATCATCAAGTATTTCACCTGTGAAGGAAGGTTTTCCCACCTATATACATATCATTTCAGATTCTTGATGCATTTCACAAGAGTGAGGATGATGAATCTCCCATACTTTATATGCAGGAATATTGAGAAGATGGCTCTCTATGTGCAAAGGAAACCTTTTCCTCAGCAATTCAACAACATTTACCACTTCTCACTGATTAAAATTGTTGTTTTGCATTAGCTAAGCTTGTTGAACATACCATGGGATACCTTTATTGCCCATGAGATTTTCAAATGCCCTCAGGTGATTCCATCAATGCCTCAAGAAGAAGGAGGGCCATCAGGACAGCTAGGTGTTCATGAGACTGAAACTATAAGTGTGCCGGTGTTTGTCACCTATGAGAGAGGCACTAGGAGGCTTTTTGTTGCTGCCAGGAAAGTACTATCTCCACCAAGGGTGGAAGGGGTCTTGTTTTCTTCACCAGACCACAGGAAAATGTTATCTTCATCGAGGGTGAAAGGGTCTTTGCCTTCTTCTCCAGCTATATAGGTTGGCCAGCAATCAAAGAGAAAAGACAAAGGGAAACAAAAGATGCATAAGGAGGTCCTTCCTGAAGGGCAAGACATAGATTTTGTTTTGATTGAGGAGGATGTCACTAATTTGGGCTCTCAAAGCTCAAGACTCAAAGACATGATTATCAAAGAGAAGGAGGCTGAAATACAAGCCTTATCACTTGATCTTGAGAGGGCCAAATGGATCATCAGTTTTCTTGAGCAGGAAAACAAGCAACTGACAGATAAGCAAGCTATTATGGAGCTGCAAATGATTAGGGAAAATAGGCAAATGGCAAAGAAGAGAAAGATCAAGATGACCTCCCTTGAGCAAGAAATTGAGGATGACCAAGAATCATGGTTGGAGAGGGAAAACATTCACATGGAAAAGATGCTTGAGAAGGCCAACAAAGAGAAGAAAATGTTGCGCCATATCGCTTATCACTACCTAACCCGGAACAAAATTTGCAAAACAACGGTGAAGAGGTTAAAGGCTAAGCTAAACAGAGCTTTGAGGAGAAAAAAAGAGCAATATAAACTCAATATCTTGGCTTAAGCATCATTGGCCTAGCAAAGCACCTAATAAGGATCACTCATGCCAAATTTGGAGCAATTTTTGTCATTTTTGAAATTTTTAAAGTAAAAAATAGGTTTTTTCAGCAGGTGCGCTACACTTTTGTTGGGGGCATCCATTTGAAAAAAAGTTTATATTTTTGGGATCAGCATGGAAAAATATGGAGGCTCAGAAATGGATAATAATTTTGGACAAGTTCTAGGTCTCCAAAAGGGCAAAAAACACCCAAAAAGTACCCTCTCTACAAATGTTTTGCCACACAGGAAGCAGTCTTGGGAGAATCCCTTTTTGGAGGGGAAAGTTGACTCCAAATTTAGAAATTCAAGTTGTTCCAGAAAGTATACTCATCAAGCTTTCCAACAAGCTATCTTGCACCTGATTTGGACTCCGGGAAGCCTTCCAAAAGAAAACGCGCTGCACATAGGATGAATTTTGCCAGTTTTGCCTGATTTTCTAGATTTCGCCTAGTTTTCTCTACAATTGACTTTTTGTTGCTCTCTTGGTGAAATTAGCATGGAAAATGATGTAACTTGATGTAATTATGGATTTAAAACACTTAATAGGGTAGATATATCAAGTAAAAGGTGGTTTTGAACTGAATGAATTGGTTTCCTTAGTTTTAGAGGCAATATGTTCCACTGCCTATATTCATGTTCTTAGTTTAGATATGGTTGAAACCACCTCTTTTCTTATGAATTCGACCCTGATAGCTATCTTGAGTAGTTTCCTTGCCTATATCATGTACTTTTCGATTCATTTGTAAAGGTTGGACTTTGGCAGAAGTGTTGGACTCACTGAACATTTTGTACCAGCAGTTGGCAAGGAATAAAACTAGGTTTCACAACTATTTTTGTGGGATTCTTGTGACAATGAGTTTATGTATTGTTTCTTCTTTGTAATGATTTTTTTCTGATGTTTTATATGTATCCACATCTCTCTCACTCTTCTAAACTAAATAAATCAAGGTGAATAGACAAAATACACTATATGTACAGTGCTTTATCATGGGATTGCATTTAGTTTTCAATGTTTTCACAGTTTAAAGAGGATTCATAGTTTCTTGTGCCCTCCTCAACTCCTCAGCAGTCTTAATCTACCATCTTAATCCTTTGCTAGTACATAAGCTCTTGTCTACCCTACCCCACAGGACATGACTGTATCCCTGAGTTGATTTCCCGGACCCAATCTGCCTTCTCCAATTGATCCAGCAACCAAAACGTAAAATCAAACCAGAAACCCTAATCTACTATACCTAGCCTAAAATCAGCATTCATTTCAGTCATCTCAAGCCCTAGTTGCCATATTTTAATTGAGATTAACAAGGAGAGAGCCCACTCCCGACCTGGTAGGGCTAGCTACCAGGTTAAGCGTGGTTTGATGTTACCCTAGACCTGCCTTCCTTCAGCCTAAGGTTGATCTAGGCACTAACAATTGTCATGGGAGTGCTCATGGGTATATAGTTTTCCATACCAAATTTCTTCAATATTTCTTTAAGGTACTTGGTCTAAGAATAAATATGTTGCTTTCTAATTGATTAACCTTCAATCCAATAAAGAAATAAAGTTCCCCAAGCATAAACATTTCAAACTCCTTTTGCATGTTAGCTACAAAGATTTTTGCTCATAGAAATAGCATCACTTCTAAAAAATGTGTCATCCATATTAACAACAATGATCAGAAAGTTATAATTTTTAGTCTTGATGTAAAGGTCATTGTCTACTTACCCTCTTTTGAAGCTTTTCTATTGAAGCTACTTGTCCAACCTAAGGTACCAAGCCCTTGGTGCTTGTTTTAACCCACACACAACTTCCTCTAATCTGCATACATAATATTTGTCTTATATGAGACTGAATCCTTATTGCTTCTTAATATATACTTCCTTTATTTCTCCATTTGGAAATTTTGATTTTACATCCATATAATATAATTTAAACCTGTTAGAAAATTATATATTACAGAGAAATGGAACACATAAAATATATTGCAGAAATATAAACACATAAAACACATAAAGCAAGAGAGACACAAATATACGTGGTTCACCCAATTTGGGCTACATCCACGGAGAAACAACTAGTCCTTCCTTTTATATTATCCAGAAAAAATGAAGAAATACAACCTACAGCACATCTGTTGTAATTCCCTCTTCGCTCTCACGCAATCTCCTCTCTCTTTCTCACTTAGAATATAGATCTACTTAGCTACAATACGATTCCCTCATATATAGCAAGGGGTTGCCTTATAAGACAAAAAACCCTAAATTAAACATAACTTCTACTGTCAGATTTCCACCTAATTAACAGCGCAAATTGACTAAGAAATTACAATATTTTACAAGGAAATTTTACATCTATTTTTAGCTTCGGGGGTGTACCCCGATCCCCCACCATGGGGGGATCCAGAAAATCGTCATTGCCCCTCCTAGACCCCATACATAAATGGGCAGTGTTTCTTCCACATTACAAAATGGGTTCCAATGTGGCAATACCTTTTAATAAAGAAGATAATCAAGCTCCACACCCAATAAAACCCATTACATCTTGCAAATTCCAAGAACATTATTATTTCTTCAATTCTTTCTATTGGAGAAAATGTTTCTTCAAAATCAATTCCGACTTGTGCATATCCACTACATATAAGTCTTCCTTTGTTCCTTATTACTTGTCCATCTTAATTCAACTTACTTCAATAGAACCACTTGGTTCTATTCACATTTTTGTCCTTAGGTATTGGAACATACTCCCATGTCTTATTCTTCTTAATCTAATCTAGTTCTTCATTCATAGCTTTAACCTAATTTTCATCTTGACTCTTTTGAGACAAATTTTTGGGTTCCAACAAAGATAGAAAATTTAAGTTTAGATGACTTGACGTATTTATAAGCATCCTTCTAGTTTGAACTCATTATTCCTTTTCTCCAAGAATTTGTCTATCTAGATGATTCTTTTGGACACACCTGGATGTACTAGCTTAGTTTCTTCCTCTTTTTTCTATTCATGGACAATATGATTTTCTTCTTCATTTTCTCTTAATCTTCATTTGGTTGTGGCTGGGTTTGGAGTGAAACATCATCTATTCTTACATCAAGAATTTCAACAATCTTACATGTCCTCTTGTTGTACCATTTGTATCCCTTGCTTCTATATGCATCCAAAGAAAATTCCATCCTCAATTTTGGAATCAAATTTACCTAAATTGTTTTCATTTTTATTAATACATAAATTTCTTCCATACACTGAAATGTTTAATAGTGGTTGGTATACATTTCCATAATTCATAAGGTATTTTAGTATTTTTTTACCCTTATTTGTGCTTTGTTCAAGATATAGACTATTGTGTAAAATTCTTCTCACAAAAATCCATTTGGTAAGCCTTAATGAGCATCATTCTTGCCATTTCTTATACTATTTGATTTTTTCTTTCAGCAACTCCATTTTGTTGTGGAGTTCTTGCAATGGTTAGTTGCATTATAATCCCACGGTTCTCACAAAATCCATTTAATTCATTGGAAGTAAACTCACCTTCTCTAAAAGTTCTCAAGCATTTTAATTTTAGATCAATTTCATTTTCAACCACAGCCTTGGAGGCTTTGAATTTCTCAAATGCCTTGCATTTTTCTTTAAGGAAAGTAACCCATGTCATTCTTGTATAATCATTAATTAATGGCATAAAATGCCTTTCATCTTTCAGTTTTTGTGTCCTAGATGGCCCAAAAATATCTGTATGTATGACTTCCAGAGGCTTGGATGTAGAATATTGTTTTGTTTTGAAGAAAACCCTGGTTCCTTTTCCATGTTGGCATGATTTATAGAGGGGATTATCTGCTTTTGATATATTTGGCATGTCTTTCATAAATTGTTTTTTTTTATGATGCTTACCATATTATCAAAGTTGTTGTGTCCCAACCTTTCATGCCATAACAAGCTCTCATTTATCTTTGTTGTAAATCATTTGTCTCCCTTTGCTCCATCAAGAATGTACACATTTCTTGAAGTTTTGTTAGCCTTTGCCACTAGCTTACTATATCAGCATCTTTAATTTCACATTATTTGGAACATAATGTGAGATTATACCCTTGATCACACATTTGACTAACTCTTAAGATATTATGTTTCAATCCTTCCACATATAAAACACTTTGGGCCTTGGTTCTTATATTGTCTATTGTTATAGACATTTTTGTGCCTTGCATCACTGAGCATGAAATGTCAATAATTAAGGGATCCAAAGTCCCTAAACATGTTGTTCCTACCCCTAGAGGAACAAGGCCAGCAAACCACAACAGTTCACAAAAGTTCTCCACCTGAAAACACTCAAAAACAAGGCAATTCTGGATCATGTCAACTGCTCCACTGAGCATCTGCGCTGAATGTCAACTACTCCACTGTCTACCTGCGTTGAATGTCAACTGCAAAGAAGGCTACCTGCGCTGAGCGTAACTAGACAAGTGGCAGACTCATTTCTCAAGGTGTCAATGCCCAGGAAGTTTCCAAAAAGACACTTGGATCAAGGAATTCGACTGGTGATGAGTAAGAGGTTCCAAATCTCCAAGTGGAAGCAAGAACCTCCAAGTGGACTCAAGAACTGAAGTGGGAGAGGACACTAGTCAGCTTCATGCCAACCTCAAGCTGACTCATCCTTTCTCCAAAACTCCTCTATATAGATCTCTCTCATGAGGTCAAGGGAGGCTGGAATATTGTGAATGCAAAGAATTGTTGTTGGTTTGTGGTTAGATCATTGGGTGTTTATGCTTTGAAAGGGGCTGAAGAAGGAATTCCATTCTGCTGGGAAGGAGATGCTGGGTTGGAACCCTTTGGGTTGTATCTCTTCCTGAACCTTGTTTATCAATCAATAAAGCTTCTTGGTTCTTTCCTATACGCTGGTGTTTATTGTATGATTTGCATTAGTGTATTTGATTTACTTCTAATCCTGAATCATTTATGAATATGTATATTTGCCTTTGTGTTGTGTCCTTCTCTTGTTGCATGTAGCTGTTCTCTTGTCACAGGTAGCTGTTCTCTTGTGATCTCGTGGGAGCAAAAGCAAGGAGGCAAGTAGCTGTGGACACCCAAAGAGGAGAGGATCTAGATCGAGGGACAACCGAAAGATAACGGTAAGTCTACCAATCTCCTCTCTTTCATATTTCATAAAGGAAGAAACCGAAGTAGCTGCATTCGTTTGTTGCTAAGGTACTGTCACACCTTAGGTGGATAGGATCGTCCTGCATAGGCATTTTTCCCCACAAAAAATTGGCGACTCCACTGGGGAAGAACTTTGTTTTAGTCATTTTGTTTGTGTTTACATCATTGTTTACTTCATAGACTCAACAGCAACAATCGAACTGCTTTGCAAAGTAGAATGTTGCTGCTTTGATCCTTCACTGGGTTTTTGTCTATGATCTCAACAATGGACTCACAAATGACTTGATGATCCTTTGTGATAGTATTTAGTACCCTCTCAAAGAATCCCTCTGTTTATACCTTGCTTGTGTTTCTGATTTGGCCTGAAACAGTTGATTTTTGAGCATTTTATGACCCGGAAACCAAGAGAAACGAGAGTTTCTCCTTTCAGCGCAGACACTGTGAAGGCAGTCTGCATTTCAACGCAGGTCCCGTGAAGGCTACCTGCGCTAAATGTCAAACTGACAGTGTTGTACCTGCGCTGAACCAGTGTGGCCTTGTGCAACTGGGGTTCCTTGTTGTCTTTTGCCCTGTTTTGATCTCTGTTTTTGCTGCCTTTAACCAGCATAGGTACCACCTCTGATACCCCTTTTCTTTGCTTGAAATCCGCCTCATTTTTGTACAAAAAGACTGTAAGTGTTTTTATGTGTTTGTGGCGTCATTTACAGTTTTCCTTTGCATGAGCGAAATAGTCATCTTGTAGCCTTGATTCAGATCTGATTGATTGATTGATTGTGATCTTAGGAGAGAGTTCATTGGCTGTTTACAGTTTGATTATCATTTTCTTTTGCTTATTGGTTTGAATTTGTCGTTTTAAGTGTCGAAACAAGTATTTCTTTCGAAAAATCGCAAAGTGATTGTAATCTCTTCTACCCTTGTTGATTTTGGAAAAAGAAAACTTGTTTGTTTCAGTCATTTAAAAGCAAATTCGAAGTTGTACAAAAAGCTTTCTTTGTAGGCATTTATACTAAGAAAGTGAAAACAAACACCTGCATTGTGCATTTGCATTTTGATGAGTTTGCATGTGTGATCTAGGAAGAGTGCATTAGAGTGTGCTGGTTGCTCTTTGAGAAAAGATAGTCGCTCTCTTTTCCCTTAGTAGCTAGGATTTTCAAAGTTGAAAGATTATAAAGCTTGCTTATCATCTTAGACTGCATTTAGGAATTTGTACCAATACATCTCGTGGTGATCCTGAAAGACAAACTTTAAAAAGATCAACTTAAAATATATTGAATGAACCTAACAACTCTTTGCAACATAACGCTCATCATAGAGGTCTAGGTAGAGACGTGTTCCGGCGTCGTTAAACGTAGTGACTGTCGATCTCTAAGAAGGTGGATGATTCCTCCTGAGGGACGATAGCACTAATACGGACTTGTGCTCCCACGTACCGTCGCGTATATATTGGGAGACCCCTATAGGCATATATCCTTTATCCTTAGGAAGCCGTGTCGGCCGCCCTACTGATCACAATGCAGTGAACACAGCATTCACGAAGATCGACCACCCGTACCGTAAAACGTATTCTGTGGTTTTGCGAAAGGTTTGGCACACCCTCTGCCTAGATCTCCAGAGCAGTTTCTTTTGGCCTTTTTCAGACTCTATAACTAAAAAAGTCCATCCGAGCATTTGTCACTTCGGGCTCGTTAAAATATCGAAGGAGACTAGAGTCATCTTTAGCTTTTTCTCGACTCTTTAAAACTGAAAAAAGCAAGTTGTGTCTAAAGCGTCGTTAACAATTTATTTTAAACGGAACAATCACCCTTATTCCCGCGTTGATCTTTAGGTTGAAAAGATGGAGCACACCAACCAAGGAGTTCCCCTTGGTGGAAATCCTAGTCCCTTCTCCTCTTGGGGAGATGTTGGTGCGCCCCACATGGCCACATTGTCGCTTCCAGGACTGACAATTGGCCTACCAATTTGGCTCTTTTCAACCAATGTCATTCAGAATGCTGCCATTCCTGAACAGTCGAGTCAACAGTTAGATCAGACAAGAGTTGCCCACCAGCCTTCCACTTCATCTTCCTCTCCTCCTTCCTCTTCGCTTGACAGAACTGGTCGGTCAAAGAACCGAGTTCCTAAGGAGAAGAAGGAGAAGAAGAAGAAAGAAAAGAAGCAGAAGGAGCCTAAGGCAACTGGGGGCAAACAAGCGTCATCTAACAAAAATCTACACACAGCACTCGTAAGGCCTAAATCGCCATGTGTCATATGCAGGGGAGACCACTTCCATAGAGATTGTCCATGTATCCCCCGGATACTAAGAGATTGGTCCCCCCGTTTGCACAATTCGGTAGCATCGACCTCTGATAACCATGTCGATTGTTCACCGTCAACTAGTGGGAGTGAAGCTCCAGGATAGAGCGGGAAAGCTAAATTTCCCTGCAAACTGTGTGAAGGTGATCACGCCATCCACCGTTGTCCCTTCTTAGACGAGGCGAAAAGAGTTCTGGAAGATCGCCCGATATTGCGAGCAAATCTTCCTCCTGGATATCAAAAACTCTTGCCAAGTCCCTCGCTAGTTGAGAATCCGGTTGACCCACCCAGGTGGTCAGCCGAAGCACCTGTCATTGAAGATGAACCATCTGAATCCATACCTGACGAAAGTCTAAAGGTTGAAACGGCAGTTGACCCGGTTTTGCCTTCAGAGGCTCTATCTTCGAATGACACCATCACAGAGGAGAATAAAGACGACATCGTCCAAATTCTCTTCATCAGCACTGACTCTGATGATCAAGGGGGCAATGCCACCATTCCTTTATCGCAGGAAGGAAGTTCATCAGAGTGCTATCTGGCCGTTTACTCGGTCCCACCACCAAGCAACCTGGTTGTGTCCTTTGACTGGAACCAACTAGGCAGACCCCGCTTGCCAGCTAGCATAACATTCAGAATTATTGTCCAAATATATAGAATGGTAATGGCTGGTACAGTTATTGATGAAGGGGCATCTGTGAGTATCCTTTCCTCTATTGCTTGGAAAGCGCTTGGTTCGCCTGCCTTTCGCCTGAAATGAGAAATCTATCAGGCTTTGATAAGGGAACTAGTCGCCCTTTAGGGATCCTCCCCAATGTGCCAATAACATTGAAAGGGAAGACCGTTCAAATGAACGTGATGGTTGTTCAAGGACCCTTGGATTATAACCTACTCCTTGGACGAGACTATATATATTGCATGGGAGCAGTAGTCTCCTCACTCTTTAGAGTAATGTGTTTTCCGCATGGAGGAAGAATGGTCAAGCTCGTGGACCAACTTTCGTTTCCCGGATCACACATCGCAAATAGTCATATACCATCCCTAATTGGTCTATTCACGCAAGAAGTGTCTCAAACCACGGTCCGTCCTCCTGATGAGCGCGAGTAATCCGGGAGGACATGACTGGAACCCAGGGGGCATGCGTCCTGGTCTGCTTCGGCAGAGAACTTTGGGTATAAGGTAGGTTTCCACGAGAGAATATGACTAGTCCGTACCCCGTCCGTGGAGGAAAGAGGGTTGTTCTAGAATAGGATTCTTTTGTCAAAGTTATGTGAGAGGACGGAGCCCCGTCGCTCACCTTTGTCTATTTCGGTAGGCATTGCTGAGGAAGTGTTTTGTTTAACGAGACAATCTTTAGGTAACCTAAAAAAGGTAGGCCAAGGAAGTGTTTTGATTAACGAGACAATCTTTGGGTAACCTGAAAGAGGTAAGCCTCCCTCAGTAACGCAAATGTTTTGTCTTTGAGTAGTGTTCTTCTCTTGTCGCAAGTAGCTGTTCTCTTGCGATCTTGCGAAAAATCTATTAAAAGTTGGACTAACGAGAAGACAAGTAGCTGCTCTCTTGTGACCTCGTATAGACCCGTTGAAACTGGACTAGCAAGACGACAAGTAGCTGTGAACACCCTAAGAAAAGCAGAGGTGAGAAGAAGGAGAGGAAACCTTGAAATTGTATTTTATACCTGGGGGCATGCAAACCTTTTGGAGTGCAAGCAAAGAGCGGTTATTTATCTTTTTTTTGGGTTAGCCGTTTCCGAACTTGCATAAAGAAAGGATGAGGAGTAAAACGTGAGGGGATGAAGCTCCATAAAAAATAGCAATCTCCATTGAGACACTCTCATCATATGACTGGTATATCGAGCAGTTTTACCGCGGAATTTATGCTCGTTAAAAAATAGAAAAGCGAGATCCGAGCAGTTTTAGCACATAGTTCATGCTCGTTAAAAAATAAACATAAGATCGAGCAGTGTTTTGGCGCATTCAAGCTCGTTAAAAAATGAACCCATACCGGTAAATAACCATTGAGTATGTAACCTGATCAACCATAAAAGCCTTGGTCGTGTTTGTGCACCGTCACCTCCACTTTTCATTTGGCCGATCGTTTACCTCCATATGATTGTTTACCCATTTTGAGGAACAGCTGCAAAGAGTGATTTCACCTAGCCATCCTTGTGACACTGCCATGATTGGAAAATTCCAACCTGTACCTGGAATCAGCTGCTATCCCTGTTCATCACTCGTTCCTCAGAAGACGAGTCTTCTTTAAGCTCTTTTCAACTGACTCGTAAAATATGAAAAGATTGCCGAGTTTTGGCCTTCCAGCTCGTTAAACAACCGGAAGAGCTATCCCTCCTCTAGATTTTAATCTTTTTGGACCTGAGGGATTATTTCACAAAAAGATCGAGCGCTTGTTTTGTTCGGCTCGTTAAAACTATCGAAAACTCATCCCTTCTGTATTGTTTTATACTTTTTCGGACTTAAGGGATTAGATGACGAAAAAGGAATTTTGGAGTTAACTTTATGTACCTTTTCAGACTCTCTAAAAATGAAAAGGGCCGAGTTTTCCTTGTCGTTAGACTCGTTAAAATCACTAAATAGCGACAAACTTGTCTTTAGACGAGAACGAGTTTCACTATCGCTAGGCTCGTTAAAACATAGCGATGGGCTTGCCCGAAGGGCAGGTTATAGAACAAGCATATGTTATCCTCCTCAAGCTTGACAAAAATAAAGCGGTACTGGTCAGCAATGACTCAGGAAAAATTGGGAAAAAATCAAGAAGTCTTTGATGGTAGCAGGTCGCTCTTGAACATGACACTTTTCCTCCGTACCACATCGGGTTGGGTTGTTTCATTCACCGGTCACATCACCATGGTCTTTGCCACACCATCCATGCTTGGGGTAATGCTACCAATCCATCGCGTCAGTGTCGCCATATGTTCAAGAGAAGTCGTTCAGAAAGAGTCAACCAGGTCCCATCCACTGCCATACATTATCCTTCATCCATTCATGACCGCCACCCTGAATCATATGTCGCAGATCGTTTTCACCTCCATTAAAATCATTAGCTCTGTTCCGTGTCACTGATGTGGGATTCATTAAGGCCCTCCTTTGACGGATCGCTTCTTGTCGACTTCAACTCATTATCCAAGAAGTTGATCTAGGAACAACCCCTTCAGTACTTTGAAGCTTGCATGCCTCAATGGCAAGTTTCTCAGTTCCGGCGACAGGTATACATCAATGACCTTCGACCAGAAGATTTTGCGTGGTGTTCGACGCCAAGTCCTTTATTCACACCACGTGAATTGTACTGCAGTACCTTGAGGGTCATTATCATTATCGGTGATTCCTCTCGCGCTTGTTAACGGTTTACATCATTGACCGGTAATCAAGCGATGTCTTTCCATGTTCGACTTCAGCGCAATTCTCACATGGATCGACTTGTACTTAGAGTGAAGATCGAACGAGTTTGAAGACCCCGGATCTAGTTTCATCCATCCGCGCTGCGATATATATTCAGGAAAATAAAGACATTTGACATGTACATCATTGCAGTAGATGATCATCCTACTCAAAGGATGATAGTTTCGCCAGAATTATCAGTCTACCATCAGACGATCGTCTGTTCTATGTACTAAAATGTATTTATAAAGTTGAGCATGGGAATGCCCGCCTCAGCTAGATCATGAAAGCAGAATGAATCATAATGTATTGTATTGTATCTTATTACAGGTCTCCTCCCAGCAAATGGATGAACTTCGGACTCCCCTGGATAAAGCATTTCACCCAATAAACGGCCTCATACTTTAGGGGGCAACTGTTATAGACATTTTTATGCCTTGCATCACTGAGCATGAAATGTCAATAATTAAGGGATCCAAAGTCCCTAAACATGTTGTTCCTACCCCTAGAGGAACAAGGCCAGCAAACCACAGCAGTTCACAAAAGTTCTCCACCTGAAAACACTCAAAAACAAGGCAATTCTGGATCATGTCAACTGCTCCACTGAGCATCTGCGCTGAATGTCAACTGCTCCATTGTCTACCTGCATTGAATGTCAACTGCAAAGAAGGCTACCTGTGATGAGCGTAACTAGACAAGTGGCAGACTCATTTCTCAAGGTGTCAATGCCCAGGAAGCTTCCAAAAAGACACTTGGATCAAGGAATTTGACTGGTGATGAGTAAGAGGTTCCAAATCTCCAAGTGGAAGAAAGAACCTCCAAGTGGACTCAAGAACTGAAGTGGGAGAGGACACTAGTCAGCTTCATGCCAGCCTCAAGCTGACTCATCCTTTCTCCAAAACTCCTATATATAGATCTCTCTCATGAGGTCAAGGGAGGCTGGAATATTGTGAATGCAAAGAATTGCTGTTGGTTTGTGGTTAGATCATTGGGTGTTTATGCTTTGAAAGGGGCTGAAGAAGGAATTCCATTCTGCTGGGAAGGAGATGATGGGTTGGAACCCTTTGGGTTGTATCTCTTCCTGAACCTTGTTTATCAATCAATAAAGCTTCTTGGTTCTTTCCTATACGCTGGTGTTTATTGTATGATTTGCATTAGTGTATTTGATTTACTTCTAATCCTGAATCATTTATGAATATGTATATTTGCCTTTGTGTTGTGTCCTTCTCTTGTTGCATGTAGCTGTTCTCTTGTCACAGGTAGCTGTTCTCTTGTGATCTCATGGGAGCAAAAGCAAGGAGGCAAGTAGCTGTGGACACCCAAAGAGGAGAGGATCTAGATCGAGGGACAACCGAAAGATAACGGTAAGTCTACCAATCTCCTCTCTTTCATATTTCATAAAGCAAGAAACCGAAGTAGCTGCATTCGTTTGTTGCTAAGGTACTGTCACACCTTAGGTGGATAGGATCGTCCTGCATAGGCATTTTTCCCCACAACATCTATGTTGACAATGCCTTTTCAAATTCTTCTTACGGATGCATTGTTACCAAGTGTCACTTTGCCTCCATCTTCCTCTTTTAGTTTAATAAATTTTTTTTAATATCTTGTCGTGTGTCTTGAAAATCCACTATCAATATACCATATGTTTTCTTAACTTTTCACATATAACATAAAACCACATTATTCCTTATTCTCTTGTTCATTTTTCCATATTGTTGAATGTTGATATCTAAGACTGCATTCTTCCTTGCCTTGATTTTGATACCTACTTAAATTTATTATATAATCTCTTGATTTGTGCCCATAGTTGTTACATTTACAGCATTCAATGTAATCCAACATAGGAGAAAAAGAATTACTTTTTCTAATACCACTTCCGTACACACCTCTAGGTTTGTTGTTTAAGTAGTTGCTCATTAGAGCTTTAAGAAATTATTTTCATCCATACTCTCTTCTTGCACCATCTCTACAATCAATTTCTTTATGACCAAAATTGTTACATGAATATCATTATCCATAAAAACAAAAAACAAAAAAAATATACCTAGATGTGTATTGTTTGTTGAAAGGAATAAATTTGTTGAATCTACTTTGCATGCCTTCTTTGAGATAGTTATAATTTTGTTGCTTTGTAGTTGTATTTGTACCTTTTGGTATATTTGTGTGGTTTCCATATTTTCTTTTTTCTAATTCCTTTTATTTTAATTTTTCTATATTTTCTTAAAGACCCAACCCTATTTTGATGGAGGAAGGTTCATGATTTTTATACCTCTTTAAATTGTTCTTGAGTGCATCAGCAAAGCTAGTAGGTTATTTGAATTCCTTTTTGTTGTTGTTGAGCCTGACTCCCCCTTGTTGTTCCTTGGATTATCTTCATAACCAAGACTTGTATTGATTAATGGAGACCTCTAACAACCGAGGATGTGATCTACCATTTAAATACCTTTTAGCATCCTTAAATTTTGATTTAGTTGATATGAACCATTTTTAACTCCTTTCTCAAGGAGACAATTTCTTCTTCCAACTTCTCACAATGTCCTCCCATTTTCTCAATTGTTTTGTCAGAATTCTCCTTTATTCTTTTGGTTTCTTCTAGGTCAATTTTCAGAGGAATGGTTGAGTTTCCATAACATCCTTCATGTTTATATTCTTGCAGCTATTTTTCTAATCAATTGACTTTTTTCTTAGTTGTCTTATTTCTTTAGGAACTCATAAGTTCTTCCTCAAAATCCACTTCCCCTTCAATATCTTTTTTATAATTTTAATCATTCATGGCAGTGAATAGGATTTATCCTTTTTTATCATTAGATGTGCATTCATCACTTTCATAATCATTATCTTCTTTGGTATAATTTTTTTTCTTTTTTATATATATCCTTTTCTTTTATGATCATGAGATTTGAATCTTTCTTTATCATCATTTTCATTTAATTTTGCATAGGGACATTTAAATCCATCGTAATCTATTCTACCACACTTAAAACACTTGAATGGAAGCTTAACTTTGAATTTTCTAGCTCCTCTTTTCAACTTTCTCCCAAATTGTGCTTCTTCTTTGTTTGATTCATGACTTGAGTCTTCATGGAATTTTATATTTGTGTTTCTTTTGCTAATTTAAATGCTTCATCCCTTGTTCCTGACTTCTTTGTTGTCATCCCATATGCACCGATAATTCCACAAAGAGCATCCATCTTAGAATTTTGAAGATTTGACATTACTTCAATAGCTAAAACTTTTTGATTGAATATTTATGGAAGGGATCTCAGAATTTTTTGTGAGAAAATTCAGATTCCTTAATTTGTATCACAAGGACCTGTGATAGTATTAACTATCCCATGTACATGAAGAAAGAATGTTGCAACAGTTTCATCTTCATCCATTTTAAGACTTCAAACTAAACTTTATGAGTTTCCAATTTAGTCACCTTCACTTTGTCATCTCCTTTATAGGTACTTTGAAGCTTGTCCCAAATTCCTAGGAAAATTTGTAGCACATGACTTAAAAAAAGTTGTGTCTGGTAGTCCACATAGTATGGAATTTTTTTCCTTTGAATTATTTGAATATAGAACTTTTCCATCTAAAATAGTTGGAGGATTTTTTGGGACTTGATAACCATTTTCAATAGACAACCAGACATCAACACCTAGAGACATAATATAGGTACTCATTCTTACTTTCCGAAAGGCATAATTTGATCTATTAAAATTTGGAGCATTGCTTGAGGAAGATCAGTTGTGACTAGCCATGATCCCTTGTTCTACATTCCAGTGGTTAACTTATTCTTGAAGGAACCTATTCAAATATCATTTTTTATAAAATATGATTATACTGGGGGGGTTGAATTATTATAATGTTAAATTTTACAAATCAAAACATTTCAATGCATATACAAATTTCATCACATCAACAACATAAGAATACACCAAATATATGTGGAAAAAATTACGAGAGAAAACCAGAAAACTTATTTATATGAATGTTCTTGTATGCATCAACCTATTGCTACAACCAATTACAAGAGAAAACCAGAAAACTTATCTATATGAATTTTCTTATAGGCATCAACCTATTGCTACAATAATTTACTAGCACTAACCAAAAGGAGACACCAATCCACTGCAATAATTTACTAAAACCAACCAGAAGAAGACTCCAATCCCTTAGAATAATTTATTGGCACCAACTAGAAGGAGACAAAAATCCCCAGAAGTGAGTTATTGGAACCAACCAGAATTGCTTATTAGATCCCTTTTTCATAAATTTTCAAATTTAGATCCACGATATTTTCCAATTATATAGATTGATCAATCTATAATTCAATTTGTCTGTCCTCAAGATATCTTCTTCTTCTACATATCACTCCCTACTTTGTATCTTCAACTATGTTTTATGCACAATCCTTACATGATTCTCAATGACTAGCCACAGGAATCACAGTCTTAGCACTCCAAGCAGCTGAAAGGAGGCGCAGAACTATAAACTACTATGCCCAAGAGTTGTGCGATGTCAGGACTGCACACAGTAGCGAGTGTCACAGGGTCTGTGATAGTGCAAGGGTAGTTGTGCTGCCGCACAGGTTGGCTAGAAAGTGACCGTTATAGTCACTATTCAAGATGTGATGCTTAGTTTGAGACCAAATGGAGCAGGCGATAGGCATTTAAGGAAAACGTTATGGGCTAGATTTGGGAAAATTTGTCGCCAAGGGAGCATTAATGGACTGGATTTGGGGGGAACAGTTGAATTCGAATTCAAAAGGCGTTATAAATTGCAAAGCGTTGCCTAGCAAATAACACTTGTCCATTTGAGAATTGAGCTATTGCACGTCCTAAGATTCAGTAACTCTGATGTGTTCGATTCTTTGAACTCGAAGGCATTATTTGAGCACCTACCTTAACCGTAGAGAGATTTTTGGAACAGTAGTATGACCACATCAGAAGAAGCCATAGATATCAATGAGATGACTACTGAAGAGGCTGCGTAGGCCATGACAATAGGAGATGCCCCAGAAAGCATCAGGATAGTTGCAGAAATCCCTAATTCGCCACACACATCGAGGGCCAAGAAAGAAAAGCATCCCATGGTACTAATGCGCGGCTCCCCCAGAAACCTGCTGAGACTAAATTGACCATGGAAGAAATGGGGAAAGTGGTTAATGTGGAAATCTATGAGGAGGAGGAAGCCTTTGAGGAAATCATGGTCGGAGAGGAGGAGGACGAAGAATTGGAGGAAGAAATCGAGGGCGCGAACCTTTTGACAAGATTGCTTGCTGAGCACCAGTATTGCAGCAATAATACTGCAACTCTTGGGCTGCCTACTTTACTCTTATCAACTTGGTAGTTCGTAACAAACTTGGAAGTGATGGTGTTGTATGCACAAGTACTAGTTCTTACCACAGGCTTTCACTTGGTCAACTCGCGCAAGATCACTAGGAGCTCAAGTCAACTTCTATGGATTCTAGAAGAAGCTCTATATGTGATGAAAGAAAGGGAAGCTTACTCTACAGAGGCTACTCTACTTGCAGAAAGAAAAAAGACTGAAATGTAAGGTAAACCTAGCAAACCCTACTTAACCAACTAATCCTACTTTTGCATAAAGCACTATGAAAACTATGAAATGAATGCCATTACCTACTCAAAGAATTAAACAACATCTACTCAAGCTATTTCTATAAATAAATGAGAAAAAAACATCCTTTTGGATTTTTATGTATTCTTATGTGAAATTGACATGCATGTATTTTACTGTGTGTGAAGGTGGAAGCGAATAGGTGGTGTTAAAGGGTGACTTCGGGGTTTGAGGAGATGTAGGATGGTGTAGATGGGTCTTAGGAGGTCTCGTGTGGCCTTTTGGAGGCTTTTCCCACATTCAGCCTTCAAAAGAAAGCCTACAGGAAAATCTGCAGGAGGACACAGGGGATATACAGGAGGATGCCGAGAGCAGTTTTGAAGGTTTTTAAGGTGTGAGAGTCGGGGGAAAATGTAGATTAAGGTTGGGATGATGTGTTAGGGCACCTAGGGTTCACCAAGGATCACTAGGAGAGGGAAAGATGGTTGGGAGAGAGGAAGAAATCCTATGGAAAAATGCAGAAAACTAAGGCAGATTTGAGGTGAACTTTGGGCGACTTGCGGGGCATAGATCAGAGAGAGAATGTGATGGTTGATAGGCAGACCTGCTATGAGAAGAAATCTACTACAAAATAACTGACGGTCAAACAATGAAATCAATCAATAAAGGAAATTAAGTACATAAAAAAAACAGAATTTTGCATCAAGCTAATCTAAATTATGAGTTATGGAAAGAAATGCTAAAAAATGATATAATGAGAGAAAGCATGGAAGAAGACTTATTTCAAAGACAGAGATGAGCATGGTGAAAGAGATCTAAAGCAAAGCATTAACCTTCTAACAAACTGCAACACTAGAAATCCTATGGAGAAGGAAAATCTGTGTTTTTGTGGCAGCAAGAGGGTCTTGGCCTCAGTTCATGGTCCCAAAGGGAGGAAAGGAGGCCAAGGCACTGTTGCTGGCCTTTTATATCTTCTATCTATCACTATTTTCCCTACTATAGAAAACACAAATGGAAACAACCTTCTAAATCACCAAAAGCAACCTATTCTTAACCAAGAAAGAAATTCATCTAACAGCAACTAAT
Organism: Pinus tabuliformis; assembly: GCA_031772625.1. Lineage (NCBI taxonomy): Eukaryota > Viridiplantae > Streptophyta > Pinopsida > Pinales > Pinaceae > Pinus > Pinus tabuliformis. The sequence goes on from CM062812.1 coordinate 67,875,629, forward strand.
CCATAAACTAAAACAAAGCATATAAATACAAACAAGAGGAGCTTGGCTGCTTGGATTGGGCCCTAACCTAAGAGCTTCAGCCCTCTGAGGTAACTCAGTGCTAGCTCAAGAAGAATCTCATCTTTATTATCAAAATAGTAATAGGATTACATGAAACTGTCACCAAAAGTAAGCTCGAAGTTGAGCAGAGCAAAACTGCAACAAAAATTCGACCCTAGTGAGGCCCTAGGCCTCTCTACTTATACAACTGAAGCTCCCAATAGCTTCCTTAAAATCAGGGAGGCTTGGCTCCCAAAACTCGAGATAAACATAAGTTATCCTCCACTTGCTCGGCTACCTCCTAGTGCATTGATTTGGTTGTTTGTGCTCCGAGCTGCATGAAGGAGAATTCAAAGTGGGGAGTAATAAATGAGGGGGATTCCCTCCTATAAATCCTCTCCTTTGTGCACTTCAAATTATCGCTGCCAATTGTCCATTGAATCTTTGAATTTGTCTTCAAAATTCAACAAAAATATGCATTAAACACATATTATACCTCATGGCATCATAACTAACCCAACTCACTCCATAAGCATAAATATAATAAAAAAACATGCAATAAGCTAAGAGAATGGTTGATTTAACTATGTTAGGAGCAAAATGAGCCCATATAATTACCCATTTATGGGGCTCATCATCACCCCCTACTGAAGGTGTTGCTCATCCTCTAAGCAGCTTAGTCCATCTCCTCATCTTTGATGGCCCTGGTGACCTCCCTAACATCCCATGCTTCTGATGTGATCTCCTCTTCTTTGTCATGGAATCCTGCCTTTCTATCTACCTCTTCCCACTGTTTTTGCTCTTCTTCCTCTTTTCTACCTTCTAGCATGCCTAGCAGCAGTGGGGGGCTCAATTTGAGGCCAATCCAATTTACTTTCAAACTTTGCATGGAGCGCTTATACATTGGCACTCTCCTTAATGCCTCTTTCATCCTTATTGGGGAGTGATACTCTCTGATCTGCAAACTGTGTGGTAAGGTGTTCCACCTCCTCATACAAGCATGAATACAGTCATCCCTAAGTAACCTTTCCATATCCTCAAAATGTGCAATGGCTTGAGCCTAATCATTGATATATTTAGGGGCAATTTGGGGATTATTTGCAAGCAGGTTATGTGTGCTGATGAGTGCCATGGGATCTGATGGCTCAGCTCTGATCATTAAGGGCTCATTATGCTCCTTTATCATCAACTTTCTTATTTCTGTTGCCCTTAACTCTTCATGATTCATCCATGAGTCCATGGCCATTAGTTGTAAGTCCCCTAGCCTATCATTAGGGTCCCACACATTCATGTCTGTGAGGGCCATGTTATGCAGATAGAATTCTACTATTTTTGCCTTGTCTTCTGATGAGCTTTGGTCACACAGGTCCATAAACTGTCTGTAATCTTGAAAAGGCATTGTGCCTCTCTGTGCCAAAGTCTTTATCTGAAACTGTAGCCATTGGTCCTTGAGGTATAATCCATAGGATTTTGCTAGTGTTCCAAATTGCAGTGCCTCCATGGACTAGTTGGCCATGCATGCCAGTTGTGCCTCTTTCTCTTGCAATTGTCTTCTTAGCAATTCATTTTCTGTTTCAAGGTGAGTTCTTGTGATTGCTTCTCTATGTCTTACAACACTTAATTCTCTACCCATTTCTCTAAGTTGATTCTCCATATGGCCAATATCCTCAGCTCCCTTGGATTTGGCTATTTGCATCCACCTATGGGTCCTTATTCTTTCTTTCTCCAACTCAAATAATAGTGAGATTGCAATTTTTTTTGGAATGATTCTCCCCCCCTCAAGAACACTATAATAAGAGCCAAGACTAGGTTGGGAGTCAAGTTCTTATGCCTCTGTTGCTTCCACCTTCCCTTGTGGCTGTCCTTCTATCCTTTTTTCAAGTTTTTCGGTCTCCTATAGTCTTGACAGGGTCTCCTGTAGAACAGTCTGTGCCTCTTGTAGAACTATTTTTGAGTCCTGTAGTTCTACTTTTTCCTTCCATGTGGGAGATCTAGGAGTCCCCCTTTCATAAGTGATAGGTGCCTTGGAAGGGGATTCCTTTCCTTGGGCAGAGGGTGAATCTTCAATAACAATAGGCACTTTAGAAGAAGGCTGGGGTTTCCCTGTTTTTATCCTTGTGCTCTTCCTAGCCCTGAAATACATTGAGGTCTGCCTCTTCCTCTTTTGTTTTGGTTTAATTGGGGTGTTGAGGGTAGTGAGAGCATCTACTACCTCTCTTTCTAGGGTCTCAGGAGACACTTCTATCTTTTCTACCCCTCTTTCTCCTCCTATCTTTTTCTCTGTCTCTGTTTGTTTTGTTTCTTCCTGCTCTATTTTGGTTTCTTCCTTCTTCCCTTCTTGTTCCTTAGTTTCTTCCCCTTCTCCCCCTTGCTACTTTTCCTCCTCACTATTAGAAGGACTGATATCATGGGTGAGGGCTTTTATGTCATCTTCTGCTGTCATGTTTCGAAAAATTTCCCATGCTATGGGGATTGTGAATGTATGGAGGGATTGTTCCACTAAAATTTTAATTAACCCTTGGCGAGCCAGCTGATCTGGACTCCCTGCCTTGAACTTAATGCTGGAGTCTATGAGGGACTGCAGGAGGAAATAGGGGATGTTGAGTTTCTGGGGTGTTGGAGTGTCCATGCCATATCTCAGCTCATGAAGGATTCTAAAATGGTAGCCATAGACTATGCTATACCTCCCTTCACAGGAAACATATTTGATGATTTGGTAACTAAATTCATCCCAAGGGTAGGGTATGCTTGTCCTTCTAATGCCATTTTTATCTTCTACAGGATGTTCATTGTTTTGGAAGAAGTTTTTCTTGGCAGCCTGTCCAATTGGTTTTTCATCTTTGCTCCAAGGTAATCCAAGAGGAAGGGTAGTAACCCTACTGATAAATTCTGGGGTTATTTCCATGGAAAGACCTCTAAAAGTGATAGTGGCATGGGTTCTTGAGTGAGGGACTAAAGAAAGGGCAAATTCCTGACTAATTTCCTCATCAAACCCTCAGAATTTCTCAAAAAAAGGTCATCCAATTTGCCCTTGTGAATATGGCTACTACTTCGGGGTGTTCATGGAGCCTGGTTGAATTAGTGGGCTCTCCCTCATGAATCCTCCTGTGATTATGCTTATAACCCTTTTGAACACCAAATGTAGAGATGGAGACAAGAATTTTGATGAAAACAGGAAAATAGAGGAAAACTGTGTGTTTTTTTTTTTTTTTCTAATTTTAAACAGGTAGAATTTTTTTATGTAATTCCTCTTCTTCTATGGACTCAATTCCTCCTTAAAATGATATCATTCCTTGCACATATTGATCATCAATGTGGGCATGCATGGAACCTACCTCCTCATGCCAGAAATCGAGCAAAAAACCCGTGTTTTCTTCTTAAAAACAACTCACTGCCCCTCCCGTAGAACTGCCTGTAAGTGCTCTTGTAGAACCTATAAGTGCTCCTATAGACAACGCTGAGAGCAGGAGGATGGGTGAGATCAATGGAAAATGATGGTTTCAAAGCTGTGGGGTGACAAGGAGTTTGCTTCAGCTAAGTTTACGAGGATAGAATGAAAGAAAAGGTGGTGAGAGTGCTTGAGGAGGAGTACTTATTACTTCTTTTAGATATTTCTGATGATGGGGGTGAGCTGGAAAAAATGTATGTTGGCCATATTTGGACCGTTGGTCCCCACCTACCTTTTCATCATGGTTTCTTCCCTCAATCACCTCTCATAATTGCATCGGAGTTTGCAAACCCTCCATTACCTGTCCTTGGGATCTTTCTCTGAGTTGACTATGCACACGTGTGGTGACATTTTTGGATGAGTGCAGTCAACTCGACGAAGGTGGCCAAGTTAACTGGCCACCTTTTCTTGTTTAACCCCAACCATCTCATTCGCTTATGCATATCTTTCAATTACACAAATGAAACATAGGAGTGGGGTAGTCACTTACCTATGAGTCAAATGTATGTGATGTGAAGTATTTGGCTCCTTTTACTGCTGCATGCTTGGCTATTTGTCTTATGTAGGTATCCTCTAGCTGGATCTAAGCTTCAGATGTCTCCTTTAATCCCATGATTGCACTTCTTTTTCTATTGTGGCTTGATTTTAATGGGATCAGTTGCTACAAGAATTCCTACAGGAGCTCCTGTAGCTGCTTCTCCCTTTAAAATTTCAACTTATTTCTGTACTAGAAGCTATGAGGATGATGCCAGAGATGCTGATGGAGATGGAGAGGTACTAGGTAAGTTGCAGGTGATATTTGAGGTGCTACTTCCTTTATTTTTTTGTTTTTTTCTAAAAATTGGTTGTCTGTGTTTTTCTGTGACAAGAAGGGAAAAAAAGGATGATGATGATGTGATGCAGGTGTGGAATGGATGGAAAGGAGGGTTGATAGTTGTAGGAGGGTTTACATATTCTTCACAAAGCTTCCTAGCCTCTCAAACTTCTTTTTGGAACCATTTCTGGCTCTCTATGATTCCTACAGGAGCCTCCTGTAGAAAACATAGGCCCTCCTGTAGAACACATAGTTTCCGGAAACAACATAGTGGGGTGGAAGAAAGGTCAAAAATGATGGAGAAGAGTGTGGAGGGGGTGAAATAGGCTCTTTGGCATCCTCTCTTGCTCCTTGTGGTCCTCTTGCAACCTGCAATTCACATTAAAATTCATTTTTCCTTTTCTTCTTTTTTTTTTTTTTTTTTTTGGAAAACAACTAGGGCGCCTCAAGAAGGTTTTCACCCTAATTACTTGCCCTAGGTCCCTCCAAGGGAGGTTTTTACCCAGGGATCTTATTCTCTTTTTCTTTTCTTTTCTTTTCTTTTTTCTTTTTTTTGGCATCACTGAGCCGCCTCAGAAGAGGTTTTCAACTCAATGATGGGACTCAAGCGCCTCATGGAGGTTTTCACTTGAGTCCTTATTTTTTATTTCTCTTTTCTATTTCTTCAGTGAGTGGGTGAAGTGGAGGCTAAGACATGCTCCACTACCATCACTATCTTATTCAGATCTTCAATGAACTCTCGCTTGGAGAGGGGCTTCTTGTAAATTTTCAACCTATGTCCATTGACAATCATGGGGATGGCTTCCTCATCAATGGTTCTGATCAAAATTGAACCATTGTCATTGCATTTTTCCATAGTGTAGGGTCCTAGCCATCTTGTCCTCAGCTTTCCTTTGAAGTCTTTCTACCTTGAATCATAGAGTAGTGCCCAATTTCCCTCTTGGAATTGCTTCTCCTTGATATTTTTGGCATGCCATATCTTCCTCTGAAGCTAAACTACCTCTGTGTGGAGAAGGGCCTAAAATCTTTGTTCATCCAATCCATTGAGCTGGAGTAGTATTTCCTTCAGTGCATGACTGAGGTGTAGGCCTAGCTGAGCTGCCATCCTTAGTGTATTGAATTTAAATTCTATTGACAACAAAGCCTTCTTCCCATAGACCAGTTCATAGGGTGTGAACCCTGTGGTGGTCTTCCATGTTGTGTTGTAGGCCCAGGTGGCCTCAACTAATCTATCCGCCCAATCTTTTCTACTGCTACACACTACCTTGGTCAAAATTCCTTTCAAAGCTCTGTTATTGACTTCCACCTGCACATTGGTTTGTGGATGGTAAGGGGTGGAAGTCTTGTGCTTGATTTTACGATGTGTGAGCAGGTCTTCAATCAAATTGGAAGTGAACTGGCTGCCTTGATCTGTGACCAATTCTCTTGGATACCCGAACTTGTAGAATATGTTTTCTCTCAAAAACTCAACTAATTTTTCCTCTATTGTTACTTTGATTGCTTTTTTTTTTTCTGCCCACTTTGTCAGGTAATCAGTGCACACAATGATGTATTGCTTCTGTTTTGAAGGAGGGTTGGTAGGACCCACAAAGTCCATGCCCCACTTCTCAAATGGCTCAAAGGCCACTTGAGGTTTCATGGGCATATCATCCTTTGGAGTAGGTTTTCCCATCCTTTGACACCAATCACATTGGTTGGTGTATCTCCTCACATCTTGATGAAGAGTGGGCCAATAGTAGCCTGCTTGCAAGATTTTGAAGGCAGTTCTCTTCGCTGCAAAATGACCTCCACAAGGCCCGTCATAACAAGTCAGGGGGATGTCAAAAACTTCCTCCTCCCTAACACATCTTCTCAAGATCTGATTTGGGCCAAGTTTGAAGAGATTACCCCCAATCCAGGTGAAAGGGGTGCTTTTCCTCACTATCTTACTTTTCTCCTTTGAGGACAAGTGTGGTGGAAACTGTGCTGAAACCAAGTAGTTTGCTATATCAGCAAACCATGGAGAGAGTATTGAGATAGAAAACAGGTGTTCATCTGGCATTTGATCATCCACCATTCCTTCTTCACCTGCAGTCAAATTTACTCTAGACAAAAAGTCAGCAACAACATTTTCTTTACCAGGCTTATCAACAATGGTCAAATCAAACTACTACAGTAAAAGAAACCATCTAATAATGCGAGCATTTACATATGGTTTGTAAATTAAATATCTAATTGCAGCATGATTAGTGTGCATGAAGGTCTGATAGTCTGTGATATAATGTCTGAATTTGTTTAAAGAATGCACAAAATCTAGGAGTTCCTTCTCAGTCACTGTGTAGTTTAACTCTGCCTTTGACAAATTTTTGCTTATAAAGTATATGGCATAAGGTAAATTTTCATCAATTTGTCCTAAGGCTGCACCTATTGCTTTGTTCTAGACATCTGTGTGAATGTGGAAAGGTAGGGCCCAGTTTGGGCCTCTCAAAATTGGGGCAGTCACAAGTTTACTCTTCATGGTATCTAAGGCTTCTTAACAATTTTCCAACCATACAAATTCAACATCTTTGCCTAGAAGACAAAACAAGGGAGAGGCTAGCTTACTGAAATCTTTAATGAATCTTCGATAATACCCAGCTAAGCCTAGGAAACTTCTAACATCTCTCACCTTTTGATGAGGTGGGACCATTTGGATGATGGCAATTTTGTTGGGGTCCACATGCAATCCTTGTTGAGATATTGCATGACCTAGCACGGTCCCTTCAGTCATAAAAAATTCACATTTTTCCAGACTAAGGAACAGGTTCATCTCAATACACTTGTCCAAAATATTTCCTAGGTTAGATAAAGCTTCCTGAAAGTCAGAACCATAAGGAGTAAAATCATCCATATATATTTCCACTGCATCATGAACCAGTTCAGAAAATATACTCAATACCGCTCTCTGGAAAGTGGTTGGAGCATTGCACAAACAAAAGGAAGGACTCGATATGCAAAGGTACCCCAAGGACAAGTGAAAGTGGTCTTATCTTGGTCTTCCGAGCTGATTTGAATCTGATTGTACCCGCTAAACCCATCTAGGAAGGAGAAAAACTTTTTCCCGCCAGACCATCTAACACTTGATCTATGAAAGGCAAAGGAAAATGGTCATTTTTAGTGTCTTTGATCAATTCCCAATAGTTGACATAGATTCTCCACTTACCATTTTTCTTTGTCACTAGCACCAAAGGAGAGAACCATTCACTGCCAGAGATGGGGTAGATGAATCCTGCATCAAGTAATTTTTGCAACTCTTCCTTAACAATGTCTTTAAGTGCTGGATTCATTCTCCTTTGAGGTTGCCTAACTGGTTTGCAATCTTCCTTAATGTATATATGATGAGTACATACTGAAGGGTGCACTCCCTTCATCTCCTTATAACTCTAGGCGAAGGCATCTAAATGTTTTCTCAATAAGCTGCACAACTCCTTCTCCTGGGAAGTGGATAGGGATGGATTGATTTTCAAGGTTCTTCCTGGGACAAACTCTATATTATTAACACGGAGAGAGGTCGGGTCGGCCACACAAAGATCAATTAAGGGGTTGTTTTGGGTTTCTTTCACTATGTCCTCTAATGGTAAGATACTGGGGGGTGGATTCTGAATTACATTTTCAATGATATCATCCTCATCTTGTGGTTTCCCCCCCATGGTGGTTTCTAATGCACAAAGTGGTGCAGAATAGACTTCATCCTCATCCTCCTCCTCCAACCAGAGAGGTAGATCATGTTCTAGCAAGGGTTGGGCAGGAGGGTATAGGATTAACTGTTTGGACATATGCCCGTTCTTGATGGTCATGTTCCCAGCTCGACAGCTGATGTAGGCATCGGCAGTAGCCAACCAGGGTCTTCCCAGGATGAGAGGATACCTAGTGAGCTTTACCTTCGGCTGGAGAACTAAGAAATTAGTAGGGTACTCCTAAGAGTCAATAGAGACCATCACATCTTCCACAATCCCTTCAAGGGTCATGGTGGAGCTGTCAGCTAGCTACAATACTGTCGTGGTCTTCCTCGAGGAGCCCTGGAGGTTAAGTTTGAGCATTGTGTCCTTTTTCATCACATTAATGGCAGCTCCCAGATCAATCAAGGTATGTGGGATCAGGGTGCCATTGATGTGGACATCAACTACTGGGATTCTAGGGTCCAGATATTTCGAACAGATTACCTATCCCAACATTAGGTCGGACAGTTGTCCTAAGACATTGATGGTTGGGGCATCTCTCTTGCGCCTCCCTAGATGCCTAAAGAACTTCTCTTTGATTAGCCTATTGTATATAGGCACATCTTTTATGGCTTGGAGAAGTGGTATCTTCACACATAACTGTTTCAATTCTCCCAGAAGTTCAGTTTCTTTTGGGGTAGGTTGTGTTTTCCTAGATAATCTCTTAGGAAAGGGTGGAATCGCTTTAGATTCACTTTCCTCTTTATCTTCCTCAGCCTCCCTAGGTGGAGGCTGGCTATCTGGGAGAACCTTCCCAGATCGCAGGTTAATCTCCTAAATCTCCACAGCATACGTTGGGAATGATGTTTCACCACTATACACTTGTTGAGTTTGTCTGTTGTTTAGGTTCAGGTTCGGCTGGGCAGGCATTTGGGGTTGCCTTGGTGGAGCAAGAGGAAATGGTTATGGTTGAGCAGGTGGTGGAGGCAAAATAGCGGGAGGAGAGTTGTATTGGGGCCTCCACCCCTGATGAGATGCATTCCACTGAGGTTGCGGTTGAGCATAGGATTGAAATGAATGAGCGGATGGTTGGGCACGATATTGAGATGGAAAGGACCAAGGAGGAGGCGTGGACCATGAGAGATGAGCAGGAGGTCCCCAAGAAGGTGGAAGTGACTTGGATGGGGTTGTAGTATGCTTGAGATGTCCCTTGCATCCCCTGCTGGTATGGTCTAGGTCCATGCAGTATTCTTTGGTTCATGAAATAGAGTGGTTCAGTGGCTCCTTCGGCCCCCTGGTATACAGCTTTAAGTCTGGGCAAGGAAGGGCACTTATCTGTAGAATGATATTCTTCAAAAACTAAACAAACCTCTATAGATTTCAATGGACATTCGTTCCGAGGATGCCTCCTGGTGCATCTAGGACAAAATATGGCCAAAACCCTCTCTGCTTCCTCTTGTTTCCTTTTGATATGCAAGGTATCCATTTGCATGGAAAGAGTCTGCAACATCTCACTTTTGAAGTCTTCCAACATGTTTTCGAGTTCACCTTTGATGGATGAATTGGAAGAGGAGGTACTGGCTATGGGTTGACTCCCCCTACCTCTCTTTCTAGCTGCTCTAGAATGGTTTCTAAAGACAGTATTTATGTCCTCATAAGATAGATGGTAGATGTCTCCCCCCGACCAGTAGACGGAGGGTGTCTAGAAGGTCTTCCGGGATTCCCCTGAGTAGAACCAACTTCAGAGATTCAGGGTCAAGTGGGCACCTAGCCCTTTTGTAACTGAGCTAGAACCTCTCTTCATAATCTTCCAAGGATTCATCACTTCCCATGGTCATTTGAAATATTTCTTCTTGGTATCTTTTGACCTACAGTAGTCTCGATATTTGTTATTAAAGGCATGCTACATCTGAGCCCAAGTTGTCATGCTATTTCTAGGTAACCCCATGAACTAGTGCAATGTTGCATCCTTGAGAGTAGAAGGGAATAGTTTCAACTTTTGCTCATCTTCTGCATAGTCATAGGTTCGACAGATGACAACAAACTCAAACAAGAAGGTGTCAGGATCTTCTTTAGTTAAACCATGGAGGTGATGTAAGGCTGAAGGACTTATATTCTTCATTTTGGTGTCCCCATTGGTCTCCCAGATGGGAAAGGTGCCCTCTATTCTTTCTCCATTTCCCCTAGCATTTCTTATTTCAGCCATTGGCTCAAGAGGGATGTTTTCTTCTTCTTCTTCCCCTATAGGTTCTTCAAATATCTCTGGTTGTTCACCTAAAGGTTCTTCTTGATCACTGCCACCGAGGAAGAGAGAAGGTTGGCTGTGTGATGTAGTGGGGGTGTTGGGCAAGAATTTTCCTGAATTATCTCTATTCCTACAAGGCATGAAAGGAAATCTTTTTGGTTGGTTTTTGTTTTTTTCACTAATCATACTTGTAAAACTGAAATGGATTGAACAATACAAATGCAACTAATTGAAATGAACTTTGTTGAAATTAAATTTGCAGAATTGAAAAGGAAAGCAAGGAAATGCAGAAACTGAAAGAAACAACTATTCTGCTTTTGCTGAAATGAAATTTGCAAAATTGAAAAGGAAATCAAGGAAATGCAAAAACTGAAAGGAACAACTATTCTACTTTTGCTTAAATAACCCACTTAGCAGAATGTGATGATAGAAAATAGAAGAAAGCAGTAATCACAACTACTCTGATGCTTCCCTAGAAACAGCGCCAAAAAGTGGTGAGCACCAATATTGCAGCAATAATGTTGCAACTCTTGGGCTGCCTACTTTACTCTTATCAACCCAATGGTTCGTAACAAACTTGGAAGCGATGGTATTGTATGCACAAGTACTAGTTCTTACTGCAGGCTATCACTTGGTCAGCTAGCGCAAGATCACTAGGAGCTCAAGCCAACTTATATGGATTCTAGAAGAAGCTCTATATGTGATGAAAGAAAGGGAAGCTTACTCTACAGAGGCTACTCTACTTGCAGAAAGAAAAAAGACTGAAATGTAAGGTAAACCTAGCAAACCCTACTTAACCAATTAATCCTACTTTTGTAGAAAGCACTTTGAAAACTATGAAATGAATGCCATTACCTACTCAAAGAAGTAAACAACATCTAATCAAGCTATTTCTAGAAGTAAATGCGCAAAAAACATCTTTTTGGATTTTTATGTATTCTTATGCGAAATTGACATAGGATCATGTAGATGGGTCCTAGGAGGTCTCAGGTGGCCTTCTAGAGGCTTTTCCCGCATTTGGCCTTCAAAAGAAAAGCCTACAGGAAAATCTACAGGAGGACACAGGGGGTCTACAGGAGGATGCCGAGAGCATTTTTGAAGGTTTTGAAGGTGTGAGAGTCAATGGAAAAGGTAGATGAAGGTTGGGATGATGTGTTAGGGTGCCTAGGGTTCACCAAGGATCACTAGGAGAGGGAAAGATGATCAGGAGAGAAGAAGAAATCCTATGGAAAAACGCATAAAACTAAGGCAGATTTGAGGTGAAATTTGGGCAACCTGCGAGGCATAGATCAGGGAGAGAATGTGATGGCTGATAGGATGATCTTCTATGAGAATAAATATATGGCAAAAGAACTAACAGTCAAACAATGAAATCAAGCAAGCAAGGAAATTAAGTACATAAAAAAAAATAGAATTTTGCATCAAGCCAATCTAAATTATGAGCTATGGAAGAAGAATTATTGCAAAGACAAATATGAGCATGGTGAAAGAGATCTAAAGCAAAGCATTAACCTTCTAACAAACTGCAACACTAGAAATCCTATGGAGAAGGAAAATATGTGTTTTTGTGGCAGCAAGAGGGTCTTAGCCTCAATTCATGGTCCCAAAGGGAGGAAAGGAGGCCAAGGCACTATTGCTGGCCTTTTGTATCTTTTGTCTATCATTGTTTACCCTGCTATAGAAAAAAAAATGGAAACAACCTTCTAAATCACGAAAAGCAACATACTCTTAACCAAGAAAGAAATTCATCTAACAGTAACTAATCCATAAACTAAAACAAAGCATATAAATAAAAACAAGAGGAGCTTGGATGCTTGGATTGGGCCCTAACCCAAGAGCTTCAGCCCTCTAAGGTAACTCAGTGCTACCTCAAGAATAATCTCAACTTTATTATCAAAATAGTAATAGGATTACATGAAACTGTCACCAAAAGTAAGCTCGAAGTTGAGCAGAGCAAAACTGCAACAAAAATTCGACCCTAGTGAGACCCTAGGCCTCTCTACTTATACAACTAAAGCTCCCAACAACTTCCTTAAAATTAGGGAGGCTTGGCTCCCAAAACTCAAGATAAACATAAGTTATCCTCCACTTTCTCAGTTGCCTCCTAGTGCATTGATTTGGTTGTTTGTGCTCCGAGCTGCATGAAGGATTCCCTCCTATAAATCCTCTCCTTTGTCCACTTTGAATTATTGCTGCCAATTGTCCATTGAATCTTTGACTTTGTCTTTAAAATTCAACAAAAATCTATATTAAACACATATTATACCTCATGGCATCATAACTAACCCAACTCACTCCATAAGCATAAATATAATCAAAAAGCATGCAATAAGCTAAGAGAATGGTTGATTTAACTATGTTAGGAGGAAAAATGAGCCCATATAACTGGTGGGCTCCTGTATTGTAGCAATAATGCTGCAACTCCTAGACTCCCTTCTTTACTTTTATCAACCTAGCAGTTCGTAACAAACTTGGAAGCGACGGTGCTGTATGCACAAGTACTAGCTCTTGTCGCAAGCTGTCACTTGATCAGCTGGCACAAGTCCGCTAGGAGCTTAAGCCAACTTCTATGAGCTCTCAGAAGAAGCTTTTAACTGTGATGGACAAAAACTAACTCAACCAGAGGCTAATCTACTTGCAGAAAGAAGTTGAAAGCTAGAAAGGAACGCAAACCCTAGCAAACCCTAGTTGTACCGACTAACCCTACTGGTGCAAGTAAAAGGATGAAAGCTACAGAAATGGATGCCATTGACTTCTAGAAAGGTAAAATGCATGTGACTAAGCTACTTCTGAAGAGAAATATGAAGAAAACATCTTTTTGCATTTTTGAGTAATTTGTCAGAATTATCTTGCATGTGCTTTAACTGTTTTTTGACTGTGCAGAGGTTGACTGGCGAAAGGAAATGGAGTAGGCACTTGCAGGAGGTTGGGAAGGTTAGAAGAGGGCCTAAGGGGTCCCTAGCACCCTTCCAGAGAGTTTCACAGTGCTCGGATCTCAAGAAATCGCTTTTGTGAGCTTCTAGAGGAAGTCTGCAGGGGTTTTACAGGATGTTCTGTGGCTTCTACAGGATGTTTCTACAGGATGTTCCGAAAGGGAATTTTGAAGGGTTGATGGTGGAAGAAAGGTGAAGAAGTGGGTACAGAGGTTGGATGATGATGTGGAGGGGTCCAGGACCTGGAAAACAAAGTGGGTGAGTGATGAGGATGGTTGGATTTGTTCAAGGAGGGGTAGAGCAATGTTGCACAAAAATATGGAAATTAGGTCAAAGTGAGGGAACGTGGAAAATGTGAGGCAAGAATCAGAGTTGGAGGACGGAGCAGGCGGTATTGATGGAGTAGGGGTAGGCAAAGAGGTATCACAGGTGCTCTGCAAGTTATTTTCCAAACTATTCAAACAAAGACTCGGAAAACCAAAGACCTAGCTACTTTAACCTAATCTGACCTAAATATCAGCAAAGAAAATGAACAGAAGTTTATTTGCAACGAAACCATGTGAAATAGCTATGCAACTAAGCAATCATGAACCTGAACATGTAACCACAACTAGTATCAACCGGTAACACTAAAAATTGCATGATGAAGCAAAGACAATTTTTTTGGTGGCAGCAAGGACACCTTGGTCCCAGCTCATGGTCCCATAGAGGGAGAGGTGAGATCAGGGGTGCTTGATGGCTTTTTTCTGAAGATCTTCTCTGCTATTAACCTATCAAATTAATCTGAACATGAAAATCCTTTTTAATCATCAACAATGACCTAGGTAACCAAGCAAGACTGTAATCTACTTAACAGAAATTATTTTGCAAAGACATTAAAAACATATAAGAGTACACGAAGGAGGCCTTGGAACTTGGGTTGGGCCCAACCCCAAGAGCTACAGGATCCTAAGAAAAAGTTTAGAACTTATGCCAAATGAAATTGCTTTCCATTATTCAAAAATAACCATGTCACAAAGAAAGTTGTACAGTAGAAGCTACAAACTGAGCTGAAAAACTAACAGCACTATAGTGCAAAATACAACTGCTCAAAAAGTAACATACGAAGGCTAGAAGCCTTCCTATTTATGCACTACGAGGGTCTCCAATAGCCCTCCTTAACTCGAGGGGTTCGACTGCCTTTGGGAATCCTTTTCAGTGGCCTGCTGAACTCCGAGCTGAGGGTGGAGAATTCGAGGAAGGGGCCATTTAGTGCAGGAGACACCATTCTTACGAATCCTCACCCTTGTTCCTTCATGCTTGGTTATCATCTGGCTCATAAAGGCTTGGCCTTGGTCCAAAATTTGTCCAAAAATCTGCGATAACCACGTGTTAGCCTTCTTGATCAAGTGACTATTCTCATTCGTTCAACTAACATAAATATACTCAAAAAACATGCATAAACTATGAAAAATGGTGGATTGATGAAGAACAATAGGCAAAATGAGCCCAATAAGTTACCCATTTTTGGGGCTCATCATCACCTCCCTACTAAATGGGTTGCTCATCCTTTGAGCAACTAATCTAGCTCATCATCCTTGATAGCTTTGACTGCCTCTCTCACGTCCCAAGCCTCTGAGGTGATGTCTTCTTCCCGGTCATGAAATCCTACTTTTCTTTCCACTTCCTCCCACTGCCTATTTTCCTCTTCTTCCTTAACTCCGTCCAGCAGTCCCAAAAGCAAGGGAGGACTGAACTTTAGGCCGATCCAATTGGCCTGCAGATTTTGCATTGACTGTTTATAGAGGGGTACGCTTGCCAAGGCCTCCCTCATCCTCATTGGAGAGTGGTATTCTCTTATCTTCAAACTGTGGGGTAGTGTGTTCCACCTCCTTGTGCAAGCATGAAGGCAGTTATCCCTCAACAGTCTCTCCATGTCCTCAAAGTGGGCAATAGCTTGAGCTTGTCATTCAATGTAATTTGGTAACTCCTGAGGGTTGTTGGCCAAGTGCTGGTGGGCACTTATCAATGCTGAGGGATTCTCCGGGTCTGCTCTGATCATTAGTGGTTCACTGAGTTCCCTGTTCATAATGTCTCAGACCTCTGCGGCCCTTTTTTCCTCATGATTCAACCAAGAGACCATGGCCATAAGTTGCACATATCCTACCACAATGTTGGGATCCCATGAATTCATATTTGTAAGGGCCAAGTTGTGCAAATAAAACTCTAATAATTTATCCTTGTCCTTTGATGAGATATTGTCACATAAAGCCATAAATTGATGATAGTTTTGAAATGGAGTAGTGCCCCTTTGGGCCAAGGTGTTAATCTAGAATTGCAACCATTGATCTTTAAGGTATAAAGCGTATGACTTGGCAGGCTACCTACACTATACGACCTCTATTGCCCAGCTGGCCATGTAGGCCAGTTGGGCTTCTTTCTCATGTACCTATTGCCTTAGAGACTGTATCTCTTCTACTGCTTACAACTCCTTCTCCTGTAGCTATTTTTTTAGTGCCTCTATCTCATCCTGCAACCCATCCTTTATTTGTTGTTCATCCAAGGTTTCTTTGTCTGTTGGAGGCTTTTCCCGTTGTTTTTGTTCTCCTAGAATGGAGGGTCTGTCTTCCTTATGGATTCCCTGTAGTTGTAGCTGCTGTTTCAGCAGCTTGTTCTCTTCCTGTAGTTTGGCCCTCTGAATTCTTTCCACATGCTTTACCATGGCCAATTCTTTCCTTGACTCCCTGAATTGTTCTTCTAGGGGGCCTATGTCTACCACACCCGATCCTCATCCACGTATGAGTCCTAATTCTTTCTTCCTCCAGTGCAAAGAATAGTGGCACCGCAAATTTCTGGGGAATTATTTTCCCAGCTTCTAACAGGTTATAGTATGTGCCCAAACTGGGCTGAGGGCTTGGTTCCAATATTTCCTCTGTCATTTCTTCTTCCTATGGTTTTTTGGCTGCCTTTTCCTCCAATTTCTTGGTCTCTTTTAGCTTAGCCTGAGTTTCTTGTAGAGCTTTCTCAGCTTCCTGTAGAACTGTCTTTGAGTCCATTGTTTCCAGTATTTATCTCCAAGTGGAAGTTTTTGGGCTTCCTCGCTCATAGGTGACGGAAATCTTTGAAGGAGACCCTTCCTTTTGGTGTAGGGGTTATGTCCTCAATGATAATCGGCTCCTTTGACTGCGGCTGGGGTCTGCCTACTTTGATCCGTGTGCTCCTTCTTTCTATAAAGTACATGGAGGTTTGCCTCTTTCTCTTCCCTTTTAGTTTTGGAGGTGTTTTTAAGGAAGCCAACACAGCGGCTACCTCTCTTGCCAATATTTCCGGTGATTTCCCTCTTTGCTGTTTTGTTTCCATGCTTCCTGTAGAAGCCTCTATGTCAACTGTTTCTACCTGTATTGCAGCCATTTTAGGATCTGTCTTTGCCTTTTGTTTTGGTGTGACTGTTGTGGCTATGCCAACCTTTACTTGGGATGTTTCTGCCTTCTCTGCTCTCCTCTGCAGTCTCTTTTCCCTTGGTGTTTGTGCTGTTGTTCCTTGCTCCTTTTTATGCTCAACAATTTGGCCCTTTCCCTCTTTCTCTTTTTGTCCTGCTTGTGCTTGTTTGTCCTGCGTTTCTTTACCACTGGTTTTCTCTCCTACTTCAGTGTGTTCTCCTTCTTCACTACTGGATGAAGTGAGCTCCTCAGCCAGAATTCTAATATCGTCATCTCTGGTCATGTTTCGGAAAATTTCCCAAGAGAGGGGGACAGTGTAGGTGTGGAGGGCATCTTCCACTAAAAGTTTGATGAGCCCATGATGGGCTAGCTGATCTAGTGTCCCTTCTTTCAATTTTGTGCCACATTCGCTTAATGACTATAGAAGAGAATAGGGGATGCTCAACTTCTCTTCTGGTAGTAAATCCATTCCATGGCTTAGTTCATTTAGCAACCTGAAATGGTAGTTGTAGACAATGTTGAACCTCCCTTCACAGGTAATGTATTTCATGATTTGGAAACTGACTTCGCTCCAAAGAGGAGGTAAGCTGGTTCTCCAAGCCCCGTTTTTGTCTTCTACAAGATGTTCCTCAGGCAGGAAGAATGCTTTCTTGGCTACCTGGCCCAATGACCTTTCTTCTTTGCTCCAAGGGAGCCCTAATGGGAGACCAGTAACACAACTGATGAGCTCAAGGGCAACTTCTAAGGTCAAACCCCTAAAATTCACTATGGCTTGTGTCTTTGATTCAGGTTTTAGGGACATTAAGAATTCCTCTGTTATCTCATCGTCATGACCCTGAATTTTCTCAGAAAAGGATATCCAATTGGTGCAGGTGAAGAGGTCCACCACCTCTGGATGCTCACGCAGCTTGCTGGGATCCGAAGGTTCTTTCCTGATAAAACCCCTTGGCATGGTGAGAGTTCCCTATTTTATGCTTTGATCAGAAAAGGGAATGCTGCATATGGATTTCTCCCCTGAACTTTGAGAAGGGATTTCAACTATGAATTAGCATCAATTTCTTGGCTTTAAGGCTGTTGCTACCCAAAACTTGGTTGTCCATTTATGAAGGAAGAAATTGGGTTTCCGCAGGCAGAGTACAGAGCTCAATGTTTTATTCCCAGCATACATACAAACATGCAAATTCAAATTCTTCATACACAGGCTAGCCCTCACAGTTGTGTATCTTTCCTACAGGAGAATTTTCTTTTTTAACAGGAACTGTGGAGGAGAATTTTGAC
Source organism: Pinus tabuliformis (assembly GCA_031772625.1). Classification (NCBI taxonomy): domain Eukaryota; kingdom Viridiplantae; phylum Streptophyta; class Pinopsida; order Pinales; family Pinaceae; genus Pinus; species Pinus tabuliformis. The sequence continues at coordinate 67,893,482 of CM062812.1, forward strand.
GCAAAAACGACTAAGAAATATCGTGCAACACACAGGAAAACTGCTATTTCCAACTCACATGCGGATTTTTCTCGGACTCCCCAATTTGAAACAGTTCAATTCACCACCTTTTCGAAACATACCATGCATGGAAGAGTGTTTTCTAGCCTACCTCTCTCAGAACTCCAAATTTGACAAAGAAAATTCCAGGCTTCTCTGCTCCGGAAAGCTGTACCGGACTTCCTGTAGAGCTGCTTCTTGTAGAACTCTTATCAACTTCTATAGGATGTCACTGTGCCTCTGAACGAACCCGGTACACGAGAGATTTTTTTGACAGACCGAAAAACTCAGTGGAGGACGACGGGTTAACAGATTTTGGATGCAGAAAACGCGTATTTCGGCCGAGGACGTTGCAAGTGCAAATGAACAACGGGTGGAGAGAGTCTTCAGCTGAGTATATTTTAACTGTGGCGCAATTCATGGCGAGGGAATGAGGTGACCGGACCAAACCATTGATCCAACTTCATGGCCATCATTTTTCTAAGTGTCTCTGACTGCCATCACCTCCCCTCTGCCATTAACCGCCGCCACCACTGCCAATCCTGACAATTTTCCCTGACTGAACACTCCAGATGTCTTGGTTGCACTTCTCGGTGAAAAATTTGAACGTAACTGAGCTTGTTTGGATCCCACGAAGCTATGTTACTGGCTGAGGATGGCCAGTTGACTGGCCACCAATCCCGTTCAATCCGAACCATTTTCATAGTCATGCAGTTTTTGAAATATAGTTTATGCAATTGACAAATGAGTTTAGACACTTACCTGCGTGGCCACAGATGCGTTATGCAGACTTAGGGTCTTGGAACCACTGCTTCGCTTGCTGCTACCTTGTGCACGGGTGTTAGAACCCATTCCTTCATTTGTTGATGTTATATGCATGGGTTTTGGAACCCGATCCTTCGGTTATCAACGTTGCATGCACAGGTTCTGTTGGGTTTTGGCTGCCGAGGATGTTTTCACGTCCAAGAGGAGCCTTTTGCATGTTCCCTTTGTTGATCTCAGTTGTCCCTGCCTCCAGAGTATGTCTTCCAGAGGGATCAGCTACTACAGGATTCCTGTAGGATGTCCTGTAGCTGCTTCTTCTCCTGGGATGCAGGCTAAATAAGCAGGGCTATATTGCGGATGAGAGATTCGTTGATGAAGAGTCTAGATGGAGTTTGGACAGGTAGGGTGAGCGAGACTTTGTTACTTGACTTGTCACTAAAAATTCTTGCTATCAATCTGAGGAAAACAGGGTTTCTTGTATGACTATGTAGGAACACATAACCAGGTGGGTGACAGAGCTGTAAAGAGATGGAACAGGGTGCCATATGGTGATGGGTGGAAACAGGGGTGGCTATAGGCCTAACAAATGGATTCCAACCTTCAGATTCCCCTCCAAGATCGATTTCAGCTTGCTCGAAAGTTCTACAGGATGTTTCCTGTAGAAGACATAAACTGCCTGTAGAATAGGCAGAACTTCCTATAGAAGGTGAAATCTACCCCCGAATATGATCCAATCCTAGGAGAGGTGAGTGGTCATTGAGGAAGTGTCTGTGAGGGTGTCCTGTAGCCTGGTGTGGACCCTTGTCCTTGTTTTGTGCGACCTTCCTAACCTGCAATATATTCCCTGCAACCTACAATTATTCCACAGAGATTAGGCCTGTTTTTCTTTTCTTTGTTTTTTTTTTTTGAGAGAGAGAGAGAGATAGTTGGGGTGCCTCTATGAGGTTTTCACCCTCACTGTCTGCCCCGGGTGCCTCTAAGAAGTTTTCACCCAGGGATCTTTTTATTTCATTTCTCTGTTTTTTACTTTTTTTCTTCTTTTTTTTTATGCTCAAGGTGCGGGTGGAGTAGAGACAGGGCCCTGCTCCACTACCAGCATTGATTTGTCCAAAGTTTCAATGAACTCCTGCCTCGAAATGGGTTTCCTGTATATTTTCAATCGATGCCCATTGACGAGCATGGTGATGGCTTCTTCATCAATGGTCCTGATAAGGACCGAACCATTGTCGTTGCATTTCTCCATTGTATATGGTCCTAACCACCTTGTCCTCAGTTTCCCTTTGAAATCCTTGTATCTTGAGTCATACAGCAGCTCCCAATCTCCTAGCTGGAATTGATTTTCATTAAGGTGTCGATCATGCCATACCTTTCTCTGGAGTTGAACTACTTTTCAGTGGAGGAGGGCTTGCATTCTTTGTTCATCTAATCTATTCAGCTGCAGTAATCTTTCTCGTTGTGCATGGCTGAGATCTAGGTCCAGCTGAGCTGCCACCCTCAATGTGTTGTACTCGAATTCTATGGACAGCAGAGCCTTCTTCCCGTAGACCAGCTCATAAGGTGTGAAACCTGTTGTAGTTTTCCAAGTGGTGTTGTAGGCCCAGGTGGCCTCAACCAAGCGATCTGCCCAATCCTTGCTACTGCTGCTCACCACTTTAGTCAAAATATCTTCCAAAGATCTATTAGTAACTTCCACCTGCCCATTAGCTTGCGGATGATAAGGGGTGGAATTTCTGTGCTTGATCAGTGTGTACGAATGTTTGATAACCAGTGATGTAGTGTCTGAACTTGTTTAGGGAGTGGACTATAGCTAGGAACTCTTTTTGGGTTACAGTATAGTTCAACTCTACCTTGGACAGGTTTTTGCTGACAAAGTATATGGAATATGGTAGTTTCTCCTCAACTTGTCCTAAGGCTGCCCCTATGGCTCAGTTCGAGGCATCGGTGTGGATGTGGAAAGGTAGGGCCCAGTTTCGACCTCTCAAGATTGGGGAAGACACCAGCTTATCTTTCAACTCATCCAGAGCCTCTTGACAATCGTTAGTCCATTTAAACTCAACATCTTTCCCTAAGAGGCCAAACAAAGGCTAGCTTACTAAAATATTTAATGAATCTTCTAGAATATCCTGCTAAGCCTAGAAAACTCTGAACATCCCTTACCTTTTGAGGAGGTGGAAACTTTTGGATGATGGCAATTTTTTTAGGATCCACCTGTAATCCTTGCTGAGAAATGGTATGACCTAACGCGGTCCCTTCAGTCATCAGGAATTCACATTTTTCAGGACCGAGGGACAGGTTCATCTCAATACACTTGGTTAAAACTTTTCCCAGGTTAGACAATTCTTCTCGAAAGTTAGACCCATAAGGAGTAAAGTCATCTATATAGATTTCCACCGAATCGTGAACCAGCTCAGCAAATATGCTCAATACTACTCTTTGGAAAGTGGTAGGAGTGTTGCATAGCCCAAAGGGAAGGACTTGGTAGGCAAAGGTTCCCCAAGGACAAGTGAAGGTGGTCTTATCTTGGTCTTCCGGGCTGATTTGGATTTGATTATACTCGCTGAACCCATCTAGGAAAGAAAAGAACTTCTTCCCTGCCAGCCCATCTAGCACTTGATCTATGAACAGCAAAGGGAAATGATCCTTCTTGGTGGCTTTGTTAAGTTCTCGATAATCTACACAGATTCTCCACTTCCCACTTTTCTTGGGTACAAGAACCATAGGAGAAACCCATTCGCTGTCCGAGATAGAGTAGATGAATCCTGCATCCAACAACTTTTGCAATTCTTATTTAACGATGTCCTTAAGGGTTGGATTCATTCTCCTCTGAGGCTTCCTGACTGGTTTACAATCCTCTTTAATGTAAATGTGATGGGTACAGACCGAAGGATGGACTCCTTTCATTTCCTTATAGCTCCAGGCAAAAGCATCCAAATGGTGGCTCAATAAGCTACAAAACTCCTTCTCCTAGGAGGGAGATAGGGATGAGCTGATCTTTAAGGTTCTTTTAGGGCCAAATTCCACATTTTTAACTCTGGGTGAGGTCGGATCGGCCACACAGAGGTCCACTAAAGCGCTGGCTTGGGTACCTTCCACTAACTCCTCTAACGATAGTGCACTGGGAGGTGGATTTTGAATCAAATTCTCGATCAAGTCATCCTCGGTCAGAGGACCTCCCCTGGCGGCTTCTACTGTGCACAATGGTGCAGAGTAGACTTCACCCTCATCTCCCTCCTCCAACCAGAGTGGTAAGTCATGTTCTAACAGAGGTTGGGCAGGAAGGTATAGGACTAGCTATTTGGACATAGGCCCATTCTTGATGGTCATGCTTCTAGCTCGACAACTGATCTAAGCATCCGCAGTATCTAACCAAGGACTTCCCAAAATGAGGGGGTATCCAGTGATTTTTGCCTTTGGTTGAAGGACCAAGAAGTCCGCAAGGTACTCCCAGGAATCAACAGAGACCAGGACATCCTCCACAATCCCTTCGGGAGTCACGGTGGAGCGGTTTGCCAACTGCAATACTATCGAGGTCTTTCTTAAGGAACTCTGAAGGTTAAGTTTAAGCATAGTGTCCCTCGTCATCACATTAATGGCAGGCCCTAGATAAATCAAGGTGTGGGGGATTATGGTTCCATTGATGTGGACATCAACTACAGGACTCCCAGGGTCCAAATATTTTGGACAGATTACTTGCCCCAACATTAGATCGGACAGTTTTCCTATGACATTGATAGTCAGGGCATCTCTCTTGCACCTACCTGGGTGCCTGAAACACTTCTCCTTGATCAGTTTGTTGTAGATTGGTACATCTTTTATGGCCTGGAGAAGTGGGATTTTCACACACAACTGTTTAAGTTATCCCAGAAGTCCAGTCTCCTCTAAGTTTGGTTGCATGGCTACTATTAGTCTCTCAAGAAAGGGTGGAATGGCTTTGGGTTCACTTTCCTATTTCTCTTCCTCTTCCTCTGGGGGAGGAGGCTGGCAATATGGAAGGACCTTTCCAGATCGTAGGCTGATCTCCTGAATCTCCACAACATAGGTAGGGCATGTTGTCTCTCTAGTGTATACATGCTGGGCCTATTTATTGTTGGGGTTTGGGTTCGGTTGAGCAAGCATCTGGGGTTGTCTTGGAGGAGCAGGGGGTAATGGTTGTGGTTGAGTAGGAGGTGGAGGAAAGATAGTGGGAGGAGAGTTGTATTGGGGCCTCCACCCTGGTTGAGGTGCGTTCCACTAAGGTTGTGGCTGGACATGAGAATGAAACGAATGAGCAGCAGGTTGAGTATGGTATTGAGATGGATAAGACCAAGGAGGAGGTGTGGACCAGGAAGGAAGAGAAAGGGCCCCCCAAGAAGGCATGTGAGTGGATTGGTTGGGGTTGTAATACGTTTTGGATGTTCCTTGCATCCCCTACTGGTAAGTTCTAGACCCATGCGGCCTCCTTTGGTTAAGGAAGTAGAGTGGCTCAGTGGCCCCTTCAGCCCCTCGGTATATGGCTTTAAGTCTAGGTAAGGTTGGGCACTGGTTCGTGGGGTGGTCTTCCTCACAAATGAAACATACCTCCACTGAGTGCAATGGACACTCATTCTTAGGATGCTTCCTTGTACATCTAGGACAAAAAATGGCCAAAGCCCTCTCAGCTTCCTCTTTATTTTGTTGGATTCAGAAAGTATCCAGTTGCATGGCAATGGTTTGTCTCATCTCACTTTTGAGGTCTTCCATCTTATTAGCAAACTCATGCTTGGAGAAGGTGGTACTAGCTGAGAGTGGATTCCCCCTACCTCGTTTCTGGGCTGCCCTAGAGTGGTTTCTAAACATAGTCTTTATGTCCTCATAAGGTAGTTGGTAGATGTCTCCCCCAACTAGCAGATGGAGGGTATCTAGAAGGTCTTTGGGGACTCCTCGGAGCAGAACCAGCTTAAGAGATTCAGGGTCAAGCATGCATCTGGCCCGTTTATAGCTAAGTTGGAACCCTTCCTCGTAGTCTTCTAAAGACTCATCACTTCCCATGGTCATTCGAAAGATCTCTCCCTTTGTTTCCTTTGACCTACAGTAGTCCCCGTATTTGTTGTTAAAGGCTTACTGCATCTGAGCCCAGGTTGTGATATTATTTCCAGGTAACCCCATGAACTAGCGTAGTGTTGCATCCTTGAGGGTAGAGGGAAAGAGTTTCAACTTTTGCTCGTCTTCTACATAGTCATAAGTTCGACAAAGGACAACAAACTCAAATAGGAAGGTATCAGGGTCTTCAGTGGTCAATCCATGGAAATGAGGTAAGGCTGAGGGACTTATGTTTTTCATATTCATGTCCTCGTTGGTCTCTCGGATGGGAAAGGCACCTTCTATTGTCTCCTCATCTTCTCTACCGTTTCTGTTTTCAGCCATAGTCTCAAAAGTAAGATTTTCTTGCTCTTCTTCTATTATAGGATCTTTGTATATCTCAGGAGGTTCACCTATAGGTTCTTCTGGATCACTGCCACCAAAGAAGACAGAAGGGTGACTCAGTGATGTGGTGGGGGTATTGGGTAGGAATTTTCCAATATTGTCTCTGTTCCTATGACGCATGAAATGAAATATTTTTTATTTTCTTTTGTTTTTTCTTTTTCTGCTTGTACCTACAAAACTGAAATGAATTGAATTGCAACTAACTAAAAGCTATCTTGCTGAAATGAAAATGCGAAATTGAAATGAAAGCAGGAAAGGACTAATCTATTTTGCTGAAATGAAATTGTAGGAATGAAATGCTAGGCTACGCTTGCAGAATTGAAATTGCGGAATTGAAATGCTAATCTACGCTTGTAGAATTGAAATTGCAGAATTGAAATGCCAATCTATGAAAGTAGGAAAGGTCTAATATACTTTTGCAGAAATGAAATTGCAGAATGGAAATGAAATAAACTACTTAGCAAAAGGTTGTAGTAGAAAATAGAAGAAAAGTAGAAATCACAAATACTCTGACGCTTCCCCGGCAACGGCGCCAAAAAGAATGGTGGGCTCCAGTATTGCAGAAATAATGTTGCAACTCCTGGGACTCCCTTCTTTACTTTTATCAACCCGGTAGTTCGTAACAAACTTGGAAGCGACAGTGCTGTATGCACAAGTACTAGCTCTTGTCGCAAGCTATCACTTGATCAGCTGGCACAAGTCCACTAGGAGCTTAAGCCAACTTCTATGAGCTCTCAGAAGAAGCTTTTAACTGTGATGGATGAAAACTAACTCAAACCCTAGCAAACCCTAGTTGTACCGACTAACCCTACTGGTGCAAGTAAAAGGATGAAAGCTACAGAAATGGATGCCATTGAATTCTAGAAAGGTAAAATGCATGTGACTAAGCTACTTCTGAAGAGAAATATGAAGAAAACATCTTTTTGAATTTTTGAGTAATTTGTCAGAATTATCTTGCATGTGCTTTAATTGTTTTTTGACTGTGTAGAGGTTGATTGGCGAAAGGAAATGGAGTAGGCACTTGCAGGAGGTTGGGAAGGTTAGAAGAGGGCCTAAGGGGTCTCTAGCACCCTTCTAGAGAGTTTCACAGTGCTCGGATCTCAAGAAACCGCTTTCATGAGTTTCTACAGGAAGTCTGCAGGGGTTCTACAGGATGTTCTGTGGCTTCTACAGGATGTTTCTACAGGATGTTCTGAAAGGGAATTTTGAAGGGATGATGGTGGAAGAAAGGTGAAGAAATGGGTACAGAGGTTGGATGATGATGTGGAGGGGTCCATGACCTGGCAAACGAAGCGGGTGAGTGATGAGGATGGTTGGATTTGTTCAAGGAGGGGTAGAGCAATGTTGCACAAAAATATGGAAATTAGGTCAAAGTGAGGGAACGTGGCAAATGTGAGGCAAGAATCAGAGTTGGAGGATGGAGCAGGCAGTGTTGATGGAGTATGGGTAGGCAAAGAGGTATCAAAGGTGCTCTGCAAGTTATTTTCCAAGCTGTTCAAACAAAGACTCGGAAAACCAAAGACCTAGCTACTTTAACCTAATCTGACCTAAATATCAGCAAATAAAATGAACAGAAGTTTATTTGCAACGAAACCATGTGAAATAGCTATGCAACTAAGAAATCATGAACCTAAACATGTAACCACAACTGGTATCAACTTCTGCAAATGAGAATTTAACACTAACAATTGCATGATGAAGCAAAGACAGTGTTTTTGGTGGCAACAAGGACACTTTGGTCCCAGCTCATGGTCCCACAGAGGGAGAGGTGAGATAAGGGGTGCTTGATGGCCTTTTTCTGAAGATCTTCTCTGCTATTAACTTATCAAATCAATCTAAACATGAAAAGCCATTTTAATCATCAACAATGACCTAGGTAACTAAGCAAGACTATAATCTACTTAACAGAAATTATTTTGCAAAGACATTAAAAACATATAAAAATACACGAAGGAGGCCTTGGCACTTGGGTTGGGCCCAACCCCAAGAGGTACAGGCTCCTAAGAAAAAGCTCAGAACTGGTGCCAAATGAAACTGCTTTTCATTGTTCAAAAATAACCGTCACAAAGAAAGTTGTACAACAGAAGCTACAAAGTGAGCTGAAAAACTAACAGCACTATAGTGAAAAATACAACCACTCAAAAAGTAACCTACGAAGGTTGGAAGCCTTCCTATTTATGCACTACAAGGGTCTCCAATAGCCCTCCTTAACTCGAGGGGCTCGACTGCTCGAACTGCCAGTGATCAGTCACTTTACACAAAACTGCTCCGCTGCCTTTGGGAATCCTTTTCGGTGGCCTGCTGAACTCTGAGCTGAGGGTGGAGAATTTGAGGAAGGGGCCATTTAGTGTAGGAGACACCCTTCTTACCAATCCTTGCCCTTGTTCCTTCATGCCTGGTTGTCATCTGGCTCATAAATGCATTGCCTTGGTCCAAAATTTGTCTAAAAATCTGCAATAACCACATGTTAGCCTTCTTGGTCAAGTGACTATTCTCATTCGTTCAACTAACATAAATATACTCAAAAAACATGCATAAACTATGAAAAATGGTGGATTGATGAAGAACAATAGGCAAAATGAGCCCAATAAGTTACCCATTTTTGGGGCTCATCACTGCCCGCATATGTTCCTCCGCGGAAGGGGAAGGCAAGGGTGCCCAAGGACCTATATGAGAGAAAGAGCTCTCTACAGACTCCACTACTACCCAATGATATCATTTTTGAAGGAGCACACTTAGGACGGGTGTCGGGTCTAAAGTTTGAAGACTGGTATCTCGCGGACCACAAGAAATTCCCACACTTGGCAACCGCGCAGCTCATGTGGATGAAGAAAAACATCACGGAATAAGCCACAGAGTTGGAGTCACACAAGTGGTTACGATGAGTAGAGAAAGCAGGGTTGTTAAACCTGCTCTGGGTACCGCATTACCATTGTGCCCCAGTAACTACTGTTTTCATCAAGCAGCTACTTTGCCCGATGCATGATGGGTGCTTGTGGCTAGAGGAGCCCATCCCCATCACGGACCACCTAATTCATAGAATTATCCAACTCCCTTCCAAGCAAGAGGACCCAGTGGATATTTTGGAGGGAAAGAGAAAAGGTTTTTCCATCGCGGAGGCCATGAAGAAAAAAATTCAAGCTGGAGAAGAAGAAGAGAGGGTACACGATCTCCATTATCAACAATAATGCAGTCAAAGTTGTGACCCAGATATAGGATGGCAAGGTTATGCGAAAGTGTCACATGGATGAGGTGCCCGTGGTAGTGGTAGCACTTATCACACAGTGCGTAGAGGGGGTCCAGCTTAACTAGTCGGAGTAATTGTGCAAGGAGTTCCTGGAAAATTGCCATGAGGCATAGGAATAGTGGAAGACTTTCCACTATACGTGGCTTCTAACATCCATAGTGCTGGTGGCTCGGGAATTGCCTGAGGACAGCCAGTTCCCCACAATTTCAAAGGATCTTTCGGAGGTAGCGAAATACGCTTTGTTGTGGGAAAATAAAGACGCGCAGAGGATCAGAGATAGCAAAATATTCTGGGTGTTCATGGAGATGAACATCAGAATGAGGATTAACTGCAAACCGCAGTTATTGCCCACTATCTATAATAGTCTGTAGAGCTTCGTGGAGTTCAAGGTGGATTTCCATCATGTATATATCCGAGCGCGCAAAGATCCCGTGAAGAAATGGAATGAGCTCCCATACCTAGCCCTAGACGATGTCATATTCGTCGTGCTTGAGTTGTGGTCACTGGAGTGGTGCGCTCATCCAGCTCCGCGGTGGAATTAGAAAAATCTGTTGTGCAGAGGAAAAAGGAGGAGGCAAAAATACGGATGCTGCAGTTGGTAGAGAAAAGAAGAAGCGAAGAAGCAACAACTAAGGCACAGGAGGCGCTGGACGCCGCAAAGGCAGCAGCAGAACAACAACAGGCAGCAGAGAAGGAGCATGAGGGCCAGGAGTCACCCTCGCCTGAATAGGAGCACAAAACAGAGGAAGGTGGTGTGGGCCCACAAACAATGTCCACACAGCTGAAGCGGCAGTGCCCAAGAGAGCAGATGGGGCAACGAAAGAAGTCAAAAGCCTCCAAGACTTCTTTTAACCTGATCACCCTCACTGAGGGGGATCTGCATGAAATAAGGGAGACGGTGTGTGACATCACCGCAGAGGCCCTCCAGCAGTTTGCAGAGGAAAATCAGGTGGTATTGGGAGCCCTCCAGACACAAATACAGGAGTTGCAGGTGTGCACTCCTCAGGTTGGTACTCTATCGACCAGCCTCGCAGTAAGCACAGTCATAGCTGAGGAAATGCTACGCGCCCGCACAACCAACACTATAGTGCTGCCAGAAGGGGCACTGGTTACATAAAATGAGGCCGACAGGCCTATGGTTAGTGCACTGAAGGGAATTGGGATAAACATGGCTGAGCTCCTACGGAAGACGCTCTATGTTCTTTGGGATGGAGTAACTGCAGAGCTGCGGGTCATGGAGAATTGTGTGCTCCAGGTAATGAGCGAACAACAAATTAACATGGAACAACTGAGCCTGTAGTGCGATGAGGTAGTGGCGTAGAACCAACAGATTGTGCAGGTGGTTGAAGAAGCCTACCAAATGGTGCCGAAGTTGGCCATCCTAGTAGAGGCACCAACAGAGGCGCACATTTGGAGGCTAGCAGTAGGGGTGCACGAGGCAAAGGAAGAGATGGCTAAGGTTCAGTTGGAGCTAAAGCTTCAGATAGCTGAGCTTCAGTTGAAGGCATAGCCTTCAACTCCAGCAGACGTGAGGTAACGACGCGTCAACGCCATTACAATGGGAATAGAGGAGATCAGCAATGCAGTGAAGGACTGCACCAAATTATTCGAAGAGTCGTTCGAGGTCCTCACCACTCTGCTGAAGGACCTGAATATACAGTGCTTAGAAATAGAGGTGCGTGAGCTGCAGCAAAAGTATGATGATATAAAAGGGACCGAGTAGATGGTGGCCCTTACACATAGGCTCGCATAGATCCAATAGGAAAAAGTGTGTTGGAAAATTATATATTACGAAGCAATGGAACACATAAAATATTGTAGAAATATAAACACAGAAACGCATAAAACAAGAGAGACACAGATATACGTGGTTCACCCAGTTTGGGCTACATCCACCCTGAACAGCCAGTCCTTCCTTTCTATTATCCAGCAAAATGAAAAGACACAACCTATAGAAAATTCGCTGTAATATCCTCTGTTTTTTCTCACAGTCTCACTTCTATGTTTCTCGCTCAAAGAATACACATCTATTTACACAGCCTCAAATACAATGCCCTCATACAAAGAGAGGGGTTGCCTTCTAGGGAAAAAACCCTCAACTAATTTCTAGTCTCTAGTTATTCTCATACCAAGGATTTGTTTTGCAGCTCCCAAATCCTTCATTGCAAATGAATTTGCCAATTTTCTTTTGAGCACATTTATTTCCTGCATGTTAGACCTTACAACAAGCATATCATCTACATACAATAACAATATAATATAGCTGCCATCATTTTGCTTTTTCAGATAAACACAATGATCAGAGTGACATCTAGTATAACCTTGTTCAGACATAAACTTGTCAAATTTTAGATACCACTACCTTGGAGCCTGTTTTAAGCCATACAAGCTCTTCTTCAACCTACACACTAGTTTCTCCTTCCCTTTTACCTCATATCCTTATGGTTGTTGCATATATATCTCTTCCTCCAAATCCCCATGGAGAAAAGTTGTGTTTACATCTAACTGCTCAAGATGAAAATCTTCAACTGCTACTAGACTTAAAATAGTTCTGATTGAAGTCATTTTAACAACAGGAGAAAATATTTCATCAAATCAATACCTGTCTTCTATGCAAACCCCTTCACCACAAGTCTAGCTTTGTACTTTTGTTTTCCTCCATCTTCTTCCTTCAGCCTGTAAACCCATTTATTCTTCAATGTAGTTTTTCCTGCAAGAAACTTGACTAAGTTCCAAGTCTGGTTATGCATTGAGTCCATCTCTTCTTCCATGGCTACCTCCCACTTCTTCTTGCTTTCAACCTACATTGCTTCTTCATAACATTCAGGTTCACCAAAATTAGTCAACAATAAATAATATAATGAAGGAGAGTATCATACAGGGGATATACTTATCCTAGTAGATCTTCTAACACCACTTTCAGGTGTTTAGGGTGCATGTTGCTGTTGTGGTGGTTGCTATTGTTGTGGTTGTTGATTATTATTATTTTCAGACACCTTTACTTTTTCAGTGATTTCATCAAGAACTGTGTATTCCTTATTTTCTTTTTCCTATTTCTTTTCCTACCACTGATTCTTATACAAGACCTTTTCATTGAATATTACATCTCTGCTCCTAATGATTTTGTGATTTTCGTAATCATATAAGCGATAACCAAAATCATTAACACCATATCCAATAAAGGTACATTTATTTGACTTTGCCTCAAGATTTGTTCTATTTTCTTTATTAATATGGACAAAGAGTAGTTTACCTTTTTACTTATCCATGCTTCATCTGGAACACCACCATCGAAGGAACTTGAAGGCCCTCTATTTATTAGATAAACAACAGTATCTACAGCATCTGCCCAAAATTGTAAAGGCAATCCTGCATGCAATCTCATGCACCTTGCATGCTCCATGATTGTTCTATTCATCCTTTCTGATACACCATTTTCTTGTGGTGTTCTTGGAACTATCTTCTCTCTGCAAATTCCATGCTCTAAACAGTACCTATCAAACTCTTTGTTGCAATATTCACCTCCATTGTCTAATCTGAGACACTTCAATTTCTTTTCTGTCTCAATCTCAACCAAAGCTTTCCATTTCTTGAAAGTATCAAATACATTAGATTTATTCTTAATACAATAAATCCAAGTTTTTCTAGTTGCATCATCAATAAAAGTAACATAATAATGAGAGCCACTGAGAGATGATACCTGAGCAGGTCCCCATACATCTGTATGCACAAGCTCTAATTTTTCGCTCTTCTTTTCTTTGCCAACTCTGAGAAAACTGACTCTCTTATGTTTTCCATAAATTCAATTCTCACAGAAGTCCAAATCAACATTCTTCAAACCTGGCAACAAATTCCTTGAGTGAAGAATCTTCATCCCCTTTTCACTCAGGTGTCCAAGCCTATGATGCCATAATGTTGCATCAACTCCTTTGGAAGTTAAAGCATTAACAGAGTTAGAAATATCGTTGCATAGATACAATGTACCAACATTTTCGCCTTTTACTATTACCAGGGCTCCTTTGGTAACTTTCCAAGCTTTATCTATGAAAGTTGTCACACAACCTTCACTGCCTAACTGCCCTATTGAAATCAGATGTTTCTTTAGATCTAGAACATGCCTTACCTCCTTTAGTAGCCATTGGTTTCCATTCTACTGTTTTACAAGAACCTTACTCATTCCAACAATTTTACAAGGTTTATCATCACCCAAACGAACTTGTCCAAAATCTCCTTGAACATAGTCATGAAAGTATTTCTTATCAGGTGTGGCATGGAATGAGGCCCCTGAATCTACCACCCAAGAATTAGTAATATTTTCAAAATAAAGAATCAAAGCATCTTGTAACACCTCACCTGTCACATTTGCTTCATGATTGTTTTCTTGTTGTGCATCTCCTTCTTTTCCTTTCCGAGATCTACAGTCTTTCTTTATGTGTCCTTTCTTATTGCATTTCCAGCACACTATCCTCGATCTAGACTTGGATCTGCCTTTCCTTGATTTACTGCGATATCCTGAGCTCTTTCCTCTTTCCATTTTTCTTCCCCTAGACTCTGCACTCAAAGCATTACCCGATGTCTCACCGGAGCTTTTCCGTCGCATTTCCTCACTAAGGATAGCACCGACAACATCATCAAAGTTTAAAGTACTAGATCCAGAAACAGATTTACTAATGGCCATTACTAAACCATTCCAACTTTCTGGAAATGAGCACAAGAATAACAAAGCTCTAACTTCATCATCAAATTTTACCCCTACATAACATAACTGACTTGTAACAGTATTAAAATCATTTAAATGATCTGCAACAGATCCACCTTCCAACATCTTCATATTAAATAACTGTTTCATAATAAATACCTTGTTTGAGGCCGAGGGTTTTTCATATAGTTTCTCCAACACCTTAATCAAACCCTCTGTCATTGTTTCCTTCGAAATGTTGAAGGCGACCGATGTTGCAAGGCACAATCGTACTATTCTGAGTGCCTTTCTATCAAGAAGGTTCCATTCTTCATGTGTCATACCCATCAGCATCTCTGTTATTTTGCCCAATGGTAGGTACAGATCTTTCTGATACAGATAATCTTCCATTTGCATCTTCCACAGCGAGAAGTTTTGGCCGTTAAATTTCTTGACCCTAAACTTACCATCTTCCTCCATTGCTCCCACTCGAACCAGGAACCCTTCTTTCCTGTAAGTTTATCAGCCAAATAGACCTTCGTCTTTGATACCAATTGTTAGAAAATTATATATTATGGAGCAATGGAACACATAAAATATTGTAGAAATATAAACACAGAAAACGCATAAAACAAGAGAGACACAGATATACGTGGTTCACCCAGTTTGGGCTACGTCCACCCCGACAGCCAGTCCTTCCTTTCTATTATCCAACAAAATGAAGAGACACAACCTACAACAGATCCGTTGTAATATCCTCTGTTTTCTCTCACAGTCTCACCTCTTGGTTTCTCACTCAGAGAATACACATCTATTTACACAACCTCAAATACAATGCCCTCATACAAAGAGAGGGGTTGCCTTCTAGGGAAAAGAACCCTAAACTAAACATAAGTTCTACCGTCAAATCATCTGCCTAATCAACGGCCCAGATTGACTAGAAATCACTATACTTTTACAAGGCAATTTTACATCAGTTTTTAGCTTCAGGGGCGCTACCCCCAAAACCCCCGCTAGGGGACCGCTGGCCCCAGGACCCCCCAGCCGGGGGGGATCGGCCCCCCCGAACCCCCATGGGGGGGTCAAGTCCCCCCCGCACCCACCGACGTGGAGGGGTGTACAAACTTCCTGGGGTATACATCCGGCTGAAACAAAGACCTCTGAACAATCATGCTCCACACCCAACAAAGCGCTCAAGGCGCAGGTAGACGTGGTGCGGCATAAGGAAGCGGTTTTGAAGGTGCATGTACAACCTTGGATCGATGAGGCATTCGTCATTACAACCTCGATCAAATCCAAGCTCGCACAGATGCAGGCAACACAAGAGAAAATTAAGGGAAGCAGTTCAGCTACCGCAGTCTCTAAACAACGCGTCCAGGAGGTACAACAGACATCTGCTCAGTGTGCTACCAACCTTGCAGTGGTCCAGGCAAAGTTGGGAGGTATCCACGCGAAGATCTCGCACTGACAGAGTGACTCGAGGGCGAGTCACAATGTTTGTGTTGGGAGCCTGTTGGGCGCGGGATCCCCCAAGGGAAGTTTGGGGCATAAAGCCCAGATTTTGACTAAATCTTATGTAAAGACTCCGTGTTTTATGGGCACGAAGCGCAAGCTTGCAAATAAGTCATAGGGTTGTCCACCCTCATTTTTGTAATGTAATGTCAGCTTTAGAGATCTACCCATGGTCTGCGGATCATGGGATTGTATAAATAGAGCGAGGCTATAAGTTGTAAGTTAGCAAGAGAAGTATAAAGAGAAATGATGAAGAACTGAGTCTTGTCTGAAGTGTAGAGTTGAGTCTTGGTTCGTAGAGTAGGAGAAGGCTCTGCTGCTGAGTGCGCAGAGGCCTAGTAGTCCACAGCTAAGTGTGCGAAACCCTGCAGCTGAGTGCGCAGGGCAAGTTGAATCTATAACAGTTGAAGCATTAATAAACAAAAGTTTTATACCATTCTTGTGTATTTATTTACTATTTTCTGCATTGAATGTATTGGGTATAAATTAAATTATGTTGTTTATATGGTGCGCGAACTTATATGATTGTGTTGATTAAGTGAATAGAAGATAAAATATCTATTTACATGAATTTAAATAATATTATAAGAAGATAAGTAAGATCCGTGGTGTAACTTGGGCAAATAGCGCAGATTGTTGCCTTAGCAACACAAAAGCACCTCAGCTCCTGGTTAGGGTTGCGCAAAGGCAATTATAACCGATCGCGAAGGTCTCGTAGGTTAGGACAATGCGTGAGGTGACCTGTGTGAAGGTATTCACAGTTGGACTAAATCGACCCCTCAGACATCTCCAGGGTGCGGAAAGTTGGTTCCATCATCCCCCCATACTGCTTCGGGTGAGACTTCAGTCCGTGCACCACGGGTTGTTGCTGAAAGGGCTAGTAGTGTAGGGATTTGTTTGGCTAATTAACTCCGAACCTGGGTTAAGCCCCATTAAGCCAACAAATGGTTCTGTTGTTGGGACAGAAATCTGCATAGAAATGTTTGATGTCATATCATTAGAATCCAACTAAGAAGGAAATTGAAGGTTGGTTGGACAGGAGGATTCACGAGTTCATGGCACAAGAGAATAGGAATCCATGACTGACAAAAGAAGAGTGGTTAGAGTGCTACATGTACACAGAAATCTATGAGACCTTTTTTGCATCTTTCCCTATTGAGCTATACGAGTGGATCGCGAAGCTAGCAAATAGCCAAGGAAGGTGGAAACTCAATGGTCCTATTGTGTGGACCCCAAATTTGGTGTGCAGATGGAAGCTTCAGAGGATAAGATCGCGTGCATTATTGATCACTGGCTTGATTAGATTATAGGAGGATTCGTTACTGAGTTCGTGGTAGATACTTCAGTCAACTATAGCGAGGCAAAGCGATGCTTTCTCAAAGGACCGTGAGGTAAGTACGTAAAGTCTCTGAATACTTGGATTAAAATGCTATTGTGTGAAAAGAGGGTTATGTAATTACCTTGATGTTTGAAGCTACGCGAAGCAGAAAAACCTAC
The DNA here is from genome assembly GCA_031772625.1 of Pinus tabuliformis. Classification (NCBI taxonomy): domain Eukaryota; kingdom Viridiplantae; phylum Streptophyta; class Pinopsida; order Pinales; family Pinaceae; genus Pinus; species Pinus tabuliformis. Next base: position 67,910,662 of record CM062812.1, read on the forward strand.
AGAAACGAAGGAAGTATGGGACCAAAGAGAATAGCCCTTTGATTTCACCTCCGTGAGGGGACGAGGAAGAGCTCTCGAAGGTCTCTCTATGAAGTGTGATCCATTTGATAAGGCAGAGGATTCCACGCATACCACCCCCACCCACACTACCACTAGCTTCACCACCATCACCCCCATCTTCACCTGTACCACCTCTGCCACCACTGCGAGTCAATATGGCAAGCATAATAAACTTGCCTGTGTTCATGGGAGTAGGAAATGAAGATCCGAACCACTTTTGGTTCATGATAAGAGCCGTGTGGGAAGCGCAGGGAGTTACAGATGACAATATAAAGAAAGTGACAGTGGTTAACACCCTACAAGACCACACACTGACTTGGTATATTAAGCACTCCAATGATAATCCAAATGCGGGAATCACGGATATCCAAGCAGCGCTAAACAGAGAATTTGGCAGGTCGAAGTTAGAGGCACAGTCGATCATTGGATTCAAAGAGATCACAGTGCTACCAGGCAAGACTCCTTGGGAGCTGGATCAGAGGTTGAAGTGTATGATTCGCGAAGCTAATATGAATCTGACAGATGGACAACATCATGAATGGTTTGTAGCATTGCTAACACTGCATTTGAGAAGCGCGTTATCACAGCAGAAGTTAACGACTCATGCACAGGCCTTCGAGATCGCGATGAGGCTACATGAGATCCTGATGCAAGATCCTAACTTGGGAGTTTAGTAGATCCATGCGCAGTTTAAAAACTTATGCCTTGAGATGCAGAGTCTGAAATAGGAAAGGACAGCCAGAGCAGAAGTGCGTGAAGAGGTGTGGTGCGAAAATGCAAGTGTCAAGGTCATGATAAGAACCACTACCCATTGTTCGCGTATTACCTTGTGGGAGGAGGACCGATGCCATTAAGGCCTAAAGCACAAGTAGGACCTAGTGCAGTGCCTGCTTTGTGGTGTGTGATTTGTCAAATCGGTGGAAAGAATGCTACAGACAACTACCATTTGTTACAGAAGTATACACAAAATTCCCAGCAATTTTTCTGTAATTTTTGTAGGTTGGTGGGACACAATGAGTGCACTTGTAGTAGTTATGATTTGATGATGGATAGAAATCCCACCTGCAGGGTTTAGGCTGAAATGTGACCCCTAGACCAGAACGCAAGAGTGGCATGAACAAGATTTCAGGGCCGTGGACAAGGGCAAGGTGGAGGATGACCTGCAAGAGGTCGCGAATAGCTAATATGCTACAATTACGAAGGGCCAATACATTATGCTCGTGATTGTACAAACCCAACGCATCCATCATGGCCATATTGTACCTTGTTTTATCATGAGACAGAAGATTTTCCTACATTGATAGCTAGGATATGCGACAAGGAAGTGCTACCCCCTCCCCCGACTCAGAACCTGTAGATGATGAGGTCTGAGCCACGTGAGGAAGATCCAAATGTGAACATCATGCTCCAAAGTGGAATCGCGACAGGAGATGATAAAGGAAAACAACCAAAGATAGTACTTGGGTTCGCAAAGCTCTAGTGAAAGAAGTAGAGTTTGATTTGTAACACACTAAGGAAACCTTCATGGAAGCTAAGAAGAGCTTCGTTGATGCCTCCACTTCAGGAAGCAAAGATAGACTGGAGCCAGAGATGGAGCCATCTATGCTTATGACATTCCTGGAAACATGCATGAAGTCACTATGTGATAGTAAAGTTGTAAAAGGATTACAGGAACTCATTAATAGATGTGGTGGGACCACACCAGGAGAACCGCGCGTAGTCTGAAAGATTGGAAAGCATAAGACGAGGACGGGGAGAGAAATGTGGTTCACCACGTAGATTGGAGAATATGAGATGGACCAAGTAATTCTGGATTTAGGATCGGATGCGAATGTTTTGTCGAAGTAGACATGGGAGCGTATGGGGAGGCCTACACTACAATGGTCTCCTATTCAGCTGCGAATGGCGAACCAGCAGAATATAATACCCATAGGGTGATTGTAGGGAATCACTATGGATATTGAGGGAGCAAGTGCGCTAGCAGAATTTGAAGCAATAGAGTTTTTTGATGAGAAAAATCTCGACCCCGCGCTCTTATGAATTGATTGGGCCATTGACATGAACGGGGTGATTAATATGAAGAAGCACAAGATGATTTTTGAGAAGAAGTCTCTGTGCGTAGTTATACCTTTGGACCCTACTGAAGAATTGTGCTATAAAGATCCAATGCGTGACTATGAAAGTGATAATGATTTGGACTGCATCTACAAAATAACCGCGCGGGATCAAGATTGGGTAAATCCCACCACAGATGGACAAATCTCATGGGAGCACGAAAGCTCATGTACGTCAGATTCTGATGACGAGATAGAGCGATGGCAGAACTAGTTACATGAGGTAACCACATTGAACTGTAATATCATGACAAGATCGTTGTGCTGCGTATCGACAGAAGTGAGGGATTTGCCTACTTATGATGGGTTAAGTGAGGTAGATACTTTCCTAGATAAGTTTGAAAGGGAGATGCCAAAAAAGCAATATTTCCAGGCCTTGAATTGGGTATTGTGCGCTACACCTGCAAGGTGGTGGGGTATGCACAAAGGGAGCATTGAGGACTAGCGAAAATGCGAGAGAATGATGTGCACATGGTTTGGGAAGCCTAGAGTGTGATTGGTTGATAAATACAATGGACAGGATAATCCGTGCGCACATCTGACCAGGCGGATGCCGACATATGGAAAACAACCTACGTGGATACGCATGAACTCTGCGCTGAGAGGTATGGTCAATAAACTTGTGTTGGGGGGGCAAATGTGTAGTTGGCTCTTAAGGTTGGACAAATAGTATGTGGGAAGAACAATCCTACAGAAGGTTATCTACGCAGAAGAATTTGACAAGGCATGCAATGCGCAATGAAGTGGTTGGGACCTGCGCGTACTCAGACAGACACCTTTTCAGTTGGTTGATACAATAGAGGCTGTAATACCTATGGAGTCTATCATGCCTAGCCCACGCCTCATGGTGCTCACAGGGGTAACAGACCGCGAAGCCCTGGAAGAAAGGCTTGTGTTGTTAGAAGAGCGCAAAGACGAACGGTTGAGACTTGATGAGGAGATCCAGTAGGGTGGTCTTGGGCTCCAAGAACTCATGAATGAAAGAGTTCAGTTGAGGGAGAAAAGCGCCATGGCAGAAGCGGAAGTCAAGAAGCTTGAGGAAGGAATAAAGAAGGACTTTCTTGATAAAAATACCATGGTGATAGAACAAGATAAGCGCGATTACATTAAAAAACTTGGGGACTACTGTCTAGATTTTATCGGTTTAATGCATGGGATGGGACCGTATGTTATTAAGGAAATCATAGATAGCGGTGCGGTATAGTTGGAGAAGTTATATAGCGAACTCTTCTTAGGGAAAGTAAATGGCAGTCGATTGAAGCCATAAATAGGTGGCCTGGCCAGCTGACTAGCCGCAGGAAGCACGGTCTTAGCCCTCCAGGCAACTGAAAGGAGGCGCGGGACTATAAACTACTCTACCCAAGAGCTGCACGATGTCAGGACTGCACGCAATAGTGAGGTGTCACAAGGTCTGCGACAATGCAAGGGTAGCTGCGTTGCCATGCAGGTTGGCTGGAAAGTGACCGTTATTGTCACTATTCACAATGTGATGCTTGTTTTGAGACCAAATGGTGCGAGCAGCCGGCATTTAAGGCAAACTTTATAGGCTAGATTTGGGAAAATTTGTCACCAAGGGAGCATTAATGGACTAGATTTGGGGGGAACGATCGAATTCAAATTCAAAAGGTGCTATAAATTGCAAAAGGCTACCCAGCAAATAACACTTGGCCATTTGAGAACTGAGCTATTGCACGTCCTGAGATTTAGTAACTCTAATCTGTTCGATTCTTTGAACTTGAAGGCATTATTTGAGCACCTACCTCAACCATCGAGAGATTTGTGGAACAATAGTATGACCATGCCAGAGGAAGCCATGGATATCGGCGAGATGACCGCTGAAGATGCCGCGCAGGCCATGACGATAGGAGATGCCCCAAAAACCGTTAGGATAGTTGCAAAAATCCCTAAATTGTTGCGCACGCCGAGGCCCAAGAAAGACAAGTAGCCCATGGTACCAGTGGGTGTGTCCCCTAGAAACTCGCTGAGAACTAAATTGACCATGGAAGACATGGGGAAACTAGTTAATGTGGAAACCAATGAGGAGGAGGAAGACCTTGAGGGAATCCTAGTCGAAGAGGAGGAGGATGAAGAAATGGAGGAAGAAACTGAGGGCACGGACCTTCTAACCAAACTGCCCACGTATGTTCCTCCGCAGAAGTGGAAGGAAAGAGTACCCAAGGACCTAGATGAGAGCAAGAGCTCTCTACACCCAATGATATCGTTTTTGAAGGAGCGCACTTAGGGCTGGTGCCGGGTCTAAAGTTTGAAGACTGAGATCTCGTGGACCACGAGAAATTCTCGCACTTGGAAAATGTGTAGCTCATGCGGCCGAAGAAAAACACCATGGCAGGAGTCATAGAGTTGGATCTGCACAAGTGGTTGCGAGGAGTAGAGAAAGCAAGGTTGTTAAACCTGCTCTCAGTGCTGCATTACCATCAGGCCCTAATAACTATTTTTGTCATCAGGCAGCTTCTCTGCCTAGTGTATGATGGATGCTTGTGGCTGGAGAAGCCCATCCCCATCATGGACCACCTAATTCATAGAATTACCTGACTCCCTTGCAAGGGGGAGGACCCAGCAGATATTTCAGAGGGTAAGAGCAATGATTTGGCCGTCGTGGATGCCATGAAGAAAAAATTCAAGTTGGAGAAAAAGAAGAGAGGGTACACGATCTCCAGTATCAACAATAATGCAGTCAAAGTTGCGACCCAGATATTGGATGGCAAGGTCATGCGGAAGTGTCACGCAGATGAGGTGCCTGCGTCGGTGGTAGCCCTTGCCGCGTAGTGCGCAGAGGGGGTCTAGTTTAACTGGTCAGAGTACTTTTGCAAGGAGTGTTATATATATATTTGGGCACATAAACCCCAACTTACATGTCGATGATATTAGGGTCCATCAGCCCCTAAAATAGTTGTTTATGCCCTAAAGGAACCTAGGCATTTGAATGCCTCATTCCCCAAAAGTTCCATCTCAAAAATAATCCAGAAAGTGCCTAAGACGAATCATTGTTAAAAGCCCTGTGTTAGGGTGCTATGCATAGCAAGTACCACACTATCAAAGTGCTATGAATCGTAGTTTGGCCTTCTAGAAGGTGCGATGGGCGAGGTAGGACAAAATTCTGGGAGAGTTTGAGAGTTGGTTGCTCATGGAAACTTCTAGAAACTTCTCCTGTGCCACCTACCCCTCTGAGTTCGCCCAAGGATGACTAAAGGAATTAGGAAACCATCTCCAATTCCCTTATTTCATGGAACCAATTCCTAAAAATAGAAAAGCATTCATCATCCCCATTGATGACTCAACCTCTTGCAATCATCTATAAAAGGATCTCTCATCCAAGAGATCAGAAGGCTGAATTATTCTGAGTTGTAAGGAAGTGCTGCTAGTTTTAGTATTGAGGTGAGAGCATTGTGTTATTGTTGGTATGTTCTTACTGATTCATGAGGTGAAGAAGGCTTGAAGCTGGGAGGATGGCGCTGGATCAGACTTCTTATGGGTTGTAATTCTCCTTGTTATCAATAAAGTTCTTCAATATTTTTCCCAATTGATTGTGTTAACTGTAAATGCATTCATTTGTTTATCATATTTCTGATTCTATGATGTTTATGCTGTGATGGATCATTATGCTTTGACAGGTGTTTGTTTCTGTAGCTATGCAGGTACTCTCGAAGCATGTTAAGTATGGGGAAGAGTTACAAGATTGGCCAAAGGAGAGGGAGATCAAGTGAGGATTCAAGTGAAAGTTACAGGTTGGTCTTTCATAATCTCTTTCTTATCTATCACTCATAGGAAAGATAGTGAATTGCTTTGACTATTGTTTCTAGGTTAGCTACCAAACCTAGAGGGCTAGCATTTCTTAGAAATACTAGTTTTCCCATAAACGAGTTCTTGGAAAATTTCTGTGAGGCACAAGAATCAGGGAAGACGTTCCACTATGCATGGCTTCTACTATCCATAGTGTTGGTGGCTTGGGAATTGCTCGAGGACAGGTCGTTCCCCATGATTGCGAAGGACCTTCCGGAGGCAGTGAAGTATGCTTCGTTGTGGGCAACTAAAGACACGCAGAGGATCAGAGACAGCAAAATATTTTGGGTGTTCATGGAGATGAACATCAGAATGGGGATTAACCGCAAGTCATGGTTATCACCCACTATCTATAATAGTCTCCAGAGCTTCACGGAATTCAAGGCAGACTTCCATCACGTATATATCCGAGCGCGCAAGGATCCCACAAAGAAATGGAAAGAGCTCTCCTACCTGGCCACATATGATGTCATATTCGTCGTATTGGGTTGTGTTATATTCTTTCCACGTAGTTAATAGGGGGTTTGAAGGGCACCCGTAACCCCACTTTATGGGGTCTGGGGTTGCGCCCCAGAAAATTTTGGTTTTGGACCCTATGTTAAGTTGGGCAAACCCACCTATGGTTTTGTGCATGATTTTCACACATGTTTTTTGGATGCGATGGTTTTCGGTCCATGGTATTGGATGCGATGATTTTCGGTCCATGGTATTGGACGTGATGGTTTTCGGTCCATGGTATTGGATGCTTCGGCATGTATAAATATGTATTGTAACATTGAAAGGAACATAATGAAAAATCAAGATGGTAGTCCTGGTTTTAGGTTCCAGTGGGAAAATCTCTGTGTATATGTGTTTTATGTGTTATGCTCTCGCATTATTTATTTTTCTGTGTTTTAGAATTCATATGCAGGTAATTTTTGTACGGAGTTAAAGCCTACATTTGGTATCAGAGCTGTTTTGGCTTCAAGGGGACGCCTTTGTTGCTGAGGGGTTTCGCTCGGGCCTATGGTAGACCCTGTTCAATGGAAGATCGATTCTGGTGGTGAAAGAAGATGGCGAGTAGTGGAAAGATAGAGATTGAGATGGTCAGAGTTTTGAGTTGTGGAAACTCAAGATGGAGGATCTATTGATAGATAAAGATCAGTGGATCGCAGTAGATCCTGGTACTAAACCAATGGGAGTGTCTGATGAAGAATGGAAGAAGTTGGATCAGAAGGCAAAGAGCACAATACAATTGTGAGTCTCAGATTCAGTATTGTTGAATGTATCAAGGGAAGCTATGGCGAAGGTGTTGTGGGACAAGTTAGGTACTTTGTACCAATCTAAGTCTCTAGTGAATAAACTGTTCCTACGGAAAAAGTTGTATAACCTGAGGATGAAAGGTGGAGACTCAGTGACAGAGCATCTGAATGCATTTAATACTGTGGTAAGTCAGTTAGTATCTATTGATATTAAATTTTCAGATGAAGATAAGTGCATCAGTTTGTTGTGTTCTCTGCCAGATTCGTGGGATAGTCTGGTTATTGCAATAGGTAGCAATGCAACTGCCTTGCATTTTGATGAAATAGTATCATCCTTGCTGATGAAGGAGATGAGACAAAAAATTATGGAGAGCTAGAATGGTGATGCCTTGTCTATACGAGGACGGTCCCAGAACAGAAACAAAAATAAGTCATCAAGTGGGAGATCTAAATCTCTGGGAAAGCCTGTAAATGTGGTGTGCTAGAAATGCAGAAAGGAAGGGCACTATAAAAGGGACTATAAATCTAAAGCTCCTGATAAAGGAAAGGGATCTGATGATGCTCCTTCTACAGAGGCTAAAACCACCTCAAATGAAGGTGGGGATGTGTACTTGGCTTCTTCAAGTACACATGTAGATCATGAGGCATGGTTGATTGACTCAGGTGCGTCCTTTCACTTCACTCCCCATAGAGAGTGGTTCTACGAATATGAGAAATATTATGGTGGTGATGTCTTCTTAGGGGATTATAGGAAGCCTAGAATCATTGGTCATGGAAAAGTAAAGTTGAAGTTGCAAGGTGGAAGGGTTAGAACACTTCTGGGTGTTCTGCATATTCCTGCATTGGCCAGAAATCTTATTTTTGTAAGCAAGTTGGATGATGCAGGTGTAAAAACAGTGTTCGAGAAGGATACCTGCAAGATGGTTCGAGGAGCACTGGTATTGATGTGGGGAGTTCGGATTGGAACTCTATACAAGCTACAAGGTAGCACTGTTATTGATGGGTGCAATAGTTCTGTGGTTCCTGAAAGTGGAGCAAAAAATCTAGTGGTCTCTAGAGAGAAGACCATGTTGTGCATCAAAGGCTTGGACATATTGGAGAAAAGAGCCTTCGGATAATTCATGGTAAAGGTATAGTAGAAGGTATGAGTAATAGCTCCTTGGATTTTGATTTTTGTGAAAATTGTGTATATGGGAAGCAAAATCGGGTGAGTTTCCCCTCTGGTAGTAAGAGGGCGAAACAGATATTAGAACTTGTGCACGGTGATGTGTTTGGACCTGTGAAGGTTCCATCACTGGGTAAGTCTGTGTACTATGTATCATTTATAGATGACTTCTCAAGGAATAAATGGATATATTTCCTTAAGAAGAAATTTGAAGTCTTTGATAGGTTTAAAGAATTTAAGGCTCTGGTGGAAAACCAGATAGAGAAGAAGATAAAGGTGTTGAGGACAGATAACAGTGGAGAGTTTTGCAGTAAGGAATTTGAATAATTCTATAAGAAGTGTGGTATAGCATGGCAGAAGACTACTCCATATACACCTCAGCAAAATGGAGTTGCAGAAAGAATGAATAAGACGTTGATGGAAAGGGCAATAAGCATGCTCAGTGGTGCCGGGTTAGGATAGGAATTATGGGCAGAGGCGGTGGATACTACATGTTACCTAGTCAATAGGTCACCTTCATCAGCATTGGAGGATAAGACTCCTCAATAGGTATGGACTGGTAAGAAACCCTCTCCTTCACATATGAGGGTATTTGGATGTGATGCATATGTACATGTTCCAAGGGAGAAACGAACCAAGTTGGATAGGAAATCTGAAAAGTGCATCTTTATTGGGTATAAGGATGGTTTAAAGGGTTATAAGCTTTGGAACCCAGTAAAAAGGAAGGTTGTGTACAGCCGAGATGTGGTGTTTAGAGAGGTGAAAGATGTTATTAAACATGAAGTCCAACCAAAGGAACCTGAGAAGATAGAGTTTGAGCTAAAGGAGGAAGAATCAGACTCTACAACAGTGGAGGAATCAGAAGATGAAGAGCCACAAACTACCACTATGAGAAGATCAGTTCGAGAAAGAACGCAGCTAGAAAGGTATAGTCCATCTGCTTTCTATTCAAATTTTTCTTTGTCTTTTATTGATGATGATCCTAGAACTGTGAAGGAAGCAGTGGATTCAAAGGATGGAAAATTCTGGAAAGAAGCCATGGATTCCTAGAATCTTTGCACAAAAATGAGGCTTGGGATCTGGTGGAGTTGCCAGCTGGAGGGAAACCCATTGGTAGTAAGTGGGTGTTCAAAAAGAAGACAAATGCAAAAGGAAAGTGGAAAAATGCAAAGCTCGGTTGGTAGAAAAAGGTTATTCCCAGGTGCCGGGAATTGATTTTGGTGATATTTTTTCTCCTGTTGCCAAGGTAACTTCTATTAGATTACTTTTATCTGTTGATGTTGCTTTTGATTTTGAGGTAGAACAGATGGATGTGAAGATATCATTTCTTCATGGAGATCTGGAAGAGGAAATCTACATGAAGCAACCTGAAGGCTTTGCAGCGAAGGGTAATAAAGAACTGGTATGCAAGTTAAAGAAGTCTCTGTATGGATTAAAACAGTCACCAAGTATGTGGTATTAGAAATTTGATACATTTATACAGGGACTTGGCTTCACCAGAAGCAAAGCATATCACTGTGTGTATTTTAAATTAATTGGTGACCGTGTTATTTATCTGGTCTTGTATGTGGATGATATGTTGCTGGTTGGAAATGAAAAAGAAATTATCCAGGATTTGAAGACCCAATTATCCTCCAAATTCGACATGAAAGATCTTGGTGCTACAAACTATATTTTGGGCACGGAAATTAAAATAGATCGAGCAAAGAGGAAGCTCTGGTTAAACCAGAGGAAGTATGTCGATACAATACTGCAGAGGTTTAATATGTAGGATAGTAAACCGGTGAAGATTCCTATTCCTGTAGGTGTGAGGTTGTCTACTGAACAATGTCCCAAGACACAAGAAGAGGAAGAGGACACGTCCCGTGTTCCATATGCAAGTGTAGTCGGTAGCCTGATGTATGCAATGGTCTATACTAGACCAGACATTGCACATGCAGTGGGAGTATTGAGCAGGTTTATGTCAAAACCACGAAAGGAGCATTGGACAACAGTGAAGAGGGTTTGCAAGTATTTTTGTGGCACTAGTGATTATGGTCTGTGCTACCAAGGAAGACTAAGATTGGACAGAGTGTTGGATATTCGTGGCTTTGTTGATGCAGACTGGGCTGGAGATCTGGATCAGAGAAGATCTACAAGTGGGTATGTGTTTAACCTATTTGTAGGTGCAGTCAGTTGGATGAGTAAGAAACAATCTGTAGTGGCACTATCAACTACAGAGGCAGAATACATGGCAGCCACTCATGCAAGCATGGAAGCAGTTTGGTTGTAGAGATTGTGTTCAAGTATGGGGTTAGTATAGGAAGCTATAAGGATAGACTGTGACAGCCAAAGTGCAATTTTCTTGGCAAAGAACCCTACATATCATTCAAAGACAAAGCACATTGATGTTCAGTATCACTTTGTGAGGGATATGATAGAAGACAAAAAGGTGTTGCTGGTAAAGGTGGACATTTTGAAGAATACTGCAGATGCATTGAAAAAATCTGTGAGCTCTGAAAAGTTCTCTTGGTGTAGAGAGACAATGGGCATTTCAGGGCTGGGAAAATAACTAAGCTCTCTTATGGCCCCCTGTGGAAAGAAAACAACAAGTGGGAGAATGTTGGGTTGTGTTATATTCTTTCCACATAGTTAATAGGGGGTTTGAAGGGCACCCGTAACCCCACTTTATGGGGTCCAGGGTAGTGCCCCGGAAAATTTTGGTTTTGGACCTTATGTTAGGTTGGATAGACCCACCTATGGTTTTGTGCATGATTTTCGCACATTTTTTTTGGATGCGATGGTTTTCGATCCATGGTATTGGATGCAATGGTTTTTGGTCCGTGGTATTGGACGCGATGGTTTTTCGTCCATGGTATTGGATGCTTCGACATGTATAAATGTGTATTGTAACATTGAAAGGAACATAATGAAAAATCAAGCTGGTAGTCCCGGTTTTAGGTTCCAGTGGGAAAATCTCTGTGTATATGTGTTTTATGTGTTATGCTCTCACATTATTTATTTTTTTGTGTTTTAGAATTCATATGTAGGTAATTTTTGTATGGGGTTAAAACCTACAAGTTGTGGCTGCCAGAGTGGTGCGCTCCAGCCAAAGAGAAGTTCAATGCATAGAGGAAAAACCAGGAGGAAAAAAAGTGGATGTTGCAGTTGGAAGATAAAAGAAGGAACGAAGCAGCAGCGGCCAAGGCACAGGAGGCATAGGACGCCGCAAAGGCAGTAGCAGAACAACAACAAGTAGCAAAGAAGGAGTGTGAGGGCCATGAGTCACCCTCACCTGAATAGGAGCTTGAAACAAAGGAAGGTGGTGTGGACCCACAAACAACGTCCACACAGCTGAAGCGACAACACACAAGAGAGCAAGTGGGGCAGCGAAAGAAGTCAAAAGCCTCCAAGACTTCTTTCAACCTGTTCACCCTCACTGAGGGGGATTTGCATGACATAGGGGAGACGAGGTGCGACATCACTGCAGAGGCCCTCCAGCTGTTCACAGAGGAAAATCAGGTGGTATTGAGAGCCCTCCAGACATAGATACAGGAGTTACAGGTGCGCAATCCTCAGGCTGGTACTCTATCGACCAGCCTCGCAGTAGGCACGACCGCAGCTGAGGAAATGTTGTGTGCCTGCAAAACCAACACTATAGTGCTGCCAGAAGGGGCACTAGTTACAGAAAATGAGGCCGACGGGACTATGTTTAGTGCGTTGAAGGGAGTTGGGATAAATATGGCTGCGCTCTGGTGGGAGACGCTCTATGTTCTGCAGGATGGAGTAACTACAGAGCTGTGGGCGAGGGAGAATCGTGCGCTCTAGATAATGAGTGAACAATGAATTAACATGGAACAACTTAGCCTGTAGTGCAACGAGGTAGTGGTGCAGAACCAGCAGATTGTGCAGGTGGTTGAAGAAGCCTGCCAGATGGTCCCTGAGTTGGCCATCCCAATAGAGGCACCCGCAGAGGTGCGCATCTAGAGGCTAGAAGCAAGGGTGCATGAGGCAAAGGAAGAGATGGATAAGGTTCAGTTGGAGCTGAACCTTTAGATAGCTAAGCTTCAATTGAAGGCACAGCCTTCAACTCCACTAGAGGTGAGGGAACAGCACACCAGCACCATTACAACGGGAATAGAGGAGATCAACAGTGCAGTGAAGGACTGCACCAAATTATTCGAAGAGTCATTCGAGGTCTTCACGATTTTGTAGGAGGACCTAAACATACAATGCTTAGAAATATAGGCGCGTGAGCTACAACAAAAGTATGATGATATAAAAGGGATCGTACAGACGGTGGCCCTTACACAGAGGCTCACGCAGATGCAACAGGCAAAAGCGCTCAAGCAGTAGGTAAACGCAGTGTGACGTAAGGAAGCAGTTTTGAAGGCGCGTGTACAACCTTGGATGATGAGGAATTTTTCATGACATCCTCGATCAAAGCCAAGCTCGCGCAGATGTAGGGAACGCAGGAGCAGATGTAGGGAAGCAGTTCAGCTACCACGGTCTTTGAATAGCACATCCAAGAGGTAGAGCAGGCAGCCGCTCAGTGCGCTAGCGACCTTGTAGCAGTCCAGGCAGAGTTGGGAGGTCTCCGCGCGAAGATCTCCGCACCGATAGAGTGACTCAAGGGCGAGTCACGATGTTTTGTTGGGGGCCTATTAGGCGCAAGATCCCCCAAGGGAAGTTTTGAGACTTAAAGCCCAGATTTTGACTAAATATGATGTAAAGAATTCGCATTTTGTGGGCATGGAGCACGAGCTTGTAAACGAGTCATAGGGTTGTCAACTCTCATTTTTGTAATGTAATGTCAGCTTTAGAGATCTACCCATGGTCCGCGGACCATGGGATTGTATAAATAGAGCGAGGCTTTAAGTTGTAAGTTAGCAAGAGAAGTAGAAAGAGAAATGATGAAGAACTGAGTCTTGTCTGAAGTGTAGAGTCAAGTCTTGGGTCATAGAGTAGGAGAAGGCTCTACAGCTAAGTGTGCAGAGGCCTAGTAGTCCACAGTTGAGTGTGCAGACCCTTGCAGCTGAGTGTGCAGGGCAAGTTGAGTTTGTAACCATTGAAGCATTAATAAAGAGAATTTTTATACCATTCCTGTGTATTTATTTACTATTTTCTGCATTAAATGTATTGGGTATAAATTACATTTCTGTCGTTTATATGGTGCGTGAAATTATATGATTGTGTTGATTAAGTGAATAGAAGATAAAATATCTATTTACGTGAAGTTAAATAATAGTTATAAGAAGATAAGTAAGATTCGTGGTGTAACTTGGGGAAATAGCGTAGATCGCTGCCTTAGCAGAGCGAAAGCACCTCAACCCTTGGTTAGGGTTGCGCGAAGGAAATTATAACAAATTTCAAAGGTCTCGCAAGTCAGGATAGTGCACGAAGTGACCTGCGTGTCATAGTTTGACTAAATCAACCCTTTAGACATCTCCAGGGTGCGGAAACTTAGTTCCAACATCCCCCCTGTTGGGTAGCAGATCCCCCGCGTAACGATTTTGGGGCTTAAAGCTCACAATTTCGGGTAACAATATTGTAAAAGTTCCGCAAAGTGCATGGAGCATGAACTTTAATGGGTCGAGTCAAAGGGTTGTTCGCCAAAAAATAATGTAAAATAATAGAAAACAAGTCTGCTTGCCCATGGTCCACGAACCATAGGAAAGTATAAATAGAGAAAGAATTTAAGGATAGAAAGTAGCTTTTGACTAAGGTCTGATGTATTATGGGTTTGTGAAGGCAATATTTGCTCTGAGTCTGTAAGTGTGAGTCCTGGTTAGTAGTAGTTAGAGAAAGCTCTTGCCGCTGAGTGCACAGAGGCTTGGTAGAATCCACAGTTGTGTGTACAGACCCCTACAGTTGAGTGCACAGGGTGGAACTGATTGTACTGAACAGAAGAGTAATAAAGATAAGTGTTTCTGAATTATTGTGCCTTTGATTTCAGATCTATATGTTTATGTTCTGATTTTATGCATATCTGTAAGATTTATGGTTGCGCGTGCTGGTTATCACTGTTGAATGTTGGGTTAAAGACTTTAAAAATTAGATCTGGTCTATAATAAATACATTAATAATAGGAATCTAAAAAGTGCCTCATCTCCGAGCTTCGCGAAGGCCCAAGTGTTGTGCAGAGTAGTGCGAGTGCACAGATCAGTTCGCAACCCTTCCAGTCCTCATCAACACATCCCTAGGGTGCGGAAACCTGGTTCCAGCACCCTCCCATACTACCTCAGGTGAGACTTCAGTCCGCGCTCCGTGGACTGTTGCCGAAAGGGCCAGTAGTGTGGGATTTTTTTTTCTAAGACACTTCAAACCTAGGTCAGGCACCATCAAGCCAACAAATGGTTCTGTTGTCGGGACAGGGATCTTCCTAAGGGATGTCTAATGTCAAAATGTTGGAACCTTACAAAGAAAGAGAGTGAAGACTGGTTGGATTAGAAGCTTCACAAGTTTGTGGTGCACGAAAACAAAACCCCACAGATATCTGAAGAAAGGTGGTTGGATCGCTACATATATACGAAAATGCACAAGATCTTCTTCACGTCTTTCTCATCAGAACTATATGAGTGGATCACGAGGTTAGCAGATGGTCAGGGAAGGTGCAAGCTTGATCAGCCTATAGCATGGACTCCAAAGTTGGTACGTAGGCTAGAAGCATGCGAAGATAAAATCGCATGGGCAGTAGATCATTGGCTGGATCAGATAATAGGACGGTTTATCACTCAGTTCGCAATAGATATAGCCGTGAGCTACAGCGAAGCGGAAAGACGTTTTCTCAAGGGACCATGGGGTAAGTACATCAAATCGTTGAATACATGTATTAAAATGTTGTTATGTGAAAAATGGGTTACGCGAATCCATTGATGTCTGGGGTAACGCAGAGCGAAAGAGGCTACCAAGGGATCGAAGGATTAGAGAACAGTCCGCTGATCTCACTTTCGCAAGAAAACGAGGAGGAGCTCGCAGGGTTCTCTCCGAGAAGTGCGGTCTAATTGATAAAGAAATGCATTCCACAATTACCACCTCCATCCACACCACCGCCCACTTCATCAATATCAACCCCTTCTTTACCTACTCCTCCTCCACCACCTTCAAGGGTTGGAATGGCGAGTGCAATCAAGTTTCCTGTATTTAGAGTCGTAGGAAATGAGGAACTAGACTAGTTCTAGTTCATGGTAAAGGCAGTATGGGAAACCCAAGGAGTTACAGATGATAACATTAAAAAGGCTACTTTGGTGAGCGCGCTATAGGATCATGCGTTGACGTGGTATATTAAGCACTCTAGCGATCATCCCAATGCCGGAGTAGCGGAGATCCAGGATGCATTGAACATAGAGTTTAGCTACCTGAAATCAGAAACTCAGTCAATCATCAAATTTAAGGAAATTGTGATGCTTCTAGGCAAGACTCCATGGGATCTGGATTAGCACTTGAAGAGCACAATCCGCGAAGCTAACATGACACTGACAGTTGCGTAGCACTGCCCGTGATTTGTGGCGTCTTTGACACCACATCTAAGGATGGCATTGTCGCAGCAGAAGATCTCAACCCAGGCTAAAGCATTAGAGATAGCGATGAGGTTGCATGAAACTCCAATACAAGATCCGAGGTTGGGAGTTCAGAAAATCCACGCGCAACTACAAAACCTATGCTTAGAAATGCAGAGCTTGAAACAGGATAGGGTGCCCCAGCCAGAAGTGTGAGAAGAAGTGTGGTGCATAAAATGTAGAATCCAGGGCCATGATAAGGATCATTGTCGGGTATTCGCGAACTATTTGGCAAGGGGAGGGCCAATGCCATTGAGACCAAAGGCGCAGGCAGGACCGAGTGCGGTGCCCGCACTCTAGTGCATGATCTTTTAGGTGGGAGGAAAGGACACAACAAACAACCGTCATCTATTACAGAAGTTTACACAGACCCCCCAGCAGCTATTTTGAAATCTTTGTAGATCAATGGGCCACGGTGAACGAGACTGTTGAAGTTATGAATTGTTGATGGATCGAACACCTGCCTACAAGATGCAGACTGAGGTGCAAGGTCAGGATCTAGCCGCAGCAATAGCGCGCGGTGGGTTCCAGGGGCAAGGACAAGGACGAGGAGGAATGGGACCTGGACGAGGCCGTGGGAAGTTAATCTGCTACAATTGTGGAGGACTTGGGCATTACGCGCATGACTGTACCAACCCAACTAGGATATCATGTTCATACTGTGAGCAGTTTGATCACAAAATGATAGATTGTCCCACGTTGATAGCATAGATACGCGAGAAAAGGGTAGCACAACCTACGCCAATGCAGAACGTCCAAATGATGAGGTCTGAACCATGCGAAGAAGACCCCAATGTGAACATGATGCTCAGAAGTGGCACAACCATAGGGGAAGATAAAGGGAAACCTCCTAAAGAAAATACATGGGTGCGCAAGGCCCCTACAAAGCAACCTGAGTTCAACTTGGAACACGCGAAGGAAACATTTATGGAAGCTAAGAAGAGCTTCACGGAGGTCTCTACTCCAAGTAGTAAGGATCAACCCGAGCCGGAAGTGGATCCCTCTATGATAACTACCTTTTTAGAGACATGTATAAAGTTGCTACATGAAAATAAGGCAGTTAAGGGATTACAAGAGCTGATAACTAGGTGCATAGGGACAGGTGAACCACGTGTGGTCCGCAAACTCGGAAGGCATGCTTTGCGCACCGGGCAGGAAATGCGATTGACAGCGCAGATTGGCAACTTTGAAATGGATCAGGTCATCTTGGACTTGGGTTCGGATGCAAATGTGCTACCTAACCAGACATGGGAATGAATGGGCAGGCCTGCATTACAGTGGCCTCCTATTCAACTATGAATGGCAAACCAACAAAATATCTTGCCCATGGGGAGATTACAAGGAGTAACAGTGGATATAGAAGGCACGAGCACATAAACAGATTTTGAGGTAATAGAAATTGTGGATGATAGCAACCCTTACCCCGCGTTGCTAGGAATAGACTGGGCCATAGACATGAATGGAGTCATCAACTTAAAGAAGAGGAAGATGATATTTGAGAAAAAGTCCCTCTGCGTAGTTATTCCGCTAGATCCAGTTGAAGGAGCATGCTACACTGAACCTATACGTGACGATGGAAGTGAGGATGACTTGGATTATATGTACAAAATAACTAGCGAAATCAGGATTGTGTAAATCCAACTACTGAGGGGCAAATATCGTGGGAGTGTGCAGATTCCTGCACCTCAGATTCAGATGAAGAAGACAAACACTGGCACAACCGGTTGAGCCAAGTAACAACGCTAAACTGTAATATGATGACTAATTCACTGCGTTGTGTAACGGCTCAGGATCGAGACCTACTGACGTATGATGGGTTGACAGCGGTGGACGAATTCCCAAACAAGTTTGATGGTGTAGTACTAGAGCACTAAAGGTTCGACGCATTGAAGTGGGTGTTGGGTGCAACACCTATGCGTTGGTGGGGAACACATGAAGGAACCTTTGAAAAATGGCGCGGCTGCAGAAGGATGATGCAGATAAGGATTGGGGAGCCAGAACTACGAATAACCGAGAAATACGATGGACGTGATGACCCATGCGTACACCTCATAAAATGGACCAAAGCTTATGGAGAAGAACCCCAGCCGGAGTGGGTACACTTATTTTACCATACCTTGGATGTCATCCCAAGGAACTAGTACACTGAGACAGAACTCTGACATGGTACAGGCGAATGGGATATCTTTGGTGAAGGATTTTTATTAACATTCTTATTTTATGACCAATGGATGGATACTGTTGACGATGCGTTACACGTTGTTAAAGCTGCCATTTTAAAAATACCTCAGGAACTAGAAGAAATAGTGCAACCAGTATGGTCACATCAGTTAAGCCAGGCCCTAGAATGTTACAATGCGCAAGTAGAGGATGATGATAACGTTCCTAGAAACATCAATATTTTGGAAACAGAGGGGAGCCGCGAGGTTCACGAACCATCGATCAGGGACCCCGACATCACAATGCCCTTGAAAATGAAGCAGGTAAATATTGGTACAGATGAGAAGCCGAAGTATGCGACGCTGGGAGAATATTGGGATGATGCCACGGTGGATAAGGTCGTCGAGTTACTTCGAGAATATCAAGACTTATTCCCAACCAGAATCACGGAGTTAAAAGGGATCCTCGACGACCTAAGAGTGATGAAGATAACTCTGAAACTGAATGCGAAGCTAGTTAAGCAGTGTCCTTATTGCCTGAATTCGAAGTATAAGGAAAAGGTCTACGAAGAATTGGAAAAAATGTTGGCAGAAGGAATTATTGAACCAGTGGAAGAATATGACTAGGTAAGTCCTATGATAGTGCAGGAGAAAAAACAAAAGGGAAAAATTCGAATCTGCATGGACCTCTAAAAGTTGAATGATGCCTATGTCCATGATCTGTTCCTGACACCATTCACAAATGAATTCCTGGAGAATGTTGGCGGGCAAGAAGCGTACTCATTCACGGATGGGTTCTTAGGGTGCCATTAGATCAAGATCGCACCAGAAGAGAGAAGCAAGACAACTTTCGTGACCGAATGGGGATGTTTCCAGTACACTATTATGCCCTTTGGATTGAAGAATGCGCCAGCAATATTTTCGCGCGTAGTAGTGGCTGCATTCAAGAAATTCATCCAAAAGTTTTTGGAAGTTTATTTTGAAAATTGGACTGTATTTGGGCTAGTCAAGAAACACATCGTGAGTTTACAGTTGATGTTGGATACATGCCGATGACACCAGATTGCGCTGAACCGCAAGAAATGCACTTTCCTCGTCCCCTTCAAAAACTTGCTCGGTCATGTGGTCTGCTGCCAAGGTCTGATGGTGGATCCTGTGAAGGTTGTTGTCATACTCAATCTGGAGGCACCGTGAAGTGTCAAACAACTGCGCGCCATTGGGACACATGGGATACTACCAAAATTTCATTAAGAGCTCTACACAAATCACAACACCAATGGAATAGTTGTTGAAGAAGGACGCTACATATTGTTGGAATGAGGAACGTAAGAAGAGTCTGGAGGTTCTCAAGGAAAAAATGGCATCCACTCCCATTCTAGTCTTTCCAAAATGGTACACCAAATTTCATGTACATGTTGATGCATCATGTATTGCGTTGGGCACTGTACTTACGTAGGAAGGTGTGGAAGGCATTGATCACCCGATCACGTTCGCAAGTCAGCGGCTGTCCAAAGCTGAAAAGAACTATTCTACTACTAAGCGTGAGGGACTGGTGATGGTATACGCACTCTAGAAATACTGCCACTATCTGCTGGGTGGGCACTTTAAGATGCATACTGATTACTCCACGTTGAAATACTTAGTGAATAAGCCTATGTTTGGGGGGCGTATTTGTAGATGGTTTTTACTATTCCATGAATATGACTTCGAAGTCATTGTGAAGATGGGACGCCTAAACGTAGGTCCAAATCACCTCTCGCAAATTGAGAATAGTGAGGAGCCAACAAATTTGGAGGAAGGACTATGCAATGCACAGCTCTATGTAATACATGTCACGAACGGCCACTTTGAGGACATAATCCACTTCTTAACCACAAGGACTGCGCCGCAGGGATATTCAGTTTAGCAAAGGAAAGAATTGGTGATACACGCAGTGGATTTTACTGTTATTGTGGGGACCTCTACAAAATGGGAAACGATGAAATATTACGAAGATATGTACCTAAATTTCAGCGACGACAGATCCTCATAGAAGCACAGGGGGGGGCTGTATGAGGGCATTATGCGAGACATGCAACAGCATAGAAGATTCTTCGCGCTGGACTATGGTGGCCAACTCTACATCAAGGCTCAAAAACATTCTTTCGAGCCTGTGCCGTATGTCAACGGACTGGGAAACCATCATGAAGGGACAAAATGCCGCTCAATCCATAGATGATGTTGCGACTGTTCGAAAAATGGGCATCAAATTTTTGGGGCCCATCACACCTCAGGGAAAGATGGGTGCACGTTATATCATCACTGCGATAGAATACTTGACTCGATGGGTAGAATCACAGCTAGTTAAGGACTGCACGGCCGCTACAGCTACAAAATTTTTGTTCGAGAATGTGTTGACGCAGTTTGGATGCCCGAAAATCCTCATGAGCGACCGCAGAATGCACTTCCTAAATGACACTATCAGTGCACTCACTAAGGAATTATAGATATATCATTAGCAAAGTATGTCGTACCATCCACAAGCGAATGGGACTATCAAAGCTTTCAACAAGATTTTGGAGACTGTGTTGACCGAAGTATGTAATGCGCAGCGAAATGATTGGGATTTGTACATACCTGTTGTGCTATGGGTATACCAAACTAGATGCAAGAAATTGACGAGTCAGACACCTTTCCGGTTAGTCTATAGCATAGAATCCATCATGCCAATGGAATACATTGTACCCATTTTTTGAATAGTAGCAATGATAAGCATGGCAGACTGCGGGGCCCTGGAAGAGAGGCTCGTGCAACTGGAAGAACTTGAAGAGGAACGGTTTCTAGTGGGATTCCATCGACAGGTACAGAAGCAGCGAGAAAACACTGGGCATGATCGCCATATCAAGTTGCGCACATTCAAAGAAAATGATCTAGTATTACTATACGACAACAAGTTCGAGAAATTTCCTAGGAAACTCCGAATGCGTTGGCTGGGACCATATGTAGTCAAAGAAGTCACAGATGGAGATGTGGTCCAACTCAGCAAGCTTAATGGAGAGCCCTTCCCAAGAAGAGTAAATGGCAGCTACCTGAAACTCTAGACGGGAGGGCCGACTACCTGACTAACCGATCGCAGCACAGTCTCACCGCTCCGAACAGTTGAAAGAGAGTGCGGGACGATAAAACAATATGTTAGCAGGCTGCGTGACAAAAGGGGAACGCACAGAATTGGTATGTTACAAAGGTCTCGGTTGCACAGATGAGGCTACGCTACTATGTGGTTAAACATGAACGTGACCATTGCTGTCACTGTTCATGACAAGATGTCTAAGATACTACGAAAAGGAGCGGGCGGCGGGCAATTAAGATACAATGTACAAGCCAGATGCAGAATAATCTACCGTAGATATAACATTAATGCACTAGAAAAGGAGGGAACGGCCGAATTTGAATTTCTACAAGCCTATAAATCACAGTGGGGCATCCACCAAACAAATTGTGGTGTCTGGAGAAGTAAGCTATTGTGCCTTCCTGTCAGTATGGAACTATTGAACTTCAACGCTCACGGGGTAAGCCCGGGGTTTTTAATATGGCCAACTGAGATGCAGACCCTCCTGGATAGTGTGGAATCGACGACCGCAAATGCTGCACCAAGCTTAGCACCGATGGTAGGGGATGTACCAGAAATTCTCAGACGTGAAGCAGAACTGGTCCAGATGCACTGCCTAAGCCACAGGCTGGCCAACGACTCATGAAAGATAGGGAAAAGATGGTGAATCTTGAGACAAAGGCTGGAATTTCAGTTAATAGTTTGTCTCTGACACACCTTGAAGATTGGAATCTCGTAGACAGCAACATTGCTCTTGCAAAAACGCAACACAAGCTTCAGCGGACAGTGTGTATACTGGACTAGATATTGGAAACTTGCTACTTTGGCACAAAGAATTCTCGCCTTGGGTGCCTCAGCTAGAGTTAAAATCCTATGAGGGGCCGCTTTGTGTTAACCAAGCAGAGTAGAATGAGCATCATCGGTTGAGCAAATTAGTAGAGGCAATGGAGCAGGAGTTTGAAGGAGTTTTTCAGGAGGCAAGGATGGAGCAACAGAACGTAGTACATCACTCGTAGGAATGGTGAATCATGACACCTTGGAAGCGTGTCTCGCCGCACCAACGAGTGACTCGGGACGAGTCACGATGATTGTGTTGGGGGCTTATTGGATAGCGGATCCCCTGCATAATAGTTTTGGGGCTTAAAGCCCACAATTTAGGGTAACAATATTGTAAAAGTTCCGCGAAGTGCGCGGAGCGTGAACTGTAATGGGTCGAGTCAAAGGGTCATCCACAAAAAAATAATGTAAAATAATAGAAAGAAAGTCGGCCTACCCATGGTCTGCAGACCATGGGAAGGTATAAATAGAGTAATATTTTAAGGATATAAAGTAGCTTTTGGCTAAGGTCTAATGTATTATGGGTTTGTGAAGGCAATATTCGCTTTGAGTCTATGAGTCCGAGTCATGGGTAGTAGTAGTTAGAGAAGGCTCTATAGGTAAGTGCCTAAAGGCCTGGTAGAATCTGCAACTATGTGCGTGGACCACTGCACCTGAGTGCTTAGGGTGGAACTGATTGTACTGAACAGAAGAGTAATAAAGATAAGTGTTTCTGAATTATTGTGCCTTTGATTGCGGATCTATATGTTTATGTTATGATTTTATTCATATCTGTAAGACTTTGTTGAACTAAGTTGTCATTGATGTCAATATGGCAATATTCTGGATACTAGAGGATGACATGAAGCCAAGGGGATGCAGAGAAAATTCATGAAGAGACAGGAGCAAAGGCCATCAGTATAGCCGAGCCATATATATATATATATATCATATATATATGCGGAAACAGACTTATATGCAAGGTGGTCCTTGAAAGACACTGCCAAGCCAAGAGGAGTAGATGGAGATGAGAGGAGCAGACAGAGCCACCAAGCCATCGGAGAGCCATGTCAAAGCAAGAGGAATGCTGCCTGTAAAACAGGCATATCAGAGCAAATGGAGCAAATGGACCGAGAGGAGCAGATGGAGCAAGAGGAGCCAAGAGGAGCAATATATATAGAGCCATCAGTATATGCCAAAGAGGAGGTGCACATAGAGCCATCGGAGGAGCTACAGGAGCAAGAGGAGCCATCGGAGGAGCTATCGGAGCCATACATATATGCCAAAGAAGAGGAGCAATGGAGCAGACAGAGTTAGCGGAGCTACAGGAGAAAATAGAGCAAATGGAACAGAGCATATATATATATATGCCATATATATGCTCCATTAAACGAAACATTGGGTGGACGTGAATTCTTATTAAGATTGGTCCAGACCCATATTGAGTCCGAAACCAATATCGCATCGGAGGAGTGGAGCCTTTCGCAACCACCGAAGTGTATGCTCCGACAGGCCCGAGCCGAACCATTATAAAGGGGAGCATAAAGTAATATCGGGTCCGCTAAGGCCTTTGGGACTATTAAGTGTAAGCTCCAACTGTCCGGAGCCGAAATTATTATGAAGCCAAGTTGAAAGAATATCAGGTCCGCGAAGGACTTGTATCATTTCGGAGGAAGCGATCAGCGAAATCGCCGAAGGACCCGGAGCCGAAACTCTTATCAAGCAAAATAGAAAGCATATCGGGTCCGCAGAGGACTTGTATCATTTCGGAGGAAGCGATATGCGACTTAGCGCTGACCGTCCGATCTGAAGGAATAATGGACGGCGGAGATCTAATAGGCAATCGACATATCGGAGGAATCGCGTCAGAAGGATCAGGGGAAGCGATATGTGACATCACCAATAATTGGAGCCGAAATATTATAAAACAGAGCCTAAAGGTGCGTCAAGTCCGCAGACCCTTTGTATTACAAAACTGCCGATGCGAACCTGCCGAAAAGCTAGACCCGAAATCATTAAGAAGCAGAGTATAGAGGGCCGTCGGGTCCGCAGAACTATCACATCGCAAGAGGCTGCGATAACCTCGACATCCCGGACCCGAAGTCATTTTAGGAAGGGATTTAATTGGCATATCGGGTCCGCAAGGGCGTCGGAGGTCGGAGTTAAGGGATTAATTGGGATCACCGAAATCCAGACCCGCCGATAACTATAAAGGCGGGCGGATAAGATTTGAAATCCGCGAATGCTCATTTGAGTGGATTTACATGGGTTCTTGTGTAGTAATGTATATGTGACCGAAATCTTTATAAAGGGGTTTTATAATGTTTCCCATATATTATATGTGGCTGTGGGTTTAAGCCTTAAGACATATATTGAAGTTGATTATATGTGTGGACACGGTTGGGCGGTGGCTTCCGATAGACATAAAAGCGGCGATAAAAGGGTGGCTCTGATTCTAAAGTGTGGAGGCGAAAATACTGTGAGGAACAGTCCCGATAGTGCTTGAGAAACCAAATCATGGCGATTATGATTATGATAAGGACGTGGCTGTCCGTTAAAAAATGTCATCCCTGTGTATGCCCACAATCATTGGCAAAGCAACGCTGTTACAAGTTTTTGAACTTGTGTTCTCTACGGATGACTCGATCCTTGCTCATTGATTCAACGTGTCCTATGAAAACGAATGGACAGAGGAAGCTACAGCGACAAACAAGCCAACAAGTGAGGAAGCTGAAGCAGGCGAGAAGGAAGCCGAAGAGCCAGCAAGAAAGAGGAAACGAATGGACAAAGACAGGTATGCATAAAACAGTAAACAGAGGATTGCATGTGCGGTGATGGTTGTTGAAAACAAACCAGAATATGAGGTAGTAGAAGCAGCAGAGGTGGTGGAGCATTGTTTGAATTTGCTAGTGAACACTGCTGTGGCTGTTGAACACTGTTGGAGCTGTTGTGGGGGTGAAGAACCAAAGTGTGAGGTAGTAAAAGCAGCAGAGGCTGCAGAAGCAGCGAAGGTTATAGAGGCAGCAGCAGCAAAAAAGGGTATTGGAGACTATGCGTGGGCAGTGTGTAGAGCTGTGAAGACTCATCCACAAGAAGACATGGTTGTCATTGATACTGTAGTTTGGAGACTACAGTGAAGCTATAAATAGACATAACTCAGCAGAGAAGAGTTATGAGAGCAGAAGGATTGGAGTCCTTGGGGTTGGAGCCTTAAAAGTGAGAAGGATGGGAGTCCTTGAGGCTGGTGCCTCAGAAGTGAGATTGGATTGGAGTCCTTGGGGTTAGTGCCTCAAAAGCAGGAAGGATTGAAGTCCTTGGGAGTTGGTGCTCTTAAGTCCAAGATTGGTGTCTTGGGAAAACAGAGTTGGTGCTCTGGAGGTTGGAGCCTCACCAAAGTCCAAGTTGGAGCTTGGCAACCGATTGTGACCATCTATATATTGTATTTATTTTACTGTACAGTTATATTAATAAAAGCATTTATTCTTGTTGTTCATATTGTGTTCTGAATATATATGTTTTAACTGGTAAAATAATAGTGGGAAAAAGAAATACTGATTCACCCCCCCCTCTCAGTATTTCCAACAATTGGTATCAGAGCCAAGTTCCTTCATTCAAAGCTTAACAACTTGAAGGTTGACTCTCAGAACACAAATGGCGAGATCAAGGAGGAAAGTCTCCAATCCTCCTAAGGATGTGTCTCCCTCTACTACTAAAATAGAATACAATGAATTTGAGGAGGCTCCAAGGCTCAATGGGAACTTTAATATATGGGAAGTAAGAATGAGGAATTTCTTACAGACTCAAGGCTTTGAAATATGGAAATCTATGATTGATGATAGCAGTATGGATGAAAAATCCAAGGAGTACAATGCAAAAGCAGTAAAGGCCATCTTGAAAGGGCTACCTGATTCTGTAAAGAACAATCTAGGAAAATGTTCATTAGCAAAGGGTATATGGGACAAACTTCATGACCTTCACTCAAAAGGAGCATTGACCATGAACATCAATCAAGAAGATAATGGAAATCTAGAAGGAAATCCAGAACCCATCATAGAAGCTGAAAATAAGAATGATGACATCAAGACTGTAGCAGACCAAAAATATGAAGAGAATAAAAAATACTTCGTAGAAGAACTCCTTGCTCGACTTATGACTGTCATGGAAGAGAATAATAATTTGAAAAAAGAAAATGAGGCACTTAAGAAGATAGCTCCAGTTGGTGACCAAGATCAAACAAGGAAGAAAGTTGATCTCATCAAGCTTCAAGTACAAGAAAGGGATGAAGAGCTTGCCAAGCTTAAGAAGGAATATCATAAAGCAAAGAAGCGGGAAGATATCTTGTCAAGTCAACTTGAACAAAGGCACAAGAGTGTGAACATACTTGAAGAAGAGATTGGTCAGTAAAAGGTAGAGGTCTCCTCCCTTAAGTCTCAATTACAAGAAACCAAGAAACAGGCACAAGGAGCTGAGAAGAGAATGGAGAGCAGTCAAGAAAAGAATGAAGAAATCTTCAAAATGAAGTCAGATATCATCTCCCTTAAAATAGTAGTAGCTGAAGCTACTCGTAGCAAGGAAGAAACTGAGGAACAACTTGCAAAGAAGAATAATGAGTGTAAAAGATTGGAAGAAGAGATTGTCCTCCTCAGGAAAAAGGTTGAAGGGATGAACAAAATCATGAAGAGCTCTCAGGCCTTGGATGACATGCTCAGCTATCACAGATTTCCATCTGATAAATCAGGTCTCGGATATGTAGGTGAATCCTCAAACAAGAATGAAAATGCTTCAAACAAAAGAGATGTGAAGAAGCTAGAAAGAAATAGTGATGCTCCCAGTTCCAGCAAAGGCAAGGAGAAAAATCAAGGCTACAATAGAACAAATCCTGCTCCAAGAAGAAATCCTGCTCCAAGAAGAAAACCCGCTCCAAGAAGAAATATAGATGATGACAAAGATGCGAGAGGCAATGGTTATCATCAAAGGATCTCAAGGCAGCAAGGCTTCAGAAGTACACCAAAGAAACCTCCATCTCCCAGGTACCAAAGTTCATTTTTTGGTTATTGTTATTCCTATTCAAACTTTGGTCATATGGCAAAAGATTGTAAAGTATATCATAAAGATAGATGTTGTGGTCCCCAACCATCTCATAGAGATAGATGTTATAGCCTCCGACAACCTCCAAGAAACAATTTTGCAAGAGGAAACCATGAATTCTTATTCATGTACAATGTAGAATGCCTCAAGTGTCATAACATTGGTCATATGGCACGAGATTGTAACTTAACATGGGCTCTTACACAAGCTAGAACCATGCAAAAGAAGAAAGTTACACAAGTATGGAGAAGGAAGGAAATACAATCCGAAAGTCCCTTGAGTTCTTCAGCCAACAGCATGTATCATTGGCCTAAATTCTGACAATCTAAGCATTTTATAAGAAGACTCTGCCAAGAGGAGATGATGCATACAGTTAGGGGGACCCTATCATGTTTCAGAAGCACTCCATTGAAGCATATGATCCTGTAACCATTCTTTGGACTGTTGTTAAAGAAATAGGGCAAACATACATGGTGTTGTTATCACAGAGGTTTATGTCTTAACTCAGGAATTTAATGTGAGAACAGATAAATTATGGACACTAATAGAGGCAGTCTTCAAACAAACAGATACATCTGGAATGGAGGTTGAGGTAAGAGCAGCTAGCAGCATATAACAAATTGAAGCATTGTAAAAGGATGCAGATCAACAATTGGATTTAAAAGGCAGTCACAGATTGGATATTTGAATCTGCAGAGATATGTACAAGAACACAAGGAAAAGATGGCTCACAGGAAGGAGAATGTTGTGCAGTCAAGCATAACTGAAGCTGATATAGATCACGTAAGGAATATAGCAACAACAAGGCACAACCCCTCACATTTTATTTGTCCAAATGCAATGATGATTGAATACTAGATGGCAGTAACTTAAGGGGAAGCACAAAGACACAAATAAACTTAGATCTGAAGAAAGACAATCTCAGGAGCAGTTTCTATCTTGATTCAAACTCTGAAGGTCTCTCAATTCTGCCTATGGAGACATCAATATGGATTGAGCATGAAAACCTGGACTTGGACACCTATGTATGGCCATTTGCAATCTGAATGAAAGCATTAAAGTAGAGCATCCTGAAGCATTGTTGAAGCCATGATAAAGCAGTTCTGAGACATGAAGATGATAAAGCATCAATCCTTCTATCTTGAAGAAGAAGAGCACTATGACAGGGGGAGTCATAGACCCATGAAGATTTACGATTCATGAAGAACAGAAGCAGTTTGATAGGGGGAGTCCCAGAGCACTCCTTTGCCATTGATGTCAAAGGGGGAGAGAAGAAGAATATTGCCATCAATAACAAAGGGGGAGATTGTTGAACTAAGTTGTCATTGATGTCAATATGGAAATATTCTGGATACTAGAGGATGACATGAAGCCAAGGGGATGTAGAGAAGATTCATGAAGAGACAAGAACAAATGCCATCAGTATAGCCGAGCCATATATATATATATATATCATATATATATGCGGAAACAGACTTATATGCAAGGTGGTCCTTGAAAGACACTGCCAAGCCAAGAGGAGTAGATGGAGATGAGAGGAGCAGACAGAGCCACCAAGCCATCGGAGAGCCATGTCAAAGCAAGAGGAACGCTGCCTATAAAACAGGCATATCGGAGCAAATGGAGCAAATGGACTGAGAGGAGCAGATGGAGCAAGAGGAGCCAAGAGGAGCAATATATATAGAGCCATCAGTATATGCCAAAGAGGAGGTGCACACAGAGCCATCGGAGGAGCTATAGGAGTAAGAGGAGCCATCGGAGGAGCTATCGGAGCCATACATAAATGCCAAAGAAGAGGAGCAATGGAGCAGACAGAGTTAGCGGAGCTACAGGAGCAAACAGAGCAAATGGAAGAGAGCATATATATATGCCATATATATGCTCCATTAAACGAAACATTGGGTGGACGTGAATTCTTATTAAGATTGGTCCAGACCCATATTAGGTCCGAAACCAATATCGCATCGGAGGAGTGGAGCCTTTCACAACCACCGAAGTGTATGCTCCGACAAGCCGGAGCCGAACCATTATAAAGGGGAGCATAAAGTAATATCGGGTCCGCTAAGGCCTTTGGGACTGTTAAGTGTAAGCTCCGACTATCCGGAGCTGAAATTATTATGAAGCTAAGTTGAAAGCATATCGGGTCCGCGGAGGACTTGTATCATTTCGGAGGAAGCGATCAGCGAAATTGCCGAAGGACCCGGAGCCGAAACTCTTATCAAGCAAAATAGAAAGCATATTGAGTCCGTGGAGGACTTGTATCATTTCGGAGGAAGCGATATGGAACTTAGCGCTGAACATCCGATCTGAAGGAATAATGGATGGCAGAGATCTAATCGGCAATCGACATATCAAAGGAATTGCGTCGGAAGGATCGGGGGAAGCGATATGTGACATCGCCGATAATTGGAGCCGAAATATTATAAAACAGAGCCTAAAGGTGCGTCGGGTCCGCAGACCCTTTGTATTACAAAACTGCCGATGCGAACCTGCCGAAAAGCCGGACCCGAAATCATTAAGAAGCAGAGTATAGAGGGCCGTCGGGTCTACAGAACTATCGCATCGCAAGAGGCCGCGATAACCCCGACATCCCGGATCCGAAGTCATTTTAGGAAGGGATGTAATCGGCATATCAGGTCCGCAAGGGCGTCAGAGGTTGGAGTTAAGGGATTAATTGGGATCACCGAAATCCGGACCCGCCGATAACTATAAAGGCGGGCAGATAAGATTTGAAATCCGCGAATGTTCATTTGAGCGGATTTACATGGGTTCCTGTGTAGTAATGTATATGTGACCGAAATATTTATAAAGGGGTTTTATAATGTTTCCCATATATTATATGTGGTTGTGGGTTTAAGCCTTAAGACATATATTGAAGTTGATTGTATGTGTGGACACGGTTGGGCGGTGGCTTCCGATAGACATAAAAGCGGCGATAAAAGGGTGGCTCTGATTCTAAAGTGTGGAGGCGAAAATACTGTGAGGAACAGTCCCGATAGTGCTTGAGAAACCAAATCATGGCGATTATGATTATGATAAGGACGTGGTTGTCCGTTAAAAATGCCATCCCTGTGTATGCCCACAATCATTGGCAAAGCAGCGCTGTTACAAGTTTTTGAACTTGTGTTCTCTACGGATGACTCGATCCTTGCTCATTGATTCAACGTGTCCTATGAAAATGAATGGACAGAGGAAGCTACAGTGACAAACAAGCCAACAAGTGAGGAAGCTGAAGCAGGCGAGAAAGAAGTTGAAGAGCCAGCAAGAAAGAGGAAACGAATGGACAAAGACAGGTATGCATAAAAGGTAAACAGAGGACTGCATGTGCGGTGATGGTTGTTGAAAACAAACCAGAATATGAGGTAGCAGAAGCAGCAGAGGTGGTGGAGCATTGTTTGAATTTGCTAGTGAACACTGCTGTGGCTGTTGAACACTGTTGGAGCTGCTATGGGGGTGAAGAACCAGAGTGTGAGGTAGTAAAAGCAGCAGAGGCTGTAGAAGCTGCAGAAGCAGCGGAGGTTATAGAGGCAGCAGCAGTAGAAAAGGGTATTGGAGACTATGCGTGGGCAGTGTGCAGAGCTGTGAAGACTCATCCATAAGAAGACATGGTTGTCATTGATACTGTAGTTTGGAGACTACAGTGAAGCTGTAAATAGACAGAACTCAGCAGAGAAGAGTTATGAGAGCAGAAGGATT
Source organism: Pinus tabuliformis (assembly GCA_031772625.1). Classification (NCBI taxonomy): domain Eukaryota; kingdom Viridiplantae; phylum Streptophyta; class Pinopsida; order Pinales; family Pinaceae; genus Pinus; species Pinus tabuliformis. Next base: position 67,941,428 of record CM062812.1, read on the forward strand.
GGAGTCCTTGGGGTTGGAGCCTTAAAAGTGAGAAGGATGGGAGTCCTTGAGGCTGGTGCCTCAGAAGTGAGATTGGATTGGAGTCCTTGGGGTTAGTGCCTCAAAAGCAGGAAGGATTGAATTCCTTGGGAGTTGGTGCTCTTAAGTCCAAGATTGGTGTCTTGGGAAAATAGAGTTGGTGCTCTGGAGGTTGGAGCCTCACCAAAGTCCAAGTTGGAGCTTGGCAACCGATTGTGACCATCTATATATTGTAATTATTTTACTGCACAGTTATATTAATAAAAGCATTTATTCTTGCTGTTCATATTGTGTTATGAATATATATGTTTTAACTGGTAAAACAATAGTGGGAAAAAGAAATACTGATTCACCCCCCTCTCAGTATTTCCAACAGACTTATGGTTGTGCGCGCTGGTTCACTATTGAATGTTGGGTTAAAGACTTTAAGAATTAGATCTGGTCTATAATAAATACATTAATAATAAGAATCTAAGAAGCACCTCATCTCCGAGCTTCGAGAAGGCCCGAGTGTTGTGCAGAGTAGTGTGTGTGTGCAGATTGGTTCGCGACCCTTCCAGTCCTCATCAATCCATCATTAGGGTGCAGAAACCTAGTTCCAACACCCTCCCATACTACCTCAGGTGAGACTTCAGTCCGTGCTTCACGGACTATTGCTGAAAGGGCAAGTAGTGCAAGATTTTTTTGGCTAAAACACTTTCGAACTTGGGTCAGGCCCCATCAAGCCAACACCCCGATACTGCTTCAAGTGAGACTTCAGTCCATGCACCACGGGCTGTTGTTGAAAGGGCCAGTAGTGTAGGGACTTGTTTGGCTAATTAACTTCGAACCTGGGTTAGGCCCCATCAAGCCAACAATTTTTTGGGACCAAAATGAATTTTCTAACTTAGCTTATATCCAAGGATCTAGGGCCAAAAGTGCTCAATTTTTTGCGCACTCTCGAATGCCCAGTGCCTAGTACCCCGAGATTTGTCAATTTCTAGTTTTGTTACTTGATAACAAATTCTCTGTTATGTGGGTAAATCACAGACCATGTTTTTTTATGATTATTTCGACCTCCTAGAGATCAGTGGCCTAGTATAGGGCCCCACAAGAGCCATCCTTAGGTTGTGTCGTTAAATCTTAGTTTTGGGCCATTTTGATAATAAAAAAATACACATAAAAACATTGTAAAAACATAGTCTTGGAACAAATCCTAAGACTTATGGGTCTTCCCCATTATTGATGGTGTTGGATGCCATGAATCTACAAAAGGGTTCTCCCTAATGTGAAGTCCCAATTAGACCTCACATTGCTTGGAGTAGGATCCCCATACAGAGTATTGGCCCGACCACCATAACTATAAGGTTTTCCTTGGCTGTAATGAATAAAATAAGAGATTACACACATTGTCTAGTCAATTTAACGTCTTAAATTTCTCTACATAAATTATCAATCCGGGTATCGTAAACTGATGAAGTGTGGTGCACTATATGTGCTTAGTTAACCTTTCTCTTACTTCGTTGTTTTATAGTTTATGTTGTTTTTGGGGTTTTGTTCTTGTTTCTTTTCTAAAGTGTTTAATGCGACTAGTTCAATCGAAATAAAATGCAATAATCAAATAATGAAAGAATGACTATGAGACCCAGTATCCTTGCTGCTTCAGCAAAAGGACAAGATGATTCTATCACGTCATTAGTTCATTAAAAGGCTATGTGCATCACTAATCTATAATCAACTTGAAAGCAAGTTATGTACAATAATATACATTGTTAAAAAGAAAATAAAATGCAGTAATTCAAACTGTACATTAATATACATGTTAAAAAGAAAATAAAATGCAGTAATTCAAACTGTACATTAATATACATGTTAAAAAGAAAATAAAATGCAGTAATTCAAACTGTACATTAATATACATGAAAATCAAAAAAAGAAATACAAGAAAATAAAGTAAAGACATCTGTACAAGGCAGGGGCCCCCTACCACCTATGAAATCAAAGCAAAATTAAACACACTTGCATAAATTAAAATTGCATGAATGAAAATCTAATTTACCTTACATTCTACAAAGCAATATTTACAAAATGAAATCTACTCTACTTACATCCTAATATGCTCCATGACATCTACTTCACATCTCCTTCCATGTTGAGAACATCAAAGCTTTATTCAATTTCTTCAAAAGTGCAAAGTACAACAAAGCTCTCCAAAGCTTTCAAAAGCCATGGGACTAACAAGCTAAAAGGACTAAGAAAAGACTAAAGGAAAGACTAGCAAATGAAGGAGAGATATCTCCTATTTATACAAAAAGATGAGAGCCATCTCATTAATGATAGTCCATGAATCTCTCCCTCTACCTCTAGAGTCCTAATCAAAATAGGAACTGATAAGACACATGTCTTTTTAGAGTTACAATACAATTAGGAGATGTGACACATATCCTCATGATCCCATGATTCTTTCCAACCAAATTCGAATTTGGCCTTGGGGTGCCACATAAGGGTATTCTAGAAGTCTCCTTTCAACCTACACATGTCAACAATCTCAACCCATTTGTTAGGTATAAGCATATGCACATTATTTTCTAATGTTTAACCACAAATTCACTTAAAAGGCTTAGAAATAATAATGATTGGAAAAACATAAAGGTGGCCCAATGATAACGAAAGTGGGATGAATGTGGTGACATAGTAGTGAAATGGAGGTGAAATGGAAGTGATATAATGGACATAATAGTGAAAGTGTAATGCAAATGAATGACATTTTCAAGACTCAACACACATATCCTTTGAAATTAGAAATTAAGTCAACACTGTGAAACACAAATTACAATGTGTAAAAGGAGACTTTCATGGGTGATCTGGATTCTCTCAACTACTAGAATTAACCAATATATTTTACTTATGTGATGTTAGCAAAATTTCATGTGAAAGAGTATGAAAAACCACATGTGCATACTTTAAAGAAGAGGAAACATAAAGGAAACCATCAAATAAAATAAAACACACAAGAGTATAACAGAGTTCACCCAGTGTGGGTTATGTCTCCAAGCCTAGTGTCAAGAGTGGGGAGGTCTCTTCATTAATTATTGTAATAAGATGATGAATTCATGACGTGTTATCTGTAAATACAAGGAAAAACTCCCTTAACTAGAGTGGCATGTCTCTCCCTGATACGCTCTTCTATAATAATTCTCACTCAGAAAATCTCTCCTTCAACATGACAAAATATCAAAACTATCACATGAAGTGGCATACAAGGATCCTCCAACAAAGTGGAAAACAAGGATCTCAACATAAAATCATCATCTCAACAAAAATCAAAAGAAGACATGGCATCAGATTATACCTCCACTTCCAAGGATAGCATGAAAATGCACACCTTTACTGAAGAAACGGACTACATGGTTTAATTTATGGTGAAAAATAGTGAAATCTAACTGTAAACTTCACCCATTTCTAACTTGGTCAAATTTAGGCTCCTCAAGAATCTCAAATATTCCTCAAATATTCTCTTCTACGGGTTGACTGAAATTTGGCTTCTCAGATAAAGAGACTGATCACACTATCACATACCCTGCAAAAAACTGAGAAAAATGAGTATAAAGTTGGCATGGTTCTGAAACTGTCATTTTCGCGCCTCCAGTGAATCTTCTAGATTCCATGCAGATTCTTACGTCAAGGTTCCACCTTCATGGTTCCATTTTTCAACATTTTGCTTTTGAAAAATCCACTGCTCAGATTAGAAAACTAGTCATGCCATTCGACTCCTGGCAAAATTTTGGTTAGTTTGAGTATAAACTTGGTATAATTCTGACACCTTCAAAAATTGACTCTAAGGAAATCTAAATATTCCTCTAAGATTCGTTCAGTTCATGGTCCCACCCTTCTTGTTTTGCGTGCCCGCTTAGGGTTCCCCTGCGACTTTGGGTTTTGCACTCTGAGTACTTGGCCTTCGTTGGGTAGCAAATGGTAAAAATGTCGATTTTAATAGTCTTGGTGAGCAGATTTATCAAAGCCCAATGGGTGGGCGCATTGGCATATTTGGAAAATGATTAGAGAGAGACCCAGGTTCCAACCTCACAGCCTCCCCATATTGGTGTGACAATTGGAGCATTAGTCGAAGAACCAACCTCCCAGCTAGTGTGGGTTCAAACCCCACCGGTCCACTATATGTGACTGTTACCAAGTATGATGGGTGGCTGGGTAGGTCCACCAATGGTGGCCCATCCATGACCACATTTTTTTAAATTTTGTTTTTTATTGAGGTCGAGCAATATTGGTGAAAATTTCAGGTTTATCGTCATTTTAAGTAGGCGATAATTTTTCCAGTCCCGACCACCAGAAACTGTCTCTGCTAAGTGCCATTTTGTCACTTAGTTGAAAGGTAACAAATATATCTAGAACTCCAATTTTTGCAAACCTCCAAATTTAGTTGGCACTCTGTCAAATTTAGCTAGTGAGCCTATTTGACCAAAAAGTTGACTGTAAATATCTAGAGCATACAAACTCGTATTCGAGTTTCATTTGTGTCATTGAAATCAGGATGACGAGCTCTACATTTTGGTCCTAGGTTTGACAAAATCTAAAAACTTTGATTTTTGAGCCTTTGTGGAGCTGTCTTTGATTGATGACCATTTCTAGAACCACCTGAATCATTCCTCCATGATGAGGATATTTTCGTCCTCCAAAAGCATGAACACAATCTATAATCTATTGTACTCCCTCTTCTACACAACAGGTGCCCTAACAGGCTACACTTCCTTCTCCTTCACCTTTGTTCTTCGGAATCATAAGTGATGAACCGACACTTGTACTCTATGCAAACCTGTAGTACATCTTGCAAAATACATGTTCAACTACATGACCTATCATGACCCAAGAAAACCCCATAGTTGCCAAGATTTTATAACACATTCTTTGGTCAAGTTTACATCAAAATCATAACAAAACCCAATACCCCAAATATCAACAAAAGGCCAAAAAATATCACTATGTTGCTTCATAAGTGATGGAAAAAACTTCATCTCTTTTACAATCATTTCACAACATGTGATTTACAAAAAGGTAGCCATGTTAAACTACTTAAAAATGTGACCCATCTCTTACCCAACTAGGTTGATGGGATCACTTCCTATAGTTGGATTTCTTTTTTATTTGCTTTACTGACAAGTTCCTTTTCAAGTTCTTTTTGGTCCTTCCATCGTTGCTCTGGATGAAGCTCCTGACATGTGGCTCTCTAATGTCCATGCTTGTTACAATGGTTGCAAAAATTCTTCCTCCTCCAGACTTTTTTGACCTTCTTCCTTTCCTAATGTGGAGAAGGGACTTCATGTCTTATTCTTTTCCTTGCTACCATTCTCTTCCAACACTTGGCAAAAACATGGTTATACAAGCCACAAAAAGTACATGGTTTTCTATACCACAAATTATGTTCATCACTAATATTTTTGTAATCAAAATTAACATTAAAATAACGAGACATCTTATACCTTGCTTGATTGTCTCTGATACGATCCTGGAGAGAAATTTCCTTATCCCTTCTTCTACAATTCTCACTGTCATAGGAATATTGTGATGTGCTTACATCATCCTATTTTCTTTATGGCTTTGGCAATGGCTTTGAAGCTTTTTCTCCCTTTGAACACCCTCTTTTAATGTACCCCATCTTGGTGAGGAGTCTCATGTTGGTTCCTAAAATGAGTACCTCAATGCTTACAAAAAAGCACCATGTGAAAATGGAATTGAAGAATTACCAACATTATTTACCTCAGATTTTGATTCTGAAACACGTGATGATGGCTTCTCTAAGCCTTCTTTGCACTTCAACTTTTCCAAGGCCTCTTATGTGGCTACTAATTGAAGTTTCCAAATCGTTGCTTATCCTCTTCCACTTCTTGTAGAAGTCTCTTCAATTCAACATTCTCTGCTTGAAGGCTCTCATTGATCTCTTAATTTGAATGATGAGAAGAAGATGAAGAATAAGTATATTCACTCGAATATGGATATGGACCAATGTCCTTTGCTCTCTCGTTCTCCTATTCCTCTTTTTCCATTTTCTCCTCATAATTTGCATACATTATATCTACCATGATTACCATCTTGTAGAATGCCTTGTATATATCTCCGTGATCCTCCATTTTCTTTCTTGTTTCACATTCAATCTCTAGTTATCATTCACACTCACAATTCATATCAATAAGAAGACCATTCTAATACCAAAATTGATATGGATTCTCTCACTCACTAGAATTAACAAAGAAATTTTACTTCTATGATGTTAGCAAGATTGCATGTGAAAGATTATGAAAAAACACATTTGCGTAATTTAAATAAGAGGAAACATAAAGGAAACCATCAAATCAAATAACACACACAAGTTTATAATGGAGTTCACCTAGTGCGGGTTACACCTCCAGGCCCAGTGTCAAGAGTGGGGAGGTCACTTCGTTGCAAGATGATGATGAATACATGGTGTTCTTTGTTAATACAAAGAAGAACTCCCTTAACTAGAGTGGCATGTCTCTCCCCAAGACACTCTTCTATAAGAACTCTCACTCGTAAAATCTTTCCTTCAACATGACAAAATATCAAAAATCTCACATGAAGTTGCATACAAGGATCCTCCAACAAAGTGGAAAATAAGGATCTCAACATCAAATTATTATCTCAGAAAAAATCAAAAGAAGACATGGCATCAGTGCATATTATACCTCCACTATCGGGGATGGACTAAAAAATCACACCTCTAATGAAGAAACGAAATACATGGTTGAATATCTAGTGAAAAATTGTGAAATCTGATTGTAAACTTGACCCCTTTCTGACTCAGTCAAATTTGGTCTCCCCGAGAATCTCAAATATTCTCTTCTATGGGTTGAATAAAATTTAGCTACTCAGATGAAGAGACCGATCACCCACCATCACATTCCTTGCGAAAAACTGAGAAAAATGAGTATAAAATTTGCCTTGTTTTGAAACTTTCATTTTCGGACCTCCAAGGAATCTTCCATATTCCATGCAGATTCTTGTGTCAAGGTTCAGTGGACGGTGTTGGACCCGCCAACGTGTCAAGGGATCTCCCTTGTAAGAATTCTGAACTAAACATCAAACAATTTGGAGTAGGACTCCCAGCAATTCGTAGTAAAGCTATGCCTTGACTGTGATAGCGCGTAGAGGTAAGCAAGATATTTTTGTCAGAAGCAAGTGTGTGACCATGCAGCGAATCAAGTGAGATGCATGGGGGTTCTAACACACGAAGGGGGAAATGAAGTGTATACTCTAGAATCTTGTAAAAGTACGTATCCTAAAAGGAACACTTGATCTTAGTGACATCACAAGTTGGGAAGAAGAATATTCGACAATCCAAAGTGATGGGTTAAACCAACAACACGACTTCAAAAAGATTCATACAATCATATACAAAATAGTTCATACACAAATGAGTAAGCTAAACAACATACATTACTAAAGTATCCATAATAGCCAAACTATAATAACAACATATTCATGAAGACGTGTTGGCTATGTTATATTATATAAAGTGAAAGTTCCATTGATACATACACCATTGACAGCCACTAGCCCCAATAGTGGAATGTTACAATCAACACCACCTACTCCTCCAAAGAGATGTACTTTCTATGCATTGTGGAGAATCCAAGGCTCATCATAATACTCTCCAAGCCCTCTCTAAGCAAACCCTATCCAAAATCTTAGCTCCCCAAAATCCTGTCGTATGAGTTATGAGGTTCTATACATAGAAAAGAGTGGGGTGACCCTTAACATTCCCCTTTGACTCTTGGACTACCCTCATGACTCTTAAACTTCATTACTTATAAATATTTACATTACATATGATTGTTTGCATTCCACTAATGACACTTGGAATTTCACTTTACATTACCTTTGATTAGAACAGATAGGGCTCATAGTAGTGAGGTGGCAGAGACAACTCATGACACAACCCGACATGACACTGTTGACATGTATTGGTTGACTGTGGTGTCTGTGTCAAGCTATTGTGCTGCTGAGAGATAGATGTGTTATTGTATGTATTGTGTCTTCACCTTTGCATAGCTTGGTGTTTTGAGCTCTTCAATGATCTTGTTCTTACAATATGGTTTCGTGCATGTACTCCTTTTTCTCGTTGCTCGATGTCCTTTGTACGTCTGTCCAGCTGCAAGAAAGTTTTCTAGCATGCGCTCCTTCTTCATCCCATTCATCGTCTCACCATGTTCCATTGATGTACATTTTCCTGCAATTCACTCATGACGGGATGACATCAAATATGAAAAATCCTAGTCTAGCATGATGCATTATTTTCTGTATTCAAGTCCAAGTGACTGGGAGGGAGGACAGGACACTAAAATTATGCAGAGCACAACTTAGGTTGGGATGAAGGGCTCCAGAGTACTATTAGGAAAAACTCTGCATATGTCACTGGGAGGAACAATTGCGCATAGGTCACTGAGAGGAAAAAATGCCCAATCAAGGATAGCAGTGACAACTACAAGGTGTAACCTAGTTGGGCAGAAATGCACAATTCCAAGGAGGAAGACAAGGCAGGGTGTTGAGGGGAACTGTTGGATAGTTTTATGCAATTTTCAGGATGAAGATTGAGCGGGCCACTCATTTTCCAGCTAGGAATCTACGCAATTTCTCAGAAGGAGACAGAGCGGGGCAGTAAGGGGCACTAGCAGGAAATTCTACGCAATTTTCCATAGCAGGGCATGATCAGGTTATGGGGAGCTGCTGGTCACAACTGTGCATTTATGAGAGATAGTGTGAAACAATCAGCACTGCATAGTTTCCAGAAACAGCAAAGTAGGGCATCAAAAGGTGTACTAGTCAGAACTATGTAATTTTCATGAGTAGAGCAGAGCAAGCCAGAAAGAGAATTAACTCAACATGAATGTGCAATTTTTGCAGGTAGGAAGTTGGGCATGTATGTGCAATTTTTGCAGGTAGGCAGTTGGGCATGTATGCGCAATTTTGGAGAGAAGTACAGCCTTGGGTCATAGTACAGTGCAGATTTCCAGTAAACCAAAGGGAGGCTTGATAACTGACCTTGTGGGAAGCACAGATTGGATCAGGCTTGGAGACACTTTTTATGGAATTCTGGGAGACAAACAACTTTCTCACTTCACGGATTGCGAAGTGCAGCTATCCTGGAGCAAAACCTCAAGTAGTGTGCAGTTTTGGGTAGCAAAGAAGGGTCACTGAGAGCTGAGATTGCACAATGCAGCTCATTCGGTGTCTGGTTGAAGCGGGTTGTCCAGTTGAAGTGGTGAGAGCAAGTGAACTTGTGTAGACTTGACATTGTGATTAGACACTTAACATGACTCGATGATAAGACATCACAAACCAACAAGACAAACATGTGCTTAGTGAGACTTTCTTAAGGTTAAGAGTGACAAGTGCGTCACTTTAGATAGACCTTTGAATGATTGTGACGAAACTTGCACTACAATGCTTACAAATTTTTGTGTGAGTATGATCGATGTTCACAGAGTGAAGGCAATTCATGCACACAAATATCAACCTTCAAAATTTCCATAACAAGATTGCAAGCATGACAAAGAAATTTGTATGGAAAAAGACGATTGTTGGTCCAACAAGAGATAAGGAGCAAGACACATAGAGGAAACACATGGAATGAAATTCAGTGCTTGCAACCATGCATGTCATTGAAGACAGAATTATATGAGTTCTTCAAGCTAAACTGAGAGATGTATTTCAAAAGATGAGATTTTATTACCATACTTACCCTCTCGAGGGTTATGCATTCGACGAAGTTTCCATGCAGCCTCAATCTTCTATCATAACCTTGGTTCCTTGGTGCTTCTTCTCAACTCCTTGAGAGTCATCTAGCATGTCATCCTTCCTTGTGGTCACTGAGAGATAGATTTGCACATTTTTAGTGGGTAGTGACTGATGTCAGGATAAGGCCTTGGGAGGCACATCTGCGTAGTTTCTGGATGCAAGGTGGACTGAACAATGAGGACAACACTGCGCAATTTTGAGATGTAAGACACTTCTATGGGATGGGGTCTTGGGAGGACACCTCTGCGCAGTTTATGAATGCAAGACAGACTGGGAAGCTGAGGGACAATATTACACAGTTTTTGAATGCAAGGCACCCTTGCGATATGGGGTCCTAAGAGGACACATCTGCGTAGTGTCAAGTTGCAAGATGGACTAGGCAGCTAAGGGACAACAATGCGCCTATTCTGGAGACAGTGGATTCTGGATGAGGGAACGACACTAGAGGAAACCACTGCACAATTTTGGATGCCAAGGGAGGTTGAGGTTCCTGCACATTACATAGTTCCAACAAGCAAGGGAAAAATCTTGAGGGTTGTAGATGCAAAGTGTGCAATTCCAAAAGATGGATAAAGCTAGGTTGCTCGAGAAACTAGCTAAGTGTGAGATCAGTGAAATTGATGTAAACATTGATATAACTAGACTATGATCACACACTTGAACACTTAGTGATACAACATAGACCATCTAGAACATATAAAACATACTTTTTTTGATGCAACAACCTTCGTGACAATAGTGCTTGAAGTGAGTGTGAAACATGTCTATGTGATGAGAACGACCCATACACACAAATATTTCCCTTTGAAGTAGAACAAACTTCCCTTTGCATGGAAAATGATAATCCCCATGCCCAAGGATGACACATGTTGCATAAAGATGAGAATGTCAACAACTCTTAAGATCAAAGAGGGGGGATTGAGATCATCAACTTACCAATAAGTGACCAAGGAATAATCAATCACAGGATCCACGGTAGGCTCTAAAACTTGCATGCGAGCCAAAATTGTGGATGGTGGTTGTAGCTACTACAATATTGGTGACACACTAGTAGAACTCCAGCTCTGTATATGAACCTTGTCTTGTGAAAGCAAGTCTAACTCTTCAAGAAGTATTGTTTGATTATTTAATCATCATGGCTTCCCAACTAGCTTGAGTGAAATATGTAGTCCATACTATTCTCTTGATCGGTCAGCACACGTACCAAGCCAAGTCAACTAAGTTGTTTCGATTAGGGATGAGGGTTATGTTAGAGTCGGTCTTGTCAGTCCTCCGTCAGAGATCAAAACTCTTTCTACATTTCATTTTTAGGTGTCTCGCTCCATTCAATCAGCTGCATTCTGCTAGGGGCATGCCATAATCTAACAGAAGGGCCTTATCATTCATTCCCCTCATGTCTTGTACCTGTTGGCTTAGGTCTTTTCATCAATGTGTATTAAAGTCCATGACAGTCAATGTTGATATTTTAATGGAAAACAGTCATTTCGGTCATTAAGTCTAGGGATTAGTCATTTGGTCTTTAAACAATGTCCAATAAAGCTAACAAGGTCAGAGGGAGGCTCTTATAAAGTTGTGATTCAAAGATTTTCATCGTCATGTTGATAGATTACGACTGTTCTTCAAAACTCTGTTTTGAAGAAAAGTCAACAGTTTGTCATTTGTAAAAAATTTCAAAAGTTTCTCAGTGGATTTCTCCAAGCGCAGCCCTGGTCTCCTTAGCCAAATTCCATGTCAGCTACCCCTGCAAAAAATCGCCAAAAATTCATCATTTTAGTCAAAGAAATCAAAAGAAAGTGTGAAAAGCAGAGTTGTATTAATTGTGAAAAAATGCCAAAGTGAAAACATTACAAAATGGGTTTTGGAGGAAGAAAAAATCAAATCCAACTCTTGTAACATATTTCTCCAAGTTATATAAATCATTTGTGTTAAGTTACATTCATGAATTCTCATAGCAAAGTCCAATTTGGAGGTTGAAGAACAAACTACAGTTTGAAAAGGCCATGACTGTGTTAAGATTTGGAGCGTGGCGCACAGGTGGAGTGGTGGCACTGGGGATTTCCACCCAGTTTAATTTGAACGGGTGCAACGCACATAGAGAGCATAGCGCACTGGGTTTTTGGCATGGCGCACACAGTTCAGAACCCGAAATTGTGTCAAATCTTTTCAAATTACTTGTCCCTTGCGTGGAGTTGTCAGGTAGGGCCTTCTATTTTGACATTGCTTCAGATTTTATGATAAGAGATGGTGGTGTAAGGGTGATAAAGGTTGAAACAAAATTCATACCCAACACAAAAAAATTTGCTGCCAGGGTTTCAGAGCTCACAGTTTTGTCACCAAGGACTCTCTTCCTTCCCCATTCTCCCTTGTTGCCTCATTTCCTACCCCCCCACCAAGTTGATCAATCCTACATTACATTCAACATCCCAAAACCCTAGCCCTTATTAAAATCTCCTCAATCCTATATAACTAATCCCAAACCCTAAACCTTATTCCCATATATAAAATCCCCCTCCTCTCCCTAATTAAAATTATCCCAAGAATTCTCATTCCTCAATATTGTTTTCCCTTCCTAACAATCCCTAACAATCCCTGTTGCATTTGTTTTTTCCCTTGGTGGCAGAAATTGAAACACAACACCAAAAAGAGCAATTCAAGCACAGTTCATACATAGCCTTCATCTTTTCCTCAAGGTATTTTGTATAGCAATCATGGCATCTAAGCATTCATCGGACTATGAGGTGGAAACCCAAAGTGACTCTCCCTTGGAAGACAGGCACCCCGGAGACCTCATAAAAGTGGCAGACATGTTAGAGGAGAACCGACCACCCTTACAGAATTGCAGGCCTGCCCTCTTGCTATGTCATGTTTTCAGCATCAGTCATGCTATGAGTTTTGTCAAAAAGTGGCTAGTGTCCAATTTCATCATGAGTTGGCTCGTCTTTTTGTGCTGCACTTGCACGGAGATCAAGCTATCTTGGCTGGTGTCACCTTCACACTTACACCAGAATCTATCTCATTAGCAACCGGTATACCGAACATTGGTGAACCATGGCACAAGAAACAGAAGATTGACCAGCAACATTATGAGCCATACATCAAAACCAGTTTCTTAAGGCATCTCAAGAGAGTGTTCCCATTCCGATATCTGAAGGATTAATATGCTCCACTAATGAGATTGATCATGAAATATTTCAGCTGTGAGGGAAGGTTCTCTCGTCTTTATGCTTACCACATCAGGTTGCTCATGCATTTCACCAGGGTATGGATGATGAACATTCCGTATTTCATTTGCCGGAACATAGAGAGGATGACCACCTTTATACAATGCAAAACACTTCAGCAGCAACTTAACAATGTCTATCATTTTGCTCTCATTAAGATTTTGGTGGTTCATCAGCTTGGATTGCAGGGCATCACTTGGGATGATTTCATCTCACATGATTTCTTCAAAGCTTCACAGGGAGTATCAGAGGTTAAGCATGAGGGTGAACCTTCTCATTGGTATGAGCGCCATGAGACTGCTAGTGTGCCGGTTTTCATCACATATCAGAAAGGCACCAGACGTTTGTTTGCAGCGGCAAAGCGAGTGTTATCTCCACCCAGGGTGGAATGGGCCTCGCTTCCTCCATCAGCATCACAGGAACAGGACAAAGGCAAGGAGCCAATGCAGGATGAGGGGCCTTCAGGTGAGCCATCAGGTGAATGAGAGACCGACTTCATTCTCCTTCATGATGATGATACAGATACGAGTCCACAAAGCGCCAAACTTAGAGAGATCATCCAAGAGCAGCAATCAGAGATTGAAGCCTTATCCCTTGACTTGGAGAGGGCTAAGTGGACCATGAAATACTTGGAGCAGAGGAACAAACAGCTTGAAGATCAGTAGGCAATCATGGAGCTACAAAACATTCGCGAGAATCGCCAAGCAGCGCAAAGGAGAAGAGTTGAGCTCACGTCATTGGAGCAAGAGATTAATGAGGATCGAGAGGCCAATCTCGAGAGAGTTAACATGCACCTAGAGAGGTTGTTGGACAAGGCTGACAAAGACCATGCATTGCTGAGACACATGGCTTTCCACTACATGGCGCGAAACAAAGTGTGCAAGGCCTGAATCAGGAATTTGAAGGCGAAATTGAGGAAGGCAATCAAGAAGAAAAAGAGGCAAAGGGAGATCGATTGTCTTCAGATATTGGCCGAGGCCTCTTTAGCCCAGCATAACACTTGATAAGGAAGCTCCAGCCCAAATTTCAAGAAATTTGGGGCATTTTTGGTATTTTTGGAAATTTTTGTGAAAAAATAGGGTTTTTCTCCCTGTGCGCCGCGCCATGTGGCGCGCGCTTACAATAGGAGGCTCCAAATGAAAAAAAATTATAGTTTTGGATTTTCCATGGAAAATCATGACTTTTGGTGCATGGCCAAGAATTTTGGGCCAATTTTGAGTCCTCACGAGGTCAAAAACACCCAAAAAATGACCTCTCTACCCCTATTTTGACACACAGGAAGCAGTCTTGGGAGATTGAAGTTTTGGAGGGGAAAATGAGCACCAAATTCAGAAATTTAACTTGTGTTGGAAAGTAGACAGGTAGGGATTTCCAACAAGAACACTTGAGATCAATTTGGACTTTGGAAAGTGCCTCAAAACCAGCTCCAAAGTGGCGCGACGCATATAGTTTTTAACACGGCGCACAGAGACCCAAAGGCCAAAATCACTCCCGCTTCGCGAAATTTCGATTCGCAATTTTCTCCTAGTGGACCCACTCATTTAAAATAAATTTTTCCTGGCATCAAAGGAAAAGTTTAAAAAACATTTTTGGCTTCTATCCAAGTGACCAAATGAAGGCGAACAGCCACCTAAAAAATCTACGCTCATATTTGTTTTTTTCTAATTGGTCCTCATAGAAAATTAAATGTAACTGCTGATGGTTGGCTCTTCATTTCTTGGGTTGATCAACTTTCTTATGGCAAAGCTTATTTATTGTATTGAGAGTCATTTTGTAAAGGGTTGGAATTTCTGGGAAACTGTGGGAGGAAAACCCAGTCACTCACTGTACATTTTGACAGAGAATTAATGAAAGATTGCAGCTCTAGTTCATGAGATTCCTGTGGCGTGAGTTTAGCAAATGTATTTTCTCTATGTTTCATATGTATTTCGTTATGTTTCATGTTTTCATTTATATTCGTTTCCAGTGAAAGCTTTCTAAGTAAGAAAAGGTAGAATTCAGCGTACTGCTCTGCCTTGGGATAGTTTTCACGTTCAATGTTTTCTTTTGTTGAAAATGATTCATGTATTTATGCCCTTTTCACACTCTTAAACAATCTCTCCACTTCATATTATTTCAAAATCTAATTGCTAGACTTTCTGCCTATCTTTCCTCACGAAATAATCTGTGTCTTTGAGTTAAATTCTCTGCCCATGCTGTTCCTTGGCCCCACACATCCCAGAAAATTCAGTCATTATTCAAATATCTCCATCATATTTATTTACCTAGCCTAAAATCAATATCCATTTTTGCGTCATCTCAGACCCTATTGTTTATTTTCCTGAGTGTGACCTGTAGAGAGCCCTCTCCTGTTCTGGTAGGGCTAGTTACCAGACTGAGCGTGGTTTGTGGTTACCCTGAGTTTTGCCTTCCTTCAGCCTAAGGAAAATTTAGGTGCTAACATAGCGGCGACTCCACTGGGGAAGAAATTCTTTGTTTGTTAGTCTTCTCCGTTGCATAAATGTCAAGCTTAACCTACGAACACCCCATACTTCTAATAATTCTAAGCTTTCAGATGATAAGTTTAGGATTTGATAGGTTGAGTAAGTTGTTCATGTCCTTTTGATTTTTTCGAAAATAGCACGCTGGCTTCGAGACGATATACCAGAGCCAATCCAGATCCAGATCCTCCTCATATCTATGAAAACCCCAATTTGATTCCAAGACTCCTTCGTCAAGAGGGCTCTATAACTCCTGTGTTCAAATCCCATTCATGTCCTGACATTTTTGAGTATCTTGAAGAGCTTGAGTTTGATGAACGGTTTGAAATATCATTGTTCGAGACCAAATCCGAAAGGGCTGTTGACTCTACTGTCCCCAATCCACAGTTTCTTATAGACCTAGAAACTGAAAGGGCTAACTGGTCAATTGATAATTATATTGTGACATAGCTTCAAACTCAAATTGTTAATTCCCTACAAACTGCACACACCCATCCAACACCTCCAAGACCAAACCCACCAAGAGTGATGGCTGCCCGTTTTGCACCTCTTGTGCTGCCTCAAGTTCTAGAGGATATGCCCGCAGATTATCAAAGCAAAATCCCTTTTTTTGATGGTTCCCCTCACAGCGTTACCACTCAACAACATGTGGATAGAATGGCAGATTTCTATGACCTTCATGAGATCGATGCAGAAAATGTAGCAATGAGACTCTTGCAGGTGAAGTTAGGAAATGGTTCAAAGGTTTGTCGGTTGCACGTATCGCTACCTTGGCCAAATTGCAAAGACAATTTTTAGACCGCTGGGAAGTGAAAAAGAATCCTCTTCAAATTCTTGCTGAGTATGAGTAGATCAAATGAAACGCTAGTGAGTCGGTCCAAGACTACTACATTAGATTCAATTCCGTTTATAATGAAATTCCTGATCATCTAAGGCCACCTATGGGACTAGCTATGATGAAATTTCCAGATGGTTTTGATGCTGACATAGCTTATCAACTGAGAGAGAGAGAGAGCCACCACAATGGAAGACATGCAGAAAATCGTGGTTAGCGTTGAAGCAAATCTGCTGTCCAAGAGAGCTAGAGAAAAAGCAGAAAAGAAGGTCACAGTCAAGGAAGAGTCTTCCTCGATGGATCAATTACTCAAGAAGGTAGAGCAGATGCTTGAAAGGGTGAAACTCGACAAACCTAAACCAAAAGTTAGAAATCCTAACTTCCGTGGCCAGCAGCAGCCATAATATAGGATAAGGCAGAGAGATCAACGAGCCCAAGATCAAACAGCACAGCAGCCAGTACAGACACCTCTGCAGCAAAATTTTGTGAATGGACCGGAGTCTAATGAGGAAGGGAAGGTAATAGGGGAAGAGAACCACTTCTTTACTCCGGATGATCTGCCTACTTATATTACTGAAGAGGAGGAGTATGCAGAAAGTTCAGCTGCACACAAAGACGTAGATTTCATTCTAGCAAGTGACACAGTTTTGGAAGAAGAATCAGAGGAGTATCAAAGAGGCTATATGAATGCTCTATCCGCTCAGCAGCGCAATATTCACTTAGAAATAGAGATGTGCTAGTTAACCCAATTCAGAAGAGGAAGGAAGTTTCGACATCAAAGAATGATTCGTCAGTTGCACAAAAGAAAGGCAAAGAGGCACTTGGACCTGACAGCAGCAATTCACCATCAGCAGAAAAATCAATCAGCAAATTGTATTGAGAGAAAAGGAAAGGAAAGAAGTCCCGGTCAAAGAGGTAGAAAAGACTTCCACTTTTAGTTTAGAGAATGAAATTTCTAAATTGAAGGTATCCATTCCCTTGACTAAAATAATGAAGAACAACAGTTATAGAGGGCAATTTTCTAAACTTTTAAATTGTGATCCAATGTCTGATATGGTGAATGTCAAAGATGATCAACCCAAAATGATTTTTGGGCCAGCAATGAATGGTGAGTCTCGAGATAATGATGTGCCACCTTTTTATATCAGTTTAAGGTTGCATGATTTTGTGTTACATAATGCCATGTTTTATTCCGAAGCTTCTCACAATCTCATGCCCAAGGCTATCATGGATAAGCTAGGTTTGGACGTCACCCAGAAATACCATGATCTCTATTCGTTTGATTCCAGCAAAGTGAGATGTATCGGGCTCATCAAAGACTTGGTTGTAAGTCTGGATCAAATCCCAGTGAAGAATGTTTTGATGGATATTGTTGTAGCAGATATTCCTCCAAGGTTCGGCATGCTTCTTTCCAGGTCTTGGGCAGCAAAATTGAAAGGGACACTACAACTAGATTTCTCCTATGCAACAATTCCGGTGTTTGGCCAGATGAGAAAACTATATCGGGAACAAAAAACGAAATACCTGATTACAAGCAAGGAGAAACCCATTAATCATCCAATTAATTATGTACATATGGATCTAGAGTCTTTTGTTTTGTATTCAGATAGTTTTAATGATATTGATAGTCAGTTAGTAGAAGCAGAAAGTATTCTAGAAATAGTAGACAATTTCAGAGAAGTTTTGAAGAAAGAAGGACAAGAACAGCAAAACACCATTGAGAAATCCGCTGAAGATAATGGATAGCAAGCAGGAAAAACAGAGCCAACAGAATTTTGGCACTTGGAAGAAGAGGAAGAAGGTTTTTGGACCATGGATTTCGATGGTGCAGTGGGAAATGATGGTGCTGGGATTGGTATTTGGGTACGCAGTCCTTTCTCAACCCCGAACAAGGTGCCTAGTAATGTGCGGGTAGGCTCTTACAAATTAGTTTTTGATTGTTCAAACAATGAGGCTGAGTATGAAGCTTTGATTGCTGGCCTAAAGATTCTAAGAAAGCTGAATGCTAAGAGGATTGTAGTATATGGTGGCTCCAAATTGGTGATTAAGCAGGTCAGAGGCGAATATCAAGCAAAGCATCCTCGGATGCGGGCTTACCAGAATGTAGTTCTAGACATCCTAAAATTATTTTAAGAATATACCTTGACATGTGTGCCTCGTGTTCAAAATAGCATTGTTGATGCTCTTGCTAAGGCAGCCAGTAGTTTGAAGATTCCAATGAACTCCAGTAATAAATTCAAAATCCATGTCAAGCATCGTCCAACTATCCCCGACAATCAGAGATATTGGTAAGTCTTCCAAGATGATGGGGAGATTGATTATTTTCTGCAAAACAAAGGTAAGTTCAAAGAGACCTCAATTGATGAAGAAAATGATGATGGCAAAGATGAGGTGCAGATCAATCAAATGGACGTATTGCAGCTAAAGGATAACATCATTCCTAAAGGCTTGATACCTTTAGAAGAACTTTTTGATCAAGATGACGTAGCCCGCAAACCAACATTGTAGCCAATAGAGAAGGGTGTTGAAGAGGTCAATATCGAAACAGCTACTAATCCTAAAATGGTAAAACTTTCTAAAGCATTGCCACAAAAGATGAAAGCCAAATACATCAGTTTGATGTCTTCATTTGCTGTTGTGTTTGCTTGGGACTATTCTGACTTGAAGACATACGATACCAATATAATTCAGCACACTATACTCATTAAGCCTAATCAGAAACCTTTTAGACAGAAGTTGAGAAGGCTAAATCCAAAACTACCGCCATCAATTGAAAAGGAGATAAATGGGTTGTACAAATCAGGAATCATCGTTCCCATCATATTTTCGGATTGGATCTCAAATTTGGTGCCTGTGTGGAAGAAGACAGGTGAGATTCGCTTGTGCATTGATTTTAGGAATCTCAATAAAGTTTCATTGAAGGATAACTACCCACTGCCCAAAATGGATCATATACTTCAGCGAGTAGTTGGAGCATCTTGTATGTCACTACTTGATGGTTATTCTGGATATAACCAAATTGTTGTCCATGAAGATGACCGAGACAAGACAACGTTCACCACTCCGTGGGGAACTTTTCATTACGCTAAAATGCCTTTTGGTTTGAAGAACGCGGGTGCCACCTTTTAGCGAGCAATGGACTTGGCTTTCGCAAATGAGAAGGATGTCTTTTTGGTTGTATATCTTGATGATCTGACAGTGTTTTTCAAATCTGATGAAGAACACATGTATCATTTGAAAACTGTCTTTCAAAAGTGCAGAAAATATGGTCTATCGTTGAATCCGAAAAAGAGCTTGTTTGCCATGGAGGAGGGCAAACTACTTGAGCACATCATCTCAAAATACGGCATTCGTATTGATCCAGCGCATGTGCAAGCAATTCAGCAAATCGATCTACCCTGGAATAAGAAGGAGATTCAATCGTTCAATGGTAAAATGAATTTTTTACGCCGCTTTGTACCTAATCTTGCTTAGCACCTAAGAGAGATCACAAACATGCTTAAGAAGGACATCCAAGTGAAGTGGACGGAAGAGGCTGTAAAATCTTTCAATTTAGTCAAATTGGCTCTTTCCTCAGCTCCAGTTCTAATCAACCCAAAATACACTCAGGATTTTATATTGTTTTCATTCGCTTCAGAGCATACTATGGCAGCGGTGTTGATGCAAAAAAGAGATGATCACGAAAGAACAATTGCTTTCTTCAGCTGAACTATAAGAGATGCAGCATTAAAGTACAACATCATTGAAAAGAAAACCCTCGCACTTGTGAAAGCATTGAAATATTTTTGGGTATACATTTTGCATTCTCATATTCTGGCTTATGTGTCTAACGTTGCCATCAAAGATGTTTTAGTGCAGACCGATCCAGAAGGAAGACGAGGCAAGTGGATTGCAGCATTGTTGGAATGTGATGTGGAAATAAAGCCCACAAAGCTTGTTAAAGGACAGGGATTGGCAAAATTAATGGCCGAATCAAACTTGCACGCCTTAGACATAAATCTGATCACTGCTATGTCCGATGAGAATGAGGGAGGTTCGTCAATTTAGGTATCTGAAATGTTTTCTCTTTCTCCGTGGTATTCAGACATCATATATGTGCTTCAAAATTTGTCACCACCACCCGGCATGACTAGAAACAAAGCTAGAACTCTCAAATTAAAGGCTGCCAAGTTTTGCATTCTAAATTCTGCACTTTATTGGAAAGATCCCGGTGGCATTCTTTTGAATTGTTTGGTGGAAGAAGAAGCAAAGCAGGTCATGGAGGATTTCCATGAAGGAGATTGTGGTGGTCACCTTTTTTGGAAAACAACAGCAAATAAAGTTTTGAGAGTGGGATACTATTGGCTGACATTGTTTGCTGATGTATATAAGGTTGTCAAGAGCTGTCATAAATGCCAGATTTTTGAAGGAAGGCAGAAATTACAGCCTTTTTCGCTTAATCCCATTGAGGTGAGTGCCCCTTTTCAGCAATGGGAGTTGGATTTCATTGGTGAAATTCATCCCGCTTCTTCTAGTTAGCATCGATGGATTCTCATGGCAACATATTACTTCATGAAATGGATAGAAGCAATTCCCACTAGACAAGCTACAGATGCGGTAATTATTTCATTCCTTGAAATAACATCTTGTCTTGCTTTGGTTGCCCGAATAGGTTAATCACTGATAACGCAATAGCTTTCATATCAAAAAGGATGGTAGAGTTTTGTCAGAAATATCACATCATTTTGGGTCACTCAACTTCCTATCATCCGCAAGGCAATGGATTGGCGGAGTCCTCAAACAAATCTTTGGCCAACATCATTAAGAAGCTGTTGGAAATCAACAAGAAGAGCTGGCATAAGAAGTTTGTCAATGCACTTTGGGCAGATTGGGTCAGTCAGAAGAAATCCATTGGTATGTCCCCCTTTGAGCTTGTGTATGGAGTTGATGCCTTGTTTCCTACCTCTCTCGCAGCCCCGGTAGTCAAACTTCTTCAGGAAGCTGGCAGTGAAGATGATCCTATGCAGAGAAGATTTAATCAAATGATCCATTTGCAGTAGACCAGAGAAGAAGTTTTCCAAAATACATCCAAGTTGTAGGAGAAAATTAAGAAAATTTATGACCAAAAAGCAAAGGCGGACAAATTTCAGCTAGAGATGTAGTGCTGAAGTGGGATGCAAGGAATGAGGAAAAGGGTAAGCACGGTAAATTCGAGAATCTCTGAAAAGGTCCCTTCAAGATTGTAGCATATCGAGGTCAGAATGCCTTTCTTCTGAAGGAAATGAATGGGGAATATTGTCCAGGAGGGCCGATCAATGGTCGGTTGCTTAAGCGGTACCACTTCTGAGTTGTTTCTACTACTTCCATTGTCACTATAAATACCATTTTATTTCATTTTTGGTTAGAGTTTGTCAAGTCAGTCTTCGAGTCATTTTAAGATCAAATTTGAGTCAGTTTTTTGGTCATTTTGGTTTCATAATTGAGTCGGTTTGAGTCAGGTTTTAGTCAAATGAGTTAGAGTCTTGTGTTGTTTGTCGAAATAATGACTCCATAGCCCAATGGACGAAGGCACTGTCTGCTCTCCCAAAGATCTGTCATTCTTGGCACCTCCAAGGAGCTACATCCCCCATTGGAGCCAATGTTAGAGTCGGTCTTGTCAGTCCTCTGTTAGAGATCAAAACTCTTTCTGCATTTCATTTTTAGGTGTCTCGCTCCATTCACTCAGCTGCATTCCACTAGGGGCATGCCATAATTTGACGGAAGGGCCTTATCATTCATTCCCCTCATGTCTTGTACCTGCTGTGGAGCTCTGGAAAGGTATGTTTTTAACAAACAATTTAGTGACTTTTCGGTAGCAATTGTAACCCTTTCTGCATAATGAACTTAAAGAGATAAAGCATTTTTAGTAGAACATGTGAGAATTAGTATGAAAAGCTTAATCATTAATAATTGTTATTTTTCATGCAGAAAAGGGTGGAAACGAAGGATTACTGTTTAAGAGGAAAAGAAAAAGGAAGAGTAACTGTTGTCCCTTCAGAAGGGAACCAGATGCAAACGAGATCAAGTGGATCGAAGCAGAGCGACCCGGGAAAGAAAGAAGAATTATCGATTCGGCGGAACAGGGAAAGGAAAATCAAGTATTAACGGCTTGGCGAATCCCTCAGGATCTTTGATCCTGAGGGATCGCTGTCTTGCTTATTTTTGCTACCTAGATACCTCCGCCATTACTCTTATAAAAAGGGGCAGCAGTGTTAAGCTCGAGAGACCTTTTTTCATATATGTAAACTTAAATCCCAGTTTGAACTTTGATCATCGAGTCTCGTTAAGACTTGTTTTGTTGTACTTTTGTTGATGCATTAATACCAAAGACTTGGTGCTTTATTTCATCTCTGCATCTGGAGTAATCTAAGGCGGTGTATCCTTGGAAGCTAAGGGCCCGGCTCCGAAGGACACTTGCTTTTGTATCATTATAATTTGGTTTCTGTGTGGATTGTTTATATAGTTTGGTAAACTGACGTATTTGTCATATGTTGTTCCATGCTCTGTTACGACTAATTCATTAATGGTTTCATTCGGGAAGTTTATGTAAGTGACTCTATGTTGTGTGAATGAATCTTTTCAGAGTTGATTACATGTTCATTATTTAAACTGACTATTACTGTTACAGAGCCTTCATATTGAATATAGTTGTATTGGATTCATTTGAATTCTTATTTGTGGGAATCCGGAAGTAATATTATTCTATCTGAAACATAGTCATATTCTCTTGAATCATCAGATTACTATAGTAAGTGTGTTGTGTATATATGATAAATGATGTTCCATAATTCATTTGTGGATACCGCCTCTTCAAGTAAAGTTCATTGGAATTGCTTCTGAAGATTGTTATTTGATTGCGGAATGGGAGTTTCGTTCAATAGAGCAAGTTTAGTTTCAACTCGCGAGATCTAGTTTACTAAGTTGCTGTTCCATTTATTGTCGTTCCATTTACTGCTGTTCCATTTCAGATTTGTTGTTCCATTTTCCGGTTGCTGTTCCATTTTACTTTCTGCTGTTCCATTTCCTTGCATTTACTGTTTTAGTGTGAGAGGAGGTCTAAAGTTGTAGTGAGTCAGCAAGTCACTGCTTAGCTCCCAGATCTTTGGTCCATACTCTATTTTCCTTCCATCAGTTTCTAGAGGGATGGGTTATCGCTTCCGCACCCTCGACTGATACATCGCCTGGTGTGATTCCTTTCTTTTAAGAGCAAATTAGTTATAGTTTACTTTTGTATTTTCTATACACTGTACTACGAAGCATTACTCTGACGAATAGCCTCGGATTGAGCTACTCTTTGCAATAACAAAGCGTTCCCGGATTGACTTATTAATGTAGCATAACTAGAGGTGTGAGAGACCCTTGTTACAGCTCTACATTTTGGCATCGTTGCCGGGGAAAGAGTACAGCCATTTGTCTTTTACAGAGTAGTGTACGAGTCTGCTAGGGGAGAGTTGGATTTTAAAAACGGAAGGTAAGAACCTGCGTACGGAGCATGTAAAAGCCCTGCTCCACCGTCCGCTTTCCTGGCAGAAATGTGGGTTGAATAGAATTTGGTAGTTTATAGAATGCATGACTAAGAAAAAGCCAGAAAAAATTATCAAACCTCCATTCAAACCCGAAAAATCCAAAGGGCCGATAACCCTTGGCCGAACGACCTTCATAGACGAAATCTATAAGAAAAATGA
Organism: Pinus tabuliformis; assembly: GCA_031772625.1. Lineage (NCBI taxonomy): Eukaryota > Viridiplantae > Streptophyta > Pinopsida > Pinales > Pinaceae > Pinus > Pinus tabuliformis. Next base: position 67,965,492 of record CM062812.1, read on the forward strand.
ATCTCAACCATCAGTAGGTCTCAGAAAAACCAATTCCAAATAGCCTACTGGTTCCCTCCAGGCCACAGGATCACCATCTGTAGCTTTCGCTGAGGTGCATAGTCAGACTGATGAACAGGACTTTCAAGAAATTGAAAATTCTATTCCAGAACGACTGCAGGAGGTGAATCTAAGTAATCTTTGTGAAGGAGAAGGGGAAACAGGAGGAGTTGAAGAGCCAAGATCTCCTAGGATAATCCATCCATTAGAAGGCCTAGATAAAGGAAGCGCTGTAAAAATCAGTGAAGGGATTCAATCTCCTCAAGTAATAGGAGCTCTCATTATTCCGGACAAAGGAAGTGCTATTAAGACAACCAAAACCGTACCTTCTCAGCCTAAGAATACCCTGTTAGAAATCCCGGAAGGTTATTGGCACATATTCGATCCTATGGCACAGAATCAGCCCAATACTCAAACTTCTACATTACAATATCCCATAGTGGATTCCGCAGCAAATGCCCCCATGAAAGCAATTCCCCTTCAACACATTCCTACATTTCATGGACTTACATCAGAAGACCCGGATGCATTCTTATTTGAATTTGATGTATTATGCAGGGGATATGATTACACCACTGACCCTCAGAAATTAAAGTTGTTCCCCTCCACTTTGAAAGGAGCAGCCTTAAGATGGTTTATGGGTTTAGGTGGTGGGGTTATAAATAACTGGGAGCAGATGAAGGAATCTTTTCTAAAGAAATATCAAGACTACTGTAGGTCTAGAGAACTGAAAGATGAAATATTCCAAATGATAGCTAGACCGAGTGAAACATTAGAAGAATATGTAGAACGTTTTCAGTATAATTTACAAAGGTCACCTTATGCATCATTACCACTGCCTGATAATGTGTTAAAAACTGCATTAATCAGAGGTATGAAAGAGCAGTGGATCGAAACATTAAATATCATGGGAAAAGGGGACATTTATCAAGAAAATTTTGCTAACATCATTGATCTATGTATCAGAAGTTCGAGAGGCAGTACAAGGATAAAACCAGTAGAATATGATCGGTTCGTCAGAGATAACAAAGCACCAACAGAAGGAGTAACACGTGTAGAACTTGGCAATCTATTAGAAAATTTTAAAACTGATATTCTAGGGACATTAACTACACAACTTGATATTGTGCAGGCTAAATAGAAGCAGATTGAGGCAGAACAGAATTTGGCGATCTTTTGCCCCCGATGTAGAAGAAAGCATAGACACAAGGAATGTCCGCTGGATACAGTTCAAACATGTGCCATCTGTACGAAAGATCACCTTACCGAAAGTTTCCCCTCACTTCCTGGATTGAAAGCAGTATATAAGGAAGCATAAGAAGAACCAGAATCAGCATACTTTGTTAACCAGCGTCGCCAATGGAAACCAAGGCAATCAGGTATGTTTTCAGATCCGACTTCTTCTTTTCAGCAATATAGTATGTGGCAAAATCAATCTCAACCCCCATTTCTGAACTGGCCATCACAACCATTTCCTTCTCCAAATCCATGGATGAATCAGCTAAGCCAATTTGGTTGGCCGAATTTTCCTTATACTCCACCATATTGGCAGAATAACTCATACCCTCCACAATGGACCCCCCCTACTTCACAAAGTTCACCCTGGCAGACAAATTGGCCAAGATCGACATATCAGCCAACAGGAACTATTCCACTCCCTCAACCGACTATGCCAGCTTTACAACAAAATCCCCAGTCTAATCTGAGGCCGCAACTCCCAGCCCAACCTAATCCTAATCCTAATAATAGGTCGGTCCAGTCTCTCCAAATCATAGAATCAGCAGAAATCGGACCTGAACTGAGGGAGTATAATGATCTTCAGTTAAGATCTGGATGAATAATAGAAACAGAGGGAGATAAAACAATGCACATTGAAGATCAGTTACCAATAGAACAATCGTTACAACAAGAGAGTGTAAATAAGGAGTAGACTCATCATCAAATAAATGCACCCGCTCCTCCCTTCCCAGAACGATTAGTCATACCACGACCTGTACAGTATCCAGACTTTGACATTCTAGGGGAGCTACAAAACCTGTACATAAGAATTCCGTTCCTCCAAGCCATTCAAGACATCCCTATATATGCAAAAACTATAAAAGAATTGTGCATAAAGAAATCAAGGAGGAATCCAACCACTAACCCAAGAGTCCAAGTAGTCGGTACTTTATCTGACTTGTTATCAGGAATACCCGTTAAATATGAAGATCCGGGAAACCCAATAGTAACTGTTCAAATCTATGGACAGACTTTGACTAATGCTTTAGTTGATTTAGGAGCTGCAATTAATATTTTGACAACTTCTACGTGCCAAAAGCTTGGGATTACATCGCTAGAACCTACTTCTACTTTGCTAGAATTGGCTGACCGATCTGTGGTGCGACCAGAAGGAACTCTGTACGATGTCATGGTCTCTGTAGATTCTTGGGAATACCCCACTGACTTCCTGGTAATTAATCCAAAAACCCGACTGGATGGACACCCTCTAATTCTAGGTAGACCCTGGCTGGCCACTGCCGATGCATACATTGGTTGTCGGCAGGGGAATATGACAATAACCAAAGGACCAGATATCAAAAATCTAGTCCTATATCCTCCAGCACAGCCAAGTCTTACAATGATAAAAACTAACCAGCACCCTGTATCATACCTTACTGACAATATCAGATCACCATTGACTATACAAGAGGCTCTAGACTTTAAAGATCAAACAGAAGATGATGCCATCAATAACTTCGTTAGTCAAACTGAATCTAGACCCCATGCACAGTGTTTTATGATAGAAGCTGCATTCGAGAACGAACTGGAAGAAGACCCCTTGAAAGATACGCATGATCAAACGATACCTGTGACTTCTATTGCTAATAGTAAAGTAGTGGAAATTGAACTGGAAAAAACGCTAAACATCAATGCCAACCTTACACCAGACCAAGAAATAAAACTCATCCATCTGTTACGAAAATATCAAGAAGCATTTGCATGGGACTACCCCGATATGAAAGGGATTGATCCCCAATTATGTACCCACCATATTTACATAGAAAAAGATGCAAGACCTGTCCGTCAACCACAAAGAAGACTCAACCCCCATCTAAAAGATGTTGTGAAAGCTGAACTTCAGAAGCTTTTAGATGTTAATTTTATTTATCCTATTTCTGACAGTAAATGGGTCTCTCCACTTGTGGTTGTACCCAAGAAGAATGGGAAATGGAGGATTTGTGTGGATTATAGAGAGCTAAACAAAGCCACACAAAAAGACCATTTTCCCCTCCCATTCATAGACCAAGTACTGGACACGTTAGCAGGAAAGAAATTCTTTTCTTTCCTAGATGGCTTCAGTGGATACAATCAGATTCAGATTGCCCCTGAAGACCAGGACAAAACTACCTTTACTTGTCCTTGGGGAACGTTCGCCTATAGAGTTCTACCCTTTGGCCTATGTAATGCCCCTGCCACATTCCAAAGGGCCATTCTTAGCATCTTTGCAGACTTAATAAATGATGGGCTTGAAGTCTACATGGATGACTTTACACCATATGGAGATGATTTTGATCCAGCTCTAGACACTCTAGAAAAAGTCCTACAGCGCTGCATTGCTACCAGGCTTTGCTTAAGCCACGAAAAGTGTTATATGATGATGACAGAAGGGCTTATTCTAGGGCACTACGTCTCAGCAGCCGGCATTCAGGTAGATCCGGCTAAAATTCAGATTCTTTTGCTTATTCCCACCCCCACTACTCAGACGGAGGTACGTAGCTTTCTTGGATTTTCTGGGTATTATAGATGATTTATAGAACATTATTCACACATTGTTGCACCTGTATATGCACTAACGGGTAATGTTGATTTCATGTGGATAGAAAAATGTGACCGCGCTTTCCAGGATTTAAAGAAGCTGGTATCAATAGCTCCAGTCCTTCGAGGACCAAACTGGAGTTTACCATTCCAAATCTCATCAGATGCCTCGGACACAGCAATCGGTGCAGTCCTTGGATAGGAGGAGGATAAAAAACCTTATGCTATTTATTATATCAGCAAAAATTTAACCCCTGCTGAATTAAATTACACTGTCACCGAAAAAGAATTCCTAGCTGTAATACATGCTGTTAATAAATTTAGACACTATATCACAGGCTATCCCGTTGTGTTATATACAGATCATTCTGCTATTAAATATTTAGCAAATAAGCCTGTTACAAATGCCAGAGTAACAAGACGGTTGATCTTATTGCAGGAATTTGATATCATAATCAAAGATAGACCCGGCAAGGAAAACCCTGTAGCTGATTTTCTCTCACGGATACCAAAACCAATTGAAGCAGCAGCGGTAGAAGACCAATTTCCGGATGAACACCTGTTTGATGTTGCTGCTCAAACACCCTGGTATGCTGATGTTGCCAATTACCTTGCAGTAGGTAAACTACCAAAGCACTTAACCCCTAATGAAAGTAAGCAGATTGTTCAGAGGAGCACTCGATTTTCGTGGATTGGGGGCTATTTGTTCCACACAGGGGCAGACATGCAAATCAGGAGATGTATTCGAGAAGATGAAATTTTTGACATCTTAAAAGCCTATCACGACGGACCATGTGGGGGACACTTTGCAGAGAAAAGAAAAGTACATAAAGTACTGCAGACAGGATACTACTGGCCTACAATTTTTAAGGATGCCAAGAAATTCGTTCAAGCCTGTGACAGCTACCAGCGAGCAGGACGACCTAGTCAAGCCGACAAGATGCCTCTGAGGCCACAATTGGTCGTTGAACCATTTGAACGGTGGGCTCTTGACTTCGTTGGACCCATCAACCCATCATCAAATCAAAGAACATATATCTTGGTAGCCACAGAATATGTTACCAAATGGGTTGAAGCCGAAGCGTTACCTAGAGCTACAGAAGATTCGGTAGTTCAGTTCCTATTCCATTTGTTTGTACGATATGGCCTTCCGAGAGAAATAATTACAGATGGAGGACCTCAATTTGCCAGAAACAGATTAGTTGCAACACTTAACAACTATCACGTCCAGCACAAAATTACTACCCCATATCACCCACAGGCGAATGGGCAAGTAGAGAGCAGCAATAAGGTAATTGAATCAATTTTAACAAAAACCATTGCTTCACATAGGCGTGATTGGGCCGCCCGACTACCTGAAGCACTCTGGGCCTATAGAACCACCTGGAGAAGCACCACTGGTTATTCACCCTACCAATTAGTGTTTGGGAAACAACCTATTTTCCCCATAGAATTTGAAATCCAAACCCTACGAACTGCACAGGAAGTCGGCATAGATTTAAGTGAGGCACAAATCAATCGACTACAGCAGATTAATGAATTGGACGAAATAAGGCTCTCTGCATTACAGAATACAGCACTTATTCAACAGCAGCGAGCTAAATGGCATGACGCACTTATCAAGAATAAAATCTTTCACGAAGGGGACTAGGCTCTGTTATATGATTCTCAGTTTCAGGATTTCCCGGGGAAACTGCAGACTCGATGGCTGGGGCCATATGAAATCCAGAAAGTACATGATAATGGGACCCTTACTCTCATTACAATCGATGGTTCTGGATATGCATTCAAGGTAAATGGCCATCAAGTTCATCTCTATCGCAGGCCACTCACTCGGGAATCCTTCTGTGAGCAGCTACGTCAAGATACTGACATGAAAATTTTAGGAGAGGAAGTAAAACCTTCCTTACCTACAATTCCGTAAGGAACTCATTCTTTTGACTTGTACATAAGTTCTTGCATATACATTTTTTTAATTTTTCTTTGATCTCTCTTTCTTAAGATTGCTCTTTACAGTCAGTGTGTTTTGCTGTTCTTTTTTTCAAATGGAACAACATTTTTGAGTTTTGCTGTTCCTTTTCCAAAAGGAACAGCACTTTGAGTTTTTGTTGTTCCTTTTCCAAAAGGAACAGCACTTTCAGTTTTCGTTGTTCCTTTTCCAAAAGGAACAGTAGTGGTTTGTTTTTGAGTTTTGCTGTCCTTTTTTTCCAAAGGGAACAGCAGGTGTGAATTTTTGCCGTTCCTTTTTCAAAAAGGAACGGCAGTTGCTTGTTTTCGTGTTTTTGGCATTGTTGTGTTTTTGCTGTTCCTTTTTCCAAAAGGAACAGCATTGCGAATTTTTGCGGTTCCTTTTTCAAAAGGAACAGCACTTCGAGTTTTGTTGTTCCTTTTTCAAAAGGAACAACACCGCGATTTTTTGCTGTTCCTTTTTCAAAAGGAACAGCACTTCGAGTTTTTGTTGTTCCTTTTTCAAAAGGAACAGCACCGCGAGTTTGAAAAAGGAACAGCACTTCGAGTTTTTGCTGTTCCTTTTTCAAAAGGAACAGCACCGCGAGTTTTTGCTGTTCCTTTTTCAAAAGGAATAGCACTTCGAGTTTTTGCTGTTCCTTTTTCAAAAGGAACAGCACCGCGAGTTTTTGTTGTTCCTTTTTCAAAAGGAACAGCACTTTGAGTTTTTGCTGTTCCTTTTTCAAAAGGAACAGCACCGCGAGTTTTTGCTGTTCCTTTTTCAAAAGGAACAGCACTTCGAGTTTTTGTTGTTCCTTTTTCAAAAGGAACAGCACCGCGAGTTTTTGCTGTTCCTTTTTCAAAAGGAACAACACTTCGAGTGTTTTCACTGTTCCTTTTTCAAAAAGGAACAGCATTTCGAGTTTTGTTGTTTTAAGTCTTGCTGTTCCTTTTTAAAGGAACAGCGTTTTGAGTTTTGTCGTTCCTTTTTAAGGAACCGCGTCTTGAGTTTTGTTGTTCCTTTTCAAAGGAACAACAGTTGTGAGTTTTTGTTGTTCCTTTTCAAAAAAAAAGGGACAGCATTTGTGAGTTTTTGCTGTTCCTTTCCAAAAGGAACAGCAGTTGACAATTTTTAGACAACACTCATGATCTTAGGAGAACGGCATCCCAACTATTTGACTTGCATGGATTCTTCTCTTTCAAAAGGAACACCATAGTCATATCTTTGTCTCAGTGATGATTCATATTGAGGATGCTTCTTCACCCATCATCTCTCCAGTCTTTAAGATACAGCTATACACTTACGCAATGAACATCAATTACAACACGCCGAAGTCAGCATATCATAAAATCGCTATCTTTATAGAGCCTAGTATTGATAAGAGGACAAGAGGGGGGACATACTTACTTCTCATCCCCGTTGTCATTGACTTATTCCCATTGCCCCGGTTGGTTATCTTTATCATGGCGATTTCCTTAAAAAAAAAAATTCTGATTATTACATAAGAATAAGAACAGAGGATTTATATCTTCCTGTTGGGATGATAAGAATTCTTCCGCCATTCCCACTCTTAAGGAGTGCTGAACCACCCTTATGTGTAAATATATAAGAAAAAAATACTGAAAAAAAAAAAGAGAAAAATGATGACAAATGTGAATTATTGTCAATGCAGGATAGGGGGTCTCATCAAGAGCCATCCTACCATGATCATCAGGTTGGAAGCGAAGTGGCATTCCCAGCATGGCCACCATACCAGGGATATGGTCCAAAGGTACACTAACTAAGCAGACCTTGGAGCGGGGGTCTCATCACGAGCCGGCCTGCCCACGTTTCGCGCCTTCCTGGTGAATGGCATTATGGCTACCTGGTTACCAAGCCAGCATAATGGCCTGTATTTTGACAAAATATTTTTACACACATACAGGATCATGGTTCCAGGGGTGAAATAAACAACTCTGCCAAGGTTATGGACACCTATCGGCAGCAGAGCTCTGTTAATGGTATTGAAGTCATAAATGGTTACACCAACAGGGATAATATTAATACCTCTTTGTTTCTTCTATCCTATGAATAATTCATATTTTATTCCCTGATTAACATATCGCATGAATACTCATTAATACCAATCATGGCAAAGGAACTGACAATGACCCCTCGGGACTTCGTACGAGTGACAGACGTCCCATCCCCCGGCCTCGCATCATATTATGAAAGCTCTTATGTAAAACGCGATCCACCTTTTTGCCTCGATTTCGGTATTTAGTTGTCTATCCAAAACATGGCGTAATTTCATATGCTGTTCTTTATGACTGGTAACACGATGGTTGCTGCTCCTCTATTTGAGCACTAGGGCAGCCTATCACATCGTGGGGGGGGAAGGTAATCTCATTACTCCACGGGATACGTGTCACCACACCATTCGAGGTAGATAGTGTACGAAGGAATGGCATGGTTTAACGGTATGATAGTTCTATTTTATGCAAAGTTGCCATCCGCAATCCATTTTTGCTGCATGCTCTGTTTTTTTTCGCGACGATCACCTTCTCTGCATCAAAAAACAGCTCAGGTAGTTGCTGTTCCATTAAAAATCCTTAGTAGAACCATGGGAGGTAAGGAAATCCGAAGCGAGCCCTAGGAATTGACAGCCTCTGCTGCTGCTCGAGAGATCCTGGAAAAGGCTGGATGGCTGAATTATTTCAATCGCCTACAAAAACCAAACGAGACAGTGGCATTGGAATTTCTGAAAAACTTGCAGGAAGACTACTCCACAGTAAGAGAAAGACGGATACCGGTCACTGACGATGTAATTGCAGAAGTTTCAGGCCTACCAGCCACCGGACCTGTATGGACGCTAAAGAAAGAAAGACTACAGAAGATTATGGAGATTTTTCAGGATGAAGGCCAAAGCTTGACAGTGAAAGAGAAGGGAGTCCTGCCAGCTACGTTAGGAGAACCCTGGACCGAACTAGCAAAGATAGTACAGGGCTACATTACTTGTGAAGGAAGGAAGGACGTGGTAAGACCTCTCCATCTCAAACTCTTAGCTGTTTTAAAAGAAAAATGTTCTGTAAATATGCCTGCACTTTTAAATTCGCTATTGCATGATGCGGCCCGAAGCCTGAAAACGGCCCAGCACGAAGACGCAGTTGTTAGCCACCATGGATTGATCCGATTGATAGTGAGCCATAGTCTCACTCAACAGCAGAGCAGCTGGGAGGAGCTCATTGCAGTGATTGAGGGGGGATTGATTGCACCACCCCCAAAACCTAAAACCTCCTCCAGCACGCCAGAACAATCAGAGAAACGCAGAGAAGTGGCAGCTGGAAAATGTGTCGCTCCGAAACGAAAGCATTCTTCAGATACACCGGAGCGACCAGAAAAACGCAGAGAAGTGATAACAGAAAAACTTGTTGCCAGTACACCTGAACAGCCAGAAAAACCAAGGAAATCAGTTCGGCTAGCTCGGATACGGGGGAGGCTGGAAAAGATTCGGAACACCAGCCAACCAATTGAGATTACAGACGAACCTCCAGAACCAGAAGAAATACCTTCTGATGAAAATGTTGGACAATCTGGGGACGAGGTTGAACAAGCCAGAGAAGGAGGTAAGGAAGGAGAAATGCACTCTGAAGCTGAACACTCCAAGGCAGCCACTGAGCAGGACAATCGGGAGGAGGAAGTAATACAGCCAGAGAGTAGCCCGCTGCGAGACCCTGTGGGCGAAGAAGAATTGGCCGCAATCCTGGCCAGTTTGGGGGAGTATGGCCAACCCTCCAGCCCAGAAGGTCCTCCCGATGAACCGCCAAAGGAAGAGATACCCGAGGATTCACATGTAGAGAAACAAGGAGAAGAAAATCCACCCGTTCGTAAGGAAGAAATAAGGGATACCAACCGGGAACAATCTGTTCCCGAAGCACCAGAAGAAATGCTAGACATAGGGGCAGATTTAAGGGCCAGGCCCAAACCCTCTGCCGAGACAAGGGAAATCAAGAGATTGAGGACTAAACAGCAGAGGCTGCTGAGCACTATAGCCCGGCTCCGACAGAAAATTCGCATTCTGAAAGCTAGTCTGAGGATACAAAGGACCACACAGAAAAGGAAGAGGACCGCTACAGCAGAGTCCCGTCGAACAAGAAGTCGAGGGACTTACACTCGCACTGTTGGTCGAAATCTGATTAGAAGACCTGCAGCTGTTCCAAATGACGCTGAGGAACAGACTGCTGTTCCAATGGCCACTGAGGGACAGACTGTCGTTCCAATTGATAATGAGGAACAAACTGTTGTTCCAATTGCCACTGAAGAGCAAACTGCCGTTCCATTAGCAAAGGAACCACAGCAACCCTTTGTTCATGTCAAAAAAGAAAAGGAGAATAAGGAGATCCAAACAGAGGCACCACCCTCAGGGGTGATCCGGGTCCGAAACTCTAAGCAGCATAACAAAAAGGTTCAGGTAAAACTCCCGGCCTCTATGGCCTTATGGAAAAAGGATCCAAAAACAAGAACCTTGCATAAAATGATGAAGGAAGCTCAACAGGAAACTGAACAATTGAAGGAACAAACAGTCCCCCGGGAGAAATATGAAGAGTTGCAACAGCAACTCCGGAATATTAGTCAGTCCGAGAGCCAAGCCTTCGAAGGCTGGCAAAAGGAGCAGGAAAAGGTTGCAAAGGTAACTCATCGATTAGATATTGTTGTTAGGCAGATGGACACTGTGTGTTCCTTGTATAATGACGTTCTAGCCTGTAGGGCCCCTGCTAAAAACTATGCTTTATTTTTGCTTGAACAATATTTACGATTAAAGATAAAAGTTGTCAGGGCAGGTGCCCCTATACAAATCAATACTCTTAATGATTTCATAAATTGTTGCAAGCATTATGGGATTAAGATCCAAAGATTATTATGTGAATTTTACTTGCATAACCTCGTGCTAGACCAGGAAACTGATTTAAATCCTGGCCCTTTTGTTGGGGACATACAATTGCAAGCCTTTGTTTCCTTCGGGGTTAATCAGCTAAAATGGCTCAGGGCTTATACCACTTTTCAAAGACAGGAAAATAGCCTAGACTTGTGGGTGAGAGCCGAGCCTAGAGACCCAGTACTGTTATGGAGAGCACATAGGAACCTTATGAGAACCCCGGGTGTTATGGAGACATTAGGACCCATGCATGAGGACTTAATCAGACAAAATTTGGAATATTTTCTGACTATTAAAGACCTTGCCACCGATGCTGCAAAATTCCGATATCAGATTTCGAACCCAAACATCCAGCTCAGGGAACCATTCAGATATGAAAATTTTGAGCTGGCAGCCAGTCGATTGAACCTTTATGGCGAGCGAATTTTGCAAGCAGAGCCATCCTGGTTAGGGTATCGATTTCGTAGTCCAATCATTTGGCACCCTGCACCCGGATACCAGGCCTTGTATGAAATGCCTGAAGGTCAAACAAATCAGTTTTTTGATGATTTGGTTGCTCATCACGGTTGTAGGTCTCCACACGAGATTCCCTCTCCGGCCTACTCTCTTACTGCTTTGCATATCAACTATAATGTTTTCATGAGGGCATGAAACAAGGTAAGCAGGGGGATGTGTGGAGCTCTGGAAAGGTATGTTTTTAACAAACAATTTAGTGACTTTTCGGTAGCAATTGTAACCCTTTCTGCATAATGAACTTAAAGAGATAAAGCATTTTTAGTAGAACATGTGAGAATTAGTATGAAAAGCTTAATCATTAATAGTTTTTATTTTTCATGCAGAAAAGGGTGGAAACGAAGGATTACTGTTTAAGAGGAAAAGACAAAGGAAAAGTAACTACTGTCCCTTCGGAAGGGAACCGGATGCAAACGAGATCAAGTGGATCGAAGCAGAGCGACCCGGGAAAGAAAGAAGAATTATCGATTCGGCGGAACAGGGAAAGGAAAATCAAGGATTAACGGCTTGGCGAATCCGATCGCTGTCTTGCTTATTTTTTCTACCTAGATACCTCCGCCATTACTCTTATAAAAAGGGGCAGCAGTGTTAAGCTCGAGAGACCTTTTTTCATATATGTAAACTTAAATCCCAGTTTGAACTTTGATCATCGAGTCTCGTTAAGACTTGTTTTGCTGTACTTTTGTTGATGCATTAATACCAAAGACTTGGTACTTTATTTCATCTCTGCATCTGGAGTAATCTAAGGCGGTGTATCCTTGGAAGCTAAGGGCCCGGCTCCGAAGGACACTTGCTTTTGTATGATTATAATTTGGTTTCTGTGTGGATTGTTTATATAGTTTGGTAATCTGACGTATTTGTCATATGCTGTTCCATGCTCTGTTACGACTAATTCATTAATTGTTTCATTCAGGAAGTTTATGTAAGTGACTCTATGTTGTGTGAATGAATCTTTTTAGAGTTGATTACATGTTCATTATTTAAACCGACTATTACTGTTACAGAGCCTTCATATTGAATATTGCTGTATTGGATTCATTTGAATTCTTATTTGTGGGAATCCGGAAGTAATATTATTCTATCTGAAACATAGTCATATTCTCTTGAATCATCAGATTACTATAGTAAGTGTGTTGTGTATATATGATAAATGTTGTTCCATAATTCATTTGTGGATACCGCCTCATCAAGTAAAGTTCATTGGAATTGCTTCTGAAGATTGTTATTTGCTTGCGGAATGGGAGTTTCGTTCAATAGAGCAAGTTTAGTTTCAACTCGCGAGATCTAGTTTACTGAGTTGCTGTTCCATTTATTGCCGTTCCATTTACTGCTGTTCCATTTCAGATTTGTTGTTCCATTTTCCTTGCATTTACTGTTTTATTGTGAGAGGAGGTCTAAAGCTGTAGTGAGTCAACAAGTCGCTGCTTAGCTCCCAGATCTTTGGTCCATACTCTATTTTCCTTCCATCAGTTTCTAGAGGGATGGGTTATCGCTTCCGCACCCTCGACTGATACATCGCCTGGTGTGATTCCTTTCTTTTAAGAGAAAATTAGTTATAGTTTACTTTTGTATTTTCTATACACTGTACTACAAAGCATTACTCTGACGAATAGCCTCGGATTGAGCTACTCTTTGCAATAACAAAGCGTTCCCGGATTGACTTATTAATGTAGCATAACTAGAGGTGTGAGAGACCCTTGTTACAGCTCTACACCTGCTGGCTTAGGTCTTTTCATCAATGTGTATTAAAGTCCATGACAGTCAATGTTGATCTTTTAATGGGCAAGAGTCATTTCGGTCATTAAGTCTAGGGATTAGTCATTTGGTCTTCAAACAATGTCCAATAAAGCCAGCAAGGCCAGAGGGAGGCTCTTATAAAGTTGTGATTCAAAGATTTTCATCGTCATGTTGATAGAATACGATTGTTCTTCAAAACTCTGTTTTGAAGAAAAGTCAACAGTTTGTCATTTGTAAAAAATTTCAAAAGTTTCTCAGTGGATTTCTCCAAGCACAGCCCTGGTCTCCTTAACCAAATTCCATGCCGGCTACCCCTTCAAAAAATCGCCAAAATTTTCATCATTTTAGTCAAAGAAATCAAAAGGAAGTGTGAAAAGCAAAGTTGTATTAATTGTGAAAAAGTGCCAATGTGAAAACATTACAAAATGGGTTTTGGAGGAAGAAAAGATCAAATCCAACTCTTGTAACATATTTCTCCAAGTTATATAAATCATTTGTGTCAAGTTACATTCATGAATTCTCATAGCAAAGTCGAATTTGGAGGTTGAAGAACAAACTGCAGTTTGAAAAGGCCATGACTGTGTTAAGAGTTGGAGCGCGGCGCACATGTGGAGTGGTGTGGTGCACTGGAAGCACGCGGCGCACTGGGGATTTCCGCCCAGTGTTAATTTGAATGGGTGCAACGCACATAGAGAGAGCGGCACACTGGGTTTTTGGTGTGGCGCACACAGTTCAAAGCCTGAAATTGTGTCAAATCTTTTCAAATTACTCGTCCCTTGCATGGAGTTGTCAGGTAGGGCCTTCTATTTTGACATTGCTTCAGATTTTATGATAATAGATGGTGGTGTAAGGGTGATAAAGGTTGTGTTAGTTTCGGTCTTGAAAGCGCTCCATCAGTGATCAAAGCTCTTTGCATTTGCATTAGTAGGTGTCTCATCAGTGTCAAATTTTGCATCCCGTTAGGCATGCCATAACCCTGATGGAGGAGCTGGTTTATTTATACCCCTCTTGGTTTTGCTGGATCAGGTCAATATCAGTCATTAAGCTCTTTCAAGCTTGTCTTGTTTTGTCTTGAGGTCAAAGGTCCTAGGTCTAGGGTTTTGGTCATTTATCTCTGCAAGGTCATGTCTTTGAAAATCCTTGAGTGCCCAGCAAGCCAGAGGGAGGTTTGTAAACATGTTTCTTTGATATTTTCATCATGTACAGTTCATTTTTAACCTTGGATTTAAAAAACTCTGTTTTTAAAGCCAAGGTCATGTTAAATTTTTGTAAAAATAATGAAATTCCAAAAAGTCTTCAAAAGGGCAGCAGTAACCCTGGTCCCCTTGCCAAAGTCCCTCAGATGATCTACCTGCAAAAAGAATCAAGTCAAAGCACTCAATGAGTCAAATTCAGGATAAAGGAAACCAAAAAATCAGTGTTTTAAAAGTGTCAAAAATAAACATTAGAAAGTGGGTTTGTAAATGAAATTTTTTTAAATGAGACTTATAAAAGCCCAAATTCCCTCCTTTCACTCTCATTGTGCATTCTAACGCTTGCAAGAGAGATAGAGAGAGTGATTGAGAGAAAGGAGCAAAATTGCAGCGATTTCGGGCAGTTGAGAGGGGCGCGACCCGTCGAGAGAGGTGTGCGACCTGTTGGGAGGTGTGCGACCCGTCCAGAGCCCTTCTGCCGTTCTGAAAATCAACGTGCGCGACCCGTTGGGAGGGGCGCGACCCATTGGGAGGCCTGCGCGACCCGTTGAGCCGGCCTGCTGCAAACTTCAAGGAAATTTCCCTAATCTTCTTCCAAATCACCAAATTTGCTCGAGGTAGGTGCTTTAAACATGGATTCATTGCTGTTATGAATGGTGGATGTCATGGGCATGCGTTTATGATCAAAATTTTGCAAGTGGAACTCTTTATATGGCTGCTATGTTCATGACCAAATTGTGCTAGGGTTTGTGTTGTTTCAAGTTACTTTTCCCTTTGGTTGGCTTCCCTCCCTTTCCCTATCACTTACACTCATATGTTCATCTCTTTTCCCATATTATTTTATAAATGAAATGCAAATTTTTCCCCATCCCTAGCCATTAAAAATGAAAACCCTACCCCTTCCCAAAGCATCAAAAAACAAAAAATTCAAAACCCTAATTCCCCTCTACCATATGCTTATGAAAAATAACAAAAACTGTTGGTAAAATGTCAGCATGTTTTGTGCATGGTTTCCCTTTTTCCCCTATTGAACATGTATACATATATTCCCATGTTTACTTTCATGCATGTTTTTCCATATGCAATATTTTTTGCAAATGATTTCCCTATTACAAATATGTGTTCCTATATGCATATGATTTGCAAAATTTCCCTTAAAAATTCCCTATAATATTTATATATTCCCATTCCTTGTTAAAAGATCCCTCCCCTAACATTTCCCTCATGTTTTGTTCCCCTTGAAACAGCATAGATTTCAGCACTTTTTGCAGGTAGAGACAGCAGTTTTATTTGTCCACTTTGCTCCTAAACCATGTCAGAAACCGAAACTTATGAGCTAAGTGATGACCATTCATCATCTACAGAGGTTGAGGAATAGAGGAGGCCTCGTAAGGGTGGTAAGGGTGGACATCATAAGCGAGAGGAGCCCACCTCTCTGACAGAATTACAGGCTTGTCCCATGGCAATGACTTGTTTTCAGTATATGTCTTGTTATGATTTCTGTGAGAGGATTTCTCAGATTCAGCATCATAGAGAGTTGGCCCGCTTGTTTGTCTTACACCTCCATGATGGACATGTCACTCTGGCAGGGGTGAACTTCACATTGACACCTGAGGCGATCTCACAGGCTACAGGGATACCAAATGTGGGTGAGGTGTGGCCTAAGCACAGATTGCTATATTTTGTTCACTTTGAGCCATATGTTCGGCCACCATTCGTGAGACTTTTGACGGGTGTTTTTCCATTCAGATTTCTCCGGAGCGAGTATGCTCCCATCATGAGGCTTATTATGCATTATTTTACCTGTGAGGGCAGATTTTCACAGGTGTACTCATATCACATTCGCCTTTTGATTCATTTCACCCGAGTGAGGATGATGAACATCCCGGTCTTCTTGTTTCATAACATTCAGAGGATGGTGCCCATGTTGCAGAAGAAGACCCCGGCCCAGCAGTACAGGAGCTTGTGTCATTATGGTTTGATTCAGCTCATAGTCTCACATCAGTTGACTCAGCAGGGCATCTCATGGGAGGAGTTCATCTCCCGTGAGTTTTTCACGGTGCCACCTCAGCCACATCAGGAGGTCATTCATGAGGAGGGAGGACCATCTCAGCAGCCTGATGCTCCCGTCACCCGACATGTCAGCTCCACTCCTTTGGTCACTTATCAGAAAGGCCCAAGGGTCTTATTTGCAGCAGCTAGGCGAGTACTATCTCCACAGCAGGTGGAAGGGGTCTCGCCTTCATCTTCAGCTCAGCGAGTGTTATCTCCACATCAGGTGGAAGGGACCTTGCTTTCTTCACCGGCACAGGTACTACAAAGGGGCAAAGAGCCCATGATTCATGAGGATCCGGTGATTGATCTTGAGGCCAATTCTCCTAGCCAAGAGGCGAAGGAGATCATTCAGCATCTCAGGGCTGAAAATGATGTTTTACAGAGGAGACTTGAGGGTGCCCAATGGACTATTACTTACCTAGAGCAGCGGAACAAACAGTTAGAGGAGGAGAAAGCACTTGATGAGCTATGGAGGATTCGTAGCGACCGAGTCTTGAACCGTAGAAGACCCGGTGATCCATTGCCTGCTAACTGAGAGTCAATGCTCATTCAGGAGAATGCCCACTTGGAGAGGCTGTTGGCTAAGGCCAACCAAGAGAAAAAGCTGCTGAGAAACATGAAGAATCACTATTGGGAAAGGATGCATGTATGCAAGGCCAAAATGAAAATGTTCCAAAGGAGGTTGTCCGAGGCTCTTAGGCGGAGGAAGAAGACCAATCCACTCCGTATCTTGGCTGAAGCATCCCTCAAAGATCATGGCACTCACTAGCATCAGCTACAGCACAAATCCCAAAAAAATTTGAGAATTTTGGGTAATTTTGGCATTTTTTGGAAATTTACAGGTTTTGGCTTCTCAACGGGTCTCACCCCCGGTGAGACCCTTTGTCATCGTAGCTCCTTTTTGCAAAAACTCAACATTTCTAGATTTTTCATGCAAAGTTACATATGCCTATGGATGGACTTGAGTTTTTATGGGGTTTTGGGCCTCCAGAAGGTCAAAATACATGCAAAATTTGACTTTCTGCCCCTTTTTTGAGTTGCAGAAGCAGTCTTGGGAGAATTGCAATTTGACTGGGAAAATGAACTCCAAATTCAAAAATTCTAGTTGGGTTGGAACGTAGACTCGTAGACCTTTCCAACGAGCTATCCTGCACCCAATTCTGACACCTGGAAGTGCCCCAAACAGAGCTCCAAAGTGCGCGACCCGTTGAGAAAAGGGGCGCGACCCGTTGAGGAAATTTTGCCTGATTTGACCAGTTCAGCCGAGAAATTGCAGATTTGACTCTTTTCGACTTTCTAAGGTTAATGATGGTCCTCTTGGATGTAATTGTGACACTTTTTGGATACTTTTACTCTTGTTTAACACTTCTAGAAGATTTATTCATGTAAAGGGTAAAAATTGAATGTATGAACTGGTTTCCAAGTTTATAGAGGCAAGTTGTTTTGACTGCCTATTTTGTAGTGCTTAGTTTAGAAGTGGTTCAAACAGCTCCTAGGATAGTGATCTCGACCCATGGAGGCAGGGAAAGAGGTTAGATCATCTATATTATGTATTTTCTTGCTCATTTTCATGGTTGGACTCTTGAGGGAGAAGCTATCATTGTATATTTTCATTGTATCTCTGCAATTTTTGGCTAAGGAAGACCAGGGTTTTGCAGTCATCTTTGGGATTCTTGTGGACTCATGTGTTGATGGTGTGTTTCTCCATGTTATTGTAAGCTTTGTTATGTGATTCATTTCCTTTCTATACTTCTGCATATTAAACAAATGAAGTGTTAAAGTATGAATTCATGCTAGCCATGCTCTGCTTTTAAATTTGTTTAATTTCAATGTTTTCTACTGTCTAAAAGGAATTCAAAGTCATTGTTTGCTCTCTTTAGCTCCTCATCTTTCATTCCTAATCATCCATCTCAATTTAAGGCATCAATACTGTCTCCTACCTCGCCCCAAAGGACCCCCTGCAGAAACTGTGTCCAATCCCCGCACCCAAAATTGCAATTCCTCAATTTGCCACCAAAAACCCAAAAAACCCCAAATCAACCTTTTAAATCAGTTTACTAGCCTAATATTAGTGTTACCTTGTTGGTCATCTCATCCCATTGAAGATCTACTGAGATTGACCGGAGAGAGCCTTCTCCTGCCCCGTAGGGCTAGCTACGAGGCTGAATGGTTTGATGTAGCCTTGAGGTTTACCTTTCTCAGCCTGAGGTGAAATTTCAAGTGCTAACATATGGGCGACCATACTGGGGAGAACATCTAATCCTTTGCTCATTCACGTGTTATTTCATAGGTCTTAGACGGAGCCTGAAGTTACGCCAGGTAGCCTTCGAAAACGCTCTCGTTTTACATCAGCGCAAGTAGATAAATGCTGCTTCAGTCAATCTCCGTGAGCTTGTGAACATAGCGCTTCATTGACATCTTATCCCCGTGTAATTGTTAACTCTGAGCCGTGGATGATAGGTTGAGAGTTTTCACAGGCTGAATGCTTTTTCTTTCCTAGTCATTTTGAAAAAACAAGCTGGCTACAGATCCTAAAACCATTTTCAGATCTCATTCATGTCCAGCTATTTTTGATTATCTTGAAGATTTAGATTTTGACGAAAGCTTTGAGTTGTCTCTGTTTAAAGCTAAGTCTGAAAGTGCGCTCGATTCTCTAGTTCTTGACCCCGATTTTGCAGCTGCTATTGAGTTTGAGAGACATAATAAATTGGTTGAAAATTTCATCTTAAGACATCTTCAGTCGCGTATTCAAGCTACTACCCTTGCTGATTTTGTTGAAAATATTTCTGATCACATTGGATCAACTATCACGGCTCACGAAGAAGCTTATCCTCCTTATGTTTCAGTTTCACCTATAATCACCTATCCTGAATCAGCAGTCGGTTCTCCTCCTTCTTCTCCTACACCTCCGACTCCCCAAACTCCACAAACTACACCTCCTCTTATAATAATCCCTGCTATTACAGCTCCTCCACTTCATACTCATCCTACTCCCCCACCTAGAGCAATGGCTGCCCGATTTGCCCCATTGGTTTTACCTGCAAATCTTCATGATATGCCAGCTGATTACCAAAGTAAAATCCCCATGTTTGATGGTACTCCACAAAGTATTACAGCTCAGCAACATATCGACAAGATGACCACATTTTTTGATCTATATGAGTTAGATGAAGAAGATGTTACCATGCGGTTATTCGTGCAAACATTTGCAGGAGAAGTTAGAAAATGGTTCAGAGGATTGACAGCTAACAACATTACTACTTTGGAAGCACTTCAGAATCAGTTTTTAGATCGGTGGGAAATCAGAAAGGATCTGCTTCAAATTAATGCTGAATACAATAACCTCAAGCGTAATCCGGGTGAGTCTGTTCAAGATTACATAATCCGATTCAATACAGTTTATAACGCTATTCCCGATGATTTGAGGCCATCTAGAAAATCAGCACTTCTTAAGTTCCCGGATGGTTTTGATCCGGAGATGGCTTATTCATTGAGAGACAGAGATCCACCTACATTGGAGGAAATGCAGAAAATTGCTGTCAGCGTTGAGGCAAATTTGAATGATAAAAGAGCAAGGATGAAGGCAGAAAAGCGAGTCACAATTAAGGAGGAAGCATCCACTTCAAATTAGTTACATCGTGATGTTGAACAGATAAAGAGGGCACTTGAAAAGATTACTCTTGACAAGCCGGAGCCTCAGATTCGTAATCCTAATTTCAGAGGTCAACAGCAGCAACAATATAGGATCAAGCAGCGCGAAACAAAGGCACAAGACACAGCAGTTCAGCAGCAAATGAAACCTCATTTTCAGCAGAATTTTGTTAGCCAAGAATCTGAAGATGAAGGTGATAATGTTGGCGAGGAAAATCATTTCTTCTCTCCTGATGATATGCCCACATATATTACGGAAGAAGATGAGTTGGTGAGTAATTCTGTCTTTCCCCATGATGAGCATTATATATTGTCAAATGATACAATACTTGAAGAAGAATCTGAAGAATATCAAAGAGGGTATTTAAATGCTTTATCAGCTCAGCAAGGACAGCAAAGGCAATTGAGAAGCCGAGCTGTTCCAATAAATCCCGTGCAAAAAAGGAAAGACATTGCAGCAAAGAATGATTTGGTTTCCTCAAAAGGTAAAGATATAGTCGGTCCATCAACAACTCAAACATCACCAGCAGCAAAGATTGACCAGCCATCAAATGCACCGAAGGATAAAGTTGAAAAAAGAGATAATCCGGCAAAAGAAGGTGAGAAGCTTCCAGTTTTCAGTTTGGAGAATGAGATTGCAAAGTTGAAGATATCTATTCCTTTGACGGAGGTCATGAAGAACACCACTTATCGAGGTCAAATTTCTAAGTTGCTGAATTTTGATCCAATGCTAGACATGGTGAATGTACAAGATGATCAGCTGGAGTTAATCTTTGGGCCAGCTTTAAATGGTGAGTCTCCCGAAAGTGATATTCCTCCATTTTATATCAGTTTGCGTTTGCATGAGTTTGTTTTGCACAATGCCATGTTTGACTCGGGAGCTTCACATAATTTGATGCCAAAAACAATCATGGAGAAGCTGGGACTGGACATCACAAGAAAGTATCATGATCTGTATTCGTTTGATTCCAGCCGGGTAAGATGTATTGGCTTGATCAAAGACTTAGTGGTGAGTCTAGATCAAATTCCAGCGAAGAATGTTTTGATGGATGTGGTGGTGGCGGATATTCCTCCACGGTTTGGCATGTTGTTGTCTAGATCATGGGGAGCTAAACTCAAAGGTACAATTCAGCTTGATTTTTCATATGCTACAATTCCAGTTTTCGGTCAAATGAGGAAGTTATATCGGGAACAAAAGATGAAATACATGATCACTAGTAAGGAAAAGCCCGTAAATCATCCTGTAAATTATGTACAAACAGATTTAGAATCTTTTGTTTTGTTTGCGGAAAATTTCAATGAGGTAGATAGTCAGTTAGTTCAAGTAGAAGATATACCAGATATTTCAGAAAATTTCAGGGAAGTTTTGAGAAGGGAAAGTGAAGAAAGGTCTGCTGTCATAAGGCCAATTGCAGAAATAAATGGGCAGCAAGCAGAACATGAATCAAAATCAGATTTCCAGCACTTAGAAGATGATGAGGATGGTCTTTGGACCATGGATTTTGACGGTGCAGTAGGCAGCGATGGTGCTGGTATAGGTGTGTGGATCCGAAGCCCATTCTCGGCCCAAGATCTAGTTCCAAGCAAGGTATGGGTATGTTCTTATAAATTGGCATTTGATTGTTCAAATAATGAGGCGGAATACGAAGCTCTTATTGCTGGTCTGAAAATCCTTCGGAAGTTGAAGGCAAAGAAGATAGAGGTATATGGCGACTCCGAATTAGTTATCAAGCAAGTGAAAGGTGAATTTCAGGCCAAAAATCCTCGCATGAGAGCATATAGGAATGTTGTTTTGGACATTTTAAAGAGGTTTTCTGAACATACTTTGACATGTGTGCCCCGGATTCAGAATGGTGTTGCGGATGCATTGGCTAAGGCAGCGAGTAATCTGAAAATACCCATGAATTCCAGCAATAAGTTCGAAATATATGTGAAGCATCGCCCTACAGTTCCAGATAATCAAAGGTGTTGGCAAGTTTTCCAAGATGATGAGGAGATCAAAGATTTTCTGCAAATTGAAGGTAAATTCAAAGACATTTCAATAGACACGGAAGCTGAAGGAGTAAATCAGATGGATGTGTTGCAGCTCGAGGACAATTAGATTCCTAAAGGATTGATTCCTTTGGAGGAATTGTTCGATCAAGATGATGTGGCCCGCAAGCCAACTTTGAGGCCAACGGACGAAGGAGTTGAAGATGTGAACCTTGGGACAGCTGCGAATCCAAAGATGGTGAAGCTTTCAAAAGCATTGCCGCCTAAGGTAAAGCAAGAGTATATCAGATTATTGTCTCTGTATTCTAATGTTTTTGCATGGGACTATTCAGATTTGAAAACTTATGACACAAGCATTATTCAGTATACCATACCCATAAAGCCAAATCAAAAACCTTTCCGGCAAAAGTTGAGAAGAATTAATCCTAAATTGCTGCCATTGATTGAGAAGGAAGTCAACAGGTTGTATAAGTCTGGAATCATAGTGCCAATCCGGTTTTCCTATTGGATCTCAAACTTGGTGCCCGTGAGGAAGAAAACCGGTGAGATTCGCTTGTGTATAGACTTCAGAAATCTGAACAAGGTGTCATTAAAGGACAATTATCCGCTGCCCAAGATGGACCACATATTGCAGCGGGTTGTGGGGGCATCTAGAATGTCATTGCTTGATGGTTACTCCGGATATAATCATATTTTGGTCCACGAAGATGACCGTGACAAGACAGCATTTACTACTCCATGGGGTACATTTCATTATGCCAAGATGTCGTTTGGATTGAAGAATGCGGGTGCCACATTTCAGCATGCAATGGACATGGCCTTTGCAAATGAGAAAGATGTCTTTTTGGTTGTTTATCTTGATGATCTGACCGTGTTTTCTAAATCAGATGAAGAGCATTTGTTTCATTTGACTAAGGTGTTTCAAAAGTGCAGAAAATATGGCATCTCATTGAATCCGAAAAAGAGTATTTTTGCTATGAGCGAAGGCAAGCTACTGGGCCATATCATTTCTAAAGACGGCATTCGTATAGATCCTGCACGAGTGAAAGCAATTCAGCAAGTGGAGCAGCCCCGTAGCAAGAAAGAAATTCAGTCCTTTAATGGTAAATTGAATTTTCTGCGTCGTTTCATCCCCAATCTTGTTGAACATCTTAGAGAGATAACAAGTATGCTAAAGAAGGACAGCGAGCTCAGATGGACCGAAGAGGCAGTGAAATCTTTCAATTTGATAAAGGTAATCTTATCTTCAGCTCCAACTTTGATTAGCCCGGATTATACACAGGATTTCATTTTGTTTTCATTTGCCTCTGAGCATACATTGGCAGTCGTGTTAATGCAAAAGAGAGATGGAGTTGAGAGGCCCATAGCTTTTTTCAGCCGCATCATAAGAGACGGAGTGTTGAATTATAATATCATTGAGAAGCAAGCATTGGCGTTGATCAAAGCTTTGAAAGATTTCTGGGTTTACATATTGAATTCTCATATTTTAGCATATGTTCCTAATGCAACTGTGAAGGATGTTTTAGTACAAACGGAACCGGAAGGAAGAAGGGGTAAGTGGATCGCTGCACTATTAGAATATGATGTAGAAATTAATCCTACCAAGTTGGTTAGAGGTCAAGGTCTTGCTAAGTTGATGGCTGAAGCAAACCTTCACGTCCTTGATATAAATTTGATTGCTGCCTTGTCCGATGAAGATGAAGAAAATTCAGTTCTACAGGTGTCCGATATCTTTGTGTCTTCTCCTTGGTATGCTGATATAGTTTATGTGCTTCAAAACTTATCTTCACCTCCTGGAATGCCTAGAAACAAAGCTAGAACATTGAAGCTAAAGGCTGCCAAATTTTGCATTATCAAATCTGCACTTTATTGGAAAGATCCCGGTGGCATCTTGCTGAACTGTTTGGTCGAAGAGGAAGCAAAAACAACAGTAGATGATTTCCATAAAGGTGACTGTGGGGGTCACTTATTTTGGAAGACCACGGCTAATAAGATCCTGAGAGCTAGTTTTTATTGGCCTTCTTTATTTTCTGATGTGTATAAAGCGGTAAAGAGTTGTCATGAATGTCAAAATTTTCAAGGAAAATAGAAATTACAGCCATTGCCTCTCAAGCCGGTTGAAATCAGCGCACCATTTCAGCAGTGGGGCTTGGATTTTATTGGCGAAATACATCTAGCATCTTCCAGGCAGCATCGATGGATTTTGACCGCCACAGATTACTTCACAAAGTGGATTGAAGCCATTCCCACCCGGCAGGTTACGGATTCGGTAATTATTTCTTTTCTTGAAAATAATATCTTGTCACGTTTCAGCTGTCCTCAAAAGTTGATTACAGACAATGCAGCAGCATTCAAATCGAAGAAGTTGGTTGATTTTTGCTATAAATATAACATCAGCTTGGGGCATTCAACCGCTTATCATCCGCAAGGTAATGGGCTGGCCGAATCTTCAAACAAATCTCTAGTGAACATTATAAAGAAATTGCTGGAAATAAATAAGAAGAGCTGGCATAAGAAGTTAATAAATGCACTATGGGCTGATCGGGTAAGTCAAAAGAAGTCAATTGGTATGTCACCTTTTGAAATTGTTTACGGAGTAGATGCAGTGTTTCCTACTTCACTTAGTGTCCCAGTAGCCAAGTTGTTTCAAGAAGCTAGTGGTGAGGAGGATCCTATGCAACGACGGATCAGTCCAATGATTCATTTACAGTAGACACGAGAAGAGGTTCACCAGAATTCCCTTAAGTTGCAGGAGCGCATAAAGAAAATCTATGACAAAAAGGCCAAAGCAGATGAGTTTCAGATTGATGATGTTGTGTTACGGTGGGATGCCCGCAATGAAGATAAAGGGAAGCATGGAAAATTCGACAACTTATGGAAGGGTCCTTACAAAATTGCAGCATATCGTGGTCCAAATGCTTTTCTTCTCAAAGAAATGAACGGTGATGAATGTCTTGGTGGGTCGGTGAATGGCTGGCTGCTCAAAAGGTATCATGCTTGAGCATTTCCTGCTCTAATCGCTCTCATTGTAAATACCATTTCATTTTCTTTCTGCAGCGAGTGTGAAGCTGATTTCCCATCTTCAGTTTGGGGCCCGCGGTGAAGGCTATAATTCTGAAAATGGTGATTAGTTGGTGTGAGTTTTACAAGTTGTTTCATGTCAGTTCATTTTCTGTATAGAGTAAGTGAGTTAGTGTCCAAGTTAGTCTAGAATTTCAGTCAATTTTCCAAGTCAAATAAAGTTGTTTTCAAGTTGGTCACATGAATAAGTTGACTCCATTGCCCAATGAAAAAAGCACTGGTCTGCTCTCCCAGAGGTCTGAGGTTCTTGGTACCTCCAAGGAGCTACCATCCCCATTGGAGCCAATGTTAGTGTCGGTCTTGAAAGCCCTCCATCAGTGATCAAAGCTCTTTGCATTTGCATTAGTAGGTGTCTCATCAGTGTCAAATTTTGCATCCCGTTAGGCATGCCATAACCCTGATGGAGGAGCTGGTTTATTTATACCCCTCTTGGTTTTGCTGGATCAGGTCAATATCAGTCATTAAGCTCTTTCAAGCTTGTCTTGTTTTGTCTTGAGGTCAAAGGTCCTAGGTCTAGGGTTTTGGTCATTTATCTCTGCAAGGTCATGTCTTTGAAAATCCTTGAGTGCCCATCGAGCCAGAGGGAGGTTTGTAAACATGTTTCTTTGATATTTTCATCATGTACAGTTCATTTTTAACCTTGGATTTAAAAAACTCTGTTTTTAAAGCCAAGGTCATGTTAAATCTTTGTAAAAAGAATGAAATTCCAAAAAGTCTTCAAAAGGGCAGCAGTAACCCTGGTCCCCTTGCCAAAGTCCCTCAGATGATCTACCTGCAAAAAGAATCAAGTCAAAGCACTCAATGAGTCAAATTCAGGATAAAGGAAACCAAAAAATCAGTGTTTTAAAAGTGTCAAAAATAAACATTAGAAAGTGGGTTTGTAAATGAAATTTTTTTAAATGAGACTTATAAAAGCCCAAATTCCCTCCTTTCACTCTCATTGTGCATTCTAACTCTTGCAAGAGAGATAGAGAGAGTGATTGAGAGAAAGGAGCAAAATTGCAGCGATTTCGGGCAGTTGAGAGGGGCACGACCCGTCAAGAGAGGTGCGCGACCTGTTGGGAGGTGCGCGACCCGTCCAGAGCCCTTCTGCCATTCTGAAAATCAACGTGCGCGACCCGTTGGGAGGGGCGCGACCCGTTGGGAGGCCTGCGTGACCCGTTGAGCCAGCCTGCTGCAAACTTCAAGGAAATTTCCCTAATCTTCTTCCAAATCACCAAATTTGCTCGAGATAGGTGCTCTAAACATGGATTCATTGCTGTTATGAATGGTGGATGTCATGGGCATGCGTTTATGATCAAAATTTTGCAAGTGGAACTCTTTATATGGCTGCTATGTTCATGACCAAATTGTGCTAGGGTTTGTGTTGTTTCAAGTTACTTTTCCCTTTGGTTGGCTTCCCTCCCTTTCCCTATCACTTACACTCATATGTTCATCTCTTTTCCCATATTATTTTATAAATGAAATGCAAATTTTTTCCCATCCCTAGCCATTAAAAATGAAAACCCTACCCCTTCCCAAAGCATCAAAAAACAAAAAATTCAAAACCCTAATTCCCCTCTACCATATGCTTATGCAAAATAACAAAAACTGTTGGTAAAATGTCAGCATGTTTTGTGCATGGTTTCCCTTTTTCCCCTATTGAACATGTATACATATATTCCCATGTTTACTTTCATGCATGTTTTTCCATATGCAATAATTTTTGCAAATGATTTCCCTATTACAAATATGTGTTCCTATATGCATATGATTTGCAAAATTTCCCTTAAAAATTCCCTGTAATATTTATATATTCCCATTCCTTGTTAAAAGATCCCTCCCCTAACATTTCCCTCATGTTTTGTTCCCCTTGAAACAGCATAGATTTCAGCACTTTTTGCAGGCAGAGACAGCAGTTTTATTTGTCCACTTTGCTCCTAAACCATGTCAGAAACCGAAACTTATGAGCAAAGTGATGACCATTCATCATCTACAGAGGTTAAGGAACATAGGAGGCCTCGTAAGGGTGGTAAGGGTGGACATCATAAGCGAGAGGAGCCCACCTCTCTGACAGAATTACAGGCTTGTCCCATGGCAGTGACTTGTTTTCAGTATATGTCTTGTTATGATTTCTGTGAGAGGATTTCTCAGATTCAGCATAATAGAGAGTTGGCCTGCTTGTTTGTCTTACACCTCTATGATGGACATGTCACTCTGGCAGGGGTGAACTTCACATTGACACCTGAGGTGATCTCACAGGCTACAGGGATACCAAATGTGGGTGAGGTATGGCCTAAGCGCAGATTGCTAGATTTTGTTCACTTTGAGCCCTATGTTCGGCCACCATTCGTGAGACTTTTGACGGGTGTTTTTCCATTCAGATTTCTCCGGAGCGAGTATGCTCCCATCATGAGGCTTATTATGCATTATTTTACCTGTGAGGGCAGATTTTCACAGGTGTACTCATATCACATTCGCCTTTTGATTCATTTCACCCGAGTGAGGATGATGAACATCCCGGTCTTCTTGTTTCATAACATTCAGAGGATAGTGCCCATGTTGCAGAAGAAGACCCCGGCCCAGCAGTACAGGAGCTTGTGTCATTATGGTTTGATTCCACTCATAGTCTCACATCAGTTGACTCAGCAGGGCATCTCATGGGAGGAGTTCATCTCCCGTGAGTTTTTCATAGTGCCACCTCAGCCACATCAGGAGGTCATTCATGAGGAGGGAGGACCATCTCAGCAGCCTGATGCTCCCGTCACTCGACATGTCAGCTCCACTCCTTTGGTCACTTATCAGAAAGGCCCAAGGGCCTTATTTGCAGCAGCTAGGCGAGTACTATCTCCACAGCAGGTGGAAGGGGTCTCGCCTTCATCTTCAGCTCAGCGAGTGTTATCTCCACATCAGGTGGAAGGGGCCTTGCTTTCTTCACCAGAACAGGTACTACAGAGGGGCAAAGAGCCCATGATTCATGAGGATCCGGTGATTGATCTTGAGGCCAGTTCTCCTAGCCAAGAGGTGAAGGAGATCATTCAGCATCTCAGGGCTGAAAATGATGTTTTACAGAGGAGACTTGAGGGTGCCCAATGGACTATTACTTACCTGGATCAGCGGAACAAACAGTTAGAGGAGGAGAAAGCACTTGATGAGCTATGGAGGATTCGTAGCGACCGAGTCTTGAACCATAGAAGACCCGGTGATCCATTGCCTGCTGACCGAGAGTCAATGCTCATTCAGGAGAATGCCCACTTGGAGAGGCTGTTGGCTAAGGCCAACCAAGAGAAAAAGCTGCTGAGAAACATGAAGAATCACTATTGGGAAAGGATGCATGTATGCAAGGCCAAAATGAAAATGTTCCAAAGGAGGTTGTCCGAGGCTCTTAGGCGGAGGAAGAAGACCAATCCACTCCGTATCTTGGCTGAGGCATCCCTCAAAGATCATGGAACTCACTAGCATCAGCTACAGCACAAATCCCAAAAAATTTTGAGAATTTTGGGTAATTTTGGCATTTTTTGGAAATTTACAGGTTTTGGCTTCTCAACGGGTCTCACCCCCGGTGAGACCCTTTGTCATCGTAGCTCCTTTTTGCAAAAACTCAGCATTTCTAGATTTTTCATGCAAAGTTACATATGCCTATGGATGTACTTGAGTTTTTATGGGGTTTTGGGCCTCCAGAAGGTCAAAATACATGCAAAATTTGACTTTCTGCCCCTTTTTTGAGTTGCAGAAGCAGTCTTGGGAGAATTGAGTTTTGACTTGGCAAATGAACTCCAAATTCAAAAATTCCAGTTGGGTTGGAAAGTAGACTCGCAGACCTTTCTAACGAGCTATCCTACACCCAATTTTGACACCTAGAAGTGCCCCAAACAGAGCTCCAAATTGCGCAACCCGTTGAGGAAATTTTGCCAGATTTGACCAGTTCAGCCCAGAAATTGCAGATTTGACTCTTTTCGACTTTCTAAGGTTAATGATGGTCCTCTTGGATGTAATTGTGACACTTTTTGGATACTTTTACTCTTGTTTAACACTTCTAGAAGATTTATTCATGTAAAGGGTAAAAATTGAATGTATGAACTGGTTTCCAAGTTTATAGAGGCAAGTTGTTTTGACTGCCTATTTTGTAGTGCTTAGTTTAGAAGTGGTTCAAACAGCTCCTAGGATAGTGAGCTCGACCCATGGAGGCAGGGAAAGAGGTTAGATCATCTATATTATGTATTTTCTTGCTCATTTTCATGGTTGGACTCTTGAGGGAGAAGCTATCATTGTATATTTTCATTGTATCTCTGCAATTTTTGGCTAAGGAAGACCAGGGTTTTGCAGTCATCTTTGGGATTCTTGTGGACTCATGTGTTGATGGTGTGTTTCTCCATGTTATTTTAAGCTTTGTTATGTGATTCATTTCCTTTCTATACTTCTGCATATTAAACAAATGAAGTCTTAAAGTATGAATTCATGCTAGCCATGCTCTGCTTTTAAATTTGTTTAATTTCAATGTTTTCTACTGTCTAAAGGGAATTCAAAGTCATTTTTTGCTCTCTTTAGCTCCTCATCTTTCATTCCTAATCATCCATCTCAGTTTAAGGCATCAATACTGTCTCCTACCTCGCCCCAAAGGACCCCCTGCAGAAACTGTGTCCAATCCCCGCACCCAAAATTGCAATTCCTCAATTTGCCACCAAAAACCCAAAAAACCCAAATCAACCTTTTAAATCAGTTTACTAGCCTAATATCAGTGTTACCTTGTTGGTCATCTCATCCCATTGAAGATCTACTGAGATTGACTGGAGAGAGCCTTCTCCTGCCCCGTAGGGCTAGCTACGAGGCTGAATAGTTTGATGTAGCCTTGAGGTTTACCTTTCTCAGCCTGAGGTGAAATTTCAAGCGCTAACAGGTTGAAACAAAAATTCATACCCAACATAAACAAATTTGCTACCAGGGTTTCAAAGCTCACATTTTTGTCACCAAGGACTCTCTTCCTTCCCCATTCTCCCTTGTTGCCTCATTTCCTACCCCCCCACCAAGTTGATCAATCCTACATTACATTCAACATCCCAAAACCCTAGCCCTTATTAAAATCTCCTCAACCCTATATAACTAATCCCAAACCCTAAACCTTATTCCCATATATAAAATCCCCCTCCTCTCCCTAATTAAAATTATCCCAATAATTCTCATTCCTCAATATTGTTTCCCCTTCCTAACAATCCCTAACAGTCCTTGTTGCATTTGTTTTTTCCCTTGGTGGCAGAAATTGAAATACAACACCAAAAAGAGCAGTTCAAGCACAGTTCATACACAGCAGTCATCTTGTCTTCAAGGTATTTTGTATAGCAGTCATGGCATCTGAGCATTCATTGGACTATGAGGTGGAAACCCAAAGTGACTCTCCCTTGGAAGAATAGGCACCCCGGAGGCCTCATAAAAGTGGCAGACATGTTAGAGAAGAACCGACCACCCTTACAGAATTGTAGGCCTGCCCTCTTGCTATGTCATGTTTTCAGCATCAGTCATGCTATGAGTTTTGTCAAAAGGTGGCTAGTGTCCAATTTCATCATGAGTTGGCTCGTCTTTTTGTGCTGCATTTGCACAGATATCAAGCTATCTTGGCTGGTGTCACCTTCACACTTACACCAGAATCTGTCTCATTAGCAACCGGTATACCGAACATTGGTGAACCATGGCACAAGAAACAGAAGATTGACCGGCAGCATTATGAGCCATACATCAAAACCAGTTTCTTAAGGCATCTCAAGGGAGTGTTCCCATTCTAATATCTGAAGGATGAATATGCTCCACTAATGACATTGATCATGAAATATTTCAGCTGTGAGGGACGATTCTCTCGTCTTTATGCTTACCACATTAGGTTTCTCATGCATTTCACCAGGGTACGGATGATGAACATTCCGCATTTCATTTGCCGGAACATAGAGACGATGACCACTTTATACAACACAAAACACCTCAGCAACAACTTAATAGTGTCTATCATTTTGCTCTCATTAAGATTTTGGTGGTTCATCAGCTTGGATTGCAGGGCATCACTTGGGATGATTTCATCTCGCGTGATTTCTTCAGAGCGTCACGGGGAGTATCAGAGGTTAAGCATGAGGGTGAACCTTCTCATTGGTATGAGTGCCATGAGACTGCTAGTGTGCCGGTTTTCATCACATATCAGAAAGGCACCAGACGTTTGTTTACAATGGCAAAGCGAGTGTTATCTCCACCCGGGGTGGAAGGGGCCTCGCTTCCTCCATCAGCATCACAGGAACAGGACAAAGGCAAGGAGCCAATGCAGGATGAGGGGCCTTCATGTGAGCCACCAGGTGAATGAGAGACCTACTTCATTCTCCTTCATGATGATGATACAGATACGGGTCCACAAAGCGCCAAACTTAGAGAGATCATCCAGGAGCAGAAATCAGAGATCAAAGCCTTATCCCTTGACTTGGAGAGGGCTAAGTGGACCATGAAATACTTGGAGCAGAGGAACAGATAGCTTGAAGATCAGCAGGCAATCATGGAGCTACAAAACATTCACAAGAATCGCCAAGCAGCGCAAAGGAGAAGAGTTGAGCTCACGTCATTGGAGCAAGAGATTAATGAGGATCGGGAGGCCAATCTCGAGAGAGTTAACATGCACCTAGAGAGGCTATTGGACAAGGCCGACAAAGACCATGCATTGCTGAGACACATGGCTTTCCACTACATGGCGTGAAACAAAGTGTGCAAGGCCTGAATCAGGAATTTGAAGGCGAAATTGAGGAAGGCAATCAAGAAGCAAAAGAGGCAAAGGGAGCTCGATCATCTTTAGATATTGGCCAAGGCCTCTTTAGCCCAGCATAACACTTGATAAGGAAGCTCCAGCCCAAATTTCAAGAAATTTGGGGCATTTTTGGTATTTTTGGAAATTTTTGTGCAAAAAACAGGGTTTTTCTCCCTGTGCGCCGCGCCTCGTGGAACACGCTTACAATAGGAGGCTCCAAATGCAAAAAAGTCTACATTTTTGTATTTTCCATGGAAAATCATGACTTTTGGTGCATGGCCAAGAAGTTTGAGCCAATTTTGAGTCCTCGGGAGGTCAAAAACACCCAAAAAATGACCTCTCTGCCCCTATTTTGACACACAGGAAGTAGTCTTGGGAGATTGAGGTTTTGGAGGGGAAAATGGGCACAAAATTCAGAAATTTCACTTTTTTTGGAAAGTAGATAGGCAGGGCTTTCCAACAAGTAATCTTGGGCTCAATTTGGACTTCAGAAAGTGCCTCAAAACTAGCTCCAAAGTGGCGTGACGCATACAGTTTTTGGCGCGGCACACAGAGACCCAAAGGCCAAAATCACTCCCGCTTCGCGAAATTTTGATTCGCAATTTTCTCCAAGTGAGCCCACTAATTTACAATAAATTTTTCCCAGCATCAAAGGCAAAGTTTAAAAAACATTTTTGGCTTCTATCCAAGTGGCCAAATGAAGGCGAATAGCCACCCAAAAAATCTACGCTCATATTTGCTTTTTTCTAATTGGTCCTCATAGAAAATTAAATGTAACTGCTGATGGTTAGCTCTTCATTTCCTGGGTTGATCGACTTTCTCATGGCAAAGCTTATTTATTGTATTGAGAGTCATTTTGTAAAGGGTTGGAATTTATGGGAAATTGTGGGAGGAAAACCTAGTCACTCACTGTACATTTTGATAGATAATTAATGAAAGATTGCAGCTCTGGTTCATGAGATTCCTGTGGCATGAGTTTAGCAAATTTATTTTCTCTATGTTTCATATGTATTTCATTATGTTTCATGTTTTCATTCATATTCGTTTCCAGTGAAAGCTTTCTAAGTAAGAAAAGGTAGAATTCAACGTACTCCTCTGCCTTGGGATAGTTTTCACGTTCAATGTTTTCTTCTGTTGAAAAGAATTCATGTATTTATGCCCTTTTCACACTCTTAAACAATCTCTCCACTTCATATTATTTCAAAATCTAATTGCTAGACTTTCTGCCTATCTTGCCTCATGAAATCATCTGTGTCTTTGAGTTAAATTCTCTGCCCATGTTGTTCCTTGGCCCCACACATCCCAGAAAACTCAATCATTCTTCAAATATCTCCATCATATTTATTTACCTAGCCTAAATCAGTAGCCATTTTTGCGTCATCTCAAAGCCTATTATTTATTTTCCTGAGCATGACCCAGAGAGAGCCCTCTCCTATTCTGGTAGGGCTAGCTACTAGACTGAGCATGGTTTGTGGTTACCCTGAATTTTGCCTTCCTTCAGCCTAAGGCAAATTTAGGTGCTAACAGGTTATATTGATGCACAAGTAATATGACTATCAAAGTTTTAGCTTCATCTCAGATGTTTCTCCACTACCAGTAGGCCTGGATAGTACCCCGACAGAGTCATGCAGGAACACAAGCATCACTCTGCTTCCAATAAGCCTGGTTAGTACCCTGGCGGAGTTACTTACATCACCTCTTTGCACAAGAAGCCTTTCTCTTCTTTCACCTTATTTATTTTTTCATTCTTCATTTTTTTTATTTTCAAAGGATTGTGCATAAGCACTTATTCATTTCATGAGGCAGAAGAGGGATCCTGACTTATTGAGATCATAAGAGGTTGTCCCTTCAGAGAAGTATGTTATATATACCTCTAACTTACTTGTTAAGGTTTTCCCCCTCACCTTACTCTACTTGACTGAGCTGACAAGGGTTAACCCAAAAACCGATTAGAGTAGGTGGTACTAGTTAAAAGTGGAAGCATTGTGTTTCACCAAGACTCACTCCGAAAATAATGTATTTTCCATCAGGGTATCGTCCATTGAAGATAGCAATCTCTTCCTAAAGAGAGAGGACAACAGATAACCAAATCTTGATAGCTATATAAGTCCTCTTATATTTTCCTAGCTTGCTTCAAGAACCAGACATGGTTTCATGTGAACCTAACCTACAAGTGAAAACAAGATAACAAACAAGAAAGTAAATGGCAAAAGTAAAGCGGAAGAAAAACAAGCATGTGAAGCAAACATGCAAGCAAAACACAACAAGAAAGCAAAGCAAACAAAAATCAAACACTACTCCTACTCCTACGCTAAATAGTGCATGGGCCTACTCACATGAAGAGACATTTCAAATGTAGCCATTGACACATTGGTTGGCCCATGTTGGTGAAGGCATGGTTAACAAGAAAGATATACATGAAAACCAACAAACAAAAAAGATAAGACAATGAAGCCAAACACACTCTAAGTTTAAATGCATCCAAAACAAAGAAAAGAGTAAATGCACAAGACAAAAAATATGTGGACGTACCATGGTGTTGTGACACATTTTGCACAGATGATAAGAATGTACACTCTTTCAACCATGACAAATGAGCAAACACGAAAAATAAAGACAACTTACATTTTTCAAGAGTGTTCTCTATGTAAGACTCCTCCACTGCATGGGCAATCGGATCGTGTGATGCTGGTGGAGAGAGTGAAATATGTGAACTGGATTGATCTTTAATGCAAATAGGAGAGTGATGAGGAGCCTAGGGTGTTTCAATAGATTTTTGATTGGAAGTGGAGCTTACCTCAAGACAATGAAGACTTGACATAACCATCAGCACAGGTTGAAGTGCCTCGATAGCTTGAGGGGTTTCCACTTCATCATCAGGTAGATCATCAAAGACCAATGGCTTATAAATATCAACAGTGAATGAATCAACCTCATGAATGAATGAAGGAGTAAAGCGATCACAACAACCACAATCAGAAATTTCAAGATGTTCATCGACATCCTCATGATCTAACGAATCATGTAGAGTAGTTGATGATAAACAAGGATGTTCATCCTCTACATTTTTAGACATGACAGTTGAAAGATAGAATGGGTTTTCAAAGAAATATGTGTCCTCTCCATAATGCAATGATAGACTGATAGCCGACGTGTCCTATGAATGATCGAAAGTAGCAACATCTGACAATGACTTTTCACAAGGAAAATCAAAAGTGGCAGAATCACAAGAGATGTCAGGATAGAGCGGATGAGGTGTGGATGGAAGGCAGTCATCCTTCACTGCTTGCTCTTCTTCAGATCCCCACACACTCATCATTAATGACAGCATATAGTGGTTGCACAACATCAACTCCATTGACAACTTGATTCTCGTGAACACAGGATGTGGATTCCAGAACGGGCGAACACAACATTGTACAATCCAGAGGATCAATGGAACCAGAAGATGGATGCTAAGAGAACGAGTTCACGTGACGACCATTAGGCTTTCCAGCCAAATCTATGATATGGTCTGAGAGATATATTTGCACATTTTTAGCGGGCAGTGATTGTTGTCAGGATGAGGCCTTGGGAGGCACATCTGTGCAGTTTCTGGATGCAAGGTGGACTGGACAATGAGGACAACACTACATAGTTTTGAGATGTAAGACATTGTTGCGGAATGGGGTCTTGGGAGGACACCTCTACACAGTTTCTAAATGCAAGACAAATTGGGAAGCTGAGGGACAATATTGCACAGTTTCTGAATGCAAGGCACCATTGCGATATGGGGTCCTAGGTGGACACATCTGCATAGTTTCAAGTTGCGAGATAGACTAGGCAGCTAAGGGACAACACTGCACAGATTTTGGAGACAGTGGGTTTTGGATGAGGGAAAGGCACTAGAGGAAACCACTGCACAATTTTCGATGCCAAGGGAGGCTGGGGTTCCTGCGCATTACGTAGTTCCAGCAGGCAAGGGAAAAATCTTGAGGGTTGCAGACGCAAAGTGTGCAGTTCCAAAAAGCTGGATGAAGCTAGGTTGCTTGAGAAACTAGCTAAGTGTGAGATCAGTGAAAATTATGTAAACAGTGATATAACTTGAGTATGATCACACACTTGAACACTTAGTGATACAACATAGACCATCTAGAACATATAAAACATACTTTGTTTGATGCAACAACCTTTGTGACAATAGTGCATGAAGTGAGTGTGAAACATGTCTATGCGATGAGAACGACCCACACACAAATATTTCCCTTTGAAGCAGAACAAACTTCCCTTTTCATGACAAACGATAATCCCCATGCCCAAGGATGACACATGCTACATAAAGATGAGAACGTCAACAACTCTTAAGA